>CM035131.1:54739010-56020885 GCA_020205605.1 Panax ginseng | reverse complement strand
ATGGAAATATTCTTCTAAGCATTCTTGAATTTTACTCCACAAAGAAGTATCATGTTGATAATTTGAACGTTATTGATTTCTGGATAAATTAAAATTATAAATCTTTAAAATTTATCCTTGAACTTGTTTTATTGAATTATTATGTCATTGTCATCATCCTCATGCTTATATTGTGATGAAAGTCATCTTTGGCTTACGTGCATAGATGGACTTGGTATGATTATGACCAGGGATTATTCAGTATAATCATGATCGTAATATGACGAATGATGAGGTAAAAGTCCTCATTGGCCTGTAGTTCATTGATGGACAGTTGTTGGTGTGATTATGACGAGGGATTATTCGGTATAGTCATGAGCATTGATGATTACATGAATATCCTTGGCCGTGATGCAGGGATGATTCGATTTTATTTATTAAGCTGAGTCTCAGCGATAAAGTTGATGAAAATCTTTTTAAATCATAGAAGATAGTAGATTTTATGCTCTAATTGACTCTTCTAATGGATTGCTTGTTCCACTGCAGTTAAACTTGTTATCGATTATATTCTATCAGTTTAACATTGTTGAATGCTAATGATAATTTAGTCTGCATTATTTTAATCATAATATTTCTTACTGGGCTAGTTGAGCTCACCCTTTCTTTCACCGTATTCTCTTGAGAAATGAGAACGTGCATCTTTGGACTAGTCGTGGAACGGAGTGACGGTCCGATGATGATAGCATTAGTAGTCCTCACTATTCTGTTAAATAGTGTGATAATAAATGTAATGAGGACTTCATTGAGTGTGGATATTGTCTAGATGATAATATTCTTATTAAAACTCTTGATTATGTTTTGTCGTATTTTACACGACTGTTGTATAATTAAGTTGTATTTGAATTTTGTACCATGTATTTGGCAACTCAAGATGGTGATGTATACCTGTTTTGGGGGCGTCACAGTTGGTATCAAAGCTTAGGGATATGATCCCTGACTGAGATGTGAGACAAGAACTAGGAGGGGAGAGATGGGGAATTCCTTCGCTAGTATGACCTACCTAAGTTTATTTGGTATTTAATTGGTCGGTCAAAGTATAGGGATAATATGTGATATGTTAATTAACCCTTGTTTTGTGGCAGTATTTGAAAATGGCATCCAAAAATGTTGAGATAAGCAATGAAGCACATGAGACCGTTGAGCCACCACAGATTAATACCCAGGATAATGTGCAACAGGAAGACAATAATCCTCAGGTAAACAACAACGATCAAATGATGAACGATGGGATGTTCAGAGGTTTTATGCAATTCATGCAACATCAAGCGAGGGCGACTCCTATCCAAAATGCAGGTGGAAACACTGACAGCTCTCGGATGGTCACCGCTAAGCAGTTCAAGGAGCTGGGACCACCAGAGTTTTTTGGAGATCGAAAACCACTTAAGGCGGAGACGTGGATAAATCAGATCAACAAGATATTTGATGTCTTGGGATACTCCGAGGAGCAAAAGGCTCCCTTTGCCACCTTCATGTTGCGAGCAGAGGCAGATTACTAGTGGGAATCTGTAAAGCGTACTCAACCTGCCGCACTGAAGATGTCTTGGGAGAAGTTCTAGGAACTGTTCAACGACAAGTACTTTCCTGAAAGTATTCGTCACATGAAGGAGGTAGAGTTCATCAAGCTTGAGCAAAATAATATGACCGTGGCACAGTACGAAGCTTAGTTTGCCGAGTTGTCTCGGTTTGCGTCCCACTTAGTTGATAATGAGGAGAGAATAACGCGGATGTTTCTAAGAGGTTTGAAACCCGAGATACGTCAATACCTTATCTCTCATAAACTGTGTTTGTATTTAGATGTCGTGAATAGGGCTCAGTTATTAGAGCGCGATAATGAGTCAACCCAACCAAGAGAGAGCAGCCAACAAGTCGATAATACTAGTGGTAGCAGTCATCAAAGTGGTGACAACAAACGTGGAGGGATTCAACATGCCAGAAATGGTAATCACTTCGGTGGTAATCATGGCCATGAAAATAAGAGTGGACATTTGAAGAAGAGGAGATTCAATAATGATGGAAAGACGTCAACACTAGCACCTGTTGTTAAGGAAGGAGACTGACCACCGGTCGTATGTTACAAATGTGGAGGGGAAGGACACATAAGTCCAAACTGCACGATGCAGTCCAAAGCATGTTACAATTATGGAAAAGAAGGTCACCTAGCCCAATTTTGTCGTGCACCAAAGTCAAGTCCAGCTGGGATGGAGGCATCAAAGGGTGTCCCAGACAAGACAAAACCAGTAGTTCAAGGGAGAGCGTTTGTCGTTACCTCCCAAAAAGCGAGGAATCCGAATGAGGTGATCACGTCTAAGCTAATCATAAACTCTAGCGAAGTTTATACTTTATTTGATACCGGTTCTACCCATTCCTTTATTTTTCCTACTTACGTTCAATGTTTAAATTTGACTCCGGAGAAATTAGACTTTGACTTATCTGTTGAAACTCCGTTGGGAGAAACCTTTATTACATCCACGGTTTATAAGTCTTGTTTGATTCAAATTGGTAACCACACGTTACCTGTCGATCTTATTTCTTTGAAAATACTTGCATTTGATGTGATTTTAGAGATTGATTGGTTAACTAATTATCATGCTAAAATCGATTGTTTTCGTAAGGTTGTTAGCTTTCATATTTCTAACCAACCTATTATGTGAATTCAAGCAACCAAAGCACTAAAATCAATCACTGTCATATCAAGCCATAAAGCTATTCGTTTATTAAAAAATGGATGTCAAGCTTTCTTAGCCCATGTCACGGATTTAAATAAAAATACGTCAGATTTGAATGATATTTCTATTGTTAATAAATTTCCTGACGTATTCCCTGAAGAACTTCCTGGCCTACCCCCAGAGCGTGAAATTGAATTTTGTATCAACCTTGAATCTTGTACAAAACCCATTTCCAAAGCCCCATATCGAATGGCTTTTCTTGAACTTCAGAAGTTAAAAACCTAACTACAAGAATTGTTAGACATCAGTTTCATTCGTCCTAGTACGTCTCCTTGGGGTGCTCCTGTTCTATTCGTAAAGAAGAAAGATGGAAGTATGCGACTTTGTATTGATTATCGGGAGTTGAATCATGTCACCATCAAAAATAGGTATCCGTTGCCTCGCATTGATGACCTGTTTGACCAGTTACAAGGAGCCAAATTCTTTTCAAAGATTAATCTTAGTTCTTGGATATCATCGATTGAAGATTAAAACCGATGACATTCCAAAGATCGCTTTCAAAACTCGGTACGGGCATTATGAATTCCTAGTCATGTCTTTTGGATTGACTAATGCTCCTGCTGCCTTCATGGACATGATGAACCGAGTATTCAAGGAATATTTGGATCACTCTGTGGTCGTCTTTATTGATGGCATCCTCATATACTCCAAAACCCGTGAAGACCATGAGTAACACTTGAGGCTGATACTTCAAAAGCTTCGTGAAAACAAGCTATATGCCAAGTTGAAGAAATGTGAGTTCTGGCTTGAGAAAGTTGCATTCCTTGGGCACGTGATATAAAATCATGGAATATATGTTGACCCAGCGAAGATTGAAGCAATTCAAAGCTGGGAGCAACCAAAGTCAGTGATTGAAGTACATAGCTTTCTCGGCTTAGCTGGTTATTATCGGAGATTCGTGGAAGGATTTTCTCGAATCGCTACTCCATTAACTCAGCTGACTCGAAAAGATACAAAGTTCGGTTGGAGCGAGGAATGTGAGAAGAGTTTTCAAGAACTTAAGAGAAGATTCATTTCAGCACCTGTTCTGACAATACCATCTGGCTCGGAGGGATTTGTCATCTACAGTGATTCTTCAGGCAAAGGTTTAGGATGTGTTCTCATGCAACATGGGAAAGTCTTAGCCTATGCCTCGCGACAACTCAAAAAATATGAGAACAATTATCCTACTCATGATCTAGAGTTGGCAGCAGTCGTTTTTGCACTTAAGATTTAGAGGCATTACCTGTATGGAGAGAAGGTGGAGATCTATACGGATCATAAAAGCCTCAAATATTTCTTCACTCAAAAGGAACTCAACATGCGACAACGATGATGGCTTGAGCTGTTGAAAGATTATGATCATACCATCCAATACCATCTTGGAAAAGCGAACGTGGTAGCTGACGCATTGAGTAGAAGATCATATGCGGGTACGAGTGCAATATTGTCAACGCAAAGGCCCATTTTATATGACTTACAAAGGATGGAGATAGAGTTAAAGACTCCAGGGACCCATATGATGATGGCGAATATACGAGTAGAACCGACTTTAATTGATAAAGTTAAAGCTGCTCAAGCTACAGACCTGGAGCTGATACGTATGAGGAAGAAAGTACAAGAAGGTGCTATTCCAGAAGAAAGAATCGATGAAGAAGGAATACTTTGAGTCAACTCCAGACTTTGTGTTCCTAACGATTTTGACTTAAAGTATAAAATCATGATGGAGGCGCACAACACACCGTTTACAATCCATCCTGGGAGTACCAAAATGTATCATGATCTTCGACATACATTTTGGTGGAGAAATATGAAGAGAGAGATAGCGGGGTTTATCTCAAGGTGTCTAACTTGTCAACGAGTCAAGATGGAGCATCAAGTGTCAAAAGGTCCATTGCAACCACTTGAAATTCCAGAATGGAAGTGGGAACACATTACCATGGATTTTGTTACTGGTCTTGCTAAGGTTTCTCAAGGCATAGATGCAATTTGGGTCATTGTTGATAGATTGACCAAGTCTGCTCATTTCTTACCGATACGAGAAACTTTTAAACTTGAACGTCTTGCTAGTATGTACATAAATGAGATTATAAGATTGCATGGTATGCCAGTATCCATAGTTTCTGATCGAGACCCAAGATTCACTTCAAGATTTTGGGTTAGTTTGTAAAAAGCTATGGGCATGGATTTACGATTTAGTTCGGCATATCATCCTCAAACGGATGGGCAGTCGAAAAGGACTATTCAAACTCTTGAAGATTTATTAAGACTCTGTGTCCTTGAATTCAAGGGGAGTTAGGACAGGTTCTTACCATTGGTGGAGTTTTCCTACAATAATAGTTATCAAGCAAGTATTGGCATGGCTCCATTTGAGGCGTTGTATAGAAGAAAGTGTCGTTCTCCAGTATGCTGGGATGAAGTGGGTGAAGCAACGTTGTTGGGACCGGATTTGGTATGTATGACTACGGAAAAGATTCAAACGATCCGACAACGTATAAAAACCTCACAAGATCGACAAAAGAGTTATGTTGATCTTCATCGAAAGGATGTGGAATTCAATACTGGAGATCATGTGTTGTTATGTGTTGCTCCATGGAAAGGAGTTACGAGATTTGGAAAGAGAGAAAAGCTCAATCCTCAATTCATTGGCCCATTTATAATCCTCGAACAAGTAGGAACTGTGGCCTATAGACTCACCTTACCGCCAAGTATGTCTCGTGTTCATAACGTTTTCCACATATCTATGTTACGTAAATATGTGAAAGACCTAAACCACATTATTGAATTAGAACCAGACGAGATAGAGGAAGATTTAACGTATGAAGAGTTACCTGTTAAAATCTTGGATAAAAAAGATCATATTCTACGCTCCAAGGTTATACCTTAAGTCAAAGTTTTGTGGAGAAACCATGATGTGGAAGAAATGACCTAGGAGTTAGAATCTAAGATGAAGTCAAAATATCCTCATCTCTTTGATATACCAGGTACGTACCCTAATTTCGAGGATGAAATTTCATAAGAAGGGGATGTTGTAAGACCCCAACTTTTATGAATAAAGAATAATTTTCTCGAAATATATTTTTGAATATTATGGTGTGGATTTAATATAATGTTATAGTTGTAGGTAATATTTACAAATTTTGCAAAGTAAGCAAGTGGTTATATAAAATTCGATTGGTGGGGAATATTCATTTTAACAGGGAATATTTGTACGACGGCACAATCATTGGTGGACCCCACAAACGAAAGTATTGTCGTAGTTAGAAAATGATGTAATTATCTTTTATAAAAATAATTATGAAAGTATTCTTTATTAAAACTGTTGAACAACTCGGTAGTAAAAAATACAATAATACGCTGGTATGTGGTTGCATAGTAGCACTGCAGTATTGATTATTGATGCTTACGTGAGAAGTCAACTCGCTTATACTCAATTATTGCTACATAATTGCTTTGCATTATATCTCTCATATTATTGATTCAATTATTGTCACGGTATCATCTGCATAATATATGTTATTAAATTAATAATTGAGACGGCAAAGTTATTCATATTATTATTTGTAATATTGATAATGTCTAGAAGTTCTGTCAAGGAGAGGTTTGGTCACCTAATTGCGCGCTAATAAGGAAAAATCCTTATCGGAAAGCCCCCTCTTTCCTGGGAATGACCTGGTTGTTAAATATTGTGAATTATAATATTAATGATGAATAAGTTTGTGTTGATTAAAGATGAGTTGGATAGTTCCATTGTGTTGGAATTATTAGTGTTAGAGAAAATCGACATTTATTTCGATAATAATTGATGTTTTGAGGTTATATTAACCAATCGGGTAATTAACCGAATAAATGAGTAATTAATTGTTATTAATTCACATGATTATAACTATTTGTTCACATGTGTGTACTATTGATTCACATTCTTGCACTATTAGGGGAGGTGGTGCAAGATTGATAATACTTGCATGACTAAGTTAAAAATAGAGATATAGTTGAAGATACTATATTGTAATTCGTATTTTCACATGATTATAACTATTAATTCACATGATTGAACTATTGATTCACATTATTTACTATTAGGGGAGGTGGTGCAAGTTTGATAATACTTGCAGGACTAAATTAAAAATAAAGAAAAAGAGGAAGGTATTATACTGTAATATTTTGACCCCCAAAATGTGCAATTATCAAAACTATATTTTCCTATAAATAGAAGCTCATTCTTCCTTCATTTCTCACCAATTCACTAAAGCTATAGAGCAATTATTATAGAGAGAAATTATAGAGAGAAAGAAGAAGAGAAGTCTACTACCTCACTATTCCAGTATCCCATTTTCTTCTAAGGTAAGGGGTATTATTCTTTCGTATTCATGAAGAGAGTTATTTTCTTTCAATAATCGTAAGGGTTGTTATTCCATTTTTTATTATTATGTTGGAATAACATGTCTATCTGATGTCAATACCGCATACATGGTGAAATTCTTCCGATATTCCATTCTTTATTATTACATTGGAATAACTCGTCTGCATCTGCGATCTATCGCATGCCTGGTGAATTCTATTGTTATTCCATTCTTTATTATTCTGTTGGAATATCTTGTCTGTGTGGATTATGCATGACCTGGTTCCATTCTTTATTATTCTGTTGGAATATCCTGTTGTGTCGCAGTTCTGAATGACCTGGTTCCATTCTTTATTATTACATTGGAATAACTCGTCTGCATTAGGATTACGCATCGCTGATGAATTCTTCTATTATTCCATTCTTTATTATTCTGTTAGAATAACCTGTCTGTGCAGATTACGCACGCCTGGTGAATTCTTCTGTTATTCTATTCTTTATTATTTTGCTGGAATAACCTATCTATATGGATTACCGCATGCATGGTGAATGATCCTTCGTATTCATTATTTATTAAATTGTGAAAATGATCTGTCTACGTGGATTACCGCATGGCGGGCAAAAATCCATTTGCGGTTTCATATATTCTATTATACTCAGTTGGTTAAAGTTTTGGCTTCTATACTCCATGAAATTAGTGGACTATCCTTGATATTTGCGCTTCATCCAGTATCTTTTCATGGAAATATTCTTCTGAGCATTTTTGAATTTTACTCCACAAAGAAGTATTATGTTGATAATTTGAACGTTATTGATTTCTGGATAAATTAAAATTATAAATCTTTAAAATTTATCCTTAAACTTGTTTTATTGAATTATAATGTCATCGTCATCATCCTCATGCTTATATTGTGATGAAAGTCATCTTTGAATTATGTGCAAAGATGGACTTTGTATGATTATGACCAGGGATTATTCGGTATAATCATGATCGTAATATGACGAATGATGTGGTAAAAGTCCTCATTAGCATGTAGTTCATTGATGGACAGTTGTTGGAGTGATTATGACCAGGGATTATTTGGTATAGTCATGAGCACTGATGATTACATGAATATCCTTGGCCGTGATGCAGGGATGATTCGATTTTATTTATTAAAATCGAAGTCTCAGCGATAAAGTTGATGAAAAACTTTTTAAATCATAGAAGATAGTAGATTTTATGCTCTACTTGACTCTTCTAATGGATTGCTTGTTCCGCTGCAGTTAAACTTGTTGTCTATTATATTCTATCAGTTTAACATTGTTGAAGGCTAATGATAATTTAGTCTGCATTATCTTAGTCATAATATTTCTTACTGGGCTAGTTGAGCTCACCCTTTCTTTCACTGTTATCTTCAGGAAATGAGAACGTAGCCGGGACTAGTCGGGGAACAGAGTGACGGTCTAGATGATAGCATTAGTAGTCCTCACTATTTTGTTAAATAGTGTGACAATAAATATAATGAGGACTCCATTGAGTGTGGATATTGTCTAGATGAAAATATTCTTATTAAAACTCTTAGATTATGTTTTGTCGTATTTTACACGACTGTTGTATAATTAAGTTATATTTGAATTTTGTACAATATATTTTGCGACTCAAGATGGGTGATGTATACCTGTTTTAGGGGCGTCACATATACCCTTTGCTGTCTGGGGGGTAGATATACTGGGTCCCTTGCCGAAAGCTAAAGGTCAAGTCAGTTTTGTTATAGTTGACATCGATTATATGACCAAATGGGTGGAAGCAAAGCTACTTAGACTGATAACGGAACATGAGTGTTTGAAGTTTTTAAAGGAATCTGTAGTGTTTCGTTTCGACATTCTGAAGGTGGTAATATCAAACAACGGACGCCAGTTTGTGGGATCAAAGTTTGAAGCATTTTTTAAGGAGCTGGGGGTTCAGAATAGAAAGACTTCAGTAGCTCATCCACAGTCTAACGGACAGGTCGAAGTAACCAATAAGACGCTTCTGAATGGGATCAAGCGTAGATTGGATGAGGCTAAAGGAAGATGGCCCGAAGAGCTGCTCAGTGTATTATGGGCTTATGGAACTACATCGAGGACTACCACGGGAGATTCACCTTTCAGGTTGGCTTATGGTACTGATGCCTTAGTCCTTGTAGAGATTGGATCTACCAGTCTTCGAGTTAGTTAGTTCAAAGAGATATACAATGATGAAGGGCTGAAGATCAACATGGATTTACTGGAAGAAGTCAGAGAGATAGCTTTGACAAAGCTGGCAGCCTATCAACGAAGAGTAGCTAAGCATTACAATAAAGGGGTAAAACTTCGAAGATTTGAAGTAGGAGATTTTGTCATCAGAGAAGTCGAAGCATCTATGCCTCAGAATTTGGGAAAGCTAATGCCAAACTGGTAAGGTCCTTATGAAGTCATTGAAGTACCGAAGTCAGGGACTTATCGGTCAAGGGCATTAGATGGGTCTGAAATCAGGAATACTTGGCATGCTGGTAGGCTTCGGAAGTATTTTCAGTAAAGAGAGTGTCAGTATACCTCAGTCTGTAAATATTTGAATCATCATCAATAAAAGATTCTGTTTTCCAATCAATATTCTCTTCATTGGCACAAATTTCATGGTTGAAAGGAGGTTCGGGTGGACTCGCTGACCATTCGATGGTAGCCTATCTGGCAGGTGGTCCTTATGAATTTGTTAGACCCCGAGTGGTAAACAAATTTCATGGTTGAAAGGAGTTTCGGGTGGACTCGCTCAGTGGCGGAACCAGAACGATTTTTTAGGGGGGTCAAAATTTTTAAACAAAGAGAACCGAAATTATTAATGCCACCACTTGTGGAATTTAGGACGTTGGCTTTGCTTAATTCCTAGTTTTTAGCAAAAACAGTCCTAAGATGACTTTTAGCTTAACATGTTATAATAAGCCACTTTAACAATCGATTTCTTAGCCATTTCTTTGTGTTCCAACCCGAATTCGCCATCCTTATTACTCCACACACTAACAACTATACTCCATGTCACTAATTCAGTCAAAAGCTAATTGATTTATACCATAAAAGCATACATAATCTATCTATCAATTAATGAATTCACATACTACTAACTAAAATATTCTAGCTAATCTACTTGGATTTTCCTCAAGAGTCCCATACTGTTTTTTTGTCTTTTTAGTTATAAGCAATGAGAGAGAATGCTCATAGCCAAAATCAACACTTGGGATAATATGGTCCAAGTTAATTTTAATGGGTGAGATACTTAGATCAACACTTTAAGCAAGGCTTTCTTAATTTAAGGTATTAAACCATCTTAATTTTTATAATTAAAAATAAAATCAATTAAAAATAAAATCAATTTTTATTCTTTTTCTTATATTCCTAAATTTATTTGTCATCATCAAAATTACATAAAAAGTGGAGACCTAATTAACAGAAAATATTAATAGTATGCATATTTAGGCTAAATTAAAATTAATAGTACCAAATTTGAAAGACATTTAGGCTAAATTAAAATTAAAAATTAGTTAAATTACTTACCAAAGTCCAAAGCAGAGTAGCAGACAAGCAGTGGTTAAGTGGAGGCGTGGAGCAGATCAAACAGACAATGGCCAGGCAGCAGCGTGACCAGAGTGGTGGAGTTGTGGAGGCGAGGCGAAGAGGTAAGAGATGAAGAGAGGCCGAGAGGCAAGAGGGAAGTCTGTAATTTGTAAAAGTGTTAAGAAGGAGGCAGGAAGACCCAAGACCTAATAAAAAAAATTTAAATTTTTTTAATGAAACGACGTCATTTCATGTTAGTTTAAAAAAAAGAACTGAAGAAGAGTCTCGGAGAAGAAACGCTCACGGGGAGTCGATTGATGTCATTGCCGCCGAATACCGACCGCCCCACCTAGTTCCGCCTCTAGACTCGCTAACCATTCGATGGTAGCCTATCTGGCAGGTGGTCCTAATGAATTTGTTAGACCCTGAGCTGTAAACAAATTTCGTGGTTGAAAGGAGGCTCGGGTGGACTCGCTGACCATTCGATGGTAACCTGTTTGGCAGGTGGTCCTTATGAATTTGTTAGGCCCTACGTGGTAAACAATTTCCAAATGATGCAATGAATTTTGGCTGGATTAATCTTGTACAAGATCTATCTCGCACTTCGGTAATGATAAGTATTGCATTATTTTATTACCTGATTTTGTTAAGTGCTGAGTTCAGATTTTGTCTTTACTTAAATCTTATCTGTTATAAAATTTGTTCAAATTATTTACTTACAGTTTAAGTTAAATTTGAAAGAAGCTTGTACATTTTTCAAGTTGATTGATACTGAATTATTGACAAGAAATAAATAACACAGAAGTCATAAGGAACAAAGTTAATATTTCATTAATATTTAACTGGTTACATAAAAAAATAGAAATTTTTACAGAAATTCCTAAAAAGTCCCAAAGTAATAGAAGCCATCATCAAGCATCATCTTCGTCATCTGATGAGTCGAGGAGGGATGGGTCTACCTTAGCTTCGACAAGTTTTTCCTTGCCTTTGCTTTGGCATTCTTCGTACCCTTCAGAAAACATCTAAACAATCTCCTCATTCAGCTCAGCTAACTTTCGGTAGTTCATTTGGATGTATTTCTGGAGCTCCTCGGTCAGTGGAGGACCCAAGTCTCTAAGGGCTCGAAGTTCCCGAACCTCATCATCAATCTTCTGACGTTCCTTCAGATGACGTAGCTCTCTGGTCTCAAACTCATTTACTTGGAGAGCTAGGCTTTTATTGGTCTTCACCGGGGTTTCATTTTTCTGAACGAGGATTTCGTTCCTTTGAACCAGATCCACGTTCATGTCAGTGATCACTTGGTGATCTACCTTCATCTTCTTCATCAGTTCTTTAGTCTGGGCTAGATCTTTCCGAAGGCATTCATTATTGAACTGGGTGATATTGTGATCACTTCTTTCCTTTACCAGCGCAGAGTTCAAAATGGCATTTTCTCTTCGAGCAGCATCCTCCTCAGCTTTAGTTTCTTTTTATTTATGACGGAGGTGCCTGAAGACAGCATTTGACTGCATATGTTCAGCATTAGTCTATTAGTTTCAAATACATAAACTAGAGGATAAGTAAAGAAGTCAAAAGAGTAACTTACTTTTGTTTGATCCTTCATTCCTTCATCGATTAAATCCATGATGGAACTATTTCTGAACCGATGATCATTGGTATCACGAACGAATGAGTCATAGAGCTGGAAGGGGAAATGTTCATTAAGCTCAGGCCAGAGAGTGGGAGATGCTACGGTCTCGTGCCTGGCTTCAGAAGAAGATGGTCTTGATGGAAAGATTGGGGGTTGTTCAGGAGGTGGTGGTGGCTGAGTATATGCAATTCTGGGTGGTGATGGTTGGGTATGTACAGCTTCAAATATGGATTCGGATTGGTCATTAGAGGAATGTTTCCTTTTCTGAGTGAGAGAGGGAGTGGGTTCTACTTGCTCTTCAAGCTAATCTTCAGAGACAACAATCTCCGCATGTACAACTGGGGGAATATTGGCTTCAGAAGAAGGCACTCTGAGTTCTTCAGCTGTAAGAGGGGTTACTTTAGTTTTCCACTTTTTAGTACGGATGACTCGACTTCGTTCATCCAGAGGTAGGTCAAGCAAACTCTCGCTGAAGGCTGATGGAGAGTTGGGTTTGGCTTTTTGAACTACTCTCTTCTTTCGATGAGGGGGAACAAAGTCGGTTGTGGGATGAGGCTCGGTAGATTGAGGGTCGATTATTTGGGTTTCAACCGTTGGAGGTTCATCAGTGGGAGTTTCAGCAGCAAAGGGTTCAATAGGAGACTCTGATTCTTTCTTAGACAAAAAATCTTCAAGATCTTTCATGTCTGAAGAGGTCGGTTTGATCATAGACACTGCAAGGATTATATAACGACAAACCAGAGCCAATATTATCAAAGATTTCAATAAATTAGGTAAAAGAACAGTTCGGGACTTACGTTTGTGGTCGTATAACCATGCTTGCTTGGTTAACAGACCGAAGTTCCATTCCTTCTTTGGAAAGTTGTCAAAGAGCTCTATCATCTCGCTCACACGCTCTTCGGCGATATCACCAAAGTCAGCAGAGACTTTCTCTAAAGTAGTCCATTCCGGTAGAGCAGCAACTTCAGGTCCTTTCATGAAAAACCATTCTTTATGCCACCCTTTGTTGCTGCAAGGAGTAGACACCAGGGATCATCTTTCAAACTTGTCGCCTGCCTTCGGCGATTGTTTACTCAAAGCTTTAAATCCCTTTTCTTGGGATTGGCCTATTTTATAGATGGAGAAAAAGAAGTTGAGGGTCGGGGTAGCACCTACCTCGTGACAGAAAGCGATGAAGGCTAGGATGTGGATGTAGGAGTTCGGCACCAGTTGGGCAAATCCTACACCAACAAACCCTAGAAGGGTGACCAGAAAGGTATGGATAGGGAAACGAACCCCCTTCTCTAGCAGTGTGAGGGGAATGGCTATCCACCCATCTTGGCACTGGTACATTCTTTCGGAAGAGGAAGGCCTCCTCAGTTGGTGGGTATCTAGAATCTGATACCGTTCTCTAGCATTACAGATATCAATTTCAGACAATGAAGAAGGAGTGTTGGCATGTGGGAATTGCTCCTTACTCTTAAAGAAATCAGAAGGTTTAGGTGAGGGTTTCGGTGGTAGATTTTTGCTAGGGGTAGCAAATGATTTGGGGTTGGAGCCCGAAGCCCCTTTGGTAGGACTTGGGCTAGGAGGAATGGAGGTGATGGCGGTTACCTTAAGAGGGCTTTCCTGATCGGGTTCTTGAGAAGTCATTGCTGAAGATTTGC
Source organism: Panax ginseng (assembly GCA_020205605.1). Taxonomy (NCBI): domain Eukaryota; kingdom Viridiplantae; phylum Streptophyta; class Magnoliopsida; order Apiales; family Araliaceae; genus Panax; species Panax ginseng. The sequence goes on along the minus strand of CM035131.1, from coordinate 56,006,974 downwards.
AGAGAGGAAGAGAGTTCGAAAGAGAAGATGAGAGCTCAGGGGACTGAATTTTGAATTGGCAGGTAAAATTCTCAAAATTGGGGGAAAAGGGTTTTTATAATAGTTGTTGTGACGCCCCCAAAACAAGTATACATCACCTATCTTGAGTCGCCAAATACATGGTACATAAATTCAAATACAACTTAATTATACAATAATCGTGTAAAATACGACAAAATATAGCTGAGAGTTTAAACAAGAATATTGTCATCTAGACAATATCCACACTCAATGGTGTCCTCATTACAATTATTATCACATTATTTTGTAGAATAGTGAGGACTACTAAAGCCATTTATCCTGGACCATCACTCCATTCCCCGACTCGTCCCAGCTATATTCTCATTTCATGAAGAGAACAATGAAAGAAAGGGTGAGCTCAACTAGCCCAGTAAGAAATATTATGACTAAGATAATGCAGAATAAATTATCCTTAGCCTTCAACAGTATAATAACCGATAGAATACAATAGACAACAAGTTTTAGATCAACAATCGCAATGAAATAAGCAATCCATTAGAAGAGTCAAGTAGAGCATAAAATCTACTATCTTCTATGATTTAAAAAGTTTTCATCAACTTTATCATTTGAGACTCAACAATAAATAAAATCGAATCATCCCTGCACCACGGCCAAGGATGTTCATGTAATCATCAATGGTCATGATTATACCGAATAATCCCTAGTCATAATCATACCAACAATAGTCCATCAATGAACTACAGGCCAATGAGAACTTTTATCACATCATTCGTCAAATTCATCATCATGATTATACCAATAATCCTCGGTCATAATCATACCAAGTCCATCTATGCACGTAAGCCAAAGATGACTTTAATCACAATATAAGCATGAGGATGATGACAATGACATAATAATTCAATAAAACAAGTTCAAGGATAAATTTTAAAGATTTATAATTTAATTTATCAAGAAATTAATAACGTCCAAATTTTCAACATGATACTGCTTTGTAGAGTAAAATTCAAGAATAATATTCATGTACCAACAATAATTTGGACAGAAAAGAAATCAACATGGTACGATTATTATCGTGTTGTTGGTCGTTACCAAAAATTTCAACATGGTTATCATTGTTCCGATGACCGTTGCCACCGGTACGATTATTATCGTGTTGTTGGTCGTTACCTTTTGGTTGTGCTAACTCATTATCGCGCTCCAGTAACTGAGCCCTATTCACAACATCTAAAAATAAACAAAGTTTGTGAGAAATGAGGTATTGACGTATATCGGGTTTCAAACCTTTTAGAAACATTCGCGTCATTCGCTCCTCATTATCGACCAAATGGGATGCAAATCGGGATAACTCCGCAAATTTAGCCTCGTATTACGACACGGTCATATTGTTTTGCTCCAACTTGATGAATTCCACCTCCTTCATGTGACGAATACTTTCAGGAAAGTACTTGTCATTGAACAGTTCTTGGAACTTCTCCCAAGACATCTTTAGTGCAGCAGGTTGAGTACGCTTTACAGATTCCCACCAGTAATCTGCCTCTGCTAGCAACATGAAGGTGGCAAAGGGAACCTTTTGCTCCTCGTAGCATACCAAGATATCAAATATCTTGTTGATCTGCTTTATCCACGTATCCGCCTTAAGTGGTTTTGGCTCTCCAAAAAACTCCGGTGGTCCCAGCTCCTTGAACTGCTTAGTGGTGACCGTCCGAGAGTTGTCAGTGTTTCCACCTGCATTTTGAACAGGAGCCGCCCTCGCTTGATGTTGCATGAATTGCATAAAGCCTCTGAACATCTCATTGTTCATCATCTGATCGGTGTTGTTATTTACCTGAGGATTATTGTCTTCCTGTTGCACATTATCCTGGGTATTGATCGTTGGTGACTCAGCGGTCTCATGTACTTCATTGCTTCTCTCAACATTTTCATAAGACATTCTCAAACACTGTCACAAAACAATGGTTAATTGACATATCACATATTATCCCTATACTCTGACCGACCAATTAAATACCAAATAAATTTAGGTAGGTCATACTAGCGAAGGATTTCCCTGTCTCTCCCCTCCTAGTTCTTGTCTCACATCTCAAAGAATGGATCATATCCTAAGCTTTGATACCAACCGTGGCGCCCCCAAAACAGTATACATCACCCATCTTGAGTCACCGGATACATGGTACATAAATTTAAATACAACTTAATTATATACAATTATGTGTAAAATACGACAAAACATAGCTGAGAGTTTAAACAAGAATATTTTTATCTAGACAATATCCACACTCAATGGTGTCCTCATTATAATTATTATCACATTATTCCGTAGAATAGTGAGGACTACTAAAGCCATTTATCCATAGAATAGTAAGAAATATTATGACTAAGATAATGCAGAATAAATTATCATTAGCCTTCAACAGTATAACAACTGATAGAATACAATAGACAACAAGGTTTAGATCAACAACTGCAGCGGAAATAAGCAATCCATTAGAAGAGTCAAGTAGAGCATAAAATCTACTATCTTCTATAATTTAAAAAGTTTTTCATCAACTTTATCATTTGAGACTCACTTTTTAATAAATAAAATCGAATCATCCCTGCACCACGACCAAAGATGTTCATGTAATCATCAATGGTCATGATTATACCGAATAATCCCTGGTCATAATCATACCAATAACTGTCCATCAATGAACTACAGGCCAATGAGAACTTTTATCACATCATTCGTCACATTACGGTCATGATTATACCGAATAATCCCTAGTCATAATCATACCAAGTCCATCAATGCACGTAAGCCAAAGATGACTTTAATCACAATATAAGCATGAGGATGATGACAATGACATAATAATTTAATAAAACAAGTTCAAGGATAAATTTTAAAGATTTATAATTTAATTTATCCAGAAATCAATAACTTCCAAATTGTCAACATGATACTGCTTTGTAGAGTAAAATTCAAGAATAATATACATGTACCAAAAATAATTTAAACAGAAAAGAAATATATTTTTTGGGTAAATAGTACCCCGTGAATAGTACTTCAGGAATAGTACCCCGTGAATATTACCCCGACATAAAAAGTGTCCCGAATACCCGAGTGAATAATATTCGGGTGAATAGTAATTTGGGTGAATAGTAACCCCTGAATAGTAACTCGTGAATAGTACTCTGACACGAAAAGTACCCTGAATACCCGAGTGAATAATACTGGAGTGAATAGTAACCGGGTGAATAGTAACCCATGAATAGTAACTCGTAACAGAAAAATACTAAAGAAAACGATATTTCATGACGAGTACAAAAGAAATGATATCCCGATTTGAGTATAATAGAATATACTAAAGCGTAAATGGATTTTCACCGCCATGCGCGGTAATCCACGTGATGCATCATTTCCACAATTTAATAAGGAATGAATACAAAGGACCATTCATCATGCATGTGGTAATCCACATAGACAGGTTATTCCAACAGAATAATAAAGAATGGAATAATAAAAGAATTCACCATGCATGCGATAGACCACACAGACAGGTTATTCCCAACAGAATAATAAAGAATGGAACCAGGTCATGCGTAATCCGCACAGACAGGATATTCCAACAAAAAAATAAAGAATGGAACCAGGTCATGCGTAATCCGCACAGACAGGATATTCTAATAGAATAATGAAGAAAGGAACCAGGTCATGCGTAATCGGCACAGACAGGATATTCCAACAGAATAACAACAGAATTCACCAGGCATGCGATAGACCGCACATATAGGTTATTCTAACAGAATAATAAAGAACGGAACCGAATTCGTGCGTAATCCGCATGACGGGATATTCTAACGAAATAATAAAGAATGGAATAACAATGTAATTCATCGGGCATGCGATGGATCAGAAATACAAAGTTATTCCAACATAATAATAAAGAATGGAATAACAACCCTTACGAGTATTGAAAGAAAATAACTCTCTTCATGAATACGAAAGAATAATACCCTTACCTCAAAAGAATCTTCGCATCTTTGGAATAATGAGGTAGCAGACTTCTCTTCTTCTTTCTCTCAATAATAATTGCTTTATAGCTTTAGTGAATTGGTGAAAAATAATGAAGGAATGAGCTTCTATTTATAGGAAAATATTGTTTCCATAATTGCACAATTTGGGGCTCAAAATATTACAGTATAATATCTTCCTATTTTTCTTCATTTTTAATTTAGTCCTACAAGTATTATCAAACTTGCACCACCTCCCCTAATAGTAAATCATGTGAATCAATAGTAAATCATGTGACTCAATAGTTCTAGACATGTGAAAATATGAATTACAGTATAGTACCTCCATCTATACCTCCATTTTTAACTTAGCCATGCAAGTATTATCAATCTTGCACCATCTCCCCTAATAATAAATGAATGTGAATCAATAGTACACACATGTGAACAAATAGTTATAATCATGTGAATCAATAGCAATTAATTGCTCATTTATCCGGTTAATTGCCCGAATAGTCAATAAAACCTCAAGACATCAATTATTATCGAAATAAATGTCAATTTTCACTAACACTAATAATTCCAACACAATGGAACTATCAATTTCATCTTTAATCAACACGAACTTATTCATCATTAATATTATAATTCACAATATTTAACAATCAGGTCGTTCCTAGGAAAGAGGGGGCTTTCGGATAAAGATTTCTCCTTATTGGCGCGCAATTAGGAGACCAAACCTCTCCTTGATAGAACTTCTAGACATTGTCAATATTGCAAATAATAATATGAATAAGTTTGTCGTCTCAATTATTAATTTAAAAATATAACATATTATGCAGATGATACTGTGACAATAATTGAATCGATAATATGAGAGATATGATGCAACAATTACTGTAGCAATAATTGAGTATAACTAAGTGACTTCTTACGTAAGCATCAATAATCAATACCGTGTGCTACTATGCAACCACGCGTATTACTGTACTTTTACTACCGGGTAGTTCAACAGTTTTAACGGTAACACTTTTGCCGTTATTTTTATAAAAAGATAATTTTGTCATTTTCTAACTACGATAATACTTCCGTTGTGGGGTCCACCAATGATTGTGCCGTCGTACGGATATCCCCTAACAAAAAGAATATTATATAACAACTTACATACTTTGTAAAATTTATAAATATTACCCATAACTATAACATTATATCAAATCCACACCATAATATTCAAAAAAATATTTCAAGAAATTTAAATCTTTATTCATAAAATTTGGGGTCTCACAGTTGCCCCTTCAGTTGTTCACAGCGCACGAGGACGGCGCATTAATTGACAGTCATGATGAAGAATTTGAATGGGTAGCGTCTGATTTAAGCCTCAAGTGTTAAACGGATTGGACTTTTTAAATATGACCTCCGGTTTTTGCTTATGATATTGTATGAGATTTGTAAATTGGGCTTTGGATAGTTTCTCGTTGGGCCTTTTCTGGATCTTATTAAAATCCCATACACTTTGGTTCATTTTGCAGTCTTTCATTAAATAGTCTGTTTAATAAAAGACTGGGGGGAAATGTTGGGCCATGATATTTTATTGGGTCGGACTATTTGGGCCGAATTCTTTGGTGAATACATTGTGTCATCTCTATTGAGCTTGGCCAGTTTGGCCAAGTCAATGGGTTATCTTTGTTAGATTTTGAGAGTCTTGGGCTGGACCCATCAGATGACTAAATATCTATATTTTGGGCTTTAACCGGTGATAATGATGAAAGATAACAGTTAACTGTTACCTCTGTCATGCATTATTGTGGATGAGATCTAGTCGGCTAGCGGTGGAGAACAGTGATGGGATGGAGCAAGTGAGCTGATTGTAGTCGGCTGGGATCACCAGGATTGGGGGATGGTGTCAGATGGTAGTGGGTGGCACGGTAAACCGAGCGTAAGAGTATATATATGTTGGCAAGGAGATCACAAAAGAAAGGTAACTAATATTTCTTTCTCTCAATACACTAGATATTATTTTTCTCCATTGTTAACCTTGTGATCACCTGTACTGACTCTCACGCAGGAGCTATCCCCCGATGGTCGAAGCCGTTAAGCTTTTGGTGTTGTCGTGTTTACTGTGCAGGATTAGACGTGTCTTACGTGATTGGGACGTGTGGAAAGATCTTGGTGTTAACAAATATATTTGGAAATCTATTTTACTGAGATTTTAATTCAAATTTGAATCGGAGCTTTTTAAGGAATTGATTTTGCTAAGGAGTCTGTTTATATTTAAAAAGGAGACTTATAAGGAATTGTTTTGAAATGTTCAAACTCGATCAGGTATAGTTTTCTTTCCTTTATTCTAGCTATTTTGGTTTGACTATGATATTATATTCTTGGTTTACCATATTTGTTGGTCTCTTTAATTGCTAAACTCATGGGTATAATAACTGAGATACAAGTTTCATACACTAACTTCTTTTTATATTTGTTGGTCAAATATCTCTTGTTATCATTTTATAACCTTTGATCAATCTTTATCAGGCATATTCATTATTCCTCTGTTTAAAGTATTTTGGGTTGACTAGGATATTAGATCTTTGATATCTAATATCCTTTAGTCTCTTTATTTTAAACATGTGATATTCCAATTGTTGAGATTTTCATGATAACCAAATATATATCCGTTAGTCCTTGAGCCAAGCTGCTGAGTTTATTCTTTTGTCCAACGGATATGAAGCTTATTTTGCTAACAAAATTAATATAGCCATTAGGTTTTTCTTTCTTTATATATATATATATATATACTATCCTTCTTGGCTATAACAGGTACATGGAAGTAAATATCAAAAAGGGAAACTTGAAGCAAATATCAATCTTATAAAGAAATACTTCCATAGAGAGTTATCAAAGTTTATTTTTTCAGCAAGTCTTGTTCTATTAATTAATTCTTTGTTGGCTAGAAAATAATAATTCTTTGTAATCATATATTTCTTGTAAATCTGAGTTCAAGTCTTGTTTGGCTTGACTGATCCAGTTGTGAATAGGGTTTGTTCAAAGAGAGCTTTCAAGGTTGTAGAGGTGCAAAGGTCTCAGTGGCGAGAAAGGTTGTAGAGGTGCAAAGGGGCAGTGGTGTCCATCAGTGTGAAGCTACTTTGAATAGGGAGTTCTTTTTATTTGTACTTAATTGAGTATTAAAGTTTAATAAAAAGAGTCTCCAACACCAATTGGTATTGGACGTGGATTAGGCCACTAGAGTAGAGGATGGGGGCTAAACCATGTAAAAAATTTGGAATGATTTACTGTTCTTTTGTTTTTGTTTTATACTTTAATATTCTGCAGTTTTTGGTTTAAAGTCGTGGCCAAAATTTATACTAAAACAGACAGGTATTAGTTGTCCATTTATAACAGATGAAAAAAAATAATTAATACGAACAGGGTTAGACCGTCTGATTATAGCCTGTAGTAGTAAACTTTAAAAATTAACTGTTGTAGATCACTTTTGAGTATTTACACCTATTCACCCCCCTCTAGGTGTGCTTATTACAGATTTTCAATTATTTGGACAAATGCCCTTATAATTAAAATAAATTCGAATGATTATCTCTTTGGCAAATGCCCTTACAGTTAAAATAGCAATGGTGGCCATCATATAACAAACTCAAACCAGCAACTAGGAGGAAATATAACGTTTCCGGCATGTCGCATTTTTTTTTCAACCAAGGAGCACAACCGGAAATGTCAGAGTGTGATTTTGTATTTCTTCTAGTAAGCCACAAAAATTCCCATTATTTTTTGTTCATTGCAGGTATTAAACAATGGTGGGCTATGCTTCTAGATTCTTTGTACAATGACGTACCTACTAACAAAATAAGTTCTCGTTATCAATCATAGTTAGAATATGTGGTACTTTCTTATTGATTCCTATGTTATTTTTCAAGTACATTTATGTTATAGTGTCGTTCTAACTTTTTGGTTTTTTATGTACAGTGTGACTTTTTTGCAAACGTTATGCGAATATATAGCCCTTGGAAAAACTTTCCGAATAAAAAGATGGCTTAGGCATTCAAGGTAGTCCGACTTAAACAGTATAATCTTGTGGATTGTGGAGTCTACATAATGAAGTATGTAGACTACATTGTCCAAGGAATGCCTTTAGGGGAGGTCGATTGGTCTGCAGAAGATGAGTCCTTGTTTAGGTATAGAATTGCCCATGAATTGCGTAAGCATAGGGCTAGGGATATGGAATTTTCACATATGACTTGTCGAGTCACACATGTATCTTAATTTGTACATTGGTAACATTTAATATCCCCATTAAAAAATGTGATTTTGATGGTTTTCCCAGTTGGTTCAAATCATGTAATTTGATTATATGTGAAGCTGTGATTACTCTTCAATGAATGAAGTTTAAAAAAAATTATGGCGTCCAAAGTTTAATACTGCGGACATGTTTTGTTTGAGACACTTTTTTCCACTTCAGAAGGCTACAAGGAAAATCACTTCGGCTTCAAAACGATGGCAGGATTACTTCGGGAAAGTGTTGACTATAGGAAATCACGTCGACAGCATAATAATGCGGACATGTTTTGTTTGAGACATTTTGGTCCACTTCCGAAGGCTACAGGGAAAATTACTTCGACTTTGGAATGATGACAGGATTACTTCGGAAAGGTGTCGGCTATAAGAAATCACGTCGGCAACATAATAATACAGACATGTTTTGTTTGAGACACTTTTGGTCCACTTCCGAAGGCTACAAGGAAAATTATTTCGGCTTTGGAATGATGTCAGGATTACTTCGGGAAGGTGTCGGCTATAGGAAATTATGTCAGCAGCTTAATAATGTGGACGTGTTTTGTTTGAGACACTTTCGGTCCACTTTCAAAAGCTACAGGGAAAATGACTTCGGCTTCGGAACGATGGCAGGATTACTTCGGGAAGGAAGGTCGACTATAGGAAATCATGTCAGCAGCATACTAATGCGGATGTGTTTTTTTTAGGCACTTTTGGTCCACTTCTGAAGGCTACGGGGAAAATGACTTCAACTTTGGAAAGATGGCGAGATCACTTTGGGAAGGTGTCGGCTATATGAAATCACATAGGCAGCTTAATAATGAGGACGTGATTTGATATGGTTGGAACTTACCGAATATAAGTTATGTAGATTCACTCTTTACTTTTTTTAATCAACAATTTATCAATAAAAATAGGCACCTTATTCTGACAAACGAAGTCTTCATTTCATTCATAAAATTGTATTTATATATTAGGTTCATTACATGTAAAGTAAAAAAATTGATGAAGTTATTTAAGGGTTGAAGATTGTTCACCAGGTTCATCCTCGTCGTCAGAGGAATCGATATTTGGGATTGAGGCCGACCGCCCGTATCTTTTTCGCCATCCGAGCTTTAACGTCTTGGTAACCCTCACCGAAGTGGCGAATGATGTTTCCGGTCAGCTCGGGGGACTTCTTATACTCGGAGATGACCTGATGCCAGAAGGCTTTGGTTAGATGGCTTTCTATCATTATTCATTCGTAGTCCTCTTCTAACTATTTTCTGGCCTCAATCAGGTTCAACATTTTCAGTTTAGTGTCTGTTCGGGAGCATTTTATCGACCTTCACGTGAGCCGAAGGCCTAACATTAGAAGGGCTTTAGGAGACCACTGGGCTGAAGCCCATGGAGAGGTTGGAGGTGTTCGAGTCGGCGTCCGAGTCCGTTTGGGCCGGAGCCTCATCTTAGTGGATGTTCTTCGGGTTTGGCGTCCAGAGCCTTGGCCGAGCCTTACCCCTGTTAATGTTGTGTTCGGTTCGGCCTGTTCTTGAGTCCTTTGGGCCGAGGACCAGACCTGATGGTGGGATTGTTTGGGCCTGCACAGTGGGCTCTCCTGTGTGAAGAGTTTGGGATCCTAATCATAATTGAATAAGGTAACTCCAAAGGTACTGATTGGATTGGGTTCCACTTGTACCTTTTAAGGAGATTGTGTTGGACCCAAGTTATGGTAACTACCATGACTAGGAGTCCTAATCCGATTTGAAGAAGGGTTCTAAGGTGGTGAGTACTATAAATACAAGGCCAAGGTTACAATTAATAGGTAATACCTACTTTTGAGCACTAAACATTTAGCCTCTATTGTTAAACCTTGTGAACGGCCTGTACTTATTCTCACACCGGAGCTATCCCCCGACGGCACAAGCCATCAAGCTTCTGTGTGATCTGTTATTGTGCAGGTTCTAGCGCGTGGATTCTGTGATTGGACGCGCCAGCGAAACTTGGCGTTAACATTGGTGCTAGAAGGAGGGCTTTTAGTGTTCTTACAATCACAACCATCTTTTCCGGTAGTAGGCTATGGCGAGTAAGGAGAAATGTGCTTCTAACCAAGAAAAGGCAAAAATGCACCAGACCACCTAGGTGAGAGGGTCGGTCAAAGACAGACTGGGTTCCAGAATCCAAGGTGACCAGGAGGAACCGGCTGCTTCCCTTCGGCGAAGACTCTTCCATGATAGCCACCATACCCCCAACCAGGCTAGTCGTGCGGATGAGAACCGTTCTCGGGTATTGGAGGTTCACGGGAAGGACCGAGGGGAGAACAACACTTATTGGGGTAGGAAGAACGGCAAGAGTTACCGTTTCAGAAGACGGTGTCGGAAGATCCACCAAAAGGAGATCGGTGGAAAGAATAGAGGTAGGAATGGTGGATTCAGGGATGTTTGGAGTTTGTTCAGTAGTGGAATCAGCCATTGCAGTAAATGCTAACAGGAATGAGCTCAAAATCAAGGAGAAATGAAGAACGGAATATTCACCAGAAATCGCTCTCGCCGAAAAGTTTGAAAGAGATTTTAAATTTAGAAAGGCTGGGAAAAGTGACAGTGATTGATGGAGAGGGATTTTTATAGGGGTAGTCGCACGCTACTCAAGGGTGGCTATTAAATGCTCAAGGTAGGACCAAGTATGGAAAGGCGTGCAACGTTTTGAGAAACGAGGATAGACCGTTTGGCTTCCCCAGATAACTCATCATTAGCTGTCGTGACCTTTCGAATACCTGACCTTTCAAGTCTCCAATTATAAGTAAATTATAATCAGAGACTGGGGGGAAATGTTCGGGAGCATTTTACCGACCTTCACGTGGGCCGAAGGCCTAACATTAGAAGGGCTTTAGGAGACCACTAGACTGAAGTCCATGGAGAGGTTGGAGGTGTTCGGGTCGGCGTCCGAGTCCGTTTGGGTCGGAGCCTCATCTTAGTGGATGTTCTTCGGGTTCGACGTCTGAGCCCTTCGGGCCTGAGCCTTACCTTATTGTGTGGTGTTCGGGGTCGGTTCTTTGAGTCCTTTGGGCCGAGGCCCAGACCTGATGGTGGGATTATTTGGGCCTGCACAGTGGGCTCTCCTATGTATAGAGTTTGGGATCCTAATCATAATTGAATAAGGTAACTCCAAAGGTAGTGATTGGATTGGGTTCCACTTGCACCTTTTAAGAAGATTGTGTTGGACCCAAGTTATGGTAACTACCATGACTAGGAGTCCTAATCCGACTCGGAGAAGGGTTCTAAGGTGGTGAGTACTATAAATACAAGGCCAAGGTTACAATTAATGTGTAATACCTACTTTTGAGCACTAAACACTTAGCCTCCATTGTTAAACCTTGTGAATGGCTTCAGACTTATTCTCACACCGGAGCTATCCCCCGACTCAAGAAAAAGCCATCAAGCTTCACATGTGATCTGTTATTGTGCGTGTTCTAGCGTGTGGATTACGTGATTGGACGCCTTGCTACGTTAAACTTAAGCGTTAACATTGGCGCTAGAAGGAGGGCTTTTAGTGTTCTTACAATCACAACCATCTTTTTCGGTAGCAGGCTATAGCGAGTAAGGAGAACAGTGCTTCTAACCAGGAAAAGGCAAAAACGTACCAGAACACCTAGGTGAGAGGGTCGGTCAAAGACAAATTGGGTTCCAGAATCCAAGGTGACCAGGAGGAACCGGTTGCTTCCCTCCGGCGAAGACTCTTCTATGACAGCCACCATACCCCCAACCAGGCTAGTCGTGCGGATGAGAACCGTTCTCGGGTGCTGGAGGTTCACTGGAAGGATCGAGGGGATAACAGCCGAGATCAGAGGGAGTTCATTATGAAGAAAAAGATGCAACAGAACAAGGACGCCATGCTGGCCCTACGCCTTCAGCAGGAGGAGCTCGAACAGCAGATGGCTGGGGAGCAGGAGGCCTCCTCAAAGAGGTGCAGGCATCGGAGCCGATCCCGGTCACCTCGACAGGGAGAGGTTGGAAATGAAACAAGAAGGCACCGCAGTCGGTCTCGAGAAGGCCGAAGTAGAATGAGGAGCTGTTCGGCAGAACGACGATCAGAGCGTCTAGGTAGGTCGGGATAGAGGAGTAAGGACGCGACTCCTGAACATGGGAGGGACAGACCCTGATCGTCCCCCCATAAAGAAAAGTCCGACCCCCTTGCTCGAAGGGTGGCAGACTGGAAAAATTGTTGTTGGCAAAGAACTCGATGGGGATACCTTTGGCTTGCATAGGGTCTCCCTTCTCGCCCGAAATCAACAACGTGACGGCCGACCCCAAAAAGAAGATGCCCCCGATGGAGACCTATGATGGGCTAGGGGATCCATATGATCACTCAGACGGGTACGATAAGCTGATGACATATTACGGGCATTCGGATGCGGCCAAATGTCATATGTTCGCGACCACTCTGAAGAAGAGCACCCGATAATGGATGGGGACCTTGGCGGCAGGGTCAATCAATTCCTGGAGTGACCTTCGGGAAAAGTTCCATGCTCGATTTGGGAGTAACAAAAGGCGAGGAAAGATCACAGCGTTCCTCATGTAGGTCTGACAGAAATCGGACGAAAGCCTGGGCCAGTATGTCAAAAGGTTCTGAGAGGCTATGGGGTCAGTAGTAGAGTTAAACTCCCCACAAGCCCTGGGATTTTTCACTACTGGTCTGGATATCGGGAAATCGAAGAAGTTGATGAAGGATCTGGTGATCAACCCTCCGGCAGATTTGACAGAGGCCTTCCACCGAGCCGAAGGTCACATAGCAATTGAAGAGGCAATGGGGAACTTCAAACCGCATTCCCAATCTTATGAGAAGTCCAAGGATCGGGATAAGCAGAGTTATCAAAAGTCAGACAATCAGGGGAGGTCAGATAACTATGGTAAGAAAAGCTATAATGGGGGAGGTTCAGGTAGTGGACGACCACCCTTCCCAAATAAAAATGTCAACAAAGTCTACACCGCACTCAACACGGACCGGGCTAAAATACTGGTGGAGATACGGAACAAGCTTTTTTTCGAGCCATGCCAAGCAATCCCGAAACCTGGGAAGAGAGGTCGGGACAAATATTGTGCATACCATCAAAGTCGAGGACATACAACGGAGATGTGCAATGATCTAAAAGACTTGATAGAAAAGAATGTCCAGAATGGACAACTGGTGCAGTATGTGGTCGGTCGGGAAGGTGCAGAGGCACCCCGAGAGGAGAAAAGGGAGCCGACTCGAGAAACACAGCCGCAATAGCACCCACAAGTCCGAGGGGTGATTGATGTGATTTTGGACGGGTCGGTAGGGCGTGTAACCGGTAGGAAGAGGAGTGGTCACCTCGAGGCCGTATTATCGGTAGCAAGTTTGTCACCCAGAAAGGATAGGGCCTACTCAGGAGTATCCATCTCATTTTCGGATGAAGACTATCCTACCGACCATATCGAACCACATGATGGGGCACTAGTAATAACGGCACAGGTCGGGCCAGTAGACATGAAGAGAATGATGATCAATAATGGATTCTCGGTCGACATACTATATACGCACGCCTACCAGAGGATGGATCTGGAAGGAAAGAAGATGGAGTTGGGAGGAGAGGGTCCGTTGTACGGTTTTAGCGGCGACCCAGTGCACATGTCAGGAACGATAGAGTTACCAGTCAGGTTTAGCACAGCCCCTCAACAGTTAAAAGTCCTAGTCAGATTCTTTGTGGTACAGGTTGACTCGGCATATAATGCCATCTTGGGGAGACCAACATTAGCAGCCTTGTAAGTAGTGACGTCCATACCACACTTCAAAATCAAGTTTTCGACACTGAACAGGATTGGGGAGGTGAAAGGGGACCTTGACATTGCCCGAAGGTGTTATCGGAATACCTTGATTTCCTCAGGGGTTGGAGTCAGCAAACAGAAACAGACAATGGCCATCGAGATAGAGCAATTCACCAAGGGTAGTACTAAACCGATGGCACTGCCAGCAGAAGAGACAGAAGACATGAGTTGATACCGGGGAACCTAGAAAAACTGATCAAGATTGGAGCAGGATTGACAGAACCACTACGGACAGGCCTGGTGGACTTGCTTTGGGTGTATGCCGATATCTTTGCTTGGGAACCTAGCGACATGCCAGGGGTAAGTGAATCGGTAGCGCTACACAGGCTGTATACAGACCCGAAGAGAAAACCCGTGATACAGAAAAGAAGGATTTTCGCCCCGAAAAGGCAGAGGATCATAGATGAAGAGATCGCTAAACTGATGGAGGCAGGATTCATCTTCGAGATCGACTACCCCGAATGGCTGGCGAATGTGGTATTGGTTCAGAAGTAAAATGGGAAGTGGAGGTTATGCATCGACTACACAGATCTTAATAAGGCATGCCCAAAAGATTTTTATCCTCTACCCAACATAAACCAACTAATTGATGCCACTTCGAGGTATGGCAGTTAAGTTTCATGGACACTTTCTCGGGATACCACCAAATTTTAATGAACAAGGATGACATCCCGGAGATAAGCTTCGTCACTCATCGGGCCATATATGCGTATCGAAAGATGACCTTCGAATTGCTGAACGCGGGGGCAACTTATCAACGGATGATGAATTTTGTATTCAGAAAGCAGCTGGGGCGAAGTATGAAAGTTTACGTGGACGACATAATTGTAAAAAGCATGTCAGTCCGGGATCATCTGAAGGAGCTAGAAGACTGCTTCGAAATAGTAAGGAAACACAAACTGAGACTGAACCCGACCAAATGTACCTTCGGTTTGGGTTCAGGAAAGTTTCTGGGGTATTTAGTAAGCAAGAGAGGAATCGAGGCGAACCCAGAAAAAATTGCGGCGATCTTAGACATGAAATCTCCGAAGACATACAAAGATGTACAGAGGTTGACGGGTCGGATAGCTGCCCTTCGGAGATTTGTGTCAAAATTAGCCGAAAGATGTTTACCCTTCTTTGATACTCTTAAGGGACCGAAGAACGATAAGAGTTTCCAGTGGACCTCGTGCGAAGATGCGTTCCAAGGGATCAAGAAATACCTGATTTCGGCACCGTTGTTGATGAAACCGATCCCTTCGGAACCTTTATACCTGTACTTGGCAGCTAGCCCGATGGCAGTAGGAGCGGCATTGGTGAGAGACAAAGGAGGAAAACAGTTCCTGGTATACTACGTGACCCATGTTCTTCGAGACACAGAAACACGATACCCGAACCTGGAAAAATTTACGTATGGCTTGATCATTGCAAGTAGGAAGCTTTGGCATTATTTCCAAGGTCGGATGGTGGTGGTGTATACGGATCAGCCATTAAAAAAAATACTGCACAAGCCTAAAGTTTCGGGTCGGTTAGCCGCATGGGCGATGGAATTAACTCAGTTTGCTATAGAATATCATCCCCGAATGGCAATCAAAGGTCAGGCATTGGCAGACTTCATAGTGGAATGCTCTTTCACAGAATCAGACGTAAGCACAGTGGCCGAAACCCAGCAAGGGCCGACCTCGTGGACTTTATACGTGGATGGATCGTCAACATTGGACGTCAGTGGGGCAAGGGTCATTCTGACAAGTCCCGAAGGGTTCAAAGTCCAGCAGGAAATTCGATTTGGGTTCAAGGCCACGGACAACGAAGCAGAATATGAGGCCATCCTAGCAGGGATACGGTTGGCCCAGAGCTTAGAAGTACAGAGGTTGGTCATCTACAGCGACTCACAGCTGGTGGTCAAGCAGTTATCGGGCGAATATGAGGCTAGGGGGACAAGAGTGACAAAATATCTGGCCGAGGTGAAAGATAAGCTTACGTACTTCACGTCGCATAGCTGTCAGGGGGTGGACCAGTCAGATAATATAGTAACAGATGCCCTAGCCAGGTTGGCAACTACCGAAGCAAGCTCATTCAATGGGTCATCATACCTGGAGGTTCTAGAACGACCAAGTGTTCCAAAGACAGATGTGCTAGCTATGGACCGACACTGTTGGCTCACACCTTACATCACGTACCTGGCAGATGGGGTTCTACCTTCAGATCGGATCCTTGCGAGAAAAATCAAACATCCAAGCTCAAATTTCGTTCTCATTGACGGGGATCTGTACCGAAGGGCTTTCAGTTCTCCCCTACTCAAATGCTTAACTCCATCGGAAGTAGACTATACACTTCGGGAAGTACATGAAGGGATCTATGGAGATCACATGGGGGCCAAGTCACTGGCACATAAGATTTTAAGGCAGGAGTATTACTGGCCGACTATCTACACGAAGGCCAAGGAATTCGTCAGAAGGTGTCCCAAGTGCCAGTTGAATGGCACCATCCCACATCAGCCTCCCGAAGAGCTGTAATCAGTCATATCCCTGATTCCCTTTGCTGTATAGGGAATCGACATCCTAGGGCCTCTGCCGAAGGCCAAGGGACAAGTTAGTTTTGTGATTGTGGCTATCGACTATATGACGAAGTGGGTCGAAGCCAAACCATTACAGAAAATCACCGAACAAGAATGCCTTAAATTTTTTAAAGAAGGAGTGGTCTATCGTTCGGTATTCCGATGGCAGTGGTCTCCGATAATGGTAGACAGTTTGTGGGGTCTAAGTTCGAAGGCTTTCTGAGTTGGGAATTCAGCATCGCAAGACTTTAGTCGCTCACCCTCAGTCGAATGGTCAAGTAGAAGTGACCAACCAAACCCTACTCAATGGGATCAAAAGAAGGTTGGATGAGTTAAAGGGTCGGTGGCCCAAAGAGCTACTCAGTGTCTTGTGGGCATATCGAACTACTCCAAGGACAACAACTAGGGACTCTCCATTCTGACTGGCATACGGAATTGATGCACTCCTACCAGTTGAGATCGGGTCCCCTACTCTTCGAGTCAGTCAGTACAAAGAACTATATAATGATGAAGGCTTGAAAACAAATTTGGATTTGCTAGAAGAAGTTTGGGACTCAGCTATGATGAGGTTGGCTATCTACCAGCAAAGAACAGCCAGACACTACAATCAGAAGGTGAAGCTGAGGAGGTTCGAAGTGGGTGACTTGGTCCTCCGGGAGTCGGAGGCATCAACCCCCCAGAACACTGGCAAACTGATGCCTAACTGGGAGGGACCTTATGAAGTAGTAGAGGTGCCAAAGCCCGGTACATACCGGCTTCGAGCAATGGATGGTTCGGAAATAAAGAATACATGGCATGCTGGGAGACTTAGAAAATTTTACCAGTAATAGTTATGTCATTCTTTTCATGTTCCATATAACCGTTTCAATTTGAAATGAAATAAATGAAAGTTTTTTTTCGGAGATGTTTAACTTCATCTATATTCATATGATTCTTAATACTCGAACGGACAAACTTCGGACACAATCCGATCAGAAGGTTCAAAAGGACACCACTGGTCAAGATAAGTCACGAGTATAACTGATCGAGAAAACTATAAATTTTTTATTCAGACAAACTTCGGGCATGGTCCGATCAGAAGGTTCGAAAAGACACCACTAACCGGGATAAGTCACGAGTATAACTGATTACAAAAATTTATAAACAAAAACACTATTTCATTCATACTTTGAAATTTTTACAAAACCCGATCGTTTACGATTCGGGCGGAGTACAAGCAAAAAAGAAGGAAAATGAAAGTCACAAAAATAATAAGTCCTAACAAGAGATATTCAGGATGAGGGTTGTCTTCGGGTTCGGCCTCAGATTCTTCATCAGATGAGTCAAGGAGGGAGGTATCGAGCCCAGCAGCTGCCAGCTT
This sequence comes from Panax ginseng, assembly GCA_020205605.1. NCBI lineage: Eukaryota > Viridiplantae > Streptophyta > Magnoliopsida > Apiales > Araliaceae > Panax > Panax ginseng. The sequence goes on along the minus strand of CM035131.1, from coordinate 55,988,964 downwards.
CTCCCGAGCCTTTTCATGATAAGCTTCATATCCTTCACCAAACTGGGCCATAACCTTATCGTTCAAGGCATCAGACTCTTCATATTTGGTGATCGCCTGCTGCTTAGCTTCGTAGAGCTTTCCCTGTAAGGCGTCGGCTTCAGCGGTTAAGGTGGTGTTTTCCCGCATCATGCGCATCATCTTGGCCATCATCTCAGAAAACTTCTCCTGCAGAGCATCCACAGCCTTCTCCCGATCCTTGACCTCTTCGGCAAAATGCTCCTTTTCCTGGATCAACTTCTTAGCATGACCCTCGAGGCCGATAAATTCATGTTGAAGTAGAGAGTATTGCTCTTTCAATTCGTCAGCCTGGCGTTCGGCCTGGGTTACTTTATTACGGGTTTCAGCATGGAGATCCCTTTCCTTCTTCAGGTCCGAAGTCAGACCGCTAATCTCTGCCTCAAAAAGTTACACATCCGTCATCAATTGAGCCTCCTTTTTGGTAGATCGGGCGAGAGGCGGAATGGATCGGGCCAGGATGGCGTTGGCCTGCGGCAGGAGGATTGGGTCAGCTGTGCAGAATTAAATTTGAAAGTAACAGCAGAAGATAATTAATTTAAGCATTACCTGACATTGAGCCCGGACGTAAGCCACCAGGTACTCTTCGGAGGAGAATCCCTTGAACCATTCGTCATCGCCCGAAAGCTTGAAATGGTCGAACAGGTTAAAGTGGAATACCTCTGAAGAACTCTTCGGCCAACAGGTGGTCGGCGAACCGTGAGATGAACTGGGTTTGGATGAAGGTGTTGAGACGGTTACGGGGTCGACCACAGCAACGGACTGAACGGGATCCTCAGCAAGTCATGGTTTTTTGGATCGGAGTTTGAGAGGAACCTCTTCAGTATCCTCTGAATCCTCGATCACCTCGGCTTAAGGAGGGGGTGGAGGAGGAGTCGCCTTCGGCGGAATTGCCGAAGTGGCCTTGGCGGGGGCTTTTATGGAAGGCTTAGAAGGCCTCTTTGCCTTCTTCAGCAATGTCATCTTCTCTGCTCAGCTCATCTTCAGGGCGTTCTTGGTAGGCGGTTCGATGGGGTCAGCCGAGGGAGGTAGACCCAATGTGGAACCAGTAGAAAGTTCAGCAAGCGGTATGGTCTCCTCTTTACCATCATCTTCGAAGACGGGGAGACGGATGGGTCCGACAGTAGTCGGTAGCGGTACTAGGGACGCATCTTCACCCTCAGGTTTGAAAATTGTCACTGCACAATAAAAGATAAATCAGAAAAATAAGTGAAGTTAAAGGTATTCGGAGGAGCTTCAGGATAGTACACTTACACCTGTGTTTGTACAACCAAGCCTCGTTGGATAAAACGGTTAAGCTCCATTCGATCCTGCTCCATTTTTTATAGAAAGCCTTGAAAGCGTCGGCCCGATCTTTGGGGAACTTGGACACTTTGGCTACGGGATCCTTGGGATGGGCCAAATGAGGAAGAAGCTGGAGGTCGGTCCCCTTGACGAAGAACCACTTGTCGTGCCACCCCTTGTTGCTTGAAGGGGTCTTGATAAGGACGGAATGGTTGGGTCATTTGTTTAATTGCCGAAGTCTAGGCTCTTTCGACCCGCCAACGGTGAATAAGGAAAAGAAAAAATCGAGGCCAGGGGTGACCCCCATCTCCTGACATAAGGCAATGAAGAATATCAAGTGGATGTACGAGTTCGGCACAAGCTGTGCGAACCCGACACCCACGAAACACAGGAAAGAGGAGATAAATTCATAGAGGGGAAACTGAACCCCGTACTTCAGCAGATACAGGGGAACGGCAACCCATTCCTCTTCGGGTCTCCAGAACATTTTTTTGGCGAGTTGTGGTACCCAAAGCTTATATTCGTTGGGGATATTGAAAATGGTTCGGATGTCGGAGATTTGGGAGCAGGTGATGGTAGAGGGGGAGTGGAGATGGGAAAACTCCTCTTCAGAATGGTAGGCATTTTGGATCCTGGCCTCAACACTTATTGGGGTAGGAAGAACGGCAAGAGTTGTCGTTTCAAAAGACGGTGCCGAAAGATCCACCGGAAGGAGATCGGTGGAAAGAATAGAGGTAGGAATGGTGGATTCAGGGATGTTTGGAGTTTGTTCAGTAGTGGAATCAGCCATTGCAGCAAATGCTAGCAGGAATGAGCTCAAAATCAAGGAGAAATGAAGAACAGAATATTCACCGAAAATCGCTCTCGCCGGAAAGTTTGAAAGAGATTTTGAATTTAGAAAGGCTAGGAAAAGTGACAGCGATTGATGGAGAGGGGTTTTTATAGGGGTAGTTGCACGCTACTCAAGGGCGGCTATTAAATGCTCAAGGTGGGACCAAGTATGGAAAGGCGTGCAATATTTTGAGAAACGAGGACAGACCGTTTGGCTTCCTTAGACAACTCATCATTAGTCGTCGTGACCTTTTGAATACCTGACCTTTCAAGTCTCCAATTATAAGTACATTATAAGCAGAGACTGGGGGGCAATATTCAGGAGCATTTTACCGACCTTTACGTGGGCCGAAGGCCTGACATTAGAAGGGCTTTAGGAGACCACTGGGCTAAAGCCCATGGAGAGGTTGGAGGTGTTCGGGTCGGCGTCCGAGTCCGTTAGGGCCGGAGCCTCATCTTAGTGGATGTTCTTCGGGTTTGGCGTCCGAGCCCTTTGGGCCGGAGCCTTACCCTGTTGTGTGGTGTTCGGGGTCGGTTCTTCGAGTCCTTTGGGACGAGGCCCAGACCTGATGATGGGATTGTTTGGGCATGCACAATGGGCTCTCCTGTGTGCAGAGTTTGGGATCTTAATCATAATTGAATAAGGTAACTCCAAAGGTAGTGATTGGATTGGGTTCCACTTGCACCTTTTAAGGAGATTGTGTTGGACCCAAGTTATGGTAACTACCATAACTAGGAGTCCTAATCCGACTCAGAGAAGGGTTCTAAGGTGGTGAGTACTATAAATACAAGGCCAAGGTTACAATTAACATGTAATACCTACTTTTGAGCACTAAACACTTAGCCTCCATTGTTAAACCTTGTGAACGGCCTGTACTTATTCTCACACCGGAGTTATCCCCTGGCGGCACAAACCGTCAAGCTTCTGTGTGATCTGTTATTGTGCAGGTTCTAGCATGTAGATTCTGTGATTGGACGCGCCGGCGAAACTTGGCGTTAACAGTGTCCTTCGCGTGATCTTCGAGATCATTATTGGCTTTCCAAATATCATCGTTGTCCATTTTTAATTCATTTCATTTTTCAAGGAATCTTTCTATCTGATCTTTTATAATGTCCAGCTCATGCATCAGATCTTGGCCATGTCGTATGGTGTTGGCATGGCGGCTTTCCTCGGTTTCCAAGTCGATCTTCATTGAGACAACTTCAGAATTTAGGCATTTATTTTCATCCTCCAGTGTCTTCTCTTATGCGTTGATAGTAGCTAGACGACGAAGAGCTTGGGTGAGGGTGGATGTGGCCTTAAATATGAAAGGGTGATTAGGAATGATAGTCAGAGTTAAAACGAGAACGTTATGTTATAAAGCAGTACTTGTTTATGGACTTACTCAACCTTGATACATCACACTATTGAACATAATTTGTTAGGGGAATTTTCTTTGAACCTCTTGTCATCTTTCGGAAGGGCGAAGGGATAGTTTTCGGGTTCATCTGGCCACATGGTCAGTGTGGCAAAGATGACATCGATTGAAGTTGGTTGCGGTGATTGTGGTGCAGATTGAGATGCAGGTGAGGTAGAGGTTGGTGGGGGCACATGTTGAGTTTCGATGGAAGTTTTTGTATTGGGAGGATCGGTAGTAGGTGGTTTTATCTCTTTTCTTTTTACGACCTCAGATGTGGAGTGAAGGGGTCCATCGGTGCTGGTGATTTGTTTGGGTGGGTACGTGGGGTTTGTTTGGGAAGATACTTTCTTTTTCATAAATTTTTTCTTCTTGAAGAGGGTTCTTTTCTATTTAGAGGTTAGTTCATCGACATTCTTTCCCAAAGGTAGGATGGGCATCGAGACTTTGGAGATCGGTTGTATAAGGATGGGGGTCTCGGGTTTTTCAGGATGTTGAGATTAGTTAATGATGGCAGTTTCAGGATGCTCAATTTGTATGAAGGTTTCATGTGACGGATCGGATGCAGATTCAACTTCATCTTCGACGATATATAGATCATCCTCAATGGGCAAGGCTGTTTTGGATGATTCGCTACACGGTGGTTGGTTGTTTCTTGAAAAAGGATACTGTGGAAAAGAAGGTGTTAGTTTCGTTAGTGGTTCGAAAGTTTTTCAAGGAAAAAATGAAGTTTTGGACTTACGATTGTGGTTGAATAACCAAGCCTGATTGGAAAGTAGGTCAATGAACCAATCTTCTTTTTGCACCTTCGCATATATGGCTTGGAGTTCATCCTATTAATCTTCGGAATCGGAAACCTGACCGCACAAGACGTTGGCTCTTGAAGGCTCGGCCCATCCTTAAAGGAGATGAGTGTCGGGTCCCTTGATGTAAAACTAGCTGGAGTGTCAACCCTTATTGCTGGATGTTTGCCTGTTTGTTTAACTGCCGAAAGCCTGGTTCTTTAGACCGACCGAGGGAGAATATTTTGAAGAGAAAGTCATTGTATGGTGAGATGCCACAGTCATGGTAGAAGGCGATAGAAGCATATAAGGTGAATATATGAGTTCGACACTAGTTATGCGAACCCGATCCCTACAAAACTGAGAAAGGCAAAAATGAATTCATAGAGGGGGAAACGGACCCGTACCTGAGAGCATAGAGGGGAATGACCATCCATCCGTTAGGACGTTAATACATTCTTTTGTTCAAATCCGGTATGCGAAGCTCATAGTCGATCGAGATGAGATATTGTTGGCGAATTTCTTGTAGGCGGGGTTTGGTGATGGAAAATCGGGTGTTGATGTGGGTGTATGATTTTTCAGAGGAATATTCTTTCAATATTTTCCTTTCAGGCTTTTTCAGCTTCGGTTTTAGCCGGGGAATGGGTGTCTTCTTCGAGTGGGTAGATGGAGCTTGGGGGCGGTGATGATTTTGTTTGTCGTGACAGAGATGATATCCGTCAAAGGTGGGATAGCGAGGTCGTTGACGGTGGTGCTTTGGTGTAATACCCGAAAAAAAATATTAAGTATTAAAAAAATTCCATTGTTTTAAAATATTCTAATTGGACTTTGTCTTTCATTTGGGTCAAACTAGTCATTTAATTTTTGTGGGCTAATGTATTAATAAGTGTTGGGTAAATTAAATTGGTAAGATTGGGCTTTTAACTAAATGGGTCTAATTTTATAATTGTGTAATTTTAAAATCCTATTAAAATTTAGAGAGTTAATATATATATTAATTAATAAAATCTGTTTTTATGTGAATAAATAACTAAACCTAATTCACTTAAACATTTCACCTGATTCAAGTTGAGGGAAAAGAAGCGCAGTCGCGGCTAATCATAAAAAGCAGGCAATACCGTGGGCATATAGAAGCAGTTTCTTTGTTTATTGATGTAAGTTATATATGCATATATGTGTTTCTCATTCTTAATCTAATCATCACTATGTGGGTATCTGAAAAAGTGAGCAATTTGGTTCAGTAGATGAATTTTACTTGGTTATTATATGGATGCTAGGTAATGATTGGTTATATATATGATGTGATTGACAAGGTGCAGGAATTGAAAGTTAAAAATAATAATAATAATAATAAAAGTTAGGTACTAGCATGTCATGTTAGCCATAAAATTTGATTAACGGATTAGACTTGGTTGGGTAGTTGAAATTGCCTCATGAACACGGTAAATATATATATATATATATATATATATATATATATATATATATATATATATAAAAATAAGGCAACATAATTAATAATTAAGCATAACAGTAGCAACCATAATATATAAAAAGCTTGATTAACACTTTAACAGTATTATATAAGTTAATGACTATTAAATGTAAGGTTATAACTGTATTAAACTTATAATTAATTAATTATTTTATTCTTTTAATTAGATCGGACGGAGGAAAATTAAGAAGTATATTTGGAATATACTTAGGGGTATTACATTGCTTAATCCAGGTACGGATTCCGTACTCTTTCAGCGAGACTCTTTTGTTTTTGATTTGTTCGTTTCGTTATGCGTTTTGAAATTTAGTATTGCCTCTCATGATTATTTCTTGTCAAATTCATTGTGATAGTTTCGTTTGTCGTTCATAGTTGGAACTCATATTTGTACTCTTTAGACTAGTACCACGTCTAAATTTATTTTGATATTTGTAGTAATGTGCATGTTAGTATTTTTGGGGACTTTGAGTTGATGAATCATTTCAGTTTAACATGTACATATTAGAACCCCTTTGTGTTGATATTGTGTCGCATGTGTTGTGACATGATATTTTTGTTAGAATACCGTATGGTATACCTGAGCTATAACCACCTGTGGGGGTACCACAGGCATGTCCTCTTGGCACCGAGGCATGACACCTTCTCTAGCAGTGTGATCAATCCACGGCGTCTCCGTTTTGTGGTCCAGTGGGAGTTGGCCATTTGGTGTTTTGTTGTGGGAGGCGTATGGGTCGACCCTAGTTTTCTCATCTCCGCTCGCTCTGCGATTGGTGATGTTTGTGCCAAACATGCCTTCCGATTTGCATGCATCTGGATCCGACCCATTCCGATGTATGTTATACACATAATGGCATTATTTTGATTTGCTGTGTGGCATTATTTAACTTGCACAATGTGGCAAGGTATATTTCTATTTTGTTACGAGCTTTATATGAAATAACACCTAGCCATTTGATTCAGCCTATTATTTCGTCGTGTTAGTCTTGTTCGTTTCGTTTCATTTTAGTTCGTTTCGTTTCATTTCATTTAATTGAGTTAGTTATTTCGGTTCATTATTTGTATTCTATATCCGTCTTTGGGCATTTGGCTTTACGCATGTTTTTTTTCCAAGCAGTGTCGGGGAGAATCAAGGGCAAGTGTGACAAAAGCTCCCTTCTATCCAATAATTTTGATATATTTTGTTAGGTTATGATACATTGATTTATTTAGAGTTGTAATAGTTATTTCAGACTGTGGTTTGAGCCAGTGTAACATTTATTATGGTTTGTTCTAAGGCATTTAATCAGTTGAGATTATTCTTTTGTGGATTAGAGTTTTGCTTTATATTCATCATTTTGTTATGTTTTGTGTGTAACCTCTCTTTCTATTTCGGAAAGGGGGTGTTACATTTGGGTTTCTGGGGTAGTGTTGTTGTTTACTAGTGTCGTGGTTGATTGGGTGGATGGGTTCATGGCGAGGGTCTCGTTGGTAGCAATTTGAGGTTGTAAGGAGCTGAAATTAGCCCTTTTTGAGTGGTAAGTTAGTACGAGTTATGCTGGTGTGTCCAACGAAGGGGAGAATCGTTGTAGGAAGGGGGAAGGTGTTGAGATGCTTTGAGAAGTTTCAAAATACAAAAATGGAGGCTTGGCGGTTCTTTTTAGGGCAACAGGGGATTTTTATATGAAAAACCTTTTATCTTACGTATGTTTCTCCAAGTACGGCACAGTAATGATATGGTGGGTCCTGGTTTGCCACATGGACTAAGGGGGTGTTTGCTTGGTATACTCGTGCACTGAACTTGACGGCTTCTTATACTCTCTGATTATATATTCCTGCATGAAACAACATTTCCCTCCCAGTTGCAGTAAGTCGGCGCTTTAAAGTGACGTCGTATTAATCTCCATCCCCTCTGTAGTATTAAACTGTGTACGATATCTCCTAAATATTGGATCAAATATTGCAAACATTTAATGGAAAAGTAGAAGAGTTCGAATTACGACTCAAGAATTTTCTATTTCTTCTTGCATTTCTTATTGTTACTAATTCATGTGATCTGTTTTGAAAAAGAAATGCAAGGCTTACAAATGGAAGGATTGTTGCTCAATCAAACTAATGAGTGGTATACTGATTTTTTTATGCATCCTTCCATTTTTTAGACATTCATATTTCTCATCGTACCAGATGACTTGAATATGTAACAACTTGAATGAGTATGCAATAGAATTAGATGATTTTAAGCTTTAATAAAATCTGGTTTAATATAAAAACGGTGACATTTTCAAGTACTACGTAAGTACGCAGAACTAAACTTTGGATCCTAACTATTAAAACCCTAATTGCATACGACTAGGCTATTCTCTTTCATCGTTCAAGGGTTCAATCAGCTTGAGAGGGCATACATATCCTACTAGCAAGCAACCATAATTATACACAAACATTTCATTGGTAATCTTTAATTTGAGTGCTAATTACTGATTCATTTGTTTTGTCATGGATTTTTTGCTGAAGAATCATTTCATTCACTTTCAAGTACAGACAAGAAATTGCATGATTTGGATGATGTAACAAGTTTAGTTGATGATACCATTCCTTATGTTGGTCAAATATTTGATATGTTGGAAGATGCTGAAATTTTTTACAGAAAATATGCAAAACGTGTTGGATTTGAAGTAAGAATAAAAACTAGCAGAAAACATGTGAGATCTGAAGATTTTTGTTCTAGATTGTATCAGTGTCGTAAAGCTAGATATATGGTTGTTAAGAAAAAAGAGATTTTCACTGATGATGAAGATAATAATGTGGTTAAAGGGAAAGCAAAGAAGGGACTCAATTGATAAAACATAATGTAGAGAAAAATTTTATGTTGTGCATGAACGGAGTAAAGATAAATGGTTTGTGTCTACTTTTGAACTGAATCACAATCATGAATTTGTGTCCCCAAGTAAAGTTTCACAAATTTAAACACACAAAATATTTTAGAAGTTGCTAAGAATTTGATTGAAACCTTTAATAATGTTGAGATTGGTCCAAGTAGGATGATGAATGTTTTTAGCTCATTAGGAGGAGGTATGAGCAATGTTAATTGGTTCTCTGAAATGGATGTGCGAAATATAGTTAGAGATATTAGACGTGATAATATCGTTTCGAATGATGCACAAGCTGCAATAGATTACTTGAGAAAGTTACAGCTTGAGAGCCCGAGCAAATTTTATTTTATTGTAAAATCAGGCGTGGATAAACGTATCGGATGTATTATGTGGGTAAATTATCGTTCAATAGTTTCTTATCAAAATTTTGGTGATGTTATTACGTTTGATACCACATACTGAACAAATAAATCATGCCATTTACTCCTTTCACGGGTATAAATCATCATTATCATTCTGTATTGCTTGGGTGTGCACTCTTGAGCGATGAGACGGAGGATACATTTGTATGGTTGTTTGAGCAATGGCTTGAAGTAATGAATTTCAAACATCTAATAATCATTGTCACTGATCGTGATCGTACTATGTCAAATATGATTGCTAGGGTTTTTCCTAATACACACCATGAATTATGTACTTGGCAAATTAGCAAAAAAAAAATCGCAGCAGGAATATCGACTACTACTTCTAGGAGTGAAAGTATGAACATTTTTTTAACGAATTTGTTAATACTTCCAAGGGGATTAGAGATTTTGCTTTAAAGTCCCAAAAAGCCAATGAGAAACAGTATATAAGAGAGAAACAAAATGATTATCTGATAGTCAATCGTGTAAGAAAATTCCTTTTTTGGAGATCCATTAGAGATGCATGTAGGTAAGATATATACCAAAGAGATGTTCTTGTGTTTTCAAATTGAACTGACAAAATCGCAAAAGTTAAATTCAAAAAAGGTGCATGAGTTGTCAACTCTTGATTCAAAAGAATATTTGGTGTTCAAAGTGATGTTCCTGAATCTAGTTGTACGTATTTTAATTCACAATTATGCAATATATAGATATCGAGATAGCGAAATGTAATTGTAAACAGTTTGAACATTCTAGTACAATATATCGTCACATTCTCAGGCTACTAAGTTCAAAGAACTTGGTTCAGATACCTGAAGAATTGATACACAAACGATGGACTCAAGATGCTAATAAAACCAGCAGTGTCGCCCCGTATGTTCTCCCCTCTGTAAAAAATTATGCTAAGACACAAACCGGTCTGTTCAATCATATACATAAACGATTTCTGGGGTTTGTGTTGGATGCTTCATCTTCTAAATAAGTAACGGGTTATGTTCTCCAAGTGCTAGATCATGAGCACAAAATTATGGCCAGTTTCCCTACAGAAGGTCTGAAAAGTAAGACCAGATGACAATTTACAACCTGTTATCAATAATGGGCTCGTTATGGAATTGCCCGATGATGATGATTATGATGATGCAGCTGGTTCCAATGATCTTGTGTTTGATCCAATATGTTCGCAGACAAAAGTTTGGAAAAAAGCAACACGGTTGAAAAGTGTTGTCGAACAATTCGCAGGTTAGAAGACACTTTGAAAGTGTACAATATGTGAAATCTTTACAAACCATGATAAGTGGAACCATTATAAAGCTTTAGGGTTGAAAAGCCTTAATCTTCATAATTTCATTTGTGTCTATTTTGACATTTTTGTGTCGAAATAGAAAGAGAGGTTATGCACAACACAACATAACTGATGAAATCATAATAAAGCTCCAAGCCATAAAAGAATATTCTCATAATTATTAAATTCCACAAGATAAACCATAATAAGTGCCCAACCAGCTCAAGTCACAACATAAACTAATTATTACAACTCCAAACAAACTAATGTATTATAACCTAAACATAATATTTAAACCATTTGGAAAGAAGGAAGCTCTCATCACACTTGCCCTTGATCCCCTTAATTACCTGCCGGTAGAAAAAATAACATGACCCAAATGCCCGGTACGGATATAGAGTACAAATTAATAAATTGAAATAACTAACTCAATTTAAATGAAATGAACTGAACTAAAACGAACAAAACAAATACAACGAAAAGGCTGGATCAAATGACTTGGTGTTATTTTATACCGAGCTCAAAACAAAACATAAATATACCTTGCCACATAGGCATGTCAAAAAATGTCACATAAACAATCACACATCGGACTGCACAATCCAGATGTATGCAAAATCGGAAGGCGTGTTTGGCACAAACATCACCAATCCGCAAAATAGAACAGAATAGAAATGGGATGCAAACCGGGATAACTCTGCAAATTTAGCCTCGTATTGCGACACGGTCATATTATTTTGCTCCAACTTGAAGAATTCCACCTCCTTCATGTGATGAATACTTTCGAGAAAGTACTTGTCGTTGAAACGACTCTTGGAACTTCCCCAAGACATCTTGAGTCGCCAGTCGGTGGTACATTTTGATTCCCCACCAATAATCGCTTCTTCACGCAACATAAAGGTGGCAAAGGGAACCTTTGCTCTCGGAGCATCCCAAGATATTAAATATCTTGGTGATCTGCTTTAGCCACGTCTCCGCCTTAAGTGGTTCTGGCTTTCCCAAAAACTCTGGCGATCCTAGCTCCTTGAACTGCTTAGCAGTGACCAGCCGTGGGTTATCATTGTTTCCACCTACATTATGAACATGAGTCTCTCTCGCCTGATGTTGCATGAATTGCATAAAGCCTCTGAACATCCCATCGTTAATCATCTGATCGGTGTTGTTATTTACCTGAGGATTATTGTCTTCCTGTTGCACATTATCCGGGGTATTGATCGTTGGTGACTTAACGGTCTCATGTGCTTCATTGCTGATCTCAACATTTCCAGATGCCATTTGCAAACACTGTCACAAAACAAGGGTTAATTGACATATCACATATTATCCCTATACTCTGACAGACCAATTAAATACCAAATAAACTTAGGTAGGTCATACTAGCGAAGGAATTTCCCGTCTCTCCCCTCCTAGTTGTTATCTCACATCTTAGCCAGGGATCATATCCCTAAGCTTTAATACCAACTGTGACGCCCCCAAAATAGGTATACATCACCCATCTTGAGTCACCAAATACATGGTACACAATTCAAATATAACTTAATTATACAACAGTCGTGTAAAATATGACAAAACATAATCTAAGAGTTTTAATAAGAATATTGTAATCTAGACAATATCCACACTCAATGGAGTCCTCATTATATTTATTGTCACACTATTTAACAAAATAGTGAGGACTACTAATGTTATCATCTGGACCGTCACTCGCTCTCTTCTCCCTTAGTCACGCTTACGTTTCATTTCATGAAATGTGCGGTGAAAGAAAGGGTGAGCTCAACTAGCCCAGTAAGAAATATTATGACTAAGATAATGCAGAATAAATTATCATTAGTCTTTAACAATGTTAAACTGATAAAATACAACAGACATCAAGTTTAACAGAAGCGAAATAAGCAATCCATTAGAAGAGTCAAGTAGAACATGATATCTACTATCTTCTATGTATTAAAATGTTTTCATCAATTTTTTTTATCGCTGAGACTCAGCTTAATAAATAAACCACATCATCAAATCATCCCTGCACTACGGGCCAAGGATATTCATTAAATCATCAATGGTCATGACTATACCGAATAATCTCTAGTCATAATCATACCAAAAATTGTCCATCAATGCACTACAGGCCACTAAGGACTTTTACCACATTATTTATAACATTACAGGTCATGATTATACCGAATGATCCCTGGTCATAATCATACCAAGTCCATCTATGCACGTAAGCCAAAGATAACTTTCATCATAATATAAGCATGAGGATGATGACAATGATATAAGCAAAATCAAACGAAAATAAGGATAAATATTAAAGACTTTAAATTTATCCAAATATTATCAATCATTTAATAAACTCATCATCTAATATTATTAATATTATAATAATATTTTAATCACTTCTTAAACTTATAAATAATTTATTTCAATTGTTTACACTTTACCAAATAATGCATTTAATCATTCAAAAATGCCATACTCATAGTATTTTATCACCAATGATCAAATCCCTCATCAAAAATCTGCATATACCCTATATAAGATTCCCAAGCCATAAAATCTTATTTTCCAATTTTGTTACTTCACATAACATATTTAATTCATTTACTCATAACTAGTTCATTTTTATGAAAAATACCAAATTAGTCCCAAAAATATTTCTTTTCTAGGATTTAGCAGAATATAGTCCTATATTGAACATATATTTTTTTCAAAATTTTTAAAATTCATTTACTATTTTTCATATGGCTAAAACTGCCGAATATTTAGACATTTATCATAAATTGTACTTTTGTCCAAAAATTCTAACATTTACAGGGTATACTCCTGTTATATACATGTACTCCCATTAACAATTTTACCAATTTTGGAGTTAACCACAAAGAGTTATAAGGGTTTACTTTTAAAATAGTCTTTTTCCGTAAAATCCATAACTCTTAATCTATACATCCAAAAATTGCCATTTTTGGACACAATCTAGAAAACTCATCAAATTATCATATCAAATTTTTTCAGAATTTTTGAGGGTCAAAAAAATTACGAAACTGCCCCTGGCAGAAACCCCTTTTGAATGAAAATACTATTCATATGAATACAAAGGATCATTCACCATGCATGCGGTAATCCACATAGACAGGTTATTCCAACAAAATAATAAAGAAGGAAATAATAAAAGAATTCACCATGCATGCGATAGGCCGATGCAGACGTGTTATTCTCAATGAGAATAATAAATAATAGAACCAAATTCATGCGAAACCGCATGCATGATGATATTCTAATAGAATAATAAAAAATGGAACCAGTCATGCGTAAACCGCATGCATGTGATATTCCAATGAATAATAAAGAATGGAATAACAATGAATTCACCGTGCATGCGATGGACCGCCAGACGATGTTATTCCAATGAATAATAAATAATAGAACCGTGTCATGCGTAATACGCATGACATGTGATATTCCAAATGAATAATAAAGAATAGAATAATAGAAGAATTTCACCACGTATGCGGTATCTTGGATGAGCAAGTTATTCCAAGAGAATAATAAGGAATGGAATAATGAAGAATTTCACCATGTATGCGAGATTTCTCATATACAAAGTTATTCCAATGTAATAATAAGGAATGGAATAACAATAGCTCTCTTCATGAATACAAAAGAAATAATACCCTTTACTTTAGAATAAAAAGTCGGATAATTGGAATAGAGAGGTAGCAGACTTCTTTCTTCTTTCTCTCTATAATTTCTCTCTATAATAATTGCTCTAAAGCTTTAGTGAATTGGTGAGAAATGAAGGAAGAATGAGCTTCTATTTATAGAAAATATAGTTTCGATAATTGCACATTTTGGGGCTCAAATATTACAAAGACAATACCTTCAACTTTTCGTTTATTTTTAATTTAGTCCTGCAAGTATCATCAAACTTGCACCACCTCCCCTAATAGTAAATAATGTGAATCAATAGTTCAATCATGTGAATCAATAGTTATAATCATGTGAAAATATGAATTACAGTATAGTACCTCCATCTATACCTCCATTTTTAATTTAGTCATGCAAGTATTATCAATCTTGCACCAACTCCCCTAATAGTACGAGAATGTGATTCAATAGTACACACATGTGAACAAATAGTTATATAAGCATGTGAATGAGTAGCAATTAATTGCTCATTTATCCGATTAATTACCCGATTTATCAATATAACCCCGCACATCAATTATCATCTAATAGATGTCGATTTCCACTAACACTAATAATTCCAACACAATGGAACTATCAAATTTATCTTTAATCAACACTTAACTTATTCATCATTAATATTATAACTCACAATATTTAACAACCAAAGGTCATTCCCGGAAAGAGGGGCTTTACGGTAAGGATTTCTCCTTATTATTGGCCTTGCAATTAGATGACCAAACCTCTCCTCGATGTAACTTCTAGACATTGTAAATATTGCAATTTAATAATATGAATAACTTTGTCGTCTCAATTATTGATTTAATAATATATCATATTATGCAGATGATACTGTGACAATAATCGAATCAATAATATAAGAGATATGATGCAGTAATTATTGTAGCAATAATTGAGTATAACTGAGTGACTTCTTACTTAAGCATCAATAATCAATACCGGTAAGCTACTATGCAACCACGCCATTCATCGTACTTTTACTATCGGGTAGTTTAACGGTTTAATAAAGAAACACTTTCGCCGTTATTTTTATAAAATGATAATTCTGTCGTTTTTTAACTACGACAATACTTCTATTGTGGAGTCCACCAATGATTGTGCCGTCATACGGATATTCCCCGATAAAAAGAATATTCCCCGACTAAACGAATATTTTATAGCAACTTGCATACTTTACAAAATTTATAAATATTACCCACAACTATAACATTATATCAAATCCACAGGTGGTTATAGCTTAGCTTTACCCTAATGTACATTCTAGCAAAATATCATGTCACAATACATGCGACACAATATCAACATCAAAGGGTTCTAATATGTACATGTTAAATCGAAACGAATTATCAACAAAAAGTCTACAAAAATATATAATAACATGTACATTATTACGATCATCAAATTAAATTCTATACATAATGTACTAGGCTAGAAAGTACAAATAGTAGTTTCAATATCGACGCCAAAAAAAATTATCATAATAAACTATCATAATAAATTAACAAGGAATAATTATGAGGGGCAATACTAAATTTCGAAACGAATAGCGAAACGAACGAATTAAAACCAAAAGAGTCTTATTTAATTTAAGTGTATTTAATTTAATTTATAGTGATAGAATAAATTAAATAACTTAACATTATTATTTTAATATTTTAGAAATATTAAATATAAATTAATAAGAGGAGTCTTATTATTATTATTACTATTATTATTATTATTTAATTTCTAAAGGAGTTTGAGAATTAATTAATAAAAGGTACTCTCATTTATTCTTAATTTGATTAGGAGCCTAATTAATTAAAAGAGTTTAATTAATTAAAACAAAATCATATTTCTAAATTGTTTAAGAGGGTTGTCTACATCTATAAATAAGAGAAGTCTTATTATGGGTAAAGGAGACGGGCGTTAATGATACTTCCAAGAGTTGGGAGAGTATACATAATTCTATAGAGATAGAATATAGGGTTTTGTCAAACACACATCTTCCCGAATATTTGTTTTTCCTTGGTAGATCACTTCTGCGACCGCATGCGATCGCTAATTTTTAATGACATAGACTTATCAGCGACCGCATGCCATCGATGTTTGTAAGTAGTCGCAAAAAACCTTGGCGCCAACATTTCCTGCCAAATTTTGGGAGGCAAATTAATCGTAGCGACCGATCAGCGACCGCATGCAGTCACTAATAGTGAATAGCGACTGGATTAAATAACGGTCGCAGATATCGGTCGTTATTACTACTATCTGCAACTACATGTGCGGTCGCTGATACTGTTGGTCGCTGATAGGCTTTTTTTTTGTAGTGACACTTGGGTGACTGACGTTGATCAAAGGAAGGAATTAAACCCGGTGAATTCAAGTTGAATGTGAAAGGAATTGGAGGTGAACTTGTACCTAAGGAAGCTAGTTTCTACAAGGGTATGAATCTGATCTCCTTTTTTTAATTGATTGATAATTATGCACAAAGTATGATCATGGTGATGGCTTGTATAAAAAATTTTAAATTCCATTTTATTGCGCTTCCGTACATTTTATGTAATTTGATTTCATGATCACACTATATACAAACCTAACACATAGAACCGCTCACCCAACCAAATCACACCATGATCATCAATACGAAACTCAGGCTTTTTGCCTTCCTCCAGATTTTGCGCCATATCCCACAATTCGCCATCTTCCTTTCCAGCTTCTTTAACTCGTGAGATAAGAGAAGGCTCGACTCTCATACCTGCCAAATGTCGATCTGAACCTTGCACAAACAACTCTAACTCTAGCCGCTACATATCTGAACTAAGTTGAGGTTGTGTAATAAGAGTTGCTACACTCCTTAAACTCTTTCGGCTTCATCCGCAACCACATTCGCCTTCCCCAGGTGATATTGAATTCTCGCATCATAATCTTTTAGAAGCTCCAACCAACGCCTCTACCTCATGTTAATGTGATGCCCCTAAAATAGGTCCACACGACCCATTCTGAGTCGCCAGATATACGGTATAAAATTCAAATACAAACATCATTTATACAACTATAAAACCAATAATCAACAATCCATCTTTGCATGTAAGCCAAGGATATACAACTGTAAAACAAATAATCAAAATTCCATCTATGCACTACGGGCCAAAGATGACTTTCGTTACAATATAAGCATGAGGATGATGACAATGATATAAGCATTCAATTAAATGAGATCAAGGATAAATTTTAAAGATTTATAATTCAATTTATCCAAAGTTTAAGAATGTCCAAATTGTCAACATGATAACTGCTTTGTGGAATAAAATTCAAAAATAATATTCATGTATCAAAAATAATTTGGACAGAAAAGAAATTAATTTTTTTCGCGTATAGTACCTCGGATGAATAGTACCCCATGAATAGTACTTTGTGAATAGTCCATGAATAGTACTTTATGAATAGTGACATACGTATGAATAGTACAGTACGTATAAATAGTGTCGTACGTATGAATAGTATCGTAGGTATAAATAGTGTCATACATATGAATAGTGCCGTATGTATAAATAATACCCATGAATAGTACTCCGACATGAAAAGATTAAAATTTAACAAGAATATTCAGAAAAATATTTCAGTGAAACGATACTAGATGAAATGAAATTTTCAAGGATATTCTACTAATTTCAAGGAGTATAGAAGCAATACTTATCAACATGAGTGTAGAATTGTGAATATGAAACGAAATAATATTACTTACATACTACAGATTATGGAAGAAAATATTATTTCTTACAAATATTGAACAAAAATAATATCCCTTACAACTGTTAAACGAAAATAATATTCCTTACGAATATTGAACGAAGATAATATTCCTTACGAATATTGAACGAAGATAATATTCTTTACGAATATGAAAAATAATATCGTAAGCGAATATGAAATAAATAATACCCCTTACAATTATTGAACGAAAATAATATTCCTTACGAATATTGAACGAAGATAATATTCTTTACGAATATTGAACGAAAATAATATTTCTTGCGAATATTGAACGAAAATAATATTTCTTGCGAATATTGAATGAAATAAAATTCCTTACGAATACGAAAAATAATATCGTAAGCGAATGTGAAATAAATAATACCCCTTACCTCAAAAAGAGAATAATTTTGACTAGTATTGCGGAGATATTCTTGAAGAAAAACTTGCACTATTTGCTACACTCAAAGTTTCCTTAACTCAAAAGAAATACGCTCAATATTATAGAAGAATAATACTCTGATTCTGGTGTGATTTTCATTTCTAAACTGAGCATCTTATTTATAGGAGAATGGCAGAATACTATTTAGAAAAATAATCACGGACTGCACAGTAACTTTCAAACGAATTCACGGGCGTCGGCTGAATTTTTTTTGATTTCACTATGTTGTACTATGCAACACTATGCAATATTATGCAAACAATAAAATATAATATATTCTATTTTACATAAAAAAAAAACTTTTATAATATATATATATATATAACAAAAAAAGAGATAATTTTCTACCGATAATTTTGAAAAATGGGTAAGTGGGGGTCCATATAATAATCCAAATTTATAACAAATACTTCATAAAATACCCCTCTATTTATCTCAATTCACTTGGCTTTACTAAACACATTTTTAATAATATTTATTCATCATTAATATTATAACTCGCAATATTAATAACCAGATCATTCCCAGGAAAAAGGGGACTTTTTCGATAAGGACTTCTCCTTATTGGCGTGCAATTAGGTGACCAAACCCCTTTCCTTGACAGAACTTTCTAGACATTGTCAATAATGCAAATAATAATATGAATAACTGTGTCGTCTCAATTATTGATTTAATAATATAAAATATTGTGTAGATGATACTGTGATAATAATTAAATCAATAATATGAGATACTATGCATCAACTACTGTTGTAATAATTGAATAAAACTTAGTGACTTCTTACATAAGCATTAATAATCAAAGATACAGTACAATACCGTGTGCTACTGTGCAACCATGTGTTTTAGTGTACTTTTACAACCAAGTATTTCAACAGTTAACGGTAAAAGTTTTACCGTTATTTTTATAAAAAATTATTTCTGTTGTTTTCTAACTCCGACAGTAATTCCGTTGTGGGGTCCACCAATGATTGTGTCATCGTACGGATATTCTCCGACAAAAAGAATATTCCCCGACTAAAAGAATATTTTATGACAACTTGCTTACTTTGTAAAATTTTCACATATCACCCTTAACTTTAATTTTTTTATCAATTTAATCATTTACTAAATAATAATTATAAGAAATTGAATACTTTCATTTCATAAAATTTGGGGTCTTACAATCTCTCCTCCTTATGAAATTTCACCCTCAAAATTTACGTACCTAGTAGTTCGAAGAGATGAGAATACCTTGCTTTCTTTTCAGATTGTACCTTCTCGAGTATTTCCTCTGTATCACTATATTCCCATTGCTCATCTCTTGAATTTCAGATATCATTCCAGAATACAGCTTCAAAATAAAGGTTAATTGACACATCATAATTTGTCAACTTAAGTAAGAAAATTCAGCTTAGGTAGGACACACACTAGCGAAAGATATTACTCGTCTCTCCCCTCCTAGTTCTAATCCCGGATCTCTGTCAGAGACCATATCCCTAATCTCTGATATCATTTGTGACGCCCCCAAAATAGGTCCACAAGACCCATTCTGAGTCACCAGATACACAGTACAGAATTTAAATATAAACTTCATTTATATAATTCATTTATATAACTGTAAAACCAATAATCAACAGTCCATCTATGCACTACGGGCCAAAGATGACTTTCGTTACAATATAAGCATGAGGATGATAACAATCATATAAGCATTCAATTAAATAAGATCAAGGATAAATTTTAAAGATTTATAATTCAATTTATCAAGAGTTTAAGAATGTCCAAATTGTCAACATGATAACTGTGACGCCCCTAAAATAGGTTCACACGACCTATTCTAAGTCGCCAGATATCACACTACAGAAATCAATTATAAACTTCATTTATACAACTGTTGAACTGTCGTGCAGAGTACGACAACATATAAGCTGTGAGTTTTAATACAAATATATGTAACTCTCATGGTGCCTCGACCACAACACCTTACAATGGTACTTTACATAAAAGTACAGTCAATAACTATTTTAAAAATTAAAATCATTGGAAAATACTCAAGGAAACCTTCGTACATGGGAGGCCATGCATATAAGTTATGATATATGTGACGCCCCCAAAATAGGTATACATCACCCATCTTGAGTCGCCAAATTCATGGTACAAAATTCAAATACAACTTAATTATACAACAGTCGTGTAAAATACGACAAAACATAATCTAAGAGTTTTAATAAGAATATTGTCATCTAGACAATATCCACACTCAATGGAGTCCTCATTATATTTATTGTCACACTATTTAACAGAATAGTGAGGACTACTAATGCTATCATCTGGACCATCACTCCGTTCCCCGACTAGTCCCGGCTACGTTCTCATTTCCTGAAGAGAACAGTAAAAGAAAGGGTGAGCTCAACTAGCCCAGTAAGAAATATTATGACTAAGATAATACATAATAAATTATCATTAGTCTTCAACAATGTTAAACTGATAAAATACAATAGACATCAAGTTTAACTGCAGCGGAATAAGCAATCCATTAGAAGAGTCAAGTAGAACATGATATCTACTATCTTCTATGTTTTAAAATATTTTCATCAATTTTTATTGCTGAGATTCAGCTTAATAAATAAACCACATCATTGAATCATCCCTGCACTACGGGCCAAGGATATTCATTAAATCATCAATGGTCATGACTATACCGAATAATCCCTGGTCATAATCATACCAAAAATTGTCCATCAATGCACTATAGGCCACTGAGGACTTTTGCCACATCATTTATAACATTACAGGTCATGATTATACCGAATGATCCCTGGTCATAATCATACCAAGTCCATCTATGCACGTAAGCCAAAGATGACTTTCATCACAATATAAGCATGAGGATGATGACAATGATATAAGCATTAATCAAACGAAAATAAGGATAAATATTAAAGACTTTAAATTTATCCAAATATTATCAATCACTTAATAAACTCATCATCTAATATTATTAATATTATAACAATATTTTAATCACTTCTTAAACTTATAAACAATTTATTTCAATTGTTTACACTTTACTAAATAATGTATTTAATCATTCAAAAATGTCATACTCATAAGATTTCATCACCAATGATCAAATTCCTCATCAAAAATCTGCATATGCCCTATATAGGATTCCCAAGCCATAAAATCCTATTTTTCAATTTTGTTACTTCACATAACATATTTAATTCATTTACTCATAACTAGTTCATTTTCATGAAAAATAACAAATCACCCCAAAAAAAATTTCCTTTCGGGATTTAGCGTAATATAGTCTCATCTTGAACATATATTTTCTCAAAATTTTTAAAATTCATTTACTATTTTTTCTATATGCCCAAAATTGTGAATATTTAGATATTTATCATAAATTGTACTTTTGTCCAAAAATTCCAAAATTTACATGGTATACTCCTGTTATATACATGTATTCCCAATAAAAATTTCACCAATTTTGGAGTTAACCACAAGGAGTTATAAGGGTTTACTTTTAAAATAGTTTTTTCACATAAAATCCATAACTCTTAATCTATACATCCAAAAATCGTCATTTTTGAACACAATCTAGAAAACTCATCAAATTATCATTTTAATTTTTTTAGAATTTTTGAGGGTCAGAAAAATTACGAAACTGCCCCTGGCAGAAACCCCTTTTTAATGAAAATACTATTTATATGAATACAAAGGATCATTCACCATGCATGCGGTAATCTACATGCGCAGTTATTCCAAAGAATGATAAAGAATGGAATAACGGAAGAATTCACCATGCATGCGATAGATTTTGCATGAGCAGTTATTCTCAATGAGAATAATAAAGAATGGAACTTAAATACGTAAGCAACCGCATGACGGGACATTCCAATGAATAATAAAGAATGGAATAACAATAAAATTCACTGTGCATGCGATAGATCGCATGCATGTGGAGTTATGCATAATCTGCATGCATGGATATTCCAATGTAATAATAAAGAATGGAATAATAGAAGAATTTCACCACGTATGCGGTGATTGCAGATAGGCAAAGTTATTCCAAGAGAATAATAAGGAATGGAATAACGTAAGAATTTCACCATGTATGCGAAAGATTGCAGCATATCTGAGTTATTCCAACAGAATAATAAGGAATGGAATAACAATAGCTCTCTTCATGAATATGAAAGAAATAATACCCCTTACCTTAGAATAAAGCTGGATACTAGAATAGAGAGGTAGCAGACTTCTCTTCTTCTTTCTCTCTATATTTTCTCTCTATAATAATTGCTCTAAAGCTTTAGTGAATTGGTGAGAAATGAAGGAAGAATGAGCTTCTATTTATAGAAAAATATATCACTACAAAAAAATTTAGGCTTCAGCAACAACCGATTTTCGTTAGTAAAGCTGTCAAATTTCGTTGCAAAAGGGTTTTGGCAACGACTTTCTTTCGTCGTTAAGTCTTTTTCGTTCTTGAAATGAGTTGCTAATTGTTCATAACGAACGTATTTTTTTCGTTGCCAAAAGTAATACATTTTATAACGAAATTTGGCTTTCGTAGAGACATCGATCCTTTAGCAACAAAATGTATTGTTGCAGAATAATTAAAATTTTGTTGCTAAAAAGCCCATTTCGTTGCAAAAGCCTGCTAATTGGCAACGAAATGAACTCTTTTTTTTTTGCAACGGCCATTCATTTTTGTTGCAATTGACACCATTTTGCAACGACATTTTTCGTTGCAGTAAATTATGAAAATTGTTGCCTAAGCTTGCTTTCGTTGCGGAATGTAAAATTTTTAGAAACGATTTTCGTTGCTGATTATATTATTTGGCAACAACATTATGCTGAATCAGCAACGAAAATGTTTGTTGCAAGTTATTTTTCAATAGCAATGAAAGTCGTCAATTAGCAACAACATTATATGTTGCCATTTCTTTATATGTGCAACGAAAGTTGATATGGTTTGCAACGATGAAAAATGTTAACTTTTATTTTAATATTAGCAACAATATCCTCTCCGTTATTAGGTTAATTTTTCGTTGCCAAATATAAAATTTTTAATGTCATTAGCAACAAAAATTTGTTACTAAATGTATAAAAAATTGTTACTATATTAAAACTTGTTCAATGCTTTGGTAACGAATTATATTGTTGCCAAATCAAAATTTGACATTCTTTTTGTGTACCTAGCTGGCTCAATGTCCCCATAGCAAATAATGACAAAAAAACAAAAAACTAAAATATTATTAACTTAATAAAATCATCCACTACATAATCATTCATTATCTTTACAGTTAACCATCTAAAGCTACCACAGTTCTTCAATCAAAGTATATATCTACATATATAGAGAGAGTACACTTCATAATTTCGTCCCTTGTCTTCCGTAAACGTAGCACGAAAATTTGATACCCAATATTGTAAGGCAACTGATCTTTTGTATGTAACAAGAGCATAGAGGCAACTGATCCACTCACCTTAATAATAACCAAAATTAAGCAAGTTAGTTAACAAATAAAATTCCAAATAAATAATGAATGCCGCTAACATTTATAGCCACATGACCATGTAAGCAATCACACAACAATCTATTAGGGGAGTATTTGGTACCTCATTCCTAAAAGCCTGACCAATCTGAGCAACAGCAAAAGGGAGCTTGCTCCCATTGTAATAGTACAAGTCCTTGAAGTTCACAAAAATACCATGTGCAGTTTCAGGTCGCATATACCTGGCCAGTTATTGAAGATATTAAAACAATTAAAAGGCCCATTGGAACAAAATAGACTTGATGAAAAACTAAACTCCATAAAGTAGTAACTAATTTACTAGTTAGATAACATAAGCTAACCAAACAATTAAGTTTAATATATATACTTGAAAATCACAATGATGTTCCTACCCAGGACTTGGACCAGACGGACCAATTGAGGTCTGAAACATCAAGCTGAAAGATCATTGTATCCGGAGAGACCAATTGAGGTCAGAGAGGGGTTCTTTATATCCGGAGCAGTAATGCCATATTCCTTGACCTAATGTGCATAGTTTAAACTACTTGTGTCATAGCTATGTGTTTTTGTTCCAACCCCATTTTATTCCCCCTTATATCTCCACACAACTAACATATCTCCTTTAATCTAATTCCTGTCATAACAGTCCATAATACAATCAAATTTCTATATAAGTAACCATCACATACAAATTAGTTTGTTCATGCTCCTTATAAGCCATCATATTTTATTTTTAATATAAGCAACATGAATTGGTATGATCTCCATACAAGTCACAGTTAACATCATAATATTCTATAACATCTACCTTCATAGGTAATCAAAACAAAAAAGAAAGAAACACAAATTGTTTACCTTACACTTGCTTATACCCGAATGGACTGTACTGGACTAGCAAGGGAGCTCGGTAACACTGAACAGGGAGGAGGCTAGAATGAAGGAGTTTAACAGTGGGCAAGGTTGGAGCTCTCCTATTCCAGTAATGAGACAAAATCTCTTACCTATATCAATCAGAGAAAAATCAGAGCTCCCATCCTCCCAAAATTCCATCACATAAAGATGGTGAATACTGGAATCATAATAAGAAACTCCAACTCTGGCAATAAAGTGCTAATCATGAATCATCTAAAAATCAAAGTACCATTTAATATCAACCTGGAAAGCAGCTTGACTGGGCTCAAGGTCACCCAAAAGAAAGCCTAGTCCCTTTCCTTTGTAGAGCATAGCAACATCATTATACTTTGACTTGAAAGCATCAATAAGCTCAGAACTAAAGTTCAGAAACAGCATTGCCTAAAGCAAATGAAATGAAATTTTCAGAAAACTGATTCTTGCAACCAAAAACATATTATATTTCAAGATTGTCACAAATACAAAGAAAGAAGGACATGATTTAAAGGACCGAGGGAGAGTTAATTATACATGCAGTATATTATATTTATTTATAATAATCTGGAATTACAATCCTTAGGTATGTCACAAGTTGAAGATATTTAAGTAGCATATTCAAAATTGAGATTTTTTTTTACTTTGGGAAGCTAAGAATCGAAGTACCTTAGCATTGGGACTGTCAAAAAATTTGACTAGGAATGGATGGTTGCTTTCGTCTTGGTTGAAAATAGTCACAGTAGGCACGCTATTTTCTTTGATAAACTTCTCCATAGCATCAACTTCGAAGTTCTGCAAGCCCAAAAGAAAATGTCACACAAGATAAGTCTTAAGGTTGAGTAATAAGTCCATCATATTACATGCATCAATAAAAAAGATAAAATTGAGAAGAGTTGATAATACATTCTATCTAATCTATGATAATAAAGTCTATCTAATCTACTTAAACATAAAACATATAACTCTTTTCTACCATTCCAGTCCACAAAAAACATCTACTTCCAACCACATAGACTTCTCTAAATTGTTTTGATATTGAGAAGTAATGGGACGCAGTAAACAGGGGGTGAGAAAAGAAACTAATTGAACAATGAGTAATACCTTGATAGCTATAATTTGCTCTGGTATGGGGGCAATATTTTATAAATCAATAAAACAAGTGTCAAAATTACGGCTGACATACAGAAATTCAGCTCTATGAACTAGCTTACATCCACATGAATACAGAGAGATCACAATTTGCAATTCAACGTACGTATGGTAAACTTACTGCCTAGCTGATCTAAATTGATAGAAAAGTTCCGTTCAAATCAAAACATATGTGAAAGTGATATTAAGTTGAATATCAAACATCTATTACATGGCAGAGTCATAGATCTATCTATGTTGACATTGGAACTACCTATCATAGTGTATGTATTCACCACAAAATAATTGGAAGAATAACCAAAATAAAAAAAGCGGACAAATGAAATTTAAAGTATAATATAAATCACAAAATAACTAGAACATTAAACATTCCCAGAAGACCATCAACAGGAATACATAAAAACATGCAAATACCTAAACAAAAAAACATTGAACAGAATATATGCAAGTATCATTGAACATTAGCAAACCATGCATTTTAAAAATTCCGAAGTGTAAACCATACATAAAAACATACACCTGAAAATAACAATCATAGGATAAGTGTATACAATATCTCTGCATATGTACTAAACTATACAAAGGCCAACATACTCCTTTAAAACAATAAGCATAAGACCATTCTACAAATGGCATTATCAAACACAACATTGCTGAAAAGTCAAATGTACCTTTATCATTGTCCAGTGCAACAACTTGACCAATCCTTCTACTTCACGTGCATATCTTAGAGCCGTTGATCCTGTCGCTGACAAAGCCTATCAACCCACATAGAAAACACGTACATAAGCTATTACCGATGGACAACAAAAATCTACAAATTTCATAATGAATCAATCTTATAGGATAGATAAACCAACAAGTAATGATCACAACAACAGAAAATGAACTAATGAACACTAATGTATATGTACATCAACTGCCAAGCATGCATCATATGTAGATACCAGGGAATGGCAAATTTGGGTTTTTTTCATGACCTCAATTGTATTTTAAAAGGGAGTACAATATACAGTATCCTAGTGATGTGATTTATCTTGTTCTGTGTTTGGCATTTGCTGTGTTCTCTTCATTCGTTGATTTAGTATTCCGGAGTTTAGTTAAAAGCGGTGGTTTTTGTAGTGGTATGGGTCATTTGCATGCTCAATAGTAAAAGCTTTGATTTTACAGTAGACTCACCACAACTATCTTGATGTTGAGTTTTGGACTAGTATTTTTGTGTGATTACGTACCGTTGCTTTGATTAAGTAGCGTGACATATGGTAGAAGGGGTGCATCATATATAAAGAAATGTTTGTTCTGCTTGTTTGTCTGTGTAATAGTATTGTGCCCTTTGTTAGTTATATAACATTCATTCATTTCTTTTGTTTTTGTTTTTGTATTTTTGTTCTTCCATTGTTATTTCTTTGATGGAGGTACTCTGGATCTAATTTCAGTTTTCTTTTCCTCAGAAAGGAGTGGACTGTGGGTGAAAGCATAGGAAACTCGTTGATACCTCCTGTTGGTGGTGGTCTATACTCCAGCCTAGATTAGTCACTTTGGTCGTATGACTGAAAAGAAAAAGTAGATAAAGAAAAAGGGAAGTGACATATGACGGACTTAAATACGCCTGCTGCTCCTGAAGAGGGAAAACATCCTCTTTTGGATGAGTGTTTAGAATATTGGATCTAATGTATCTTCCTTCTCTTCTTCTTTATAAGGAAGATTTACTTACATTAGTATGATAGAAATACACATGGAATACATGCGTATTTCCTGTTGGTGGTGGTCTCTTCTTCTTTCTTATTTCTTTAGTATATTAAAGTGGTTATAGATATATACCAATTGTTGAAGAGCCAAATGTTTGGTTCATTAGTCCATATTCTTAACCATTCCCTGGTATCTACATATGATGCATGCTTGGCAGTTGATGTACATATACATTAGTGTTCATTAGTTCATTTTCTGTTGTTGTGATCATTACTTGTTGGTTTATCTATCCTATAAGATTGATTCATTATGAAATTTGTAGATTTTTGTTGTCCATCGGTAATAGCTTATGTACGTGTTTTCTATGTGGGTTGATAGGCTTTGTCAGCGACAGGATCAACGGCTCTAAGATATGCGTGAAGTAGAAGGATTGGTCAAGTTGTTGCACTGGACAATGATAAAGGTACATTTGACTTTTCAGCAATGTTGTGTTTGATAATGCCATTTGTAGAATGGTCTTATGCTTATTGTTTTAAAGGAGTATGTTGGCCTTTGTATAGTTTAGTACATATGCAGAGATATTGTATACACTTATCCTATGATTGTTATTTTCAGGTGTATGTTTTTATGTATGGTTTACACTTCGGAATTTTTAAAATGCATGGTTTGCTAATGTTCAATGATACTTGCATATATTCTGTTCAATGTTTTTTTGTTTAGGTATTTGCATGTTTTTATGTATTCCTGTTGATGGTCTTCTGGGAATGTTTAATGTTCTAGTTATTTTGTGATTTATATTATACTTTAAATTTCATTTGTCCGTTTTTTTATTTTGGTTATTCTTCCAATTATTTTGTGGTGAATACATACACTATGATAGGTAGTTCCAATGTCAACATAGATAGATCTATGACTCTGCCATGTAATAGATGTTTGATATTCAACTTAATATCACTTTCACATATGTTTTGATTTGAACGGAACTTTTCTATCAATTTAGATCAGCTAGGCAGTAAGTTTACCATACGTACGTTGAATTGCAAATTGTGATCTCTCTGTATTCATGTGGATGTAAGCTAGTTCATAGAGCTGAATTTCTGTATGTCAGCCGTAATTTTGACACTTGTTTTATTGATTTATAAAATATTGCCCCCATACCAGAGCAAATTATAGCTATCAAGGTATTACTCATTGTTCAATTAGTTTCTTTTCTCACCCCCTGTTTACTGCGTCCCATTACTTCTCAATATCAAAACAATTTAGAGAAGTCTATGTGGTTGGAAGTAGATGTTTTTTGTGGACTGGAATGGTAGAAAAGAGTTATATGTTTTATGTTTAAGTAGATTAGATAGACTTTATTATCATAGATTAGATAGAATGTATTATCAACTCTTCTCAATTTTATCTTTTTTATTGATGCATGTAATATGATGGACTTATTACTCAACCTTAAGACTTATCTTGTGTGACATTTTCTTTTGGGCTTGCAGAACTTCGAAGTTGATGCTATGGAGAAGTTTATCAAAGAAAATAGCGTGCCTACTGTGACTATTTTCAACCAAGACGAAAGCAACCATCCATTCCTAGTCAAATTTTTTGACAGTCCCAATGCTAAGGTACTTCGATTCTTAGCTTCCCAAAGTAAAAAAAAATCTCAATTTTGAATATGCTACTTAAATATCTTCAACTTGTGACATACCTAAGAGAAGGAAGATACATTAGATCCAATATTCTAAACACTCATCCAAAAGAGGATGTTTTCCCTCTTCAGGAGCAGCAGGCGTATTTAAGTCCGTCATATGTCACTTCCCTTTTTCTTTATCTACTTTTTCTTTTCAGTCATACGACCAAAGTGACTAATCTAGGCTGGAGTATAGACCACCACCAACAGGAGGTATCAACGAGTTTCCTATGCTTTCACCCACAGTCCACTCCTTTCTGAGGAAAAAGAAAACTGAAATTAGATCCAGAGTACCTCCATCAAAGAAATAACAATGGAAGAACAAAAATACAAAAACAAAAACAAAAGAAATGAATGAATGTTATATAACTAACAAAGGGCACAATACTATTACACAGACAAACAAGCAGAACAAACATTTCTTTATATATGATGCACCCCTTCTACCATATGTCACGCTACTTAATCAAAGCAACGGTACGTAATCACACAAAAATACTAGTCCAAAACTCAACATCAAGATAGTTGTGGTGAGTCTACTGTAAAATCAAAGCTTTTACTATTGAGCATGCAAATGACCCATACCACTACAAAAACCACCGCTTTTAACTAAACTCCGGAATACTAAATCAACGAATGAAGAGAACACAGCAAATGCCAAACACAGAACAAGATAAATCACATCACTAGGATACTGTATATTGTACTCCCTTTTAAAATACAATTGAGGTCATGAAAAAAACCCAAATTTGGCGTCTATATATTATCCCCATGCTTGGACGCAGTTAACGCCAGTTTGGTCTCCATTATTATCCCAAAAAAGAATCTGCATACAACATCACATTTACCTAAAGCTGCACACACGACCAAATAAGAAGAATCGACCGGAGGGCCAATTTGACCGGAAGGGAACGATCGTCTGAGAAGGCGAACAGATGAGAACGATCGACTGAGAAAGGAGATAGAAAGGGTGAGAGAGGAAAGAGAGGGCTGATTTGACTAAGAACGGGTGAGGAAGAGAGGAGAGAAAGGGTGATTGAGAGCTGATTTTCCCCAAAAATTTGATTTGGGGGAAAATTTTGGTACTGATTTGGGGGATATTTGGGAGGGATTTCTCGCGCCAACTAATTGCCCTCGGTATTTAGTCACAAAAACGCTCGGATTTGTGTGATCGTTGCTATAAGTATCCTATTGTGACGGTTCCGTCCCGACCGTCGCTATAGGTCGTCACTATAGGTCAAATTTCTAGTAGTGTACATCACTAAAAACAGATTCCTTGTTGCTGAATGACAAGTACACCGATTCACCTGCCAAAACTTAGTCCTCAACAGTTCTGCTCTTCCTAGCATCTCAAGACCGAGTTTGAAAACCTCATGAAACTAAACCACAAATGCTAAAAATCCTCAATTTATAAACAAAATAAGAAACTTCGCAATAAAATCATATTCCCTTAATTGTGCAAAAAAAAAATAGCAACCATTCCTATCCTAAGATTTAAAACTCTCCAGATATTCACAACCTCCTTGACCTAGGGCCTAGAATCTATTTTCCTTCCTTATGTGTTCCCTATATTCTATAAAAGTTATCAGATACCTAAACAATAAATAAATTCCAAATTGTATAAAATACAGTGGTGTTAGGAAGAAATTCTTTTTCATCAACAGAAATTCCTTCCATGTATATACCATTTTCAAAACTTCAGAAGTCAGAATAAACTGCACAAGCACACATCATAAACGAATGTATGTATGTGTATTATATCTATATACATACATACATACATACACATATAGAACTGAATGATCCTTAAATTACAGCCTTTCCACGAATGGAATAGGGAGGAATAATTCATCAAAGCAAATGATTCAAAGATTGAAAGGAAGAAGCCAAATGATAGAAGTAATAAGCTTAAATTAGAAGAAACAAAATCAAAGATATAAAAAAAACTGATATATTCAAAAATCCCTATCAAAAACCAAACATGTTACAATACACAAGAACGAATTACAACTATTCACTTGCCTCCTTCCTTTTGTTATTTCATCAAAAAAAAATCGATATGATATAATAACCAGAACGGAAGATCAACATCAATATCACCATACAATACATGTATTAAAAAAATTGTACCGAACAGCAGTTGATGGATGGATCTCAGACAGGGAGATTATCGGCGGAATTGGTGGTGGAAGCGGAGACACTGGAGCACTGGAGATTGGTCAGCATGAGAGGGCGATCTTTGGCCTCTTCTTCATCCTCATCATCGGTGTCGGCGGTGTTGAGATTAACGCAGGAGCAGCGTTCCAGCGATGCGAAGAAAGCGGAGGCGACGCTCGTGCCGACCCAATTAGCCAGTCCATTCAGCTTATCGTACGGTATTATGCTAGAATTCTCCATGATCGTCTGCTTCGATTCAATCAGAGGGGTGCCCTAGGAGAGAGAAAAACAATAGAAAAATAAAATTAGATTTAAATCCAAAGAATGGGATATTCAAAACCACTATGCAAATCTAACCTATAGCCAGACGGATAGAGAGCTAGGTTAGGGATATTGAGGAAGATGAGTTTGGGTAGATATTGAGGAAGATGAGTTTGGGTAGAAGAGAGAACGTTCTATTTTGCTGAGAGAGTTCTTTTGGGTGGGTCTCGGCATAAAAGTCTCTGTACTTTCATTTATCAAAACCTTCGTGTTTTTTAAAAGTAAAGTTTATTAATAAATAAATGTTAATTTTATTATTTTTAATAAATATAATGATTAATGTTTTAAATTATAATTTGAGTAAATTTTTATCATTTTTGAAATATTAAATTTTAAAATGAATACTCTAATTATAACTATAGCAATAATAAAAAAAACAATGAATTTTAAAGTATAGTATTAATGAATGAATGTTAATTTATTTATTTTTAATAAATACAATAATCAATAATCTAAATTACAATTCAAATAACTTTTCATCATTTTTGAAATTCTAAATTTTAATTTTAAAATGAATGCTCTAATTACAATTATAAATAGAATAAGAAAAAAATAATGAATTTTAAAATATAGTTCATTAATTCTAAATTAATTCGAACTTAACCCATTTTAATAATAAAATTATATTATCCATTATTATTGCCTTCTATTATCGCAAGTAAATTCAAAATTTGTAACAAACTAATACCTATATATATATAATTAATTTATATATATGTGACTTATTAATTATTGAATATAAGTTATTAATATATATATATATATGGGAAATGATTTATAGAAGTATTTGTTATGGATGAAAATTAGACAAATATAATCATAACCATCCATTCCAATAATCAAAAGCGTAGATTAAATATGAAAATTGATCGTCCGCCGGACTAAGTAGCGGAAGGGGAAATTTTTCAAAGACCCTCCGCCAGACGAATAGCGGATGGTAAAAAAAATTTATTCCACCCAACAGTTTTGGGATGACAGGAACCCACTCCCCCACCCTCATCGTCTTCCTTTTCTTCTTCTAGCCCTCTCAATCTAAAAACTTCTCAGTGTACACAGTTTTTATCTTCGCAAGAGACGAAAAGCCTGAATAGCCGCCTGTTACAGGATACGAGTTTTGGGTAGTACTCATGAACACGGGGAGGGGATGGAGTTGTTTGGATTCCAACCCAAAAGTCTCTTTCTATGTCATACCCTGCAAGGATATCGGTTTCTGAATAAATCAAGGAAAAGACCTAACAAAATCATCAATCCCATTTCAACAAGAAGATAATATCATTAATAAATAGTCTAATCATATAAGTGAAGAATCAGAAGAAATAACATAGATGAACAAAAAACCCCTTAAACCCATCAATCAAACTCTTCTTCAATTTGTCGCCCAACAAAATTCATGAACAATTTCTCAAGAAAATTTACACGTAATTTGAAAAATAAATCCAAGACCAACAAAATTCATGAGCTTGTTTTCTTGTACAATGAGGGCTGAGCTTGTCTTCAACAATGGGAATCTCTCAAATTAATTCAAGAGTTTGAGCATATAAAACTTCCCTCTGGCAAAGATAAAAACTTTGCACACTGGAGAATTTTAGATTGATAGGGCTCGAGAAGAAGAAAAGAAAGACGATAGGTGGGGTGGTTGGGTGGGATTGTCAAAAAATTTAAAAAAAAAAAGAAGAAGTAAAACGACGTCAATAGGTGGATTTCGGGAAGGAGGTTGGAAAACAGAGGTATGTATAGATTTATTCGGGAAGGAGGTAGGAAAACAGAGGTATGTATAGATTTATCCATATTCCTGTTGCGTGACGCAAGAATGTTGGCTTATTTTACCATCCACTAATTCGTCTGGCGGATGGTCTTTGAAATTTTCCCCTTCCGCTACTTTGTCCGGCGGACGAGCAATTTTCATATTTAATCTGCGCCCTTGATTATTAAAATGGATGGTTATGATGTTATTTGTCCAATTTTCATCTATAACAAATACTTGCTATAGATCATTTCCCTATATATATATGGATTTCAATTCATGGCAACCGATTGTTAGGAGTACTATTCCAGCAACCATCATCTTCATCGTTTTCCATCATTGATCAATATAATTAATGGTTGAGATTGAAAAAATAAAAGTCTTACCGCTACAAGTTGTAACGACAGTAATTACACTTACTTTAGTATATTAGATTATTTTAGTCTCCCAAATCAGAAATTAAAAACAAATATGCCAAAACGACGCAGTTTTGTTAGACTGTACACAAATAAAATATACACGACTATATATATATACAGAGAGGATCAGTTAAGGGCTCTCTTACTTTCTTAAAATGCGGAATTTTTTTTTTTTGCTTTTTTGTTTAAAACAACTAAATTTTTTTTTTAATATTTTATGAAACTGTATCCAAATCACACCCAAAACACTGTATTATGAAAAAAATTTCAGTTTCATAAAATATTAAACTTTTTTTTTAGTTGTTTTAAAAAAAAAAAAAAGAATTCGCATTTTAGTAGCGTGAGGGAGCTCTTACAAGAACCGATCCTATATATATATATATATATATATATATATATATATATATATATATATATATATATATATATATATATATATGGGCCCCATTCTTGGCAATCAATTGTCATGGGTATTATTTCAACAACCATAATTTATACCGTTGATTACAACATTGGATGATACGGATTGAAATAGATTTCCCCTCTGCAACTACAGGCGGTAGCGACATAAGAAATTACTCATTTGCCCCTCATTTAGTCATGTGCTACACTGTCTACAAGTTATGGTGGTAGTGTAGTTAACTAATAAATTAGAATGGCTCAATGGTAGCTTAATGACCCAATAACCCATAGGTCTTAGGTTCGAAACCTAGCTAACTATATATATATATATATATATATATATGGGATATGATACATAGTAAATCTTTTGCATGAAGGGTATGATTAAAAAAGGAAAATGCTCTCATATAGCGTCTGTTTGAAAATTTTAATCTCCCATACGCTACATCAACTAGTAGTGTACTACAAAAAAAATATGATGCTGCCCAATATTGCCCCCAAGCCACCAGTTAGTTGAGTTGTCAAAAGTGCCCTCATTTTACCCATTTCTCTCACATGCGATAGTTCTGCTATTCAAACCCATTTCAACCCTGCGACATGCGATAGTCCTGCTATTCAAACCCATTTCAACCCTGTGAATCAAACCCATTTCTCTTACATGCGATAGTTCTGCATATATATATATATATATATATATATCGAGAGAGGGTGGGAATTGAATTTTGCTTCGCACTACAATCGAAGCTTATCTCTGCATCTTCAATGGAGTCTGCATTATTTCAACGAGGACCCTGATTAACTCCACAAATTCACTTCAATCTCTTCGAAGTTTGTCCGCCGTGGTGGTACATCCAGTTCCGTACATCTATTGTTTAGGTTTGTGATTTATGTGTTTTAACTTTTAAGTGGGTAGAACCATTTAACAATTCCTTATTTATGATTACCAATTTAATCCAACCCACTTAAGTAAATGAATAATTTTACCCATTAAATCATAGGTTTAATGGAGGGGTTGATGGGTTGGGTTCAAAATTGCCAGTTCTAGTTATAGTAGTAAGTAATTCTTATTATGGTGTACTATGTAGTCTACCGGTTCTAAGTAATTGGCGTCTTAAATATGAACAAGAACATAGGTACCTGATTGCTTAACCTTTCTGTAAAACTCTAGCTCCCAATCTGTGTTCCTCAATAGAAATACCTTTTCCCCCCGTTCTATTGCTGCCCTTACAGTCAGTTTTGCTCTATCGGCTACTTTACGGTAAGCACTCTTTTTTGCAGTTTTGATAATACCCAAAACCCAGCTAGTCTATGTTCTCAAAAAACTGGTGGCTTGGGGGCAATATTGGGCAGCATCATATTTTTTTGTAGTACGCTAGTTGATGAGCGTATGGGAGATTAAAATTTTCAGCGTACGCCATATCGTCTAGCGTAAGGGCATTTTTCTTTTTTAATCTGCGTCCTTAATTTATAGAATGGACGGATATGATGCTATTTGCTCAAATTTCCTCCATAGCAAGTATTTGCTATGGATCATATCCCTCTATATATATATATATATATATATATATATGTTTATAAACAATCATTCATATAAATATTTAAAAATTTATCTCTAAATATTCATATAAATTTATCTTTAAAATTTATAAACAAATATTTATTTATATATTTATAAATATTTTATCTAAAATTTATAAAATTTAGATATGAATTATTATTATTATTATTATTATTATTATTTTTATTATTTTTATTATTCTTATATTTATTATTATTATTATTATTATTATTATTATTATTATTATTATTATTATTATTATTATTATTATTATTATTATTATTCTTTGTTATTAGTCTTTATTGTTATTATTATTATTATTATTAATATTATTATTATTATTATTATTATTATTATTATTATTATTATTATTATTATTATTACTATTATGACTATTATTGTTATTATTATTATTATTATTATTATTATTATTATTATTAGTAATATTATTATTATAATCGTTATTGTTATTATTATTATTATTATTATTATTATTATTATTATTATTATTATTATTATTATTATTATTATTATTATTATTATTATTATTATTATTATTATTATTATTATTAGTGTTATTATTATTATTATTATTAGTACTATTATTATTATAATTTATTATTATTATTATTAATATTATTATTATTATTATTATTATTCTTTATTATTATTATTATTATTATTTTTATTATTATTCTTTTTTATTTTTATTATTAGTAATATTATTATTATTATAACCGTTATTATTATTATTATTATTATTATTATTATTATTATTATTATTATTATTATTATTATTATTGTTATTGTTATTGTTATTGTTATTATTATTGTTATTGTTATTATTATTATTATTATTATTATTATTATTAGTAGTAGTAGTAGTAGTAGTAGTAGTACTATTATTATTATTATTATTATTATTATTATTATTATTATTATTATTATTATTATTATTATCTTAATTTAAGGCAATATTTTAATAGTCGTTGCAAAAAGTTGTATAAAATATGTAACGAAAATAAAAATTGTTGCTAATGAATGTTGTCCTTATTAGGCAACGAAATATAGCAACAAAAAAATTTTCGTTGACCACGATGAGGAGAAATCAAGTGGTTAGAAATTTTGCAAAGAATTTCTAACAAATTTTGCAAAGAATTTCTAACGAATTTTGCAACTACTTATGAATTTCGTTGTAAAAAGTGAAAGCTTGACACAATCTGCAACGAAGGACAAGTTTCGTTGCTAAACATACACTTTTAGCAACGACTGTCGTTGCCTAAAAAATCGTTGCTAAAGCCCTATTTTTAGCAACAAAAAAACTTTTGTTGCCCACGATGACGGGAAAGCAAGTGTCAGAAAATTTTGCAACGAAATTTTAACGAAATTTTTTCCCGCCGATGAATTAGCAACGAAATTTTGCAACGACTTATGAATTTCGTTGCAAAAAGTGAAAGCCTGACACAATCTACAATGAAAGACAAATTTCGTTGCTAAACATATACTTTTAGCAACGGCTTATAAAGTTGTTGCCCGAAAAATCGTTGCTAAAGGCCCATTTTTTTGTAGTGTAGTTTCGATAATTGCACGTTTTAGGGCTCAAAATATTACAGTACAATACCTCCAACTTTTCTTTCATTTTTAATTTAGTCCTGCAAGTATTATCAAACTTGCACCACCTCCCCTAATAGTAAATAATGTGAATCAATAGTTCAATCATGTGAATCAATAATTATAATCATTTGAAAATACGAATTACAATATAGTACCTCCATTTATACCTCCATTTTTAA
The DNA here is from genome assembly GCA_020205605.1 of Panax ginseng. NCBI lineage: Eukaryota > Viridiplantae > Streptophyta > Magnoliopsida > Apiales > Araliaceae > Panax > Panax ginseng. The sequence continues at coordinate 55,951,405 of CM035131.1, read as the reverse complement.
CTTAGTCATGCAAGTATTATCAATCTTGCACCAACTCCCCTAATAGTACAAGAATGTGATTTAATAGTACACATGTGAACAAATAGTTATATAAGCATGTGAATTAGTAGCAATTAATTGCTCATTTATCCGATTAATTATCCAATTTATCAATATAACCCCCAGACATCAATTATCATCGGAATAGATGTCGATTTTCACTAACACTAATAATCCCAACACAATGGAACTATCAAATTCATCTTTAATCAACACGAACTTATTCATCATTAATATTATAACTCACAATATTTAACAACCAGGTAGTTCCCAGGAAAGAGGGGGCTTTCCGATAAGGATTTCTCCGTATTGGCGCGCAATTAGATGACCAAACCTCTCCTTGACAGAACTTCTAGACATTGTAAATATTTTAATTTAATAATATGAATAACTTTGTCGTCTCAATTATTGATTTAATAATATATCATATTATGCAGATGATACTGTGACAATAATCGAATCAATAATATAAGAGATATGATCGTGATTATTGTAGCAATAATTGAATATAAGCGAGTGACTTCTTACGTAAGCATCAATAATCAATCTGGTGTTGCTACTTATGCAATCACGCGTATTCTTCATACTTTACTAACTACCGGGTAGTTCAATGGTTTTAACGGTAACACTTTCATTTATTATTTTTATAAAATGATAATTACATGCTTTTCTACTACTACGACAATACTTACATTGTGGAGTCCACCAATGATTGTCTTGAAATCGTGCGGATATTCCTCGACAAAAAGAATATTCCCCGACCAAACAAATATTTTATAACAACTTGCATACTTTGCAAAATTTATAAATATTACCCACAACTATAACATTATATAAAATCCACACTATAATATTCAAAAAAATATTTTGAGAAATTTAAATCTTTATTCATAAAATTTGGGGTCTCACAATATATATCATATGACTTGAGAATTATCCTTGGTTGACCTAATAGACCATAAAGAAAAACGAGAAGATTACTATCATGTTCTTTCCAATGGTGGGTCTTCTCTTGATATATAATTATCTCCATTGTCTCCAATTGAGAATTATAATTCAACCAAACTCCAAGATTATATAGGTAGTGCTCATAGATATAATCAGCAAGTGCATGTGCATAACCCTGTCTTATGATAACATGAAGTCGTATGTCATTAGACATCATGTATGATAGTGGCAAAACACCCTTCCAAAGTTGGGTTCACCTCTCCTTATTCGGTTCACCAAAATCAACGGTTAAAATGACGTATAAAATACGACACACTTATCTGAAATTCTCAATAAAATAATTTTCATATTATTTTAGGGGAAACCTCAACAGCTATAGACCACCGTTCTAATCCCATGTTACCCCCGCTCGACCCAGCCACACTCTTATTACCTGAAAGGAATTGTGAAACAAAAAGGGTGAGCACAACTAGCCCAATAAAGAATATCATGACTAAAAATAATTAAATTATCAATAGCCTTCATCAGTTATAAATCAGAGATTTAGAACATATGGTAGATGATAAAACTTTTCAACCATAGTTGCAGCGGAACGAGCAATCTATTAGAAGAGTCAAATAGACCATAAGGTCTATTATCTTCTCCATGTTAAAAGTCTACCAACAATGTTTTATCCCTGTAACATCAATCAACAATTCATGTCCACAATCATGTGAATAACTCATAATCATAATTGTGATTCTAAATTCCTCTTCGCACCCAGGACAAAGATAATTTTCATCACGTGTCTTTACCTGAAACATCAAAAATCATGGTTATATCAAATCACAATTCTTGTTCATAATCATACTAATAAATTCATCTTTGCACTACGGCCAAATATATTCATTAACAATTCATCTTTGCACTACAGGCCAAAGACATACAACTGTATTTTAGAAGAGTCAAGTAGAGCATGATATCTACTATCTTCTATGAATTAAAAGTGTATAATCAATATTTTATCGCTGAGACTCAGCTTAATAAATAATTCACATCATCGAATCATCCCCTGCACTATGGCCAAGGATATTCATTAGTGTGACGCCCCCAAAACATGTATACATCACCCGTCTTGAGTCGCCAAATACATGGTACAAAATTCAAATACAACTTAATTATACAACAGTCGTGTAAAATACGATAAAACATAATCTAAGAGTTTTAATAAGAATATTGTCATCTAGACAATATTCACACTCAATGGAGTCCTCATTACATTCATTGTCACACTATTTAACAGAATAGTGAGGACTACTAATCTTATCATCCGGACCGCTCACTCCATTCCCCGACTAATCCCGCCTCGTTCTCTCATTTCAAGAGAATAAAGGAAGAAAGGGTGAGCTCAACTAGCCCAGTAAGAAATATTTTGACTAAGATAATGCAGAATAAATTATCATTAGCCTTCAACAATGTTAAACTGATAAAATACAATAGACATCAAGTTTAACTGTAGCGGAATAAGCAATCCATTAGAAGAGTCAAGTAGAGCATGATATCTACTATCTTCTATGATTTAAAATATTTTCATCAATTTTTATCGTTGAGACTCAGCTTAATAAATAAATCATATCATCGAATCTTTCCTGCACTACGGGCCAAGGATATTCATTAAATCATCAATGGTCATGACTATACCGAATAATTCCTAGTCATAATCATACCAAAAATTGTCCATCAATGCACTTCAGGCCACTGATGACTTACACCATATCATTCGTCACATTACGGTCATGATTATACCGAATAATTTCTGGTCATAATCATACCAAGTCCATCTATGCACGTAAGCCAAAGATGACTTTCATCACAATATAAGTATGAGGATGATGACAATGATATAAACATTAATCAAACGAAAATAAGGATAAATATTAAAGACTTTAAATTTATCCAAATATTATCAATCACTTAATAAACTAATAATCTAATATTATTAATATTATAACAATATTTTAATCACTTCTTAAACTTATAAATAATTTATTTCAATTGTTCACACTTTATCAAATAATGCATTTAATCATTCAAAAATGCCATACTCATAAGAGTTCATCACCAATGATCAAATCCCTCATCAAAAATCTGCATATACCCTATATAGGATTCCCAAGCCATAAAATCCTATTTTTTAATTTTGTTATTTCACATAACATATTTAATTCATTTACTCATAACTAGTTTATTTTCATGAAAAATACCAAATCAGTCCCAAAAATATTTCTTTTATGGGATTTAGCAGAATATAGTCTCATATTGAACATATATTTTTTTCGAAATTTTTAAAATTCATTTACTATTTTTCATATAGCCAAAACTGCCGAATATTTAAACATTTATCATAAATTGTACTTTTGTCCAAAAATTTCAAAATTTACAGGGTATACTCCTGTTATATACATGTACTCCCAATAAAAATTTCACCAATTTTGGAGTTAACCACAAGGAGTTATAAGGGTTTACTTTTAAAATAGTCTTTTTCTATAAAATTCATAACTCATAATCTATACATCCAAAAATCGCCATTTTTGGACACAATCTAGAAAACTCATCAAATTATCATTTCAAATTTTTCTAGAATTTTTGAGGGTCAGAAAAATTACAAAACTGCAAATGAATTTTCACCCGCCATGCGGTAATCCACGTAGACAGATCATTTCCACAATTTAATAAAGAATGAATACAAATGATTATTCACCATGCATGCGGTAATCCACATAGACAGGTTATTCTAACAGAATAATAAAGAATGGAATAACAGAAGAATTCACCATGCATGCGATAGACCGCATGCATGTGTTATTCCCAATGAGAATAATAAAGAATGGAACCGTGTCAAATGCGTAATTCGCATGCATGTGATATTCCAACGTAATAATAAAGAATGGAACCAAGTCATGCGTAATCCGCATGCAGACGGGATATTCTAACGAAATAATAAAGAATGGAATAATAACATAATTCACCGGCATATGATAAATCGCATGCATGACGGAGTTATTCCAATAGGATAATAAAGAATGGAACCCGAATAAATGCGTAATCCGCATGCACGTGATATTCCAACATAATAATAAAGAATGGAATAACGTAAGAATTTCACCATGTATACTGAGTCCTCGCGTATACTGATTATTCCAATGAATAATAAGGAATGGAATAACAATAGCTCTCTTCAATGAATATGAAAGAAATAATACCCACTTACCTTAGAAGAAAGCGGATATTAGAATAGTGAGGTAGTAGACTTCTCTTCTTCTTTCTCTCTATAATTTCTCTCTATAATAATTGCTTTAAAGCTTTAGTGAATTGGTGAGAAATGAAGGAAGAATGAGCTTCTATTTATAGAAAAATATAGTTTCGATAATTGCACGTTTTGGGGCTCGAAATATTACAGTATAACCTTCCTCTTTTTCTTCATTTTTAATTTAGTCCTGCAAGTATTATCAAACTTGCACCACCTCCACTAATAGTAAATAATGTGAATCAATAGTTCAATCATGCGAATCAATAGTTATAATCATGTGAAAATACGAATTACAGTATAGTACCTCCATCTATACCTCCATTTTTAACTTAGTCATGCAAGTATTATCAATTTTGCACCAACTCCCCTAATAGTACAAGAATGTGAATCAATAGTACACACATGTGAACAAATAGTTATAATCATGTGAATTAATAGCAATTAATTGCTCATTTATTCGATTAATTACCCGATTGGTTAATATAACCTCTAGACATCAATTATTATCGAAATAAATGTCGATTTCCACTAACACTAACAATCCCAACACAATGGAAATATTTTTCTCAAAAATTTTATTTTTGAAATTTCGAAGTTTGACTTTTTTTTTAAAAAGGCAACTGTCGACTTTTTTAACCAAAAAGTCAACCCCTACAAATTTTATGTTTATAGTCTATTTCTACTAATTTTATCGTTTCGAACTCAAATATCACGTTCGTGTCTCCAAATTCAACTCCAAACTCAAATTCGATTTTTAATAACATTCATCATTAATATTATAACTCACAATATTTAACAATCAGGTCGTTCTCAGAAAAAAGGGGGCTTTTCGGTAAGGATTTCTCCTTATCGGCGCGCAATTAGATGACCAAACTTCTCCTTGACAGAACTTTTAGATATTGTAAATATTACAATTTAATAATATGAATAACTTTGTCGTCTCAATTATTGATTTAATAATATAACATTTTATGCAGATGATACTGTGACAATAATCGAATCAATAATATGAGAGATATGATGCAGCAATTACTGTAGCAATAATTGAGTATAACTGAGTGACTTCTCACGTAAGCATCAATAATCAATATCGTGTGTTACTATGCAAACACCCCTATTACTGTACTTTGACCGTTCTGCACTGGGTAATTCTGAATTCGATGTTGGATTCTCCCAATTGCTATCCAAAAAGCGAAATCCATTTCATCTACTGTGGCCTTATTAGATCGGACGTCTTTTTCTATAATATCAACGCGTCGTGCGGCTTTTACCCATGCATCATCTATTCTCATTCATTTATTTGCTTCTTCTTTCATCAAAACCTTGATCATAGCATTCTTAGATTCCAGCTTTAATATCTTATACTCTGCCAAAGAGTGCTTCTGTTCAAGGATCGCACATCGGGTAACACAATTTTGAATTGTTGCATCCCTTTGCTCCACGACCGCCTCCATTCCTCAGACTGCTCTTCTAACTCATGAATACAATTTTGTAATTCTAAATTTCGATCATAAAATTCTTCTAATAAATTCTACTCATGTTCCTCTTATTCCTCTTCTTCCTCACTCTCTCATTTGCTACCTCTGCATGACTAGCTCAAAATGCGATTATTAGTTCTTCCTCACCACATAGATATCTCTAATTTCTTCTTCGTCTGACATCACATTAACCTGGTTGGTGATTAAAGGTGTCTCAACGATCTCATGTGCTTCATTGCTGATCTCAATATTTTTAGATGCCATTTTCAAACACTGTCACAAAACAAGGGTTAATTGACATATCACATATTATCCCTATACTCTGACCGACTAATTAAATACCAAATAAACTTAGGTAGGTCATACTAGCGAAGGAATTCCTCGTCTCTCCCCTCCTAGTTCTTGTCTCACATCTCAACCAGGATCATATCCTAAGCTTTGATACCAACCTTGTGGCCTTGCAAAAGCAGTATACATCATCCATCTTGAGTCGCCAAATATATGGTACAAAATTCAAATATAACTTAATTATACAACAGTCGTGTAAAATACGATAAAATATAATCTAAGAGTTTTAATAAGAATATTGTCATCTAAATAATATCCACACTCAATGGAGTCCTCATTACATTTATTGTCACACTATTTAACAGAATAGTGAGGACTACTAATCTATCATCCGACCGATCACTCCATTCCCCGACTAATCCGAAGCTCGTTCTCATTTCACGAAGAGAACGGTGAAGAAATGGTGAGCTCAACTAGCCCGAAGAAAATATTATGACTAAGATAATGCGAATAAATTATCATAAGCCTTCAAAGAATGTTAAACCGATAAAATACAATAGACATTAAGTTTAATGCTGGCGGAATAAAGCAATCCATTAGAAGAGTCAAGTAGAGCATGATATCTACTATCTTCTATGATTTAAAATATTTTCATCAATTTTTATCGTTGAGACTCAACAATAAATAAACCATATCATCGAATCTTCCCTCGCAATACGACGATGATATTCATTAAATCATCAATGGTCACGACTATCTAGAATAATCCACGGTCATAATCATACCAAAAAAATCCCCATCAATGCACTTGGAGCATCGATGACTTACACCATATCATTACGTCACATTACGGTCATGATTATACCGAATAATTCACAATCATAATCATACCAAGTCCATCTACGACGTAAGCCAAAGATGACTTTCATCACAATATAAACATGAGGATGATGATAGCAATGATATAAGCATTAATCGAGGGCGAAAATAAGGATAAATATTAAAGACTTTAAATATATCCAAATATTATCAATCACTTAATAAACTCATAATCTAATATTATTAATATTATAACAATATTTTAATCACTTCTTAAACTTATAAATAATTTATTTCAATTGTTCACACTTTACCTAATAATGCATTTAATCATTCAAAAATGCCATTGATGATTGGGTAATATACCCATGAATTGGATACTTTTGGGCTTAAATTATTGTATTCTCACGGTATTTAAATTCATTTTTACTGTGTTTATGTGTTGCTATGCAGATTCGGGAGCTGTAGGAACAAATTGGGGAAGTTGAGTTGAAAAAGGACAAAATGGCAGCATTTTGTACCCCATTAAAACGGGCGCTCCATCTAGTGTATTTCGTCGGTATACCGAGCCGGAATTCGTTGGCCGAGACGCGTTGACTTTTTGTTTGACTGCTCAATTGGAGGTTGTTTGAAGCCGAATTGGATTTGGATTGCTAGAGTTTGGATAAGTGGAGTATATAAGGTTTATTTACATTGAAGTAGGGGACTATTCTACACAATTGGAGATTGATCAAGGAGGCAAAAGGAGAATTTGAAGGATTTTACTTGGAGTTTTTCTTTTAATTTGTGTAATTTATTAAGGATGATTTGCAAAACATTGTTGGTTTTAATTTCTGTTATGAACTAATTTCTTTAATTAAGATTCCAATTGAACCTTTTATGGTTATGAATTAATTATTTGATTTATTCCAATTATTTATGTTGAAGTAAATTGTTCATCTTGCTTTGTACTAATTGATTAATTATCTGGCCAATAATTACCTTGTTACTCTAGAAGGAATTGAAAGAGGAATTCTAGGGTTAGAACTGGGCATGGTGACATGTGACTTAGTTATTTGTACAGTGAATAATTAGGTTTGTGAATTGAATGGAAATATCTGTTCACTGCATGTAACACATAAGGAATTGGGATTGAATAGAGTTTAATTCAATTATTTTGCATAGGAATATAGCAAGATTAATCTGGATTAAATAGAAGGCAATTGATCACTTGAAAAAGGACTTTTGGCATTTGAGAATTTCTGTTAACAATTTAGTAGACATAATAATTGGGATAATTAATTTATAGTTCATAATTGGGGATATTGGAGTCTTAATCCTTATTTACCTGAATTCAATCAAATCTTAGTTCTGTTTATTTGATTTCTTTTAGACTAATCTCTTTTAATTATTTAATTTAGTTTTCTTAATTCAAAAAATCACAATTATTGGTTGTTTAAATAAAATTGAATTGATACAGTGCTAGTAGTTGGAATTTATTAATTAGAATTCTCTGTGGGATCGACACTTTATCTTATCACTCTATTACTTGTTGACCGTGTATACTTGCACGTTTGCTTTGATTGTGAAATCAACCAACAAGTTTTTGGCGCCGTTGCCGGAGAATTTCTTTATTAATATTAATTCCATATTAATTATAATCAATTCGGTCTTAATTTAAACGTTACTTATTTTTCTTCTTGTATTTGCAGGAATTCTTTGCGAGTGTATGCACACTAAATCAAGGGCGAAAAAGGAACTTTTTCCTTATACGGATGATATTGAAAGGAAGTTCCGGAAATTGCAGTTGACTAGTGCAGTGTCACCTGTGGAAGAAGAACTGGCAGAATAAGAAATTCTAGCGAACATGGAAGGGAACGACCAGAAATCACTTAGGGACTATGCCATGCCGAATGTCACGGATATACAGTCGAGTATTAGGAGGCCGGCGATCAATGCAAACAGTTTTGAGATTAAACCGGGAACAATTCAGATGCTACAGAATACATGTCAGTTTGGGGGTAGTTCGATAGATGATCCTAATGAGCATATCTTGAGTTTCTTGGAAGTTTGTGACACCTTCAAGTTCAATAATGTGTCGGAAGATGCTACAAGGCTGAGGATGTTCCCGTTTACCTTGAAAGATAAAGCGCGAAGTTGGTTTACATTCGTTGCCTCCTAGCTCAATCACCACTTGGGACGACTTGGCTCAAAAATTTCTAGCTAAGTTTTTCCCACCAGCTAAGTCGGCAAAACTACGGGACGATATTCACACCTTTGCACAGTTTGACTCAGAATCGTTATATGAGGCGTGTGAAAGATTTAAGGATATGCTCCGTAAGTGCCCTCATTATGGAATTCTGCAGTGGATGCAGTTAGGGATATTTTATGATGGTTTGCACGCGTCCACGAGGGCCAGATTGATCTTGTTGGTTAGGGGGCGATCATGTCTAAGAGTTTTGATGAGGCATATCAGCTGTTAGAGACAATGGCCACCAACAACTATCAGTGGCCCATGACGAGGTCTAACCCTCCGAAAACACCGGGAAAGTTTGACGTAGATGCTATGACAGCATTAGCAGCACAAGTGGCCGCAATAGCTAAGCAAGTGAAAACATAGTGTCCACAATCCACACAGCAGGTAGCAATGGTTTGTGAATTATGTGCTGGGGGTCATGTTACGGATCAATGTGCCATAAATTCTGAATCAGCTCAGTTCATAGGGAGCTATAATCGATCTACCAACCTTATCCGAATCAAAACGCATATAATCCGAGCTGGAGGAATCATCCGGGGTTTTCATGGAGTAATAATCAAGCTCAAGCTCAAGCACCTAGACAACAAAACACATCCGGATTCCAAAATCAGACTCAACAACAACCAGAGAGGAAATCAAGTTTGGAAGAAACCTTGGAGAAATTTATTAAAGCTTTTGAAAAAAAGAACGAGGAACAAGACAAAGTATTGAATCAACTAGAGCTGAATATGAAAAGCCAAGGTGCGTCGATCAAGAATCTGGAAAATCAAATGGGGCAGATAGCACATGCACTTAATAACCGACCACTTGGAACACTTCCGAGTGACATAGAGAAAAATTAGGGCAGAGATGAGCATTGTAAGGTTGTAACTCTACGAAGTGGAAAGGATTTGCAGGAGACAGTCAAGGATAAGGAAAAGAGGGACAACGTAACAAGTGAAATAGAGGAAGTTGTGGACACCGGAAAACGTCAAGATGAAACCTTAGAGCAGAAAGAACCGGAACCAACCACCACAATGCCTCCCATACCGTATCCACAGAGGTTTCAGAAATCCAAGTTAGATAAGTAGTTTTCACGATTCTTAGATATCTTCAAAAAACTGCATATCAACATCCCCTTTGCCGAAGCCTTGGAACAAATGCCGAGTTACGCCAAGTTTATGAAAGAGGTTTTGTCAAGGAAGAGGAAATTGGGTGAGTTCGAAACAGTGGCGTTAACCGAAGAATGCAGCGCGATTATTCAGAATAAGTTACCGCCAAAGCTTAAGGACCCAGGTAGCTTTAATATACCATGTGAAATTGGAAATCGCCGAATTGAGTATTATGTGATTTGGGGCCGATATAAATTTGATGCCATTATCCGCTCACACCAGTTTGGACTTGAGCTCCATGACCGACAAATATCAGTTTGCAGTTGGCGGATCGATCGGTTACATATCCACGATGTATTGTTGAGGATGTTTTAGTTATAGTGGATAAATTCATCTTCCCCGCGGATTTCTTCATCTTGGATTGTGAAGTGGATAGCGAAATCCCAATCATTCTTGGGCGACCATTTTTAGCAACGGGTAGAACTTTGATTGACGTTCAAAAAGGTGAATTGACGATGCGAGTTAAAGATCAACAGGTCACCTTTAATGTTTTTAAGTCAATGTCTTATCCGAAAGAAAAAGGTGAATGTTTGAGAGTTGATATCATGGAGGAATTGATTAATCACGAGTTCAGTAGAAATTATTCGAAGGACTCGCTTGAATCCATTTTGTTTGGGACAGACGACTGCGGCATTGAAGAGGACATTGAGTATGCCAAATGGCTAGATACATCATCCGTCTTCCGAAAAAGCAATCAAACATTTGACACCCTTGATATGCCTAAAACAGAAGGTAAAAAGTTCAAACCCTCGATAGAAGAGCCACCAGTGTTAGAATTAAAGCCACTTCCATCTCATCTGTAATATGTTTATTTGGGAAAAGATGCCACCCTACCAGTTATTGTTTCAACGGAGTTAACTGACACGCAAAAAGAGAAACTGTTACGGGTCTTGCGAGAGTTCAAAACAACAATCGGGTGGACCATAGCGGATATTCGGGGAATTAGTCCATCTTATTGTATGCACAAGATTTTAATGGAAGAGGGGGCAAAACCAACCATTGAGATGCAAAGAAGGCTAAACCCCATTATGAAGGATGTGGTGAAAAAGGAGAAAATAAAATGGTTGGATGCTTCATTATTATTTACCTAATCTCGAGATAGTTCATGGGTGAGTCTGTCACATGCAGGTCGTACCAAAGAAAGGGGGGTATGATGGTGGTGAAGAATGAAGATAATGAGCTCATCCCTACTAGAACATTATAAGATAGAGGGTATACATGGACTACATAAAATTTGAATAAAGCCACACGCAAGGATCACTTCCCCTTGCCGTTCATTGATCAAATGTTGGATAGGCTAGCGGGACATCAATTCTACTATCTTTTGGATGGATATTCTGGGTATAATCAAATTGCCATAGCACCAGAGGATCAAGAGAAAACTACATTCACATGCCCCTACGGTACGTTTGCATTCCGTCACATGTCTTTTGGGTTATGTAATGCACCGGCAACCTTTCAACGGTGTATGATGGCGATCTTCTCCGACATGGTAGAGCAGAATTTGGAGGTATTTATGGATGACTTTTCTGTGTTAGGTGATAGCTTTGATTTATGTTTGAAAAATCTGATTTTAGTGTTGAAGCGATGCGTGGAGACTAATCTGGTTCTTAACTGGGAAAAATGTCACTTTATGGTGAAAGAAGGGATTATTCTGGGGCATAAGGTTTCTGCAGCAGGGTTAGAAGTGGACAAAGCAAAGATTGAGACAATTGAGAAATTACCTCCTCCATCATCTGTGAAGGGAATCTGGAGCTTCTTGGGACATGCGGGTTTCTATAGACGCTTCATTAAAGATTTCTCCAAAATTTCAAAACCCTTATGTTCCCTGTTGGAGAAAGACGTGCCTTTCAAGATGGATCAGTCATGTATCGAGGCATTTGAGGTCTTAAAGAAGAAGTTGGTCTCTGCTCCAATTATTGTGGCGCTCGATTGGTCTTTACCGTTCGAATTGATGTGCGACGCCAACGACTACGCTGTTGGAGTAGTGTTGGGACAACGTCACGACAAGATTTTTCACACCATCTACTACTCCAGCAAGATGTTGACAGATGCTCAATTGAACTACACAACCACCGAGAAAGAATTACTTGCGGTTGTGTTTGCCTTCGATAAATTCAGAGCATATCTCATTGGGACCAAGGTAATTGTCTACACGGATCATTCTGCCATCAAATATCTGATTGAGAAGAAGGACGCTAAACCGCGGTTAATACGGTGGGTGTTGCTGCTGCAAGAGTTTGATTTGGAGATTCGGGATAGAAAAGGTACAGAAAATCAGGTGGCGGATCATCTTTCGCGGTTGGAAAATGCAGAGGTACAAAAGAAAGACAACGTCATGATCAATGAGAAATTTCTGGATGAACAACTTCTTCGAGTAACCCCAATATTACCATGGTACGCAGATTACGTGAATTATGTGGTTGCTAAGGTATTACCACCGGATTTGAACTCACAGCAACGTAAGAAGTTCCTCCACGATGTTAAGCAGTACTATTGGGACGAACCATTTCTATTTAAGGCTTGTGCGGATCAAATGATTAGACGTTGTGTGACACATGAAGAGATAGACAGCATACTAGGCCATTGTCACTCATCGGATTACGGAGGCCATTTTCCGGTGATTGAACAACGGTCAAGGTGTTACAATCAGGATTTTTCTGGCCTTCTCTATTCAAGGATGCGTATCTCTATGTAATGAAGTGTGATCGATGCCAACTCGTAGGTAATATCTCCAAGCGCAATGAAATGCCACGCAACTCAATTTTGGAGGTAGAACTATTCGACGTATGGGGAATCGATTTTATGGGACCTTTCCCATCATCTTTCAATAATCAGTACATTCTGTTGGCGGTCGATTATGTGTCCAAATGGGTAGAAGCCGCAGCTTTACCCACGAATGATGCCAATGTTGTCCTCCTCTTTTTAAAGAAAAACATCTTCACACGGTTTGGGACGCCGAGGGCGATAATAAGTGATGAGGGAACTCATTTCTGTAATAAGCAGTTCACAAAATTGCTTGTAAAGTATGGGGTTCGTCATAAAATTACAACTGCGTATCATCCCCAAACAATTGGTCAAGCGGAGGTCTCGAATAAGGAGGTCAAGTGAATTCTAGAAAAGGTGGTTAAACCGTCACAAAAAGATTGGTCATTGCGTCTTGACGATGCTCTATGGGCATATCGAACAGCATATAAGAATCTGATCGGCATGTCACCTTATCGAATGGTTTATGGAAAGGCGTGTCATCTCCCAGTTGAACTAGAACACAGTGCACACTGGGCCATTCGGAAACTTAATTTTGGTCTACAAGCAGCTGGTGAGAAAAGGTTACTCCAATTAAATGAGATGGACGAATTTCGGTTCAACGCCTATGAAAACGCAAAACTCTACAAGGAGAAAGTCAAAGCCTAGCATGATAAGAAAATTCTTGATCAGTCATTCGAACCAGGCCAGCAAGTTCTGCTTTTCAACTCTCGACTGCATTTATTTCCTGGGAAATTGAAATCTCGGTGGTCCGGACCATTCGTGATTATATCGGTCACTCCACACGGAAACATTGAGGTCGAAGAACCGAATTCAAAATGAAAATTTAAGGTAAACGGGAAACAACTTAAACATTACTGGAGTGGGCCCATCGAACGTCAATCCACAGTCATGTACCTCTTCGAACCAGTGGACAATTAAGCAACACTACAAAGTTCGGCTGACGACTATAAACCAAGCGCTATAGGGAGGCAACCCAGGAGTTTTATTATAACATTCAATTTCAGTTAATTAGTAGTTTCAATAGTTGAATTACTTATATTTCATTTGAAGATATGTAACTAATTTATGTCATCACTTACTAGTGCAGGACCAGCTCAAAAAATTGAAGTACTTATGTTCACTGTGACACACCACAAATACGCCTTAAATTAAACTCATTTCAAGCGCCCCGACGCTAGCACTTCTCGCCTCAGAATGTCCATCACCCCCATCACCCTTCTTCTATGCACAACGTCCAAAGCACTTACCAACATCGCCCATCATCAGCTTTACACATCATGATCGCTTGTTCATAACGCCTTGGTCTTTGGGCTCAACCATCGACCACGAAGGTTAGCGCCCGACGCTTTTCATAAGCACAAGTCACAAAGACCCAAATACCGAGTACCAACTCAGAATCCTATTTTAGTGCAACCACTCGGCTTCCAAGTGCAAACCTTCCAACTCCATCACGTCTCTAGTACTACACCCACCAACGTTTAGATGGTAACTTCTTTGCAACTAATATATATATCGTACTATCTAACACTAGTGCACATCTCCATTCGGAACTTCAATTATCGAAGCACTGTTCATCTACTATCACCAGTTCACAGGTATGTACCGAATTACATTAAAATTTGTGTGGATCCACATCTTTTACTTGCAAGGATGGTAAATTATCTGTCAAATTGATTTCCCTTCTCTTCATCTATCATGCAAATTTTCAATCTTTTGATTTTCAAATTCGCATATGGCATATATGTGAACCATCGGTTGATGGGGTTCCACTTTTGATTGAGAGTTCATGACTATATGATAAGTGCATGCGAAAGGTTTTGAATGGATAGGGAATTAGTGGTGGTTTAAAGCAATTTATCAGTTGCCTATTAGGTGTTTGATAATTTGCCTGAGTCAATGATCATGTTCAAATTCGCACATATCACCATATCCATGCACGGTATTTATGGACCATCTTGTCACCACAATATTATAAATCTACTATCGCACATATTCATTACTATTGTGGGAAGAATTATACTGTCTTGATGCATACACAGGAACATATTGCTTTGCATGACACAACTTTTGGACAAATTGTGTGTTTCTTTTGACAATTGTAGAAGTTAACTAAGATATGCGTCTAGGGGGTACAATTGCGAACTTTCATGAGATGATGTGTCATGCCACACCCCCAACTGTTTACACAACGTACACATATATTTGAAGTTTGGGGGTAGTGTCATGGATACATTATCCAACATACAATTTTGTCCAATGCTAATACTTGTATGCCATTACTTGCAGAATTTTCTACATGGCTTCAAAGCGTCAACGTGGCGAAGGTTCCAGTGCCGCCGCGGCTCCACCAAAATTTGATAATCGTAGGTTCGTCAGCGTCGAGGCACAGGAACGCTACAACAAAATGGCTACACGATCTCTCATCCCCGAACAAGGTTTACGACCCGATCAATCAAAAGACGGGGACATAGCAGTCATGATAGCCGAGAGGAATTGGTTCACACTCACCGAGCAGCCCGATCCAGGCGTAATTGCAGTTGTAAAAGAGTTCTACGCCAATGTGCCCGAGCATTATCATTATGGGTATTTGTCGGGCAAAAACTATTGAAATTGGCGAAGAAGACATTAACTAAAAGCTATCAACCGCCATTAGAGGGATCAACGACGAGTATGCACGACTTGTGAGTGATGGGCTAACTACGAGAAGATAATTCATGAGCTTTGTCAACCGGGCACCACATGGACATTGCATGAACAGGCGCATGACCTTTCCACTATCTAACCTCGCCTATATGGAAAGGCGTGGTATGCTTTCATTCATTCAAACTCATGCCTGTATACATGTGAGCCATGTCACCAAAGAGAGGGTCATCTGCATCAGTATTCCATCATTCAAAGATTAAAGATAGATGTTGGCCACCTTATCCAGCAGTCTATTCTCATAGCGTCACGAGGAGGAACCACAGGAGGTTTGCCCCATCCATCGTTAATTTGTGTTTTATGTGCCAAGTTTGGGGTGAAATGGAAGTCAGACGAGATGATTCAAACGCCTATGCCAGTTTTGGACCATAAGTTAATAAGCAGGTATAAAGTGTGGACAGGTGGGGCAAACCACCCTAGGGGATTGGGGTTCATAATTCCCCAAGTTGAAGCTTCTCAAGCTCCACCTCCTCAAGCTCCACCTACTTATGGCCCTTCCTCCACAGCTCACCGTGGTGTGGTTCCAAAAGCAGTCCAGCGTGATATAGACGGATGGTTTTACAATCTTGAAGCTCAAAATGTCCGCCTGTTAGAACGCCAAGATGTGATCTACAAGTACTTGGTCGACCAGTTTGCTGCTCAAAATGCTATGAACGCCCAGCTGTTCTCGGGTGTTAATCTCAACCAGTTCCCCACTGCTCCCATTCTGCCGGTGTTTCCCCCTTCAGATCTAGAGATGAGCGAGGATGATGATGCTCCACCCGAGGCATAAGCTCGTCAGGGAAGTCCTCTGTTTTATTTTTGATTTATTTTTCGCATGAGGACATTGCTCTAGATAAGTTTGGGGGTAGTTTAGTTTTATTTGCATTAGTAGGTTGTTATTGTTAATAGTTTGTGGATAATTTAGATGTTTATTGTTGGTTAAATGTTGCATTTAGGATTGCATGTTAATTCCAGCCTTTGATAGTATGTATGTTCGGGGCCAATGAGGAGTTTAAAATTGCATGAATAAGTCTAGTAAGGATTGTTAGGCTAGTGATATGATCTTCTTGACATGAGTTAAATCTTCATCTGTTTGACACTGATATTAGAAGGATAACACGTTTTGAAAAATGACCATGTTGGCTATGATAGTTTAAATGGATAGATAATAGAGTTTTAAAGGATGAATGCTAGTGAAAGGAAGGATCAATTTGAATAGCAAGTGAAGACTGAATTTAGACATAAACTCAAGTTTGGGAGAAAATATTTGGAGTATATAAGCTTATAAAAAAATAAAAAAAAAAGTGGCATGCTTGTCTAGTTTTGTGGCCTTTGTTACTTGAGTAAGTAAGCCCGAGGGGATTGTCTCTCTACACCTAGCACCCTAAGGTCTTAATCGCTTGGGAGTCGCTGGTCGAAAGCTCATTAAGGTAAAGACCGAAAAGCCTAAGGGAATAAGACAATGCATAGTCATGAGAGAAAAAAAAGATAATAAAGAGGAAAAGTGCAAAAGCCCCCAGATAAAAAAAAAAGCATAAGTATTCCATTTTGACCCCTGGACCTCTTGTGATTGTTTAATTTCAGTTGAATCCAGATTATTTAATGAGTTCTCGATTTTGTACTGTATAATGCCTTCTAAGAAATTTATTATCTTTCATAATTTGCTTTTCATTAGTTAGCATGGTTGTTGAACACACACTCACAATATCAGTGATAACATATTTAGATTCATTGATTGTTGGGATATTATTGAAATGCATTAACATGATGTATTAGCATGTTTTTGTGATTTTTCTGAGGCATATGAATATATTTGTGCTATTCGAGTGCTGGAATTAGGAACGTATAGATAGTTTGCATTTGCATGGTAGTTAATTTTTCGTGCTGTTTGTGTTTTTTTGCTTGAGGACAAGCAATGATTTAAGTTTGGGGGTATTTGATGATTGGGTAATATACCCATGAATTGGATACTTTTGGGCTTAAATTATTGTATTCTCAAGGTATTTAAATTCATTTTACCGTGTTTATGTGTTGCTTGTGCGCAGATTCGGGAGTCAGAGGAACAAATTGGGGAAATTGAGTTGAAAAGGATAAAATGGCAAAGATTCACTTCTTGCGCCCATCTAGGTGATCGAGCCGAAATAATTCGTCGATCGAGACGCTGACTTTTTTTTTTGTTTGACTACTCAATTGGAGGTTGTTTTGAAGCCGAATTGGATTTGGATTGCTAGAGTTTGGATAAGTGGAGTATATAAGGTTTATTTACATTGAAGTAGGGGACTATTCTACACAATTGGAGATTGATCAAGGAGGCAAGAGGAGAATTTGAAGGATTTTACTTGGAGTTTTTCTTCTTCTTCTTCTTCTTCTTTCTTTTAATTTATGTAATTCATTAAGGATGATTTGCAAAAGATTGTTGGTTTTAATTTCCGTTATGAACTAATTTCTTTAATTAAGATTCCATTTGAACCTTTTATGGTTATGAATTAATTATTTGATTTATTCCAATTATTTATGTTGAAGTGAATTGTTCATCTTGCTTTGTGCTGATTGATTAATTATCTGGCCAATAATTACCTTGTTACTGTAGAAGGAATTGAAAGAGGAATTCTAGGGTTAGAACTGGGCATGGTGACATGTGACTTAGTTATTTGCACAGTGAATAATTAGGTTTGTGAATTGAATGGAAATATTTGTTCACCGCATGTAACACATAAGAAATTGGGATTGAATAGACTTTAATTCAATTGTTTTGCATAGGAATATAGCAAGATTAATCTGGATTACATAGAAGGCAATTGATCACTTGGAAAAGGACTTTTGACATTTGAGAATTCCTGTTAACAATTCAGTAGACATAATAATTGGGATAATTGGATAATTGATTTATAGTTCATAATTGGGGATATTGGAGTCTTAATCCTTATTTACCTGAATTCAATCAAATCTTAGTTCTGTTTATTTGATTTCTTTTAGACTAATCTCTTTTAATTGTTTAATTTAGTTTTCTTAATTCGAAAAATCACAATTATTGGTTGTTTAAATAAAATTGAATTGATATAGTGCTAGTAGTTGGAATTTATTAATTAAAATTCTCTGTGGGATCGACACTTTATCTTATCACTCTATTACTTGTTGACCGTGTATACTTGCACGTTTGCTTTGATTGTGAAATCAACCAACAACCATACTCATAAGATTTCATCACCAATGATCAAATCCCTCATCAAAAATCTGCATATACCCTATATAGGATTTCTAAGCCATAAAATCTTATTTTCTAATTTTGTTACTTCACATAACATATTTAATTCATTTACTCATAACTAGTTTATTTTCATGAAAAATACCAAATCAGTCTCAAAAATATTTCTTTTATGGGATTTAGTAGAATATAGTCCCATATTGAACATATATTTTTTCTAATTTTAAAATTCATTTACTATTTTCATATGGCCAAAATCGCGCAAATATTTAGACATTTATCATAAATTGTACTTTTGTCCGAGAATTCTGAAATTTACAGGTATACTCTCATTATATACATGTACTCCCAATAAAAATTTCACCAATTTTGGAGTTAACCACAAGGAGTTATAAGGGTTTACTTTTAAAATAGTCTTTTTCCATAAAATTCATAACTCCTAATCTATACATCCAAAAATCGCCATTTTTGGACATAATCTAGAAAACTCATCAAATTATCATTTTAATTTTTTTTAGAATTTTTGAGTGTCAGAAAAATTATAAAACTGCAAATGGATTTTCACCCGCCATACGGTAATCCACGTAGACAGATCATTTCCATAATTTAATAAGGAATGAATACAAAGGATCATTCACCATACATGCGATAATCCATATAGACAGGTTATTCCAACAGAATAATAAAGAATGAAATAACATAAGAATTCACCATGCATGTGATAGACCTCACATACAGGTTATTCTCAACAGAATAATAAAGAATGGAACCAGGTCATGCGTAATCCGCACAGACATGATATTCTAATAGAATAATAAAAAATGGAACCAGGTCATGCGTAATCCACACAGATAGGATATTCTAATAGAATAATAAAGAATGGAATAACAACAGAATTTAGCAGGCATGCGATAGACCACACAGACAAGTTATTCCAACAGGATAATAAAGAATGGAACCAAGTCATGCGTAATCGCACAGACAGGATATTCCAACATAATAATAAAGAATGGAATAACAGAAGAATTTTACCATGTATACGGTAGTTCGCATATACAGGTTATTACAACAGAATAATAAGGAATGGAATAATAATAGTTCTCTTCATGAATACGAAAGAAATAATACTCCTTACCTTAGAAGAAACTGGATATTGGAATAGTGAGGTAGCAGACTTCTCTTCTTCTTTCTCTCTATAATTTTTCTCTATAATAATTGCTCTAAAGCTTTAGTGAATTGGTGAGAAATGAAGGAAGAATGAGCTTCTATTTATAGAAAAATATAGTTTCGATAATTGCACGTTTTGGGGCACGAAATATTACAGTATAATACCTTCCTCTTTTCTTCATTTTTAATTTAGTCCTGTAAGTATTATCAAACTTGCACCACCTCCCCCTAATAGTAAATAATGTGAATCAATAGTTATAATCATGTGAAAATACGAATTATAGTATAGTACCTCCATCTATACCTCCATTTTTAACTTAGTCATGCAAGTATTATCAATCTTGCACCAACTCCCCTAATAATACAAGAATGTGAATCAATAGTACACATATGTGAACAAATAGTTATAATCATGTGAATTAATAGCAATTAATTGCTCATTTATTCGATTAATTACCTAATTGGTCAATATAACCTCTAGACATCAATTATTATCGAAATAAATGTCGATTTCCACTAACA
The DNA here is from genome assembly GCA_020205605.1 of Panax ginseng. Lineage (NCBI taxonomy): Eukaryota > Viridiplantae > Streptophyta > Magnoliopsida > Apiales > Araliaceae > Panax > Panax ginseng. Next base: position 55,930,812 of record CM035131.1, on the reverse strand, counting down.
CTAACAATCCCAACACAATGGAAACATTTTTCTCAAAAATTTATTTTTGAAATTTTGAAGTTTGACTTTTTTGAAAAAGTCAACTGTTGACTTTTTTGAAAAAGTCAACTGTTGACTTTTTTGACCAAAAAGTCAACCCCTATAAATTTTGTGTTTATAGTCTATTTCTACTAATTTCATCGTTCTACACTCAAATATCACGTCCGCGTCTCCAAATTCAACTCCGAACTCAAATTCGATTTTTAATAACATTCATCATTAATATTATAACTCACAATATTTAACAACCAGGTCGTTCCCAGGAAAGAGGGGGCTTTCCGATAAGGATTTCTCCTTATTGGCGCTCAATTAGATGACCAAACCTCTCATTGACAGAACTTCTAGACATTGTAATATTGCAATTTAATAATATGAATAACTTTGTCGTCTCAATTATTGATTTAATAATATAACATTTTATGCAGATGATACTGTGACAATAATCGAATCAATAATATGAGAGATATGATCACGGCAATTACTGGTAGCAATAATTGAGTATAACCGAGTGACTTCTCACGTAAGCATCAATAATCAATACCGTGTAATACTATGCAACCATCGTATTCATCGTACTTTTACTACTGGGTAGTTCAACGGTTTTAATCGGTAACACTTTCGCCGTTATTTTTAATAAAAGATAACTCGTCGTTTTCTTACTACGACAATACTTTCATTATGGGGTCCACTAATGATTGTCTTGTCGTCATCTAATATTCCTGTTAAAACGAATATTCCCAAGCCAATCGAATATTATATAACCACTTGCTTACTTTGCAAAATTTGTAAATATTACCCACAACTATAACATTATATCAAATCCACACCATAATATTAAAAAAAATATTTTGAGAAATTAAATCTTTATTCATAAAATTTGGGATCTTACAATTAGTATTATGACCACGAATTATCAATGCACTACGGGCTAAGGATATTCGTGTTTTCAACAATGGTCATGATTATACCGAATAATCCATGGTTATAATCATACCAAAAACTGTCCATCAATGCACTACGGGCCAATGAGGATTTTTACCACATCATTTGTAACATTATAGGTCATGATTATACCGAATGATCCCTGGTCATAATCATACCAATCAACAGTTCATCTATGCACATAAGCCAAAGATACTCATCAATCAATAGTTCATCTTTGCACGTAAGCCAAAGATATACAACTGTAAAACCAATAATCAACAGTCCATCTTTGCACGTAAGCCAAAGATATACAACTGTAAAACAATTAATCAACAGTCCATCTATGCACGTAAGCCAAAGATGACTTTCATCACAATATAAGCATGAGGATGATGACAATGATATAAGCATTAATCAAACGAAATCAAATCAAACGAAATCAAGGATAAATATTAAAGACTTTAAATTTATCCAGAGTTTAAAAATATCCAAATTGCCAACATGATACTGCTTTGTGGAGTAAAATTCAAGAATAATATTCATATACCAAAAATAATTTGGACAGAAAAGAAATATTTTTTTTGGGTAAATAGTACCCTATGAATAGTACTTCAGGAATAGTACCTCGTGAATAGTATCCCGATATGAAAAGTACCCCAAATACCTAAGTGAATAATATTCGGGTGAATAGTAATTGGGTGAATAGTAACCCATGAATAGTAACTCGTGAATAGTACTCTGACATGAAAAGTGCCCCGAATACCCGAGTGAATAATATTTGAGTGAATAGTAACCGAGTGAATAGTAACCCATAAATAGTAACTCATAAATAGTATTCCGTCATAAAAAGATCAATAATTATCAATAAAGCTCAGAATAATATTTCCATTGAAAGATACTGGATGAAGCGCAAATATCAAAGATATTCTACTAATTTTATGGAGTATGGAAGCCAAAATTTCAAAAAAATGAGTATAAAATTCAAAATCTGAAACGAAATAATATTACTTACATACTACAGAGTATGGAAGAAAATATTATTTCAAGCGAATATTAAACAAAAATAACATCCCTTGAACGGAAATAATATTCCAACGAATATTTAACGAAGACAATATTCCTACGAATATTGAACAAAGATAATATCCTTTATGAATATTGAACGAAATAATATTCATACGAATACGAAAAATAATATCTCTTCAGAATATGATATAAATAATACCCCTTACGACTGTTGAACAAAAATAATATTCCTACGAATATTGAACAAAATGATATTCCTTACGAATATTGAACGAAAATAATATTCATACGAATATGAAAAATAATATCTCTTCAGAATATGAAATAAATAATACCCCTTATGACTGTTGAACGAAAATAATATTCCTACGAATATTGAACAAAGATGATATTCCTTACGAATATTGAACGAAAATAATATTCATATAAATATGAAAAATAATATCTCTTCAGAATATGAAATAAATAATACCCTTTACTAATAAGAAATAAATAACACCCCTTACGGATATTGAACGAAAATAATATTCCTTACGAATATTAAACGAAGATAATGAATATTGAACGAAAATGATATTCCTTTCGAATATTGAATGAAAATAATATTCATACGAATACGAAAAATAATATCTCTTCAGAATATGAAATAAATAATACCCCTTACCTTAGAAGAAGATGATCTTGGGTAAAGTGAAGTAGCGTATTGCTCTTCTTTTATCTCTCTATAACTTCTCTCTATATAGCTTCTCTCTCTATAATTGCTCTTTTGAGACTTAGTGAATTGGTAAGAATAAAGGAAGAATGAGCTTATTTTTATAGGAAAATATAGTTTCGATAATTACACATTTTGGGGCTCGAAATATTACAGTATAATACCTTCATCTTTTCCTTCATTTTTAATTTAGTCCTGCAAGTATTATCAAACTTGCACCACCTCCCCTAATAGTACATCATGTGAATCAATAGTTCAATCATGTGAATCAATAGTTATAATCATGTGAAAATACGAATTACAGTATAGTACCTCCATCTATACCTCCATTTTTAACTTAGTTATGCAAGTATTATCAATCTTGCACCACCTCCCCTAATAGTACATGAATGTGAATCAATAGTACACACATGTGAACAAATAGTTATAAGCATGTGAATTAATAGCAATTAATTATTCATTTATCTGATTGGTCAGTATAACTTCCAGCCATCAATTATTATCGAAATAAATGTCGATTTCCACTAACACTAATAATCCCAACACAATGGAACTATCAATTTTATCTTTAATCAACACGAAATTATTCATCATTAATATTATAACTCACAATATTTAACAACCGTGTCGCTCCTGTGAAAGAGGGCTTTCCGATAAGGATTTCTCCTTATTGGCGCGCAATTAGGTGACCAAACCTCTCCTAGACAGAACTTCTAGCCATTGTTAATATTGAAAATAATAATATGAATAACTTTGTCGTCTCAATTATTGATTTAATAATATAAAATATTATGCAGATGATACTGTGACAATAATTGAATCAATAATATGAGAGATATGATGCAGCAATTACTGTAGCAATAATTGAGTATAATTGAGTGACTTCTCACGTAAGCATCAATAATCAAAGATAATGTATAATACCGTGTGCTATTATGCAATCACGCATATTACTATAATTAGGTGACCAAACCTCTCCTTACGAATATTGAACGAAAATAATATTTCTTGCGAATATTGAACGAAATACAATTCCTTACGAATACGAAAAATAATATCGTAAGCGAATGTGAAATAAATAATACCCCTTACCTCAAAAAGAGAATAATTTTGGCTAGTATTACGGAGATATTCTTGAAGAAAAACTTGCACTATTTACTACACTCAAAGTTTCCTTAACTCAAAAGAAATACGCTCAATATTATAGAAGAATAATTCTCTGATTCTGGTGTGATTTTCATTTCTAAACTGAGCATCTTATTTATAGGAGAATGGCAGGATACTATTTAAAAAAATAATCACTTGATCGCATAAGAACTTTCAAAGCGAATTCACTGGAGGCGTCAATTTGAATTTTTTTTTGATTGCACTATGCAACACTATGCAATATTATGCAAACAATAAAATATAATATATTCTATGTTACAAAAAAAACAAAACTTTTATAATATATATATATATATATAAAGTTCACCACCACCGTGACCACTTCCACCCTCTGACCCCTTTATATATATATATATATATATATATATATATATATATATATATATATATATAACAAAAAATGAGATAACTTTCTACCGATAATTTTGAAAAATGGGTAAGTGGGGGTCCATATAATAATCCAAATTTAGAACAAATACTTCATAAAATACCCCTCTATTTATCTCAATTCACTTGGCTTCACTAAACACATTTTTAATAATATTTATTCATCATTAATATTATAACTCGCAATATTAACAACCAGACCATTCTCAGGAAAGAGGGGACTTTCCGATAAGGACTTCTCCTTATTAGCGTGCAATTATGTGACCAAACCCCTTTCCTTGACAGAACTTTCTAGACATTGTCAATAATGCAAATAATAATATGAATAACTGTGTCGTCTCAATTATTGATTTAATAATATAAAATATTGTGTAGATGATACTGTGACAATAATTAAATTAATAATATGAGATACTTTGCATCAACTACTATTGCAATAATTGAATAAAACTGAGTGACTTCTTACGTAAGCATTAATAATCAAAGATACAGTACAATACTGTGTGCTACTATGTAACCATGCGTATTAGTGTACTTTTATCACCGGGTATTTCAACAGTTAACGGTAAAAGTTTTACCGTTATTTCTATAAAAAGTTATTTCTGTCATTTTCTAGTTCCGATGAATTACATTGTGGGGTCCACCAATTTGATTTGCCGTCAATTTGGATATTCCCGATAAAAAGAATATTCCCCGACCAAACGAATATTTTATGACAACTTGCTTATTTTGTAAAATTTTCACATATCACCCTTAACTTTAATTTTTTTAATCAATTTAATTATTTACTAAATAATAATTATAAGAAAATTGAATATTTTTATTTCATAAAATTCGAGATTTTACAATCTCCCCTCCTTATAAAATTTCACCCTCAAAATTTATGTACCTGGTAGTTCGAAGAGATGAGAATACCTTGCTTTCTTTTCGGATTGTACCTTCCCGATTATTTCCTCTGTATCATGATTTCTCCATTGCTCATCTCTTGGATTTTAGATATTATTTCATAATACAGCTTCAAAACAAAGGTTAATTGACATATCATAATTTGTCAACTTAAGTAAAAAAATTCAGCTTAGGTAGGACACACACTAGCGAACGATATTACTCGTCTCTCCCCTCCTAGTTCTAATCCCGGATCTCTCCTTGAAGACCATATCCCTAAGCTCTGATACCATTTGTGACGCCCCAAAATAGGTCCACACGACCCATTCTGAGTCACCAGATACACGGTACAGAATTTAAATACAAACTTCATTTATACAACTGTAAAACCAATAATCAACAGTCCATCTATGCACTACGAGCCAAAGATGACTTTCGTTACAATATAAGCATGAAGATGATGACAATGATATAAACATTCAATTAAATGAGATCAAGAATAAATTTTAAAGATTTATAATTCAATTTATCCAGAGTTTAAGAATGACAAAACTAAAGAAATACCCACTGTTGTTGGTAAGTTTTACTGATTACACCATTGAACTTTTAATTTTTCAAATTACACCACTAAACTAATTATTATTTTGAAATTGGGTCATTCTACTAAAAAAAATAAACGAACGTTAATTTTTTTATCTACAAAACTAATGAATTACCCACTGTAATTGACACATTTTACTGATTACATCATTGAACTTTTAATTTTTTAAATTACCTCATCAAACTAATTAAAATAATTATTTTAAATATTTCTAAAAATAATTATTATTTTAGGTAAAAAAATATTAGAAACTTTTTTCTTTCATAAAATGAGTAAAATTTCATAAAATATAGATTCAAAAATTTAAAGTGATTTTAAATTTAATTAATGTCTACTTAATTTTTTAACAGAATGACCCATTTTTAATATTAGAATTTTTTTAAAAAACTAAAAATAGAAATTAAAATAAAAATAGTAAAAGATAAATAAAAAAAGCTGATTCAATTTTTTCAAAAAAGAAATTATTAATTTTATAAATAAATATTATTTTCAAGAAAAAAATTGGACAATTCTTCATATTTTAAAAAAAATGAGTAAAATTTTATAAAATATAGATTCAAAAAATAAACTTTATTTTCAAAAGATTTTTTTAAAATCTTCATAAAACTTTAATTTTTATAAATCTATATGTTATAAAACTTTACTCATTTTATGGAAAAAAAAATTAAAGTTTCTAATATTTTTACCGAAAAGTAATATTTATTTTTTAAAATATTTAAAATAATCATTTTTTAATTAGTTTAACGGGATAATTTAAAAAATTAAAAGTTTAATGGTGTAATCAGTAAAACGTGCCAACTACAATGGGTAATTCATTAGTTTTGTTGATAAAAAATTAACGTCCATTTATTTTTTAAAACGGAATAACCCAATTTCAAAATAATAATTAGTTTAGCGGAGTAATTTAAAAAATTAAAAATTCAATTGTGTAATCAGTAAAACTTGCCAACTACAGTGTGTATTTCATTAGTTTTACCGTTTAAGAATGTCCAAATTGTCAACATGATAACTACTTTGTGGATTAAAATTCAAAAATATTAATCATGTATCAAAAATAATTTAGACAGAAAAGAAAATTAATTTTTATCGTGAATAGTACCCCGGGTGAATAGTACCTAAGTGAATAGTACCCTGTGAATTGTTTTTCGTGAATAGTACCCCGTGAATAGTACTTCGTGAATAGTGTCGTACGTATGAATAGTATCGTATGTATAAATAGTGTCGTACGTATGAATAGTACTGTACGTATGAATAGTGTCGTACGTATGAATAGTGTCGTATGTATGAATAGTACCCATGAATAATACTCTTGCATGAAAAGATTAAAATTTAACAAGAATGTTTAGAAAAAAATTTTCAGTGAAACGATACTAGATGAAACAAATTTTCAAGGATATTCTACTAATTTCAAGGAGTATAGAAGCAATACTTATCAACATGAGTGTAGAATTAGGAATATGAAACAAAATAATATTACTTACATACTACAGAGTATGGAAGAAAATATTATTTCTTACGAATATTGAACAAAAATAATATCCCTTACAACTGTTGAATGAAAATAGTATTCCTTACGAATATTGAACGAAGATAATATTTCTTACGAATATTGAACGAAAATAATATTTCTTAGAAATACGAAAAAATAATATCGTAAGCGAATATGAAATACATAATACCCCTTACGATTATTGAACAAAAATAAATTCCTTATAAATATTGAACGAAGATAATATTCCTTACGAATATTGAACGAAAATAATATTTCTTGCGAATATTGAACGAAATAAAATTCCTTACGAATACGAAAAATAATATCTTAAGTGAATATGAAATAAATAATACCCCTTACCTCAAAAGGAGAGTAATTCCAACTGGCATAGCAGAAATATTCTTGAAGAAAAACTTGCTTTGTAAAATTTTCACATATCACCCTTAACTTTATTTTTTTTATCAATTTAATTATTTACTAAATAATAATTATAATAAAATTGAATACTTTTATTTCATAAAATTTGGGGTCTTACATTAAGCTCTTTTTGAGTAAAAATATATTTAAGACTTTAGTGGTCGGTGAAGATATCACAAGTCTCTCCATACAAATAATGCGTCTAAATTTTTAGGGCAAAGGTTACTATTGCTAACTCCAAATCATGATTGGGGTAGTTCACCTCATAAGGTTTAAGCTGCCTAGAAGCATAAATAATCACCTTACCGTGTTGCATCAAAACACACCCCAAACCATTCTTAGAATAATCACTATAAATATGGTAACCTCCTGTCCCAGACGACAATGTAAGTATAGGAGCTGTCACAAGTCGTTTCATCAACTCCTCGAAACTCTTCTCACGCTCCTCATTCCACACAAACTTCATGACCTTTCTCATCAACTGTGTCAATGGCAAAGCAAGGAACAAGAATCCTTCCACAAATCTCTTATAGTACCCTGCCAAACCCAAGAAACTCCTAATCTCTGTCACCGTAATAGGTATCGGCCATTTAGTGATAGCCTCATCCTTCACAGGATCCACCTTAATGCCTTCAGCAGAAACAACGTGGCCCAAAAATGCAACTTGCTCCAACAAAAACTCGCATTTAGAGAATTTAGCATACAATTTTTCTTTCTACAAAATTCCCAAAACTCTGTGAAGATGCTCCTCATACTCCTCCCTAGACTTAGAGTAAACCAAAATGTCATCAATAATGACAATAACAAATTGGTCTAAGTACTCCCTGAACACCCAATTCATCAAATCTATAAGCATCACTAAAGCATTAGTTAACCCGAAGGGCATCACCGGAAATGCATAATGCCCATAGCGAGTGCGAAAAGCTATCTTAGAGATATCCTCATCTCTCACCCTCAATTGATGATAACCCAACCTCAAGTCTATGCTCTAAAAATACTTTGCCCCCCGAAGTTGGTCAAACAATTCATCAATCCTCTATAGTGGATACCGGTAGTCTATGCACAGCCTCATAGACCCATTTTTCTTTTTCACAAACAAAACTGGAACATTCCACGTCGAAACACTCGGCTGAATCACACCATGATCTAATAATTCTGGCAACTACTCCTTCAACTCAAATAGTGTCATTCGATACAGCGCCTTAGAGATAGGCTCCACACGAGGAACAAGCTATATAGTAAACTAAACTACCAACTATGGTGGCAATCCTGACAATTCCTCAGGAAACACATCGGAAAAATCACGAACAACTGGAACATTCTCAATACGAGACTCACCCACAAAGGTATCATTCACAAATGCAAAATATCCCTCACAACCCTTTGCTACCAACTTCCCAACCTTTAAAGTTGAAATTAACTTCACTACTCTACTCGGATGTGAACCCTGAAATACAAACTCCGGAGACTTTACATCTCCAAATATAACCTTTTTCGCTTGACAATCGATAGTGGACTAGTGTTTATCCAACCAGTCCATACTAAGATTCAAGTCAAAATCATGCATAAACATCAGAAAAAGATTAGCCCCACGAACCTTATCCCCAAAACTGATAGAACATTATCGATACAAATCAGAAATAACAACAGAAGTCCCCATCCGGATAGCAATAGACATAACAAAATCTAAAGACTGAGATGATATACCAAGGTGCCGAACAAAAGACTGAGCAATAACTGAATGAGTAGAACCAGTATCGAATAAAATAGAAGCCTCACGACTGCCATCTAAAAGAGTACCAGAAATAGTACCTCGTGCACTTACTGCCTGGTTATATGTCAAGGCAAACACCCGAAAACCTTGACGGTGACCTCCATTGCCACCATTATCATTGCCTCCACCATTACCACGTGGCCTCGTACAATCTCTAGCAATACGAACCATCTTATCCACACAATAAGCATGTACCCGTAAATCTATGGCACTGCATGCTCGGATGATGACCCCCATAAGTAGCACAAGGACCTATCAAAATAAGATTTGGGTTACCTCCACTAGATGGTCTCAGATAATGACCTTCATTTTGCCCATACAGAAGATTCTGCCACTGATGGTGATTTTAACCTTACTGAAGTAGCTAAAGCTGACGATTACACCCTTACTGAGGCATTTATTGATAACCCCTGTTCTGATTCTAGCCATGGCATTACCACCATTATCACTCCCTCTAGCTTATAAGTAGCCAACAACACATTTCGGTTCTCCGAGTGCCTTAATAAATCAAAGATTTCATCTAAATGAGCAATCCAATTCTCTACATCAATTGGACATAAAGCTTAACTGAATAAATTGGATTTTTTTTGTTTTCTAAATCTTTCTAACCACACGTACATTGAAACCACAACTGATCTACACCATCTGCATTCCATTACTCCCTATTTGTGTGTAGAACATTATTTTTCGAGTTCCCTGATCAAGAATTTATAGCGGCTGCTACATCGCCTGTATGACTTATGCCACCAATTATGGCAAAGCCTGATTAACCACCTAATTCACCAAGGTAGCCAACATAGTATTATTCTGGTTGTTAGGCTGCATATTGGGCTACTCCTCGCCTTTTCCCCCACCGTTGCCTCCTAGTAACTCTAGCGAATTTACGAGACATTTATAAAACGTAATGATGGATAGAAGAAAACAAATTAGAGGCGAATTCAAATATAACCTGGTTTGATAGCTGAACAAAATACCAAACTGAATGAAACCCTAACCCAGAAATCTACCCATAACTCACAGGTCAAACCTAAATAGGTTTTCTACAAGAAAGAACTTAAACTCTGATACCAACTCTGTAACACCCCCTTTTCGAAATAGAAAGCGAGGTTACGCATAACACAACATAACTGATGAAATCATAATAAAGCTCCAAGCCATAAAAGAATAATCTCATAACTATAAATGTCATAAGACACGCCATAATAAGTGCCAAACCGACTCAAGCCACAATATAAACTAATTATTATAACTCCAAACAAACTAATGTATCATAGCCTAAACATAATATTTAAACCATTTAGAAAGAACGAAACTCTCATCACACTTTCCCTTGATCCCCTTGATTACCTGCCAGAAAAAAAACACAGCATGAGCCAAATGCCCAGTACAGATATAGAGTACAAATTAATGAACTGAAATAACTAACTCAATTTAAATGAAATGAATTGAACTGAAACAAACAAAACTAATACAACAAAATAATAAGCTGGGAGTTATTTTATACTGAGCTCAAAACAAAACAGAAATATATCTTGTCACACAGGCAAGTCAAATAATGTCACACATGCAATCAAAATAATGTCACACAGACAATCACACATCAGACTGCGTAATCCAGATGTATGCAAAATCGGAAGGCGTGTTTAGCACAAATATCACCAATCCGCAAAATATAACAAAATAGAAAACTAGGATTGACCCATACGCCTCTCACAACAAATTACCAAATGGCCAATTCTCACTGGAGCACAAAATGGAGACGCCGTGGACTGATCACACTGCCACGAAAGGTGTCATGCCTCGGTGCCAAGAGGACATGCCTGTGGTACCAGGTGGTTATAGCTCAGGTATACCCTAAGGCACATTCTGACAAAATATCATGTCACAACACATGCGACACAATATCAACATCAAATGGTTCTAATATATATATGTTAAATTGAAACGAATTATCAACATAAAGTCTCCAAAAATATATAGTAACATGTATATTATTATGATCATCAAATTAAATTCTATACATAATGTATTAGGTTAAAGAATACAAATAAGAGTTCCAATATCGACGCCAAAATAAACTATCATAATAAATTAACAAGGAATAATTATGAGAGGTAATACTAAATTTCGAAACGATCGAATTAAAATCAAAATAATCTCGTTGAAAGAGTACGGAATTCGTACCTAAATTAAGTAATGTAATACCCAAAATATATTTCAAATATGACTCGTTTAAACTCCCCCTTCATCCAAACTAATCACAAAAATAACACATTAATAGGTTGTTTTATAAAAAGTATAATTTTCGTTTAATGTTATGATTTCACATTAAGTTATAAAAATTTATCTACTCAATAATTTATTTATATACATTAATCTGTTCATAACTAACCTGTTAAATTTTTATAATTCTATTATTTATTTAATACTCAATCCACCAAATAAAATTAATGTTCAATTAGTTCGTCATGTAAAACAGTGTTCAATCCTGTAGGAAATATATTATGAAATATTTATAAAGTTTTCAGTAGGCAGCCATAGGATTTATATACATACGTTTTATAAAATTTCTTTATAAGTAATATAGTATACTATATCTAATATGTACTAATCATATATAACATTTAAATAATCATTAGTTATATATATAAAAAAAATTCTTTTTATCAATTCCGGGCCCATCCTATTATAATCACGACATCTTGAGATTATTTCCAGTTGTATAACATCATTCCATAGTGCCTTCTATTCTTATAACCAACCAATAAGGACCAACTGTAAATACATAATTTATATATATACAAATTAGTGTTCACATTGATCAATAGATTCTTGCACAATTCATCTACCAATTTACAAGCGGTAGTAACTTACCAGAACGCTTTTTGTTGAATACCCGAACTGCTCTTTTATTCTTTTTAGCCTCACGCACAATTGTTTTCAATTTGTAACAGAACAAATGTACATAGGGTTAGGTTTTAGATATTTATTTATTTATTAATTAATATATTTTATTAATTCTTCTAATTTAATAGGATTTATTGCCCACATATAAATTAAACTTAATTAATTTTAAGGCATAATTTTATTAAATTAATTTATCTATCACATAGTAATATTTATTAGCCCACATAAATTAAATAACTAATTTGACCTAAATAAAAGACAAAGTCCAATTAAACTATTTAAAATATAAATTTAATATTATTTTTTTATTTTATTTTATTTCTTTATTATTATTTTATTTCTAGGTATTACATAAAGTATTATTTTTTGCTTTTGATGTCTCTGTATGTATGTAATTGCGAGTAATTGCATGTCTATATTCTGTTGCTTATTGAAATTCAAACTTTGTATTGATTTTGGGTCCCCAACATATGATAATATTAGCTTTTAAATTATCCTGTCCGCAGTTTAATACCGCAGACTTTAGGCATGACAAATAATAAGAAACGATATAGTTTTTAAGGGTGACCTAGCGTCCATAGATTTAATCTGCGAACGAAAACTTTTCGATTTCGATTCCATCCAAATCATTTTCCGGCCTAACATCTGCGAGATTAAACTACTAAGCAGACCTTTTTCGATCTTAAGAAGGATACGACGTCGTTCTAAGATCGTTGTAAGAATTAACATCCGCAATATTAAATTATGGACGGTACGTCAACCACTACTGCCAAGATAGGTCAATTGTTTAAGTCTTCTATGCAACCCCTAGAAGAGCCATCACAACATATTGAATAAAGAATAACCTCAACATATTGTGATGGACACTCCAGGGTTTGCTTGAAAGAGCTTAAAAATTAACTCATCCTGACAGTACATTTTGAGACATCTAGGCGATAAAAATAAGTTTTTAAAGTTAAAAACCATCTAGTTCTTTTGTATATTCTTGTCAGTTATTACATATTCAAGTAATCTGGGACAACGAGAAACACACATGACAACCAAAATTAAAAGGATGGATAAAAAGAATCAGTGGGGTGAAGTGTTTTCAGCACACAAAGCCTTCCAAATATTGTGGTTCCAAATACTTTGTCATGCATGTCTCTTCAAGACAGATCACATAAATCAATAACAATAAAAATATACAAGAAGAAATAGAAAATTCTTGAACTTTAGGTCGAACTCTTCTGCTTATCCAGAGCAGTTTGCAGTACTATGTCGTCTTATATTTAGGAGACCTAACGTCCGCATTTTAATCTTGCGAATTAGACTTATCGTTTTCCCAGTTCCATCCGACGTTAGAATAAATACAAGCTCAGGATATGTCAACAATGCATGAATATAGTATTCTAGTACGTAAAATTGAATGTACCTTAATTCCATAATATGACTTTATATTTACTAGGTGCTAGCCCGTGCAATGAATGAGTTAGTTTGAATAACGGATTGTATAATTTGTTAAAACTGCGATAAGACAAATATTTTTTTTTATAATAAGTTATTTTCATATAAAATTTTAAATATATTTTTGCATGACATATCACTTACCATTATACTTCAAAGTTCAAAAACTCAACTGGGTACACTGTCTCTTGAGCTTCAAAATTCAGAGAACTCTTGCATATTATGTCAGAGCTATGATACGCCATTGATTCGGTTTATAAATAATTCAAGACATAACTATTAATTGAGTCTACATCTTCATTCTTTGGTATTAAAATGGCTCTGTCCCTCACGTATTGCGCATCATTTACTTCATATTGTACATTAGTATAGATTTCTTGAACAATTGTCTCGAGTCCATTAACCCCTGCAGCAACCAATACTTCATCTGTAATTTGTATCCAATTTGGTCCATCTTCAATGAGTGATGTTTAAGGTCAATAAAGAATTCAACTTCACGTTCTAGGGGTAGACCAGAAAGTTCTTCAGGAAATACGTCAGGAAATTCATTAACAACAAAAATATTAGTCAAATCTGATATGTTTTTGTTCAAGTCCATAACATGGGCTAAGCAAGCTTGACATCCATTTTTTAATAAACGAATGGTTTTATGGCTTGATATGACAATGATTGACTTTAGTGGTTTGGTTGCTTGAATTGGCATAACAGGTTGGTTAGGAATATGAAAACTAACAACCTTATGAAAACAATCAATTTTGGCATGATGAGTAGTTAACCAATCAATCCCTAAAATCACATCAAATGCAAGTATCTTTAAAGAGATAAGATCAACATGTAATGTGATTGTGCCCACTTGGATCAAGCAAGATTTATAAACAGTGGATGTAATAAAAGTTTCTCCTAACGGAGTCTCCATAGATAAGTCAAAGTCTAATTTCTCCAGAGTCAAGTTTAAACGTTGAGCACAAGCAGGAGAGATAAAAGAATGGGTAGAACAAGTATCTAGTAAGGTATAAACTTATGCAAGAGTTCAAGATTAGCTTACCCATGATCACCTCGTTCGGGGTTCTCTCATTTTGGCCAGTCACGACAAACGCCCTCCCTTGAAACTTTGTTTTGTCTGTAGTTGCCTTTAGTGTCGCCGTCCTAGCTGGACTTGACTTCGCTACCGGACAAAACCGAGCTATATGACCATATTTTCCACAACTGAAACACACCTTGGAAGGCTGTGAACAGTTTGGACTTATGTGTCCCTCCTCTCCACATTTGTAGCATCTAACTGGCGGTCGTTCTCCTCCCCTAGAATTTGTTGTTGGTGCTGGTACTGCTTCTAATGTCTTCTTGTCAGTGTTGAATCTCCTCTTTTTTGAAATCTCCACTTGACTCACCTCTCCTATTATCATGACCATGATTACCACCCGAGTGGTTACCGCTTTTGTCCGTATTTTTCCCTCCTCGCTGGTTATCATCGCTCCGATGACTGTTGTCACCGGTATGACCCTGGTTGTGGTCCTTCGGTTGAATATATTCATTATCTCGCTCTAATAATTGAGCCCTGTTGATAACATCTGAATACAGAGAAAATTTGTGAGAGATAAGGTATTGACGAATCTCGGGTTTTAGACCTCTTAGAAACATCCGTGTCATACGTTCCTCATTCTCTACTAATTGAGGTGCAAACTTGGATAACTCCGCGAACTTTGCCTCGTACCGGGACACCGTCATGTTGTTCTGTTCTAGTCTAATAAACTCTACCTCCTTCATATGACGAATACTTTCAGGAAAGTACTTGTCATTGAACAGTTTCTGAAATCTTTCCCAAGACATGTTGAGTGCGGCTAGCTAGGTATGCTTCACAGATTCCCACCAGTAATCTACCTCACCACGGAACATAAAGATGGCGAATGGAACCTTCTGTTCTTCCGTGCATCCCAAGACATCGAATATCTTGGTAATTTGCTTGATCCATATTTCTGCCTTAATCGGATCCGGCTTTCCCTAGAATTTTGGTGGTCCCAACTCCTTGAACTGCTTGGCTGTGACAAATCGCGCGTTGCTATCATTTCCACCCGTATTTTGTACACGAGTCTCCCTCGTCTGATTTTGCATGAACTACAAAAAGATTATAAACATCCCATCATTCATTATTTTCTCGGTAGTGTTGTTTACAGGAGGAATATTGCCTTCCTGTTGCACGTTCTCCTGGTTGGTGATTGAAGGTTGTTCTAGGGTCTCATACACTCCATTGTTAACGTTCTCAGCTGCCATTCTTAAAAACTTCCATAAAACAATGGTTAATTAAACAAATTAACATATCACACAATATCCTTATATTATGACCGACCAACAAATAAGCTTAGGTAGGAAATACTAGCGAAGGATTTACTCGTCTCTCCCCTCCTAGTTCTATTCACCAATCTCCACCAAAGACCATATCCCTAAGCTCTGATACCAACTGTGACGCCCCAAAAATAGGTATACATCACCCATTCTGAGTCGCCAAATACATGGTATAGAAATAACTACAACTTCATTAATACAATTGTCATGCAAAATACGACAACACATAAATCGTGTGTTTAAATACAAATATTGTCTTCCGATAATATCCACACTCGAGATAAAGTCCTCATTACAATTATTGATACACTATTTTACAAAAATAGTGAGGATCGCTAAAACAACCGCTCAGGACCATCACTCTATATGCCGACTTGTTCCTGCTATATTCTCACCTCCTGAGAAGAAAAATGGAACAAAAAGGAAAAAGGTGAGCTCAACTAGCCCAGTAAAGAATATTATGACTAAGCTAAAGAACAACAATTTATCGTTAGCCTTTAACAAATCAGATAAAATATAATAGACAACCAGTTTTAGATCAATATTTACAGCGGAAATAACAATTCATTAAAAGAGTTAAGTAGAGAATGAAATCTACTATCATCTATGAATTTAAAAGTCCATCATCAATATTTTATCCCTGTAACATCAATTAATATACATCTTGCATCAATCACTACGGGCCAAAGATATTCATTTGTATCACCAGTTGGTCATGTTCATCTCAACACCTGTTCATCTTTGCACTACGGGCAAAAGATATTCATCAGAAAATCATTCATCTTTGCACTATAGGCCAAAGATATTAATCAAGTATCACAATTAAAGACTGAGGATGATGAAAAATATTTTAGAGAACGAATCCAATGATATAAAAGGACAAAGATTAGAGATTCGTATTTTAGATAATTTAAGTTTAAAACTACTCCATAATAAACCATAATGGAGTAAAATTTAAGAATGAAGATCAAAATATGGATACAATCAAAGATAGTAACCATAATAGACATCTGGGACAAAGAAGAGAAAATTTTATTTTTTTGGTGAATAGTGTCGTATACGTGAATAGTGCCGTATACGTAAATAGTAACCCCAACACAAAAAGGTAGAAATTCCACAATAATATTCATATCAATATATTGAAAGAAATTCAGCATAATGATATTGAAAGAAATAATATCATTTACGAAGAAAATAACATCCCTTACCTCAAAAGAACAGTATTTCTGAATGGAATATCGGATATGATCTTTGAAGGAAACTTGCAGTCTTTGAATAAAGAACTCAAAGTATCTAAATACTCACAAAATACGCCGATAATATATATATATATATATATATATATATATATATATATATAGAGTGAGAGAGAGAGAGAGGGAGAGAGAGAAAACTTATTTCTGGTGTGATTTTTAATTCTAACTAAGCACCCTATTTATAGGAAAATGCTAGAATGCTAAAGCAGACTAAAATAATAAAATAATATTATTTCTTTTTTTTCTTCTACGCATGCCAAGTTGCCAACCAAGACCAGCCACCTTTGAACAAAAATTTTCAGCACATGTTTTCAAAAAAAACAAAAGTGGGTCCCACCCATAATTTTAATAAAAATATTTAATTTCCAAAACTTCAATAATTCATAATAAATATCCATTTTATCAGAAAAATACAAATTTTATGTCCATTCCATAGGAAATCGAATTCTCTACAACTTTGTAGATTTAAGTTTTTCCAAATTCTAAACAAAAAATGCCCGAAATCCACATACGGACGATTTTTAATACCTCCATTCTGACAAAATACTGATAAAACACCTCAACATTAATTCCTTCATTTATATCCACACAAAAATAAATATTTCCCTATCCATCCACATAAAATAAATATTTCCTTATCATATAAATCAATAATTAATTATTCACAAATAATATTACAGAATCATAATTATGACAACCAGATCGTTCCTAGGAAAGAGGGGGCTTTTCGATAAGGATTTCTCCTTACTGGCGTACAATTAGGTGACCAAACCCCTTTCTTAAACAGAACTTCCTTATACATTGGCAATAATGCTATCTAATAATATTATTCAAATAATATGATTTATTGATCTGATAATGAAAAATATTGTGCAGTGACAATTATTGAAATAACAATAATATAAAATATCAACGCAACAATTATTGAATCAATAAAATAAAATATTGAACAGTAATTACTATAACAATTATTGAGTAGTGCCTTCTTACGTAAGAATCAATAATTCAACAATCTTGCAAATACCGTAATAATCTTGTCTTGACCACGCAGTATTCATCGCATACTTTAACCACCGGGTAATCCAACAGTGTTAACGGTAACAATTACGCCGTTATTTATAAAAACTTAAACTTTTCGTTTTCTTCATCCGACCATTTTTCGTTATGGGGCCCACAAATGACTGCGCCGTCGTACGAATATTCACTGACACCAAGAATATTCCACGACTAAATGAATATTTCCCGACAAAATGAATATTTTATAACCACTTGCTTAATTTGCAAAATTTGCACATTTCACCCAAAAACAAAGCATTATATCAAATTAACTCCTTATTATTTCAAGATAATGAATAGAGGAAATTTAATTTTATTTATAATAAGTTGGGGTCTTACACTTCGTCTCCTCGGGATTACTCTAATTAGCTGGATGATTTGGAATCGTTGCACCGGGAACAAAATCAATTTGATGATTAATTCCCCGAATAGGTGGTAGTCCATGAGGAAGTTCCTCGGGAAATACATCTTTGAATTCCTATAAAAGAGATGAAACAACATTAGGCAAAGATTCATTAGTGTTAGTATTCAAAAGCACCTCTTTATACCGAAGTAAAATCATAGGCTGTTTAGAAATCAAAGCTCTTCTCACATCACTCTTTTTTGCTAGTATATTTGTTTTTCTCTCATCTTTCTTTCTTTCTTTTTTTTTCTTATTGATTTTTCTTTTCTCCACTCTTTTTTTTTGTACATGATCTTTCTGCAAATGAATCTAATCCTCATGTACTTGTTGTGGTGACAAAGGACATAAAGAGATCTTTTTCTTGTCTTGAACAAAGGAATATACGTTGGTAAAGCCATCATGTTGAACCCTCCTATCAAACTGCCATAGTCTACCCAATAACATATGCCCTGCCTGCATAGGCACCAATTCACACAATATCTCATCAACATACTGACCAATAGCAAATGAAACTAACACCTGTTTGGTTACTTTAATGTCTGTATTATCATTGAGCCACTGCAAATAATACGGCTGCGGATGTTTGGTAGTAGGTAACCCCAATTTCTCCACCATCGTAGTGCTTGCCACATTTGTACAGCTTCCTCCATCTATGACTACACAACAGATTTTCCCATTCACAAGACATCGAGTATGTAATAGATTTTCCCGCTGTTCACTGCTCTCCTCCATAACCTGCGTACTAAGTGCTCTTGTGACGCCCCCAAATTCGGGTATCTTCCAACCCGATATATGGTGCTCCATTGTACTAACATCCATACAATCATTCCATTGAAATACAACAAAATGAATGTAATTACTATCTTCTTATTACAATCAAAGTATAATCCTTCCCAGGTTCATAAACCGGTTACATCGTTCATTGTTCATAATGTATAATACATACAAACTTACTAAACTATTACACAATGCCTAAGCATCCATCTTAGCTTTGCCCTTATCTCTCTTGGCTTTCACAGTACGTTCATCTTTAACTGCAGTTATATAATTCAAGCAAGAAGTGAGCATGACAGCTCAACAAGTTTAATCAAGGATAACAGTAATACCACATTCGTGAATTATATAACAATTCCGACATAACTGAACAATAGTTATAAAGCATTATGAATCAATAATACTTTAACAGTTCATAACATCAATTCCCAAAGTATATAATAGATTAGGAGTTCTGAACCGGTCGATAGACCATGAACAGTAACTTTCAGTTTTTATACTTGAAAAGGAGTCCACAGCACTAAGGCCGTTCATCCGCATAACTTACGAGCACTTCTAGGTGATCAGCCTATAGTAATCTATGTTGATCAACACTCATTCATTAAACGTATTTACGTTTAATATTTTTGGCAAACTCGCGTGCCCATCGAATAATCGATGAAAAATACTTTTGTTTGTTCATAGACAAACCTTACTTACCTTCACGTCCGTCTTTAAATTACTTGGCATAGGATAGCGTTAACATTTCTATATAGAATGATATGAATAATAATCAATCTATATATTACGAATAGTCTAGCCGAGTTAAAATCTGGCATCGACCCTTTCTTTAAAACAAGTCTTGCAATTCAGTTCAACGAATCACATAAAACTTGGCTAACTTGAAAGTTAGACAAGCGTTAAGAAAAACTTGCCTTTTAACGTCTTCAAATAATTTAATCGACTAACCACAACCTTTACAGAATCTACATGATATATTCACATAGCACACTGTAATTAGCTAACAAACAAATGTTCACATTGTTTTTACAAACTTCTTTCTCTTCTATGTCTTAGTTAACTTAATAACTTTATTAAAGTCAACATGACTTATTACCCTTCATCCCGGTTTATTACTCAACTGACGTTATTAACCGGACTCGATCATCGTTGATAAAGTACCAACTTTGTTCATTGTTCTTAACTTGTTAACATGCATTCAATTCCTACATTTTTAACACCATATACCTTAGTATAGGTAGCATAGGAATAGCTTTAATACACTTACGAAGTGTACAAACATTACCCCCTTTACGTCCCTGAACAATTGAAGTTCAAAACCTAAATCACTATCAAGAACCTTGAACTTCATGTGGCTGCTGGCCTGGCCTATACAATACTAGACTAGCGCTTCTGGCGCAGCGAGCGATGACTCGACTCTCGGTCTCGGTGATGCGCGCCATTTAGCGATATGAGAAATACCTGTCTTGTACTATGCGGCATGACAATTTTACTATATACAGCATGCCACGCCGCTGAACCTCGATTCTGATTTCAACAATTTTTAAAAATTTTGCGAAATTCCCGGGGCCGTAACTTCTTCGTTATAAGCCCGATTTGGTCCGTTCAAAAGCCTACATGTCATAAATGACATACTCTACACGTTCATATAAGAATTCGACACTTTCAAACCCAATAACTCAAAATTCACTATTGAGTTCATTTTCTAGACGTTCGTAAACCTATATAAAATTGGAAGATGGAGTATATATTGAGATCCAGATATGATAACATCTATTCATATAATCTGATTAGGTTAATATGATTAACATGTAGGATAGGAATATACCTATGTGTCTTTTGTATCCATTGAAAGAATTTGTGCGTAAAACCCTAATTAACTTGATTTACATAGGAATATAGTGAATTGATTGACTAGGGTGTTCCTTGTAATTTTGTGTCTTAAGGATCGGAGTTAGGAGGATTTATTCACATTTCTTTGGAAAAAGTGCATGAATTTTATAAAGCATTCTTGGATAATGATTCATATTAATTAATTGATTTAAATGGGAAGTAAATTGATTTAAATGAAATACCAAGGGAAGTTGTAATTTTAACGTGTCAAATTTGTGGTTATTCTTGTGAAATTCTGATTTTAAGTATTAGTTTTGTTAAGTTTAATTTTCAAATCACAAACAATATTTTGTAGTTTAAAATAGGATTAATTGCATTGGAATTAGTAATTGATAAATATTAGTCTATTTCCTCATGGGAACGATATCCTTGCTTGCTAAATATTACAATTGAACGCGTATACTTGTGTGTTAAAGTGCTATTAAGAAATTAGGCAACACGAGCCATTACACACGGAGGAAAACACTTCAGCTCGGATGAAACCTTCACTTGAGGAGCCACCCACTCTTGAGCTCAAACCACTTCCTAAACACCTCAGGTATGCTTATTTGGGTGATTTAAATACTTTACTTGTTATTATTGCATCTCCACTTAACGAATTGCAGGAAAATAAATTGCTGAGGATTTTGAGAGAATACAAGTCTGCAATAGGCTGGACCATTGCCGACATAAAGGGGATCGACCCCTCCTTTTGCATGCACAAGATTCTTATGGAAGAGGATGCGAAGCCAACACTGGAGCAGCAGAGACGGCTTAATCCAATCATGAAAGAAGTGGCAAAGAAAGAAATACTAAAGTGGTTAGATGCGGGAATTATTAACCCAATTTTAGACAGTGCATGGGTCAGTCCAGTACAGTGTGTGCCAAAAAAGGGGGGAATGATAGTGGTTCAGAATGAAGATAATGAGCTAATTCCGAGAAGGACAGTGACCGGATGGAGGGTGTGCATGGACTACAAAAAGCTAAATAAGGAAACCCGGAAGGATCACTTTCCTCTACCCTTCATTGATCAGATGTTGGACCGACTGGCGGGACATGAATATTATTGCCTACTAGATGGATACTCGGGTTACAACCAAATTGTCATAGCTCCCGAGGATCAAGAGAAGACCACCTTTATATGCCCTTATGGCACCTTTGCATTTAGAAGGATGTCCTTTGGGTTATGTAATACACCAGCTACATTCCAAAGATGCATGGAAATGTATATGGGAACACTTTTGAGTATATGGGAACACTTTTGATAAGTATTTAGAGAATTTGGTCATGGTCTTAAAGCGGTGTATGGAAATGAATTTGGTACTCAACTGGGAGAAGTGCCACTTTATGGTTGAAGAAGGGATAATTCTGGGGCATAAGGTTTCTGCTAAAGGTTTAGAGTTTGATAAGGCAAAGTTGGACACAATTGAAAATCTTCCACTGCCGAATTTAGTAAAGGGAATCTGCAGTTTTCTTGGACATGCCGGGTTCTACAGAAGATTCATAAAGGATTTCTCTAAAATTGCGAAACCCTTGTGCAGTCTTTTAGAGAAGGATGTAGTGTTTAGATTTGATGAAGAGTGTAAAACAGCATTTGAGCAGTTGAAAAAGAAGTTGATTACAACCCCAGTGATCATCACACCAGATTGGACTAGGCCCTTTGAATTAATGTGCGATGCGAGCGACTATGCGGTAGGAGCTATTTTGGGTCAACATTGAAAGAAAATATTCCACGCTATATACTATGCAAATAAAACTCTTACGGATACATAAATGAACTAAACAACTACAGAGAAGGAGTTACTTGCAGTGGTATATGCCTTTGACAAATTTTGGGCATATTTGATTGGGACAAAGGTGGTGGTTTACACGGATCACTAGGCAATTCGCTATTTGATTTCGAAGAAGCTAAACCTAGACTTATCAGATGGATCCTTCTCCTTCAGGAATTTGACTTAGAAATAAAGGATAGGAAGGGGACAAAAAATCAAGTAGCAGACCATCTATCGAGGCTAGAAAATCCGGGCAAGGATGAAGCGGATAAGTGTGTGATCAATGAATCGTTTCTGGATGAACAACTATTTGGAGTTAATTCAGAGTTTTTGTGGTATGCGAATTTTGCTAACTATTTGGTGAGCAACATCAACTTTTCATCAAAGTTACAGTCCTTGTGGAGAAAAGGCACCTCATCAGCAAGTACATGCACATCTAAATTTAGAGTCCTGAAACAAAATATGCTTTCACTTAATATATGAAACTATTCAATCATACAAAGTGTTAACATGTACTGATAAAACAAGTGCTAATACTGTACATAAAAGTAAGCAGTTAAAGTTATCTACAAGGTAGATGGAATTTCTGCCCGTTTTACCCTTGTCGACCAATGTATGGAGTGCTGCTCCAATTGTCAAGGGTGAAGCCCTGGTGGACTACAATTATGGAGGGCCTATCATCGTCTTCCTTCTCCCTAATGATGACCATAACATCTGGGTAATCATCGTCTGGGTGTATCTGTTTATATGTTCATCATGGACAATGATGTGTATGCCTGACATCATCATGGCGATGTCTTGTTTATGTTTCCGTTCCCTCTCTTCCACTTTAGGATCAGGAATCAGGACCTCTTTTGCTTTAACCGGTATCGGTTTGGGAAATAGCATAGCCATAACATGGGCTGACACCTTTACCAGAGACTATATCAGCTCAGGATTTACAAGTGGAGACAATCGCCGTGTGGCTGAAGTTGAAGGAATCTATTTGTGCTTATGAGGATTCCTATGACTGGAGCTACCAGAGTAGCCTAATCCAGCTGTCCCTGTTTGACTGGGCACTTGAATCGGGTGCTTAATACCCTGATGATCTTTTCCCAACCCTTGTCCAGGTTGATGACCCAATGACATCATCTCTTGAGTGTCTGACATAACCTTGGCAGAAATCTTGGGTGTGAGAGGTGGAGCCCCAATGGGATGGTAATGAGTGTTGCTCAGCTCCAGGGCATGGAAACTAACCGACTCAACTTTTGAATTGAAGCTGATTAGTGGTATATCACCTTGTTCAGGACATTCCGGCTCAACATTAACAGTAACTAGTCTATTGTTGATAATATACTTGAGTTATTGATGAAGGGTGCAAGGGACGGCTCCAGCCATATGAATCCAAGGTCTTCTCAACAGCAGGTTGTATCATGTGGCTATTTTGATCATATGAAAGGATACACTGAATGTATGTGGACCAATCTCTACTGGTAATTCAATTACTCCAACGGCGTTTCGTCGGGACCCATCAAAAGCTTTGATAATCGTATGACTATTTTTGATCCTCTTGGGGTTGATATTCATCATCTCCAAGGTAGTATAAGGACAGATGGTAAGAGATGAACCTCCATCTATCAAGACTCCTCCCACTATGTTTCCGGAGGACAAAACCGCAATGTGCAACGGCTTGCAATGACCGGTCTCTTCGGGTGGTATGTCGTCATCAGTGAAAGATATCACATTGTTGTTAAAAATGTGATCAACCAGATGTTTGAATTTTTCCACATCCACTGATTTCGGCAAGTAGGCTTCTTCCAAAACCTTCAGTAAGATCTTCTTGTGATCCTCGGAAGAAAAAACCAAGTCCAGTATATAAATTTGTTGTGGAGCTTCTCTCAAGCTTAAAACCACCTTGGCTTCATTATGACCCATGGTACGGAGGAAT
The DNA here is from genome assembly GCA_020205605.1 of Panax ginseng. Classification (NCBI taxonomy): domain Eukaryota; kingdom Viridiplantae; phylum Streptophyta; class Magnoliopsida; order Apiales; family Araliaceae; genus Panax; species Panax ginseng. The sequence continues at coordinate 55,905,638 of CM035131.1, read as the reverse complement.
TCTTCAATCTTCTCCAAGGTAACTTTCCCATTTGATTTGATGGTGGGCCTCATCAACCGATGGGGAAGATACAGTGGATTCTCCTTCGACACTGCAGCAGTTATATGTGATGTAGATCCTTCAGTCTGTCCATAATTCCATGGGACTTTATGTAGGCTGACAACAGGATACTAGGGTCTTAATAGTAGGTTAATTGGCTCTGGTGCAGCCACTTTCAAAGGATTGTCAGCACCTTTGAGTTGAATTGCTTTTATTGTGAGTGGTCTGACAGCCACATTATCCTCATCGGATATAACTGCTACGCCGTCCTTCCATTTTGTAGGACATGTGCTCCCACTCTCGAGTAACAAAGTGTCATTGTCTGCTATTTGCAGGACACCGCTGTCAATTAAATTTTGAATGATGTGGCGGAGTGCCCAACATTCTTCTGTGTTGTGACCACGAGAGTGAGAGTGATATTGGCATACTCCCTCAGAATTATATCGTCTAGAACGGGGATTGATTGGAGGTAGAAGGGATGTAATTCTTCCTTCATTGATCAACATCTGAAATATTTCCTCCATAGGTTGGCCAAGGTATGTAAATTCACTTTTGTTGGCAAAATCCCGACGGGCTTTGGCACTTACTCTTTTCGTAACTTTATCCTCCAGTGTTTCACTTTCTGAAGGCGATGATGGAATATTCATGACAAAAGAAAGGAGACTAGCATGCTCCTGACTGATTAATTGGCATGTGACTTGGTGTTGATGAATCACCAGTTCTGCCAATTGATCTACTTGTTTGCAAAGAGCCTTAATCTTTCACTTCATCATAAACTAGAACTGCGCATAATCCCATCTGTTAGCACCATCATTGCTGGTCTGGGAAGATTCAACAACATAATTGGAACTTTGTCCACTGTTCCAATTAATCATATTGACCTCTCCCTCTTTGTGTTAAAGAACATGATTATCTTGCACGTGAGGTTGGTCGGGTTTAGTCACAACAATCTCTCCATTGTCGATGAAGTCCTGGATCTTATGTTTCAAGGCCTATCAATCCTGAGTGTCATGTCCCGGTGCCTGTCATGATAAGCACACTTCCGAGTAGCATTAAAATCTTTTCCATTCGGGTTGGCTGGGGGAAGAAGATGTGTAATTTTCTTCGGCGTAGTCAGAAGAGTAAGGATATTCTCAAGTGAGTCCCCTAAGGGTGTGAACACTCGGGGGCATCTGACTTCTCCACCTTTAGGCAATGGAGGGTTTGAAGACTGTGCTTGCAAAGGGGAGTAGTTTCTCCTCTGGATAGGCATATTCTGACTGCCTTTTTGACCTTGTAGTATCAAGGAAACATCTTCCTCTTTCTTTTTATGTACCCTCCAGGGGTTGTTTCCATAAGTTACAGACTAGATGTGCTCAACAACTGCTTTAAGAGCGGCTAGGTCTTGAATCTTTCCTGACTTCAATCCCATCTCAGCCATCTCTCCGTGTTTGATCATTTCAGAAAATGGCTTGCTAATGCCAGCTAAGACTCTTTCATAGAAAGGAGCTTCTTGTATGTCTATAAAGGTCATAACCATTTCTTATTCCGTCATGGAAGGAATAACTTGAGCAGCAAGGCGCCTCCACCTTTGAGCATACTCCTTGAAAGACTCAGTGGATTGTTTCTTGACCTTGGTAATTTGGTACTAGTTAGGAGCCATCTGAGATTAGAAGCTGTACTCTAATTCCTTTGATAGAACGGATGGTTTCCTCCATTTGAAGGACTTTTTTCCTGATATCACCGGTGTCTGGATCTTCTTTGAGATGCGTGTTTTCAGGAATTTTGTTGGTTGTATCCAATTGAAGTTCAGGAATTATTTTATCTGAACCTTGTGCTCCTCCTTGTGTAGAGGATTCTGTATGTATGGGTATTCGCGAACCCTGAGTAGACTGATGCAATTCTTTAAGCAAAATAGCCAAATCTGTAATTTACTTGCTTAATCTGTTAAACTCTTCTCGAGAGACAAGAGCAGGATTGGATTGATCAGACGAAGACATGATTGGTTATAGGCTCGTGGAATTTTTGGATTTTGAGCGAGTAACAGGCCCAATTGTTTTCCTACAAAAAACTTATGTAGTTTAGTCTTTAGGGAATGAATAAATGTTTACATGCTATCATAATGTGTCCATTTTAGGAATATTATCCTGCAAAACGGGTGTCATTTGATAGCATGTCAAGTCTTAATATGTAGGTATACATATTCTTCATATAATCCATTTACATAGAGACGAACATGGAATAAAATTACAAGTAATTGTCTTTACAAGTAATTAAAAAATGGAATGTATGAAGAGAATTTTCTCTTCGTTTGGTTTATCAGAGGCTGACCTATCTTAGGTTACTCTCTCGGCTTTTTGGCATGAAGGTTCCTAGATCATCGCAATCTACTCGACGGGAAGTTAATCCGATCTTTCAACTAGAGCGAATCTGGGGCCTTTCCTGAGCCTCGTTGGAATAAGTCTCCCTACGAGTCCAGTAATCAAACACCGACAGGATAGCCTCCTGGTGGAGGAACCACACAACATACATTCACATACAACGTGTCTCATCGTTTATGAAAATTATGACATCTGCGAAGCACTAATATCACAGATAGATATATTGCAGTGCAATAAGTAAAATTCATTTGTACACATTAACTAAAGATGTAAATGAAACATTCACACACAAGCATATGACAGTTTAGAAAAGATTGTAGTAACGACTTAAGCCCTCTTTATGGAATCCCCAGCAGAGTCGTCACCTGTCGACGTCGGGATTTTTATTTGTCCCTTTTTTGTTCTTGTTCTTTGGTGTTCTCATGTTATGTGAGATTTGTTTGAAAAAATAAGTGAAAAAGGTCCGACATGTATATGTTGACGATTTGACTGTAAGAGTCGCTAGTTGGTGTTTTTAACTGGTTACACCAACGCAACTGAGAAAAAATTTGCGCATTGACTTAGTGATGTGACACTGCTAAACGGGTCTGTGAAACCGAGATTCATTTGGGTTCGGGGCTTGATTATGTGGAGGGAAGGTGTTAGGCACCCCCCGACATCCGTGTTACCACGGTGACCGCTACTTTTTAAGAAACTGTTATATGAATGTATGTGTGTGTGTGTGTGTGTGTGTGTGGGTCAATGTGCTGTTATTTTGAAGTAGTGCGAGGCCTCATTCGCACCTATATACAAAGGGTTTGAATTTTTATGAAAATTCAGCTTTTAAACAAGATATAATAATGAGGTTTTGTAAAAGAGGTTTTTTAAACCCTGTGCTCAATAATAATTACTTTTATTTTCGAGATGCGAAGCATATTTGAGAAAATAATATATAGCAGTGCCGAACTCCTCATGGGAATGAAGGCCATCTAAGGAATTTCAAACACCGTGAATAATTTATGAGCTGCTTACAGCTGAAAAATGTCCATCACGGGAACTGAATCTAGATTCAGTAGATTGAATCTGTGATCACATGATTCCTAGGCTAACATGATGCCACAATTTATATGAAAGCGATGGCGCTTATATATTTAAAAGTCAGAAATATATACATTCGTATACATCAATCACCACCACGAAGCACCTCCATGGGGGATCGGAAATGTAAATATATAAAAGCGGTAAATATATATATAGAGACATGATCAACCACCACGAAGTATGTAAGACCCCGGATTTTATGAAATGAAAGTATTCAATTTTCTTATAATTATTATTTCATTTAGTAAATGGTTAAATTGATAAAAGGATTAAAGTTAAGGGTGATATGTGAAAATTTTGCAAAGTAAAGCAAGTTGTTATAAAATATTCGTTTGGTCAGGGAATATTCTTTTTGTCGGGGAATATTCGTACGATGACATAATCATTGGTGGACCCCACAACAGAATTATTGTCGGAGTTAGAAAATGACAAAGTTATCTTTTTATAAAAATAACGGTGAAAGTTTTACCGTTAACTATTGAAATACCCGGTAATAAAAGTACAGTAATACGCATAGTTGCATAGTAGCACATGGTATTGATTATTGATGCTTACGTAAGAAGTCACTCAGTTATACTCAATTATTGCTACAGTAATTGCTGTATAGTATTTCACGTTATTGATTCAATTATTGTCACAATATCATCTGCACAATATTTTATATTATTAAATCAATAATTGAGGCGATAAAGTTATTCATATTATTATTTATATTATTGACGATGTCTAGAAAGTTCTGTTGAGGAAAGGGGTTTGGTCACCTAATTGCGCGCAAATAAGGAGAAGTCCTTATCGAAAAGCCCCCTCTTTCCTGGGAATGATTTGGTTGTCAATATTGTGAGTTATAATATTAATGATGAATAATTGTTGAAAGATTAAGAAAATGTGTTGATTGAAGAGAAAATGATTTATAGTAAATATTTATTCAATATTTGATATAAATAAGAAGTTTGTTATGAGACATTTGTTATAAATTTGGTTTATTCTATGGGGCCCATATGTCATCATCTAAAAGTCACTTTCGCCAATAGTACTTGCCTTTACCAGACGTCAAACCACTTGCCGTTTCATATTACAGGCGTCAAACCACTTATCGTTTCACATTACAGGCGTCGAACCACTTGTCGTTTCACATTACATTCGTCAAACCACTTGTTGTTTCACATTACAAGCGTCAAACCACTTTACTTTTCACATCACCAGTCGTCAAGCCACTTGCCTCTTCCCATTGTAAGGGCTAAGCTGGAAATCTTCTATAAATAGAAGTTTATTTCTTCTTTCATTCTCACCAATTCACTACGACTCACAAGAGAATTTTATAGAGAGAGAATCAGATAGAAAGAAGAAGAGTATTCTTACTACACTATTTCAGTATCCAATCTCCTACTAAGGTAAGGGGTATTATTTCTTTCGTATTCATAAAGAGAGTTATTTCTTTCAATACTCGTAAGGGTTGTTATTCCATTCTTTATTATTCTGTTGGAATAACCTATCTATGCAGACTACCGCATGCATGGTGAAATCCTTTTGTTATTCCATTCTTTATTATTCTGTGGGAATAACCTGTCTACGCGGACTACCGCATGCCTGGTGAATAACCCTTTGTATTCATTTGTTATTAAATTATGGAAATGATCTGTCTATGCGGACTACCGCATGACAATTGAAAATCCATTTGCAGTTTCGTATATTGTTCATTTCAGATTCCTAACTCTAAACTTACTATGATAAGTATTGCTTCTATAATTCCTGAAATGATCAGAAATTCTTTGATATTTGCGCTTCATCCAATATCTTTTCATAGAAATATTATTCTGAGCATTCTTGATAAGTTTTAACCTTTTCATGCCGGAGTACTATTCACGGGGTACTATTCCCGAAGTACTATTCACGGGGTACTATTCACTCGAGTACTATTCATGATAAAAATTGATTTCTTTTATGTCCAATTCATTTTTGATATAATATTATTCTTGAATTTTACTCCACAAAGCAGTATCATGTTGACAATTTGGACATTACGGAATTATGGATAAATTGAATTATAAATCTTTAAAATTTATCCTTTGCTTTCTTTTAATTGAATTTTTATATCATTGTCATCATCCTCATGCTTATATTATGATGAGAGTCATCTTTGGCTTACATGCATAGATGGACTGTTGGTTGGTATGATTAGGACCAGGAATCATTCGGTATAATCATGACCTGTAATGTTACAAATGATGTGGTAAAAGTCCTCATTGGCCCGTAGTGCATTGATGGACAATTGTTGAGATGAACATGACCATTGGTGATAATAATGAATATCCTTGGCAGGTAGTGCATGGATAATTCAGTGATGTGGATTATTTATTACGCTGAGTCTCAGCGATAAAGTTGGTGATAACTTTAAATCATAGAAGATAGTAGATATTATGCTCTACTTGAGTCTTCTAATGGATTGCTTGTTCCGCTGCAGTTAAACTTGATGTCTATTGTATTTTATCAGTTTAACACTGTTGAAGGCTAACGATAATTTATTCTGCATTATCTTAGTCATAATATTTCTTACTAGGCTAGTTATGCTCACCCTTTGCTTTTATTGTTCTCTTCAGGAAATGAGAATATAGCTAGGATTAGTCGAGGAACAGAGTGACGGTCGAGATGTTTGCATTAGCAGTCCTCACTATTCTGTGAAATAGTGTGATAATAAATGTATTGAGGACTTATTTTGAGTTTGAATACTGTTTAGAAGACAATATTTGTATTAAAACTCACAGCTCATGCTGTATATTTAAGTTTGTATTTGTATTATGTACCATGTATTTGTCGACTCAAAATGGGTGACGTATACCTATTTTGGGGGCGTCATAAAGTACCTCCATGGGGGATCAGAAATATAAATAAAGCAGTAAAAACAAGATCAACCACCACAATGCACCTCCACGGGGGATCAGAAATGTAAATAAAGCTGTAAAAGACGATCAACCGCCACGAAGTAAACTCCAGGCTGGACTAAATGTAAAGAAAGTAGTAAAAATGATTAACCACCACGAAGTAAACTCCAGGCGGGACTAAATGTAAATAAAGCAGTAAAAGGCCATGAAGTAAACTCCAAGCTCTGGCAGAAATATAAATATATATATATATATATATATATATATATATATATATATATATATATATATATATATATATTATAAACGCATACATGATATATATCGATCCCTTTTCGGTTTAACATTTCAAATTATTTATTGCTATATATATATAAAAGCAATAAATGCACCGGATATAAAATCCAGGCTCAACGAATAGAGTTCGACAACAGTTTATATATATATATATAAGTATATATATACAGACAAAAATGAAAACCACGGACCGAAGTTCGGGCATACACACACAACACGACTCTCAACGTGAAGAAGAGTGTGTGCAAAGATGAAGAGAAAGGCTTTATAGTGTGTAAGAAGGCTTACAGTGGACTGCCAAAGAAGACTTCTATAGCTTTAAGTGGATGAACACTCAGCTCCTGCCGGTAAAAATATAGCTATATGTGAGCTCACAAGTGTTTAAATTGAGAAAGCACTCAATATAGGGTTTTTACAAAGCAAATTGGACAAGACTTCCTCGTCTTTTTTGTCTTAATATGGCCACCCCAAGCCCTCTATTTATAGAGGGGGAGCCATGAGTGCACCTTCTAAGAACCGCATATATGCACTGCTGGTTGCCTGGGTGACCCGGCTTCATGGTCCTGCCGTCTCAAGAAATGCGTACACGTGTAATGTGATGTCCGCTAGAACTTGCAGAACTTCAATCCGAGCATCCGATTGAGCTGTATAAGACCTGTTTCGGACTGTTGTTGTCGAGAGCTATGCAATGACATGGGATTAGAGGTTTTACAAAGTCAGGAAGATGGAACCATGTCCTATCTCTTCAAGCTTCAAATTCTATCCGGTGTTCTGCCTTGCGTAGTAGTCACTCGGGATTGCAACTCCTCAGTTATTGTGGGACATTGTTGTGTAGAATGTATGTTGACTATTGTTTGTTGAGACGACACCATGTGGGGTTGAGGTGGAAATTTGATGACTTTGCCCTTAACCGAGTGATAGACTCCACGGTACGCTTGCGTGAAGTGGTCGTCACCCGGATCATTTCAAGCACAGTTGTTGGGTGAATTGCTTGCAACACCTTAACCCCTCGTCTATACTTTAGACGGTAATCTTGGTACAATTACTCGCGTTAGAAATCTGCATTGAATGGACACCAACAACACCTTGACCCCTCGCTTATATTGAAGCGGTAATCTCGGTACAATCAACGATTGATGCGGTAGAAGACGCCACACACAACTATGAATTGTTGTATGATAAGTCAAATTGAATCTCAAAGAAATAATTAAGAATTACTTATTCTTAAGAATTCTTCAAAGAAACAAAAGTAGAGAATAAACTCACAAATATATTGAATAATGAATAATGTGTTTGATTACATCAACTTAGACCTCTATTTATACTACTCAAAACAATTCAAATCCTAATAGGAATTTATAAACTATAACCCTAATAGAAGTTAATTTGGAAAAGAATTTTAATTAAAAAAACATATCTTAATTACAATAGAATTATAAAAATCTAAAATCTATAATTGCCGTGTAAAAATTATTGTCGCGTGGATGGATATAAAATCTATTGGCTGAGTTCACGGTAATAATGAAATATGGATTGCTGCATGTGAATCAAATAAGGAAGTAGTGGCACGCTTGTCGAGACCAGCTAATACACTACATCGCTAATACTTGCCATATCATCTAAGTATCCAATAAGTTAAAGTCTTATAACTTGAAAAGCTGCCGCCCACATCATATTAAAAAATTAATAACCCAACCCACATGAATAATAAACTTCCTTTGCATGTGAAATATGTGGACTTTGCTAAGAAGATTAGGATTGGGCTTGTATTAAATTGACCCAAATTTGTGTCTCATGCACTTTAGTCTCCTCTTTAGATTTCCGTGCGTTAGCTTCAACCCATATATCTTGGATCAATCTATTGAGACCTTGTTTGAACCTCTTAGTTCTAGCCTTGCTTGATCCCCACGTCCCTGTAGTCTTATTTGAGTCCACGCATGCCATGTTCCCATCATTCCTCTCCTCTTGAAAAGGATTTGTCCTCAAATCGTCACCTACATCAAACGGACTTAGATCAGTAACGTTAAATGTGGCACTAACATTATACTCACCTGGAAAATCTAATTTATAGGCATTGTTATTGATACGCTCGATAACTTGAAATGGACCATCTCCTCTCGGAAGCAATTTTGAACGTCTTTGAACTGGGAATCTTTCTTTCCGCATATATAACCACACCCAATCTCCGGGCTCAAAGATCACTTGATGTCGTCCCTTGTTCGCGTGCTTAATATATTGTTCCGTCCACCGTTCAATGTTAAGCCTGGCTTTTTCACAAATCTGCTTAACAAGATCAGCCTTTTTCTTTCCATCCATGTTTGTATATTCAGAAACAGGTAATGGTGATAAATTCAACAGTGTCAAAGGATTAAAACCATATACAATTTCAAATGGAGAAAAATTAGTAGCAGAATGAACAGAACGGTTATATGCAAACTCAACATGTGGTAAACATTCTACCCATTGCTTTATATTTTTTTAATGATAGCCCGTAACAATGCTAACAACGTCCTATTTACTACTTCAGTTTGACCGTCAGTTTGTGGATGACAAGTAGTAGAAAATAATAGTTTAGTACCCAATTTACACCATAAAGTCTTCCAAAAGTAACTTAAGAATTTTGTATCTCTATCAGAAACAATAGTTTTAGGCATACCATGTAAACGCACAACCTCCCTAAAGAACAAATCAGCAACATAAGATGCATCATCAGTTTTATGACATGGAATAAAATGTGCCATTTTTGAAAATCTATCCACGACCACAAATATCTAATCATGACCATGCTTAGACCTAGGTAAACCCAACACAAAGTCCATAGAAAGATCAATCCAAGGTTCATTAGGAATAGGAAATGGTGTATATAATCCATGGGGTTGAACACGAGATTTAGCTTGGCGACAAGTAATACATCTATCACATATTCTTTCCACATCTCGTTTCATATGAGGCCAATAAAAATGTTCTTTCAAAATAACAAAAGTTTTATTAATACCACAATGTCCCATTAAACCACCCCCATGTGACTCCCTAACCAACAACTCACGCAAAGAACATGCAGGAATACATAGTTTATTTTCACGAAACAAGAATCCATCAATTCTAAAGTATTTACCCACAACATTCTTTTCACAAGTTTTAAACTCTTCACCGAAATCAAGGTCATTATCATATAACTCTTTAATTCGTTCAAACCCAAGCAATTTTGTATCAAGAGTATTTAATAAAACATACCTTTGAGATAAAGCATCTGCAACGTCATTCTCTTTACCTTGCTTATATCGAATGACATAGGGAAATGTCTCGATAAACTCCATCCATCGCGTATGCCTTTTGTTCAACTTGTGCTGACCCTTTAAATATTTCAATGATTCATGATTGGTGTGGATCACAAATTCCTTGGGCCACAAGTAATGTTGCCATGTCTCCAAAGCTTTAACCAAAGCGTACATCTCTTTGTCATATGTAGGATAGTTCAAAGCTGCCCCACTCAATTTTTCACTGAAATACGCCACTGGTTTCCCTTCTTGCATCAACACAGCTCCAATCCCTAAACCTGCAGCATCACACTCAATCTCAAAAGTTTTATCAAAGTTAGGCAAAATAAGTAAAGGAACATTTGTTAATTTAGCCTTTATCAAGTTAAATGCTTTTTCCTGTTCATCACCCCACTTAAAGTCCACACTTTTCTTGATGACCTCGGTCAATGATGCTGTAATCTCACTGAAATTCTGAACAAAATGTTGGTAGAAACGTGCGAGTCCATGAAAACTTCGTACTTGACTCATATTGGTTGGACTTGGCTAATCCCGGATTGCACGTACTTTCTCCTCATCAACTTGGACTCCCTGTGAACTCACAACAAAGCCAAGAAAAACAATTCTATCCGAAAAAAATGTACATTTTTCCATGTTAGCAAATAACTTTTCTTTCCTAAGTACATCTAAAACAGATTTTAAATGCAATGCATGATCTTCCAAGTTTTTGCTATAAATCAAGATATCATCAAAATAATCTACGACAAATTTTCCAATAAATGGACGCAAAACATGGTTCATTAATCTCATGAAAGTGCTGGGTGCATTATTTAAACCGAAAGGTAATACCAACCACTCATAAAGGCCATATTTAGTTTTAAACGCTATTTTCCATTCATCACCCTCTTGCATTCTAATTTGATGATAACCACTTTTTAAATTAATTTTTGAAAATATGCAAGACCCATGTAATTCATCTAACATGTCATCTAAACGAGGAATGGGATGTCGATATTTTACCATAATGTTATTTACCGCTCGACAATCGATGCACATCCTCCATTTTCCATCCTTTTTTTGCACTAGAATCATCGGAATTGCACACGGGCTCATACTTTCTCTCACAAATTCTTTCCCCATCAACTCGTCAACTTGCCTTTGTAACTCCTTCGTCTCCTCAGGATTACTCCGATAAGCTGGACGGTTTGGAATCGTTGCACCGGGAATAAAATCAATTTGATGCTCAATTCCCCGAATAGGTGGTAGTCCATGAGGAAGCTCTTCGGGAAATACATCTTTGAATTCCTATAAGAGAGATGAAACATCACTAGGCAAAGATTCATTAGCGTTAGTATTCAAAAGCGCCTCTTTATACCGAAGTAAAATCATAGGCTGTTTAGAAATTAAATCTCTTCTCACATCACTTTGTAACGATCGAGAAATTTGTAATTTAATTTAAATATTTATTGAATTAAATAAATATTTTAAATAATTTATTTATTGAGGAAAATAAATAATTGATGAATTGTGATGTAATAATTTGGTTGAGTATGTGTGCTAACTAAATTAATTAATGGTAATTTTATTATTTAAGGATTTAATTTAATGAAATAATTAAATTAAATAAATTGTTTAATATTAAAGGAAATAAATAGATTAAATAAAGTAATGTTTAAATCTAATTTATTAATTAAATTAGATATATGTAATTATTTATTAATTATAAGCATAATTATAATAAAAATTATTATGAATACTATTTTAAGTTATTTAAATTAACTAAACTAAAGTTATTTAAATTAACTACAATAAGTGTGACAAAAGTAACTATATAATATAAGTATTATTAAAATAAACTAGTGGGGGAATTTGTGTGTAACCAAACGCAGCCTTATGGCTTTTGGTTTATTTGAACTGACGCAAACTTTTGGGTTTGTGACCTGATGTATGTGGGTGAAAGCCATATAAGTTATATTACGTGTATTTTTTTCTAAGGCTAAGTTCAGAGAGGATTTATGAGAAGGGGGAAACAGAGAGAATAGAGGGAGAGCTTGGTGTGGAGGAGAGAATCACTGAGAAAAAGAGAAGGGTTGCTAAACACTTTGCTAAATCAAGGTAAATTGCTTCAAATTTGTATATTTTGATTTCTTAGTGATTATCCATTGTAAATTGATAGTTGTGTTGGATTGATATATATATACTTATAAGTATGATTTATAAATTGTTAATAATCATATGTGAGTGATATTTGATTTCCAAACACGTGAAATTGGTCTGTAGAAAGAAAAAATGAATAAAAGTGTTTATGTTTGAGAAAATGGCTTAAGTAAGTACAAAATTTCATGATCAATACTTGCTATAATCTGTAATTTGATGTTGGATTGTGTTAGTACGTTAAGAAACAAAAGCAACATAATTTGAATCGTATCAATTGGTTAAGAAACGAAGTTGTGGCGATCGAATTCACTAAAAGGGTAAAAAATGATGAAATTGGAGAAATTGGGGTTTTGATCCCTTAAAATTGAAATTATATAATGTTTATGTAATTGGAATGATGTATAGCATGCTTAACTATGTTGTCACAAAGTTTTAGTTGTTAGGTTTCATGATTTCTGTAGGAAATTGGGTTGATTTGGTGACTGCTATGTAATGTAGTCAATTGCTGCTTTGCATTTCAATACATACTTGCGAATCAATTCTGGCTACCACAAAAGTAAAATGCCATAGTCAATAAAGAGGCCTTCGTGAATCATATGCAATAAATCTGCGTGACGTAGCTTAAGGTTGTGTGCGAGATTGAGAATGGTCTCCTGCGTTCTCCGAGCCTAGGCAGTGACTTCTGCTTATTTGTAGGTCATAATTCATGAACTTAGTCTAGTGCGACATACATGTTAATGATGATTAAAACATAACGTGGACTACAATAATAGATTTCTATGTGTTGTAATACAAAGTGTGAAGATTTCAAGTGATTATTTGAATAAGCTATATAATGGAACTAAATGTGATGTTTTCAAAAGTTAAAGATAAATGATAAGGCTTATGTTAGTTTATAGTAAGATTTCAGATTCGTTAAGGATGTTAACCAACATGGTTAAGTGTTAAGTTTAGGGTATGGCCTAAATGATGGGTTAAACCCATAAGGCTAATATTAATATAACTAATTGTTATTGCGATTCCAATGATACGTGCAGGGTAAATTGGTGAACATTATTACACTTGTTTAACTTATATACAAGGAAAGTTCCCTAACCTATGCTACTTTATTATTCAGCAAGGTTTACTTTTCGTTGTTATGTTATACTTATGTAAGTTTTCTAACTTCATTCTTTTATTAATGAATGAAAGTTTCCTAAACTTTTATTGAGCAAGTTTCATAGCTATGCTATCTTTATGTCAAACAAGCTTTCAATTTCTAAATTTTACAGTAAAGTTAACCAAACCTATTGATTCTATCTCATGTATGATTTTACAAGCTCTTGTAACCTAGTTCGTTACATCGAGAGAGTTTTACTTTTCTAAATCTTGATATTATTATTCAAAGTATACATTGTTCTAATACATTGATTCAAATGAGGATGTTCTAATTCTCTTGGATATGGTACTTTACATATATATACCATGTTTATTCAAATACATAATGTTATTGTTAAATCTTTGACTTAAATAACGTTGTTCAATTCTATTTCATTGTGTCGAACCTTCAAATAGCAACTAAACTTTTATTAAATTAAATAGATCTATAAATGAATAGTGTTCTAAAATTCTAGAACAACTGATAAGCTAGTTCCAAGCTAAACTTTCTTTAGTGCGGAAATTCTAAATCCAAACTGAGACGAACAACCCTAACATAGGGGATTTTGTACGTGTAACATTTAGATGTTTGTGCACAATACATGGTACAAAGGGCTGATCCCCATAAGTACGTTAAGAAGGGTCTGTATAGTCTAAATGACTGTTAAGGTTGAGGTAATAATGCCTAAATACTGGAGACATAGTTCGTGGTCTTAAGACCCTCAAATATTAAATTCAAATTTGTTTTCTATTTTTTATTCGTAGGGACAAGTTCATTATTGTTCAGCATTCGTCGTTCATTCTCATGTTGCTATCATTATTACTCTCTATATCAGTGAGCAATTGTTTGCTCACTCTTGTATTTAACACTGCAGCTAAAGTTGAGAAAGTCGATGAGCCATCTACTAGCAAAGGAAAGTGCAAGATGTCCAAGTGTTGAAGATTTATAAGAGTTTATTAAAATGTTTTATGTTATGGGACTTATTTTATTTTGTGATGTATTCCGCAGACTTATGTAATAATTTAAGGTTAGATTACCTGGGATTGTTTTTGAGATGATGTAACCCTTTAATGGGAAAGATTATTGTTAAGTTATTTAAATTATGTCTTTATCCTTTGATTATGGGTAGTTAGATGTAATGGTTTTTGAATAGTGAACACCAAATCCTGTGGGAATGGAGTACCTGGATTTGGGGGTGTCATAGGTTGGTATCAAAGCTATAAGTTATGAACCTTAGGTGGGGAAACCTTAGGAAGTAACCTTTAAAGAAATAGAAAACATAGAGGTGTCCAACTCTTATTGAGTTTTAAGGAATGGATTAAGGTATCCATTGAAGCTAAATAATAAAAGACATTATGTGTTATGTGTTAATAACTTATGTGCTCGCGAGTATCGAAAAATGTTAAGTAAAACTTAAAATATTTTGTTGTCAGGATGTCTAACGAAGGAGGATCCAGTTCAGCTAGGGAAGTGATACCTCAGGTACCTAGAGATGACGAACCCCGGGATATTCATGTGGTGCGGGAACAGTTGATTCAGGAGAATGAGCCTATAACCGATCCCGATGAGGATAACTCTGAGGAGATAGAGGAGGATGTTGAGGAAGAGGATCCTGTGGAGTTTCCACCAAACTCCATATCAGCTGAGATGTATGACGCTCTGTATGACCGTAACATAGAATTACAAGACAAGGTTGAGGAGCTGAAAGAGTTGGTTGAGGTGCATCATGCTATGATGGAGCAGAAGGATGCGGAGATTCAAGAACTCGACTCATGCCTTGGAAACACGGAGTGGGACCTGGTTCATACAAAGGGTCAACATGAAGATTTGTTGGCAGTAAACGAGAATATGAAGACTGACATAGAGAAATTAAAAGATGACTTCAAAGAGGAGTCAGCTAAGCATGTAAGGGCAGAGGACGCTTGGATGAAGGCAAATCAACGTGCAGACCGTGCTGAGGCTAAGTTCTTAGTGAAGAAAGCCAAGATGAACGAGATGGATTACGCTTTTAATTCTGCGATTGATAGGGCCCAGGATCGAGTGTTTTATTACCCACCACAGTTTGAGAATTCGCCGTGGTTCATGATGGATCGTAGAACGACATATCGTATCATGGAGGAAGAGCGTCGAGAAGCCTTACAACGTCTTAATATGTCTAGATAGAGATAATAATAATAATAATGTGTGGTTAAGTAAGTGAGTAAATAAACTGTGAATCCCTTATTTTGAGATGAATAAAGGGATAGTATGAGTATGTAATCCTGAAACTTGTCTAGTTCAGGAAAGTAAAAGTTAATAGCGGATATGCTATCTTTAATATGTTTTAAAATGTTATAAATGAATAAAATATCAGAGTTTATTTGAAATGTTATGTGTTATAGCTTTAATCTAAGAATGTTTAAGTTAAACTTCAAATACCCATGAAGTTGATGAATGAACTAATAAGCTTATATTTTAACAGAAAATGCCTCCTAAAAGAAGACAACCACGTCAACAACCACCTCTTGAGGGGTCTACTAATAATAATAATGAGGCCAACGCTAATCCGGTTCAGCAGTTGGTAACCTTGTTGACGGGTGCACTTGCGAATCAACCGCAAGCTCAAGTCACGACCTTCAAGGAATTTAAAGCGGTTGGACCGCTAGAGTTTCAAGGGTCTATGAATCCAGTGGAAGCCCAAACCTGGATCATGGAAATGGAGAAGGTGTTCGACGTTGCTAGAGTTAACGAAGATTAGAAGACTGTGTTCACAACGTTCATGCTGAAGTCTGAAGCTAGCTACTGGTGGCAGGCAAATAAGGTTCGTGGGGGACAAGGAGTGATAGCGTGGGATAGATTTAAGGAGATTTTTTTGAAATGTACTTTCTAGCGAGTTCTCAAAATTAGTTGGAGGTGCAATTTCTGGAGCTGAAATAAGGAACTATGACGATGCCAGAATATGCTGTGAAGTTTAACGAGTTGGCAAGGTTTGCCACTTATCAAGTCAATACCAACGAGCGTAAAGCGAGAAGGTTCGAACAAGGATTGAAGCCTTGGCTTTATAGCAAGGTTTTAATGTTCCAGTTAAATACATTTGCGGCTGTACTGGAAAAGGCAATTATCGCAGATGGTGGAAACGATGCCTTGACCAAGTACAATCAAGAACAGAAGAAGAGGAATGAGAATGAAAATAAGGCTGGTGGAAGTAACGTTGGAAATAACAATCAAAAGAGGAAGTGGAGCGAGAATTTGAATGCGGGAGGACAACAAGGAAGTCAACCAAAGAAGAAATTTGAAGCTTGTGCTACGTGCGGGAAGAACCATACTGGGGTATGTTTGAAGGGAAAGCGGGTGTGTTTCAACTGTGGTCAGGAGGGACACATTGCACCAAACTGTTTTAGTCCAAAGAAAGGAGCATGTTTTACCTGCGGTTCAAAGGATCACATGGCTCGTGATTTCCCTAAGAAGCCAGCGGGAAGTGCAAGTGGTGGAAAAGGAAACAACAATAGTGGTGGTGCATTAACTATCACTGGACCAGCACAATCAAGCCAACGTACTGTGAGGACTTTCAATATGACCGTGCAGGATGCTGTAGAGTCTAAGGATGTGGTATCAGGTATCATTCCGATTAATGGTATTAATGCTTATGTGCTATTTGATTCGGGTGCTACTTGTTTATTTATATCCGATGAATTTGCTCCGAATTTAGATTTGCCTCATGAAGAATTAGAATTTCCCTTAAGTATAGAGATTGCGAATAGGGAAGTGATGTGACGTCTCCAAAATAGGTATACATCACCCATCTTGAGTCGCCAAATATATGGTACAAAATTCAAATACAACTTAATAATACAACTATCGTGTAAAATACGACAAAACATAAACTGAGAGTTTTAAAACGAATATTGTCTTCTAGACAGTATTCAACTCAAATGGAGTCCTCAATACATTTATTATCACACTATTTCATAGAATAGTGAGGACTACTAATGCTATCATCTGGACCATCACTCCGTTCTCCGACTAGTCCCGACTACGTTCTCATTTCCTGAAGAGGACGATGAAAGCAAAAGGGTGAGCTCAACTAGCCCAGTAAGAAATATTATGACTAAGATAATGCAGAATAATTTATCGTTAGCCTTCAACAGTTTTAAACTAATAAAATATAACAAACATCAAGTTTAACTGCAGCGGAACAAGAAATCCATTAGAAGAGTCAAGTAGAGCATAAAATCTACTATCTTCTATGATTTAAAAGGTTTTTCATCACTTTTATCGCTGAGACTCAGCTTAATAAATAATCCACATCATCCCTGCACTACGGCCAAGGATATTCATTAGTATCACGACCAAAAATTATCCATGCACTACGGGCCAAGGATATTCGTGTTTTCATCAATTGTCATGATCATGCCAACAACTGTCCATCAATGCACTACGGGCCAATGATGACTTTTACCACATCATTTGTAACATTACGGTCATGATTATACCGAATAATCCCTGGTCATAATCATACCAAGTCCATCTATGCACTACAGGCCACAGATGACTTTCAACATAATATAAACATGAGGATGATGACAATGATATAAGAATTCAATAAAACAAGTTCAAGGATAAATTTTTAAAGATTTATAATTTAATTTATCAATAAATCAATAATGTCCAAATTGTCAACATGATATTGCTTTGTGGAGTAAAATTTAAGAATAATATTGTACCAAAAATAATTTGGACCGAAAACGAATTAATTTTTATCATGAATAATACCCTGGGTGAATAGTACTTGAGTGAATAGTACCCCATGAATAGTACTTCAGGAATAGTAACCCCGTGAATAGTACTCCGACATGAAAAAGTTAAAAGTTATCAAGAATGCTCAGAATAATATTTCCATGAAAAGATACTGGATGAAGCGCAAATATCAAGGATATTGTACTAATTTCATGGAGTATAGAAGCCAAAATTTTAACAAAACGAGTATAGAATTCGAAATCTGAAACGAAATAATATTACTTACATACTACAGAGTATGGAAGAAAATATTATTTCAAACGAATATTGAACAAAAATAACATCCCTTACCTTGAAAAGAAGAGTATTCCAACTGGTATAGCGGGGATATTCTTGAAGAAAAATTTCACTATTTTCTACGCTCAAAGCTTTCTAAAACTCGAAAGAAATACACTCAAGATTATAGAAGAAGAATTCTCTGATTCTGGTGTGATTTTTAATTCTAACTTAAATGCCTATTTATAGGAAAATGCTAGAACGCCATAGGAGACTAAAATAATAAAATACTATTTTAATTTTTCTATGTATGCATGCTTTGAACAAAACTCAGCCACCACAGTGGGGCCCACCCAAAATTAGCAAATGTTTTCTACACAAACCAAAAGTGGGTCCCACCAAATTTTAATAAAAATTATTTTATTTTCCGAAACTTTAGTAATTCATAATAAATAGCCCCTTTATCAGAAAAATATGAATTTTATGTCCATTCCACACGAAATCGAATTCTCTACAACTTTGTAGCTTTAAGTTTTTCCAAATTTTAAATAAAAAATATCCGAAATCCACAAACGGATGATTTTTAACACCTCTTAAAATTCATAACAAATCATACGCTAATTTTTAACGGTTCAAAATTTGTGGACATATACTCAACTTATATATGTATAACATATCCAAAAATCACAACGATCCAACGGTCAGATCAAAATTATAACTCACGCAATAGAGCTTTAAGAATACTGATTTGATTTTTTGATACCTCCATTCCGACAAAACACCTCAACATTAAATTCCTTCATTTATATCCACATAAAAATTTATATTTCTTATCATATAAATCAATAATTAATTATTCACAAATAATATTACAGAATCACAATTATGACAACCAGTAGCTCCTGTGAAAGAGGGGCTTTCCATTAAGGATTTCTCCTTATCTAGCCGTAATTAGGTGACCAAATCTCTCCTCGATGTAACTTTCTAGACATTGCCAATAATTCTATCTAATAATATTATTCAAATAATATGAATTATTGATCTGATAATGGGAAATATTGTGTAGTGACAATTATTGAAACAACAATAATATAAAATATCAACGTAGCAATTATTGAATCAATAAAATAAAATATTGAACAGTAATTACTGTAACAACTATTGAGTAGTGCCTTCTTACGTAAGAATCAATAATTCAAAAATATCGCAATACCCGTATTATCTTTGTATTTTAACCACCGTGTATTCCAACAAGTGTTAATTACTTGAACAACTACTGCTGTTATTTATATAAAAAAATATTTTTATCGTTTTCTCAATCCAACAATAATTTCATTATGGGGTCCACCAATGATTGTGCCGTCGTACGAATATTCCCTGTTAAAATGAATATTCCCTGACCAATCGAATATAATATAACAACTTGCGTACTTTGTAAAATTTATAAATATTACCTACAATTATAACATTAAAAAAAATGATATTTATAGAAAATTCATCTTTATTCATAAAAGTTGGGGTCTTACAACCTCTCCTTCTTATGAAATTTCTCCCTCAAAATTAGGGTACATACCTGGTATGATGAATAGGTGAGGATAACTTGATTTCATTTCAGATTCTAACTCCCAGGTCATTTCCTCAACATCGTGGTTTCTCCACAAAACTTTGACTTGAGGTATAACTTTGGAGCGTAAAATATGCTCATTCTTATCCAAGATTTTAACAGGAACCTCTTCATACGTTAAATCTTCCGCTATTTTGTCCGATTCTAAGTCAATAATGTGGTTCAGGTCTTTCACATATTTACGTAACATAGATATGTGAAAAACGTTATGAACACGAGACATACTTGGTGGTAAGGCGAGTCTATAGGCCACAATTCCTACTCGTTCGAGGATTAAAAATGGGCCAATGAATCAAGGATTGAGCTTTCCTCTCTTTCCAAATCTTGTAACTCCTTTCCATGGAGCAACACATAACAACACATTTTCTCCAATATTGAATTCCACGTCCTTTTAATGAAGATAAGCATAACTTTTTTGTCGATCTTGTGAGGTTTTTATACGTTGTCGGATCGTTTGAATCTTTTTCGTAGTCATACATACCAACTCTAGTCCCAATAACGTTGCTTCACCCACCTCATCCCAACATACTGAAGAACGACACTTTCTTCCATACAACGCCTCGAATGGAGCCATGCCAATACTTGCTTGATAACTGTTGTTGTAGGAAAACTCCACCAATGGTAAGAACTTGTCCCAACTTCCCTTGAAGTCAAGGACATAGAGTCTTAATAGATCTTCAAGAGTTTGAATAGTCCTCTCTCGATCGCCTCGTCTGCTTGAGGATGATAAGTTTACTAAATTGTAAATCCGCGCCATAGCTTTTTTTGCAAACTAACCCAAAATCTTGAAGTGAATCTTGGGTCTCGATCAGAAACTATGGATACTGGCATACTATGCAATCTTACAATCTCATTTATGTACATACAAGCAAGACGTTCAAGTGTATAAGTTTTTCGTATAGGTAAGAAATGAGCCGACTTGGTCAATCTATCAACAATGACCCAAATCGCATCTATGCCTTGAGAAACCTTGGGAAGACCGGTAACGAAATCCATGGTAATTTGCTCCCACTTCCATTTTGGAATTTCAAGTGGTTGCAATGGACCTTTTGGTACTTGATGCTCCACCTTGACTCGTTGACAAGTTAGACACCTTGAGATAAACTCCGCGATCTCTCTCTTCATATTGCTCCACCAAAATGCATGTCAAAGATCACAATACATTTTGGTACTCCTAGGATGGATTGCAAATGGTGTGTTGTGCGCCTCCATCATAATTTTATACTTTAGGAACATAAAGTTTGGAGTTGACTCGAAGTATTCCTTCTTCATCGATTCTTGCTTCCGGCATAGCACTTTCTTGTACTTTCATCCTCATACGCATCAGCTCCAGGTTTGTGGCTTGAGCAGCTTTAACTTTATCGATTAAAGTCGATTCCACTCGTATATTTGCCATCATCACGTGGGTCCCTGGAGTCTTTAACTCTATCTCCATCATTTGCAAGTCATATAAAATGGGCCTTTGCGTTGACAATATCGCACTCGTACCCGCATATAATCTTCTACTCAATGCGCTACCACTTACGTTCGCTTTTCGTGATGGTATTGGATGGTATGATCATAATCTTTCAATAGTTCAAGCCAACGTCGTTGCCGCATGTTGAGTTCCTTTTGGGTGAATAAATATTTGAGGCTTTTATAATCCGTAAAGATCTCCACTTTCTCCCCATACAAGTAATGCCTCCAAATTTTAAGTGCGAAGACAACAACTGCCAACTCTAGATCATGGGTAGGATAATTCCTCTCATATTCTTTGAGTTGCCGAGAGACATAGGCTATGACTTTCCCATGTTGCATGAGAACACATCCTAACCCTTTGCCCGAAGCATCACTGTAGATGACAAATCCCTCCGAGCCAAATGGTATTGTCAGAACAGGTGCTGAAATGAGTCTCCTCTTGAGTTCTTGAAAACTCTTCTCACATTCCATGCTCCAACCGAATTTTGTATCTTTTCGAGTCAGCTGAGTTAATGGAATAGCGATTCGAGAAAACCCTTCTACAAATCTCCGATAATAACTAGCTAAGCCGAGTAAGCTACATACTTCGCTCACTGATTTAGGTTGTTCCCAGCTTTGAATAGCTTCAATCTTTGCTGGGTCAATAGATATTCCATGACTTGATACTACGTGCCCAAGGAATGCTACTTCCTCAAGCCAGAACTCGCATTTCTTCACCTTGGCATAAATCTTGTTTTCACGAAGCTTTTGGAGTATCAGCCTTAAGTGTTGCTCATGATCTTCACGGCTTTTGGAATATATGAGGATGTCATCAATAAAGACGACCACAAAGTGATCCAAATATTCCTTGAATACTCGGTTCATCATATCCATGAAGGCAGCAGGAGCATTAGTCAATCCAAAAGACATGACTAGGAATTCATAATGCCTGAACCGAGTTGTGAAAGCCATCTTTGGAATGTCACCGGTTCTAATCTTTAACTGATGATATCCGGAACGAAGATCGATCTTTGAAAAGAATTTGGCACCTTGCAACTGGTCAAACAGGTCATCAATACGTGGCAATGGGTACCTATTTTTGATGGTGACATGATTCAACTCCTGATAATCAATACAAAGTCGCATACTCCCATCTTTCTACTTCACGAACATAACAGGAGAACCCTAAGGAGACATACTAGGACGAATGAAACCGATGTCTAACAATTCCTGCAATTGGGTCTTTAACTCCTGAAGTTCAATAGGAGCCATTCGATATGGGGTTTTGAAAATGGGTTTTGTATCGGGTTCAAGGTCGATACAAAATTCAATTTCACGCCTGGGGTAGGCCAGAAAGTTCTTCGTGAATACGTCGTGAAATTTATTAACAATAGAAATATCATTCAAAACCCGACGATTTTTGTTTAAATCCGTGACATGAGCTAAGAAAGCTTGACATCCATTTTTCAATAAACGAATAGCTTTATGGCTTGAGATGACAGTGATTGATTTTAATGGTTTGGTTGTTTGAATTCGCATAATAGGTTGGTTAGGAATATAAAAGCTAACAACCTTACAAAAATAATCAATTTTTGCATGATGAGTAGTTAACCAATCAATCCCTAGAATTACGTCAAATGCAAGTATTTTCAATGAAATAAGATCGACAGGTAATGTGAGGGTACCGATTTGAACCAAACAAGACTTATAAACAGTGAATGTAATGAAGGTTTATCCCAACGGAGTTTCAACAGATAAGTCAAAGTCTAATTTCTCCTGAGTCAAATTTAAACGTTGAGTGCAAGTAGGAGAAATAAAAGAATGGGTAGAACATATATCAAATAAGGTATAGCCTTCGCTAGAGTTTATGATAAGCTTACCCGTGATGACCTCATTTAGGTTCCTTACTTTCTGGGAGGTCACGGCAAACGCTCTCCCTTGAACTACCAGCTTTGACTTTTTTGGGACGGCCTTTGGTGCCTCCATCCCAGCTGGACTTATCTTCGGTGCACGACAAAATTGAGCTAGGTGACCATCTCTTCCATAATTATAACACGCTTTGGACTGCATCGCGCAGTTTGGACTGATGTGTCCCTCCCCTCCGCATTTGAAGCATATGATAGGTGGTCGCTCTCCTTCCTTAACAACGGTGTCTTTGGTCTTTGACGCCTTTCCATCATTATTGAATCTCCTCTTCTTGAAATGTCCACTCTTATTGTCTTGGCCATGATTACCACCGAAGTGGTTACCATTTCTGGCATGTTGATTCCCTCCACGTTTGTTGTCACCGCTTCAATGATTGCTACCACCGGTATTATCATTTTGCCGGCTGCTCTCTCTTGGTTGGGTTGACTCATTATCACGTTCCAATAACTGAGCCCTATTCACAATATCTGAATACAAGAAAAGTTTGTGAAAGATAAGATATTGACGTATCTCGGGTTTTAAACCTCTTAGAAACATCCGCGTCATTCTCTCCTCATTATCAACAAAGTGGGACGCAAACCGGGATAAATCAGCAAACTTGGCTTTATACCGTGACACGGTCATGTTGTTTTACTCCAGTTTAATAAACTCTACCTTTTTCATGTGACGATTACTTTCGGGAAAGTACGTGTTATTGAACAGTTCTTGGAACTTCTCCCAAGACATCTTGAGCAATGGCGGAGTTGAGTACGCTTTTGATTCCCACCAAGAATCGTCGCACTCAAGAACATAAAGGTGGCAAAGGGAACCTTTTTATCCTCGGAGCATCCCAAAACATCAAATATATTTATTATCACACAATTTCATAGAATAGTGAGGACTACTAATGCTATCAACTGGACCGTCACTCCGTTCCCCGACTAGTCCCGGCAACGTTCTCATTTCCTAAAGAGGACGATGAAAGTAAAAGGGTGAGCTCAACTAGCCCAGTAAGAAATATTATGACTAAGATAATGCAGAATAATTTATCGTTAGCCTTCAACAGTGTTAAACTGATAAAATATAACAAACATCAAGTTTATCTCGCAATGAACAAGCAATCCATTAGAAGAGTCAAGTAGAGCATAAAATCTACTATCTTCTATGATTTAAAAGGTTTTTCATCACTTTTATCGCTGAGACTCAGCTTAATAAATAATCCACATCATCTCTGCACTACGACCAAGGATATTCATTAGTATCACGACCACAAATTATCTATGCACTACGGGCCAAGGATATTCGTGTTTTCATCAATTGTCATGATCATGCCAACAATTGTCCATCAATGCACTACGGGCCAATGAGGACTTTTACCACATCATTTGTAACATTATGGTCATGATTATACCGAATAATCCCTGGTCATAATCATACCAAGTCCATCTATGCACTACAGGCCACAGATGACTTTCAACATAATATAAACATGAGGATGATGACAATGATACAAGAATTCAATAAAACAAGTTCAAGGATAAATTTTTAAATTTTTAAAGATTTATAATTTAATTTATCAAGAAATCAATAATGTCCAAATTGTCAACATAATACTGCTTTGTGGAGTAAAATTTAAGAATAATATTGTACCAAAAATAATTTGGACCGAAAACGAATCAATTTTTATCATGAATAGTACCCCGGGTGAATAGTACTCGAGTGAATAGTACCCTGTGAATAGTACTTTGGGAATAATAACCCCGTGAATAGTACTCCGGCATGAAAAAGTTAAAAGTTATCAAGAATGCTCAGAATAATATTTCCATGACAAGAAACTGGATGAAGCGCAAATATCAGATATTCTACTAATTTCATGGAGTATAGAAGCCAAAATTTTAACAAAACGAGTATAGAATTCGAAATCTGAAACGAAATAATATTACTTACATACTACAGAGTATGGAAGAAAATATTATTTCAAACGAATATTGAACAAAAATAACATCCCTTACCTTGAAAAGAAGAGTATTCCAACTGGTATAGCAGTGATATTCTTGAAGAAAACTTTCATTATTTTCTACGCTCAAAGCTTTCTAAAACTCGAAAGAAATACACTCAAGATTATAGAAGAAGAATTCTCTGATTCTGGTGTGATTTTCAATTCTAACTTAAGTGCCTATTTATAGGAAAATGCTAGAACGCCATAGGAGACTATAATAATTAAACAATATTTTAATTTTTCTACTCATGTATGCTTTGAACAAAACTCAGCCGCCACAGTGGGGCCCACCCAAAATTAGCACATGTTTTCTACACCAACCAAAAGTGGGTTCCACCCAATTTTAATAAAAATCATTTTATTTTCCGAAACTTCAGTAATTCATAATAAATAGCCCTTTTATCAGAAAAATATGAAATTTATGTCCATTCCACACGAAATCGAATTCTCTACAACTTTGTAGCTTTAAGTTTTTCCAAATTCCAAACAAAAAATATCCGAAATCCACAAACGGATGATTTTCAACACCTCTTAAAATTCATAACAAATCATACGCTAATTTTTAACGGTTCAAAATTTGTGGACATATACTCAACTTATATATGTATAACATATCCAAAAATCACAACGATCCAACGGTCGAATCAAAATTATAACTCACGCAATAGAGCTTTAAGAATACTGATTTGATTTTTTAATACCTCCATTCCGACAAAACACCTCAACATTAAATTCCTTTATTTATATCCACATAAAAATTTATATTTCCTTATCATATAAATCAATAATTAATTATTCACAAATAATATTACGTAATCACAATTATGACAACTAAGTAGCTCCTGTGAAAAAAAGTGGGCTTTCCAATAAGGATTTCTCCTTTCTCGACGCCGCAATTAGGTGACCAAATCTCTCCTCGATGTAACTTTCTAGACATTGCCAATAATGCTATCTAATAATATTATTCAAATAATATGAATTATTGATCCGATAATGGGAAATATTGTGTAGTGACAATTATTGAAACAACAATAATATAAAATATCAAAACAAAGAATTATTGAATCAATAAAATAAAATATTGAGCAAAGAATTACTTCGTAATAATTATTGAGTAAAGGCCTTCTTACGTAAGAATCAATAATTCAAAATCTCGTGCAATACCGTGTGCTCTTTCGCAAACAACGCCAGACATTAACGTATTTTAACCACCAGGTATTCTAATAGTGTTAACGGTAACAACTACGCCATTATTTATATAAAAAGATATTTTTGTCGTTTTCTCAATCCGACAATAATTCTGTTATATGGTCCACCAATGATTGTGCCGTCGTACGAATATTCCCTGTTAAAACGAATATTTCCTGACCAATCGAATATTATATAACAACTTGCGTACTTTGCAAAATTTATAAATATTACCCACAACTATAACATTAAAAAAAATGATATTTATAGAAAATTCATCTTTATTCATAAAAGTTGGGGTCTTACAAGTGATTCCTGTTGGATTAATATATATGAATTGTAGAGTGGTTATAAAAGGTCACGAGATGATGGTAGATTTGATACCAATTAGACTTGGTGAGTTTGATGTTATACTGGGAATAGATTGGTTATTTAATTATGGAGCAGTAATTGATTGCAAAAGAAAATGTGTTAACCTTATGACTCCGTCAAAGGTTGTGTTCTATGGTAGTAAGTCGCCTCAACAAGCAAGTTGTCTGACGGTGATGCAAGCTAAGAAGTTGTTGAGACAAGGATTTGTAGGATACTTAACCTACATAGTCGATACACAGAAGAAGAGTGCGAAGATAGAAGAAATACCGATCAGAAGAGATTTTGTAGACATATTTCCAGACGATTTTCCGGGTCTTTCGCTGGATCGACAAATCAATTTTGTAATTGACTTACTACCAGGAACGACTCCGATATCTAAGGCACCATACAGAATGGCCCCGGTAGAGATGAAAGAGTTGATGGTGCAATTGCAGGAGTTACTTGACAAGAAGTATATTCAGCCGAGTGTGTCGCCATGGGGAGCACCAGTGTTATTTGTTAAGAAGAAAGATGGATCGATGCGGCTCTGCATTGACTATCGAGAATTGAATAAGGTTATGATTAGAAATAAGTATCCGTTACCTAGAATCAATGACCAATTTGATCAGTTGAAGGGAGCGAGGTATTTCTCAAAGATAGACTTGAGGAGTGGTTATCATCAGTTGAAGGTGAGGCCGGAGGATGTACCGAAGACAGTGTTCAGAACTCGGTATGGTCATTACGAGTTTCTGGTTATGTCATTTGGTTTAACCAATGCACCTGCAGCATTCATGGATTTGATGAACATGGTGTTTAAACCATTTTTAGACAAATTTGTGGTGGTGTTTATTGATGATATATTGGTATATTCCAAAACCAAAGAGGAACATGTGGAACACTTAAGAGTGACGTTGGAGACATTGAGAAAAGAGAAGTTGTATGCTAAGTTCTCAAAATGTGAATTTTGGTTGGAACGTGTACAGTTTCTCGGACACGTTATTGATAAGGACAGAATTTCGGTAGATCCATCAATAGTTGAAGCTGTTATAAGCTGGGATCAGCCGAAGACACCATCAAAAGTAAGGAGTTTCTTAGGATTGGCAGGTTACTACATGCATTTTATTCAAGACTTTTCCAAGATCGCGACTCCATTGACGAATTTAACTCGGAAAACGGTTAAGTTTGTTTGGACAGAGAAGTGTGAGGAAAGTTTTCAAGAGTTAAAGAAGAGGCTAAGTTCAGCACCTGTGTTATCATTGCTTGATGATACAGGAAATTTTGTGGTGTATAATAACGCATCGCATAAAGGACTAGGCTGTGTGCTTATGCAGAATCGAGCAGTTATTATTATGCGTATGCATCACGTCAGTTGAAAGATTACGAGAAAGGGTATCCGACTCATGACTTAGAGTTGGCGGCGGTGGTGTTTGCTCTGAAAATTTGGAGACATTATCTTTATGGAGAAAGGTGTGAGATATATACTGATCATAAAAGTCTGAAGTATATCTTTACACAAAAAGATTTGAACATGAGACAAAGAAGATGGTTGGAGCTGATCAAAGACTATGATTGCGAGATTTTCTATCATCCCGGAAAGGCGAATGTTGTTGCTGATGCTTTAAGTAGGAAGGGACATAAGAAGTTAATGATGTTGACTGCTCAAGATAAGCTAGTGTCAGAAATGGCTAAGATGGAGTTGGAAATTACATATCCGACAGAATCCGATGAAAAATGGTTCTAGATGAGAAACGGTTCAACGTTGGTAGATAAGGTGAAGAATGAACAACTTTAGGATGAAGACTGCGAAAAGATAAAACAGAGAGTATCTGAAGGTGAAGAAAACAAATTCAAAATCGATTCGGAAGGATTACTTTGATTCGAAGGGAGAATTTGGGTTCCGCCAGTACCAGAGGTTAAAGAGGAAATTCTGAGTGAAGCTCACAACTCAAGATATTTGATTCACCTTGGGAGTACAAAAATGTACCAGGATCTTAGACATCATTTTTGGTGGCCGAATATGAAAAAGGATGTGGCTGAGTGCGTGACGAAGTGCTTAACGTGTCAGAAAGTTAAAGCTGAGCATCAAAGGCCAAGTAGATTATTACAACCGTTGGAGATACTAGAATGGAAATGAGAGCATATTACAATGGATTTTGTGGTAGGTCTTCCAACGACCCAACAAGGTTACGATGCCATTTGGGTAATTGTCGATCGACTGACAAAGTGTAACGCCCCGAAATCCGGTCTATTTTCACATCCAGATTCCGTACGTCACGATCCCATCTTCTTCCAAACATACATCATTATATAGCTAAATATAACAACATACATTCTCAAATCCCGGGTTCTAAAACCTTATAACCTCTTTCATTACAAATAATGATAATTACATTATTCGTTACATCTTGCACGAGTGACTTTTATCCGCCACTAAGGATACATAAACGTTTATTAAACTATTCTATAGTTTAATTCTATCATTGTGACGCCCCCAAAATAGGTATACATCACCCATTTTGAGTCGTCAATAACATGGTACAGAAACAACTACAACTTTATTAATACAACACAAAAACTGTGAGTTAAAAACAAATATTGTCTTCTAGAAAATATCAACACTCAAATAAGTCCTCATTACAATTATTGATACATTATTTTACAAAAATGGTGAGGACTACTAAAACAACTCTCTAGAACCATCATTCCACACCCCGACTAGAACTCGCTACATTCTCGCCTCCTGAGAAGAAAAATGGAATAAAAAGGAAAAGGGTGAGCTCAACTAGCCCAGTAAAAAATATTATGACTAAGATAATATAGAATAAATTATCGTTAGTCTTCAACAGGGAAAAAATCTGATAAAATACAATAGACAACAAGTTTCAGATCAATATTCGCAGCGGAAATAATAATTCATAGAAGAGTTACATAGAGAATGAAATCTACTATTATCTATGAATTTAAAAGTCCATCATCAATATTTTATCCCTGTAACATCAATCAATATACATCTTGAATCAAATATTCATCTTTGCACTACATGTGCCAAAGATATTCATCACCGTCATGTTCATCTCAACACCTGTTCATCTTTGCATTACGGGTCAAAGATATACATAAGAAAATCAACTATCTTTGCACTACATGCCAAAGATATTCAGTAATATCATCATTTAGGACTGAGAATGATGAAAAATATTTTAAAGAAAACGAATCCAGTGAAATAAAAGAACAAATACTAAGGATTCGTACTTTAAACAATTCGAGTTCAAAAATATTTCATAAATACTCATAGTGAAGTAAAATTCAAGAATGATCAAAACATGGATACAATCAAAGCTATTATACATAATAGATAATTTGGACAAAATACGAAAAATTTAATTTTTCTTTGAATAATGTCGTATTCGTGAATAGTGCCGTATATGTGAATAGTGCCATATACGTGAATAATAACCCCGACACTAAAAGACAAGAATTTCAAAAGAAAAATCTTACCAATATTTCGGCATAATGATATTGAAAGAAATAATATCATTTATAAAAAAAATAACATCCCTTACCTCGAAAAGAATAAGATTTACGGCCGAATACCGGATATAGTCTTCAAGGAATTTAGACCAGATAAAGCAACACTCAAGGTATCAAAATACTCACAAGAATACGCTCGATAATATAGAGAGAGAAAACTTTAGTTTCTGTTGTGATTTTCAATTCTAATCTAAGCACCCTATTTATAGGAAAATGCTTAGAACACCAAAGTAAAAAAAATTAATAAAATATTAATATATAATTAAATTTTCTTACGCCCACTTTGAATCACCTAATTTCAGCACTTTGCACATGTTTAATGAGGCCCACAAAATGTAAAAAACGTTTTTATTAATAAAAATAATTAAAACTTCCAAAAATCAATTATTCCGAAACTTTGGAACTTCAATAATTCATAATAAATAGCCCTTTTATCAAAAAATTTTTTAAATCTTATGTCCATTCCATAGAAAATTTAATTCTCTACAACTTTACAGAAGAAAGTTTTTCCAAATTCCAAACAGAAGTTGACCGAAATCCACAAACGGGTGATTTTATAGGCTATAATCAAATTTCAGTCAAGAAATTGGCCCACAGACATGTTTAACATGTTTTAAACAACTTTTGCAACAAAAATACTCTTCTTTCTCATATATCCCACATTCATTGTAAAAATATAACCATTATTATATTATTAAAATATAATAATATATTTAAATAAATTATTTATCAGAAAAGATAAAATATCAATTTTTCAACAATTGTCACTTTAAAATTTTCTCCATCTATATCCACATAAAATGAATATTTTCCTTATCATATAAATTAATAATTAATTATTCACAAATAATATTATAGAATCACAATACTGGCAACCAGGCCGTTCCCACGAAAGAGGGGTTTTCCAATAAGGATTTCTCCTTACTGGCGCGCAATTAGGTGACCAAACCTCTCCTTAGACAGAACTTTCTAGATATTTCCAATAATGTTATCTAATAATATTATTCTGATAATGAAAATACTGTGTAGTGACAATTATTGAAACAACAATAATATAAAATATCAACGTAGCAATCAATAAAATAAAATATTGAACATTAACTACTGTAACAATTATTGAGTAGTGCCTTCTTATGTAAGAATCAATAATTGGAGCAATACCGTGTGCTACTGTGTTTTAACCACCGGGTATTCCAATAGTGTTAACGGTAACAACTACGCCGTTATTTATAAACAACTTATACTTGTCGTTTTCTTCATCCAATCGTTTTCCGTTATGGGGCCCACATAAAAGTCATGCTGGCAGTATTTAATATTCCTCGACAAAGAAGAATATTCCACAACCAAACTAATATTCCCCGACAACAATGAATATTTTATAACCACTTGCTTATTTGAAATATTTGCGCATTTTACCCATAACTAACCACATTAATCAAATCAACCCTTACTATTTCAAAATAATAAATAGAGAAAATTCAATTTCATTAATAATAAGTTTGGGTCTTAGAACCTCCCCTCCTTATGAAATTTCATCCTCAAAATTGATGTACGTACCTGGTGTTTCGAAAAGGTGAGGATACCTCACTTTCATTTCCGTTTCCAACTCCCAGGTCATTTCCTCTATAGCATGGTTCCTCTACAAAACTTTGACTTGTGGTATGACCTTTGTGCGTAGGACATGCTCCTTCCTATCCAAGATCTTGACAGGTACCTCTTCATACGTTAAGTCTTCGGCTATTTCGTCCGGTTCTAACTCAATAATGTGGTTCGGGTCTTTCACATATTTACGTAGCACAGATATATGAAAAACATTATGAACATGAGACATACTTGGAGGTAACGCGAGTCTATAAGCTACATTTCCTACTCGGTCAAGAATTTGAAATGGACCAATAAATCATGGATTGAGCTTTCCTCTCTTCCCAAATCTTGTAACTCCCTTCCATGGAGCAACACGCAACAATACATGATCCCCAATACTAAATTCCACGTCCTTTCGATGAAGATCCACATAACTCTTTTGTCGATCCTGTGCCTTTTGTATACGTTATCGAATCATTTGGATCTTTTTCGTAGTCATATGTACCAACTCGGGTCCCAACAATGTTGCTTCACCCACCTCATCCCAACATATTGGAGAGCGACACTTTCATCCATATAATGCTTCAAATGGTGCCACACCTATACTTGCCTGATAACTGTTGTTGTAGGAGAATTCCACCAATGGTAAATACTTATCCCAACTCCCTTTGAAGTCTAGGACACCGAGTCTTAATAGATCTTCAAGAGTTTGAATAGTCCTCTCTGATTGTCCGTCCGTTTGAGGATGGTATCTTTGAATCAATCGTAACTGCGTGCCCATAGCTTTTTGCAAGCTAACCCAAAATCGTGAAGTGAATCTTGGGTCACGATCCGAAACTATGGATACTGGCATGCAATGCAATCTCACAATCTCATTTACATAAATATGAGCAAGACGTTCAAGGGAATAAGTCTCCCGTATCGGCAAGAAATGAGCAGACTTGGTTAATCTATCAACAATAACTCAAATAGCATTTATACCTTGAGAAACCGTGGGAAGACCCATAACAAAATCCATGGTAATGTGTTCCCACTTCTATTTTGGAATCTCAAGTGGTTGCAACGGACCCTTAGGTACTTGATGCTCCACCTTTACACGTTGACAAGTTAAACACCTCGAGATAAACTTTGCAATCTCTCTCTTCATATTGTTCCACCAAAATGTATATCAAAGATCACGATACATTTTGGTACTTCCAAGATGGATTACAAACGGTGTATTATGTGCCTCCGTCATGATCTTGTATTTCAAATTAGAATCGTTAGGAACACAAAGTCTGGAGTGGACTCGAAGTATTCCTTCTTCATCGATTCTTGCTTCCGGAATAACACCTTCTTGTACTTTCTTCTTCATACGCATTAGCTCCAGGTCGGTGGCTTGAGCAAATTTAACTTTATTGATTAAAGTTGGTTTTATGCTTATACTTAACATCATCGCACTCGTTCCTGCATATGATCTTCTACTTAACGCGTCAGCTACCACGTTTGCTTTTCCAGGATGGTATTGAATGGTGTGGTCATAATCTTTTAACAGCTCGAGCCAACGTCGTTGCCGCATGTTGAGTTCCTTTTGGATGAAGAAATATTTGAGGCTTTTATGATCTGAATATATCTTCACTTTCTCCCCATATAGATAGTGCCTCCAGATCTTTAGCGCGAAAACAACTACTGCCAACTCTAGATCATGAGTAGGATAATTCCTCTCATATTCTTTAAGTTATCGCGAGGCATAGGCTATGACTTTCCCATGTTGCATGAGAACACATCCTAACCCTTTGCCTGAAGCATCGCTGTAGATAACAAATCCATCCGAACCATATGGTATTGTCAGAACAGGTGCCGAAATGAGTCTCCTCTTAAGCTCTTGGAAACTCTTCTCGCAGTCCTCGCTCCATACGAATTTTATATCTTTCCGGGTCAGCTGAGTTAACGGAGTAGTAATTCGAGAAAATCCTTCCACAAATCTCCGATAATAACCAGCTAAACCTAGAAAGCTACGTACTTCGGTCACCGACTTCGGTTGCTCCCAACTTTGTATTGCTTCAATCTTCGCCGGGTCGACAGATACTCCATATTTTGACACCACATGCCCAAGGAATGCTACTTTCTCAAGCCAGAACTCGCATTTCTTCAACTTGGCATATAGCTTGTTTTCACGATGCCTTTGGAGTACCAGCTTTAAATGGTGCTCATGATCTTCACGGCTTTTTGAATATATGAGGATGTCATCAATAAAGACAACAATGAACTGATCCAAATAATCCTTGAATACTCGGTTCATCATATCCATGAAAGTCAGCAGAGCATTAGTCAATCCAAAAGACATGACTAAGAATTCATAATGCCCGTCATCGAGTTCAAGGCGCTTTGGAATATCCTCGCTTTTAATCTTCAGCTGATGATATCCAGAAAGAAGATCGATCTTTGAGAAGAATTGTGCTCCTTGCAACTGGTCAAACAGGTCATCAATACGAGGTAGAGGATACCTATTCTTGATGGTGACATGGTTTAATTCTCGATAGTCAATACAAAGTCGCATACTCCCGTCTTTCTTCTTTACAAATAAAATAGGAGCACCCCAAGGAGATGTACTAAGATGAATGAAACGGATGTCCAACAATTCCTGTAGTTGGACTTTTAACTCCTGAAGTTTAATAGGAACCATTCGATATGGGGTTTTAGAAATGGGCTTTGTACCAGGTTCAAGATCAATAAAGAATTCAACTTCACGTTCTGGGGGTAGACCAGGAAGTTCTTCAGGAAATACGTCAGGAAATTTACTAACAACAGGAATATTATTCAATTATGACGTGTCTTTATTCAAATCCATAACATGGGCTAAGAAAGCTTGACATCCGTTTTTCAATAAACGAATAGCTTTATGACTTGATATGACAATGATTGATTTTAGTGGTTTAGTTTCTTGAATTAAATAACAAAGTTGGTTAGAATATGAAAACTAACAACCTTACGAAAATAATCAATTTTGGCATGATGAGTAGTTAACCAATCAATCCCTAAAATCACATCAAAAGTAAGTATCTTTAAAGAGATAAGATCAACAGGTAATGTGATGGTGCCAACTTGGATTAAACAAGATTTATAAACAAAGGGATGTGATGAAAGTTTCTCCTAATCTGAGTCTCCACAGATAAATCAAAGTCTAATTTCTCCTGAGTTAAGTTTAAACGCGTTGAGCACATGCAGAGAGATAAATGAATGGGTAGCACCCCAGATTCTAGTAAGGTATAAACTTTGTAAGAATTTATAATTAGCTTACCCGTGATCACCTCGTTTGGGTTCCTCGCATTTTGACCAGTCACGACAAACGCTTTTCTAGGAACCGTTGTCTTTGACTTTTTTGGGACAGCCTTTTGAGTCACCATCCCCGCTGGACTTGGTTTCGCTACCATACAATCTCGAGTGATATGTCCTTCTTTTCCATAATTATAGCATACCTTGAACTGTTGTGGGCAGTTTGGGTTGATATGTCCCTCCTTTCCACATTTATAGCATACGATCGGTGGTCGTTCTCCTCCCTTAGAACCAGTTGCTGCTGGTGCTGACGTCTTCACATGGTCATTATTGAATCTCCTCTTTTTAAAATCTCCCCCCGACTCGCTTCTTCTATTTTCATGGCCATGATTACCACCATAGTGGTTACCATTTTTCTCCGTATTTTTCTTTCTCCGCTGGTTATCGTTGTTCTGATGATTGCTGTCACCGGTATGATCCTAGTTGTGGTCCCTCGGTTGAACGTACTCGTTATCTCGCTCTGACAATTGAGCCCTGTTGACAACATCTGAATAAAGAGAAAATTTATGAGAAATGAGATATTGACGTATGCCGGGTTTCAAACCTCTCAGAAATATCCGCGTCATACATTCCTCATTCTCCACCAAATGAGGTGCAAACCTGGATAACTCTACAAACTTCGCCTCGTACTGGGACACTGTCATGTTGTTTTGTTCCAATCTAATAAACTCCACTTCCTTCATATGACGAACACTTTTAGGAAAGTACTTGTCATTGAACAGTTTCTGAAACGTCTCCCAAGACATGCTGAGTGCGGCTGGATGGGTATGCTTCACAGATTTCCACCAGTAATATGCCTCATTACGGAACATAAAGGTGGCGAATGGAACCTTATGTTCCTCCGTGCATCCCAAGACATCGAATATCTTGGTAATTTGTTTGACCCACGTTTTTGCCTTAATCGGATCCGGCTTTCCCCAGAATTCTGGTGGTCCCAACTCTTTGAACTGCTTGGCTATGACAAACCATGCGTTGTTATCATTTCCACCTGTATTTTGTGCACGAGTCTCCCTTGTTTGATTTTGCATGAACTACAAAATGCTTCTAAACATTCCGTTGTTCATCGTCTGATTAGTGGTGTTGTTTACAGGAGGAACATTGTCGGCCTATTGCATGTTCTCCTCATTGGTGAGTAAAGGAGTCTCCACGGTCTCATTTACTCCACTGTTAACATTCTCGGTTGCCATTCTCAAATACTGCCATAAAACAAGAGTTAATTGAAGAAATTAACATATCACATAATATCCCTATATTCTGACCAACCAACAAATAAGCTTAGGTAGGACACACTAGCGAATGATTTACCTGCCTCCCTCCCAAGTTATATTCCCTGATCTCCTCCAGAGATCATATCCCTAAGCTCTGATACCAACTGTGACGCCCCCAAAATAGGTATACATCACCCATTTTGAGTCGTCAATAACATGGTACAGAAATAACTACAACTTTATTAATACAACACAAAAATTATGAGTTTAAAAACAAATATTGTAATCTAGACAATATCAACACTCAAATAAGTCCTCATTACAATTTTTGATACATTATTTTACAAAAATGGTGAGGACTACTAAAACAACTCTCTAGAACCATCATTCCACACCCCGACTAGAACTCGCTACATTCTCGCCTCCTGAGAAGAAAAATGGAACAAAAAGGAAAAGGGTGAGCTCAACTAGCCCAGTAAAAAATATTATGACTAAGATAATATAGAATAAATTATCGTTAGTCTTCAACAGGGAAAAAATCTGATAAAATACAATAGACAACAAGTTTCAGATCAATATTCGCAGCGGAAATAATAATTCATAGAAGAGTTACATAGAGAATGAAATCTACTATTATCTATGAATTTAAAAGTCCATCATCAATATTTTATCCATGTGACATCAATCAATATACATCTTGAATCAAATATTCATCTTTGCACTACAGGCCAAAGATATTCATCAGTTGGTCATGTTCATCTCAACACCTGTTCATCTTTGCATTACGGGCCAAAGATATACATAAGAAAATCAACTATCTTTGCACTACATGCCAAAGATATTCAGTAATATCATCATTTAGGACTGAGGATGATGAAAAATATTTTAAAGAAAACGAATCCAGTGAAATAAAAGAACAAATACTAAGGATTCGTACTTTAAACAATTCGAGTTCAAAAATATTTCATAAATACTCATAGTGAAGTAAAATTCAAGAATGATCAAAACATGGATACAATCAAAGCTATTATACATAATAGATAATTTGGACAAAATACGAAAAATTTAATTTTTCTTTGAATAATGTCGTATTCGTGAATAGTGTCGTATACGTGAATAGTGCCATATACGTGAATAATAACCCCGACACTAAAAGACAAGAATTTCAAAAGAAAAATCTTACCAATATTTCGGCATAATGATATTGAAAGAAATAATATCATTTATAAAAAAAATAACATCCCTTACCTCGAAAAGAATAGTACTTCTGGCTGGAATACCAGATATAGTGCTGAAGGGAATTTGCACCGTATAGCAACACTCAAGGTATCAAAATACTCACAAGAATACGCTCGATAATATAGAGAGAGAAAACTTTAGTTTCTGTTGTGATTTTCAATTCTAACCTAAGCACCCTATTTATAGGAAAATGCTTAGAACTCCAAAGTAAAAAAATTTAATAAATATTAATATATAATTAAATTTTCTTACGCCCACTTTGAATCACCTAATTTCAGCACTTTGCACATGTTTAATGAGGCCCACAAAATGTAAAAAACGTTTTTATTAATAAAAATAATTAAAACTTCCAAAAATCAATTATTCCGGAACTTTGGAACTTCAATAATTCATAATAAATAGCCCTTTTATCAAAAAAAAATTTAAATCTTATGTCCATTCCATAGGAAATTTAATTCTCTACAACTTTACAGAAGAAAGTTTTTCCAAATTCCAAATGTAAGTTGGCCAAAAATCCACAAACGGGTGATTTTATAAAGTTATAATCAAATTTCGGTCAAGAAATTGGCCCACGAGACATGTTTAACATGTTTTAAAACAACTTTTATGCATAAAAAATACTCTTTCTTTCTCATATATTCATATATCCCACATTCATTGTAAAAATATAACCATTATTATATTATTAAAATATAATAATATATTTAAATAAATTATTTATCAGAAAAGATAAAATATCAATTTTTCAACAATTGTCACTTTAAAATTTTCTCCATCTATATCCACATAAAATGAATATTTTCTTTATCATATAAATCAATAATTAATTATTCACAAATAATATTATAGAATCACAATAACGACAACCGTGTAGCCTTAGGAAAAAGGGGCTTTCCAATAAGGATTTCTCTTACCATCAAGCGCCAATTAGGTGACCAAACCTCTCCTTAGACAGAACTTTTTAGACATTGCCAATAATGTTATCTAATAATATTATTCTAATAATGAAAATACTGTGTAGTGACAATTATTGAAACAACAATAATATAAAATATCAACGTAACAATCAATAAAATAAAATATTGAATAAAGAATTCATCGTAATAATTATTGAGTAGTGCCTTCTTACGTAAGAATCAATAATTGGTGCAATACCGTGTGCTACTGTGTTTTAACCATTGGGTATTCCAACAATATTAATGGTAACAATTACGCCGTTATTTATAAACAACTTATACTTGTCGTTTTCTTCATCCAATTGCTTTCCGTTATGGGCCCACATTAAAGTCAAGGCAGTCATTGCATTTAATATTCCCCGACAAAGAAGAATATTCCACGACCAAACTAATATTCCTCGACAACAATGAATATTTTATAACCACTTGCTTATTTAAAATATTTGCACATTTTACCCATAACTAACCACAGTAATCAAATCAGCCCTTACTATTTCAAAATAATAAATAGAGGAAATTCAATTTCATTAATAATAAGTTAGGGTCTTACAATCATTCTATATTACAAGTCTTCGCTTGATCTTTATGCTCATTCATCTAATGAATGACACTTCTTCTGGATACCGATCAACTTGATCTTTACGGGATCCTTAAGTTCTTCTAACATCGTTCGTTGAAAATGTTTTTATTTTAAGCAAGTGTGAGCATTCAATTGCCCAGCAAGTCATAACAGTTGAACAAACAACTTTAAGAATTCAAACATTCTTTTAAGACCTCAATAACCGAATAAAGGTTATAAAGCAACTTGAATAATAGGAATAATCTCGATTCCTATCATTTTAAAACATTAGTCACATTCATTTTGAAATACATTCATTCTCTACTCTTTTTCATACACATTCTGTCTGGCTAGAATCAATAGCACAGACTTAACAATAACGATTCATGTATAAACAAAACATTTTCATATTGAACAGTTCAATCATAGAACAGTTCATCTCACAGAAACACCGAAGTGTTCAAATTGTGGCACAAGGCCTCATATATTCTAACACCTTGTACAAATATCACACATTTTCACATAGACAGAACTTCTCAAGTTCAACATCTGAGAAGTCTTAGAAACTATCATTCATTTAAAATATGAATGAAGTTAGGAAACTTGCCTTACGTACAGCTACAACTTATAGTTTACGCCAAACTGCTCATTCCAATTCCTATGTAGCACATAAGGAAATAACACATACACCAATTAGTCATATACTTGACTTTACGCATTGGTTTACTTAACTTTACTTCTTAGGGTTCGCGTTCTTATAATCTAAGTTTACGCGACCAACTCCCTTTACTACCGGTTTACGGCTTCATGATATACAGAGATGTCTTACTCAAACATTCATCATCTTTGATGATTTACATTCTTATCTTCTTCTTATAACTTTTCTAGGACTCAGCACACATCGCGTCTCTACTAGCATTCTATATGGTACTCTGAGTGGATTTTGTAACGATCCAAAATTTTAAATTGTAATTTAAATATTTATTGAGTTATATAAATATTATTTGAGGTGTTTGTTGTTAAATAACTATTTTATTGATGAGATGGTTGATGAATCTAAATGCATTAGAGAATGTTCTAAATTAAATTAATATATAATTTAGAGGTTGGTATTATAACATGAGGTGTTATTTTGTTGTGTTTATTTAATAATTTAGGTGGTATGTTAAATTATTAAATAAGTTATAATGGAAATAATAGTTTTGTGATAATTGCTAAAAGGCAATATTTATTTAAAAATAATATGTGATTATAGTTTATAAACTAAAGTGTCTATTAAAATAAAAAGGATTTAAATTAGTTTTTGCCAAACAAGGCCTAAGTATGTTAATTCTTTAAACTTTAAATGGTTTACCAAACAAGCCTTATGATTTTTGAATTTCTAGTTTTTGAACTTAAATAAAATAAATAATATAAATAAAATAAATAGAATAATAAATATAATATATTTATAATATGAACGTTTGTTTTGTAACTGCCATTTTATTAAGTTGGCGTATTATCTGGCAGTTTATTTGTGCGCATTATTATCAGTTGGTTCTATGCCTTATTTGCTAAGCCTAGAAAATACTGAGTTTGTGAGAGTTGAGAGAATTTGAGAGAGAAGGATTTCAGAGTATTTGCAGTGTCTAACAAAAAGGATTTCAAGCACTTGAAGGTACTTATGCAATCTTAATATATATATGTATATGTCTACATATGTGAACAACGACAAAGTTTTGCTATGCTCTGTGAATTCTATTTCTTCTATGCTCTGTGAATTCTAGTTTTTCTGAATTGTTGTTATATAACTAAGTTATGGTGGTTATACATGCTTATAATGATAGAGTTTATGTCTAAACAAGAATTTGTATGCTAAATTCGATTTACAGTAGAAGAAAATTTCGACAGTGTATGTTTATATGTATTTTTTTCCATATGTTCATGAAAGTATCAATTTTAGTGGACAATTAGTATGTGAAATTATAAATTGAAGCTTGTATATGTTAGTTCAATGAAATACGAGCATAACGTAATTGGAATGGAGTGATTTGGCCAAATAATGAATTCACAGTGATGATTTTTGGGATGAATATCAAAAATGGAGTTTTATATGAAAAACATGAAAATTGAGAAATTAAAATGGTTTTAGTTGTTGTTAAATTGTTCTAAGTGGTTGAATATGATAGCAATCATGTTTATGATAGTTGTATATTTCTTTTACGTGTTAATTTCACTGTTTGGTGGGTGAAATTTGTGTTTGTTGGGCTAAAGTCGGCTACTATTCATTAGCCTTTCTGCGTCTGTCTGAACAGAATGCAAATTGCTTGTGCAGCCAAGGCAAAAAATGGGCAAGCCTGATTGCCTTGGCCCCAAGCTTCGCCGCCATACCCTAGTTTGAGATTATGGTTTCTGCTGTTGCTGCAGATTTGAGATAGCAACAGGGCATGGTCTGAAAATGTGTTAGCATGTTAAAAGTGTAATGTTAAGGTTAATATAATATAGTGAATTGGGGATTAGTAAGTTCAAAGTTGTAAAATAGTTAGTAAATCGAGAACGTGTTATGTGGTAACTTAGTATACATAATGAGCGTTAGACAAGCGTTGCGAAGTAAAACACTTGGATTTTCTACAATATAAATGGTAATGAAAGACTTATTCTTAAATGATAAGTTTAGCTAGAAATGAACATGTTATGGTATGTTAGCATATCTAATAGGTATTGTGGTTCTAAAATATGTGTAGGTGATCGTGAGTTTAATTTAATAGGTTACGCTCAAGGCAAGTTTCTAACCCTATCTTTTTACATTGAGAAAGCTTTCTAACTCTACACTTTCGTTGAGTTAGTTCTATTATTACATTGTGTAACTTTATTCTTTTGATTGAGCGAGTTTTTTTTATCTTATCTGTTATTGAATAAGTCAATTGTTCCTAAAATTCATTCAAGCAAACTTTAACTCTAATGTTATTTGAAATTCTTATTTGATTGATTCATTCTAACTTGTTTATAGTGAAAGCAAGTTTCTTAAGTTCTATTACTTGCCTAATGAATGTAGTTTTGAATTCTCGTCCTTATTATTGAATTATTTTAATTCTTTGCATGAGTTCATACTTTGTTGGGCAAGTTTTAGTTTCCGACTTGCTTTATCGCTTAATGTAATGCTCGGTATATATTCATTTCTAATGTTATAAGACTCTAACCTTAGCTTATTTACTGTTCAAGCAAAGGTTAACCATTTTATTCATTTTATTGAATACTTATGCTCTATAGTTATTTCAAGCATGAGTTTAATAAGTATAATCAGTTCATTTATGATTCTCAATTGTTCTATGTTATATTGTTATTAAACATCCGTTGTGATTATCAAACACTATTGATTCAACTAGTCCTCTAGTTGATGTCGTTAAACTTCAAATTACCCTTGAAAGCTTATCCAAGCCAAACTTTCTTTGGTGCAGACTTGTACTCTAAATACTGAGATGAACAACCCTATTATTAATAGGGGATAACTTACGCGTAGCGTTAAATGTTTGTGCACAATACATGGTACGAAGGGCTGATCCCCCTAAGTACGAGGAGTCCTTATAGTCTTATGACTGTTAAAGTTAGAGTTGAAAGATTACTCACAACTGTGGACATAGTTCATGGTCTTATGACCCTCAGTTGGATATATTCCATATTTTGGATTCCAGTTTTTGATTATCATTGTTAGAGTACTATTCAGTTTTGATGAGCCTATTGTTGGCAATTATTATTGTTATTCTCCTGTTGATTCATTATTTTATCCAGTGAGCAATTGTTTTGCTCACTCTTGCATATTTATATACTCATTGCAGCTAAAGTTGAGAAGGTAGACGAGCCTTCAACTAGCAAAGGAAAGGGAAAATGTACAAGTGATGCTGATTTGTACTTTTGATTACTGTTATGATCATAGACATTTAATAATGATGTAATGTAATCATTTAATTCCGCACATGAATGATGTTTTAAGGTTAGGTAACCTGGGATATTTTTGAATTAATTGATGTAACCCTATTTGAAGGGAGGATTATGGTTTAAATAATATTTTATTTGGGTAGATAGTATGAATGTATGGATAGTGAGCACCAAATCTTGTGAGAATAAAGTACCTAGATTTGGGGGTGTCACAGTTTCCCACAAACAACTAACAAAAAAGTTCCCGTCTCATCTACACTACCCATAATAGTGAGTTAGATCGGTTACCAGTTTCGTATATACCTTCTCTCTCTGAAGGAATTGTTTAGCCCAGCTCCCATATGTCAACCATCAAAGGTTACGATTGCACCACAACCTAACTTATCTTAACTTATCTGAACTATTAAACTATAATGTTCGTTAAGTCAATTTCTTATTCCTTATGGCTTTCGGGCAACTAAATGCCATACCTCAGGATTTATTCATCATCGTATAAGTCATACAGTCTTTTGTATACTCAGAACGATCATTCAATATTCATTCTACGCATTTATAGCATTAACCATTTTACGTTAACTTATTCTTATCTTACAAATGTCCGGTTTTATTAAACTTGGAACGTCTTTCAAGTTATAAACATTAACTTGGCTTCTTTACGCTACATATACTTGTCTTTAATTCAGCTTCTTCACCGTTCACAGGTTTAATCATTGATCTTCATTACCTTACGGTCAAACCATACACGGGGTGTAGGTTCTGCCCGTTTAATATTCACGTACACTTAACCTTCACGTTGGTTAAAGTGTTCAACGCTTACATTTCATTCTAACATTCTCATCCGACTCACATTCGACTTTCATTAATCTTCTTACCGTTCGCTACGACTTTCTTGATAATTCATATCTTACTTACTACTTTCGTCAACGTCTAAGTCATAAAACCAATGTATACTTAGAACGTTTGCTCGACGTGAATACGATTCACGAGAATCGTTTACGTATACAACATTTACGTTGTTCATCCCTTAATCTCACATTCAACCTTTACTTAAGGTTTTAATCGCTTTCATTCATTACTCGCCACTTGAACCCCATGTTCATTATTCTTTCTTAATGTCAAAGCCATACGGTTTGTTGTATGCTAAGACTGATCACTCATCGCAACAACGTTGCATTCACAGCGTCTAAACACTTTACATTCATCTCTCATTACCATGTCATAACATCAAAATGTTATACATTACTTTTGTCACTCAACGTCTAAGGAATCACAACCATAGCAATCCTTCACGTTCGTTTATCGCGACTACGGTCCTTGGACATCGGTTTTGTAACCCGCGTCTACATTCTTTGTCTTTTAATCTCATTTAATCTTTTCGTTCAACCTTCAATAAAGGTTTAAATCACTTTATTAAGTGATACAATAGTTGAACTACATGTTCATATTTCTTTCTTGCACATCCCCCAGTAATTGAGCAATTAAAAGCTCATCATTGGCTATTTCCACCGCCGTGACCGCGATGCGCGTTCCTTCCTTTACCTCGTACTGCAAATACCACTCTGTAGTGTCAAATGCCGAGGCTAATGGCTGTGCTTTTCACTCTCTTCTCTACTTCTCATGTCGCGTCGCCAC
Source organism: Panax ginseng (assembly GCA_020205605.1). NCBI lineage: Eukaryota > Viridiplantae > Streptophyta > Magnoliopsida > Apiales > Araliaceae > Panax > Panax ginseng. The sequence goes on along the minus strand of CM035131.1, from coordinate 55,860,996 downwards.
TCAAAGATGGGCGATGGTTCGAAACCTCGCGCCACTGATGCCACCTCCCAAGGCTTGGTGGCCGCTGCGCGACACACCAGCATAAAACCTAGAAAATTTTTCTAAGTCTTAGAAATTGCTTAAGACGCTTACTTCCTGATTCCATAACTTATTCGTTATAACTCGAAACGAGGTCATTCCAAAGCCATTCTCTTCCTTATCTTACGTACTTTGATTACCTATGGACAGAACTTCATTCTGAATCTGTTAACATGCCATTCAATTGGCTTAATCTTTGCTTTTCGTTCGTTTTTATGTTTTTAACGTTCTTCGTTCGTTCATCCATAATTCGGTCATACGAACTCAGAACTCGTTCGTTCTTGAGTCTACGACTCACGTTTTATACATTCTTTTACATTCTTATGAAACCCTACACGTTCGGGTTCATTTACATACTTTCTATTTCTCATTCATCTTTTACGAATTTTCGCTATAACTTCGTTATAGCTCAGTTTTAATCCGTTCTTCATGAACGTTTCTAACGTTCCTAACCAAGTAATAAGCAACTAACTTATACGCAATGGTTTTAAACTTGTCCATCAACAACAATTACACTACAATGGTTTTAAATTTGTCCATCAACAACGTTCTTCGCGTTCTTCGTTCGTTCTTCATTTTTAATCGATATTTTGATTACGATTTTACTTTTTCTTGGAATTTGATGTTATAGAACACCATTCCTTACTTATTTAACTGTATCATTCATATGATCCACTCGGATCGTTCAAATTCATTACGAATCTTATACTTCCTTAAGAAATTTTTTTAACATAAACTTTAAATTTCTTATTTCTTCTTTTCTCATGATTTCAACCATATGAAATCATTCCTAACATCTGTTACTTCTTATTCTCATTAAATTATATTTTTAACATATAAACTTAAAGAAACTTATCTAGAATCTAGGTTTTCGGATTACCTCTCTTCTTTAATCTTCTTCCATCAGACAAAGCGTGCACTCGGGCAAGCTTTTCCTCTTCCTTTTCCTCTCTTCCCCATTCGAACTCTCTCTCTCTCTCAAAGTGTAGGGATTTCAAAAATCCCAAAAGAATGAAGTTACCTTCCTATTTAGTCAAGGCTTAAGGACTAAGTTAACTTAGCCCTCAAGTTTGGTTAGCCCTTAAGTTTCGTAGTTCCGTCTTTTGGGTTTCGTCCGACAGTTTTAAAAACTGAGATTCTCGAAATCCAAATATTTTTGGATATTTCGTCTTTCCTTTACCGATTAACTTTTACGTATTCTTCGGATTTTCGAAAAACTGAAAAACACTTTTTGGTGTCAAGCATTTGCCTTAACGTTTTCCCCTAACGTAACTAAATGAATGAAAAGTACATAACAATACTTTTCATCATTTTTATTTTATCCGATTTCTGCACGTTTTTCGAGAAAAACTTTTATCGGCTTACTTAACATTTCACGATATATTATCGTCAAATCTTTCGACGGAATGTCATTTCGACATATCGAACTCTCGAAATGACTTATGTTATTCAAACCCTAACCCTTAGGGTTTCGTTAGGTGAATAGTGCCTATTTCGTCTTTTTCCCCAGAAATATTTTATTCCCGAAATTTTTTTATTTTCGTCTTGAAAATTCATTTATTATCACACTATTTAACAGAATAGTGAGGACTACTAATGCTATTATCTGGACCATCACTCCGTTCCCCGACTAGTCCATGCTACGTTTTCATTTCCTGAAGAGAATAATGAAAGTAAAAGGGTGAGCTCAACTAGCCCAGTAAGAAATATTATGACTAAGATAATATATAATAAATTATCGTTAGCCTTCAACAATGTTAAACTGATATAATATAACAAACATCAAGTTTAAATACAGCGTAACAAGCAATCCATTAAAAGAGTCAAGTAGAGAATAAAATCTACTATATTTTATGATTTAAAAGGTTTTTTTATCACTTTTATCACTGAGACTCAGCTTAATAAATAATCCACATCATCCCTGCACTACGACCAAGGATATTCATTAGTATCACTGTTTGGTGGGTGAAATTTGTGTTTGTTGGGCTAAAGTCGGCTACTATTCATTAGCCTTTCTGCGTCTGTCAACACGAACAAGAAGTGCTGTATTGCCCTGATCCCAAGCCTTTTTATGGCTTAAATCGCGCCATACCTACAATTTGAGATTATGGTTTCTATTTTATTGCTGCAGATTTGAGATAGCAACAGGGCATGGTCTGAAAGTGTGTTAGCATGTTAAAAGTGTAATGTTAAGGTTAATATAATATAGTGAATTGGGGATTAATAAGTTCAAAGTTGCAAAATGGTTAGTAAATCGAGAACGTGTTATGTGGTAACTTAGTATACATAATGAGCGTTAAACAAGTGTTGCGAAGTAAAACACTTGGATTTTCTGAAATATAAATAGTAATGAAAGACTTGTTCTTAAATGATAAGTTTAGCTAGAAATGAACATGTTATGGTATGTTAGCATATCTAATAGGTATTGTGGTTCTAAAATTATGTGTAGGTGATCGTGAGTTTAATTTTATAGCTTACGCTCAAGGCAAGTTTCTAACCCTATCTTTTTACATTGAGAAAGCTTTCTAACTCTACACTTTCGTTGAGTTAGTTCTATTATTACATTGTGTAACATTATTCTTTTGATTGATTGAGTTTTTTTTATCTTATCTGTTATTGAATAAGTCAATTGTTCCTAAAATTCATTCGAGCAAACTTTAACTCTAATGTTATTTGAAATTCTTATTTGATTGAATCATTCTAACTTGTTTATAGTTAAGCAAGTTTCTTAAGTTCTATTATTGTATAATGAATGTAGTTTTGAATTCTCGTCCTTATTATTGAATTGTTTTAATTCTTTGCATGAGTTAATACTTTGTTGGGCAAGTTTTAGTTTCCAGCTTGCTATCAGTTAATGTACGTTCAGTATATTCATTTCTAATGTTATAAGACTCTAACCTTAGCTTATTTATTGTTCAAGCAAAGGTTAACCATTTTATTCACTTTATGGAATACTTATGCTCTATAGCTATTTCAAGCATGAGTTTAATAAGTATAATCAGTTCATTTATGATTCTAAATTGTTCTATGTTATATTGTTATTAAACATCCCTTGTGATTATCAAATACTATTGATTCAACTAGTCCTTTAGTTGATGTTGTTAAATTTCAAATTACCCTTGAAAGCTTATCCAAGCCAAACTTTCTTTGGTGCGGACTTGTACTCTAAATACTGAGATGAACAGCCCTATTATTATTAGGGGATAACTTACACGTAGCGTTAAATGTTTGTGCACAATACATGGTACGAAGGGCTGATCCCCCTAAGTACAAGGAGTCCTTATAGTCTTATGACTGTTAAAGTTGGGGTTGAAAGATTACTCACAACTATGGACATAGTTCATGGTCTTATGACCCTCAGTTAGATATATTCCATATTTTGGATTCTAGTTTTTGATTATCATCGTTAGAGTACTATTTAGTTTTGATGAGCCTATTGTTGGAAATTATTATTGTTATTCTCCTGTTGATTCATTATTTTATCCAGTGAGCAATTGTTTTGCTCACTCTTGCATATTTATATACTCATTGCAGCTAAAGTTGAGAAGGTAGATGAGCCTTCAACTAGCAAAAGAAAGGGAAAAATGTACAAGTGATGCTGATTTGTACTTTTGATTACTGTTATGATCATAGACATTTAATAATGATGTAATGTAATAATTTAATTCCGCACTTGAATGATGTTTTAAGGTTAGATAACCTAGGATGTTTTTGAATTAATTGATGTAACCCTATTTGAAGGGAGGATTATGGTTTAAATAATATTTTATTTGGGTAGATAGTATGAATGTATGGATAGTGAGCACCAAATCTTGTGGGAATAAAGTACCTAGATTTGGGGGTGTCACAGGTTGGTATCATAGCTTTAGGTTATGAACCTTAGGTGGGGGGGGGGGGGGGGGGAAAGCCTTAGGAAGTAACCTTTGAAAAGCTAGTGATGATAAACTCTTATCGAGTTTTAAGGAGAAAGTTATAAAACACTTATGTGCTTATGTGATTATAACTTATGTGCTCGTGAGTGTCGAGTAGTAATGATTAGTAGTTAAAACTTAAACTTTGGTTGATAGGATGGCTAATATAGGAGGATCCAGTTAGGCTAGAGAGGAGGAGCCTCGAGATATTCACGTAATTTGGGAACAACTACTGCCACGGGAAACAGTTCCGTCAGTCACAGTAGTTGAGCAGGAGAGAGTACTTGATGAGGAGGATGAGATAGAGACGGATGAGGAGGACCCCGTGGAGCTGTCACAGTCGGAGGATGAGGAGGACGAGGAGGAAGAACTTCCACTTAATTCGATAGCTGCCTGTATGTACGATGAGGTATATGATCGTAATGTGGAACTTCAAGATACTGTCGAGGAGTTACAGGAGATAGTAGCTGAACAACAGACCTCGATGGCACAGAAAGACGATGAGATCCAGGATCGAGAAGAATGACTGAACAATGTTGAAGAGAAGCTGGTCCACACTGAAGGAGAGAACGAGCGAATGATGGAAAAGATTGCAAACCTGGAGAATAAGCTGAAGGAGGAATCTATATAGAGGGCAAGAGCCAAAGACGCGTACAGTGAAGCTTATCAACAAGCCGGAATAGCAGAGAGAGACGCACAAGAAAAGAGGAGGAAGATGGAAGAGATAAACAACGTATTCAACACCGTGATCAATTGAGCTCAAGATCGAGTCATGGGTTATCTGATTCAGTTCGAGATGCTACCATTATACATGTTGGATCGCTGAACAATGTTTCAAATTATGGAGGAAGAGCGTCGTAAGGCTACGCAGTATCTTAGTAGAACATTGTAGAGAATGTAATTGATAAGTGATTAGAAAATAAACGAAATGTAAATCCTAGGTATGATATAACTAATGGGATGGATAATGATGATGTTGTCCTAAAATTGTTATAGTTTAGGAAAGTAATGTAAATAGCAGTGATGCTATTATTTTGATGTTTTCTTTAAAAGATGATGAATGAATAAAAGTTATTGTTTTACTTAAAGTGTTATGTGTTATGTGATAAACTTTTATGATGTGCAACTTAAGTATATAATACTTAAACAGTTAGATAGAATTTAATGGGTGTATTTTTAACAGAAAATGGCTTCAAGACGTCAACCACCACGATGGAGAACCATTGAGGAAAACAACAACAATAATGTGGAAGAAAACCCAGTTCAGCAGCTAGTGACGTTACTGGTGGGTGCTTTGCAGAATCAACCTCAAAATCAAGGTACAATGTTCAAGGATTTCAAGGCGGTCGGACCACCAGAATTCCGTGGCTCCATGAATCCAGTTGAGGCACAGACTTGGATTATGGAGGTAGAGAAGGTTTTTGATGTTGCTAGGGTAGAGGATAACCATAAGACTGTTTTTGCAACGTTTATGTTGAAAGCAGAGGCGAGTTATTGGTGGCAGGCCAACAAAACTCGGGAAGGACCAGGAGTGATGACCTGGGATAGGTTTAAGGAGCTGTTCTTCGAGAACTATTTCCCAGAGAGTTCGATGAGTCAGCTAGAGGTTCAGTTTTTGGAGCTAAAGCAGGGAACAATGTTGTGTTTGAGTATGCCACAAAATTCAATGAGTTGGTGAGGTTTGCGCCATATCAAGTCAGCACAGACGAACATAAGTCGAAAAGGTTCGAGCGATTTGAAACCACAGTTTGTCAATGAGGGTTTCCTGTTTCTAATTGAAGACATTTGCAGCAGTGATGGAGAAGGCGATTCTCATTTGAAAGTGCAAAGCGAGGCGATAACAAAACATAATCAAGAGCAGAAAAAGAAGAAAAGTGAAGGTAAAGCTAAGAGTGGTGGTAGTAGCGGCAGAAATGGCAATAATTTGAAGAGGAAGTGGAATGGGAATGGGGGAGCTGGAAATCAGCAAAGAAACCAGCAAAATAAGAAGTTCGAAGCGTGCGTTACGTGTGGAAAATTTCACAAGGGTGTGTGCTTGATGGGAAAACGAGTATGTTTCAATTGTGGCCAGGAGGGTCACACGCCCCAAATTGCAGAATGTGTATTTCACGTGCGGGTCCAAGGATCACTTTGCTTGTGAATGCCCTAAAAAGAGATCTGGTGAAACAAATGGGAGCAAGGGAAATGCTAGTGGAGGTGCGCTGGCTATTGTTGGACCAATAACAACAAATAAGCCCACAGCCAGAACCTTCAATATGACGGTGCAAGACGCGGTGCAATCAAAAGATGTCGTGTCAGGTATTATCCCAATCAATGATATAAATGCATATGTATTATTTGATTCGGGTGTTACTTGCTCATTTATATCTGATGATTTTGCTAAGAAATTAGAAATACCTTGTGAAGAGTTGAAATTCCCTTTAAACATAGAAATTGTGAATAGGGAAGTGATTCCTGTTAGGTTTGTATACAAGAACTGTAGGGTGAACATTAAGAGGAATATTATGGCAGTAGATTTAATCCCAATAAAACTCGGAGAGTTCGATGTTATTTTGGGAATGGATCGGCTGTTCAATTATGGAGTGCTAATTGACTGCCAAAAGAAGTGTGTAAACCTTATGACTCCGTCAAAGGTAGTTTTTCATGGTAGCAAATTTCCTAGACAAATGAAATGTCTGACAATAATGCAGGTCAAAAAGTTGTTAAGTCATAGCTGTGTAGGGTATTTAGCTTACATAGTCGATACTCAAAAGGATAAGGGTGTGAAATTGGAGGAAATACCAGTAGTTAGGGAGTTCGTGGACGTGTTTCCAGAGGATTTACCAGGACTTCCGCCTGATCGAGAAATCGAGTTCATGATCGACTTAGTGCCAGGAACCGCTCCGATATCGAAGGCCCCATACAGAATGGCTCCGGTGGAAATGAAGGAACTAATGGTACAACTGCAAGAGCTGCTAGACAAGAAGTATATTTAACCGAGTGTGTCACCGTGGGGAGCCTCGGTGTTATTCGTGAAGAAAAAAGATGGGTCAATGCGTCTTTGCATTGATTATAGGGAATTGAAGAAAGTCACTATTAAAAATAAGTACCCGTTGCCAAGAATAGATGACTTGTTTGATCAATTGAAGGGTGCTAGATATTTCTTGAAAATAGATTTGAGAAGTGGATATCACCAATTGAAAGTGAGGAAGGAGGATGTATTGAAGACGGCATTCCGAACTCGGTATGGACATTACAAATTTTTGGTGATGTCTTTTGGTTTGACAAACGCCCCTGCAGTGTTCATGGATTTGATGAACAAGGTGTTTAAACCATTTTTGGACAAATTTGTGGTGGTGTTTAGCGATGATATTCTGGTGTACTCTAAAACTTAAGAGGAACACGTGGAACACTTACGTCTGACGTTGGAGACGTTAAGAAAGGAAAAGTTGTACGCGAAATTCTCTAAATGTGAATTTTGGCTGAAACGTGTACAATTTCTTGGGAATTAATTGATAAGGATGGGATTTTCGTGGATCCATCAAAAGTTGAAGCTGTGATAAATTGGGAACAACCAAGAACTCCATCAGAAGTGAGAAATTTCTTGGGGTTGGCAGGCTATTATAGATGGTTTATTCAGGATTTTTCCAAGATTGCCACTTCGTTGACAAATTTGATAAGAAAATCTGTAAAGTTTGTTTGGACGGAGAAATGTGAAGAAAGTTTTCAAGAATTAAAGAAGAAGCTCAGTGTGGCACCTGTGTTGTCATTACCGAATAATACAGGAAATTTTGTGGTGTATAGTGATGCTTCACACAAGGGATTGGGTTGTGTCCTTATATAGAACGACATGGTTATTGCGTATGCATCAAGGCAACTGAAAGCCTACGAAAAAGGGTATATGACTCATGATTTAGAGTTGGCGGCAGTTGTGTTCACACTGAAGATATGGAGACACCATCTCTACGGAGAAAAATGTGAGATCTACACAGACCATAAAAGTCTGAAGTATATTTTCACACAGAAAGACCTGAACATGCGGCAAAGGAGATGGATGGAATTGATAAAGGATTATGATTATGAGATCTTTTATCATCCAGGCAAAGCAAACGTGGTTGCAGATGCCTTGAGTAGGAAAGGCAGAGAAAAGTTGATGTTGTTAACAGATAAGGAGGAGCTCATTTCAGCAATGGCGAGGCTAGAGTTTGAAATCAAATTTCCAGAAGAGTCCGATGAATTTTTTTTTCCGGAAGCTAGTCCAACTTTGGTGGACAAAGTGAAGAACGCACAACTTCAGGATGATGAATGCAAGAAAATAAAGCAAAGTGTAGTCGAGGGTAAAGAAGCGAAGTATAAGGTCGATACTGAAGGAATGCTAAGATTCGAGGGACAAATTTGGGTTCCAACAGTTCAGAATATTAAAGAAGAAATCATTACTGAAGCACATAGCTCAAGATATTCAATTCATCCGGGAAGTACAAAAATGTATCAAGATTTGAAGCGTCATTTTTGGTGGCCAAACATAAAAAGAGATGTTGCAGAATGCGTTGCAAAGTGCTTGACATGTCAAAAAGTGAAGGCTGAGCATCAACGACCAAGAGGATTACTTCAACCGTTGGAGATACCGGAATGGAAGTGGGAGCATATCACAATGGATTTTGTGGTAGGTCTTCCAACGACTCAGAAAGGATACGACGCGATATAGGTGATAGTGGACAGATTGACAAAATTTGCACACTTTTTGCCAATAAAGATTAGATTTAATCTTGATCAGCTGGAGAAATTATATGTTAAAGAGATCATCTCAAAACATAGAGTTCCAGTATCAATTGTATCAGATAGAGATCTGAGGTTGACATCAAATTTTTGGAAGAGACTACAAGAATGCATGGGAACGCAATTGAAGATGAGTACATCATATTATCCGTAAACCGATGGGCAAAGCAAAAGAATGATCCAGACGCTTGAAGACATGCTCAGAGCGTGCATCATGGATTTTAAAGGAAATTGGGATGATCATCTACCATTGGTGGAATTTGCATACAACAACAGTTACCACACAAGCATTGGTATGCCGCCATACGAGGCATTATATGGCAGGAAGTGCAGAACTCCACTATGCTGGGATGAAGTTGGAGAACGGTAATCGTTAGGCCCGTAATCGGTTTTACTGCATCATTTGAAATTGTCAAACTCATTAGAGCAAGATCGTAGTAATTCAAGATCGACAGTAAAAAAGTATCTTTGATCAACACGCATGAGTCGTGAGTTTGAAGTAGGAAATTTCGTATTCCTGAAAGTTTCTCCTTGGAAGGGGAAAATTCATTTTGGCAAGAAAAGAAAGCTCAGCCCAAGATTTATTGGACCTTTCGAAATTCTACGTAAAGTGGGAGAGGTGGCTTACGAAGTAGCTTTACCTCCAGAATTAGAGCATGTGCACAATGTTTTTCATGTGTCGGTGTTACAACCTTATAAACCCGATTACAAACATGTGATTGAGTATGAACCATTGCAGTTCAGTAAAGATTTGTCTTACGAAGAGATTCCTATCCAGATAGTCGACAGGAAAGAACAAGTGCTCAGGAATAAAGTGATACCTTCTGTGAAGGTGATATGGATGAACCACAATGTCAAAGAGGCTACGTGGGAACTCGAAGCTGATATGATGAAGAATTATCCTGAGTTATTTGTTTAATATGTGTCTTCGATTTTGGGGACAGAATCTTTGTAAGTAGGGGAGAATGTGACGATTTGATTATTTGAATTGTGATTCAGGGGACAGAATCCTTGTAAGTAGGGAAGGATGTAACGATCCGAAATTTTAAATTATAATTTATAAATTTATTGAGTTATATAAATATTATTTGAGGTGTTTATTGTTAAATAAATATTTTATTGATGAGACGGTTGATGAATCTAAATGCATTAGAAAATTTTCTAAATTAAATTAATTTATAATTTAGAGGTTGGTATTATAACATGAGGTGTTATGTTGTTGTGTTGATTTAATAATTTAGGTGGTATGTTAAATTATTAAATAAGTTATAATGAAAATTATAATTTTGTGATAATTGCTAAAAGGCAATATTTATTTAAAAATAATATGTGATTATAGTTTATAAACTAAAGTGTCTATTAAAATAAAAAGGAGTTAAATTAGTTTTTTCCAAGCAAGGCTTAAGTATGTTAATTCTTTAAAATTTAAATGGTTTACCAAACAAGCCTTATTGTTTTTGAATTTCTAGTTTTTGAACTTAAATAAAATAAATAATACAAATAAAATAAATAGAGTAATAAATATAATATATTTATAATATGAACGTTTATTTTGTAACTGCCATTTTATTAAGTTGGCGTATTAAGGTCTGACAGTTTTATTTGTGCGCATTATTATCAGTTGGTTCTATGCCTTATTTGCTAAGCCTAGAGAATACTGAGTTTGTGAGAGTTGAGAGAATTTGAGAGAGAAGGATTTCAGAGTATTTGCAGTGTCTAACAAAAAGGATTTCAAGCACTTGAAGGTACTTATGCAATCTTAATATATATATGTATATGTCTACATATGTGAACAACGACAAAGTTTTGCTATGCCTCGTGAATTCTATTTCTTCTATGCTCTGTGAATTCTAGTTTTTACGAATTGTTGTTATATAACTAAGTTATGGTGGTTATACATGCTTATAATGATAGAGTTTATGTCTAAACAAGAATTTGTATGCTAAATTCGATTTACATGATGAAAGAAAATTTAAATGTTGTATGTTTATATGTATTTTTTCCATATGTTCATGAAAGTATCAATTTTAGTGGACAATTAGTATGTGAAATTATAAATTGAAGCTTGTATATGTTAGTTCAATGAAATACGAGCATAACGTAATTGGAATGGAGTGATTTGGCCAAATAATGAATTCACAGTGATGATTTTTGGGATGAATATCAAAAATGGAGTTTTATATGAAAAACATGAAAATTGAGAAATTAAAATGGTTTTAGTTGTTGTTAAATTGTTCTAAGTGGTTGAATATGATAGCAATCATGTTTATGATAGTTGTATATTTCTTTTACGTGTTAATTTCAATCGTTTGTTTGGTGGGTGAAATTTGTGTTTGTTGGGCTAAAGTCATTTCTTATTCATTAGCCTTTCTGCGTCTGTCTGAACACTTAGAATGCAATTTACTTGGCAAAGTTACCAAGGCAAAAATGGCGCAATTGCTTGGCCAGGTCCCAAGCTTCGCCATACCCTAGTTTGAGATTATGGTTTACTAGCATTGCTTTGATTTGAGATAACAACAGGCATGGTCTCAAAATGTGTTAGCATGTTAAAAGTGTAATGTTAAGGTTAATATAATATAGTGAATTGGGGATTAGTAAGTTCAAAGTTGTAAAATAGTTAGTAAATCGAGAACGTGTTATGTGGTAACTTAGTATACATAATGAGCGTTAGACAACAAGCGTTAAAGTAAAACACTTGGATTTTCTACAATATAAATGGTAATGAAAGACTTATTCTTAAATGATAAGTTTAGCTAGAAATGAACATGTTATGGTATGTTAGCATATCTAATAGGTATTGTGGTTCTAAAATATGTGTAGGTGATCGTGAGTTTAATTTAATAGGTTACGCTCAAGGCAAGTTTCTAACCCTATCTTTTTACATTGAGAAAGCTTTCTAACTCTACACTTTCGTTGAGTTAGTTCTATTATTACATTGTGTAACTTTATTCTTTTGATTGAGCGAGTTTTTTTTATCTTATCTGTTATTGAATAAGTCAATTGTTCCTAAAATTCATTCAAGCAAACTTTAACTCTAATGTTATTTGAAATTCTTATTTGATTGATTCATTCTAACTTGTTTATAGTGAAGCAAGTTTCTTAAGTTCTATTACTGTCTAATGAATGTAGTTTTGAATTCTCGTCCTTATTATTGAATTATTTTAATTCTTTGCATGAGTTCATACTTTGTTGGGCAAGTTTTAGTTTCCAGCTTGCTATCAGTTAATGTACGTTCAGTATATTCATTTCTAATGTTATAAGACTCTAACCTTAGCTTATTTACTGTTCAAGCAAAGGTTAACCATTTTATTCATTTTATTGAATACTTATGCTCTATAGTTATTTCAAGCATGAGTTTAATAAGTATAATCAGTTCATTTATGATTCTCAATTGTTCTATGTTATATTGTTATTAAACATCCGTTGTGATTATCAAACACTATTGATTCAACTAGTCCTCTAGTTGATGTCGTTAAACTTCAAATTACCCTTGAAAGCTTATCCAAGCCAAACTTTCTTTGGTGCAGACTTGTACTCTAAATACTGAGATGAACAACCCTATTATTAATAGGGGATAACTTACAGCGTAGCGTTAAATGTTTAATGCACAATACATGATGCGAAGGGTGATCCCCTAAGTACGAGGAGTCCTTATAGTCTTATGATTTGTTAAAGTTAGAGTTGAAAGATTACTCACAATCTGTGGACATAGTTCATGGTCTTATGACCCTCAGTTGGATATATTCCATATTTTGGATTCCAGTTTTTGATTATCATTGTTAGAGTACTATTCAGTTTTGATGAGCCTATTGTTGGCAATTATTATTGTTATTCTCCTGTTGATTCATTATTTTATCCAGTGAGCAATTGTTTTGCTCACTCTTGCATATTTATATACTCATTGCAGCTAAAGTTGAGAAGGTAGACGAGCCTTCAACTAGCAAAGGAAAGGGAAAATGTACAAGTGATGCTGATTTGTACTTTTGATTACTGTTATGATCATAGACATTTAATAATGATGTAATGTAATCATTTAATTCCGCACATGAATGATGTTTTAAGGTTAGGTAACCTGGGATATTTTTGAATTAATTGATGTAACCCTATTTGAAGGGAGGATTATGGTTTAAATAATATTTTATTTGGGTAGATAGTATGAATGTATGGATAGTGAGCACCAAATCTTGTGAGAATAAAGTACCTAGATTTGGGGGTGTCACAGTTTCCCACAAACAACTAACAAAAAAGTTCCCGTCTCATCTACACTACCCATAATAGTGAGTTAGATCGGTTACCAGTTTCGTATATACCTTCTCTCTCTGAAGGAATTGTTTAGCCCAGCTCCCATATGTCAACCATCAAAGGTTACGATTGCACCACAACCTAACTTATCTTAACTTATCTGAACTATTAAACTATAATGTTCGTTAAGTCAATTTCTTATTCCTTATGGCTTTCGGGCAACTAAATGCCATACCTCAGGATTTATTCATCATCGTATAAGTCATACAGTCTTTTGTATACTCAGAACGATCATTCAATATTCATTCTACGCATTTATAGCATTAACCATTTTACGTTAACTTATTCTTATCTTACAGCGTCCGGTTTATTCGGCTTGGAACGTCTTTCAAGTTATAAACATTAACTTGGCTTCTTTACGCTACATATACTTGTCTTTAATTCAGCTTCTTCACCGTTCACAGGTTTAATCATTGATCTTCATTACCTTACGGTCAAACCATACACGGGGTGTAGGTTCTGCCCGTTTAATATTCACGTACACTTAACCTTCACGTTGGTTAAAGTGTTCAACGCTTACATTTCATTCTAACATTCTCATCCGACTCACATTCGACTTTCATTAATCTTCTTACCGTTCGCTACGACTTTTTTGATAATTCATATCTTACTTACTACTTTCGTCAACGTCTAAGTCATAAAACCAATGTATACTTAGAACGTTCGCTTGACGTGAATACGATTCACGAGAATCGTTTACGTATACAACATTTACGTTGTTCATCCCTTAATCTCACATTCAACCTTTACTTAAGGTTTTAATCGCTTTCATTCATTACTCGCCACTTGAACCCCATGTTCATTATTCTTTCTTAATGTCAAAGTCATACGGTTCGTTGTATGCTAAGACCGATCACTCATCGCAACAACGTTGCATTCACAGCGTCTAAACACTTTACATTCATCTCTCATTACCATGTCATAACATCAAAATGTTATACATTACTTTCGTCACTCAACGTCTAAGGAATCACAACCATAGCAATCCTTCACGTTCGTTTATCGCGACTACGGTCCTCGGACATCGGTTTTGTAACCCGCGTCTACATTCTTTGTCTTTTAATCTCATTTAATCTTTTCGTTCAACCTTCAATAAAGGTTTAAATCACTTTATTAAGTGATACAATAGTTGAACTACATGTTCATATTTCTTTCTTGCACATCCCCCAGTAATTAAGCAATTAAAAGCTCATCATTGGCTATTTCCCTGCACCGGCACTACGGCGCCGTGCCCCTTCCTTTACCTCGTCTTTTAGCGCCACTCTCTGATGTCAAATCGCTGAAATTGTTATGCTGCTATACTCTCTCTCTCTATATTTCTCATGTCGGCGCCACTCGTGATGGCGATGGCCCGAGCCTCGCACTGCTGCGCCACCTCCCAAGGCTTGACTGGCGCTGCGGCACCGAGCATAAAACCTAGAAAATTTTTCTAAGTCTTAGAAATTGCTTAAGACGCTTACTTCCTGATTCCATAACTTATTCGTTATAACTCGGAACGAGGTCATTCCAAAGCCATTCTCTTGCTTATCTTACGTACTTTGATTACCTATGGACAGAACTTCATTCTGAATCTGTTAACATGCCATTCAATTGGCTTAATCTTCGCTTTTCATTCGTTTTTATGTTTTTAACGTTCTTCGTTCGTTCGTCCATAATTCGGTCATACGAACTCGGAACTCGTTCGTTCTTGAGTCTACAACTCACGTTTTATACATTCTCTTACATTCTTATGAAACCCTACACGTTCGGGTTCATTTACATACTTTCTATTTCTCGTTCATCTTTTACGAATTTTCGCTATAACTTCGTTATAGCTCAATTTTAATCCGTTCTTTTTGAACGTTTCTAACGTTCCTAACCAAGTAATAAGCAACTAACTTATACGCAATGGTTTTAAACTTGTCCATCAACAACAATTACACTACAATGGTTTTAAATTTGACAATCAACAACGTTCTTCACGTTCTTCGTTCGTTCTTCATTTTTAATCGATATTTTGATTACGATTTTACTTTTTCTTGGAATTTGATGTTATAGAACACCATTCCTTACTTATTTAACTGTATCATTCATATGATCCACTCGGATCGTTCAAATTCATTACGAATCTTATACTTCCTTAAGAAATTTTTTTAACATAAACTTTAAATTTCTTATTTCTTCTTTTCTCATGATTTCAACAATATGAAATCATTCCTAACATCTTTTACTTCTTATTCTCATTAAATTATATTTTTAACATATAAACTTAAAGAAACTTATCTAGAAGCTAGGTTTTCGGATTACCTCTCTTCTTTAATCTTCCTCCATCAGACAAAGCGTGCACTCGGGCAAGCTTTTCCTATTCCTTTTCCTCTCTTCCCCCATTCGAACTCTCTCTCTCTCAAAGTGTAGGGATTTCAAAAATCCCAAAATAATGAAGTTACCTTCCTATTTAGTCAAGGCTTAAGGACTAAGTTAACTTAGCCCTCAAGTTTGGTTAGCCCTTAAGTTTCGTAGTTTCGTCTTTCGGGTTTCGTCCGACAGTTTTAAAAACTGAGATTCTCGGAATCCAAATATTTTTGGATATTTCGTCTTTCCTTTACCGATTAACTTTTACGTATTCTTCGGATTTCCGAAAAACTGAAAAACACTTTTTGGTGTCAAGCATTTGCCTTCACGTTTTCCCCTAACGTAACTAAATGAATGAAAAGTACATAACAATACTTTTCATCATTTTTATTTATCCGATTTACGCACGCCGAGAAAAACTTTTATCTACAATTAACATTTCACGATATATTATCGTCAAATCTTTCGACGGAATGTCATTTCGACATACCGAACTCTCGAAATGACTAATGTTATTCAAACCCTAACCCTTAGGGTTTCGTTAGGTGAATAGTGCCTATTTAGTCTTTTTCACCAGAAATATTTTATTCCCGGAAAAATTTTATTTTCGTCTTGAAAATTCATTTATTATCACACTATTTAACAGAATAGTGAGGACTACTAATGCTATTATCTGGACCATCACTCCGTTCCCTGACTAGTCCCTGCTACGTTCTCATTTCCTGAAGAGAATAATGAAAGTAAAAGGGTGAGCTCAACTAGCCCAGTAAGAAATATAATGACTAAGATAATACAGAATAAATTATCGTTAGCCTTTAATAGTTTTAAACTGATATAATATAACAAACATCAAGTTTAACTACAGCGGAACAAGCAATCCATTAAAAGAGTCAAGTAGAGAATAAAATCTACTATCTTTTATGATTTAAAAGGTTTTTTTTATCACTTTTATCACTGAGACTCAGCTTAATAAATAATCCACATCATCCCTGCACTACGGCCAAGGATATTCATTAGTATCACAACCACAAATTATCCATGCACTACGGGCCAAGGATATTCGTGTATTCATCAATGGTCATGATCATGCCAACAACTGTCCATCAATGTACTACGGGCCAATGAGGACTTTTACCACATCATTTGTAACATTACGGTCATGATTATACCGAATAATCCCTGGTCATAATCATACCAAGTCCATCTATGCACAACAGGCCACAAATGACTTTCAACATAATATAAGCATGAGGATGATGACAATAATATATGAATCCAATAAAACAAGTTCAAGAATTAATTTATCCAGAATTCAATAACGTCCAAATTGTGAACATGATACTGTTTTGTAGAGTAAAATTCAAGAATGCTCAGAAAAATATTTCCATGAAAAGATACTGGATGAAGTGCAAATATCAAGGATATTACACTAATTTCATGGAGTATAGAAGTCAAAACTTTAACCAACTGAGTATAATAAAGAATGGAATAACAAAAGAAATCACCAGGGCATGACGATAGACCACACGTATACATGTTATTCCAATGAATAATAAATTACGAAACCAGTCATGCGTAAACGCATACGATGAGGATATTCCAATGAATAATAAATAACGGAACCGGGTAAAAAAGCGAAATATGCACCAAGCGGGGATGTTCCAATGAATAATAAATAACGAAACCGGTCATGCGTAAATGCACAAAACATGATGTTCCAACATAATAATAAAGAATGAAATAATAGAAGAATTTCACCATGTATGCGGTACTTTGCATAGGCGGGTTATTCCAACATAATGATAAAGAATGGAATAATGTAAGAATTTCACCTAGTATAGGATAGATCACAGATATCTGAGTTATTCCAATGTAATATAAAAAATGGAATAATGAAGTCCTCTTCATGAATACGAAAAAAAATAATACCCTTACCTTAGAACAATGGATATAGGAGTAGTGAAGTAGCGAAATACTTTTCTTCTTTCTCTCTATAGTTTCTCTCTCTAGAGTTTCAAAGAATTCGTAAGAAATAATGAAGGAATGCGCTTCTATTTATAGGAGAATAGACTGAATAGTAACTAAATTCTGAGCGATCCAGTTGATTTACTTTTTAAACAGACGGTCCATTAGTTTACTATAAAATATTCTAATAAAATAAAATCTTTTAAATAAAATATAATATATTCTATTTATAATCTAATAAAACGAATAACTTTATAAAAATATTACATTTTTTATATAAAAGATTTTACTATACAAAATACTATGCAGTACACTATGCATAATAAAATATAATATATTCTATTTATAGTCTAATAAAACGAATAACTTTATAAAAGTATTACATTTTTATATAAAAAAAGATTTTACTATGCAAAACACTATGCATAATAGAATATAATATATTCTATTTATAGTCTAATAAAACGAATAACTTTATAAAAGTATTACATTTTATTACATTAATAATACTAATAAAACAAATCTTCATCATCATTATTATAATTCACACTATTAATCGACCAGGTCGTTCCCAGGAAAGAGGGGGCTTTCCAATAAGGATTTCTCCCTATTGGCGCGCAATTAGGTGACCAAACCTCTCTTTGGCAGAACTTCTAGACATCGTTAATATTCTAAATAATAATATTAATAACTTCGTCGTCTCAATTATTGATTTAATAATATATAAAATATCGACAATAATTGAATCAATTAACGTGAGATATTATGCAACAATTGCTGAAGCAATAATTGAACAAAACTGAGTGACTTCTCACGTAAGCATCAATAATCAATACCGTGTGCTACTATGTATTCATGTACTTCTAACACCGGGTGTTTCAACAGTTAACGATAAAACTTCCGTCGTTATTTTCATAAAATATTTTTGTCGTTTTCTCAATCCGACAATAATTCCGTTGTGGGGTCCACTATGATTGTCTTGCCGTCGTCATGAATATTCCTTGTTAAAACGAATATTCCCCGACCAATCGAATATTATATAACAACTTGCATACTTTGCAAAATTTATAACTATTACCCACAACTATAACATTATATCAAATTCATTCCATAATATTCAAAAAATGATAATTATAGAAAATTCATCTTTATTCATAAAAGTTGGGGTCTTACAATCTCTCCTTCTTATGAAATTTCATCCTCGAAATTAGGGTACATACCTGGTATGTCGAACAGGTAAGGATACCTTGATTTCATTTCAGATTTTTTAACTCCCAGATCATTTCCTCAACATCATGGTTTCTCCACAAAACTTCAACTTGAGGTATAACCTTGGAGCGTAGAATATGTTCCTTCTTATCCAAGATTTGAACAGGAACCTCTTCATACGTTAAATCTTTCGCTATTTCGTCCGGTTCTAACTCAATAATGTGGTTCGAGTCTTTCACATATTTACGTAACATGGATACATAAAAAACGTTATGAACACGAGACATACTTGGCGGTAAAGCGAGTCTATAGGCTACAGTCCCTACTCAATCGAGGATTAAAAATGGGCCAATGAATCGAGGATTGAGCTTTCCTCTCTTTCTAAATCTCGTAACTCCTTTCCATGGAGCGACACATAACAACACATGATCTCCAATATCGAATTCCACGTCCTTTCGATGAAGATCAGCATAACTCTTTTGTCGGTCATGTGAGGTTTTTATACGTTGTCGGATCATTTGAATCTTTTCCGTAGTCATACGTACCAACTCTGGTCCCAACAACGTTGCTTCACCCACCTCATCCCAGCATACTGGAGAACGACACTTTCTTCCATACAATGCCTCGAATGGAGCCATGCCAATACTTGTTTGATAATTGTTGTTGTAAGAAAACTCCACTAATTGTAAGAACTTGTCCCAACTTCCCTTGAAGTCAAGGACACAAAGTCTTAATAAATCTTCAAGAGTTTGAATAGTCCTCTTTGATTGTCCGTCTGTCTGAGGATGATATGCCGAACTAAATCGTAAATCTGTGCCCATAGCTTTTTGTAAACTAACCCAAAATCATGAAGTGAATCTTGGGTCTTGATCAGAAACTATGGATACTGGCATACCATGCAGTCTTACAATCTCGTTTATGTACATACGAGCAAGATGTTCAAGTGTATAAGTTTCTCGTATTGGTAAGAAATGAGCAGACTTGGTCAATCTATCAACAATGACCCAAATTGCATCTATGCCTTGAGAAACCTTGGGAAGACCAGTAACGAAATCCATGGTAATGTGCTCCCACTTCCATTTTGGAATTTCAAGTGGTTGCAATGGACCTTTTGGTACTTGATGCTCTGCCTTGACTCGTTGACAAGTTAAACACCTTGAGATAAACAGCGCAATCTCTCTCTTTATATTGCCCCACCAAAATGTATATCGAAGATCATGATACATTTTGGTACTCCCAGGATGAATTGCAAACGGTGTGTTGTGCGTCTCCATCATGATTTTATACTTTAACTCAGGATCGTTAGGAACACAAAGTTTGGAGTTGACTCGAAGTATTCCTTCATCATCGATTCTTGCTTCCGGCATAGCACCTTCTTGTACTTTCTTCCTTATATGCATCAGCTCCAAGTTTGTAGCTTGAGCAGCTTTAACTTTATCGATTAAAGTCGGTTCTACTCGTATATTCGCCATCATCACGTGGGTCCCTGGAGTCTTTATCTCTATCTCCATCCTTTGTAAGTCATACAAAATGGGCCTCTACGTTGACAATATCGCATTCGTACCTGCATATGATCTTCTACTTAATGCGTCAGCTACCACGTTTGCTTTTCCAGGATGGTATTGGATGGTATGATCATAATCTTTCAACAGTTCAAGCCAACGTCGCTGTCGCATTTGAGTTCCTTTTGAGTGAAGAAATATTTGAGACTTTTATGATCCGTAAAGATCTCCACTTTCTCCCCATACAAGTAATGCCTCCAAATCTTTAGTGCAAAAACAACAGCTGCCAACTCTAGATCATGAGTATGATAATTTCTCTCATATTCTTTGAGTTGTCGAGAGGCATAGGCTATAACTTTCCCATGTTGCATGAGAACACATCCTAACCCTTTGCTTGAAGCATCACTATAGATGACAAATCCCTCCAAGCCAGATGGTATTGTCAGAATAGGTGCTGAAATGAGTCTCCTTTTGAGTTCTTGAAAACTCTTCTCACATTCCTTGTTCCAAACTAAATTTGGTATCTTTCCGAGTCAGCTGAGTTAAGGGAGTAGCGATTCGAGAAAACCCTTCTACGAATCTCCGATAATAACCAACTAAGCCGAGAAAGCTACATACTTCGTTCACTGATTTAGGTTGCTCCTAGCTTTGAATAGCTTCAATCTTTGCTGGGTCAACAGTTATTCCATGACTTGATACCACGTGCCCAAGGAATGCTACTTCCTCAAGACAGAACTCGCATTTATTTAACTTGGCATAAAGCTTATATTCACGAAGCGTTTGAAGTATCAACCTCAAGTGTTGCTCATGATCTTCACGGCTTTTGGAATAAATAAGGATGTCATCAATAAAGCGACCACAAAGTGATCCAAATATTCCTTGAATACTCGGTTCATCATATCCATGAAGGCAACAGGAGAATTAGTCAATCCAAAAGACATGACTAGGAATTCATAATGCCGATCTTAGGGAGTTACGGCCGCCGTCTTTGGAATGTCATCGGTTCTAATCTTCAATTGGTGATATTCTAACGAAGATCAATCTTTGAAAAAGAATTTGGCGCCTTGCAACCGGTCAAACAGTCATCAATACGTGGTAATGGGTACCTATTTTTGATGGTGACATGATTCAACTCCCGATAATCAATACAAAGTCGCATACTCCCGTCTTTCTTTTTCACGAATAGAATAGGAACACCCCAAGGAGACGTATTAGGATGAATGAAACTGATGTCTAACAATTCCTACAGTTGGGTCTTTAACTCCTGAAGTTCAATAGGAGCCATTTGATATGGGGCTTTGCAAATAGGTTTTGTACCGGGTTCAAGGTCGATACAAAATTCAATTTCACGCTCTGGGGGTAGGCCAGGAAGTTCTTCAAGGAATACATCAGGAAATTCATTAACAATACAAATATCATTCAAAACTGACGTATTTTTGTTTAGATCCATGACATGAGCTAAGAAAGCTTGACATCCATTTTTCAATAAACGAATAGCTTTATGGCTTGAGATGACAGTGATTGATTTTAATGGTTTGGTTGCTTGAATTCGCATAATAGGTTGGTTAGGAATATGAAAGCTAATAACCTTACGAAAATAATCAATTTTGCATGATGAGTAGTTAACCAATCAATCCCTAGAATTACGTCAAATGCAAGTATTTTCAATGAAATAAGATCGACAGGTAATGATGAGGGTACCGATTTGAACCAAACAAGACTTATAAATAGTGGATGTAATAAAGGTTTCTCCCAACGGAGTTTCAACAGATAAGTCAAAGTCCAATTTCTCCAGAGTCAAATTTAAATGTTGAGCGCAAGTAAAAGAATTAAAAGAATGGGTAGAATCGGTATCAAATAAGGTATATACTTCGCTAGAGTTTATGATAAGCTTACCCGTGATGACCTCGTTCGGGTTCCTTGCTTTCTGAGAGGTCACGACAAACGCTCTCCCTTGCACTACTGGCTTTGACTTTTCTGGGACGTCCTTTGGTGCCTCCATCCTAGCTTAACTTTTCTTTGGTGAATGACAAAATAGGGCTAGGTAACCTTCTCTTCCATAATTATAACATGCTTTGGATGGCATCGCGCAGTTTGGACTGATGTGTCCCTCCCCTCCGCATTTGAAGCATATGATAGGTGGTCGTTCTTCTTCCTTAACAACGGGTGCTGGTGCTGACGTCTTTCCATCATTGTTGAATCTCCTCTTCTTGAAATGTCCATTCTTATTATTTTGGCCATGATTACCACCGAAAGTGGTTACTATTTTGGGCATGTTGATTCCTCCACGCTTATTGTCACCGCTTCAATGATGTATCACCGGTATTATCATTTTCTGGTTTACTCTCTTTTGGTTGGGTTGAATCATTATCGCGCTCCAATAATCGAGCCCCTATTAACAACATCCTAATACAAACACGGTTTATGAGAGATAAGATATTGGCGTATCTCGGGTTTCAAACCTCTTAGAAACATTCGTGTCATTCTCTCCTCATTATCAACCAAATGGGATGCAAACCGGGACAACTCGGCAAACTTGGCCTCGTACTGCGACACGGTCATATTGTTTTGCTCCAGCTTGATGAACTCTACGTCTTTCATGTAACGAATACTTTCAGGAAAGTACATTTTCATTGAACAATTCTTGGAACTTCACCTAAGTCATCTTCAGTGCGGCAGGTTGAGTACGTTTTACAGATTCCCACCAGTAATCTGCCTCTGCACGCAACATGAAGGTGGCAAAGGGAACCTTTTGCTCCTCGGAGCATCCCAGGACATCAAATATCTTGCAGATCTGCTTTATCCACGTCTCCGCCTTAAGTGGTTTTGGCTCTCCAAAAAACTCTAGTGGTCCCAGTTCCTTGAACTGCTTAGCGGTGACTGTCCGAGAGTTACCAGTGTTTCCACCTACATTCTGTACAGGAGTTGCTCTTGCCTGATGTTGCATAAAGCCTCTAAACATTCCATCATTCACCATCTTGTCAGTGTTGTTGTTTGCCTAAGGATTGTTGCCTTCCTGATGCACATTATCCTGATTATTGATCTGTGGAGACTCAACGGTCTCCTGTGCTCCATTGATGTTCTCAACATTCTCGGATGTCATTTTCAAATACTATCACAAAACAAGGGTTAATTAACATATCACATATTATCCCTATACTTTGACCGACCAATTAAATACCAAATAAACTTAGGTAGGTCATACTAGTGAAGGAATTCCCCGTCTCTCCCCTCCTAGTTCTTATCTCACATCTTAGCCAGGGATCATATTCCTAAGCTTTGATACCAACTGTGACGCCCCCAAAATAGGTATACATCACCTATCTTGAGTCGCCAAATACATGGTACAAAATTCAAATACAACTTAATTATAAAACAGTCGTGTAAAATACGACAAAACATATGCTGTGAGTTTTAATACAAATATTGTCATCTAGACAATATCCACACTCAATTGAGTCCTCATTACATTTATTATCACACTATTTAACAAAATAGTGAGGACTACTAATGCTATTATCTGGACCATCACTCCGTTCCCTGACTAGTCCCTGCTACGTTCTCATTTCCTGAAGAGAACAATGAAAGTAAAAGGGTGAGCTCAACTAGCCCGATAAAAAATATTATGACTAAGATAATACGAGAATAAATTATCGTTAGCCTTCAACAGATGTTAAACCGATATAATATAACAAACATCAAGTTTAACTACGATTGGAACAAGCAATCCATTAAAAGAGTCAAGTAGAGAATAAAATCTACTATCTTTTATGATTTAAAAGGTTTTCATCACTTTTATCAACTTTGGACTCGACAATAAATAATCCACATCATCCACACTTTACTGACCAAGGATATTCATTAGTATCACAACCACAAATTATCCATGCACTACGGGCCAGGATATTCGTGTATTCATCAATGGTCATGATCATGACAACAACATCCATCAATGCACTACGGGCCAATGAGGACTTTTACCACATCATTTGTAACATTACGGTCATAATTATACCGAATAATCCCTGGTCATAATCATACGAAGTCCATCTATGCACAACAGGCCACAGATGACTTTCAACATAATATAAGCATGAGGATGATGACAATGATATAAGAATCCAAAAAACAAGTTAAAGAATTAATTTATCCAGAATTCAATAACGTCCAAATTGTGAACATGATACTGCTTTGTAGAGTAAAATTCAAGAATGCTCAGAAGAACATTCCCATGAAAAAATACTGGATGAAGCGCAAATATCAAGGATATTACACTAATTTCATGGAGTATAGAAGTCAAAACTTTAACCAACTGAGTATAATAAAGAATGGAATAACAAAAGAAATCACCGGGCATGCGATAGAGCCGCATGACAAGTTATTCCAACAGAATAATAAATAACGGAACGAGGTCATGCGTAAACGCATACATACGAGGATATTCCAATAGAATAATAAATAATGGAACCAGGTGTCGATTTAAATTTGCAAGCGGATGTTTCAACAGAATAATAAATAACAGAACCAGGTCATGCGTAAATGCACAGACATGATGTTCCAACATAATAATAAAGAATGGAATAACAGAAGAATTTTACCATGTATGCGGTACTTTGCATAGACAGGTTATTCCAACATAATGATAAAGAATGGAATAACAGAAGAATTTCACCTAGTATAGGATAGATCACGTATCTGAGTTATTCCAATGAATAAAAAATGGAATAACGAAGTTCTCTTCATGAATACGAAAGAAATAATACCCTCACCTTAGAACAACTGGATATAGGAGTAGTGAAGTAGCGAATACTTTTCTTCTTTTCTCTATAGTTTCTCTCTCTGTAGAGTTTCAAAGAATTAAGTAAGAAATAATGAAGGAATGCGCTTCTATTTATAGGAGAATAGGCCTAATAGTAACTAATTCTGAATTAGTCCAGATTGATTTACTTTTTAAGCAGACGGTCAGTTTGGTTTACTATAAAATATTCTAATAAAACAAAATCTTTTAAATAAAATATAATATATTCTATTTATAATCTAATAAAACGAATAACTTTATAAAAGTATTATATTTTATATAAAAAGATTTTACTATCTGCAAAATACTATCAGTACTATGCAAACACTATGCATAATAAAATATAATATATTCTATTTATACTCTAATAAAATGAATAACTTTATAAAAGTATTACATTTTATATATAAAAGATTTTACTATACAAAACACTATGCATAATAGAATATAGTATATTCTATTTATAGTCTAACAAAACGAATAACTTTATAAAAGTATTCTGTTTTATATAAAAAGTTTTTTTGTTTTATTACAATAATAATACTAATAAAACAAAACTTCATCATCATTATTATAATTCACACTATTAATTGACCAGGTCGTTCCCAAGAAATAGGGGGCTTTCCAATAAGGATTTCTCCCTATTGGCGCGCAATTAGGTGACCATACCTCTCATTGGCAGAACTTCTAGACATCGTTAATATTGCAAATAATAATATTAATAACTTTGTCGTCTCAATTATTGATTTAATAATATATTAAATATCGACAATAATTGAATCAATTAACGTGAGACACTATTCAACAATTGTTGAAGCAATAATTGAACAAAACTGAGTGACTTCTCACGTAAGCATCAATAATCAATACCGTGTGCTACTATGTATTCCTGTACTTTTAACACCGGGTGTTTCAACAGTTAACGATAAAACTTTCGCCGTTATTTTCATAAAATATTTTTGTTGTTTTCTCAATCCGACAATAATTCTGTTGTGGGGTCCACCAATGATTGTGTTGGTCGCATTTAATATTCCCCTGTTAAAATGAATATTCCCCACCAATCGAATATTATATAACAACTTGCGTACTTTGCAAAATTTATAACTATTAGCCACAACTATAACATTATATCAAATTCATTCCATAATATTCAAAAAATGATAAATATAGAAAATTCATCTTGATTCATAAAAGTTGGGGTCTTACATGGTGAGCAAAATCCTTCCCCTTGATCTGACACGTCAATAGAAAAAGAAGTTCCTACATGACTTCAAGTGGTACATGTGAGATGAACCCTATTTATTCAGATAGTGCACAGACAAGATGATTCGTAGATGTGTACCGTACAACAATGTGAAAAATATGTTACACTGATGCATTTCATCTGCATATAGGGGACATTATGGTAGTGAGCGGACAGTGGCCAAGGTACTTCAAACAGGATTTTACTGGCCTACTGTGTTCAAGGATGCCCACCAGTTCTTGAAAAACTATGACAGATGCCAAAGGGTGGGCAATATATCAAAGAGGAATGAGATATCGCTCAACACTATCATGGAAGTGGAAATTTTTGATGTATGGGGGATGGACTTTATGGGACCGTTTCCTCCTTCATTCAATAACCTGTATATCTTACTAGCTGTAGATTACATGTCAAAATGGGTTGAAGACGTAGCACTCCCTACAAACAATGCCAAGGTGGTTCTTAAGTTTTTACAAAAGAATATCTTTATAAGGTTTGGCACGCCAAGAGCAATCATAAGTGATGAGGGTAGTCACTTCTGTAACCGATCATTTACAACTCTATTGGCAATGTATGGGGTCAATCATAGGGTAGCTACATCATATAACCCCAAAACGAGTGGTTAAGCTGAGGTTTCCAACATAGAGGTGAAGAAATTTTTAGAGAAGGTAGTAAATCCAAGAAGAAAAGATTGGTCTCTAAAGTTGGACGATGCACTATGGTCTTACAGGACAACATACAAGATGCCAATTGGGATGCCTCTGTATTAGTTAGTCTACGGGAAAGCATGCCACCTCCCGGTGGAATTACAGCATAAAGAATATTGGGTAATTCAGAAACTCAATTTTGATCAAAAATAGGTGTAGGAGAGAAAAGGTTGCTCCAATTGAACGAACTCGATGAATTTTGACTGCGAGCATATGAGAACTCAAAGATGTACAAGGAAAAAGTCAAGAAGTGGCACGAACAAAAGATTATGCAAAGAAAGTTCGAACTGGGAAAATCAGTGTTACTGTTCAACTCACGACTGCAATTTTTCCCAGGAAAGCTCAAATCCCAATGGTCAGGGCCATTCACGATTAAGAAGGTTTTCGCACATGGAACCGTTGAACTATACAATAGAAATCCACTTAAGACATTTAAAGTCAACGGTTAATGGTTGAAGCACTACTGGGGTGGCGACATCGACAATGAAGCCACCGCGATCACACTTGCCGATGCACCATGAACAGGGAGTAGTCAGGCTGAAAGACTCAAAGACAAGCGCTCATTGGGAGGCAAACCAAATTACTTTCATTTACAGTATTTTTTATGTTATGTTAGTTAATTTGTAGTTTAATGTGTAATTCTAGTATGAAGTAAGTTTATTTCGGTCCAATAGGTAGTTAGTTAAGTCATCATTTTTAGTAAATTCGACCTTACTTGCTCAATTTTCATGATGTTATCTTATATTTGTGATTTCAATGTGTTTTAGGTGTTTAAGATGTTAGTGGACATGCATTTGATGAGAAGAAGTTGAAAGCTCAAAGCCATCTGCAGAATACCCCCCCCTCCTGCCAGGGCGGGCTTTTTATGAAGGATACTGCTTTCTTAAAATGAAGGTCTTAAATTAAAAATGAGAATACCCCCTATTTGGGAGGGCTCTGCAAGATATAAATACCCCCCTCCGAGGCGGGGGTACGGGACTTGGACAGTTTTATTCTGTATTATAACTGACTTTTCCTTTTTTTTCTCCCATAATCGATCCCTACTCTCTCACATAAAACTCCCATGAACTCCTAACTTATCCTCCATCATCCCAAATATTCCCCACTTTTCCTCTACATTAATCCACGAAATCCCACACAATATCCTTCTCTATTTAAACCCAAACCTAACTCTATTGCTTCCATACCAATTTCAGATTTCAAGCCAAAGGAAGTTAGGGTTTTGACAACAACAAGAAAGGGGAAAAACAACAAAGTGTCACCACCAACTGGGAATTCATACTTCAACTAGGTCAATACGCTGTGGGTAAGCAAATACTTGCAAGTTTTCATCATTTATCACCATAGTTGAAGTTCAATTATCATATTTGGGGGTATTGTGAGTCGTGCACACCATGTGTTTGACAAATTGTGCAAGTGAAGTTTGGGGGAATCTGTGATCGAATTGACTACCATGGCACCTAAGACACCATCCAAGCGACAATGGGGTGAAGGTTCAAGGTCTACACCACCTGCACGAGCCTTTGATAGGCGAAGACTTATGAGTACCAATGTCGCCGATAAGTACAACTATTTAGTGCCCAAAGCAATAACTCTTGAGCGGGGCTTGGCACCAGACAATGTCGATGGGAAAATGAGGAGGCAAATATATGAGCAAGGCTGGGAGATGTCGATAGATGAACCCGACCCCATGATAGTCAACATGGTGAAGGAGTTCTATACAAACATTAAGGATAGGGCACCATTCAGTGCATTCGTGAGGGGTAAACAGGTGCCCTTCAGTCTAGAGGCTATTAACAACTACTACAGTATGCGAACCCCTACGATATGCCAGTATTCTCAATTAGGTGATAGTGGTCCCGATTATGATCATATTCTAGTCGAGATAACTAAGTCGGGTACTATATGAGTTAAAGGATGAAAGGGCGACACAATCTTCCTCAGCAAGGACTTGAGCCGCTAAGGCAAGATATGGTATGTGTTTTTATGCGCTAATTTGTTTCCATCCACATATACCACTGAGGTAACGAGGGAGAAAGTGCTTATGTTGTATGTAATTTTGAAAGATTTTAACATCGATGTCGGCGCCATTATCAGCTTCTCTATACGGCGATGCCTACGAAGGCCATTCTCC
Source organism: Panax ginseng (assembly GCA_020205605.1). Taxonomy (NCBI): domain Eukaryota; kingdom Viridiplantae; phylum Streptophyta; class Magnoliopsida; order Apiales; family Araliaceae; genus Panax; species Panax ginseng. Next base: position 55,832,061 of record CM035131.1, on the reverse strand, counting down.
GGCGGTCTGCCACACCCATCCCTCATTTGTGGGCTATGTAAGCAGGCTAGTGTTAGATGGTCCAAAGATGAGCCTTCCCAGCAGCCTCTCCAGCTATTGGACTCCTGCATGATTTCACGCTACACAGTCTGGCCTGGGGGGGAGTCATACCCAAGTGGCGTCAGTTTTATATTCCCACCGGCTTCGGAGGAAGAGGAAGAGGCTGAAGACACATCTAAAGACGATGAATTCCAAGCCGATGAGATGACTAAAGAGCAGGAGACAGCATAGAGTCGAAGGATGGGCAGATTTATGTTCATTAAAAAATTTTGCAGTCTCCAACGCCTTGTAGACAAAAGGGATAAAGAAGCTAACCGACAGATGAAGCGACTGGCGGCCAGGCAGGACCATATTTTTAAAGCCATGAACACATCCTTTGCTTCGCTAAATCCAGCATTACAAACTCTGAATCCAGCCGCGGCCGACCAGTTTCCATACCATCCGCCAGAGCCCATGCCACAATTTCCACCAACTGATTCTGAATGTGACGCCCCCAAAATAGGTATATATCACCCATCTTGAGTCGCCAGAAAATACACTACTGACAACTTCATTTATACAACTATTGTGCAAAATACGAGGACAGGTATACTGTGAGTTTTAATACAAATGTATGTAACTCTCATGGTGCCTCGACCACAACCTTACAATGGTACTTTATATAAAAGTACAGTCAAAAACTGTTTTAGAAATTAAAATCTTTGGGAAGTGTTCAAGGAAACCTTCGTACATAGGAGGCCATGAATCTAAGTTATGATAGATATCATATGTCCAGAGAATTATCCTTGGTTGACCCAATAGACCCCAAAGAAAAATGAGAAGATTACTATCATGTTCCTTCCAATGGTGAGTCTTCTCTTGACATATAACTATCTCCACTGTCTCCAAGTGAAAAATATATTTCAAATAAACTCCAAGATCATATAGGTAGTGCTCGTAGATATTCTCAACAAGTGGATGTGCACAACCCTATCTTATGATAACACGAGGTTGTATGTCATTAGACATCTTGTATGATAGTGACAAAAAACACTTCCAAAGTTGGGTTCACCTCACCCTATTCGGTTCACCAAAATTAAATATCAAATGACGTATACAATACGACACACTTATCTAAAGTTCTCAAATAAATTATTTCCATACTATTTAGGGAGAACCTCAACAGCTATAGACCATCGTTCTATTCCACTATTATCCCCGCTCGACTCGGCAACACTCTTATTACCTGAAAGGAATTGTGAAGCAAAAGGGTGAGCACAACTAGCCCAGTAAAGAATATCATAACTAAAGATAATTAAATTATCAATAGCTTTCGTCAATAATAAATCAAAGATTTAGAACATATGGGAGATGATAAAACTTTTCAACCATAGTTGCAGTGGAACGAGCAATCCATTAAAAGATTCAAATAGACCATCAGGTCTATTATCTTCTCCATGTTAAAAGTCCACCAATAATGTTTTATCCCTGTAACATCAATCAACAATTCATGTCCACAATCATATGAATAACTCATAATCATAATTGTGATTCTGAATTCCTTTTCACACCCAGGATGAAGATAATTTTCATCACCTATCTTCACCTGAAACATCAAAAATCATGGTTATACCAAATCATAATTCCTTCTCATAATCATACTAATAAATTCATCTTTGCACTATGACCAAAGATATACAACTGTATAACCAATAACCAACAGTTCATCTTTGCACTACAGGCCAAAGATATACAACTGTAAAACCAATAACCAACAACCCATCTTTGCACTACAGGCCAAAGATATACAACTATAAAACCAATAATGTTGAGACTTCGACTTAATAGTATCACGACCACGAATTATTCATGCACTACGGGTCAAGGATATTCGTGTTTTCAATTACGGTCATGATTATACCAAATAATCTCTGGTCATAATCATACCAAGTCCATCTATGCACTACGGGCCAAAGATGACTTTTACCACATCATTTATAACATTACGGTCATGATTATACCGAATAATCCCTGGTCATAATCATACCAAGTCCATCTATGCACTACAAGCCACAGATGACTTTCAACACAACACAAGCATGAGAATGATGACAATAATATAAGCATTAATCAAACGAAAATAAGGATAAATATTAAAGACTTTAAATTTATCCAAATAATATCAATCACTTAATAAACTCATAATCTAATATTATTAATATTATAACAATATTTTAATCACTTCTTAAACTTATAAATACTTTATTTCAATTGTTTACACTTTACCAAATAATGCATTTAATCATTCAAAAATGCCATACTCATAAGATTCCATCACCAATGATCAAATCCCTCATCAAAAATCTGCGTATACCCTATATAGGATTTCTAAGCCATAAAATCCTATTTTTCAACTTTGTTACTTCACATAACATATTTAACTCATTTACTCATAACTAGATCATTTTCATGAAAAATACCAAATCAGTCCCAAAAATATTTTTTTTGGGGGATTTAGAAGAATATAGTCTCATATTGAACATATATTTTTCTTGGAATTTTTAAAATTCATTTACTATTTTTCAAAAATCTATTTCTAATTAATTCCTTAAGAAATTAGCTACCTCAAGTTTAACTCCAGAAATTCCCAAATCTTGGCAGGATCTTACACATGTTAACGTGAGCTTCCAGTTTAAATTTCATGGTCATCGGAGTTATAGAACTCCAATTATAGCATTTTTTGTTAGAAAAACCTAAATATTGAAATGGTCATAACTTGCTCATTTTAAGTCCGAATGAGCTCATTTTTGGACAGGAGATACTTTATACCATATATTTTCATGCCCAAAAGGCTAGAATTTTTCTCACAAATTAAGTGGCCGAAACAGCCCTTTTAAATTTCTGGGCAGTAGCTTTTTCATATTTTGTAGCTTTTGACTTCTTTGCTAAAATCAGTCCATACAAAAATCTACAATACCTTTTCTAGTGATTCCACCTGCATAAGTTAGAAAACTCATATATCTAACTCTAGAACTTGACCACACTCAAAAATTCAAAATACAATAGGAGATATGGTCAATTGATTTCATGTTCCATTTTCACCAAAAATCTGATTTTTAACTCTTTGTGATTTCTAAGAAACTTACATGTTTTCACATAATAACCAACATAACTCATCATAACACTTAATAATACTACATATACCCATGATTTTCATCAGTCCAATGCTTTTATTATAACTTTCATCATAATCCACGTAAACAGATCATTTCCACAATTTAATAAGGAATGAATACAAAGGATCATTCACTATGCATGTGGTAATCCACATAGACAGGTTATTCCAACAGAATAATAAAGAATGAAATAACTAAAGAATTCACCATGCATGCGATAGATCGCACAGATGGGTTATTCTCAACAGAATAATAAAGAACGGAACTAGGTCAGGCGTAATTCTCACCGACAGGATATTCCAGGTTAGGCATAATTCGCACCGACAGGATATTCCAATAGACTAATAAATAATGGAACCAGGTCATGCGTAAACGCATGCATGTGATATTCAACGTAATAATAAAGAATGGAATAATAGAAGAATTTCACCATGTATGCGATTACTTCACATGTAGCGAGTTATTCCAACATAATAATAAGGAATGGAATAATAGAAGAATTTCACCATGTATAGGGTAGTCCAGCGTATCAAAGTTATTCCAACAGAATAATAAAGAATGGAATAATGTAAGTTCTCTTCATGAATACGAAAAGAAATAATACCCTTACGAGTATAACCAATAATATCCTTTATCTTAGAACAAACCTGGATATAGGAGTAATGAAGTAGCGAATATACTTTTTTTTCTCTCTATAGTTTCTCTCTAGAGTTTCAATTGAATTAAAGAAATAATGAAGGAATGAGCTTCTATTTATAGGAGAATGGACCTGAATAGTAACTAATTCTGAACGGTCCAGTTTGATTTACTTTTAAGCGGACGGTCAGTTGTATCGTTTACTATAAAATATTCTAATAAAACAAAATCTTTTAAATAAAATATAATATATTCTATTTATAATCTAATAAAATAAATAACTTTATAAAAGTATTATATTTTATATAAAAAGATTTTACTATGCAAATACTATGCAGCACTATGCAAACACTATACATAATAAAATATAATATATTCTAATTATTATCTAATAAAACAAATAACTTTATAAAAGTATTCTGTTTTATATAAAAAAAATTTACTATGCAAAATACTATGAATAATAGAATATAATATATTCTATTTATAATCTAATAAAACGAATAACTTTATAAAAGTATTCTGTTTTATATAAAAAGTTTTTCTGTTTTATTACATTAATAATACTAATAAAATAAAACTTTATCATCATTATTATAATTCACATTATTAATCGACCAGGTTATTCCCAGGAAAGAGGGGGCTTTCCAATAAGGATTTCTCCCTATTGGCGCGCAATTAGGTGACCAAACCTCTCATTGGCAGAACTTCTAGACATCGTTAATATTGCAAATAATAATATTAATAACTTTGTTATCTCAATTATTGATTTAATAATATAAAAAATATCGAAAATAATTGAATCAAACTGAGTGACTTCTCACGTAAGTATTAATAATCAATACTGTGTGCTACTATGCTACCACGCGTATTTTACCACCGATTATTTTATGACAACTTGCTTACTTTGAAAAAATTTCAAATGTCACCCTTAACTTTAAACTTTTATCAATTTAAATATTCACCAAAATAGAAAAATTGAATACTTTTATTTCATAAAATTTGGGGTCTCACACTGACAATGAAGAACGTCGACTTTATGAGCCACAACCGTCATCACCACCATCACCTCAACCTTAGATGATTATAGGGAAGTCCTTTTACACTTACTGCTATATTTTTACAATGAGGACATTGTAATTGCTAAAGTTTGGGGGAGTTTAGTTTAGTTTAGTTTGTTATATTTTTTTCATATGTTGTCATGTTTAGGTTTAGATTCATTATGTTGCATTCATGTAGTATAATTGCATAATAGTTTGCACAGTAATGTAGTATTGTAAATAGTTTTTTTTATTAGTTTCTGTTTCTATTATTCTCATTCCGTATAAAAATATCACAAAAATTTTAGTTAGTACTGTGTTTATCTTGCATGAGTCCAGCTATTAGATAGTACAATTTATTTTGGCCAATGATGAGATTGAAATTAAGTAGATAAGTATAGTACTAATTATTAGAGTGTTGGTGTGATTTTCTGTTATGAATTAAATCTTTTTCTTTTTAAAATTGGTATAATAAGGTTAGCACAATAATAAAAACTATGTTGACTGATTAAGTTCAAATTGATACATAATGGAACTCTAAAGGATAATGCTAGTTTGAATGAAAGAATGACAAGAATAGGCAGGAAGGCTAAAGTTAGGCAAGAACCTAAGTTTGGGGGGAAATTTGGGGTATATAAGCTATATCTAAAAAAAAGAATAAATACCGTGGCAGGCTTGTCTAGTTTTGTGGCCTTTGTTACTTCAGTAAGTAAGCCCGAGGGGATTGCCTTTACACCTAGCGCCCTAAGGCCTTAATGGTTTGGGAGTCATTGGTCGAAAGCTCGTTAAGGTAGCAGGCTTGTCTAGTTTTGTGGCCTTTGTTACTTGAGTAAGTAAGCCTGAGCGGATTGTCTTTACACCAAGCGCCCTAAGGCCTTAATGGTTTGGGAGTCGTTAGTCGAAAGCTCGTTAAGGTAGCATTGAAAAGCCTAAGGGAATAAGACATTGCACAACCATGAGTATAAAAAAAAGAGAAATGAATAAAATGGGAAATAAGAGCAAAAAGCCCCCATAAATGAAAAATAAAGCATAAATGCCCTATTTTGACACTTGATATTGGTAATTGTTTGATTTTAGTTGGATCTTGACTATTTTTTGAATTTCTTGAGTTCACACTGTATGATGCCTTCAAAGAGACCTATTATGTGTTAAATTTGATTTTGTATCAGTTAGCATGGGTGTTGAGCACACACGCACTATATCAGTGCAACAGATTAAAATTTGATGATTGATTGGGAAATTACTGATTTGCTTTGATATAAGGTATTATCATGTTTACTTGATTTCTCTGAGGCCGGTTGAACAGACTTGTTTCTGTCATTACTGCTGGATTCGTAGGCATATAGATTAGTTGTATTCCATTCCATTCCATTGCATTGCATTACATTTTTGTTTTGTTTTGTGCTTGAGGACTAGCACGGGTTTAAGTTTGGGGGAGTTTGATGAGTAGGTTTTACACCTGCAAATCGGCCTCTAATTCGGACTTAAACTATGTTGATCATGTGTATTTATGTTCGTTTTTACTTGTTTATGTTTGTTTTATGTTTAGATGGTGTGGCTAGCATTAGTGGCATAAAAGGTGGCTTTCTGACAGGAAGTGGCATCAAAATGACCAAAAAGTGTAGCTACAGAAACACCCCCCGCCGAGGCGGGCAAAATACAAAGGAAAACCCTTGTCGAGGTGGGCCTCTATAGTGCAAATACCCCCTGCCGGGGCAGGGATATGGGAGAGATAAAGAAGTTCAATTTGTTTAGAATTCTGCAGCAGCGTGAAGGGGAGCAAGTTGGCATGGCTTGGGACTTTGATGGGCGTCGGTTTAAGAGCTAATTACATGATTTGTGCAGGATATAACATAATACAAAAAGAGAGACATAAGAACAATCAATAAAGTAGCAAGACAGAGCCCTAATTTTTGTGAAGAACATTGGAGGAAAGCAAGGAAGTTCAGAATCACGAAGATTACGAATTGGAGCAAGTAGAAGGGTGGTTTTGTATCTATTCTACTTCTTTAATTCAATTATTGTAATTGGGATGATGGATTCTTTTATGATTTCAATTTTTATTTCATTTATGATGAACTAAATTACTTTTTAGGCTTATTGTGGATCTTTATTGTTGAACGATGATTATCATACCTTGAATTAAGTTTAATAATCTATCAATTCAGTTTATCTATTGTGATTTGTGTTTAATTTACTAATTTCTTGATCACCAATTCTGTGTGGATTTGTATGGATTCGAGAGATGATGTATGAATCTAGACTTAGTCACTTTAGCATGTGTTCTTGAATTATGTGTTTACATGGAATCTTGATGAATGTTAGGAAAGAGATAAACCTAGCATCACATATAATCGGGTAGAGAACTTGAATTTAAATCTTATTTAATTTTAATTCCCATAGAGATATTGTGAGTTAGTTGATTAGGGTGTTTGGCTTAATTCTATCAAATTTATGGATTTAAGTTAATACGTTGTTAGTGCATCGAGAGATGGTTAATTCTACATGAGTGTTCTTTATTAATAAACTGAGATAGTGAATTAAACTGAGTTATGGTGTTTCAATCGAAGTGAGACTTAAAGTGAAGTTGTAAGCCTAATTCTCCAATATTTGCTTGAAGTTACGATTTTTTAAGTTATGTTGATTGATTGGTATTTTTAGTTTTTCTTAATTATAATCATTGAGTTGGATAGTTTAATAAAATTAGGTTAATATGAAACATGTAATTGATAGGTTTAATTTCTTACTATTCTTTGTGGGAACGATTCTTTTTTTATCACTATATTACTTGTTTACCACGTGCACTTGCGTGTGAGCGTATTTAGAATTTGACCAACAAGTGAATATGTTTCTTGACGGGTTGGATGATCGTCTTGACAAGATTCGGGTTGATGTACTTCCAATTCGACCATTTCCTACGATAGAACAGGCTTATGTATATGTTCGAAGGGAGGATGTAAGACAAGCTGTTATGAGGGCAGACATGAAGTCTATACAAGCTGCTACCATAGCCTCGAGAGCAACTAAGATGGAACTTCAACGTCCACCGACGCTTCAAATAACCAAAACTGGAACTTCTTCTATAAGAGGAGGAAAGTTGAATGCAACTTCAAAGGCCAAATATTAATCAGAGGGAGGATGTATAAATTATGGGAACATGAAGCATACTCGGGAAACTTGCTTTAAGTTACATGGGTATCTAAATTGGTGGAAAGAACTCAAGGCAAGAAAACAACCTGATGTTGATAACGAGTTGGGACGGGCTACTTTATTTAATGAAGAACCTCAATTATCCTTTATTCTACAAGTGGAACCATCGGGTGATTTAATTACTTACAACGATCAAGGTAATTGTGGCTATACCGTACTTAGTACTAATCAGGGTAATTGCAGTGGTTGGATTATTGATTCAAGAGCAACTGACCACATGACTTTCGATGCAAATGACTTTGTCAAGATTACCCAACCAAAATGGAGTAGAGTTGCTAATGCCAATGGGGTCAAATACTCTGTTATAGGAGCTGGAACTATTTCTCACTCACCCTCTTTCTCATTATCTAATACAGTACTGGTTTCATCTCTTTCAAATAAGTTGATATCTGTAGGACAAGCCACTAAAGAGTTAAATTGTGTTGCTTTAATTTATCTTATATTTTGTCTGTTTCAGGATATTCTCACAAAGGAGATCATTGGGCATGGTACTAAAAGGGAGGGGTTGTACTACATGGATGATTTTAGTCCTGGTAAAAAGAATAAAATGCAACACTCAACTAGTATAAAGGAGAGACAGATTTGGTCCTGGTAAAGAGAATAATACGCAATACCAACTGGTACAAGGAGAGACAGATTTGGCTATGGCATCGTCGGCTAGGACATCTGTCTTTTATTTATATGAAGTATCTATTTCTTAATTTATTCTCCAATTTAAAAGACCCAGTCTTTACATGTGAAACTTGCAATTTAGCCAAAAGTCATTGTGTATCTTTTCCAATAAGCATATATAAAAGTGATATCCCTTTTGCTTTAATTCATTCGGATGTTTGGGGACCATTTCCTGTTACTACTATTTCTGGAATTCGTTCCTTTGTAACATTTTTTGATGATTGTACACGAATGACCTGGTTGTATTTGATGAAACATAAGGATGATGTGTTTGATATATTTAAAGCATTTCATACTATGATTTAGACACAATTTTTAGCTAATGCTCAAATTCTTCGTAATGACAATGGTGGAGAATATATTAATTGGGAATTCTAAGATTACTTTCAAAATAATGGGATCCTTCATGAAACCTCGTGTACCTAAACACCATAACAGAACAAAATTGCTGAACAAAGGAACATGCATATCTTAAAAACTGCCAGTGCACATGTACCTAACCGATATTGGGATAATGTTGTAGTCATTGCAGTACATCTTTTGAATCGTATGCCGTCAAAGATGTTGGCATTTAAGACACCATTGGAGGTTCTTTTTAAGCATGTCTCTCTACCCTCTATTTTGGTGATTCCTTCTAAAGCTTCAGATGAGTAGCTTTTGTCCATCTCCATAAAAACCAACGCACTAAGCTTGATCCTTATGCATTTCGTTATTTTTTTTTGGACTATGGGACACAAAAAAGGGATATCGGTGTTACCACTCTACTACTAGGCGTACATATGTTATGATGGATATGACCTTTGTGGATTCCGAAAGTTTTTTTGTATCAACATCCAATTCTTCCTTCCAGGGGGAGGTACAAGTCGAAAGGCAGAATTAATGGGATTGTGATGAGTCCAGGGACATTCTTGGACAAACTAAAATTGGGTAACCTAGTAGTTCGGAGTCAGCGATGAGGGAACAAAATAATGATGTGGTGGTTAGTGAGGAGAATAGAACTGATAACTGAGATACTGAGCAAGAGACTGTGGAAGAGGCTAGATAAGTAGTGGGAATGGACATTGAAACTGTACAAACCCCTCACCCTTTAGTATCGAACGACCCAGCTCTTGAGAATACTCCTAAGGTAAGTTCTCATGCTACTCCTTCCATTGATAACTCGAATACGTCTATTGGATATCACTTACCTTTCAGACATAATCGTGGAAAACCTCCAAATCAGTACTCACCAGACTTTGAGGAAAGAAGATCAAAATATCCCATTGCAAATCATGTATAACTTAGGAGATTACCAAAACCCTTAGAGCATTCGTAAAGAACTTATCATCCACATATGTTCCCACTAATGTACAAGATGCCTTAGCATATCCAAAATGGACCCAACCAACAGAAAAAGAGATGGAAGTGCTACAGAAAAATAGAACATGGAAGCTTGTTCCACTACTAGACAGAAAAAAATCGGTTGGGTGTAAATGGGTCTTCTCCATTAAACACAAAGCTGATGGGTCTATTGAAAGATATAAGGCAAAACTCATGGAGAAGGGATATACATAAACATACGGCATAAATTATCAAGAAACTTTTTCACCTGTGGCAAAACTGAATATTGTAAGGGTTTGGTTGTCTATTGCTATGAACCTAGACTGGTCATTGCATTATTTTGATGTAAAAAATGCCTTTCTTCATGGCGACATTGAAAAAGAGATTGATACAGATATTCCACTAGGGTAAACGGCTTCCTCAAAGATAAGGGTGATGTGTAAGTTGCAACGATCTCTATATGGCCCAAAAAATCACCTCACGTATGGTTTAGATGGTTCATCTTGGCCATGAAAAAGTATGGTTTTTATTAAAGTAATTCAAATCATACTCTTTTATTTAAACGAAGACATGGGAAGGTAACTGCATTAATAATATAAGTGGATGACATGATTATCACAGGGCATGACTCGAAAGAGATCGCCAGACTTCAAAAGAGATTAGCAGTCGAGTATAAAATGAAAAATCTTAGGGGTCTCAAGCATTTCTTAGGAATTGAAGTATCCAGATCAAGGAAAGGAATATTTCTTTCTCAAAGGAAATATATGCTAGATTTATTGTCTGAGGTGAGATTTTTAGATTGTAAACCAGCAGATGCTCCAATCATTCAGAATCACAAACTTAGAGAGTACCCAGATCAGGTGCTGACTAATAAGGAGAGGTATCAAAGATTAGTGGGCAAATGAATTAATTTATCCCATACCTGTTCGGATATTTCTTATGTAGTGAGCATTGTAAATCAGTTTATGCATTCACCTAGTGAAGAAAATATGAATGTTGTAGTTCAAATTCTTCATTACTTAAAGTCTATTCCAGGGAAAGGGCTTTTATTCACAAAGAATAATCATCTTAACATTAAGGGTTACACAGATGCAGACTGGGCAGCAAGTGTCTTTAACAGGAAGTCTACAATGGTCTACTTCACCTTTGTAGGAGGTAACCTCGTCGCGTGGAGGAGGAAGAAGCAGAAGGTGGTGGCATTATCTAGTGCTGAAGCAGAGTTTAGAGGAACAGCCAAAGTACTTTGTGAACTCCGTTGTCTTAAGAGGTTATTAACGAAGATTGGCTTCACTCCGAAGTTCAAAATAAATCTGTATTGTGACAATAAGACAGCCATAAATATTTCTCATAACCAAGTTTAGCATGATCAGACTAAACATATTGAGGTAGATCGAAATTTCATAAAATAAAATCTTAAAGCTAAGATAATTCGATTTTCATTTGTTAACTCTGAAGACCAGCTGACAGATATACTTATGAAGGCAATGTCTAGTAGGATTTTCTATAACTCACTTGACAAGTTGGGCATCGATGATATCTTTGTTGGCCTGAGTTGTCAATTAAGATATATTGTAGGAGTGATCTTAGTTGCTGATTTAGTATAATATCTTTGTTTGAGGGTTAACTAGATTCTTAGCCTAAGATTGTGTATAACATAAAATAGTTTTTTGGTAGGTTTTTCCTTTGTACATCTATATATAGGTTGTTGGTATTCATTCAGTAATATAAGAAATTTAGAGGGAAAAAAGGTTATTCTCTGTCCACAAAACATTCTAATATTTTAATTCCTCTGTTCAACAATTTATGCACCAAAGTGTTCATATTTAGTAGTAATACATGCTTCATGATTATCATATTCCTCATATCTCAATATAGTAAGTTTTCATAACTCAACTAACTTCAATCATCAATTAATTTCAATAACTTCATCTCACAATAAAAACACTTGGTGCACATTTCAACTCATCACACAAAATACACATAGTACATGAAATACTTTCACAAAACAATTAACAAGTTTGCACATAATAACAAGTTCTGAATAACTTGCATGTACCGGCGTTCTACTATCTACCTCATCCACAATCATAACTTCCTTCAAATGATAACCTACATTATTCATGAAAATTTATTAGATTAAATTAATCATCACCTTATAATAATTATCGACGATAATTATCGTAACCTATTATGATAATTAATTATTCGATTTATTATTCGATTTAAACCAACATAAATGTCCCCTGACATTATTTTTATAATATTTTCATAAAAATATGTGATTAACCTTTACATAGACTCATACGTCACATGTCAAAATATTTTAGCTGATATAAATTTTTTCGATAATTCCCGACTTGTCGGTAAGTAATTATTTTACCTCCTCGTAACTATATTTTCTTCATTAGGCCTCCTTAACCATTTTATTATTTGTTTCTCTTCGGGCCACATATACTTACTAATGTTCTACACACAAAAATAATTTAATTACAATTTTTTAATTTTCTATAGTATTTTTCAAAGAGCCATTTTAGTTGGTAACTTAGCAAAATTAACTATATCGTGCTCAACTCCAAAAATTCCCAAGTCTTGGAAAAATCTTACACATAATAACATGAACCTCCAATTTAAATTTTGTTGTTATCGAAGTTGTAAAACTCAAGTTATGACAGTTTTCAAAAAAATCATAATATTGAATTGGCCATCTCTCCTTCCTCCGAAGTCAGAATTTGTTCATCTCTAGACCAGAACTTCATTGTACCATATATTTTCATGTCCCAAAAGGTCTGAATTTATTTCAATGTTTAAGTGGATCAAACAGTCCATAAAAAATTTAGGGCAGTAAGCTTTTTTAATTTTCCAATTTTGGCCTGATTTGGTAGAAACTGTCCACACAAAAATCTACAAGGGATATTCCAAAAATTCCAATTGGAGGTGGTAGGTGTGACACCCCCAAATTCGGGTTACCTGACCCCCGAGTTTGGTGTTCACGATCCACAATATAATAGCATCTAACTACCTATTTTTATATGAATAGTAATACATACCACATTAACATACATTGTTAATACATTAATCCCAGGTCTGCTAACCTTAACATTACAAACATACCCCTTAGATATACAAAAAGGGTTTACATTATAACAATATAATTAATATTGTTCATTATACTAGTTTATAACTATGCATTTTCCCTTGTTCTTCTTCACAGCACCTTCTGCAACTTCATCCCTAGCTGAAAAGTTTTATTTAGCAAGGGTGAGCAACTAATTTTCCCCGAGAGCTAAGACATACAATAAATGTATAAGAATTCAAACAACAAACTATCTATTTTGATAGAATGAAACCAAAAGTTCGGGGAACTTTGAAATAGCTGAACAAATCGTTATTCAATGACAAGTCTTCTCGTATTCTATACAACACAATAATTCAATAATGAAAGAGTACAATGCTTTCAAAGTTTCTACGACATTCTAATGAATAATCAAGAATTAGTTCTATGAAATAGCAAAGTGGAATGTTTTTCCAGATTTATACTGAGCGATCACACCAGATCTTGAACTTATATTCTCGGGTATCTATCAAAGATTTACTTTGATATATACTCAGGTGTATTAGATAACCATAAAGATTAAATCATACCCCTATGCAAGTACTCAGAGCCGGCCAACTCTCTATACCCTATATTATGCATAATACTTAAAACGCGCGCAAAGGTCGAATTCACGACCAATAAAATGTTCACTTTATATAAAAGGTTGTTCTTCTCAGTTTTAGAATCAAGATTTTGATTTAACAACGAAATACTGGGATTTCAAATTCTATTTACTTCTCGGTCTAGCCGAAATAATTGGCATCGATCTGTCAATAATAATTGAATTTTCTTTTCGAACCTATCAAATTTAAACAAATGTTCGTCTAGCTAGAATAATTAGCTAAGACATTTCTCAGTGTAATTTGACAATAAATGAGAATTATCATCTTTCATCAATTCTAACTTCTACGAGATATGAATATCCAAAGAATAGTAATTCTATGAATATATATTTTTCGAATCAATAATTCAATTTGAACTATTAAGCATGCACTAACTGCGAATTATCAACAATAAATCCCTGGATGTCAGTCTTAATTAAACAATAATAATTAAACAATATTAACTCAAGGTTGAGTTAGGGAACTTGCCTCTTCCAATACTACAACTACACAATATAATTAATCGCGTTAAGAAGACCTATAATCAACAATGTCGGGTCTCACAATTAGCACAATCATTTATAACTCACAACACTGTAGTCTACAAATCAAATTTCTCTTAGGCACATTACCATTATAGCCACATTAGTGTTTATAATCTATATAAACACTTAAAAAGTCAAACTAGTTCATGCGGTTGGACTTCTCCATTCATTCTCGTGTTCGGTCACCCTATCCGACAATTAATACAGATTATTGTCAATTAAACTTGGTCTCTAAGATTCAATATTATTTTTAGATAAGTCAAATATCATTTATAATATTTTTCTAAGCTTTTAATAATTTCTAAGAAATTATTATAATTTATAATAATTTTTCAAACATCGAAATTATTTTTAAATGATTTAATTATCAAATAATCTTATCATTATTAATATTTAATAATATCAAAATATTAATAACATGCATTCCAAAATATTAAACTTAAAATATTTTTAAATCATCAATATTCTACTTAAATGATTTTTGAAGTAATTAAAATTATTTTAAATCATCACCATTAATATATAATTATTAATGAAATTATCATCAAAATATTAAAAGTCATTAATTATAACTTAAAATATTTTTAAATCATTTTTCTCATTTTTAAATGATTTTAAATCAATAAAATCATTTTTAATTCATTTATTTAATATAACAATTAAATAAATCTAACATCATTAATATTAATTTATTAATGAGAATTCTCCAAAAATATTAAAAATTATATTTTATAATTTAAAATATTTTCTAACACTTTATTCTCATTTAAAATGATTTTTAAATCATTAAAATCATTTATATCTTATTTATTTAATTTAATAATCAAATAAATCTAATATCATTAATATTAAATTATTAATGAAAATTCTCCAAAAATATTAAAAGTTACATTTTATAACTCAAAATATTTTTAAATTCATTAATCTTATTTAAAATGATTTTTCATAATATTAAATCATTTTTCTCTAATTTATTTAATATACTAATTAAATAAATTAAATACCATTAATATTCAAATAATCGAAATTATTTTCATAATTTAAAATAATTTTAAAACCATTTTTAATAATTTTTATAATTTATTTCTATTTTTAAATAATTTCTGGAAAATTAGAGATTAAAATAAATGAAAACCGTCGCTATAGCCTATAGCGACACTTATCTGTCGTCTTAGGTGTTATTGAGCCTCAAGAACACTGTCAGACCAATCACAAGTGTGCACGTTTGACCAGCCTTTAATCTCAGTATATTCATGATCTGGGCAATCTAAGACTTTGATTCTGTAGTTCATATGTAATACTAGAGGAATCAATTTTTATCTCACTCAAACAACACAACAACAAAGAAATCAAGGCCTTCAAACTTTCTCGACAAAACTGTTTCGGGTTTTTTTCTGGGTAACCCAGAAACCCAGACTGATCGTGGTGCCATTTTCCAGTCGCAATATTTAGCGGTTCTGCTCATGATTTAAGACGTTTAATGGTTGCAAGTTATAGTACTTATGTCATAGAACATTTACAAAACAATAACTCAGTTTAAAAACAACAGAATCACAATGTATGGCGGGCCAAACTCGACAAAAAATCGAATTCATACGTTTTCTGGAAATTCCAGAAAACGAACATTCATGCCGAGTAGGCTACTTTGACTGCTTGATACATTCGATATGTTAACTGCTTGATACATTCGGCATGTACTATATTACAGGCTACAGATTCATTACAACAACATCAACAAACATCACAAAACCTGACAGATCTAACCGCTACAAAACTTGTCAGACTCGGTTTTCCAATTCTGGGTTGCCCAGATTTTCGTCCGGTCAACCTCGGTCAACGTTGTTTGACCTTCAATAACTTTAAATCTAGTTATCTAATGGTTGCACTACCACTTCCAGATTAAAGACTACATACCAGGATATAGATTCAAACAATAAAAAAATCACAAACAACAAACGAACAAGAATCTGTGGCTCCTAACATTAGCTTGTCAGACCACAGAAGTTGTTCTTGACAATTTTGAAAAAACACTAATTTAAAGCCATTTGATGCTATGGATCCATCATGGATCATCATAGATCAACTAAAAACACCTTATAACACAAATATAAACACTTAAACATAAAAAATTTCTTAGCAACTAAGATCAAAAAAATCAAATTTTAATTTATACCTTTCTAGCCCAAATCTTGATCTATACTCTCCAAGTTGTTATGGGTTGATCTAAGGGCTGGAAATATGACTGCTCTACTTCTAATTTTCGTAGGTTTGAGAGAGAATGGGAGTTAGTGAGAGCTTTCAAGTAAAATGGCTAAAATTATTAACTTTTTCTCTCTCCAAACTAATATATATTGCCTAGATTCATGTATGGCTGATGATAGCTGTCAAATGGAGTGTTAAATTGGCTGATATTTAAGTCACAATTGTCAAAATAGTTGGTGACCAACTAAAGTTAAGCCAAAATTACAAGTTAGCTTACTAAATTAATAAAAAGGGCATTTTGGTCTTTTCTAAAATACAAATAATGGCATTCTTGGACAATAACCAAACCTTTAGGGTTTAATCCTTAGGGTTTGACCCTAAGGTTCTAATCCTAGAGTTTTACAACTTTAATTTCTATAATTATTTTCTAATTAGGGTTTATAAATTAGAAAATTAAAATTTTTAAACTAAAATTAGGGTTTCCTAATTAAATTAGGTTTCCTTAATCATATTGGTGTTTAATAAACACCTTATGCTTGCCAAATGATATTAGGGCTTTCTAATTAGGGTTTAAGAATCCCAGATTTAGAATTAGGGTTTCCCGATATACAATTAGGGTTTTTAACTGTACCCTAAGGTTTCTATATCTGAGATTAGGGTTTCTAATCCCTTATTAGGGTTTATTAATATTAAATCTTATCCAGTCAATCATTGGTCAACATTCCTATACAGTCCAAACACATATTCCACAGTACAATTATTTAATCATATTTTCTATCGAATCCCTATCCGGAAATTATGGTTAGGGTTTCTAAAGCTGTTAAGCACAACTCTACTCTATTTTCTCAGTCAATACCTAATTTGACCATTTCTCGAGACTTGTCTCACAAATTCTCAGTACAATATTAACAGTCAATGTCAATAATAATAAAAAAAAATTATTCGTAAAAATTTGGATTATTCGAAATCCCGGGTTATCACAGTAGGGGACTGATAGATCTAACTCTAGAAGTTGACCACACTCCCAAATTTGAAATAGGTGGGGGGTTATGCTTGTTAAAATTTCAATATTCGTTTTTTCGAAAAATAGTTTTTCCGATTCTTTTATAGGAAAGCTTTTTGTTTTTAACGTATTTCTCTCGCTACTTATCTATTTTCGTTCATTCTTACGTCAAATTAAATCTTATATAGTGTACTTTGCTATCATTTAGGCCTAGTTATAGGTCCTCTTTTAAGAAAAACATATTTTTACTTCTTACAACCAAGGTCAAATTATTACGAAATCTAGCCAGTTTTACCCTCTCTATCTAGAAAAGTCATAACTAATTCGTTTCAAAACATTTTTAAGCGATTCTTGCACTCACGCGTAGCTAACTTCTAAGGTTAAAACTCTTATGCTTTAACTATTTTCAAATTTAGAATAAAGTCGAAAAAATTCATACAAACAGCAGGTCCGAATCTAATTTTATAGATTGGACAGTTTTGATGCGTTTACTTTGGAACGTCATAACTCGGTCATCCGATCTCGGAATGCGTCCATTCTGGAGGCTATGAATTCCTTGTTTTACAAACTACAAAATCCCCATAAAATAAAAAATTCCTAGAATATTTAAGTTCCCGACAAAATGACTCAAAAGTTAGTATATACACTAGTTTTAAAGTTCTTGACTAGTTTTACAACAACAAAAATCTGACATGACTTCATTACAAAACCTTTTGTTTTCGTTCCAACTGGGTGATGTTCATAACTCATAAGAGCATATCATAACAGCCTAGAATTTAATTTTTGGGTTTGGGACAGAACAACAAAATGGCCCAAAACAACCCTTAACGGTCCACTACTTGTTCATAGTTCATCCTTTACGCATAGGTTTGTACTTTCATTATCTTCTTTCATTATTACATGGTTTAATCATACTATAATCATCATACCCTCCTTATTAAATTCAAGATCCTTAATGATCTTCCATAACAACAATAACAAACCACAAATCAAAGCTTCAAAATAAAGAGATGAAGAGGTTATGATTTTAGATTTACCTTTTGATGTTGTTGTGACGCCCTCAAATCCGGGTATCTTCCAACCCGATATATGGTGCTACACGGTGCTACAGTTCACACAGACATTCAATTAAAATACCTCAAAAGAATGAATATGTCTTATATATATTCCAAATAATATTACCATTCCCCAGGTTCTTTATAACCATTACATGTGTTCTTGTCATAATATCAAATAATAATAACATTAAACCTATACTATTACAAAGGAAATCTATAGGTTCGCCTTAGCCTTCCCTTTATCTTTATCGGTTCCTTCAGTCCGTTCAGTCTTAGCTGCATTCATATGGTTCAAGAAAGAGTGAGCATAACTAGCTCAGCAAGTATGATAACTCCTGTGATGCCCCCAAAATAGGTCCACACGACCCATTCTGAGTCGCCAAATATCATACTATAAAAATCAAATACAAACTTTATTTATACAATCTGTTGAACCTGTCGTAAATGCGAATCACGACCACAATTAAACTGTGAGTTTTAATACAAATGTATGTAACTCTCATGGTGCCTTGACCACAACCTTACAATGGTACCTTACATAAAAGTACAGTCAATAACTGTTTTAGAAATTAAAATCTTTGGGAAGTGCTCAAGGAAACCTTCGTACATTGGAAGCCATGTGTCTAGGTTATGATAGATATCATATGTCCACAGAATTATCCTTGGTTGACCCAATAGTCCCCAAAGAAAATAAAGAAGATTGCTATCATCTTCTTTCCAATGGTGAGTCTTCTCTTGACATATAATTATCTCTGTTGTCTCCAAGTGAGAATTATATTTCAAATAAACTCCAAGATTATATAGGTAGTGCTCGTAGATATACTCAGCAAGTGGATGTGCACAACCCTATCTTATGATAACACGAGGTTTTATGTCATTAGACATCTTGTACGATAGTGGCCAAACACCCTTTCAAAGTTGGGTTCACCTCACCCTATTCGGTTCACCAAAATTAAATATCAAATGACATATACAATACGACACACTTATCCAAAGTTCTCAATAAAATTATTTCCATACTATTTAGGGAGAACCTCAACAGCTATAGACCACTCTTCTATTCTTCTGTTACCCCCGCTCGACCCATCTACACTCTTATTACATGAAAGGAATTGTGAAGCAAAAAGGGTGAGCCTGACTAGCCCAATGAGAGAATATCATGACTAAAGATAATTTACATCATCAATAGCCTTTATCAGTAATAAATCAGAGATTTAGAATATATGGTAGATGATAAAACTTTTCAACCATAGTTGCAGCGGAACGAGCAATCCATTAGAAGAGTCAAATAGACCATAGGGTCTATTATCTTCTCCGTGTTAAAATTCCACCAACAATGTTTTATCCCTGTAACATCAATCAACAATTCCTGTCCACAATCATGTGAATAACTCATAATCATAATTGTGATTCTAAATTCCTCTTCGCACCTGTGATTTAAGATAATTTTCATCACCGTCTTTACCTGAAACATCAAAAATCATGGTTATACCAAATCACAATTCTTGTTCATAATCATACTAATAAATTCATCTTTGCACTACGGGACAAAGATATTCGTTAACAATTCATCTTTGCTCTACAGGCCAAAGATATACAACTATATTATAAAAGAGTCAAGTAGAGCATGATATCTACTATCTTCTACGAATTAAAAGTGTATTATCAATATGTTATCGCTGAGACTCACCTTAATAATTAATCCACAGCATCGAATCATCCCTGCTCTATGGTCAAGGATATTCATTAGTATTACGACCACGAATTATCCATGCACTACGGGCCAAAGATATTCGTGTTTTCAACAATGGTCGTAATTATACCGAATAATCTTTGGTTATAATCATACCAACAACTGCCCATCAATGCACGCAAGCCAAAGATATACAACCAATAATCAACGGTTCATCTTTGCACGTAAGCCAAAGATATACAACTATAAAACCAATACTCAACAGTCCATCTTTGCACGTAAGCCAAAGATATACAACTATAAAACCAATAATTAACAGTCCATCTTTGCACGTAAGTCAAAGATAACTTTCATCACAATATAAGTATGAGGATGATGACCATGATATAAGCGAAAACAAGGATAAATATTAAAGACTTTAAATTTATCCATATATTACTGTTCTTTTATTACCGGTTATTTTATGACAACTTGCTTACTTTAAAAAAATTTTAAATATGACCCTTAACTTTAAACTTTTATCAATTTAACTATTTACCAAAATAGAAAAATTGAATACTTTTATTTTATAAAATCCGGGATCTCACAACTCCATTTAAATAATATGCTTGAAACATACAAATTGTATATCTTCAATAACTGAACAATAGTTATGAAGTACTATCGATAATTCAAAATAGCACTTCTCTTTTCTTAAAATGTTTCACAATGAACAACATTCAGTAAAACATTAATTCCAGTCCAAGACTTTGAGCATTTCATACTTTCTTTGAAAAGGACAACCCGACACCAAGTCCGTAAGTCCAGCATTACTTACGAGCACGTCTAGGTGATCAGCCTATAGTAATCTATGTTGCACAATACTACTTTCTTTAAACGTATATACGTTTAAGTTTTGGAAACCTCACGTGCCTGTCGTTTGATGACAAAACATTTATTTAGCATACTCAGTCTTCTTTTGAAAATCATACCAAAATAGTTTGGCAAAACTTGACAATAGTTCGATAGATTATAAGAAATCCAAAAACATCTGAAGTCTAGCCGAAGGAATTAGCTTCGACTTCATCATACATTAATTCATGCGTAAGATACATGAATCACAAAACTTGTCTAGAATGAACATAGACAAAGGTTAGAACACTTGCCTTTAGCGTCTTCTACAGTAATTATACTTTTTCTTTGAGTCTTTATGGATTCTACAATACATGATCACATAACATACCACATTAGGTCATATATAATCAAGTATGTTTACTATTATATCTTACCCTTCTTCTCAATCTAATTGTTCATTAGATTTGTTATCATTGGTTCAAGTAATCTTTCTTCAACTTTTAGTCGTTAACTTAAGGTTATAAACATCCTTTAATGATGTTACTTTAGGTTTATTAAGGATTTAATTCACCTTCAATCAACTATCTTTCATTTTACATTCAAAATCTTTCTTCTCTATGTTCTTCTTAGTGTCAAGGGCGCTTGAAGACCAAATTTTCCTTTATACAACTTCAATGCACTGCTGATGCGAGTTTCAAAGTTTATATTCCGGACTCGGTATTGCAAATACATGAGTCCCTTTGTTAATTGTCGTATTGCATACGCCTCTTCTTCGATGGTCGATGGTCAAGTTTAGCAATCATGGCCGCCAACCTTTCCTCTCTATGTCGCGCTGCGGTGCCACTTTCTAGAGTCTAAGGGTCTGGCCTGGCGATGCGGTGCCGTCCTTGGGCAGCGCTGCACCGCCGGCCTTGCCTCAGCAAATTTTTGACAGACAAATTTTCTTATGTGATTTTGTCGGGCTCATAACTTATTCGTTATAAATCCGAATTGCCTCGTTCAAAAGCCATTAGCTCACAAATCACATGCTCTACGATTTCATTAGAAAATATTTCATTTTTGAATCTTTTATCTCGGAATTCACTGATTAGTTCATTAATACAAAAATTGTGAGACCCCAAATTTTATGAATAAAAATTTAAATTTCTCAAAATATTTTCTTGAATATTATGGTGTGGATTTGATATAATGTTATAGTTGTGGGTAATATTTATAAATTTTGCAAAGTAAGCAAGTTGTTATATAATATTCGATTGGTCGGGGAATATTCGTTTTAACAGGAAATATTCATAGGACGGCACAATCATTGGTGGACCCCACAACGGAAGTATTGTCGTAGTTAGAAAATGACAGAATTATCATTTTATAAAAATAACGACAAAAGTGTTACCGTTAAAATTGTTGAACTACCCAAAGAGTAAAGTAAAAGAATAATGTGGGTCGCATAAGTTGCGTAGTACCTTTGCGGTATTGATTATTAATGCTTATGTAAGAAGTCACTCAGTTATACTCAATTATTACTACAGTAATTGCGGCATCATATCTCTCATATTATTGATTTAATTATTGTCACAGTATCATCTGTATAATAAGTTATATTATTAAATCAATAATTGAGACGACAAAGTTATTCATATTATTATTTGCAATATTGACAATGTCTAGAAGTTCTGTCAAGGAGAGGTTTGGTCACTTAATTGCACGCCAATAAGGAGAAATCCTTATCGAAAAGCCCCCTCTTTCCTGGGAACGACCTGGTTGTTAAATATTGTGAATTATAATATTAATGATGAATAAGCTCGTGTTGATTAGAGATGAAATTGATAGTTCCATTGTGTTGGAATTATTAGTGTTAGTGAAAATTGACATATATTTTGATAATAATTGATGTCTGGAGGTTATATTGACCAATCGGGTAATTAACCGGATAAATAAGCAATTAATTGCTATTGATTCACATGATTATAACTATTTGTTCACATGTGTGTACTATTGATTAACATTCATTTACTATTAGGGGAGTTGGTGCAAGATTGATAATACTTGCATGACTAAGTTAAAAATGGAGGTATAGATGGAGGTACTATACTGTAATTCGTATTTTTACATGTCTAGAACTATTGATTCACATGATTTACTATTGATTCACATGATTTACTATTAGGGGAGATGGTGCAAGTTTGATAATACTTGCAGAACTAAATTAAAAATGAAGAAAAAGATGAAGGTATTATACTGTAATATTTTGAGTCCTAAAACGTGCAATTATCAAAACTATATTTTCCTATAAATAGAAGCTCATTCTTCCTTCATTTCTCACCAATTCACTAAAGATATAGAGCAATTATTATAGAGAGAAATTATAGAAAGAAAGAAGAAGAGAAGTCTGCTACCTCACTATTCCAATATCAAGTCTTCTTTTGAGGTAAAGGGTATTATTCTTTCGTATTCATGAAGAGAGTTATTTTCTTTCAATACTCGTAAGGGTTGTTATTCCACTCTTTATTATTATGTTGGAATAACATGTCTATGCGAAGTACCGCATACATGGTGAAATCTTCTATTATTCCATTCTTTATTATTCTGTTGGAATAACCTGTCTGTGCGGTCTATCGCATGCCTGGTGAATTCTGTTGTTATTCCATTCTTTATTATTCTGTTGTAATATCCTGTCTGTGTGGATTACGCATGACCTGGTTCCATTCTTTATTATTATGTTGGAATATCCTGTCTGTGCGGATTACGCATGACCTGATTCCATTCTTTATTATTCTCATTGGGAATAACTCGCTGTCATGGGGTCTATCGCATGCATGGTGAATTCTTCTATTATTCAATTCTTTATTATTCTATTGGAATAACTCGCTCTATGTGGATTATCGCATGCATGGTGAATGATCCTTCAGATTCATTCTTTATTAAATTGTGGAAATGATCCATACACGTGGATTACCGCATGGCGGTGAAAATCCATTTGTAGTTTCAGATATTCTATTATACTCATCCGGGATATCATTTCTTTTGTACTCGCCATGAAATATCGTTTTCTTTGGTATTTTTCTGTTACGAGTTACAATTCACGGATTACTATTCACCCGGTTACTATTCACTCGAGTATTCGCGGTACTTTTCGTGCCGGAGTACTATTCACTAGTTACTATTCATGAGTTACTATTCACTCGATTACTATTCACTCTAGTATCATTCACTCGGGTATTCGAGACACTCTTCGTGTCGGGGTACTATTCACGGGGTACTATTCACCTAAAAAATATATTTCTTTTCTGTCCAAATTATTTTTGGTACATGAATATTATTCTTAAATTTTACTCTACAAAGCAAAGATCATGTTGACAATTTGGGCGTTATTGATTTCTCGGATAAATTAAATTATAAATCTTTAAAATTTATCCTTGAACTTGTTTTATTAAATTATTATGTCATTGTCATCATCCTCATGCTTATATTGTGATTAAAGTCATCTTTGGCTTACGTGCATAGATGGACTTGGTATGATTATGACTGTGGATTATTCGGTATAATCATGGACCGTAATGTAACGAATGATGTGGTGAAAGTCCTCAGTGGCCTATAGTGCATTGATGGACAGTTTTTGGTATGATTATGACCAGGGATTATTCAGTATAATCATGACCTTAATGTGACGAATGATGTGGTGAAAGTCCTCAGTGGCCTGTAGTGCATTGATGGACAGTTTTTGGTATGATTATGACCAGGGATTATTCGGTATAGTCATGACCATTGATGATTACATGAATATCCTTGGTCGTGGTGCAGGGATGGTTCGATGATGTGGTTTATTTATTAAGCTGAGTCTCAACGATAAAGTTGATGAAAAACTTTTTAAATCATAGAAGATAGTAGATTTTATGTTCTACTTGACTCTTCTAATGGATTGCTTATTTTCGCTGCAGTTGTTGATCTAAAACTTGTTGTCTATTATATTCTATCAGTTGTTATACTGTTGAAGGCTAAGGATAATTTATTTTACATTATCTTAGTCATAGTTGAGCTCACCCTTTCTTTCATTGTTCTCTTCAGGAAATGAGAATATAGCTGGGACGAGTCGGGGAATGGAGTGATGGTCCAAGATAAGTGGCTTTAATAGTCCTCACTATTCTGTGAAATAGTGTGATAATATTTGTAATAAGGACTCCATTGAGAGTGGATATTGTCTAGAAGGCAATATTCTTGTTTAAACTCTCAGCTATGTTTTGTCATATTGTACACGACTATTGTATAATTAAGTTGTATTTGAAATTATGTACCATGTATCTGGCGACTCAAGATGGGTGATGTATACCTGTTTTGGGGGCGTCACAAAAACGATAAACGTTCGGGAACGTTCAACGCTCATTTCTTCGTTCTAAGTTAAAATTTTGTCATTTTCGAGTCCTCAACTCTAGAATGCCAATTGAGACTCATCTCCATTACATTTTCGAGTTCAATGCTAACTTTTGACTTCCATTCAGAGAATTTCACGATTTCGACGATTATCGTCTAATCTCATAAATTTCGCCAAAACTTCGTTACTTGAGATTTTTACATCGTTTAAAATGGATTCATTCCATCATACTAACATCTTAACCAAACATATTTCATTAAATCATTTATATGACAATTTCTTATATGTTCTTCATTAGTTCATAACTTAAATAAGTATGAATTACTTGTACATGACTTATTAAGGTTTAGGTCCATTGATTAGCCATACTTATCACTTCTTATCATACATGCTCCACTAATCAACACTTCTCTATCAAACTAATAATTAAAGAGATGGAAGATTAATGATCTAGGATTCTTACCCTTGATGATCTCTTGGTTAATCCTTGTTCTTCCTTCTTGGTCTAACAAAACTAGCTCTTACTTTTTCTCTGAACTAAATAAGTTATAAGTTGTTGGTGAATTTTGATCAAGACAAATAATGAAATCAAGTTCTCATATTTATAGGAAAAATAAAATGAGGGCATATTAGACTTTTAGGCCATCCCACCTCCTTAACCACCTCCTTACTATTCATCTCTTGGTCACCAAGTAAAACCACTTTACTTGGTCACCAAGATGGTGCCATGTGATCATGGGGCCTACATGGGTTGCCCCATAGGTCATTCTTACCTATTGGATCGATCCACGGATCCGGTTCTTACTTTGGGCTTTAGGTTTAATTAAATTTAACTTATTCTTTGGGCTTGCATTTAACAAACATTGGGCTTTAACATTCATTCCCTTGGGCTTGTATAACTTCTACACAATCTTACAAGTCCAATACATTTGCTTAATACCTTATAACGTATAATCTACGTATTATTCTCGTATACTAACTCGTATACTTATTCATCATATACGACATACCATCATTCATACATACTCGTATAATACCTTGTATCATACTCGTATTCATTACCTCGTATAATACTTACGTATCATACGATCATCGTTTACCTCATTAACGCTTCACTTTCCCTAACGTTCTCGAATTTAGTCCGCATGCGAAAAACTGCGTTTGCTATACGTGAATTTTTATTACATAATCCATCTTCCCTTGATATTCTATCGTTACGTATTTCTCGAAAGTTCAAAAATAATTCCCGAAAGCGTAAATCGAATAATAGTGTTTTTAAAAATTTCTCGAAAAAACTTTTATTTTCGTCTTGGAAATTCAAACACTTTAATTCCTTCACGTAGCCAGAATACTACGATATTCTAACATATCTAGGTTATAGAACAACCTTCATCTTACTAACACATAATAATAAAATATAATATAATTTTATTCATTATTTAAATAAATAAAATTATTTTATAATAAATCTGAATTTCTCAGTCGTTACATCCTTCCCTCTTATAAGGATTCTATCCCTAGAATCTCATCTTACATTAAACAAATAACTGAGGGTAATCCTTCCTCATCTTTTCTTCAAGTTCCCATATTGCTTCTTCGGCATCGTGGTTCTTCCATAACACCTTTACTGATGGTATAACTTTGGTCCGCAAAACTTGTTCTTTTCTATCGACGATTTGAATTGGCATCTCTTCACATGTTAAGTCCTTCTCGATATGAATAAGCTCATACTCTATTACGTGGTTATAATCCGGCTTATAAGGACGTAACACAAATACATGAAATACATTATGTATTCGTTCTAAGTCTGGAGGTAATGCTATCATATAAGCTACCTCTCCTACCCTTTTTAATACCTCAAAAGGTCCTATAAACCTTGGACATAACTTTCTCTTCTTTCCAAAGCGTATATTTCCTTTCCAGGGAGATACCTTTATTAATACATATGAGCCTACTTCAAACTCTCTATTTACTCAATGCGAGTCCGCATACTTTCTTTGCCTGTCTTGAGCAGCTACAAGACGCATCCGTATCAACTTCACTACATCCGCTATTTGCTGCACCAATTCTAGCCCTAGCATTCAGCGTTCTCCCACTTCATCTTAACATAATGGTGTTCTGCACTACCTTCCATATAAAGCTTCGTAAGGCGGCATGCCTATGCTTGCATGATAACTATTGTTATACGCAAACTCTACTAATGGTAGATGATCATCCCAATTACCCTTAAAATCCATAACGCAAGATCTCAGCATATCTTCTAACGTCTAAATTGTTCTCTCGCTTTGGCCATCAGTTTGTTGATGATAAGCCGTACTCAACTTCAACTGCGTCCCCATCTATTCTTGCAGACTCCTCCAAAAGTACGATGTGAATCGTGGATCACGATCTGATACTATCGAAACTGGTACTCCATATCTAAAAATAACTTCCTTAACATAAAGTTTAGCTAACTGGTCTAAGTTATACTTAACCCGTATTGGCAAAAAGTGAGCCGACTTCGTCAACCGGTCCTCTATTACCCAAATTGCGTCATACCCCTTCTGAGTAATTGGAAGTGCCGCCACAAAGTCCATCGTGATATGCTCCCACTTCCACTCCGGAATCTCCAATGACTGTAACAAGCCACTTGGTCGTTGATGGTCGACCCTAACTTTTTGACAAGTCAAGCACCTACTCACGTACTCTGCTATTTCTCTCTTCATGTTCAGCCACCAAAAACTTTGTCGAAGGTCTTGATACATCTTAGTACTACTAGGATGAATCGAGTACCTCGAACTATGAGCTTCTTGTAACACTTGCTCCTTTAATTCCATCTCATTCGGAACCCAAATTCTTCCTTCAAATCTTAATAATCCCTCATTATCAAGACTATACTTTAAATCTTTTTCATCTGCTAACTGCTTCTTCATCTGGTCATACTCATCGTTTCTAATTTGTACCTCCTTGACTCTCTCTACAATGGTAGATCAATCTCCATTATAAAATAATCTCTCGTCCCACTCACTCGATAACTTCACCTCTATCTCCATCCTAGCCATCTCTCATTATTAACTCGGTTTGAGCCATTAACATAGACAACTTTTCCCCACCCTTCCTACTTAAGGTATCGGGCCACTACATCGCTTTCCCCCTCATGATACAGATTTCACAATCAGTAATCCTTTATCAACTCCAAACCATCTCCTTTGTCTCATATTCAACTCCTTCGTGTGTGAAGATATATTTTAGACTCTTTTGGTCCGTGTATATCTCACATTTCTCTCCGTAATGATAATGTCTCCATATCTTTAAGGCAAACACTACCGCGACCAGTTCCAGATCATGAGTAGCGTAAACTTTCTCATAATCCTTCAACTGCCATGATGCATACGCAATGACCTTGCCATGCTGCATGAGCATGCAACCAAGTCCTCTATGCAAAGCATCGCTATAAACTATGAAAATTTCATGTATCATCGGCAATGACAATACAGTGTGCTTCACTTAATCTTTTCTTCGCTTTGAAAATTGTCTTCACATTTCTCATGTCCACACGCATTTCACCGCCTTCCTTGTCAAATTAGTCAACGGAGTAGCTATCTTCAAAAAATCCTGGATGAATCTTCGATAGTATCCCGTTACCCCAAGGAAACTCCGCACCTCAGTTGGCGTTTTTGGTTGTTCTTAATTCATCACTGCTTCCACCTTCGTTGGATCTACTGAAATCCCCTCCCGGTCAATAACGTGTCCTAAAAATTGTACCCTTTCTAGCCAAAATTCACACTTAGTGAACTTCGCATATAACTTCTCCTTCCATAGTGTCTCCAACACTATTCTTAGGTGTTCAAAGATGATCTTCCGCATCTTAGAATAGACTAGAATATCATCGATAAACACTACTGATGAACTTGTCCAAATATTGTTTGAACACTGCTCATCATATCCATAAATGCAAATTTGGTGCATTAGTCAACCCAAATGACATCACCAGAAACTCAGTAATGACCATAACGAGTCCCGAATGTCATCTTTGGTACATCCTCCTTCCTAACCTTCAACTCGATGATACCCCATCTCACAAATCTATTTTAGAAAAATACTTTTCCCCTTTTCAACCGATCAAAAGATCATCGATCCCGGGCAATGGGTATTTATTCTTTATCGTTAACTTGTTCAACTCTCGAGTAGTTGATATACAAAGTCTCAACGATCCGTCCTTCTTCTTTACAAATAAGTACTCGCTGCTCCCCACGGTGAAAAACACTCTTGGTTGAATGTACTTTCTATCCAACAGCCTCTTATAATCGAACCATTAACTCCTTCATCTCCATCAAGCGCCATATACAGTACGGCGCCTCGAAACCGTGTCGCTCCTCGCACAATATCTATTACGAATTCAATCTCCCTATTTGGTGGAAGACCCAGCAATTCACTTGGAAATACATCCATGAATTATTTGACTATAGGTATTTGTTCCATGGTTGCTCCTATTCGCTGGGTATTAACAACATGACACAAATACCCTACACATCCCTTCCTCAACAATTTCCTAGTTTGTGTCATAGTAAGACAACACAAACGCCTTGGCGATTTATTACCGTAAAATACAACATTAGGCTTTCTTAATGTCCTAATATTTACACATTTCTTTTGGCAATCTATTATTCCACCATGGTTAAACAACCAATCCATCCCGAGAATTACATCGAATTCTCCCAACTTTATCGGTATCAAATCTACCGATAATTTACAACCTCGTATATCTACACAACAAATCCTATGAATATCTTCAACAGGAATTATTTCTTCTTTTGCTACCTTGATATTCAAAGGTACAGGTAATCTTTTGGGAAGTAATCCTAATCGTCTAGCAAAATCACATGCTATAAACGAACAAGTAGCACCCGAATCAAATAACACATAAGCATTTATATCATTAATCGGGATAATACCTGCAACTACATCCCCAGATGCAACTGCATCTTGGATCGTCATGTTAAAGGTGAGAACCATCGGCCTACCCGGCTGCGCTGGACCACTAATAGCTAGCTTACCACTATTAGCGCCCTTATTCCCGTCCGTCCCCTTTATTGGGCAGTTCTTCGCTATGTGGTCAGTTGATCCACATACGAAGCATCCATGGTTCTTCTTCAGACTTGGACAGTTAGGCGAAATGTACCCCTCATGTACACAGTTGTAACATACAGCTTTCCCCTTGAGACAGACTCCTAAGTGAGTCTTCCCACAGTTCTTTCATGCCTCCATCCTCTTCTTAGGATCTCCTTGCTTCACTCCAGTATTCCTAGAGTTAAATCCCTTCCTCTTTTGACCTTCGCCACTCCCGCTGGCTCCCTCGGTCTTTACTCCCCATCTACCTTACCCTTATTCTTCTTCTCCCTGTGGTATCTAGGCTTAAAGCCTCATTCCCACCCCTCAGTATTTATTGCCTTTTCTAATGGTCCCAAAAGAGTTACTTTGGAACACAGATATCCTACTATAGAGCTGTGGTTTCAAGCCCCGCTCAAACCTCTCTAGCCTTTCTCACCTCTCGTGTCCACTTGGTGTGGAGCAAACCTCGCCAGCTTCATTAAACTTGGCAACAGATTGGGGAACAATCATCTCCCTTGTTTCAACTCTAGAAACCACATCTCCATCCTCCCCTTGCATACTGTGGGAAAGTAGTTCTCAAGAAAATCTCCTTGAACCGCAGCATCCACGTAAGGTTCTCTATACCACCCTAGCCTGGTTTGCCTCCCACCAAAAGTTGGCCTCTCCCTTCATCATGTAGGAAGCAAAAGCAACCTTTTATCCCTCATCGACATTTGCAATAATAAATGCGTTTTTTATTTCTTTTACCCAAGTTTGGGCTTTTATTAGGTCCGTAAATCCTTTGAACTCTGGCGGATCGACACTCTTAAAATCCTTAAAAGTAGTAGCTCGTACTACTGCAGGATTTACGGGTATATTAGCCCCATTTCTATTAAAAGCGGCCGTTAACAAGTTAACGAACTCTTGCATCGGGTTAACCGGACCTCCTTCCGATTAATTAACATTAGTATCTTGATTTCGTTGTCTCCTTCTTGGCGGCATTTTGCTGTTAAGATAAACAACACATCATTATTACTTTCTTCTTGTTATTTAGTTATTATTCATGATTAAACAATAACTTCAACTCATTACACAATATGTTCCATAAAAAAAACTTATATTGATTTACTTATTGTAGTATAATACTACATCATTCGTCATTACATAGCCTTAGTTAATTACATTACTATCCCGCAATTGCTTTCCAAAAATTAGGATTTACAAAAGACTACCCTTTGATATACAAAAGAGGGTTTTACGTCACTACTAGATACATCATATTTACATATATATATATAACTCTACTCTAGCTAATACTAGATTACATCTACCGTATGGCATTCTTAAAATCCGCATTGGCAAGACCGGCTATAATATCTCAGCTAATAGTATGTCGAGTATGCCCTGCTTTTATTGAAAACCCAGTTACTTGCTGCTGAAAATCCATATAAGAACTCCTATGTATATAGGACATCCTCCCAATCTTCTGTTTCTTGGTCTTTAGCTCTTGCCTGAGCTCAAAGACCTCGTGTTTCAGCTCATGGACCTTGTCCTTCGCCAAAACCTTCTCATCATGTTCCTCCTCCCACATTGACTCCATACTCGTCTTATCCTCTAAAAACACATAGAGCTCCTTCTTCAGCTCCTTTACCTCCTTACAATACTAGATGTTTCTATCCAATACTGTCATAAACAGTGCCTTCATTGACTCCCCGGAGTCATCTCTTCTATAGGTGTTATGGTGTTAAATGACACCACCTCCACCTCTTCTTTAGACATTCCATCGAACACAGACATAAGGTCTAGGTTTTTCGAGTCTCCAGACTCAATAACTACCACCTCTGGCTCTTCAGCTACTGGGTTCGGTATAATCTCTACTTAATTCACCGACTCTTCACTTACTACATGTATATCCCTATACATTTTATTTTCTCCTGACATCTACAACAAAATAATTTAGTTTGATTAGTACACATCAATAGAATAATAAAAACACATATTATATATAATGCATTTTTAGGGTTAATTTCATCTTTTAATTCTTTGACTTTTCTTAAGGTTATGACTAAGGTTCTAAGGTTCTATTTCCACCCTTAAGTTTTATAACCTAATACTTTGATACCAACACTGTGACTCCCCCAAATTCGGTTTGCATATTTTCCAACCCTTGGGTTCTTCACATATTGTGCTATAACTTTGATACCAACTTCGGCATTATTCCAACCCGATATATGCTTCTCACACACATTTCAATTGAAATGCCTCAAAAGAACAAATATGTCTTATATATATTCCAAAACAATATTACCATTCCCCAAGTTCTTTATAACCATTACATGTGTTCTTGTCATAATATCAAATAATAACAACATTCAACCTATACTATTACAAAGGCAATCTATAGGTTCACCTTTTAGCCTTCCCTTTATCTTTACTCGGATCCTTCTTGATCCATTCTTGGCCTTAACTATATTCATATGGTTCAAGCAAGAGTGAGCATAACTAGCTCAAAGAAGTATGAAAATTCCATTTAAACAATATGCTTGAAACATCAAATTGTATATCTTCAATAATCGAACAATAGTTATGAAGTACTATCGATAATTCAAAATAGCACTTCTCTTTTTCTTAAAACGTTTCACAATGAACAACATTCAGTAAAACATTAATTCCGGTCCAAGACCTTGAGCATTTCATACTTTCTTTGAAAAGGACAACCCGACACCAAGTCCGTAAGTCCGATATATCTTACGAGCACGTCTAGGTGATCAGCCTATAGTACTTTATGTTGTACAACACTACTTTCTTTAAACGTATGTACGTTTAAGTTTTGGCAACCTCACGTGCCTGTCGTTTGACGACAAAAAACATTTGTTTAGCATACTCACCTTTCTTTTTGAAAACCATACCAAAATAGTTTGGCAAAACTTGACAACATTCGATAGATTATAAGAAATCCAAAAAACATCTTAAGTCTAGCCAAGGAATTGGCTTCAACTTCATCATACATCAATTCATGTGTAAGATACATGAATTACAAAACTTGTCCGTAATGAATATAGACAAGGGTTAGAACACTTGCCTTTAGCATCTTCTACACAAGAATTATACTTTTTCCTTTGAGTCTTTAAGGATCTATAATACATGATCACATAACATACATACACATTAGGTCATATATAATCAAGTATGTTTACTACTATATCTTACCTTTCTTCTCAATCTAATCATGCATTAGATTGTTTAACATTGGTTACGGTTTATCTCATTGGTTTTACGTAATCTTCTTTCTTCAACTTTTAGTCATTAACTTAAGGTTATAAACATCCTTTAATGATGTTACTTTAAGTTTATTAAGGATTTAATTCACCTTCAATCAACTATCTTTCATTTTACATTCAAAATCTTTCTTCTCTATGTTCTTCTTAGTGCTAGTATTTGCTATGCATTTCCATCTTCCCTTATACAACTTGCGCATGCACGCGGGTTTCAAAGTGTGATGCTCAGACTCTTGCCTTCTGCCGCGCCAACCTTTCCTCTGTTGTCGCATTGTGGCGCCACTTTCTTGATGGTTGATGGTCAAGACTGTCATTCACTGCAAAGCTACAACTCCTTTGTTAATTGTCTAGTCTGCGATGCCACTTTCCAGAGCTTATGGGCATGCTTATGGGTATAAGGCGGTTTTACTTATTATGCCTTCCTTGGCCCATGCGCCCACCTTAATCTACTGTACACAAATAAATTGACATGATTTCTTACTTTGATGAACTTCCTGGACTCACAAATTGATCATTTTAAGTCCGAATTGCTCGCTCAAAAAAATCCATTAGCTCACAAATCACATGCTTCTACGTGTTTCATTAGAAAATATTTCATTTTTGAATCTTTAACTCTAAATTCACCTTTTAGTTCATTTTAATAAAAATGATAAACGTTCGTGAACGTTCATAGCTCGCTTTCTTCGTTCTAAGTCGAATTTGGTCATTTTGAGTCCATGACTCTATAATGCCAATTGAGACTCATCTCCATCGAAGACCAACATTTTCGATTTCAATGATAACTTTTTACTTCCATTCCAAGAATTTTACGATTTCGACGATTATCATCTAATCTCGTAAATTTCGTCATAACTTTGTTACTTAAGATTTTTACATCATTTAAAATGGATTCATTCCATCATACTAACATCTTAACCAAACATATTTCATTAAATCATTTATATGACAATTTCTTACATGTTCTTCATTAGTTCATAACTTAAATAAGTATGAATTACTTGTACATGGCTTATTAAGGTTTAGGTCCATTGATTAGCCATACTTATCACTTCTTATCATACATGCTCCACTAATCAACACTTCTCTATCAAACTAATTAAAGAGATGGAAGATTAATGATCTAGGATTCTTACCTTTGATGATCAACTTTGTTCTTCTTCTTCTTCTTAGATTAAACAAAACTAGCTTTTCTTACTTTTTCTCTCAACTAAATAAGTTATAAGTTGTTGGTGAATTTTGATCAAGACAAATAATGAAATCAAGCTCTCATATTTATAGGAAAAGCAAAGTGAGGGGTATATTAGATTTTAAGCCATCCCACCTCCTTAAGTCACCTCCTCCTTACTATTCATCTCTTGGTCACCAAGTAAAACCACTTTACTTGGTCACCAAGATGGTGCCATGTGATCATGGGGCCCACATGGATTTCCCCATGGGTAATTCTTACCCATTGGATTGATCCGCGGATCCAGTTCTTACTTTGGGATTTAGGTTTAATTAAATTTAACTTATTCTTTGGGCTTGCATTTAATAAACATTGGGCTTTAACATTCATTCCCTTGGGCTTATACAACTTCTACACAATCCTACAAGTCCAATACACTTGTTTAATACCTTATAACGTATAATCTACGTATTATTCTCGTATACTAACTCGTATACTTATTCATCATATACGACATACCATCATTCATACATACTCGTATAATACCTTGTATCATACTCGTATTCATTACCTCGTATAATACTTACGTATCATACGATCATCGTTTACCTCATTAACGCTTCACCTTCCCTAACGTTCTCGAATTTAGTCCGCAAGCGAAAAAATGCGTTTACCATACGTGAATTATTATTACATAATCCATCTTCCCTTGATATTCTATCGTTACATATTTCTCGGAAGTTCAAAAATAATTCCGAAAGCGTAAATCGGTGAATAGTGTTTTTCGGAAAATTTCTCGAAAAACTTTTATTTTCGCCTTGGAAATTCAAACACTTGAATTCAAATTCAAACACTTTAATTCCTTCACATTCAGTCTAACACATAATAATACTATAATATTCTTATTCATTATTTATTAAATAAAATTATTTTAAAATAAATCTGAATTTCAACCTTCATCTTACTAACACATAATAATAATATATAATATAATTTTATTCATTATTTAATTAAATAAAAATAAAGAACATTTTACAATAAATCAATTTCTAGGGATGAAGGATATGACAACCTCAATTTTCATAAGTTATTAAAATAAAATTTTAATAATTAAAATTCTTATTATGAGATGTATATATTTTGAATTACGTGATTTGGTGTGAAGAAATTATATATATATATATATATATATATATATATATATAAGATTTAATAGTTGGTTAAACTATTAAAGAAGAAGTGAAGAGAATTAGTTATGTAATGGTGGAAAAAGGAATTAATCGAATAAATATTGGTTAATTTAAATAGAGTTGGGAATTATATAATGAAATAATATAATTTTATTATCATGCTTTGATTGGCAATTGAATTGTAATGAAATAGATTTCATAAATAAGGCAACTAGTTCACTTAATTAAAAATAGTGAATTAATGTAAATATATTTGTTAATTTTAATAAGATGAGAAAGTAATACATATTACATATAAATGTAATATGTTAATGTAATACTGATGCGAATCTCGTAATAGTTAAAATATTTATCGAATAAAATAAATATTTTAGTTGGAATATTTATGGAATAAAATAAATATTCAATGGAAATTATTATGGAATAATTTATTTAAGTATGATGAAATTAAATAAATTGATGATAAATAATTTTATAATTTGTGTGTATTTTATTATGTTAATGTGTTGGTGATGCCCTAATTTAATTAAATAATGAAATTAAAGGGCTAATGATTTGTGACATAAAATTGGAATTATATTGATTAAGTAACTAAAATAAATTGGAAAGGTGTTATTTGATGCTAGCCAAACAAGGTCTTATGACCTTTGGCATTTTTAACATCTAAAAACTTTTTCTATTTTAATTGATGCATTAAAATTATTATTAAGGCTTTGTCAGTTTTATTCTACGTAATAATATTCCTAATACTAAGAAGAAGAAGAAGAAGAAGAAGAAGAACACAGAGAAGAAGAGAGAGGAGGAGAATAGAGAGCCTAGAGGAAGAAAAAAATTGAGAAGAGATTCTGTAAATTCAAAGGTGAAGAAGAGGATTAATCAAGCAATTCATATCTTCTAACTAGTCCAAGAACAAATTAAAAGGTAAAAACCCTTCGTTGAGTTTTCTTGAATTTTTACAAGCTTTCTATGAATGTTAAGTTAAGAAATTTGATTGTGATGATTATATATGTTATTAGATATATATATATATATATATATATATATAATCTATTATGAGTAATCTATAATTGGTTTTGGGGTTATCAAAGTATCAAAATCATGAGAACATGTTAAAGATGAGAAATTAGAGTTTTGTTGAAATATGTGTTTTGGTCTATTTTGATACTCAAATTAGTTAGTGATTCATGTAGAAATCTGTAAATTAAAGGTAGATGTTGTTAATACGTTGAAAAATAAAAACAAAAAAGTTTAAACGGATTGATTTGGTTAGGAATCAAATCCGTGGTGAATGATTACGTTAAACATGTTAAAACATGTAAAACTAATATGAACATGAGTTTTGGTTCAAGATTTGGGTGGATTAGTGGTTCTATAAATTGTTGATTTTCTGGTATATTGTAGTCCTATGAATTATAAATCCATAGAGTTGAAAACGGACTGATTTGGATGTGTTTAACTCGAGTTTTAAAGATTAGAAGGAGAAAGGGTCGAAAAATCGCGAACACCACAAACTGCAGAATTGGAATATACAAATACCAGCCCCGGCGGGGGTTTGTAGTTCAAAAAGTGTCACCCCAGTGGGTATCCCGCCCCGGCGGGCTTTTCTAGGAAAAAAATCCCACCCCGGCAAGGGTGGGCAGACTGACCAGGTGTTAGAGAAAAATCTTTCCAGACATGTTTTACTAAAATGGCCATAACATTTTCATACAAACTCCGATTGAGGCGATTCATGATTATCCGAAACGAGGACGAGTATACCTACAAATTATGTTCTTTAAGTTTTTAAATTTGAGGTCGTTATCAAGGGTCAAAATGGTCATCGTTGGGACTGATGTGTATTCGAAGGGCGTCGGGCATGCACGTTTGCAAGTGTAGTGTTTTTCACGATAAAAGATG
The DNA here is from genome assembly GCA_020205605.1 of Panax ginseng. Taxonomy (NCBI): domain Eukaryota; kingdom Viridiplantae; phylum Streptophyta; class Magnoliopsida; order Apiales; family Araliaceae; genus Panax; species Panax ginseng. The sequence goes on along the minus strand of CM035131.1, from coordinate 55,793,993 downwards.
TTGTTCTAAGTTATAAAACATAAATATTAGTAAATATAATGATGCTTAACATTAATACATGATGTATTAGATAAGTTGTATAAGCATACTAAGCATACACAAGAGAGACGATTCGGGCGTGTGACAAATGAACGTCGAAGCACCATAACAAGTGTTATTGAACTTAAAAAGCGTTTCAATTCAATTGAAGTGAACATTATAAGATATGGAATGTGGTTAATATAAACCAATAAGGAGTCCTAGTAAGAATTAAACACTTGAATGAACTTCGAGTTTGACTAAGAAGAAATATAGTGATATATAAGTTAAAAGCTAACACAATCAAATTGAACATTGTGTATTGATTAACAGGAAGGGTTATGAGATGTATAGTAAAGTTCACATTATAATTACTATGCGTTGCTATGTGACTAATAGTTGATGTGCATGATTATATAATTGTGTAGGGTGTTGGCCGAAATCTATATATGCTCACACGCAAGTGCATGTGGTCAACAAGTAATATAATGATAAGAAAAGTATCGTTCCCACAGAGACTAGTATGAAATTAAACCTAAAAATTACCAGTTTTATATTAACCCAATTTTATTAAACTACTTAAATTAATGATTATAAATAAGAAAAACTAGAAACTAAAATTCCCAACCAATCAACACAACTTAATAACCATAATTTGAAGCAAATAATGGAGAATTAGGCTTACAACTTCACTTTAAGTCTCACTGTGATTATCACACCTTATTCCAGTTCAAATCACTATCTCAGTTTATTAATCAAGAACACTTAAGTAGAATTAGCCATCTCTCGATGCACTAACACTGTATTAACTTAAATTAATAAATTAGATAGAATTAAGCCAAACACCCTAATTAACTAATTCACTATATCTTTATATGAATTACAATCAAATAAGGTTTAAATTCAAGTTCTCTACACGATTACATGCGATGATAGGTATATCTCTATCCTAACATTCATCAAGATTCCATTAAAACACAGAATTCAAGAACACATGCTAAAGTGACTAAGTCTATATTCATACATCATCTCACAAATCCATATAAATCCACATAAAATTGGTTATCAAGAAATTCAAAAATTAAAGTGCAAATCACAATAGATAAACTGAATTGATAGATTATTGAACTGAATTCAAGGCATGACAATCATTGTTCAACAATAAAGTTCCATTGTAAGCCTAAAAAGTAATTTAGTTCATCATGAATGAAATAAAAACTGAAAAGATAGAGAAATTCATCATCCCAATTACAATAATTGAATTGAAAGACAAAGAATAGTTAAAAAACCACCATTTCCTCGCTCCAATTTGCAATCTTCATGATCTTGACCTTTAAATCCTCTCCTCCAATGATCTTCTGAAAATTAGGGCTTTTTCTTGCTAATTGATTTATTGTTGTAATCTCCCTCTGTTATATTAGTGTTATCTAATCATAAGTCGTGTAATTAGTCCCAAAACGATTCCTATCAGAGTTCCAGTCCATGCCAAATTGATCCTCGTATGCAGCTGCAGAGTTCCAATTGAAGTGCACTTCTTTCTCTTTCCCCGTACCCCCACCCTGGTGGGGGGTATTTACTCTAAATAGGCCCGCCCCAGTTGGGGGGGGGGTCTTCTACTCCTGGCCATGTACCCCATCCCCGGCAGGGGTTTCCTTTGCTAATGTACCTGCCCCGACGGAGGGTGTTCCTGCATCTGTGCTTTTTGCCCATTTTGATGCCAAGTCTTGCCACAAAGCCACCAATATGCCACGAATGCAACACAATGTAACCTAAATATAAAACAAACATAAAACAAGTAAAACTGAACAAAAATAGACGGGATCATCACCATTTAAGTCCGAATTAGAAGTCAATTCATAAGTATAACACCCACTCATGAAACTCCCCCAAACTTAAACTCGTGCTAGTCCTCGAGCACAAAACAAAACAAAATGCAATGAAATGAAATGAAACTAATCTACATGCCTCCAGCAGTAATGACAAAGACAATTCTGTTCAACCGGCCTGAGAGAAATCAAGTAAACATGATAATATCTCATATCAAAACAAATTAGTAACTTCCCTATCAATCATCAAGTTTTAAACTGTTATCACTGATATAGTGTGTGTGTGTGTGTGTGTGTGTTCAACAACAATGCTAACTGATATAATATCAAATTTAACACATAATAGGTTTCTTAGAAGGCATCATACAGTGTAAACTCAAGAAATCCAAAAACAGTCAAGATCCAACTAAAATTAAATAATTATCAATATCAAGGGTCAAAATAGGGTACTTATGCTTTATTTTTCATTTACGGGGGCTTTTTGCTCTTATTTCCCATTTAATTTTATTTTTATAATTTTTTTTATACTCATGGTTGTGCAATGTCTTATTCCCTTAGGCTTTTCAATGCTACCTTAACGAGCTTTCGACCAACGACTCCCAAACCATTAAAGGCCTTAGGGCGCTAGGTGTAAAGACAATCCCCTCGGGCTTACTTACTCAAGTAACAAAGGCCACGAAACTAGACTAGCCATGGTGTTTATTCATATATATTTTATTTTATTTATTTTTCTTTTTTTAAAGCTTATATACCCCAAATTTTTTCCCTAACTTAGGTTCTTGTCTAACTTTAGCCATCACTGCCTATTCTTGTCAATCTTTCATTCAAACTAGCATTATCCTTTAGAGTTTCATTATGTATTAATTTAGACTCAATCAATTAACATAGTTGTTTTTACTGTGTTATCCTTATTATACCAGTTTCAAACAGAAAAAGATTCAATTCATAACAGAAAATCACATCAAAGCTATAATATTCAATACTATACTTGTCTACTCAATTCTAGTCTCATCATCGGCAAAAATACACTGTAACTATCAAACAACTTGACTGATGCAAGATGAACTAAAAATGCAATTTTACCATTTTTTTTAAATATTGGACTAAGAATAATAGAATAAGAAATTAATAATAAACAACTATTTACAATGTTATACTACTATGCAAAACAAATATGTCGTTATGAATGCAAACACAATGAACTTGAACTAAACGTGACAACATAAGCAAAAATATAACAAACTAAACTAAACATGCAATAACGAACTAAACTAAGCTAAACTCCCCCAAACTTAGCAATTACAATGTCCTCATTGTAAAAATATAACAGTAAGTATAAGAGGACTTCCATGTAATCAGCTAAGGTTGAGGTGATGGTGGTGATGGCGGTCGTGGCTCATAGACTCGGCACTCTTTAGTGTCGGAATCAGATGGTGGAAATTGTGGCATGGGCTCTGACATCTGGTATGGAAACGGTGTGGCCACGGCTGGATTAACAGTCTGTAATGTCGTATTTAGTGAGGCAAAGGATATGTTCATGGCGTTGAACATATGGTCCTTGTGACCCCCAAAATAGGTATACATCACCCATCTTGGGTCGCCAGATACAAGGTACTGAATACAAATACAAACTAATTATACAACAGTCGTGTAAAATACGACAAAACATAAATTGAGAGTTTTAATAAGAATATTGTCATCTAGACAATATCCACACTCAAAGGAGTCCTCAATACATTTATTGTCACACTATTTAATGGAATAGTGAGGACTACTAATACTATCATCCTCGACCAATCCACCCGCTCCCCGACTAGTCCTGCCACGTTCTCATTTTCTAAAGAGAACAGTAAAAGAAAGGGGTGAACTCAACTAGCCCAGTAAGAAATATTATGACTAAGATAATGCAGAATAAATTATCATTAGTCTTCAACAATGTTAAACTGATAAAATACAATAGACATCAAGTTTAACTGCAGCGGAATAAGCAATCCATTAGAAGAGTCAAGTAGAGCATAATATCTACTATCTTCTATGATTTAAAATGTATTCATCAATTTTTATCGCTGAGACTCAGCTTAATAAATAAACCACATCATCGAGTCATCCCTGCTTTACGGGCCAAGAATATGCATTAAATTATCAATGGTCATTACTATACCGAATAATCTCTGGTCATAATCATACCAAAAACTATCCGTCAATACACTACAGGCCACTGAGGACTTTTACCACATCATTTATAACATTACAGGTCATAATTATACCAAATAATCCCTGGTCATAATCATACCAAGTCCATCTAAGCACGTAAGCCAAAGATGACTTTCATCACAATATAAGCATGAGGATGATGACAATGACATAATAATTCAATAAAACAAGTTCAAGATTAAATTTTAAAGATTTATAAGTTAATTTATCATGAACTCAATAATATCCAAATTGTCAACATGATACTGCTTTGTAGAGTAAAATTCAAGAATGCTCAGAAGAATATTTCCATGAAAAGATACTGGATGAAGCGCAAATATCAAGGATATTCCACTAATTTCATGGAGTATAGAAGCCAAAATTTTAACCAAATGCGTATCATAGAATATATGAAACTACAATGGATTTTCACCGCCATACGCAGTAATCCACGTCATGCATCATTTCCACAATTTAATAAGAAATGAATACGAAGGGTCATTCACCATGCATGTGGTAATCCACATAGACAAAGTTATTCCAATGAATAATAAATAATGGAACGGTGTCATGCGTAAACGCATGTATAGGATATTCAAATGTAATAATAAGAATGGAATAACAAAAGACTTCACCGTGCATGCGATAGACCGTATGCATGTGTTATTCCAACATAATAATAAATAATGGAACCAGTCATAAGTAATACACACGGGCAGTGATATTCCAATGAATAATAAAGAATGGAATAATGAAAGAATTTCACCATGTATGCGATGATTAAGATATACAAAGTTATTCTAACAGAATAATAAGGAATGGAATAACAAAAAATTTCACCATGTATGCGGATTTTGACATACAAAGTTATTCCAATGAATGATAAGGAATGGAATAACAGAAGAATTTCACCATGTATGCGGTACTTCGCATATATAGGTTATTCCAACAGATTAATAAAGAATGGAATAACAGAGTTCTCTTCATGAATACGAAAGAAATAATACCCTTACGGGTACAACAAATAATATCCCTTACCTTATAAAGAAGAGTACTCCGACGGGTAGGGCGGGGATATACTTAAAGAAAACTTGCACTGTGACAACCCGAAAAGTTTCTAAAATCTTGAATGATTAGAATAAAGGTTAAAGAATAAAACCTAGATGAGAATTTGAGAATTTATTTAAAATTTTCAAGAAAAACCTATATGGTTTGATATTCGAATGAGAATAGAGAAAATATGGGTTACAAAATTCTAAAACCCTAGAAATGAATCAATATGTACTTGGAGGAATATCAAGAATAAGGTATTACGATACCTATAAATTCGATATGAACTGAATAGTCTAAGAAATGTTATATAAGTACATATCGAAATTTTATTATTGGAGATAAGATTTCACAGGAAGAGATGCTATGTGCTATATATATATATATTTTTTAGCAAGAGGAATGATGAATCAAGTTAATGATCAAGATAAAACTATGTTAGTAATTAACATAGCTTGAGTGTTGGCCTTGACTGACAAATAAGAATTTGAAGAAGTATAAGGTCGTTAGTTAATACGATTAGTAATGAGAATGGAGTAATTTAAAACTCAAAATTTGAGTTAGAGATAGAATTTTGAAGCATGGATCGCTTTCGATTGCGCCCAAAACGTCGAGTTTAGTCGAGAATGGACATGAAGCACAAAAAATGTGTAAAGATTGACTTTTGGTCAAAGTCAACGATTAACTTTTTATGGAGAAAAGTCAAAATTAGTGTGAGAAGTGAAATATGTTATGATTATATGAATTATGGATATGAGTAAATAAATATACATTATATAATGTGAATACATTTATTTTGTATATAAGGGTGAAGTAAGAATTAAGTTATGTAACCTAATATATATATTAGGTGTGGTGATTAAATAACTTTGAGAGGTTATAATATGGGAGAATATTAGTATATAAATGTATATACCTTTGACATTAAAGGATTTATTTTATATATCTCCAATAATTAATTTTATAACCAAGTATAATTTGGTTTATGAAATTAAAAGGGCATGAGTAAGGAATTTATTTTCTAGAGTGAGAGATGTAAACCCTAATTTAAAGATAAGGGTAGAATGGAATAGAATTAAAAATAATGGACTATAATAAGGTTATAGCCCAATTAATTTGAATAGAGTCCAAGAGGAGTAGATTTAATGGACTAATGATGTTATATCATCTAAATAAGCCCAATTAATTAATTAAGCATGGGACTTGTAGATAAAGTGATTAAGGGCAATTAATTATTTAATCTAGCCCAATATATTATATGTATGGGACAAGTATTATAATGACCCAATTAAATTTTGGGTGGAAGCCCAAGTTAGTTTTTGTTAGTAGGTAACACAAGTAAAATGGCTAGCTCAATGGGATTAATTAATGGCCCAAACTAAGCCTACTTGTGGGAGAATAGTAATAATATTAAAATTATATTAAGTTAAGAGATATATTTTTATTATCTCAAGATTTTAATTTTATAACTTAATTAAAATATGCTTAATTGGGTTATAGAATTTATTGTAGTAGAGTGATGATTTAAATTCTAATTATTTGGAATGATACTCTAATTAAATATTTAGATTGGATATCCTAATTAAATATTTAGGGTTGGGTAAGATAGAAAAGAATTTGACTATGTTAATTTACATGGCCCAAAGAATTAAATTTTAAGTCCAATATATTATTTATTGATAGCCCAAAAGATGGAAATGGTGGCCCAAATTTAAGCCCAATTAAGGAGGGACATATTGGACATTTGGTATGCTAAATAAAAAAAAAATCAATTATTGATATCGAAATGTCCATTTTACCCTTTTGTCCCATTTTGGTGAATTATTGCTAGAGAATCCTATGATGTCTTGCAAGCAAACTCTTGGCAAATAAGAAAGAGAGAGAATGAGTGGGAGCAAGGCCACAAGGCGGATGATTTTTGAGAGAAATAAGAAGCCACATGGGTGGTTTTATTTGTGGAAGAGAAAAGGAGCATGATTGAGGATATTAATTATATATCTATATCTAATAACAAGTTATCTTGTTTCTTTCTCTTTCATCCCTTCCAATTAGCTAACATAAGAACCAACTAGAGAGAGAGAAGAGGAGGGTGAAGGTTCATCCATGGAAGAAGAAAAAGAAGGAGAGCATGAAAATCAAAGGTATATACATTTTGTTATGTAATTTTTGATTATTGTAAATCAAACCTTGAATCTATATTTCTAAACTCAAAAACCTTAGATATATGTGTTAATGAGTGTTTCATGTTTAGATATAACCATATTGGGTGTTGATTTGGTGAGAATCAAAGGAATAGAAAAAAAAATGGAAATTTTCTAGAAAAGTTAAAGTGTTTTGATATGGTGTTTTAGATCAAGTGTTGAACTTATGATTTTGAACCATAAGTTTAAGATCTTGAACATGAGAACTATAGATCTACATGATAAATGATATTTTATGGTTAGATCTTGTCATTTTTAGGGTTGATAGGCTTGAATAAAGAAAAATAACCAAAACAGTTTTTTTTTGTTTTAAATGAGTTAGTGGACTGCTGCCCTAAAACAGAAAATTTCGGATTTGTTAGAGTGCTCTAAAAAAAATTCTGGACTTGTGATATGTTATAGTACACTCAATAAGCTTTCCATAGACTCCAAAACGGACTAAATCCGACATCGGAGGAGGGAGTTATGGGATTTCTCCCAAACTACACAAAGTTAAGAAAAGCTGTGAAAAGGACAGTTTTGGAACAGTCACTTCCGGATAAATTCCGGAGCTAAACATATCCAAATATGGATTGTGATATATGAAAACTATAGTTCGGAAAGATACTGAATCCAACAAAATTGACGGATCATTAATCGGAGTTACAGATTTCGTTTTATTTAAGTTTTGGTGAAGGACTCCAAAACTGCCAAAGTGCAAAAAGTTTCTGGCCAAAGTTTTCCGAGGGCTGTTTTGGACATTTAGTTAATGAGAAAAATTACAGGCTTTTGGGAAATGCAAATATATGGTAATATGTAGCTCGTGTCCAAAAATGAGCTAATTCCGCTTAAAACGACCAAGTTATGACCATTTCAATTTTGTGATTTTCCGATGGAAATCGCTATAACCGGAGTTCTACAACTCCGATTGCCACGAAATTTAAAATGGAGCATCATGTTATCATATATAAGGTTATGTCAAAAGATGGGCATCTCTGGAGTTAAGCACGAGGTAGCTAATTTTCTTAAGTCACGCACTAATTATGATTTTTGAAAAATAGTAAAAGAAATTGAAAAATTACGGAAAAATATTTTTATGTATGAAATACATGTATATATGTTTGACCAAAGGATAAAAAAATAATAAGTTGATTTGGTATTTTTTAGTGAAAAAGAATAGTGATTTCGGGATCTTTGAAATAAAATCCGCCTTCTTGAAATGGTATTTCTATTACTAAGATGTTATCTAATTTACTAGGATAACATATAAAATGAATAACTTATAAGTATAAGTTATGATGTGATTAAAAGAATATCAAAGTATAATAATAATATTAAGACATAAAACTAATGTCTAATACTTAACTATATGTTATGACTAATCGAAAGATCTATTATAGCTTTTATATCTTTGATATATGGTGATAGGAGTATGTGGAAATATGTTTAAGTTATTTTATAACAATGATGATATTATTCTAATATTGAGATCTATATTATTAATATTAGGTCTTCGTGAGAAGCGTATTATATTGCGTTCTGGTAATCAATTCGTTCGAAAAAGTTTTTCAAGTTCTTTTTACTTAAACTCTTTTAAGAGTGGTTTCGAATGAGATATGCTTATGAATTGTACTTTCTGTACATATTGCATGTATTCATCGTGTATGAAAGGTCGATCACCTTCATTACCAAATCGATTCGAGATATAATTGTTATGTTCATTTTCAATGTTCATTCACTTTTGAAATTTTGTTCATGCTAATTCACAACTACATTGTGAAGGATAGCCAGCTTATTATTCAAACTCTTTCCATCATGATATATCTTTGCATTGTTTTTAAACTTGCTGGGAAACTTTCATGCTCACCCTTGCTATATCATGATAAAACATTGCGAGATAAGGCGAATCTGACGATTCACAGAAAAAAGAAAAATGCCAAGTTCAGCTTGGGATAGAATGTACAGCTAATTTGTAAAAGTATGGTTGAAGAATAGTATTGTTATGTGTTAGATAGCTTATGATTTGTGTTTAAGTAAAGGTTACTCGACCTTGGGGAATAGTGTGTAATGTAATGTATAAATAATTTATGTTTATATCTTCCGCAAACAGTTGTAGAAATAGCGAACCGGATCCGCGGCGTTTCGGGACCCGGATTCGGGGCTGCTACATGCACTACGCTCAAAGCTTTCTTAAACTCTAAAGAAATACGCTCAAGATTATAGAAGAAGAATTCTCTGAACTTCTGGTGTGTTTTTAATTCTAACTAAGCATCCTATTTATAGGAAAATAGAAAGGATACTATGCAATAAAATATAATATATTCTATTTATAAAATATGTATATATATTTATAATATATATATATATATATATTATTTAAAATCTAATAAAATAAATAACTTTATAAAAGTATTTTATTTTATATAAAAAGATTTTACTATACAAACACTATGCATGCACTTATACAAACACTATGCATAATAAAATATATTATATTCTAATTATTGTCTAATAAAACAAATAACTTTATAAAAGTATTACATTTTATATAAAAAGATTTTACTATGCAAAACACTATGCATAATAAAATATAATATATTCTAATTATTGTCTAATAAAATAAATAACTTTATAAAAGTATTCTGTTTTATATAAAAAGCTTTTCTGTTTTATTACATTAATAATACTAATAAAACAAAATTTATATATAATATATATATATAAACTTCCGTGACTTCATAAAAAGATACCTCAATATATTTAACAACATTTATCATCATTATTATAATTCACAATATTAATCGACCGGTGTCGCTCCTGTGAAAGAGGGGCTTTCCAATAAGGATTTCTCCTATTGGCCATGCAATTAGGTGACCAAACCTCTCCTTGGCAGAACTTCTAGACATCGTTAATATTGCAAATAATAATATTAATAACTTTGTTATCTCAATTATTTATTTAATAATATATAAAAAATCGACAATAATTGAATCAAATAACGTGAGATACTATGCAACAATTATTGTAGCAATAATTGAACAAAACCGAGTGACTTCTCACGTAAGCATCAATAATCAATACTGTGTGCTACTATGCAACCATGCGTATTACTGTACTTTTAACACCGAGTGTTTCAACAGTTAATGGTAAAACTTTCGCCGTTATTTTCATAAAAATATTTTTGTCGTTTTCTCAATCCGATAATAATTCTGTTGTGGGATCCACCAATGATTGTACCGTCGTACGTGTGACACCCCCAAATTCGGTACTTCCATTTCCATAGGATTTGGTGTTCATTGTACAAATATCATCTATCTATCTACCCATAAATAAATGCAAACCATGCAATAGATAGAAATAATAAATAAATCTCCCCTTATGGGGTTACATCAACTGTATAATAATAAAATCCCAGGTTGCTCTAACCTTAAACATATGTGTGGAATCATAAAAAAATAATAAGTCTTTAAATAACATAAATCCTGAATATCATTACATAAACACATAAATAACCAGTCTTCATTACTTGATAATCTTGCCCTCGCCTTTTACTTGGTGGAAGGCTCAAATCGATCTTTCGTTCTTAACTGCAATGTTATTATTACGCAAGAGTGAGCACGATTGCCCACAAGTATAACAATATAATAAATGAATAATAACATGCGAATAAATCAAAGACTTCTGAAATAGGAAACTCAACTTTTGAATCAAGAATAAATAGCAAGAGACAAAAGAACTTCTGAGGGTCATAAGACCTTGAACTATGTCTTAGGTTGTCAAGTGTTTATACTTGAAACCTTTAACAGTCATAAGACTATGGACTCTTCTTCTCGTACTTAGGGGATCGACCTTGGTACCATCACATGCACAATATCTTAACGCTAACGCATAAGTAATCCCCTATATAGGGTTGTTCATCTCAGTTTGACATTAGAGTCCGCACCAAAGGAAGTTTGGTTTGGATAATTCATCAAGGGTTCTAAAATTTAGAACGCTCATCAACTATGGACTAGTCGAATCATGAAGGGTTCGCTAGTCTAACAAAGTTCAACAGTATCTGATAAATTTAAAAATTGAATAGCAATCTCAAAAGGGTATACAATAGAATAATTATTGTATAACAGAATCATACTTTGAAAGATTAATACACTTTAATATAATAAAATAGACTTGATCAATAATAACGAGAATTTGTTCAAAGTAAAGAGACAACTTATAAGCTCATATTAAGATAACGAGTAGGGTTAGGAAACTTGCCTCGTGCGTAGATTACACGTTAATTTATATATGTTCCTTGATTTAATCCTACATACCATATACATTCACAATACCAGTCAATTATCACGTAACTAGTCATCATACGCTCATTCTTTTTGTTTAAACTCGAATTATGACTATACTTAGTCAAATTACTACACTCATTGTCACAATTAACACTTCATGAACAATAAGCTAACTATGCATTCAATCATTCAATTCACACATAAATGTGTTATTGACATGTTAAGAATTTATTTTAACACCTCATTATATGTCTAACATATTTTTATGTTCATTAGATTAAGTTACCAACACATTGCTAGACTTGAGCATTTAAAAATCCATTTCTGGACCATTCTGCTAAGTGGCATGTGGCGCCAACATTTAGGCTTATTCTTGGCGCCATGCATATGGTCTTTGGCATTGCGGCATATGATGATACATGCACATGAGTCTTTAGGCATGGAGTTGGCGCCATGGCGCGAGACTCCAGTTTCAGTTCTGCTATTCGTGAAAATTGAAGAACATGGCCAAAAAAACTCCAATTAACTTATTTTTACACGAATTTAGACATACCCAAACATTTTAATACACAAATGACTAATACTCAACCCTTCTAGCATGATTTTAACAAGTTAAAACACATAATTTACAAAATCAACACATTTAATTTCATTGTTCTTGATGTTCTTGAAAGTTTTGAACATAAAACATGAAAATTATCACTACGGGTTCATTATAACACTAAATCCATCCATTCAAGTTTTGTTTTCTTTGTTTTAGCATGCATAATCATATACAAGTGTGAATTTTACAAAATAATTTATGTTTGACATATTAATTTTATGTATAAGGGCCATATGGCCATATTCTATACTCTGTAATTTTTGAAACAACAACATACGTTATAATATTATGAAATTGATGATATGGAACCATCTAATACATAGGAAAACACATTAAAACAACATCTTAACACGTATATGCACATAATCTTTCCTCTTTCCAATTTACAGAGACTTTACAAAAAACTTGAAAGCCATATTTATAAAAACTTTAATAACGTAAATAAACTGGGTTGAAGAAATTACCCAAAGCGTATATTGGTAAGAGATGAATTCCTTCTCAACTCTTCTTCAATCACACACTCACAATCTCTTCAAGAATTTCTCAAACTCTTTCTGATTTTACTTTTCCAGACTTAGAAAAATGAAAAAGAAAAGGAAGACGCATAATAAATAAAGGAAAGGAACTGATGCGTTGTGGTCGCCACCCGACCATGGGTTAACCGCCCTCAACTCCCACTAAGGCCATGTTTGGCTATCTTTACAAAGCTTATACCCATTTAATTTAATAATCCCTTATACTATAGTTTAAATCATGTCACACCCAATTGCTCACTAATTCAAATATCTTATTTAATTTATTTTAAATAAAATATAATAATTTCTCATTAATTCACATAGTCACATAATAAAATTTCTCATTTATTAACTATGTCAAATTATTAAATCTCTAATTAATTATTTAATTAATTAAAATAACATTAGGCTTATTAAATATTTCTTTTAATTCAATAAGCTCACATAAATACATACTTTGTGACACCCCCAAATCCAGGTCTCTTCCAACCCGACAGATGGTGCTACACGGTACTACCATTCATTCATTCAGTCACCTGAATAGTCACAAAAGGACTAATATAACTTCTATATATCCAAAATAATATTACATTTCCCAGGTTCTTTGTAACTCATTCGTTTGTTCTTGTCATAATATCAAATATATTACAATCGTTCACCTATACTATTACATAATTAATCTAAGGGTTCGTCTTCGCCTTGCCCTTGTCCTTGCCCGAGCCTTCTATTCCGCTTCGATCTTGGTCAGTGTTCATATGGTTCAAGTAAGAGTGAGCATGACTAGCTCAGCAAGTACTACAATTCTAATAAACAACATACTTGAAACATAGAGCTCATATATCTTCAATAACTGAACAATAGTTACGAAGTACTATTGATAATTCAAAATAGCACTTCTTTTCCTTCAAAACGTTTTACACAACCATACTCAGTAGAATAACAATTATGGCTCAAGTCTATGAGCATATCATAAGTTCTTTTGAAAAGGACAACCCGGCACTAAGTCCGTAAGTCCGTCATAGCTTACGAGCACTTCTGAGTGATTAGCTCATAGTACTCTATGTTGATCAACACTACATTCATTAAACTTGTGTACGTTTAAGTTGTGTCAACCTCATGTGCTTGTCGTTAAACGACAAAAACATTTTAGCATACTTGGTCTTTGATTGAAAACCATGCCAATATAACTTGGTAACATTAATCATGCTTGATAGATTTATAATATAAGTCTAGCCGAAAGAATTGGCTTTAGACTTCATCGTTAAAAACTTTATGCGAAAGAATACATGAATCACACAGCTTGTCCAGACTGAACTGGAACAAGGGTTAGAATACTTGCCTTTAGCGTCTACTTACTGATTAACACACGTACACTTTAAGTCTCTATGATTCTACAATACATAATCATATAGCATACCACATTAGGTATTATACAATCAAGTATGTATACAATTATATCTTACCCTTCATCTCAATGTAAATCCTAACTTAGATTCGTTATTTAGGGTTTCCGACTTTCATTACGTCATTCACATTCCGCTCATCTTCGATTGATTATTAACTCTTAATTAACATGCATTAGTGTCTTACAAGTACCTTACAATGTCTTAACCATGTTATGATTACATCTTAATTCATTACTAACAAGTTCTCTTTTCTTCTACACTTGAAACTATTCTTCACTATCAAATTTTTGATCAGCCATGGCAGCTAAAGAAATACTATGTGTCTCATGTCATGCCGCGCCATGAAGTTAGCAAGTCTGAGGGTTCGACCTACGTCTTTGTGGCGTGGGCCTTTTAGGCTTGGAGTCGCCCAGCGCAGCCTGGCCTCTCGTGCCTCGCACAATTATCTTGCAGCTTTTAAATTTTTACGAACTTCCTGACGCATAACTTCTTCGCTTTAAGTCCGAATTGGTCCGCTCAAAAGCCTACGGTTCACAAATTTCATAATCTACGCGTTCATGCAAGAATTTTATCTATTTGACTTCGTTTGCTAAAATTTCACCTATGAGTTCATTTTTATCGAAAACGATAAACGTTCGTGAACGTTCAACGCTCGTTTCTTCGTTTCAAGTCAGAATCCGGTCATTTTTGAGTCCGCAACTCTATAATGACCAATATAACTTGTCTCCATCAAAAACCAAAGTTTCCGACTTCAAACACAAAATACGACTTCCATTCCTAGAATTTCACGAATTCGACGATAATCGTCCAATCGTGTGAAGTCCGTCAAATCTTCATTACTAAGCGTTCTAAATGGATTTTAACCAACATATAATCAATACAAGTTACTTATTAACCAACTTATAATCAAAGTAGGTTTTGACTCATTCTCATAAGTCATTAACTTATTCAACTTATGAACTATAAATCTTCATGCTCATGACTTATTAACAACTTAAGTCCTTCAATCAAAGTTCTCATGCTATAATCAACATACTAATCATCATATGACAACTTATGAAAAGTTCTTCATGGCTCTAGCAACTTATTAATGTTCAAGTTGCTTATTCAACTTATTCGGCTTAAGTTCATTCCTTATTAACTTATTACATGATCTTAGCATACATGTTCATTAATAACACTTCCCTTATCAACCTATTCTAATAGAGATGAAAGAATATTGAACACAAGATCAATACCTTTGAAGTCTAACTTCTTCTTCTTGGAAATCTAACAAAAGAAGCTTTGGCTAAAAGTGCTTATTTGCTCTACCAAATAAGTGGCTTATATTTGAGAGGAAAGTTGGATGAAAATAATAACCCTCAAAATGAAATGAAGCTCTTGTATTTATAGGCAACTAAGGTTAGGGCATTTTAGACATTAAATCACCCACCTCCTTATTACACCTCCTCATTTCCACCTCCTCAATCATCCACCTCCTTACTATTCATTGTATGCTCATCACTTCACTTGCTCATCACACATTATGTTTGCCCATCAAGCTTACCCATTTTCTACTTGGTTTGACCCATGGATCATGGCTAAATCATTGGGCTTTGATAATTAATCTAGCTTCTCTCTTAATGGGCTCATGCTATAATAGTTTGGGCTTATGATAATCAAACACTTGGGCTTGATGATCACATATATTGGACTTCTATATTAGACTATCAATCCTACAAGTCCATTACCTTAAATTATATATAACTTAACCTTTATACCCCACGTATAATCTTCATATACTTACTCGTATATTAATTCATAATATACGTTACCTCATTCTTCATACATAATAGTACGATACATGGTATTATACTTACATTCTTTACTTTCATATAATGTATACAGATTATATAATCACAACTCTCTTCCTTTAACGCTTAATAACCTAACGTTCCCAAATTAAGTCCGCATGCGAAATATTACGTTTTCCATACTTAGGTTATTATTACATAATCGATCTCACCTCGATATTATAACATTACATATTTCTCGAAAGTTCAAAAATAATTCCCGAGCAGAAATCGATGAATAGTGTTTTTCAAAAAAATTCTCGGAAAACATTTATTTTCGTTTTAAAAATTCAAACACTTTAATTCTCCCACGTAGTTAAAATACTACGACGTTCTGACGTTTCTAGGTTATAGAACGACCTTCATCTTCTCAACACGCAATAATAATAAATAATATTATTTTATTCATTATTAAAAGTAATTACAAAATATTCGATTTTCTGGGGCGTTACATACTTCGAATAATAAAAATTCTCCACATTAATTTAATAAATATAACACATATAATTAAATTAATCTACCACAACTTCATCAATTAATTATTTAATCTAATAATTAATTCATCAAAAAATATTTATTCAATCCAATAAATATTAAAAATTATATTACAAAATCTCGGTTGTCACAGTACGGATATTCCTTGACAAAAAGAATATTCCCCGACCAATCGAATATTATATAACAACTTGCATACTTTGAAAAACTTCTAAATACTACCCACAACTATAACATTATATCAAATTTATCCCATAATATTCAAAAATGATATATATTAAAAATTCATCTTTATTCATAAAAGTTGGGGTCTTACAACCTCCCCTTCTTATGAAATTTTGCCCTCGAAATTAGGGTACATACCTGGTATGTCGAAGAGGTAAGGATACCTTGATTTTATTTCAGATTCTAACTCCCAGGTCATTTTCTCAACATCGTGGTTTCTCCACAAAACCTTGACTTGAGGTATAACCTTGGAGCGTAGAATATGTTCCTTCTTATCCAAGATTTGAACAGGAATCTCTTCATACGTTAAATCTTCAGCTATTTCGTCTAGTTCTAATTTAATAATGTGGTTCGGGTCATCCACATATTTACGTAACATCGATACGTTAAAAACATTATGAACACGTGACATACTTGGTGGTAAAACGAGTCTATAGGCCACAGTTCCTACTCGATCGAGGATTTCAAATGGGCCAATTAAATCGAGGGTTGATATTTCCTCTCTTCAGCAACTCTTGCTTTTAAAATAACGCCCTCTTGAACCTTCTTATTCGTATTCATCAGCTCCGGGTCTGTAGCTTTAGCAGCTTTAACATTATCGACTAAAGTCGATTCTAATCATATATTCGTTATCTTCACGTAGGTTCTTATATTCGCACTCGTAAACGCATACGATCTTCTACTCAACACGTCATCTACCACGTTCGCTTTTCCACGATGGTATTGAATGGTCGTAACATTCAACAGCTCGAGCCATCGTCTTTGGCGCATTATACATTTGTTTTGGGTGAGGAAATACTTGAAGGTTTTTGAAATGGGTTTTGTACTGGGGTCAATACAAAATTCGATTTCACGCTCTAGGGGTAGGTTAAGAAGTTCTTTCGGGAATACGTCAGGAAATTCATTAACAATAGAAATATCATTCAAAACTGTGACTCTCATCCAAGACTTGGATAGCACATGTAATGAAGGTTTCTCCTAACGGAGCTTCAACAGATAAGTCAAAGTCTAATTTCTTCAGAGTCAAATTTAAACGTTGAGCGCAAGTAGGAGAAATAAAGGAATGGGTAGAACCGGTATCAAATAAAGTATAAACTTCGCTAGAGTTTACGATTAGCTAACCCGTGATCACCTCATTCGGATTCCTCGCTTTTTGGGAGGTTACGACAAATGCTCTCCCTTGAACTACCGGATTTGTCTTGTCTGGGACACCCTTGGATGCCTCTATCCCAGCTGGACTTGACTTTGGTGCACGACAAAATCGGGCTAGGTGACCTTCTTTTCCATAATTATAACATGCTTTGGACCGCATCGCAGGTTTGGACTTATGTGTCCTTCCCTCCACATTTGTATATATACGACCAATGGTCGCTCTCCTTCCTTAATAATGCGGGTCTTTGGTCTTTGACGCTCTTTCCATCTTTGCTAAACCTTCTCTTCTTGAACTTTCCACTCCTATTGTCTTGGCCATGATTACCACCGAAGTGGTTATCATTTCTGGCATGTTGATTCCCTCCACGTTTGTTGTCACCACTTCGATGACTGCTACCACTGATATTATCGACTTGCCGGCTGCTCTCTCTTGGTTGAGTTGACTCATTATCGCGCTCCAATAACTGAGCCCTATTCACAACATCTGAATACAAACACAGATTATGAGGGATAAGGTATTAACATATCTCGAGTTTCAAACCTCTTAGAAACATCCGCGTCATTCTCTCCTCATTATCAACCAAGTGGGACGTAAACCAAGACAACTCGGCAAACTTAGCTTCATACTGCGCCACGATCATATTATTTTGCTCAAGCTTGATGAACTCCACCTCCTTCATGTGACGAATACTTTTAGAAAAGTACTTATCGTTGAACAATTCTTGGAACTTCTCCCAAGACATCTTCAGTGCGGCAGGTTGAGTACGCTTTACAGATTTCCACCAATAATCTGCCTCTACACGCAACATGAAGGTGGAAAAGGGAACCTTTTTCTCCTCGGAGCATCCCAAGACATCAAATATCTTGTTGGTCTGCTTTATCCACATCTCCGCCTTAAGTGGTTTTGGCTCTCCAAAAAACTCCGGTGGTCCCAGCTCCTTGAACTGCTTAGCAATGACCGTCCGAGAGTTGTCAGTGTTTTCACCTGTATTTTGGACAGGAGCCGCTCTCGCCTGATGTTGCATGAATTTCATAAAGCCTCTGAACATCCCATCTTTCACCATTTCATCAGTGTTATTGTTTTCATGAGCATTATTATCTTCCTGTTGCACATTACCCTGGGCATTGATCGTTGGTGACTCAACGGTCTCATGTGCTTCATTGCTTATCTCAACATTTTTGGATGCCATTTTTAAATACTGCCACAAAACAAGGGTTAATTAACATATCATATATTATTTCTATACTCTGACCGACCAATTAAATACCAAATAAACTTAGGTAGGTCATACTAGCGAAGGAATTCCCCGTCTCTCCCCTCCTAGTTCTTGTCTCACATCTCAGCCAGGGATCATATCCCTAAGCTTTGATACCAACTGTGATGCCCCCAAAATAGGTATACATCACCCATCTTGGGTCGACTGATACAAGGTACTGAATACAAATACAAACTAATTATACAACAGACGTGTAAAATACAACAAAACATAAATTGAGAGTTTTAATAAGAATATTGTCATCTAGACAATATCCACACTCAAAGGAGTCCTCAATACATTTATTGTCACACTATTTAACGAAACAGTGAGGACTACTAATACTATCATCTGGACCGTCACTCCGTTCCCCGACTAGTCCCGGCTACGTTCTCATTTCCTGAAGAGAATAGTGAAAGAAAGGATGAGCTCAACTAGCCCAATAAGAAATATTATGACTAAGATAATGCAGAATAAATTATCATTAGTCTTCAACAATGTTAAACTGATAAAATACAATAGACATCAAGTTTAACTGCAGCGGAATAAGCAATCCATTAGAAGCGTCAAGTAGAGCATAATATCTATTATCTTCTATGATTTAAAATGTTTTTATCAATTTTTATCGCTGAGACTCAGCTTAATAAATAAACCACATCTGTGACGCCCCCAAAATAGGTATACAACACCCATTCTGAGTCGCCAAAATACATGGTACAGAAATAACTACAACTTTATTAATACAATTGTCGTGAAAAATATGACAACACAAAAACTTTGAGTTTAAATACAAATATTGTCATCTAGACAATATCCACACTCAAATAAGTCCTCATTACAATTATTGATACATTATTTTACAAAAATGGTGAGGAATACTAAAACAACTCTCTAGAACCATCATTCCATACCCCGACTAGAACTCGCTACATTCTCACCTCTTGAGAAGAAAAATGGAACATAAAGGAAAAAGGTGAGCTCAACTAGCCCAGTAAAGAATATTATGACTAAGATAATATAGAACAAATTATCGTTAGTCTTCAACAGGGAAAAATCTGATAAAATACAATAGACAACAAGTTTCAAATCAACATTCGCAGCGGAAATAATTATTCATAGAAGAGTTATGTAGAGAATGAAATCTACTATTATCTATGAATTTAAAACTCCATCATCAATATTTTATCCCTGTAACATCAATAAATATACATCGTGAATCAAATATTCATCTTTGCACTACAGGCCAAAGATATTCATCAGTTGGTCATGTTCATCTCAACACCTGTTCATCTTTGCACTACGGGCCAAAGATATTCATCAAAAATTCATTCATCTTTGCACTACAGGCCAAAGATATTCAGTAATATCATCATTTAGGACTGAGGATGATGAAAAATATTTTAAAGAAAACGAATCCAGTTAAACAAAAGAACAAATATTAAGTATTCGTATTTTAAACAATCTAAGTTCAAAAATACTTCATAAATAACCATAGTGGAGTAAAATTCAAGAATGATCAAAATATAGATACAATCAAAGCTAGTATACATAATAGATATTTTGGACAAAACACGAAAATTTAATTTTTCTGTGAATAGTGTCGTATTCGGTGAATAGTGTCGTATACGTGAATAGTACCGTATACGTGAATAGTGCCATATATGTGAATAGTAACTTCGACACTAAAAGACAAGAATTTCACAAGAAAAATTTTACAAATATTCTGGCATAATGATAATAGAAGAAATAATATCATTTTTTAAAAAAAAAATATCCCTTACCTCGAAAAGACAAGATTTTGACTAGAATCTATCGGATATAGTCTTTGAAGGAACTTACAATCAGATAGCAACACTCAAAGTATCAAAATACTCACAAGAATACGCTCAATAATATATAGAGAGAAAACTTCAATTTCTGGTGTGATTTTCAATTCTAACCTAAGCACCCTATTTATAGGAAAATACTTAGAACACCAAAGCAGAAAATTTAATATAATATTAATATTTATAAAATAAACCATACGTAAACTTGGAAAATTTATATCAGCACATTTATATCACATGTAAGACCCACTCAACTCACCAAAAACATTTTTTTTAAATAAATAATTAAAACTTCAAAAATTAATTATTCTGGAACTTCGGAACTTCAATAATTCATAATAAATAGCCTTTTTATCAGAAAAATTCAAACCTTATGTCCATTCCATAGGAAATTCCATTTTTTACAACTTTGTAAGTTTAAGTTTTTCCGAATTCCAAGCAGAAATTGACCGAAATCCATATACGGATGATTTTACAGGCTATAATCCAATTTCAGTCAAGAAATGGGGTCCACCGACATGAAAAACATGTTTTAAATATTTTTAGTAACAAAAATACTCCTCCTCCTCATATATTCATATATCCCATATTCATCGTAAAAATATCACCATTATTATATTATTAAAATATAATAATATATTTAAATGAATTATTTTATCAGAAAAGATAAAATATCAATTTTAAACAATTGTCACCTTAAAAAATTTCTCCATCTATATCCACATAAAATAAATATTTTCCTTAGCATATAAATCAATAATTAATTATTCACAAATAATATTACAGAATCACAATATCGACAACTAGGCCATTCCCAGGAAAGAGAAGGCTTTCCAATAAGGATTTCTCCTTACTAGCGCGCAATTAGGTGACCAAACCTCTCCTTAGACAGAACTTTCTAGACATTGCCAATAATGCTATCTAATAATATTATTCAAATAATATGAATTATTGATTCGATAAAGGAAAATACTGTGTAATGACAATTATTGAAACAACAATAATATAAAATATCAACGCAACAATTATTGAATCAATAAAATAAAATATTGAATAAGAATTAATCGTAACAATTATTGAGTAAGGCCTTCTTACGTAAGAATCAATAATTGGTGCAATACCGCATCTGGTATCTACTTCGTGTGTTTTAACCACCGGTATTCCAACAAAGATAATTCTTGAATAACTAACTTCTGCTTATTTATAAACAACTTATACTTGTCATTTTCTTCATCCAATCGCTTTCAGTTATGGGGCCCACAAGGTTGCTACTCGTCATTTAATATTCCCACACGGTAAGAATATTCCACGACCAAACGAATATTCCCAACAATAATGAATATTTTATAACCACTTGCTTATTTGAAATATTTGCGCATTTTTCCCATAACTAACCACATTAATCAAATCAACCCTTACTATTTCAAAATAATAAATAGAGGAAATTTAATTTCATTTATAATAAGTTAGGGTCTTACAACCTCCCCTCCTTATAAAATTTTGTCCTCGAAATTGACGTACGTACCTGTTATTTCGAAAAGGTGAGGATACCTCGCTTTCATTTCCGTTTTCAACTCCCAGGTCATTTTTTCTATAGCATGGTTCCTCCACAAATCTTTGACTTGTGGTATGACCTTTGTGCGTAGGACATGCTCCTTCCTATCCAAGATCTTGACAGATACTTCTTCGTACGTTAAGTCTTCGGCTATCTCATCCGGTTCTAACTCAATAACGTGGTTCGGGTCTTTCACATATTTACGTAGCACAGATATATGAAAAATATTATGAACACGATACATACTTGGAGGTAATGCGAGTCTATAGGCCACATTTCCTACTCCGGTCGAGAATTTAAAATGGACCAATAAATCGTGGATTGAGCTTTCCTCTCTTCCCAAATCTTGTAACTCCTTCCATGGAGCAACACGCAACAATACATGATCCCCAATACTAAATTCCACGTCCTTTCTATGAAGATCCGCATAACTCTTTTGTCGATCCTGTGCTGCTTTGTATACGTTGTCGAATCATTTAGATCTTTTCTCGTAGTCATACGTACCAACTCTCGTCCCAAACAATGTTGCTTCACCCACCTCGTCCCAATATAATTTGAGAGCGACACTTTCGTCCCATATAATGCTTCAAATGGAGCCATACCTATACTTGCACGATAATCGTTGTTGTGTCGAGAATTGCACCAATGGTAAATACTTATCCCAACTCCCTTTGAAGTCTAGGACACAGAGTCTTAATAGATCTTCAAGAGTTTGAATAGTCCTCTCTGATTGTCCATCCGTTTGAGGATGGTATGCTGAACTGAACCGTAAATCCGTGTCCATAGCTTTTTGCAAGCTAACCCAAAATCGTGAAGTGAATCTTGGGTCATGATCCAAAACTATGGATACTGGCATGCCATGCAATCTCACAATCTCATTTATGTACATACGAGCAAGACGTTCAAGGGAATAAGTCTCCCGTATCGGCAAGAAATGAGCAGACTTGGTTAATTTATCAACAATAACCCAAATAGCTTCTATGCCTTGAGAAACCGTGGGAAGACCCGTAACGAAATCCATGGTAATGTGTTCCCACTTCCATTTTGGAATCTCAAGTGGTTGCAATGGACCCTTAGGCACTTGATGCTCCGCCTTTACATGTTGACAAGTTAAACACCTCGAGATAAACTTCGCGATCTCTCTCTCCATATTGTTCCACCAAAATGTATGTCGAAGATCACGATACATTTTGATACTTCCAGGATGGATTGCAAATGGTGTATTGTGTGCTTCCATCATAATCTTGTACTTCAAATTAGAGTCATTAGGAACACAAAGTCTGGAGTGTACTCGAAGTATTCCTTCTTCATCGATTCTTGCTTCTGGAATAGCACCTTCTTGTACTTTCTTCTTCATACGCATCAACTCCGGGTCTGTGGCTTGAGCAACTTTAACTTTATCGATTAAAGTTGGTTCTACACGTATAGTTGACATCATTACATGGGTTCCCAGAGTCTTGAATTCTATCTTCATCTTTTGTAAATTACACAAAATGGGCCTTTGTGTTGACAACATCGCATTCGTTCCCGCGTATGATCTTCTACTCAATGCGTCAGCTACCACGTTTGCTTTCCCAAGATGGTATTGAATGGTGTGGTCGTAATCTTTCAACAGTTCGAGCCAATGTTGCTGCCGCATGTTGAGTTCCTTTTGGGTGAAAAAATATTTGAGGCTTTTATTTTCTGAATATATCTCCACTTTCTCTCCATATAGATAGTGCCTCCAGATCTTTAGCGCGAAAATGATTGCCGCCAACTCTAGATCATGAGTAGCATAATTCCTCTCATATTCTTTAAGTTGTTACGAGGCGTAGGCTATGACTTTCCCATGTTGCATGAGAACACACCCTAACCCTTTGTCCGAAGCATCGCTGTAGATAACAAATCCATCCGAA
Organism: Panax ginseng; assembly: GCA_020205605.1. Taxonomy (NCBI): domain Eukaryota; kingdom Viridiplantae; phylum Streptophyta; class Magnoliopsida; order Apiales; family Araliaceae; genus Panax; species Panax ginseng. The sequence goes on along the minus strand of CM035131.1, from coordinate 55,769,682 downwards.
CTAGATAGTATTGTCAGAACAGGTGCCGAAATGAGTCTCCTCTTAAGCTCTTGAAAACTCTTCTCACATTCCTCGCTCCATATGAATTTTGTATCTTTTCGAGTCAGCTGAGTTAACAGAGTAGCGATTCTAGAAAATCCTTCCACAAATCTCCGATAATAACCAGCTAAATCTAGAAAGCTACGTACTTCGGTTACCGACTTTGGTTGCTCCCAACTTTGTATTGCTTCAATCTTCACCGGGTCGACAGATACTCCATGTTTTGACACCACGTGCCCAAGGAATGCTACTTCCTCAAGCCAGAACTCGCATTTCTTCAACTTAGCATAAAGCTTGTTTTCACGAAGCCTTTGGAGTACCAGCTTCAAATGGTGCTCATGATCTTCATGACTTTTGGAACATATGAGGATGTCATCAATAAAGACAACAACGAATTGATCCAAATATTCCTTGAATATCCGGTTCATCATATCCATGAAAGTCGCAGGAGCATTAGTTAATCCAAAATACATGACTAAGAATTCATAATGCCTGTACCGAGTTCTGAAGGCAGTCTTTGGAATATCCTCAGTGCAACTCTTCAACTGATGATATCCAGAACAAAGATCGATCTTTGAAAAAAATTGTGCTCCTTGCAACTGGTCAAACAGGTCATCAATACGAGGTAGCGGATACCTATTCTTGATAGTGACATGGTTTAATTCTTGATAGTCAATACAAAGTCGCATACTTCCGTCTTTCTTCTTTACAAATAAAACAGGAGCACCCCAAGGAGATGTACTAGGACGAATGAAACCGATGTACAACAACTCTTGTAGTTGGACCTTTAACTCCTGAAGTTCAATTGGAGCCATTCGATATGGGGTTTTAGAAATGGGCTTTGTACCAGGTTCAAGATCAATAAAGAATTCAACTTCACGTTCTGGGGGTAGACCGGGAAGTTCTTCAGGAAATACGTCAAGAAATTTACTAACAACAGGAATATTATTCAAATCCGATGTGTCTTTATTCAAATCCATAACATGGGATAAGAAAGCTTGACATCCGTTTTTCAATAAACGAATAGCTTTATGACTTAATATGACAGTGATTGATTTTAGTGGTTTAGTTGCTTGAATTAAATTCGCATAACAAAGTTGATTAGGAATATGAAAACTAACAACCTTACGAAAATAATCAATTTTGGCATGATGAGTAGTTAACCAATCAATCCCTAAAATCACATCAAAAGCAAGTATCTTTAAAGAGATAAGGTCAACGGTGTAATGTGATGGTGCCAACTTGGATCAAACAAGATTTATAAACAAAGGATGTGATGAAAGTTTCTCCTAACGGAGTCTCCACAGATAAATCAAAGTCTAATTTCTCCGGAGTCAAGTTTAAACGTTGAGCACAAGTAGGAGAGATAAATGAATGGATAGCACCGGTATCTAGTAAGGTATAAACTTCGCAAGAATTTATGATTAACTTATCCGTGATCACCTCGTTTGGGTTCCTCGCATTTTGACCAGTCACGACAAACGCTCTTCCAGGAACCGTTGACTTTGACTTTTTTGGGACAGCCTTTTGAGTCACCATCCCTGCTGGACTTGGTTTCACTATCATACAATCTCGAGCGATATGTCCTTCATTTCCACAATCATAGCATACCTTGAACTGTTGTGGACAATTTGGGCTGATATGTCCCTCTTTTCTGCATTTATAGCATACGACCGGTGGTCGTTCTCCTTCCTTAGAACCAGTTGATGCTGGTGCTGACGTCTTCACATTATCATTGTTGAATCTCCTCTTTTTAAAATCTCCCCCCGACTCGCTTCTTCTATTTTCATGGCCATGATTACCACCAGAGTGGTTACCGCCTTTGTCCGTATTTTTCTTTCTCCGCTGGTTATCGTTGTTCTGATGACTGTTGTCACCAGTATGATCCTGGTTGTGGTCCCTCGGTTGAACATACTCGTTATCTCGCTCTAATAATTGACCCCTGTTGACAACATCTGAATAGAGAGAAAATTTATGAGAAATGAGATATTGACGTATGCTAGGTTTCAAACCTCTCAGAAACATCCGCGTCATACTTTCCTCATTCTCCACCAAATGAGGTGCAAACCTGGATAACTCTGCAAACTTCGCCTCGTACTGGGACACCGTCATGTTGTTTTGTTCCAGTCTAATAAACTCCACTTCCTTCATATGACGAATACTTTCAGGAAAGTACTTGTCATTGAATAGTTTTTGAAGCGTCTCCCAAGACATGCTGAGTGCGGCTGGATGGGTACGCTTCACAGATTCCCACTAGTAATCTTCCTCATTACGGAACATAAAGGTGGCGAATGGAACCTTCTGTTCCTCCGTGCATCCCAAGACATCGAATATCTTGGTAATTTGTTTGACCCATGTTTCTGCCTTAATCGGATCCGGCTTTCCCCAGAATTCTGGTTGTCCCAACTCCTTGAACTGTTTGGCTGTGACAAACCGTGCGTTGCTATCATTTCGACCTGTATTTTTCACACGAGTCTCCTTCGTCTGATTTTGCATAAACTACAAAAAGCTTCTAAATATTCCATCGTTCATCGTCTGATCAGTGGTGTTGTTTACAGGAGGAACATTGTCGGCTGGTTGCACGTTCTCCTCATTGATGAGTAAAGGTGTCTCCACAGTTTCAGTTACTCCACTGTTAACATTCTCAGTTTCCATTCTCAAATACTGCCATAAAACAAGGGTTAATTAAAGAAATCAACATATCACATTATATCCCTATATACTGACCAACCAACAAATAAGCTTAGGTAGGACACACTAGCGAAAGATTTACTCATCTCTCCCCTCCTAGTTCTATTCCCCGATCTCTGTCAGAGATCATATCCCTAAGCTCTGATACCAACTGTGACGCCCCCAAAATAGGTATACAACACCCATTCTAAGTCGCCAAAATACATGGTATAGAAACAACTACAACTTTATTAATACAATTGTCGTGCAAAATACGACAACACAAAAACTGTGAGTTTAAATACAAATATTGTCATCTAGACAATATCCACACTCAAATAAGTCCTCATTACAATTATTGATACATTATTTTACAAAAATGGTGAGGACTACTAAAACAACTCTCTAGAACTATCATTCCATACCCCGACTAGAACTCGCTACATTCTCGCCTCCTGAGAAGAAAAATGGAACAAAAAGGAAAAGGGTGAGCTCAACTAGCCCAGTAAAAAATATTATGACTAAGATAATATAGAATAAATTATCGTTAGTCTTCAACAGGAAAAATCTCGATAAAATACAATGAGCAACAAGTTTCGGATCAATATTCGCAATAAAATAATAATTCATAGGAGAGTTACGTAGAGAATGAAATCTACTATTATCTATGAATTTAAAACTCCATCATCAATATTTTATCCCTGTAACATCAATAAATATACATCGTAAATCAAATATTCATCTTTGCACTACAAGCCAAAGATATTCATCAGTTGGTCATGTTCATCTCAACACCTGTTCATCTTTGCACTACGGGCCAAAGATATTCATCAAAAATTCATTCATCTTTGCACTACAGGCCAAAGATATTCAGTAATATCATCATTTAGGACTAAGCATGATGAAAAATATTTTAAAGAAAACGAATCCAGTGAAACAAAAGAACAAATATTAAGGATTCGTATTTTAAACAATCTAAGTTCAAAAATACTTCATAAATAACCATAGTGGAGTAAAATTCAAGAATGGTCAAAACATGGATACAATCAAAGCTAGTATCCATAATAGATATTTTGGACAAAAAATAAAATTTTAATTTTTACGTGAATAAGTAATCGATTCGTGAATAATTGTCGTATACGTGAATAGTAATCCCGACACAAAGACAAGAATTTCACAAGAAAAATCTTACAAATATTCTGGCATAATGATATTAGAAGAAATAATATCATTTTTAAAAAAAATAACATCCCTTACCTCGAAAAGACAGTACTTCTGACTGGAATATTTGAAATAGTGCTGAAGGAAACTTGCACCTTATAGCAACACTCAAAGTATCAAAATACTCACAAAAATACGCTCGATAATATAGAGAGAGAAAACTTCAGTTTCTGGTGTGATTTTCAATTCTAACCTAAGCACCCTATTTATAGAAAAATACTTAGAACACCAAAACAAAAAATTTAATATAATATTAATATTTATAAAATAAACCATACGCAAACTTGGAAAATTTATATCAGCACATTTATATCACATGTAAGACCCACTCAACTCACCAAAAATGTTTTTCTTTAAAAAAATAATTAAAACTTCAAAAATTAATTATTCTGGAACTTCGGAACTTCAATAATTCATAATAAATAGCCCTTTTATCAGAAAAATTCAAACCTTATGTCCATTCCATAGGAAATTCCATTCTCTACAACTTTGTAAGTTTAAGTTTTTTCAAATTCCAAGCAGAAATTGACCGAAATCCATATACGGATGATTTTATAGGCTAAAAATCCAATTTCAGTCAAGAAATGGGGTCCACCGACATGAAAAACATGTTTTAAATATTTTTAGTAACAAAAATACTACTCCTCTTCATATATTTATATATCCCATATTCATCGTAAAAATATCACCATTATTATATTATTAAATATAATAATATATTTAAATGAATTATTTTATCAAAAAAAGATAAAATATCAATTTTAAACAATTGTCACCTTAAAAATTTTCTCCATCTATATCCACATAAAATAAATATTTTCCTTATCATATAAATCAATAATTAATTATTCACAAATAATATTACAAAATCACAATATCGACAACCAGGTCGTTCCCAGGAAAGAGGAGGCTTTCCAATAAGGATTTCTCCTTACTAGCGCGCAATTAGGTGACCAAACCTCTCCTTAGACAGAACTTTCTAGATATTGCCAATAATGCTATCTAATAATATTATTCAAATAATATGAATTATTGATTCGATAAAGGAAAATATTGTAAATGACAATTATTGAAACAACAATAATATAAAATATTAACGCAAAGAATTATTGAATCAATAAAATAAAATATTGAATAAGAATTACCAGTAACAATTATTGAGTAGTGCCTTCTTACGTAAGAATCAATAATTGGTGCAATACCGTAAAGCTACCGTGTTTTTAACCACCGGTATTCCAACAAGATAATGAGAATAACTACGCCGTTATTTATAAACAACTTATACTTGTGCGTTTTCTTCATCTAATCGCTTTCCATTATGGGGCTTTACACATAAGGTCACAGCACCAGATAATTTAATATTCCTGAAGCAGATAAGAATATTCCACGACCAAACGAATATTCTCCGACAACAATGAATATTTTATAACCACTTGCTTATTTGAAATATTTGCGCATTTTTTCCATAACTAACCACATTAATCAAATCAACCCTTACTATTTCAAAATAATAAATAGAGGAAATTTAATTTCATTTATAATAAGTTGGGATCTTACAACATCATCAAGTCATCCCTGCTTTATGGGCCAAGGATATTCATTAAATTATCAATGGTCATGACTATACCGAATAATCCATGGTCATAATCATACCAAAAACTGTCCGTCAATACACTACAGGCCACTGAGGACTTTTACCACATCATTTATAACATTACAGGTCATGATTATACCGAATAATCCCTGGTCATAATCATACCAAGTCCATCTAAGCACGTAAGCCAAAGATGACTTTCATCACAATATAAGCATGAGGATGATGACAATGACATAATAATTCAATAAAACAAGTTCAAGAATAAATTTTAAAGATTTATAAGTTAATTTATCCTGAACTCAATAATGTCCAAATTATCAACATGATACTTCTTCGTGGAGTAAAATTCAAGAATGCTCAGAAGAATATTTCCATGAAAAGATACTGGATGAAGCACAAATATCAAAGATATTCCACTAATTTCATGGAGTATAGAAGCCAAAATTTTAACCAAATGAGTATCATAGAATATATGAAACTGCAATGGATTTTCACCCGCCATGCAGTAATCCACGTAGACAGATCATTTCCACAATTTAATAAGAAATGAATACGAAGGGTCATTCACCATACATGTGGTAATCCACATAGACAGGTTATTCCAACAGAATAATAAATAATGGAACCAGGTCATGCGTAAACGCACAGATAGGATATTCTAACAGAATTATAAATAATGGAACCAGGGCATACGTAAACGCACAGATAGGATATTCAAACAGAATAATAGAGAATGGAATAACAAAATACTTCACCAAGCATGCGATAGACCGCACAGACAGGTTATTCCAACAGAATAATAAATAATGGAACCAGGTCATGCGTAAAACACATGACGAGGATATTCCAATGTAATAATAAAGAATGGAATAACGTAAGAATTTCACCATGTATGCAATGATTGCATATATGAGTTATTCCAATGTAATAATAAGGAATGGAATAATGAAAAAATTTCACCATGTATGCGTTGATTGCATAGATAGGTTATTCCAACAAAATAATAAAGAATGGAATAACAGAAGTTCTCTTCATGAATACGAAAGAAATAATACCCCTTACGGGTACAACAAATAATATCCCTTACCTTATAAAGAAGAGTACTCCGACGGGTAGGACGGAGATATACTTGAAGAAAACTTGCACTACGCTCAAAACTTTCTTAAACTCTAAAGAAATACGCTCAAGATTATAGAAGAAGAATTCTCTGAACTTCTGGTGTGTTTTCAATTCTAACTAAGCATCTTATTTATAGAAAAATAGAAAGGATACTATGCAATAAAATATAATATATTCTATTTATAAAATATATATATATATTTATAAAATATATATATATATATATATATATATTATTTAAAATCTAATAAAACAAATAACTTTATAAAAGTATTTTGTTTTATATAAAAAAGATTTTACTATGCAAATACTATGCGTACCTAATTATACAAACACTATGCATAATAAAATATATTATATTCTAATTATTGTCTAATAAAATAAATAACTTTATAAAAGTATTCTCTTTTATATAAAAAGATTTTACTATGCAAAACACTATGCGTAATAAAATATAATATATTCTAATTATTGTCTAATAAAATAAATAACTTTATAAAAGTATTACATTTTTATATAAAAAGTTTTTCCGCTTTATTACATTAATAATACTAATAAAACAAAATTTATATATAATATATATATATATAAACTTCGTGACTTCATAAAAGACACATCAATATATTTAACAACATTTATCATTATTATTATAATTCACAATATTAATCGACCAGGTCGTTCCCGGGGAAGAGGGTGCTTTCCAATAAGGATTTCTCCCTATTGGCGCGCAATTAGTTGACCAAACCTCTTATTGGCAGAACTTCCAGACATCATTAATATTGCAAATAATAATATTAATAACTTTGTTATCTCAATTATTGATTTAATAATATATAAAATATCGACAATAATTGAATCAAATAACGTAAGATACTATGCAACAATTACTGTAGCAATAATTGAATAAAACTGATTGACTTCTCATGTAAGCATCAATAATCAATATCGTGTGCTATTATGCAACCACGCGTATTACTATACTTTTAACACCGGGTGTTTCAACAGTTAATGGTAAAACTACCGACGTTATTTTTATAAAAATATTTTTGTCTTTTTCTCAATCCGACAATAATTTCGTTGTGGGGTTCGCCAATAATTGTACCGTCGTATGGATATTCCCCGACAAAAAGAATATTTCCCGACCAATCGAATATTATATAACAACTTGCATACTTTGCAAAATTTATAAATACTACCCACAACTATAACATTATATCAAATTTACTCCATAATATTCAAAAATGATATTTATTAAAAATTCATCTTTATTCAAAAAAGTTGGGGTCTTACAGTCCTGCATGGCGGCTAGTCGTTTTATATGTCGGTTGGCTTCTTTATCTCTTTTGTCAACAAAGCGCTGGAGACTGCGAAATTGATAACTGAACATGAATTTGCTTGTCCTTTGACTCTCTGCAGTCTCTTACTCTCCAGTCATCTCATCGGCTTGGAACTCCTCATCCTCCGAGGTGTCCTCAGCATCTTCTTCCTCCTCAGAAGCCGCAGGGAGTATGAAATCGACACCTCTTGGGTGTGACTCCCCCCCCCCCCCCAAGACAAATCGTGTAGCGTGCAATCATGCAGGAGTCCAATAGCTGGAGAGGCTACTGTGAAGGCTCATCTCCTAACCATCTAACACCAACCTGCTTCCATAACCCACAAATGAGGGATGGGTGTGGCAGACCACCGGAGAATGGCCCTCACAGGCATTGTCGTATAGAGAAACGAATAATGGCGTCGATGTCAATGTTCAAGTCTTTAACAATTGCGTACAGTAGAAGCACTTTCTCCCTCGTAACCTCAGTGGTATGCATGCACAGAAATAACTTTACACACAAAAACGCATACCATATCTTGCCATAGTGGCTCAAGTCCTTGCTGAGGAAGATTATGCCGCCCGTTCGTCCTTTAACCCAAGTAGTACCTGACTTAGTTATCTTAGCTAAAATCCGATATAATCGGGACCGCTGTCACGCAATTGAGTGTATTGGCATATCGCAGGGGCTCGTAGGCTATAGTAGTTATTGATGGCCTCTAGACTGAAGGGTACCTATTTACCCCTCATAAATGCACTGAACGGTGCCCTATCCTCAGCGTTCGCATAGGACTCCTTCACCACGTTGAATATTGCTAGGTCTGACTCATCTGTCAGCATATCCCATCCTTGCTCGTATATTTGTCTCCTCATCTATCCATCAACATTATTTGGTGCCAAGCCCCACTCAAGAGTTAGTTCTTTAGGCACTAAGTAGTCGTATTTGTCGGTGGCACTGGCACTTGTGAACTTGCATCTGTCAAAAGGTCGAGTGGGTGGTGTAGACCCTGAACCTTTGCCCTGTTGTCGCTTAGATGGTGTTTTTGGTGCAATGGCAATCAATTCCAATCAAAATTCCAATAAACCTCACTTGGGCAATAACACAAACAAGAAATACGCCGATCCACACCGTAAAAATGTTGAGTTTAAATCAGGTAGTTTTGTGTTCTTAAAGGTCTCTCCCTAGAAGGGAAAGATCAGGTTCGGAAAGAAAGAGAAATTAAGCCCAAGATTCATTGGACCCTTTGAGGTACTGTGAAGAATCGGAGAAGTTGCGTATGAGGTAGCCTTACCTCCAGCACTCGAGAATGTCCACAACTTCTTTCATGTTTCAGTTTTACAACCCTACAAACCCGATTACAAGCATGTAATTGAATCCGAACCCCTACATTTTGAAAAAGATTTATCTTGCGAAGAAATTCCTGTTCAGATTATCGACAGGAAAGAACAAGTTCTCAAAAATAAAGTAATACCTTTTGTTAAGGTCATTTGGAGGAACCACAACGCTAAAGAAGCTACGTGGGAACTCGAAGAGAAAATGATGAAGAATTACCCTCAGTTATTTACTTAAATTATGTGTAAGCGATTCTGGGGACAAAATCTTTGTAAAGGGGGGAGAATGTAACGGGACAAATTGATTGAGTCATGATTCTGAGGACAGAATCCTTTTAAGGGGGGAAAGATGTGACAAACGAGATTTTGTAATTTAATTGAATTAAATAAATATTTTTTCGATGATTTAATTATTAGATTAAATAATTAATTGATGAACTTGTGGTAGATTAATTTAATTATATGTGTGGAGAATTTTTATTATTCATAGTATGTAATTAGGTGAGCTTATTGAATTAAAAGAAATATTTAATAAGCCTAATATTATTTTAATTAATTTAATAATTAATTAGAGATTTAATAATTTGACATAATTAATAAATAAAAAATTTAATTACGTGACTATGTGAATTATTGAGAAATTTAATTACGTGACTATGTGAATTAATGAGAAATTATTATATTTTTTTTAAATTAAATTAAATAAGATATTTGATTTATTGCTTAATTGGGTGTGACAATATTAAACTTTAGTATAAGAGATTTATAAAATTAAATGGAAATGAGCCTTTTAAGGCTAACCAAACAGAGCCCTATTGGGAGTTGGGCAGTTAACCACGAATTGGATTAACTGACCACAACTGCGTCAATTTTTATAATTATATACGTCTTCTTTCTTTTATTTTGCTAAGTCTTTTATTTTTCTAAGCCTGACAAAACTAGTCACAAAGAGAAATTGAGAAATTGTTGAGGGAATTTGTGAGTTGTGTGATTGAAGAAGTAATTGAGAAAGGTTTCATCTCTACTAATCTACACTCTACACTCTGGGTAATCTCTTTAACCCAATTTCAATTCACGTTGTTTACATTTTTATAAAAATGGCTTTCAAGTCTCTGTTCAAGTCTCTGTAATTGACAAGAGCAATAATTGTGTATATATATATATGATAATATGATATCATAACATGTTACCTATCATCTTTATATGTTTTCATAACATCAATTGAATACAAATATGTTGTAATTAGATTTGTGAAGTTACTGAGTATAAGTTTCATATGTATGGCCCTTATGGGAATTGGTATGCTACGAATTATTGTTTAACTTAAAATTTAACGGTAGATTATGTTGTCACATGTCAAAATGAAGAAATCAATCTTCGACTGGACAGATTTGGTGTTATAACAAAATCATAGTGTCAATTTTTATGCTTTATCTTTAAAAAACTTTTAAATCACCAAGAACGTGAAATTACATGATTTGATTCTGGATATTGTATGTTTTAACTTGTTAAAATCATGCTAGAAGGGTTGGGTAGTAGTTATATGTGTATTACAGTGTTTGGGCATGCTTGTGAATAAATTTATTGGGTGTTTTGGCCATGTTCTGCAATTTTTTCGCAAATTGCGCTTCCGATCATCGGTATGTCATGCAACATGATCTTTGGTTTGAGAGCTTAAGACCAGCGTCATGGCCCAAATACTGCCATGACGCCATTGTCCAAAGTCAAGATCATTGCCACGCCAGAGAGTGCCAAGAACGAGCGTGATGGTGAAATACAGTCACCACTCTGCAGTATTGTCCAAAAATAAGAATTTAACTGTTTAAATTCAGGGAGTGTAGTAGTAATCTAATCTAATGAACATAAAAATGTGTTAGTCATATAATGTGATGTTAAAATTAGACTCTTAACATGTTAATGAGATACTTACGTGTTTAAATGAATTGTTGAACGCGTAGTTAGCTTGTGGTTCGTGTAGTGTAATATTATGTGAAAACAAGTGTTGTAATTTGACTAAGTGTAGTCATAATCAGAGTTAGACAAAAAGAATGAACTTGTGATGACTAGTTACGTTATAATTAATTGGTAATGTAAATGTAAATAGTATGTAGGATTAAATTGAGGAACGTGTATAGTTAACGTGTAACCTACGCACGAGGCAAGTTTCTTAACCTTACTCGTTATCATTATATAAGTTTATAAATTTACCTCTTTACATCGAGAAAATCCTCGTTATTATTAATCAAGTTCAAATTGTTATATTAACGGTTATTAACCTTTCAAAGTATGATTCTGTTATACAATACTTATTCTATTGTATACCTCTTGAGTTTGTTATTCAATTTAAATATCAGTTATTGTTGAACATTGTAAGACTAGTGAACTCTTATTAATTCGACTAGTCCATAGTTGATGAACATTCTAAATTTCAGAACCCTTGTTGAATTATCCAAACCAAACTTCATTTGGTGTGGACTCTAATGTTAAACTGAGATGAACAACCCTGTATATGGGATTACTTACGCTTTAGCGTTAAGATATTGTGCACAGTATGGTACTAAGGGTTGATCCTCCTAAGTACGAGTAGAAGAGTCCATAGTCTTATGACTGTTAAAGGTTTCAAGTATAACCCTTGATAACCTAGGACATAGTTCAAGGTCTTATGACCCTCAGAAGTTCTTTTGATTCTTGTTATGCATTCTTGATTCAAAATTTGAGTTCTTATTCCAGAAGTCTTTGATTCACTCGCATGTTATTATTTTATTGTTGTATTATTATACTTGTGGGCAATTGTGCTCACTCTTGCGTAATAATAACATTGCAGTTAAGAACGAAAGGTCCGACGAGCCTTCTACCAGCAAAGGCAAGGGCAAAGCTAATAAGTGATGAAGACTTGTTATTTAATTTTAAGAATTCTATTGTCAAGACTGGATGTTGTTTAAGACTTGTTATTTGTTTATATTTCCGCACAGGTGTTTAAGGTTAGTTTTACCTGGGATTGATGTATTTACATTCAGATGATGTAACCCCATAAGGGGAGGATTTATTTCTATCTATTGCATGGTTTGCATTTATTATGGATAGATAGATAGATGATATTTGTACAGTGAACACCAAATCCCGCAGAATTGAAGTACCCGAATTTGGGGGTGTCACAAGAAATGTCCTATGTGATTCGATAAATGATAACACAGTAGTCCTTGGCCAAAGGAGAATAAAATTAGAGAAGAGTTTCTAATTTGCATTATTTGTAGTTGTGCATTTAAGAATCGAAATACATATAATTAAATAAAATAAGACTTGATAGTAATTCCATATCTTATATTTAATTGGGAGATTATATGGTGGAAGGATTGAATTGTACGGTAACTATTTAGTCAAAGGTTCTTTTATGATTAATGTTGAAATCTATATTATCTGAAAAGTCGTTAATCGCTAGGGAGGCTTATCCCTATTATAGAATAAATATTATTTATTTAAATAAATTAAGAATAAAAGAAAGAATAATGGCATAATCATAATAATAAGTTAAGTATATTTAATTTAATATATAGTAATAGAATAAATTAAATAGCCTAATATTTATTATTTAATATTTTGGAAATATTAAATATAAATTAATAAGAGGAGTCTTATTATTATTATTACTATTATTATTATTTAATTCCTAAAGGAGTTTGGAAATTAATTAATAAAAGTACTCTCATTTATTCCTAATAAGATTAGTAGGCTAATTTATTAAAAGATTTTCATTAATTATTCCTAATAAGATTGGGAGCATAATTAATTAAAGGAGTTTAATTATTAAAATAAAACTCAATTCCTTAATTGTTAAGGAAGGTTGCCCACATTTATAAATAAGAGGAGTCTTATTATGGATGAGGGTGGTTGACACTTCACAAAACACGTAATTCTAATAGTTGGGAGAGTACACCCTTTTCTATGAGAGATAGAAAAAACTAGGGTTTTGCCAAACACCCATCTTCTTGAATATTTCTTCTTCCTTGGTGGATCACCTCTAGAGGCCAAACACTTGGGTGGCTAACATTGATCAAACGAAGGAACTAAACCCGGTGGATTCAAGTTGAACGCAAAAAAGATTAGAGGTGAACTTGTACTTGAGGAAACTCGAATCTTCAAAGGTATAATTCTTGTTCTTCATATTTTCGTTTAATTAATAATTGTGCATAAAGGATGATCCAGGTATATGGTTTGTAAAATTTTAAAACTCTGCTTCCGCTTCCGCTTATTTTGTGCAATTTGATTGTGTTCATCAATATTACAAACCTTACAGTGGCATCAGAGTCAAACCTTTATGCAAATTATTAATTTAATTGGGAATAATTTGTTGTATAAATTTTTTAAAAAAAAAACAAAAAAATCTCACGAAATCGCAATACCGCGTTTTTAAAAAAGGAGGGGCTTCACGCTTGATTAATATAATATTTATTTATATAATGGTTATATATATATATATATATATATATATATATATATATTCTTAAAAGGGTGATCTGCAGTACTTCATTAGTATATATACATATATAATCATATTATATATGTATATATACATATATATATATATATATATAATCAGATTATACTTATATATATCTATGATTCACGTGCAGTACTTCATTAATATATATAATCGATTACAAAGATTTCTGATTTATATATATAATATTAACTTAATAATTTTATAATTAAAATAAAAGTTTATTTTAATCTTAAAATAAAATTTATTTTTTACTCTTAAAATTGAATTTCATGCTAACTAATTAGAGTTGGAATTGGATTTCATGATAACTAATTGGAGTTGAAATTGGATTCCATATTTCCTTAAATAAAGGAGTTTATTTAGATATGAAATAAGATTTAATATTATTCAAAATAAAGGAGTTTATTTGTGAATAGAAAAGAGAATCCGTATTTCCATAAATAAAGGAGTTTATTTAGATATAGAATAAGATTTTATATTATTCAAAATAAAGGAGTTTATTTGTGAATAGGAAAGAGAATCAGATTTTCTTTAATAAAGGAGTTTTTTTTACTTGAAATTAGATTCCATAATTAATTAAAATAAATGAGTTTATTTTGATTAAAGAATTTGATTAAAATAAAATAATTTATTTTATTCAAAATTTGATAAATTAAAATAAAAGAGGTTTATTTTGATTTAAATTTGGATTAAAATAAAGGAGTTTATTTTGATTCAAAATTAGGTTTTATGCTAACTAATTTGCCCATTAAATGATATCAATATATATATTGAATGTTTATTATTCATGAGATGAATGTTATTTATTGATGCATATGGTGATATGTATGATAATAAATGAGATTAATTATGGACTATTGACCAATGTGATTGAATTTTATTTTAGTTGAATGCATGAATGTATGGGTTTTATTAAATGAGGTTTGCGTACCTCGTCTTCTCTAAAAAAAATTTAATGTAAATTCTAACTCCCTCTTATGTACTCCCACTTGTCTGCTGATCAAGGTTTCTATTTATTTTAAATAGTTTTGTAATAGGAATAGTTAGAATTAATTTTAAAGAATTGGAGATCAAGGAGCAAGGAGCGCTTGAAGACCCGTTTGTAATGGAGCCCGGGTTTAAATGTAATAGTTATATTTAAATTTAATTCTTGCACCCTAGGTTTGACCTTTTGGTTCACTTGGTGGTTCTAGTGAACCAAACTAAAATAAAGTCCATAATCAATCAAGGTAGAATATAATATTTTATATGTGCATACTTATACTATATATATATATATATATATATATATATATATGTGTGTGTGTGTGTGTGTGTGTGTGTGTGTGTGTGTGTGTGTGCATGTGCGCTAAACAAGATGAGACAAATTAATAACAAACCCCTCAAAGATTTTATATTAAGTCCTAAACGTTCAAAGATATTTGGAATATAGAACGTCGCCTTCTAGCATAATAAAAAATAATAGAGTATCAATTAATTATTATAAGTTTGTTGTGTCACCACAAGGCTTATCTTAATTTTTTAAGATGTTAAATTTATCACATTTGATGCTTATAAAGAAAATTAAACAATGTTATTTTGTTGTGTCACCATAAGGACTTTATTTTTCTTTTTTGAATATATAGAGTGCTAGGTTGGATTTAACTTGGATAATTTTTATTCGGATGTGCCACCACTTGATCAAAATAATCTAAGAGGCAAAATAAAAGGAATTACATGATGATGTAATTGATAAGAGTTGTCTATCTCACTACAAGGAAAAGGTTTATCAATGACCTTTATCGTGATCAGCGGACGGTCATGAGATACCCATCAATGACGCGATGCGATCATTGATAATAATCGCATAAATTACGTCATTTGGGATGCACATCAGCGACCACAATTAGCTTGACAAACATAGCTAGATGATATATGAAATAATCAAATGACAAATCGGTCATAAGTAAAAAGTCGACATGGTCCGAGGCCAAAGGCGACGTGGTGACACAACAAACTATATATAAATAAATAGATCTATTTATTTATATATAGTTTGTTATGTCACCATAAGGCTATATACATTTGAAATAGGATCCTTTGTAAGACCCAGACTTTTATGAATAAAGATGAATTTTCTATAAATATCATTTTTGAATATTATGGAGTGAATTTAATATAATGTTATAGTTGTGGGTAATATTTATAAATTTTGCAAAGTACGCAAGTTGTTATATTATATTCAATTTCTGACGCCCCCAAAATAGGTATACCACACCCATTTTGAGTCGTCAATAACATGGTACAGAAACAAATACAATTTTATTAATACAACATAAAAACTGTGAGTTTAAATACAAATATTATCTTCTAGACAATATCAACACTCAAATAAGTCCTCATTACAATTATTGATATATTATTTTACAAAAAATGGTGAGGACTACTAAAACAACTTTCTAAGACCTTCATTCCATACCCCGACTAGTACTCGCTACATTCTCGCCTCCTGAGAAGAAAAATGGAACAAAAAAGAAAAGGGTGAGCTCAACTAGCCCAGTAAAGAATATTATGACTAAGATAAAATAGAACAAATTATCGTTAGTCTTCAACAGGGAAAAATCTGATAAAATACAATAGACAACAAGTTTCAGATCAATATTCATAGCGGAAATAATAATTCATAGATGAGTTACGTAGAGAATGAAATCTACTATAATCTACGAATTTAAAAGTCCATCACCCTTATTTTATCCCTGTAACATCAATCAATATTCATCTTAAATCAAATATTCAACTTTGCACTACAGGCCAAAGATATTCATCAGTTGGTCATGTTCATCTCAACACATGTTCATCTTTGCACTACGGGCCAAAGATATTCATCACAAAATCATTAATCTTTGCACTACAAGCCAAAGATATTCAGTAATATCATCATTTAGGACTGAGGATGATGAAAAATATTTTAAAGAAACGAATCCAGTGAAACAAAAGAATAAATTTTAAGGATTCGTACTTCAAACAATCCAAGTTCAAAAATACTTCATAAATAATCGTGGTGAAGTAAAATTCAAGAATGATCAAAACATGGATACAATTAAAGCTAGTATCCATAATAGATATTTTGGACAAAAAAATGAAAATTTAATTTTTCTGTGAATAGTGTCGTATTTGTGAATAGTGCCGTTTACGTGAATAGTGTCGTATACGTGAATAGTAACCCCGACACTAAAAGACAATAATTTCACAAGAAAAATCTTACCAATATTCCAGCATAATGATATTAGAAGAAATAATATCAGTTTTAAAAAAAATAATATCCCTTACCTCGAAAAAGACAAGATTTAATTTGAATACTGGATATAGTGTTGAAGGAAACTTGCACCGTATAGCAACACTCAAGGTATCAAAATACTCACAAGAATACACTCGATAATATAGAGAGAAAAAACTTCAATTTCTGGTATGATTTTCAATTCTAAACTAAGCACCTTATTTATAGGAAAATGCTTAGAACACCAAAGCAGAAAATTTAATAAAATAATATTATTTATAAACAAACTTCACGCCCACCTCAAGACCATCTGAATTCAGCCACCAAAGAGGCCCACAATAATGACAAAAATAAAAAAAATTGTTATTAAAAATAATTAAAACTTCCAAAAATCAATTATTTTGGAACTTCGAAACGTCAATAATTCATAATAAATAGCCCTTTTGTCAGAAAAATATGAATCTTATGTCTTTTCTATAGGAAATTCCATTATCTACAACTTTGTAAGTTTAAGTTTTTCCAAATTCCAAGCAGAAATTAACCGAAATCCACACACGGATGGTTTTACAGGCTATAATCAAATTTCAGTCAAGAAATGGGGTCCACAAACATGAAAAACATGTTTTAAATATTTTTAGTAACAAAAATACTCCTCCTCCTCATATACTCATATATCCCACATTCATTGTAAAAATATCACCATTATTATATTATTAAAATATAATAATATATTTAAATAAATTATTTATCAGAAAAGATAAAATATCAATTTTTCAACAATTGTCACTTTAAAAATTTTCTCCATCTATATCCACATAAAATAAATATTTTCCTTATCATAATAATCAATAATTAATTATTCACAAATAATATTACAGAATCACAATATCAACAACTAGTAGCCTCTTAGGAGGAGGGGCTTTCCAATAAGGATTTCTCCCTTCTGCCGGCCAATTAGGTGACCAAACCTCTCTTTAGTCAAAACTTTCTAGACATTGTCAATAATGTTATCTAATAATATTATTCAAATAATATGAATTATTGATCTGATAATGAAAATACTGTGTAGTGACAATTATTGAAATAACAATAATATAAAATATCAACGTAGCAATTATTGAATCAATAAAATAAAATATTAAACAGTAATTATTGAGTAGTGCCTTCTTACGTAAGAATCAATAATTGGTGCAATACCATGTGCTACTGTGTTTTAACTACCAAGTATTCCAACAAGATACTTGGTAATAACTACGTTTATTATTTATAAACAACTTATACTTGTCATTTTCTTCATCCAATCGCTTTCCATTATGGGGCCCACACAAATCAAGCGGCTGTCGTATTTAATATTCCCCGACAGTAAGAATATTCCACGACCAAACGAATATTCTCCGATAAAAATAAATATTTTATAACCACTTGCTTATTTGAAATATTTGCACATTTTACCCATAACTAACCACATTAATCAAATCAACCCTTACTATTTCAAAATAATAAATAGAGGAAATTTAATTTCATTTATAATAAGTTGGGGTCTTACAACCTCCCCTCCTTATAAAATTTCGTCCTCGAAATTGGCGTACGTACCTGTTATTTCAAAAAGGTGAGGATACCTCGCTTTCATTTCTGTTTCCAACTCCCAGGTCATTTCCTCAATAGCATGGTTCCTCCACAAAACTTTTACTTGTGGTATGACCTTTGTACGTAAGACATGCTCCTTCCTATCCAAGATCTTGACAGGTATCTCCTCGTACGTTAAGTCTTCGACTATCTCATCCGGTTCTAACTCAATAACGTGGTTCGGGTCTTTCACATATTTACGTAGCACAGATATATGAAAAATATTATGAACACGAGACATACTTGGAGGTAACGCGAGTCTATAAACTACATTTCCTACTCGGTCAAGAATCTGAAATGGACCAATAAATTGTGGATTGAGCTTTCCTCTCTTCTCAAATCTTGTAACTCCCTTCCATGGGGCAACACGCAACAATACATGATCCCCAATACTAAATTCCACGTCCTTTCGATGAAGATCCGCATAACTCTTTTGTCGATCTTGTGCCGTTTGTATACGTTGTCGAATCATTTGGATCTTTTCTATAGTAATACATACCAACTCTGGTCCCAACAATGTTGCTTCGCCCACCTCATCCCAACATACTAGAGAGCAACACTTTCGTCCATACAATGCTTCGAATGGAGCCACACCTATATTTTCCTGAAAACTGTTGTTGTAGGAGAATTCCATCAATGGTAAATACTTATCCCAACTCCCTTTGAAGTCTAGGACACAGAGTCTTAATAGATCTTCAAGAGTTTGAATAGTCCTCTCTGATTGTCTGTCCGTTTAAGGATGGTATGCCGAACTAAATCATAAATCCGTGCCCATAGCTTTTTGCAAGCTAACCCAAAATCGTGAAGTGAATCTTGGCTCACGATCTGAAACTATGGATACTGGCATGCCATGCAATCTCACAATCTCATTTATAAACATATGAGCAAGACGTTCAAGGGAATAAGTCTCCCATATCGGCAAGAAATAAGCAGACTTGGTTAATCTATCAACAATAACCCAAATAGCATTTATACCTTGAGAAACCGTGGGAAGACCTATAACGAAATCCATGGTAATGTGTTCCCACTTCCATTTCGGAATCTCAAGTGGTTGCAACAGACCCTTAGGTACTTGATGCTCCACCTTTACACGTTGACAAGTTAAACACCTTGAGATAAACTTTGCAATCTCTCTCTTCATATTGTTCCACCAAAATGTATGTCGAAGATCACGACATTTTGGTACTTCCAGGATGGATTGCAAATGGTGTATTATGTGCCTCCGTCATGATCTTGTACTTCAAATCAGAATCATTAGGAACACAAAGTCTGGAGTGGACTCGAAGTATTCCTTCTTCATCGATTCTTGCTTCTGGAATAGCACCTTCTTGTACTTTCTTCTTCAAACGCATTAGCTCCAGGTCTGTGGCTTGAGCAACTTTAACTTTATCAATTAAAGTTGGTTCTATGCGTATACTTAACATCATCGCACTCGTTCCTGCATATGATCTTCTACTCAACGCGTCAGCTACCACGTTTGCTTTTCCAGGATGGTATTGAATGGTGTGGTCATAATCTTTCAACAGCTCGAGCCAACGTCGTTGCCGCATGTTGAGTTCCTTTTGGGTGAAGAAATATTTGAGGCTTTTATGGTCTGAATATATCTCCACTTTCTCTCCATATAGATAGTGCCTCTAGATCTTTAGTGCGAAAACGACTGCTGCCAACTCTAGATCATGAGTATGATAATTCCTCTCATATTCTTTAAGTTGTCGCGAGGTATAGGCTATGACTTTCTCATGTTGCATGAGAACACATCCTAACCCTTTGCCTGAAGCATCGCTGTAGATAACAAATCCATCCGAACCAGATGGTATTGTCAGAACAGGTGTCGAAATAAGTCTCCTCTTAAGCTCTTGGAAACTCTTCTCGCATTCCTCACTCCATACGAATTTTTTATCCTTCCAAGTTAGCTGAGTTAAAGGAGTAGCGATTCGAGAAAATCCTTCCATGAATCTCCGATAATAACCAGCTAAGCCCAGAAAGCTACATACTTCGGTCACCGACTTCGGTTGCTCCCAACTTTATATTGCTTCAATCTTCGTCGGGTCGACAGATACTCCATGTTTTGACACCACGTGCCCAAGGAATGCTACTTCCTCAAGCCAGCACTCGCATTTGTTCAACTTGGTATATAGCTTGTTTTCACGAAGCCTTTGGAGTACCAGCTTCAAATGGTGTTCATTATCTTCATGGCTTTTGGAATATATGAGGATATCATCAATAAAGACAACAACGAACTGATCCAAATATTCCTTGAATATTCGGTTCATCATATCCATGAAAGCCGCAGGAGCATTAGTCAATCCAAAAGACATGACTAAGAATTCATAATGCCCGTACCGAGTTCTGAAGGCAGTCTTTGGAATATCCTCAATTCTAATCTTCAGCTGATGATATCTAGAACAAAGATCGATCTTTGAAAAGAATTGTGCTCCTTTCAACTGGTCAAACAGGTCATCAATACGACGTAGCGGATACCTATTCTTGATAGTGACATGGTTTAATTCTCGATAGTCAATACAAAGTCGCATAATTTTGTCTTTCTTCTTTACAAATAAAACAGGAGCACCCCAAGGAGATGTACTAGGATGAATGAAACTGATGTCCAACAACTCCTATAGTTGGACCTTTAACTCTTGAAGTTCAATAGGAGCCATTAGATATGGGGTTTTAGAAATGGGCTTTGTACCAGGTTCAAGATCAATAAAGAATTCAACTTCACGTTACGGGGTGGACCGGAAGTTCTTCAGGAAATACGTCAAGAAATTTACTAACAACAGGAATATTATTCAAATCCGACGTGTCTTTATTCAAATCTATAACATTGGCTAAGAAAGCTTGACATCCGTTTTTCAATAAACGAATAGCTTTATGACTTGATATGACAGTGATTGATTTTAGTGGTTTAGTTGCTTGAATTCGTACAACAAGTTGGTTTGGAATATAAAAACTAACAACCTTACGAAAACAATCAATTTTGGCATGATGAGTAGTTAACCAATCAATCCCTAAAATCACATCAAAAGCAAGTATCTTTAAAGAGATAAGGTCAACAGGTAATGTGATGGTGCCAACTTGGATCAAACAAGATTTATAAACAGTGCATGTGATGAAAGTTTCTCCTAACGGAGTCTCCACAGATAAATCAAAGTCTAATTTCTCCGGAGTTAAGTTCAAACGTTGAGCACAAGCAGGAGAGATAAATGAATGGGTAGCACCGATATCTAGTAAGGTATAAACTTCGCAAGAATTTATGATTAGCGTACCCGTGATCACCTCGTTTGGGTTCCTCGCATTTTGACTAGTCACGACAAACGCTCTTCAAGGAACCATTGACTTTGACTTTTCCGGGACGACCTTTTGAGTCACCATCCCTCACTGGACTTAGTTTCGCTTATCGCTGATCTCGGCGATATGTCCTTCCTTTCCACAATTATAGCATACCTTGAACTATTGTGGACAGTTTAAACTGATATGTCCCTCTTTCCCGCATTTATAGTATACGACCGGTGGTCACTCTCCTCCCTTAGAACCAGTTGCTGCTGGTGCTGACGTCTTCGCATTGTCATTGTTGAATCTCCTCTTTTTAAAATCTCCCCCCGACTCGTTTCTTCTATTTTCATGGCCATAATTACCACCAGAGTGGTTACCATTTTTGTCCGTATTTTTCTTTCTCCGCTGGTTATCGTTGTTCTGATGACTGTTGTCACCGGTATGATCCTGGTTGTGGTCCCTCGGTTGAACGTACTCGTTATCTCGCTCAAATAATTCCGCCCTATTACCAACTGTGACGCCCCCAAAATAGGTATACATCACCTATTCTGAGTCGCCAAATACATGGTACAGAATACAAATACAATCTTAAATATACAATAAGAGCTGTGAGTTTTAATACAATTATTGTCTTTTAGACAGTATTCAAACTCAAAATAAGTCCTCAATACATTTATTAACACACTATTTCATAGAATAGTGAGGACTACTAATGCTATCCTCTCGGACCGTCACTCCGTTCCCCGACTAGTCCTCGCTACGTTCTCATTTCACAAAGAACAATGAAAGCAAAAAGGGTGAGCTCAACTAGCCCAATGAAGAAATATTATGACTAAGATAATGCGAAATAAATTATCATTAGCCTTCAACAATGTTAAACCGATAAAATACAATAGACATCAAGTTTAAGCTGCGATTGGAACAAGCAATCCATTAAAAGAGTCAAGTAGAGAATAAAGTTTACTATCTTTTATGATTTAAAAGGTTTTCATCATTTTTATCATTTGGGACTCGACAATAAATAATCCACATCATCCACACACTACTTAAGGATATATTCATTAGTATCACAACTAAAAATTATCCATGCACTACGGGCCAAGGATATTCGTGTATTCATCAATGGTCATGATCATGCCAACAACTATCCATCAATGTACTACGGACCAATGAGGAATTTTACCACATCATTTGTAACATTACGGTCATGATTACAACGAATAATCCCTGGTCATAATCATACCAAGTCCATCCATGCACTACAAGCCACAGATGACTTTCAAAAAAATATAAACATGAGTATGATGACAATGATATAAGAATTCAATAATACAAGTTCAAGAATTAATTTATTCAGGAACTAATAAGTCCAAATTGTCAACATGATACTTCTTTGTTGAGTAAAATTCAAGAATGCTCAGAAGAATATTTCCATGAAAAGATACTGGATGAAGCGCAAATATCAAGGATATTCCACTAATTTCATGGAGTATAGAAGTCAAAACTTTAACCAACGGAGTATAATAAAGAATGGAATAACAAAAGAAATCCCCATACATTTGGTACTTCGCATAGACAGGTTATTCCAACAGAATAATAAATAACGGAACCAGGTCAGACAAAATTTGCACCGACAGGATGTTCTAACACAGTAATAAAGAATGGAATAACAACAGAAATTACCATGCATGCGGTACTTCACATAGACAGGTTATTCCAATAGAATACTAAATAACGGAACCGGTCGGGAAAAATTACGCGACCGCGGGATGTTCCAATGAATAATAAAGATTTTAACCAGTCAAAGACGTAAAACGCATGAGCATGTGATATTCCAATGAGAATAATAAAGATTTTAACCAGTCCCATGAAAACGCATGCATGTGATATTCCAACAAAATAATAAAGAATGGAATAATGTAAGAATTTCACCAAGTATAGGGTAGCCCACGATACAAAGTTTATTTCAATGAATAATAAAGAATGGAATAACAGAAGTTCTCTTCATGAATACAAAAGAAATAATACCCCTTACCTTATAAAGAAGAGTACTCCGATGGTAGGGCGGGGATATACTTGAAGAAACTTGCACTATGCTCAAAGCTTTCTTAAACGCTAAAGAAATACGCTCAAGATTATAGAAGAAGAATTCTCTCTACAGTTTCTCTCTCTAGAGTTTCAGTGAATTCGTAAGAAATAATGAAGGAATGAGCTTCTATTTATAGAAGAATGGACTGAATAGTAACTAATCCATGAACGGTCCAGATTGATTCACTTTTAAACGGACGGTCCAAATTGATTTAATAAAAAACAAAATCTTAAATAAAATATATATTTTATATATATATATATCAAACCCGTGATAACCCCCCTGGTGAAATAACAGGATTCAATCCTGTGAATCTATATATATATTATATATATAATACTTACAAAGTTATCATATAATATATATATATATAACTTATAAGCCAGGAAATCTCAAGCCATCCCCCGTGACATCCCATTTGAAAATAAACCACCCAGCAATTCAATTTTCCATAAATGGGCCCCACATGTGGCCCCCATATGTGGGCCCACCTTTATTATATAAAATAACTTTCTACCGATTATTTTGAAAAATGGGTAAATGGGGGTCTATATAATAAGCAAAATTTACATCAAATACCTCATAAAAATCTCCTCAATATTTTTAACAACATTTATCATTATTATTATAATTCACAATATTAATCGACCAGGTCGTTCCCAGGAAAGAGGGGGCTTTCCAATAAGGATTTCTCCCTATTGGCGCGCAATTAGGTGACCAAACCTCTCCTTGACAGAACTTCTAGACATCGTTAATATTGTAAATAATAATGTTAATAACTTTGTCGTCTCAATTATTGATTTACTAATATATAAAATATCGACAATAATTGAATCAAATAACGTGAGATACTATGCAACAATTATTGAAGCAATAATTTGAACAAAACTGAGTGACTTCTCATGTAAGCATCAATAATCAATACCATGTGCTACTATGCAACCACGCGTATTCCTGTACTTTTAACACCGGATGTTTCAATAGTTAACTGTAAAACTTCCGCCATTAATTTCATAAAATATTTTTGTCATTTTCTCAATCCGACAATAATTTCATTATGGGGTCCACCAATGATTGTGCCATCGTACGAATATTCCCTGTTAAAACGAATATTCCCCACCAATCGAATATTATATAACAACTTACGTACTTTTGCAAAATTTATAAATATTACCCACAACTATAACATTATATCAAATTCATTCCATAATATTTAAAAAATGATATTTATAGAAAAATCATCTTTATTCATAAAAGTTGGGGTCTTACAAAAAACCTTTAAATCATAGAAGATAGTAGATTTTATGCTTTACTTGACTCTTCTAATGGATTGCTTGTTCCGCTGCAGTTAAACTTTTATCAGTTTAACACTGTTGAAGGCTAAAGATAATTTATTCTGCATTATCTTAGTCATAATATTTCTTACTGGGCTAGTTGAGCTTACCCTTTTGCTTTCATCGTCCTCTTCAGGAAATGAGAACGTAGCCGGGACTAGTCGGGGAACGGAGTGATGGTCCAGATGATAGCATTAGTAGTCCTCACTATACTATGAAATAGTGTGATAATAAATGTATTGAGGACTCCATTTGAGTTGAATACTGTCTAGAAGACAATATTCATTTTAAAACTCTCAGTTTATGTTTTGTCGTATTTTACACGACAGTTGTATTATTAAGTTGTATTTGAATTTTGTACCATGTATTTGGCAACTCAAGATGGGTGATGTATACCTATTTTGGGGGCGTCACATCCTTATCTCACTAGTAAATCTTTAATTAGATTTTGCCGAACTATATAAGTGAGGGTAATATAGTTTAAAGAAAATTATAGGAGATACCAATTTAAAACAAGACCTAAATTATTTTGGTAATTAATAAAAAAATGTATGCTAAAATATTGTTAATTACAAATTCATTTACAGAATTTTACAATGTCTAAATCACTATCACTGCGAAGCATATTAGATGCTATTTAACCGGACCGAATTAAATAGATTGGTGAAGGAATTTGAGAATAGCTCTCATGGCTGAAAAGTTATCTTATATTCTTAATGTCTCTATCCCTGTAATGGTTGCAGACAATGCCTCTGAGGAAGAGATTTTTGCTTTTAGAAAGTGACAAGATGATGCACAGTTGGCTCAATGCATCATTCTCGCATCCATGAGTAACGTGCTTCAGCGTCAGCATAAAACTATAGATGATCCTACTATATTCCTGCACATCAAGTAGTTGATGGTGAGAAAAGTAGGACTGATAAATAATTAGGACAATGGGTTTCGTCGTGGATGGGGAGTTGTGCCAAGATTTGATCTTACACTCACTCATGGACTCCTTTCACAATTGTTGTGAATTTTTTATATGGACAAGCTGGATATCAGCTTCGCTGATTTGCTTAACATGTTGAAAAATGTTGATAGTCACTTCCTACTGGTAGGGGTCAAATGATCTTCTAAAAAGAAGAACGGTTTTAAGAAGGTAAATAAAAAAGGCAAAAACAAAGGATAATTGTTGGGTAAAATCTATATACGCACAACACGCAAGTATACGTGGTCAATAAGTAATAAAGTGATGAATAAAGTATCGTTCCCACAGAGACTAACTAGCAATAATCTTAACTTACAATTACCAATTTTCTATTAACCCTAATTTTATTAAACAAATCAACTCAATAATTGAAATTAACGAAACTAAAATGAAGAATAATTAAACTAACACAAAACAACCACGAATATCAAAATCTAAAATTTCAAACAATTAACGGAGAATTAGACTTATGATTTCACCCTAAGCTTCTCTCTGATTTTAACACCTTTATTCCAATTCAATGTACTATCCCAGTTTATTAATCAAGAACACGAACGTAGTATTAACCACCTCTCGATGCACTAATACCCTATTAACATCAATCCACAATTAAGATAGAAATCTGTTAAACACCTTAATCAACTAACCCACTATATCTCTATGTGAATTAGAATTGAAGAAGGTTGAAGAATAAGTTCTCTATCCGATTACATGCGGTGTTAAGCATATCTCTACCTTAACACTCATCAAGTTTAAGCTATTAACAAAATCCTGAACACATGCTATATCAACTAGGTCTAGATTTGAATATCCTCTCTCGATTCCATCCAACTCCACAAAGAATTGTTGATCAGGTAATTCATAGATTCAAGCTCAAATTAATATAGATAAACTGGAAATAGCTTATTAAATTAGAAATCAAAGTTTACAAAATCATAGATTCACTTAAAGATCCATCATAAGCCTAAAAAGTGAATTAGTTCTAAACGAAATAAACACTGAATAAATCATGGAAATCATTCTTTCAATTACAAATAATAGCCTAAGACGAAGAATATTGAAAAACATCCTTCACGTAGCCTAGAATCGCAATCATCTCGAAAATATCCTTGAATTACTCCTCCAACGCTTGCTTAGAAAAACTGAGATTAATCTTCGTAATTTGACTTATATGTATTTAATCCATTGTTTGTTGTTAATTATATACTTCCACATGTATTCTGATCACAATTCCATGCCAATACGAGTCCCAAGTCATCACTATCACTAAAACTCCACGTTTGTAGCATTAGAAACCAATTGGGAGACTTCAAATTCGAGTACCCAAGCCCCAGCTTGCCTTTTCCCTTTGTAATAGCAAGCCCCGGCTTGCTATCAAGCTGCTAATCTGCCCAGGACCCAAGCCCCGCTTCTTATCAAAACCACAAAAGGGAAGCCCGACTTGCCTACCTTCACAGAATCTGCTGGAACCTCCTCTGCTAAAACTGTCATAACTTTTAAACCGGGAGGATTTACGAGGCTTGTCACCTATCAAATCGAAGCTATCGACAAGCTCTACAACTTTCATTCTTTAAGTTTCCAGAAATAACGAACGAATGAAGGTCAAAATTGCATCGGAAGTAGCTGCTATTGTGTAATGACAAACAAAACAACTCTTAGCTTTTTCTTTGTTGATTAAAAGGCCATACTCTCGCATCCGAACTTCCGATTGGAATGATACAAGACGTTCCAAAAATCCAAGAAAGAGTTCTACAACATAGTCCAAGTTCCACACCACGAACATGAAATACACATAAAATGAACATGAAGGCCCGAACGATATCCGGAATTGCTCTTCCTTGCAATTTCATACCAATAGTCGCTCAATCCGCTTCCAAACATATAATCTACAAAATGAAAACAAAATGTATGGAAAGTAACTAAGAAACACGAGATTAAGCAAATAATTCAAGTAATAGATGCCAGATAAATAGGTATAAAACCTACTTATCAAATACCCCCAAACTTAAACCTTTGTTTGTCCTCAAGCAAAAACAAAACAAAAATGCAATGCAATGCAATGCAATGGAATGGAATGCAACTAATCTATATGCTTACGAATCCAGCAATAATGAGAAAAACAAGTCTTTTTCGCCCGGCCTCAGAGAAATCAAGTAAACATGATAATACATCATATCAAAACTCAAGAGTAATTTCCCGATCAATCATCAATCTTAGACTGTTATTACTGATATAGTGCGTGTGTGCTCAACAACAATGCTAACTAATATAATGCTAAATACAACACATAATAGATCTCTTTAAAGGCATCATACAGTGAAAACTTACAAAATTCGTGAACAAGCTAGATCCAACTAAAATCAAACATCCACCAAGTTCAAGAGTCCAATCCGTGATACTTATGCTTTACTTTGCATTACGGGGGCTTTTTGTTCTTTTCCCGTTTTATTGTTTATTATTATTATTTTTTACCATGACTGTGCAATGTCTCATTCCATTAGGCTAACAGTGCTACCCCTTAGCGAGCTTTCGACCAACGACTCCCAGACCATATAAGACCTTAGGGCGCTAGGTGTAAAGATAATCCCCTCGAGCGTACTTGCTCAAGTAACAAAGGCCCCGAAACAAGACTAGCCACGATATTTTTTTTCATCAATTTTTTATTATTTTTTTTCTCTTTTTTTTTAAGCTTATATATCCCAAATTTTTTCCCCAAACTTAAGTTTTTGTCTAAATTTAGCCATCTCTGCCTATTCATATCTTTCATTCATTCAAACTAATATTATCCTTAAGAAGTCAATTATGTATCAATTTAAACTTAATCAGTCAACAAAGTTGTCTCTAACGTGCTAACCTGATTATACAAGTTTCAAACAGGAAAAGATTCAATTCATAACAAGAAATCACATTAAAATTCTAATAGTCAGTACTATACTTGTCTATTCAATCCCATTCTCATCATTGGCCACAATAGACTGTAACTATCAAACAGCTGGACTCATGCAAGATTTATTTTTGAATTTTTGATTTTTAATTTTTTTTTTTATATGGAAATATGTGTTAAACATAACATGATTGCCAAGATAAATAAAAACTATTTACATTCCTCAGCTACTATGCAACTACATGATTACCTAAACGTAACACTTAATAATCCTAAACATAAATAATGAACTAACATATGCAAACCTAGCTAATGAAATTAAATATGCAACATGCAAGTAAATCCCCCAAACTTGAAAATTACAATGTCCTCATTGTATAGATAAAGCAATAAATAAGAGAGGACTTCCGTGTAATCGCCTAAGTCTGGGTTGGTGGTGTCTGTTATTCTTCATCGGAATCGCTGGGTGGGAACCTTGGCATTGGGGCTGGTTGCTGGTATGGGAATTGGGCAGTAGGATTGAAGCTCTGGAGCATAGTGTTCAACGAGGCAAAAGATAAATTCATGGCCTCAAACATGTGGTCCTGCCTCGCTGCTTGTCTTCGCATTTCTCTTCGTGCTTCCTTGTTGTGCTCATCCACTTGTCATTGAAGGTTGAGGAACTGAGGGCTAGATATTACTCCGGGCTGTTGTGATGTCTCTATTTCTTGCTCTCTCATTGTCGCATTCTCCTAAAACTCATCGTCATCCGAGGTGTCCTCAGCATCAGCCTCATCCTCCGAGGCTGAGGGAAATATAAATCCTACTCCTCGCGGGTGCGACTCGCCTCCGGGCCACACAGCATATCTTGCAATCATTCTCAAGTCGAGTGTCTGCAGCGGCATCTAGGTTATCTCATCATCTGACCATCGAACTCCTACCTGTATACACAACCCACAAATGAGTGATGGGTGTGGAAATCCGCCAGAGTATGGTCCTCGAAGGCATCTTTGGATTGAAAAGTTAATTATAGCCCCTATGTCGATGATGAAATCTTGTACCATGGTATACAAGAGCATCTTCGGTTTTGGTGCCATTGATTTTGAATTGAAGAGTTTTTCCCCCAAACGTTACTTAAGCAATTTATCGAACACTTGGTGTGCGAGACTTGAAATTCCCACAACTTGGTGATTTGGTTTGAACTATGGGGATAGAAATTGAGGAATTAGAAAACAAACTTCTCCTTTCAGTATATTTACAGGTTGGTTGTAGAGAATTGCACAAACCCTATCCTCAAACTTCCAAATTGGTGTTGTTAGATTGTGTGGTGAAGGGTGGTTTTATAGAGAGGAGTGTATGTAGGTGGGTAGTGGGTGACTAGGTGGGAAGAGTGGGATTGTGTTTGATTGTTGTGAGGAGATGGAAAGTAATGTGTAAGGTCGTGGGTGTATGTTGTGTAGGAGTGGGAGTGTAAAGGGATTGGGATTTCATGTGTGCATCATGTAACTACCGAATTTCCTTTCAAAATCTGGACCCCCAAGCCCCGGCTTGCTAGCAATCTGTTAAGGTAGTATGAGGGCAATCCCCGGCTTTCTATTTACTCTTGGAGGGGCAAGCCCTGGCTTGCTGTCCATCTGCTAATGCACCATGAGGGGCAAGCCCTAGCTTGCTATTTGTTCATTTAGAGGCAAGCCCCAGCTTGCTAGTGGACTGCTAAGGCCTCTTATCTGCTATTGTACTATGAGTTTCCTCTTCTTTGCCTCATGTGCATCGCATAGCTTCTTGAGTACCTGATCAACATGAAAAACATCCTTATAAGTAGATGTTGAGCAAATTCAAGCATGGAGGGTAAGATTATTTGACTATCAAATATACTGTAAATACTATTTAATGGATTGACATGACTATATTCTAGACCAAATATTATTCTAAACTACCATCTCATTAGCATGGATAAAATTATTTAAGAAAAGAAAATGAAGAAAAAAATAAGATTGGGTTGCCTCCCAATTAGCGCTTGATTTTAAGTCGTTCAGCCTGACTACTCCCTGTTTCATCCCAGATCGGTTGGGTTAACTTTGGCATGATGATTATTTATCGCGCAACACCAACATTGTTTTAATGCATGCCCGTTCACTAGCATGCTGGATAATGAATTTGACTTTCTATCCTTAACTAATGCCTTAATACCACTCTCCTTTTTGCAACCCCTGAACTTGACACATGTAGATTCCTCGAGCAACTCGCACTCTTCCTTGTCAGTTGGTTTGGGATTTCCTTGAACACCTTTACCGTTACTACCTGATCAAACACTTTCATAATCGGTTCTCGTTTAGGCACGTCAATCGGTGTTTGTCGATTAGCATGAGAATAGTCATCCCAAGATGATAGGGATGTTCTTATCTTCTTCAAAATCTAATACCACAAAATCGGATGGAAATATTAGTGACTCAACTTTGACCAATACGTCTTCGACTATTCCTAAAGGGTATGTTATTGATCTATCGGCGAGTTATAGACTAATATTGGTTGGTTTTGCTTCCTTTAATCCCAGCTTTCGGTAAATAGACAGTGGCATAAGATTTATACTCGCTCCTAAATCGCATAGAGCTCTTCCCACATCTTGATTGCCAATTGTACAAGGAATTATAAAACTTCCTGGATCTTTCAATTTAGGCAGGAGCTTTTTCTGTAGTATTTCACTGCATTCCTCGATTAACACCACTGTTTCAAAATCCTGGAGCTTACGTTTTTTCGAAAGTATGTCCTTCATGAATTTAATGTAACGCGGCATCTGTTCAAGTGCTTCGGCAAATGGAGTATTAATGTGTAACTGTTTAAATATATCCATAAACCTCGAAAACTGGTTCTTTAACTTGTTATTTTCTAACCTTGAAGGAAAGGGTGCAGGTGGTGTAGCTTTAAGTTGTTTCTCTTCCTTTGTTTTTTGCACCACTTTTTCTGTACATTTCTTCTTTAATTCCTTCCCTTCATCCTCACATTCATCTCCTGCACTAGCTTTCTTATCCGAGCTTAGAAACCAACTCTCATCGCTTCTAAGCGTAATAGCATTACACTGCTCGTGAGTTCCCTTTGGATTTCTCTCTGTATCGCTTGGTAGGGTCCCTTGTGGCCTGTTGTTCAATGCCAACGCAATTTGTCCTATCTGATTCTCCAGATTTTTGATAGCCATTTCTTGTGATTTCATAGCCATGGCTTGATTCTTTATAGCCAAATCGGTGCTAGTCATGTATTTTGTCAACACTTCCTCCAGATCGGATTTCCTTTCTTGATATTGAGCTGGTTGTTGCTGGTTCTGAAATCCTGGTGGATATGATTATCGTGAAGCTTGATTTTGCTGGTTGTTGCTCCATGAGAAATTCGGATGATTTCTATTTCCTTGATTGTATGTGTTCTGATACGTGTTTTGTGAAATTCTGTTGTAATTGCCGATGAACTATACAGATGTTGGATTAATCGCGCATTGCTCTGTTGGGTGCTCTCCCACGCACAACTCGCATATTATTGTCGCCATCTTGTATTTTTTGTGTTTGTTGTGTTTGTCTTCTTCATTGCTACATCGACTCCAACTTCTTTGAAAGTCAGCGAGATATCTGTGCTTGCATCATTTGTCATCATATCTACTTACTTAACACCCTAGTTTGCTTCACTTGTGTGTCATTCTTGTTGTGGGCCATTTGGTAGTTATTAGCATATGGTTTCAATCAACTCAGATGCTTCCTTGTAACTCTTAGCCATGAATGCTCCGCCGACGTATTTGCATCAATACTTGTCCTGAGATTCCCATGTAGTCCATTGTAAAAGGTGTTCATTTGTAGCCACTTGGGAAGTCCGTGATGTGGGCATTTTCTGAGCAATTCTTTGTATCTCTCCCAGGCCTCATATAATGACTCCCCATGTTGCTGTTCAAATATCGTTATCTCGTTCCTCATCTTTGCCGTTTTCACCGGTGGAAAGAATTTTGCGAGGAATTTCTGAGCTAAATCGTCCCATGTAGTTATTGAACCGGATGGTAAAGAATGTAATCAGCTCTTCGCCTTGTCCCGTAAAGAGAATGGGAACAATCGAAGTTTTACCGCTTCATCCGACACCCCATTGAACCTAAAGGTGTCGCACAGTTCCAAAAAACTGACTAGATGCTCGTTCGGATCGTCATTTGCCAATCCCCAAACTGAACTAAATTCTGAATCATTTGTATCATCCCTGGCTTAATTTCAAATGTATTCGCTACTATTGTTGGCCTGGTGATGCTTGATTGCAGTTCAGTCACCTTGGGCGTGGCGTAGTCCCTTAATGTTTTCCGATCTTCGGCTGCCATTTCCTCTTCTTTTTCAGATGTTTCGAATTCTTGCCTCGTTTCCTTGATCTACTTACTCAACCTCTGAAACCTTTTCTCAATGTCGTCCTCAAAAGGCAACAAGTCTGGATTTTTGGACCGAGTTTGCATAAACTTCTTCCAACACCTGAAATAAGAAACACAAAACAAAAAATAAAAATGTCTAAGTAAAACTGGATTAATTAAACTGATATTGTAAAACTATTAAGAATTATACTAAATAGTCCCCGGCAACGGCGCCAAAAACTTGTTGGGTAAAATCTATATACGCACAACACGCAAGTATACGTGGTCAACAAGTAATAAAGTGATGAGTAAAGTATCGTTCCCACAGAGACTAACTAGCAATAATCTTAACTTACAATTACCAATTTTCTATTAACCCTAATTTTATTAAACAAATCAACTCAATAATTGAAATTAACGAAACTAAAATGAAGAATAATTAAACTAACACAAAACAACCACGAATATCAAAATCTAAAATTTCAAACAATTAACGGAGAATTAGACTTATGATTTCACCCTAAGCTTCTCTCTGATTTTAACACCTTTATTCCAATTCAATGTACTATCCCAGTTTATTAATCAAGAACACGAACGTAGTATTAACCACCTCTCGATGCACTAATACGCTATTAACATCAATCCACAATTAAGATAGAAATCCGTTAAACACCTTAATCAACTAACCCACTATATCTCTATGTGAATTAGAATTGAAGAAGGTTGAAGAGTAAGTTCTCTATCCGATTACATGCGGTGTTAAGCATATCTCTACCTTAACACTCATCAAGTTTAAGCTATTAACAAAATCCTGAACACATGCTATATCAACTAGGTCTAGATTTGAATATCCTCTCTCGATTCCATCCAACTCCACAAAGAATTGTTGATCAGGTAATTCATAGATTCAAGCTCAAATCAATATAGATAAACTGGAAATAGCTTATTAAATTGGAAATCAAAGTTTACAAAATCATAGATTCACTCAAAGATCCATCATAAGCCTAAAAAGTGAATTAGTTCATAATAAATGAAATAAACACTGAATAAATCATGGAAATCATTCTTTCAATTACAAATAATAGCCTAAGACAAAAAATATTGAAAAACATCCTTCACGTAGCCTAGAATCGCAATCGTCTCGAAAATATCCTGAATTACTCCTCCAACGCTTGCTTCGAAAAACTGAGATTAATCTTCGTAATTTGCTTTATATGTATTTAATCCCATTGTTTGTTGTTAATTATATACTTCCACATGTATTCTGATCACAATTTCATGCCAATACGAGTCCCAAGTCATCACTATCACTAAAACTCCACGTTTGTAGCATTAAAAACCAACTAGGAGACTTCAAATTCGAGTACCCAAGCCCTAGCTTACCTTTTCCCTTTTTAATAGCAAGCCCCGGCTTGCTATCAAGCTGCTAATCCGCCCAGGACCCAAGCCCCGACTTGCTATCAAGGCACAAAAGGGCAAGCCCCAGCTTGCCTAACTTCTATAAATCTGCTAGAACCTCCTCTGCTAAAACTGCCATAATTTTTAAACCGGGAGGATTTACGAGGCCCGCCACCTATCAAATCGAAGCTATCGACGAGCTCTACAACTTTCATTCTTTGAGTTTCCAGAAATAACGAACGGATGAAGGTCGAAATTTCATCGGAAGTAGCTGCTGCTGTGTAATGACAAACAAAACAACTCTTAGCTTTGTCTTTGTTGATTAAAAGGCCATACTCTCGCATCCGAACTTCCGATTGGAATGATACAAGACATTCTGAAAAGCCAAGAAAGAGTTCTACAACATAGTCCAAGTTCCACGCCACGAACATGAAATACACATAAAATGAACATGAAGGCCCGAAGGATATCCGGAATTGCTCTTCCTTGCAATTTCATACCAATAGTCGCTCAATCCACTTCCAAACATATAATCTACAAAATGAAAACAAAATGTATGAAAAATAACTAAGAAACACGAGATTAAGCAAATAATTCAAGTAATAGATGCCGAATAAGTAGGTATAAAACCTACTTATCAATAATAAGAACAAAACTGATACTGATAACAAAGGAGTTTGCTTCCACTACAATAAGCCTAAACACTGAAAAAGAAACTGCGAGAAGTATCTTGTAAAGGCTAACCAGAAGAAGCTTAGTGAAGCTTCGGTTACAAATATAGTTTTTGTTCATGATTAAAATAAATTAAGTCAATAAGTTGTTATTGTATTCTGGTTCTCGTTAGAAACATTATTTTGATTTTGTTGTTGGACAATGAAATCTTTGGTATTATATTTAAAAACAATTATTGTTCTATTTATAATAAAAATTTTAGAGGGAAATTTTTTAAAGACGAAAAAAATAATAATTTATATCAATTTATATTGCCATATATACCAATTTTATATGACGAGATAATAGTTTATCACTAATTAGATGAGTAGATAAGTGACAAAAACGGTTCGTCATAAATTCTTATATTTAGTGACAAAGTACGTAATATCGTTACAATTTTATTTGGAGGCAAAAAATTTCTAAAAAATTTTGGAGGAAAATTTTTAAAGACGAAAAAATAATAATTTATGACAATTTGTATCGTCATAAATACCAAATTTATATGACGAGATAATAGTGTGTCACTAATTAGATGCGTGGATAAGTGACAAAAATGATTCGTCATAAATTCTTATATTTAGTGACAAAGTACGTAATATCATCACAATTTTATTTGGAGGCAAAAAAAATTAAGAAATTTTGGAGGCAAATTTTGTAAAGACGAAAAATTAATAAATTATGATAATTTTTATAGTCACAAATACCAATTTTATATGACGAGATAATAGTACGTCACTAATTAGATGAGCAGATAAGTGACAACACTGGTTCATCATAAATCTTTATATTTAGTGACAAAGTATGCAATGATGTCACATTTTTATATGGAGGCAAAAATTTTCCCAAACAAACTTGTCATTCGTTGTAATTTGTGAAAAGCTTTCATTGTTTGTAACGAAATTAATAGGTCATTACAAATTTTCGTTGCCAATTCGTTGGCTGGCAAAAAATAATTTCCCGCCTATTTACTTTTTTGTTGCCAATGTGTTGGTGGTAAAAATTCATCTCTCGTCAGTTGATTTCTCCTCATCGTGGGCAACGAAAGATTTTTTGTTGCTATATTTTGTATCCTAATATGGACCACATTCATTATTAACAATTTTTCTTTCGTTGCGTATTTTGTACAATTTTTTGCAACGACTATTAAAATGTTGCCTAAATTAAGATAACATACACGTTTCGCCCTTTTTTTTTTCCCAAAACGCATCATTTTACATTTTTAAATTATTATTTATTTTATTTCTTTTTCAATAACTCGTTGTTTTACATGAGACGGATTACAAGAAAAATGGCTTATAATGAAAGGGAAATCATTCACAATGTATGGTATATTAGTCACAACTGATTAGTTGTGAAGGAATTTTTCATTCGCTCACATTAGAGCTCCTCACAATAGATATCATTTATTAAGTTAGTGACTACATATCTTTTATGAAGGATATATTGTGAAATATATTTCTCATAAATTATATTTTGTAAGGGATTTATTTTATTTAGTGAAAAATGACTTCTCTCAGAATAAATATTTTGCAATGAATAAATTTATTTTAATGAGTGGAGAGTTTCCTTCAATAATTGCATGTTGTGAATGTTTTTTGAATTTATTTAGAGAAAAATTCCTTTGCGGATTATAATTTTATCACATGTTATAATTTATTTTCAATTTATTTAGTTTTATATTCACTAATTTATTGTATTAATCTATAAGCACAATTAAATCCAAAATCTCATTTAAATATAAATAGCAAAAAAGCTTATACATTTCACTCAATACACATTTTATAGCATTGATTATTTTATTTATTAAAATATATAAAATAACATTCATTCATTAACAAACTATACTTTAATTTATTTTTTTCTTATTCTAGTTATAGTTGTAATTAGAGCATTCATTTTAAAAATTTAAATTTAGGATTTCAAAATGATAAAAACTTATTTGAATTATAATTTAGAGTATTGATTATTGTATTTAGTAAAAATAAATAAATTAATATTCATTCATTAATGAACTATACTTTAATTATTATTTTTTTTATTCTAATTGTAATTGTAATTAGAACATTCATTTTGATATTCAAATTTAGTATTTTGAAAATGATGAAAACTTATTTGAATTATAATTTATAGTATTGATTATTTTATTTATTAAAAATAAATAAATTAATATTCATTCATTAATGAATTGTACTTTAATATTTATTCATTAGAAAGGATGATTGAATACATTAAATCACGTTTATGAATTTTCGGGTGAAGGGAATATTTACCACTTTCATTTGCCCAATTATTTAGAAACTAGAAATTCAAATATTTAAAGTTAGCACAAGGTCAATTTTGGATCAAGTTGAATTAATTAGTTATCACACATACATTATAATTCACACTTTTCATAAATATAATAATAAAATAAATTTTTAATAACTATGTAATTTATGTATTGAGGATAAATAATAGACATCTTCTATGCGAACAAGATAATTGGACATGAGTTCTTTACAATTTCATCTATTTATATTTTTACTCGTGTCTAATTTTTATGTTCAATTATCATGTCTGCATAGTATTTTTGTAAATAATAAATAAAACTCCCCGTAAATATATTATTAAAGTTCTAATCAAGTATTTGAAAAATAATAATTAAATATTCAATATAAACTTTTGAATCTAATTATAGATTATAAATATTCATACACATTATAATATTACACTATTACTCCACACATATAAAATGGACATTTATCTATTAACGGACATCTAAACATTAATAAGTAGAGCATTAATTTTGAAATTTAAGATTTCAAAAATAATAAAAACTTATTTAAATTGTAATTTAGAGTATTGATTATTGTATTTATTAAAAATAAATAAATTAACATTCATTCATTAATGAACTATACTTTAAAATTCATTTTTTCTATTATTCTAATTATAATTTTAATTAGAGCATTCATTTTGAAATTTAAATTAAGGATTTCAAAAAGGGAGAAGGTTCAAAAATGCCCTTGACTTTTACCGCGATGTCTACCGAGCACCTTATACTTTTTTTTGTCCAAAAGTACCCTTAACGTTATATTTTTTGGGTCGCCCGTGCCCCTGCCGTTAACAGAAGACAAACAGGGTTTAAATTGGCTAACGTGGCAGACACATGAAGGCTTAAAGGGAGAAGGTTCAAAAATACCCCTGACACATGTAAATATGTCATTTAATCAAAACAAAAAATACTAAAATTCAAAATAAAAAAAGCATAACATATTTACATCATTTAATCAAAATACTAAAATTTAAATTATTTTTTTAACTAATCAAAACAACTAATTAAATAAAATAAGTTGTATAACATATTTACATCATTTAATCAAAATATTAAAATTCAAAACATAGCATATTTACATCAAATAATAATTAAAAAATACTAAAATACTAATTAAAAAAATACTAAAATACTAAAAAAATCAAATTAAAAATACTAAAATACTAGAATTCAAATTATTTTGTTAATTAATCAAAACAACAAATATTCAAATTACATCATTAAAATACTAAAATCATAAAAAAATACTAATTGATATACAATTTTTAAATTACTTAAAATCATAATATTAAATAATATTTTTAAAATTCAAAATACTAAATAACGTTATATAACTAATTGATATAATATTTTTAACGTTAATATTCAAAATACTAAAAATATTCAAAAATTCAACTAATTCAAAATAATTAACGTTATCATTTCAGTTTCTAAATCCCCATTTCCGAAATTTTAAATTATTTTAAATTTGCATGGACATGCATTTTATCCTTTTAATTAATATATTTGTAGTACATTTTTAGTTCTAAAGCATTGATTGACGTTTTCTTTTGGAGCGTGGGTATATATGCTGATTTACAGTTTTTTATTTTCTTGATTTTCTAGAATTTGTCCTAATTGCTTTTTTTTTTTCAGTTTGTAAATTAAAAATGTATTTGTTTTGCATGATCACAAACAATTATCATTATATCATTGATTTATTTCTAATCTTGGAATTTATTGTAACGCCCTCAAAATAGGTATACAACACCCATTCTGAGTCGTCAAAATACATGGTACAAAAATAACTACAACTTTATTAATATAATTGTCGTGCAAAATACGACAACACAAAAACTGTGAGTTTAAATACAAATATTGTCATCTAGACAATATCCACACTCAAATAAGTCTTCATTACAATTATTGATACATTATTTTATAAAAATAGTGAGGACTACTAAAACAACTCTCTAGAACCATCATTCCATACCCCGACTAGAATTCACTACATTCTCGCCTCCTGAAAAGAAAAATGAAACAAAAAGGAAAAGGGTGAGCTCAACTAGCCCAGTAAAGAATATTATGACTAAGATAATATAGAACAAATTATCGTTAGTCTTCAATAGGGAAAAATCTGATAAAATACAATAGACAACAAGTTTCAGATCAATATTCGCAACAGAAATAATAATTCATAAAAGAGTTACGTAGAGAATGAAATCTACTATTATCTATGAATTTAAAAGTTCATCATCAATATTTTATCCCTGTAACATCAATCAATATACATCGTGAATCAAATATTCATCTTTGCACTACAGGCCAAAGATATTCATCAGTTGGTCATGTTCATCTCAATACATGTTCATCTTTGCACTACGGGCCAAAGATATTCATCAAAAATTCATTTATCTTTGTACTATAGGCCAAAGATATTCAGTAATATCATCATTTAGGACTGAAGATGATGAAAAATATGTTAAAGAAAACAAATCCAGTGAAACAAAAGAACAAATATTAAGGATTCGTATTTTAAACAATTCCAGTTCAAAAATACTTCATAAATAACCATAGTGGAGTAAAATTCAAGAATGATCAAAACATGGATACAATCAAAGCTAGTATCTATAATAGATATTTTGGACAAAAAAACAAAATTTTAATTTTTCTGTGAATAGTGCCATATTCGTGAATAGTGCCGTATACGTGAATAGTACCGTATACATGAATAGTAACCCCAACACTAAAAGACAAGAATTTCACAAGAAAAATCTAACAAATATTCCGGCATAATGATATTAGAAGAAATAATATCATTTTTAAAAAAAATAATATCCCTTACCTCGAAAAGACAGTATTTTTAAATGGAATACTTGATATAGTGTTGAAGGGAACTTACACCGTATAGCAACACTCAAAGTATCAAAATACTCACAAGAATACGCTCGATAATATAGAGAGAGAAAACTTCAGTTTCTGTTGTGATTTTCAATTCTAACCTAAGCACCCTATTTATAGGAAAATGCTTAGAACACCAAAGCAGAAAATTTAATATAATATTAATATTTATAAAATAAACCATACGCAAACTTGGAAAATTTATATCAGCACATTTATATCACATGTAAGACCCACTCAACTCACCAAAAATGTTTTTCTTTAAAAAAATAATTAAAACTTCAAAAATTAATTATTCTGGAACTTCGGAACTTCAATAATTCATAATAAATAGCCCTTTTATCAGAAAAATTTGAACCTTATGTCCATTCTATAGGAAATTCTATTCTCTACAACTTTGTAAATATAAGTTTTTCCAAATTCCAAGAGAAATTGACCAAAATCTACATACGGATGATTTTACAGGTTATAATCCAATTTCAGTCAAGAAATGGGGTGCGACATGAAAAACATGTTTTAAATATTTTTAGTAACAAAAATACTCCTCCTCATATATTCATATATCCCATATTCATCATAAAAATATCACCATTATTATATTATTAAAATATAATAATATATTTAAATGAATTATTTTATCAAAAAAGATAAAATATCAATTTTTAACAATTGTCACCTTAAAATTTTTCTCCATCTATATCCACATAAAATAAATATTTTTCTTATCATATAAATCAATAATTAATTATCCATAAATAATATTACGAATCACAATATCGAATGACCGGTAGTTCCCGGGAAAGAGGGGGCTTTCGATAAGGATTTCTCCTTGCAAGCAATTGATTAGGTGACCAAACCTCTCCTTGACGTAACTTTCTAGACATTACCAATAATGCTATCTAATAATATTATTCAAATAATATGAATTATTGATTCGATAAAGAAAAATACTGTGTAATGATAATTATTGAAATAACAATAATATAAAATATCAACGCAACAATTATTGAATCAATAAAATAAAATATTGAACAGTAATTACTGTAACAATTATTGAGTAGTGCCTTCTTACGTAAGAATCAATAATTGGTGCAATACCGTGTGCTATTGTGTTTTAACCACCAGGTATTCCAATAGTATTAATGGTAACAACTATGCCGTTATGTATAAACAACTTATACTTATCGTTTTCTTCATCCAATCGCTTTTCGTTATGGGGACCACACAAGGCTACGTCGTCATACAAATATTCTCCGACAGTAAGAATATTCCACGACCAAACGAATATTCCCCAACAACAATGAATATTTTATAACCACTTGCTTATTTGAAATATTTGCGCATTTTTCCCATAACTAACTACATTAATCAAATCAACCCTTACTATTTCAAAATAATAAATAGAGAAAATTTAATTTCATTTATAATAAGTTGGGGTCTTACAACCTCCACTCCTTATGAAATTTCATCCTCGAAATTGACGTACGTACCTGTTGTTTCGAAAAGGTGAGGATACCTCGCTTTCATTTCCGTTTCCAACTCCCAAGTCATTTCTTCTATAGCATGGTTCCTCCACAAAACTTTGACTTGTGGTATGACCTTTGTGCGTAGGACATGCTCCTTCCTATCCAAGATCTTGACAAGTACCTCTTCGTACGTTAAGTCTTCGGCTATCTCGTCCGGTTCTAACTCAATAACGTGGTTCGGGTCTTTCACATATTTACATAGCACAAATATATGAAAAACATTATGAACACGAGACATACTTGGAGGAAATGGGAGTCTATAGGCCACATTTCCTACTCGGTCAAGAATCTAAAATGGACCAATAAATCATGGATTGAGTTTTCCTCTCTTCCCAAATCTTGTAACTCCCTTCCATGGAGCAACACGCAACAATACATGATCCCCAATACTAAATTCCACGTCCTTTCGGTGAAGATTCGCATAACTCTTTTGTCGATCCTGTGCCTTTTGTATACGATGTTGAATTATTTGGATCTTTTCTGTAGTCATACGTACCAACTTTGGTCCCAACAATGTTGCTTCACCCACCTCATCCCAACATACTAGAGAGCGACACTTTCCTCCATACAATGCTTCAAATGGAGCCATACCTATACTTGCCTGATAACTGTTGTTGTAGGAGAATTCCACCGATGGTAAATACTTATCCCAACTCCCTTTGAAGTCTAGGACACATAGTCTTAATAGATCTTCAAGAGTTTCAATAGTCCTCTCTGATTGTCTGTCCATTTGAGGATGGTATGCAGAACTGAATCGTAAATCTGTGCCCATAGCTTTTTGCAAGCTAACCCAAAATCGTGAAGTGAATCTTGGGTCACGATCCAAAACTATGGATACTGGCATGCCATGCAATCTCACAATCTCATTTATGTACATACAAGCAAGACGTTCAAGGGAATAAGTCTCCCGTATCGGCAAGAAATGAGCAGACTTGGTTAATTTATCAACAATAACCCAAATAACATCTATGCCTTGAGAAACCGTGGGAAGACCCGTAACGAAATCCATGGTAATGTGTTCCCACTTCCATTTCAAAATCTCAAGTGTTTGCAATGGACCCTTAGGCACTTGATGCTCCGCTTTTACACGTTGACAAGTTAAACACCTCGAGATAAACTTCGCGATCTCTTTCTTAATATTGTTCCACCAAAATGTATGTCGAAGATCACGATACATTTTGGTACTTCCAGGATGGATTACAAACGGTGTATTGTGTGCTTCCATCATGATCTTGTATTTCAAATCAGAGTCGTTAGGAACACAAAGTCTGGAGTGTACTCGAAGTATTCCTTCTTCATCGATTCTTGCTTTTGGAATAGCACCTTCTTGTACTTTCTTCTTTATACGCATCAGCTCCGGGTCTGTGGCTTAAGCAACTTTAACTTTATCGATTAAAGTTGGTTCTACGCGTATACTTGACATCATTGCATGGGTTCCCGGAGTCTTGAATTCTATCTTCATCTTTTGTAAATTACACAAAATGGGCCTTTGTGTTGACAACATCGCATTCGTTCCCGCGTATGATCTTCTACTCAACGCGTCAGCTACCACGTTTGCTTTCTCAGGATGGTATTGAATGGTGTGGTCGAAATCTTTCAACAGTTCGAGCCAACGTCGATGCCGCATGTTGAGTTCCTTTTGGGTGAAGAAATATTTGAGGCTTTTATGGTCTGAATATATCTCCACTTTCTCTCCATATAGATAGTGCCTCCAGATCTTTAGCGCGAAAACGACTGCCGCCAACTCTAGATCATGAGTAGGATAATTCCTCTCATATTCTTTAAGTTGTCGCGAGGCATAGGCTATGACTTTCCCATATTGCATGAGAACACCCCCTAACCCTTTGCCCGAAGCATCGCTATAGATAACAAATCCATCCGAACCAGATGGGATTGTCAGAACAGGTGCCGAAATGAGTCTCCTCTTAAGCTCTTGAAAACTCTTCTCGCATTCCTCGCTCCATACGAATTTTGTATCTTTTCGAGTCAGCTGAGTTAACGGAGTAGCGATTCGAGAAAATCCTTCCATAAATCTCCGATAATAACCAGCTAAACCCAGAAAGCTACGTACTTCGGTCACCGACTGTTGATCGATTTCGCAATCAATGAATACGTG
This sequence comes from Panax ginseng, assembly GCA_020205605.1. NCBI lineage: Eukaryota > Viridiplantae > Streptophyta > Magnoliopsida > Apiales > Araliaceae > Panax > Panax ginseng. The sequence continues at coordinate 55,725,166 of CM035131.1, read as the reverse complement.
CAAGTATACACGGTCAACAAGTAATATAGTGAAAGTAGAGTATCATTCCCACGAGGAATTATTTAATAAAAATTACCAAGTACTAACTCTTAACCAAATCAATTTTATTTAAACAATCGCAAATTGTGATTTTTCTAATTAAGAAAACTAAATTAAAACAATTAAAAGAGATTATTCTAAAAGAAAGCAAATAAACAACTAAAATTTGAATGAATTCAGATTAAATAAGGATTAAGACTCAATATCCCCAATTATGAATTATAAATCAATTATTCAACTATTCCAATTATTATGTCTACTGAATTGTTAACAGGAATTCTCAAATGCCAAAAGCCCTTTCTCGAGTGATCAATTGCCTTTTATTTAACCCAGATTAATTTCATTATATCTCTATGCAAAACAATTGAATTAAACTCGCTACAATCCCAATTCCTTATGTGTTACATGCGGCAAATAGATATTCTCATTCTATTCACAAACCTAATTATTCACTGTGCAAATAACTAAGTCACATGTCACCATGCCCAGTTCTAACCCTAAAATTCCTTTCTCAATTCCTTCTAGAGTAACAAGGTAATTCTTGATCGATAATTAATCAATAAGCACAAAGCAAGATGAACAATTCACTTCAACATAAATAATTAGAATAAATCAAATAATCAATTCATAATCATAAAAAGTTCAATTGAAATCTTAATGAAAGTTAGTTCATAATTAATGAATTAAAATCAAGAATCCACAATTAAATAGACATTAAAAGATAAAAGTAAGAGAAGAGAAGAGAATATAATCTATTGTCAGGTGCCTTGAGACTCCTCTTTCATTTCTTCACTTTGAATCTTTAATGGTCTCCAAGTTAACTTCAATCCCCAAAACTAATAAGAACTAGGGTTATGTTCTAATCTAAAGGAGTGTTTAATCTAGTCTAATCTATGTAATCTCCTCCTATTTTATGCCTTACATCATGTATTTATAGGTTACAAGTCCAATTTTTAGTTTTGGAACAAACTCAATCCATTTGAGTCAAAAGGTGTCAAAATTACTTAAAACGCATCCGAGGTAGCACTCAACCTCTTCCCCTAGCGCCCAAATATTTGACACGACGCTCAGACATCATCTTATAAGCGCCCGGCGCTGCAAATAAGCCTAAAATTAGCGCCCCGGCGCTACCACTTTTTTTGACATTTTCTGCTCCGACGTTCTTTGGAAAAATGGCCATAACTTCTTCGTCCGAACTCTGATTTAGATGATTCAAGATGATCCGGAAAGAGAAAAAGTAGATCTAGAACTTTTATTCTTTAAGATTTTCGAAATAAGGTCTTTAGAAATACTCAAATTGGCTCTGAAGTGACTGCTGTGTAAATGGCAAGCCGAAAACGCGAATCTAGCCACCCCGAACGTCGATCCATTTAACTTTTGTCCCAATTTCTACAAAACAACATAAAACATGCTTGAATAGATATAAACACTTAAAAACTAATCTAAAAGACTTGAGAACAACAATAAATTAAGCCCGAATGTATCCAATTCATGTGTATAAAACTCACTCATCACCGACTTTGGTTGCTCCCAAATTTGTATTGCTTTAATCTTCGTCGGGTCGACAGATACTCCATGTTTTGACACCACGTGCCCAAGGAATGCTACTTTCTCAAGCCAGAACTCACATTTCTTTAACTTAGCATAAAGCATGTTTTCACGAAGCCTTTGGAGTACCAGCTTCAAATGGTGCTCATAATCTTCACGACTTTTGGAATATATGAGGATGTCATCAATAAAGACAACAACGAACTGATCCAAATATTCCTTGAATATCCGGTTCATCATATCCATGAAAGCCGCAGGAGCATTAGTCAATCCAAAAGACATGACTAAGAATTCATAATGCCCGTACCGAGTTCTGAAGGCAATCTTTGGAATATCCTCAGTTTTAATCTTCAACTGATGATATCCAGAACGAAGATCGATCTTTGAAAAAAATTATGCTCCTTGCAACTGGTCAAACAAGTCATCAATACGAGGTAGCGGATACCTATTCTTAATAGTGACATGGTTTAATTCTCGATAGTCAATACAAAGTCGCATACTTTCGCTCTTTCTTCTTTACAAATAAAACAGAGCACCCCAAGGAGATGTACTTCAGGGCCAGATGAAACCGATGTCCAACAACTCCGTAGTTGGACCTTTAACTCCTGAAGTTCAATAGAGCCATTCGATATGGGGTTTTAGAAATGGGCTTTGTACGTGTTCAAGATTAGTAAAGAATTCAACTTTACGTTACGGGGTGACTGGAAGTTCTTCAGAAATACGTCGTGAAATTTACTAACAACAGAATATTATTCAAATCCGACGCGTGTCTTTATTCAAATCCATAACATGCGCTAAGAAAGCTTGACATCCGTTTTTCAATAAACGAATATCTTTATGAGACTTGATATGACAGTGATTGATTTTAGTGGTTTAGTTGCTTGAATTCGTACAATAGGTTGGTTAGGAATATGAAAACTAACAACCTTACGAAAAAAATCAATTTTGGCATGATGAGTAGTTAACCAATCAATCCCTAAAATTACATCAAAAGCAAGTATCTTTAAAGAGATAAGGTCAACAGGTAATGTGATGGTGCCAACTTGGATCAAACAAGATTTATAAACAGTAGATGTGATGAAAGTTTCTCCTAACGGAGTGTCCACAGATAAATCAAAGTCTAATTTCTCCAGAGTCAAGTTTAAACGTTGAGCACAAGCAGGAGAGAGATAAATGAATGGATAGCACCGGTATCTAGTAAGGTATAAACTTCGAAAGAATTTATGATTAGCTTACCCGTGATCACCACATTTGGGTTCCTCGCATTTTGACTAGTCACGACAAACGCTCTTCCAGGAACCGTTGACTTTGACTATTTTGGGACAGCCTTTTAAGTCACCATCCCCGTTGGACTTGGTTTCGCTATCGTACAATCTCGAGCGATATGTCCTTCCTTTCTATAATTATAGCATACCTTGAACTGTTGTGGACAGTTTGGGCTGATATGTCCCTCTTTTCCGCATTTATAGCATACGACCGGTGGTCGTTCTCCTCCCTTAAAACCGATTCTTTCTTTGGTCTTTGACGTCTTCACATTGTCATTGTTGAATCTCCTCTTTTTAAAATCTCCCCACGACTTGTTTCTTCTATTTTCATGGTCATGATTACCACTAGAGTGGTTCTACCTTTATCCATATTTTTCTTTCTCCATTTGGTTATCGTTGTTACGATGACCGCCACCCTGAGATGATCCTGTTTGTGGTCCCTCGGTTGAACGTACTCATTATCTCACTCTAATAATTGAGCCTGCTGACAACATCCTAATAGAGAGAAAATTTATGAGAAATGAGATATTGACGTATGTCGGGTTTCAAACCTCTCGTAAACATCCGCGCGTCGTTCCTCATTCTCCACCAAATGAGGTGCAAACTCGATAACTCGCAAACTTCGCCTTGTCTTTGGGACAATCGTGTTGTTTTTTGTTCCAGTCTAATAAACTCCACTTCCTTCATATGACAAATACTTTTAGGAAAGTACTTGTCATTGAACAGTTTCTGAAACGTCTCCCAAGACATGCTGAGTGGGGCTGGATGGGTACGCTTCATAAATTCCCACCAGTAATCTGCCTCATTACGGAACATAAAGGTGGCGAATGGAACCTTTTGTTCCTCCGTGCATCCCAAGACATCGAATATCTTGGTAATTTGTTTGACCCACGTTTCTGCCTTAATCGGATCCGGCTTTCTCCAGAATTCTGGTGGTTCTAACTCCTTGAGCTGTTTGGTTGTGATAAACCGTGCGTTGCTATCATTTTCACCTGTATTTTGCACACGAGTCTCCTTTGTCTGATTTTGCATAAACTGCAAAAAGCTTCTAAACATTCTATCGTTCATCATCTGATCAGTGGTGTTGTTTACAGGAGGAACGTTGTCGGCCGGTTGCACGTTCTCCTCATTGATGAGTAAAGGTGTCTCCACAGTTTTAGTTACTCCACTGTTAACATTCTCAGTTGCCATTCTCAAATACTGCCATAAAACAAGGGTTAATTAAAAAAATCAACATATCAAATAATATCCCTATATACTGACAAACCAACAAATAAGCTTAGGTAGGACACACTAGCAAAGGATTTACTTGTCTCTCCCCTCCTAGTTCTATTCTCCGATGTCCGCCAGAGATCATATCCCTAAGCTCTGATACCAACTGTGATGCCCCCAAAATAGGTATACAACACCCATTCTGAGTCGCCAAAATACATGAAACAACTATAACTTTATTAATACAATTGTCATACAAAATACGACAACACAAAAACTGTGAGTTTAAATACAAATATTGTCATCTAGACAATATCCACACTCAAATAAGTCCTCATTACAATTATTGATACATTATTTTACAAAATGGTGAGGACTACTAAAACAACTCTCTGTAACCATCATTCCATACCTGCATTAGAACTCGCTACATTCTCGCCTCCCGAGAAGAAAAATGGAACAAAAAGAAAAGGGTGAGCTCAACTAGCCCAATAAAGAATATTATGACTAAGATAATATAGAACAAATTATCGTTAGTCTTCAACAGGGAAAAATCTGATAAAATACAATAGACAACAAGTTTCAGATCAATATTCGCAACGGAAATAATAATTCATAGAAGAGTTACGTAGAGAATGAAATCTACTATTATCTATAAATTTAAAAGTCCATCGTAACATCAATCAATATACATCGTGAATCAAATATTCATCTTTGCACTACAGGCCAAATATATTCATTAGTTGGTCATGCTCATCTCAACACTGCTCATCTTTTGCTTACTACGCCAAAGATATTCATCAAAAATTCATTCATCTTTTTGCTACAGAAGCCAAAGATATTCAGTAATAACATCATTATTAGGACTGAGGATGATGAAAAATATTTTAAAGGAAACGACTCCAGTGAAATAAAAGAACAAATATTAAGGATTCGCATTTTAAACAATCCCAGTTCAAAAATACTTCATAAATAACCATAGTGAAGTAAAATTCAAGAATGATCAAAACATGGATACAATCAAAGCTAGTATCCATAATAGATATTTTGGACAAAAAATGAAAATTTAATTTTTCTCTGAATGAATAGTGTCGTATCGTGAATAAGAACTCAAACACTAAAAGACAAGAATTTCACAAGAAAAATCTTACAAATATTTCGGCATAATGATATTAGAAGAAATAATATCATTTTTTAAGAAAATAACATCCTTACCTCGAAAAGACAAAGATTTACGATTTGGAATCTTTGGATATAGTCTTTGAAGGAACTTGCAAGACCAGATATAAGAACACTCAAAGTATCAAAATACTTACAAGAATACGTTCGATAATATATAGAGAAAACTTGAGTTTAAAAGTGATGTTCAATTCTAACCTAAGCACCCTATTTATAGGAAAATGCTTAGAACACCAAAGCGTAAAATTTAATATAATATTAATATTTATAAAATAAACCATACGCAAACTTGGAAAAATTATATCAAAGACATTTATATCACATGTAAAGACCCTCTCACTCACCAAAAACGTTTTCTTTAAAAAAAATAATTAAAACTTCAAAAATTAATTATCCTGAAACTTCGGAACTTCAATAATTCATAATAAATAGCAGTTTTATCAGAAAAATTTGAACCTTATGTCCATTCCATAGGAAATTCCATTCTCTACAACTTTGTAAGTTTAAGTTTTTCCAAATTCCAAGCAGAAATTGACCGAAATCCACATACAGATGATTTTACAGGCTATAATCCAATTTCAGTCAAGAAATGGGGTGCGACATGAAAAACATGTTTTAAATATTTTCAGTAACAAAAATACTCCTCCTCCTTCTCATATATTCATATATCCCATATTCATCGTAAAAATATCACCATTATTATATTATTAAAATATAATAATATATTTAAATGAATTATTTTATCAGAAAAGATAAAATATCAAATTTTAACAATTGTCACCTTAAAAATTTTCTCCATCTATATCCACATAAAATAAATATTTTCCTTATCATATGAATCAATAATTAATTATTCACAAATAATATTACAGAATCACAATATCGACAACCAAAGTAGCTCTTGGGAAGAGGGGCTTCCGATAAGAATTTCTCTCATCTTTGGCCAAGCAATTAGGTGACCAAACCTCTCCTTGAGCGTAAATTTCTAGACATTGCCACTAATGCTATCTAATAATATTATTCAAATAATATGAATTATTGATTCGATAAAGGAAAATACTGTGTAATGACAATTATTGAAACAACAATAATATAAAATATCAACGCAACAATTATTGAATCAATAAAATAAAATATTGAACAGTAATTACTGTAATAATTATTGAGTAGTGCCTTCTTACGTAAGAATCAATAATTGGTGCAATCTGGTGTCTTCTTGTGTTTTAACCAACCGGTATTCCAACAAGATAATTCTTGAATAACTACGCCAGATTATTTATAAACAACTTATACTTGTCGTTTCTTCATCCAATTGCTTTCCGTTATGGGGCTATTTATCACAAGCTACTGGCGTCGTCGATATTCCCCAACAATAAGAATATTCCACGACCAAACGAATATTCCCGATAACAATGAATATTTTATAACCACTTGCTTATTTGAAATATTTGCGCATTTTTCCCATAACTAACCACATTAATCAAATCAACCCTTACTATTTCAAAATAATAAATAGAGGAAATTTAATTTCATTTATAATAAGTTGGGGTCTTACATTTATCATGGTGCTTTATTGGTAATTTTATGAATGAAATGAAGTATAAATAGTATTCTTGATTGAGGTACTAGAATTAATAAATAAATAAATAACTAAGAGACTCATAGTTGAATTTTTGAATTTTAAAAATATTCAAAAATTCAACTATTTCAAAAATAATTAACGTTATTTAGTAAAAAATATTAATGTTAATTACTTTTTGATGATTTTAGTTGAATTAACGTTATATATTTTGAAATTTTGAATTAGTTGAATTTTTGAATTTTGAATTTAAAAATATTAACGTTAATCATCAAAATACTAAAAATATTAGTTGAATTTTTAAATATTAAAATATTAACGTTAATTTTGTAATATTCAACGTTAATTTTGATAACGTTATTTAGTAATATTAAAAATATTAGCGTTAAAAAAATTGATAACGTTATTTAGTATTTTGAATATTAACGTTAAAAATTTTATATCAATTAGTATTTAGTATTATGATTTTAGTATTTTAATGATGTAATTTGAATTTTTGTTGTTTTGATTAATTAACAAAATAATTTGAGTTTTAGTATTTTAGTATTTTTAATTTGATTTTTTATAGTATTTTTGGATTTTTTAAATTAGTATTCTAGTATTTTTTTTAATTATTATTTGATGTAAATATGTTATGTTTTGAATTTTAGTATTTTTTGTTTTGATTAAATGACATATTTACATGTGTCAGTGACATTTTTAAACATTCTCCCTTTAAGCCTCTATGTGTCTGCCACGTTAGTCAATTTTAATCTCGCTTGTCTTCGGTTAACGGCAGGGGCACGGACGACCCAAAAAATATAACGTTAAGAGTACTTTTGGATAAAAAAAAGTATAAGGTGCTCCGTAGACATTGCGATAAAAATCAGGAGCATTTTTGAACCTTCTCCCATTTTAAAAATAATAATAAAAATTATAATTTAAAGTATTAATTATTATATTTATTAAAAATAAATAAATTAATATTCATTCATTAATGAACTATACTTTTTCAAAAATAATAAAAATTTACTTGAATTATAATTTAAAATATTTATTATTAATTATTATATTCATTAAAAATAAATAAATTAACATTTATTCATTAATAAACTTTACTTTAAAGTTCCTTATATTTTTTTATTCTTAGTTATACTTGCAATTACATAGCATCAATTCAAAATCTTATCCATTATCTTCCTCGTCTCAGCTGCTTTTTTCTCACTTCTCACTTCTTACGTCTGCCGTTTCAACCTAAAGCAGGAAATTGGCTCTCGCCTCCCCGGTTATCGAATTTTCTATCGCGTGTTCTCCCCGGTTATGCAGTTTTTAATTGGCAATTTTGGATCTGAAATCTATGTGGTAAGATTTTAACATTTTCTTAGTCCAGTTGACAAAAAATTTGGGGATCTGACTTTAGAACCCTAAAATTGATCTGAATGTGTTGCAATTTTGTAGGTTGGCTTTGCCCTGGCACATTAAAGCATGTTCTTCTTCTTCTTTCTTCTTGGTTTCATTTAGCTTCTTAGTTTATTTTTCTTGATTTATGGTTCTTGGGTGTTCTAGATTAGGCTTAAGTTGATGTGCGTTTCTTTTTTTCTATACACATTTTACACGTTTATTAATATTTGACTTCATACATAGAACAACTACAGGTTTGGGATGTTTTCATTTGTTGCTATGTTGTGTTTCTGTGTTTTCTTAGATTGTGTTAGGATTTTTAATTAAAAGTTACTATGGGTTACTTATAAAAACAAAATTAAAAGAAATAGTGACTGATTTTACTTAGTTTTGGTGTTTGATTTTGCTTATTTTGCTTAGTAAGTTCTTGGCAAGGAGAAGCCCAACAAAATTTCTCACACTGCTGAAAATCTCAAAGAAACAGTAGGTATGTCAATGTCAATGTCATATTGTTGTCTAGTAAATGTAATTTAATTTATTTTCGTCACTTAGTGGTAACAGGAAATTGAATTAAATCAGTTCTTTATGCAATTAAATAATTTGATTTGAGAATTTGATTAAACATTATGTTATCCAATTCTGCTAAAAAGATGTGATAATATATTCAAATATACTTATTTGTGATCACCTTATCAATATTTATATGAATGCTTATGGCACTAGAACTTTTCTTAAGAAAACTGGAGTGTTTTAACTATTTGTTTTTTCAGAAGGTAAGAATTTGGTGTTCTCTAATACAACTTTGGATTTTAAATCCGTAGCTTGTCAAAGGTCCAGGTCCATGGTCTAAAGAGGTGAGGCAAGAAATGTTTATTAATTGTTCATATTTTTCTCTGTTAATTTTATTGTCTCTTCTGCTTTTATAGCATGATTTTTTATATTTAGTAACCGTTTTCTGTTAATGGGCAACAGTTCAATCCTTATACTAAATGTAGGCTACTTTTGTTCTCTGCAATAAGTTCTTTTTTTGCTTTTGCTAAGCTATAGAATACGACCATGATTAAAAGATCTCCTAAGTTTTCACCATGGTGTAAAGAAAACTTAAGTATAGAAGATCAAGCATTTCAGTTGTTTTTATGAAACACTAACATTTACTTAAGAATGAGAACAAGGAAATTTAGATCAAGCACAACTCATGACACAGTGCCTTGAAGAAATATTTGATCAATGTAAAGTTGAAAACTGGAATGTGCCTCCTCAACCCTCTCCTTTAGGCCCAAATTTAATTACTATTTATCTTTTTCTTATAAAAATGTACATGCTAAATGAGGTTAGGTTTATCGATTCATGTTTTGCTAGAATATTCAATAGGATATCAGGGAACCATTGTTTTCTAAAGTTAAGCTGGTCTATTTAATGCAGGCACCAAGGACATCTCGTGCTAGTTTGGTGAAAGGCCGTTCTACAGCTAATGCAACTGCTTAACAAGCTCTAATTGCTCATTGGCAGAGCATTGTGAAAAGCCTAAACAATTTCTTGAAGACAATGAAAGCAAACTATGTGAGTTCTAAAGTTATAAGAAGGCAACATTAGTTTTGTTCTTTATTTTTCCTTTTTGTTTCATAGTGGGAGGAATGTCATTTTGTTCTTATTGTCTGGTGGTTTTTCAGGTCCCCCCATTCTTAGTCTGTAAAGTATTCACTCAGATATTTTCATTTGTCAATGTTCAGCTATTTAACAGGTCAATGCAGTGAACTCTTTCATATATGTTAATAACCTATTAATTAATTATTACTTGTTATATAGCTGAAAACTGAATATTTTATTCTCTATTGGCAATCTTCTTTTGCGACGTGTATACTGCTCATTTAGTAATGGTGAATATGTCGAATCAGGATTGGCTGATTTAAAACAATGGTGTTGCCATGCAAATGAGGAAGTAAGCTAAAAATATTGAAGTAATGTATTCCCTGCAGTACCAATGATGTCTTTATGTGACATCTTTTGGTGTTCAGTATGCAGGCTCAGCTTGGGATGAATTAAAGCATATTAGACAAGCATTTGGTTTCCTAGTAAGTTGGAATTTATTATTGTTGCTCTTATTAATTGTTTATAATTGATCATATATGTTTATATGCATCTGTATCTCATTTTCTGTGTCATGCAGGTCATACATCAAAAGCCTAAGAAAACCTTAAATGAGATAACGAATGAACTGTGTCCTGTTAGTAACCTTCGCCTTTCAACTATCTGATCTTTTGATTGTAGCTCCCTTCTTTTTGTATTTCATTTATTTTCATGTCTTTTTTTTTGTTGCTGCTGCTGCTTCAGGTACTTAGCATACAACAATTGTACAAAATCAGTACAATGTACTGGGACGATAAATATGGCACCCATAGTGTGTCTTCAGATGTAAGTTGATTTAGAATTGCAGTGACTTGCTCTGATTTGTGGGCCTATAGCTGCTTTTAATCTGACCAATCTTGTTTACCCCTGTCCCATAAGCAGGGGGTCGAGATTGTTCCTTCTAAGACCAGGGGGTCCATTGGCATCTGAATTGGCACGTCGTGATGTTGTTCTTAAAGTTGATGATTGGGTGTTCTGTCATGGTGGCCTTCTACCTCATCATGGTAATTTTGTACTTCCATTAGTCACAGTTTGCCACGTTGTGGAAGTGGTTTGCATCTGTCATTCTAAAAGAAATGAGGTGTGCTATGGTTAAAGTAGATACAATCATTCTTGATTATTGAAGATATATTCTTTGTAAGATTAGCTCTTGGCTTGCAAATAAAACTTGCTTTCTCGCTTTTGTTTAGTATCTTCCTTTGATGTTACTGATCTATATATTATTCATCTAACCACTAAATGAATATATAAATGCATATTTCCTATAGAGAAAAATATGACTTGATTAGCCAAAAAGACTTCACAAGTCATATGCATCCTTGTATTGTTATCTATGGAATTGTGATTTTAAATAAAAGAAAAAGAGGCGAGAATAAGTTGAATCTATTACCATATTGTGGTAATGCAAGTATGTGCTTCTCTAGTTCAGACTTGACTATGTTCACTCTTTATTTTCTTTTTTTCAACAAATCTAACAAAAACTTGACTTTATTCAAGAACAGGTAACATACTGTATAATTGTATATTACTTCCCTCAACATTTTAGTATTAACGAGAACGGAAGAAGCCTTCTCTATACGTAACTGTTAGAAGTAGCATTTTATTAGGCGAGCTGCATTAGATATTTGGCACCAGAAGCAGAGGCTTGATTTTTCCATTAACTATTTATAGATTGATCCTGAACTTGCAAGGACCGTGGTTGTCTCAGCAAAGCTTAATACTAAAATACCTCAATTTGCACGTGCTTCAAACGTGGAAGTTTTTCTTTCACCGCCTGTCTGTGTGCTTGATGGCTTCATGTTAGGTGATTCTCCATTTTTCACATTTGTGCCTCCAGGAAGAGTTGGTTCTGGACATGAATCAGTTTACAGATCCAATGATGAGTTTAAACAGGTATATGTTCCTTTCATTCCTCAAGAAATATCCAGTACTTAATGTAATAAGTTTGTACCGAGCTGCTTGTTGCAGGCAATTTCATTGAGGGAGATAGAAGATGTGGCATCTTCAGAGGAGAAGTTGGGTAGGTCACTATCAAAGCAAGAAAGAAGCAAAATAGGTGTAAGGAGCCTTGGACAATTCTTAGAGGAGTTGTTGTGACAAAGGTAGATACTTATAGCAGTCTTTCTTGCTATAACTTATCCAAAAAATGTCTTAATGATACATCAGATTACAGTCGGTACAAAAACAACGTATTCTATAACTGAAAATTTGAGGTGTATATGGCCATCAGGTATATAGATAGTGTTCCATTGATCATTCCACTTCTTGAGAAAAGAGTATAGTAGGAGCTCCACAAGAAAACTAAAAGAAATAAATCAGGAACTCAGGTTTTGCATGTGCAAACCTTTAGTTTATTATTTTTTTCTCAACAATTATATCTTTGTGATCTATATGTTTTGTTGTGACTGACTGGTTTCCTTTTCTAATGTTCCTTTTAGCACTTTGGATGAAGTAAAATTGAAGGAAAAAGGAAGAGCTTTTCATGATATGTTTCTGACTGATTCAACAAAATATCCAACTAGAATGCAGACTGTATTAAGAGATGAGTCTCTTGATCATGAGACTATGCAGAGATTTGTTTCGCCAGTGACTGCAAAGATTGAATCAGATGACTATGCTGATTACTTCAGAACAGAACTTTTGTATCAAAATGGGTTGGTGCAAGAGCCTAGTAATCCTCTTTTACTTGCCAATTATGTGTAGTTCCTCTACCTAGTTGCGCACGATTATGATAGGTAAAATTTGTATCTTTTATAACCCGTCTCTTTCTTTGAGTTAATTTAGCAGTATTGTAAGTGCAATAAGTTTTAGAATCTGCTAAAGCATAATTGTGTGGTAGATTAAAAGAACTGTAGAGTTTTGCAACATTAGGACCCCTTGAATTGAATTTAGTATTTCACAAATTACTATTTAAAGAACACAAATTTGAATTTCTAAATGAGTAATATACCGAGTTATATGTGTAGTTATATGTGTACTAGTACAATTGTGTTGCTCTAAATGTGTTGGTATTTTTCTTTAGTTCATTATTGAAAGTATTTATTAAGATTTTACCTAGTGATTATTCTTTTTGAAAGGGCGTCAGATATTTTATGAAGTTAAATTGTCGTTTGTTAGAATTCGGGTTGGGTTTTTCAATCTTGATAGGGAAATGTGTGGTGTGGTGCAGTATATTTTCCATTTATGGTATTAGTCAGTTTTGGAGTTTTCTCTCATTGAATCGACTTTTGTTTGCTAATGTTTGTAACAGAACCGAGGATTACTTCAAGAGGGCAGTTAATGTGGAGCCCAAAGATGTCGAGGCTTTGAGCAAATACACCAGCTTCCTATGGCAAGCAAGGAATGACCTGTGGGCTGCTGAAGAGACTTACTTGGAAGCCATTTTTAGTTTGGTTTTGTGGTACTTAGATTATTTAAGCAACTATTTATTGCCTAGTTAGTTGAGTATTTTGTTAAATAAGTGAATCTACTATTTTTTTATAAGATAAATACTTTTTATTTTAAATGTTTATTGCCTTTTGTCTCTTATATTATATACAGGTGTAAAGTTGATTTAAAAAGCTTATTAAATGTATTATATTTTTTTATTGAAAATTGTTAATGTAATAATATATTTTGAATGTCAAACAACTTAATATGACCATCACATCATCATGATTTATAATCATTTATTGACAAATAATATTTGGCCAATGAAAATTAAAATTTAATGATGAATAATATTAACTCTTTAGAATTAATAGTATTGTCATTATATATATATATATATATATATATTCATTTAGTTATGACAATTGATCTTGTCACTAATATTAACTATTTACTGACAAGTTATGTCGTCGTTATTATATATTTATTTAGTGATGACCTTTAATTTTGTAACTATTAATAGTTCTTTATGTGATGAGTTCTATCGTCACCATAAGTATTCAATTAGTAACATTGAAAAATGTGTCTCAAAAGTAAGTCTTTGGTGACAAATTATTTTGTAATATTATTTAAAATATGAAATGACGACATAATTGTCATGTTAAATATATTATTAGGAGACGAATTGTTCTGTCATCATTTATTTTCTTATTTTTGGTGACGATAAACACAATAACATGACGAAAGAATAATCATAAATATGACAATATTGTCGTCACTAAAAGTAGATGATTTAAATAGAGTAACATATTTTTGTCACTAAAACAATATCATTTAATGACAATTTTTTTTTTTGTCATTTAATGCACTAAATTTTGATGACGAGTGACGAAAGTTTCATTCAAATAGTGACGCTATTAACGTCACTAAAAGTAATTAATTATAGTGACAATGGTGTAAATCGTCACCATAAGTTAAAACATTTAGTGACGACATCAAATATTGTCAAATAAACCTTTTACCACGCTCATACGGTGACGGTCTCTGTGACGATTAACACTCGTCACCAAATATTTTAGTGACGAAAAATAAATTTTATGTGACAAATTTAAGCGTCATTTTTTGTGTAATTTCTTGTAGTAAGGAATCTTATGCAATAAATTTTTGGATCATCTTAAATGGTTTTCTCACAATGGACGCCTCGTAATACGTAATAATTGATTGATATATCTGAAAGGAAAAATTGTACTTTGTTGGACATGGTGTGGTCCATAATAATTTTACTGACATTCAAGTATCCTTCTGAGATAATGTTCTAGAAATGACTGCATATCTACGAAAAGGTAACCTCAAAATCCGACTACAAGACTCCATAAAAGTTATGGACAGGAATGATTCCTAATTTTAAGTAAGTTAAGATAAGGGGTTGTCGAACTTACGTGAAAAGGTTTCAAAGGATAAGCTTGAGACAAGATTTCACAAGTACAGATTTGTGGGACATTCTAAAGTAAGTATAGGGTATATATTCTATAATTCTACATAGAAAAAGGTGTTTGTTGCGAAACACACCACCTTCTAAGATAAAGGTGTTTATCATTAAAGGGGCTAGTGAGAGGATAATAGATCCCGAAGAGTTCAAAAACCAAAAAACATTATAATTCAAATAAGAGGAACCTGTAGATAGAACTATTGTACCACAACCGAATTGTAAATCTGGAATAGTACCGAAGATACCTGGGAGGTATGGATTTATCATAGATGATGATGACGAGGTACGTATCATAGAAGATAATGATCCAGTTACATACGATGAGGTAAGAGTTATAGACACTCAGAGAAATGGATTGAAGTAAGCTTCTCAAAAATAGAACATTCGTTTTGATGAAATAATCAAAAGAGTTTGATTTTTTTAAAAATAAGAATGAACCTAGTGTGTACAAAAGGTCAGTGGGAGCATCGTGACATTCCTAGTATTATATATTGATATACTATGGATAAGGAATGACATACTAATGCTAAAATCAATAACGATAAAGTTGTTGAAACATTCTTCTATGAATGATTTGGAAAGAGTATCGTAATTGGGGATACAAATCTATATAGATAGATTTAAAAGGATGCTCGACTTAACCCAAGGAACATATATTCATTTGATGCTAAAGTCGTTTAGCATTGCAAACTCCAAGAGATGTCTCATGTTGATGAGCCATGGAGTGTATCTCTCTCAATAGTCCCTATAGACTCCTGAAAAGAGAAATCGCATGAGTGACAATCATGTATGCAATGAAATATACAAGACCTGATGTTGATCGATCATATTCTGGAGAAGATCACTGTAAGATAGTGAAAAATATCTAAAGTACTTAACCGGCACTAAAGATGCGATTAAAATTTATGGTGGGTCTAAATTAAAACTAGAGGGCTTAACAGACTTAAGTTTTTTAGACAGACCAAGACGACAGAAAATCCACTTTAAGGTAAAGCGTTACCTTGAACGGTGGTCCAGTGAATTGGAAAGGTTTCAAATAGCAAAGAGTTTCTGGTTTAGTGATAAAGATAAAGTATATAACTATAAATGAAGCTGCAAGTTGATTGTTTAGATGAAATTTTCATTACAGAATTAGGAATAGTTCCTAAGTCTCATCTTGGATCTAAACATGTGTTGTGGCACTTTCATTTGATTATAGGAATCATTGAAAGATGGAAAATCACTATAGAAATAGTGGACTCTCAAGAACAACATTACATATCCATTACCTAATGCTTATCCAAAAACAGGATAATCGTCATTTAGAGAAGAAGGGTATGAGATACCATGACGATTAACTTTAGTGCAAGTGGGAGATTGAAAGTAGTATGTACACAAGCCAATCATGTTTCATGATAAAGCATATACTTTGTAACAATCTTATTCATTTATTAATAAAAAGTATTAAATTATTAAAGACTTTTAATTATCTACATGCTGCTTTATAAAATGTGATAAACCCATAGTTTTAAGCAATGTTTTTAGAATAATGATGATGATCATTCTAATAAGATCTAAATTCTTAGAAAGCTTAAAACTAAAATAGTTTCCAATCGTTGGATTACTAATTGGGGATTAGTGAATCCGGATAGATTGGTACATCGTTAACTTTTCATTGGATGAGGATGATTGATCTCATGATTATTTGTGTGGAGACATTAAAGCAAGTATGTAGGTGCTTATTAAAGAATAAGTTCACTGAACGTGACTCGCTAAGGAATACCTAATAGAGTTTTACTTGTCTGTCAATAGGAATTCCTGTAGTGATATTAGTACAAGTGATCCTTGGACTTGAGATCATCATAGTGTCTTGTGTATGATGAATTATACATTGACTTATTCCTTAAGACCCTTAGGGTATATCAAAAGGTATGCTTGGGTATAATAAGACGAACATGGAGATAATATATGATCAATAAAGAATCTACCACTTCTAGTAAAAGAAGAGAAATGTCCTATGTGATTCGAGAAATGACAACCCAGTAGTCCTTGGCTAAGGCAGAATGACATTAGAAAGGAGTTTCTAATTTGTATTATTTGGAGTTGTGCATTTAAGAGTCGAAATACATATAATTAAATAAAATAAAACTTGACAGTAATTCCATGTCTTATATTTAATTGGGACATTGTATGGTGGAAGGATTGAATTGTACAGTAACTATTTACTAAAAGGTTCTTTTATGATTAATGTTGAAATCTATATTATTTGGAAAGTCGTTAATCGCTAGGGAGGCTTATCCCTATTGTAGAATAAATATTATTTATTTAAATAAATTAATAATTTAATTTATTTATTTAAATAAGATTAGAATTGTTCTAATTGATTTATTAACAACCGGTTTAATATGGAGAACCTAAAGGGTCACACCATAAAAGGAATAATAATTATTTAAGAAGCAAATGGCATAATCGTAATAATAAGTTAAGTAAATTTAATTTAAGCTATGGTAATAGAATAAATTAAATAACTTAATATTTATTATTTAATATTTTGGAAATATTAAATATAAATTAATAAGAAGAGTCTTATTATTATTATTATTTAATTCCTAAAGGAGTTTGTGAATTAATTAATAAAAGTACTCTCATTTATTCCTAATAAGATTAGGAGGCAAATTAATTAAAAAATTTTAATTAATTATTCCTAATAAGATTGGGAGCATAATTAATTAAAGGAGTTTAATTAATTAAAATAAAATTTAATTCCTTAATTGTTAAGGAGGGTTGCCCACATCTATAAATAAGAAGAGTCTTATTATGGGTGAGGGTAGTTGACACTTTCACAAAACACGTAATTCCAATAGTTGAGAAAGTACACCCTTTTCTATGAGAGATAGAAAAAACTAGGGTTTTGCCAAATACCCATCTTCTTGAATCTTTCTTCTTCCTTGGTGGATCACCTCTAGAGGCCAAACACTTGGGTGGCTAACATTGATCAAAGGAAAGAACCAAACCTGGTGGATTTAAGTTGAATGCGAAAAGGAGGTGAACTTGTACCTGAGGAAGCTCGAATCTTCAAGGGTATAATTCTTGTTCTTCATATTTTTGTTTAATTAATAATTATGCATAAAGGATGATCCGGGTATATGGTTTGTAAAATTTTAAAACTCTATTTTTCCACGCTTTCGCTTATTTTGTGCAATTTGATTGCGTTCATCAATATTACAAACCTTACAGGGTGAGGGTGGTTGACTTTTTCACAACAAACGTAATTCCAATAGTTGGGAGAGTTCACCCTTTTTTATGAGAGATAGAAAAATTAGGGTTTTGCCAAATATCCATCTTCTTGAATCTTTCTTCTTCCTTGGTGGATCACCTCTAGAGGCCAAACACTTGGGTGGCTAAAATTGATCAAAGGAAGGAACCAAACCCGGTGGATTCAAGTTGAACGCGAAAAAGATTGGAGGTGAACTTGCACCTGAGGAAGCTCGAATCTTCAAGGGTATAATTCTTGTTCTTCATATTTTCGTTTAATTAATAATTGTGCATAAAGGATGATCCGGGTATATGATTTGTAAAATTTTAAAACTCTGATTTTCCATACTTTCGCTTAATTTGTGCAATTTGATTGCGTTTATGAATATTACAAACCTAACACAATTAGAATTACATATCTTACTTATAATATTATTCCATACTAATTAGTTATCGTAATCACATAATCAAACATTTGATATTACCATAAATTATTAGTAATATTATCATCCTTTGATAATATTTCAATCACTGTATCATATAAATTATGATTTATCACTTAATCTTTCATTTTATAAGCTCTTCTTTATAATGCAGTAAGCTGACCAGTAATCTGAATTATGCAAACAGAGCAATCCAGCAACCTGGATTGACCTATCCAACAACCATTGACCAATCCAGCAAACTAAATTATCCTTTTTAACCTATTATATACCTAATTTAGCATATTAAATGCCCAATTATACTATATTCTTAAAATACTTAACTTCTCTTTATTATTTATTTTAAACTCTCATTTAATATTATTAATTATTTAATAATATTTTATTCATTCACAAGCATTATTAATCATTTAATAATGTCTTATTCACTACATTATACTGTATTATTAATAATTTAATAATATCTTACTCATCCCACAATATTATTAATCATTTAATAATATTTTAATCCTTAATATTATTATTCATTTAATAATATTTTAATCACATGAATAATATTATTAATTATTAAATAACATTTTAATTTAATTTTAATCTAAATATTATTAATTACTTAATAATATCTTAATCTAATATTATTAATCTTTTAATAATCTTTTAATTATTTATTAAACTTATAAACAATTTATTTTAATTATTTAATCTTTACTAATTCTTTTATTTAATAATCACACTAGGCCATAAACATAATATCTCATCAACAATGACCAAGACATCCTTCACAAATCTGATCCTAGCATATTTAAGGGCCTTTTGTCAAGAAAATCACAATTACATTAACATTCTATAACTTATTATTCTTATTTATTCATAACTCAAGCACATCTATGAAAAATACCAAAACAATTTTGAAAATTCTTTTTTTTTCCTGGAAAATATCAGTACATGATATCACGAGGAACATATAATTTTTCTGGAATTTTTAAAATTCATTAACTATATTTAAATAGTTCAAAATATCCAAATCTTGCTACATTTATCTTAAATCGGAAATTTGTCCAAATATTCTAAAATTTACAAGGTATGTTCCCGACACATATATGTACATCAAGTAAAAATTTCATAATTTTTAAAGTTAACCACAAAGAGTTATTTGGGTATACTTTTAAAAGTAGTCATTTACCGTAAAATCCATAACTCTCATCCTACATGGCAAAAATTTCTCATCTTTTTACAGGAGTCATTTATCTTATCATATTATCACCCCAAAGTAAAATAAAAGACGAAACTGTTAGGTTTGTAAGATTCATGAACACAATCAAATTGCACAAAATAAGCGAAAACGTGATAAAATAGAGTTTTAAAATTTTACAAACCATATACCCGGATCATCCTTTATGCACAATTATTAATTAAACGAAAAGATAAATAACAAGAATTATACCCTTAAAGATTCAAGCTTCCTCAGGTACAAGTTCACTTCCAAATCCTTTCGCGTTCAACTGGAATCCACCGGGTTTGGTTCCTTCCTTTGATCAATGTTAGCCACCCAAGTGTTTGGCCTCTAGAGGTGATCCACCAAGGAAGAAGAAAGATTCAAGAAGATGAGTATTGGCAAAACCTTAGTTTTTCTATCTCTCATAGAAAAGGGTGTACTCTCCCAACTATTAGAGTTACGTATTCACGTGTTTTGTGAAAGTATCAATCACCCTCACCCATAATAAAACTCCTCTTATTTATAGATGTGGGCAACCCTCCTTAACAATTAAGGAATTGAGTTTTATTTTAAATAATTAAACTCCTTTTAATTAATTAGCCTCCTAATCTTATTAGGAATAAATGAGAGTACTTATATTAAATTAATTTTCAACTCTTTAGAAATTAAAATAATAATAATTGTAATAATATTAATAAGACTTCTTTTATTAATTTATATATTTAATATTTCCAAAATATTAAATAATAAATATTAAGCTATTTAATTTATTCTATCACAAAAGATTAAATTAAATACACTTAACATATTATTACGATTATGCCATTAACTTCTTAAATAATTATTCTTCCTTTTATGGTGTGACCCTTTATATTCTTCATATTAAACCGGTTGTGAATAAATACATTAAAAAAATCTAATCTTATTTAAATAAATAAATTAAACTATTAGTTTATTTAAATAAATAATATTTATTCTACAATAGGGATAAGCCTCCCTAGTGATTAACGACTTTTCAGATAATATAGATTTCAACATTAATCATAAAAGAACCTTTGAGTAATTAGTTACCGTACAATTCAATCCTTTCACCATACAATGTGCCAATTAAATATAAGACATGGAATTACTGTCAAGTCTTATTTTATTTAATTACATGTATTTCGACTCTTAAATGTACAACTCCAAATAATGCAAATTAGAAACTCCTTTCTAATTTTATTACCTTATAGAGGATTACTGGGTAGTCATTTATCGAATCACATAGGACATTTCTCTTCTTTTACTAGAAGTGGTAGATTCTTTATTGATCATATATTATCTCCATGTACAACTTATTATACCCAAGCATACCCTTTGATATACCCTAAGGGTCTTAGGAATAAGTCAAAGTATAACTCATCATACACAAGATACTATGATAATCTCAAGTCCAAGGATCACTTGTACTACTATCACTACAGGAATTCCTATTGACAAGCAAGTAAAACTCCATTAGATATTCCTTAGCGAGCCACGTTCAGTGAGCATATTCTCTAATAAGCACCTACATACTTTCTTTAGTGTCTCCACACAAATGATCATGAGATCAATCATCCTCATCCAATGAGCAAGCAACGTATGTACCAATCTATTTGGATTCACTAATCCCCAATTTAGTAATCCAACGATTGTAAACTATATTAGTTTTAAGCTTTCTAAGAATTTAGATCTCATTAGAATGATCATCATCATTATTCTAAAAGCATTGCTTAAAACTATGGGTTTATCACATATTAGAAAACAACATCATGCAGATAATTAAAAGCCTTTAATAAATTAATACTTTTTATTAATAAATGAATAAGATTGTTATAAAGTATACGTTTTATCATCAAACATGATTGGCTTGTGTGCATACTACTTTCAAAAACTGCCACTGGAAGCAGCGGGACAACAACTATTTTTCCCACTTTTCTTTATCCGGACTGTTTTGACCAAAACAGTCACTATGACTTGTAAACTCAATATTTTTGAGTGCTACTACTTGGGTTTACTAGTTAACTTATATATCTAGTACCCATATTTGATGGATCACAAAACAAAGTTATAGATATCAAGTTATAACCTTTTAAAGTAGTAAAAAGTTAGGGTGTTCTAACTTTTGAAAAACTAGTTTTCATTTCTTTCCTCTTGATCCAACTTTTAACGCTCAAAAGGGTTAGATCTGAATATAAAACACTTATTAACATGTAAATCTAAGGTTTTGGAGTTTGGAACCATAGATCCAAGTTTTGATTGAGAATAATCAAAATAAATTAAAAAAACTAGTTTAGGGGTTATACCTTTTCTTGTGAGCTTCTCTATTCTTCTTCCTAGGTTTGCTTATAGGGCTTGAAGACTTGCAAAAAATCTCCCTTTCCCCTCTAAGTGGCTGGGCCGAAAATGGTCCTCTTTTTCTCTCTCTTGATTTTCTTTCTTTTTCTCTTTGGAAGCTAAGTTAGATGAAATGAGGAAGAGATTGTGTGTAATGAAATGAAAACTATATATTCTTAGTAAAAGTATCTATACATACATTTATTCTATGTATAGAATATCTCCCACACTCTTCCTTCCTCTCTCTCATTTAACTTGTAGTTTTGGACAAAAGTGTTTGTTGAATACAAAAGTGACAAGTAAGGGGAGTTGGTAAGGTTTGGTAAAGTTAATCATTACATGCATTCCCCCCCTTTCATTCTCCTTATGTGGCCGGAAATTGAGCTCCCATTTACCCCCAATTTTTGTTTTATTTATAATGCTTTATTTAGTTTATTAAATGTCCAAAATGTCCCTCTTCAATTGAGCTAAAAGTTTGGGCTTTAATTAAATTCATTTGGGTTTCCTAAACAATTGTTTGGGCCATGAAATTAGCATAGTCCAATGCCTTTAATTTTATCTTATCCTAATCATTTAATTAGGGTTTCCATTCAATCATTTGTAATTTAAATAATCACTCATGCACATTAAATTTTTATAACCCAATTAGACTGATTTTAGTTAAGTTATAAAATTAACTAATAGGGATGTATAAATAAATCCCTTAGGATTAGTATATATTTTAAATACTAAAATTCTTGAATATTATAACCCTTAGGTTATTTAATTCCCATACCTAATGTATAATTAGGTTATGTAGCTTTTCTTTTTGATTCTATTTACATACTAAATAAATATATACACATTAATAACATATACTTATTTAATCACCTACATAATTCGCATAAGTCATAACATATTTATCATTATTGATAAATCCTTGTTATATTTAAATACTCAAATAATCATATATCATTTTATATAATCTATATCAATAATTAATTTCTTAAAGATTGTAGATCTTTTTAATTTACCATTCAAGGTTAACATTCAAGCTATGTTAATTTTTAACATAACTTATATTACTCTTCCTTAATCAAATTGATTAAGTATTTATCTTGGTTAACTTAAAATAAATAAATAAATTATCTTGCTTAATTCACATATTAACTTATTTGGTTCTAGTACTTTCTAAAAAAAATTTATTTGTAAATTTTTTCTACATATATAATCATGCAAAATTCTCGGTCCTTACATTAATCAAGTCCAACAAATGCACGAAGAGAAGAAAAGGATGATTGGCTTCATCAATGCCAACGAAAAAGAATTCATCGAATATCGAGCCCTTGGTCCTCTCCTCACTGAAGAAAAAAAATAACAGATATGCCAAGAGTATCAGAAATCTCTTGAGCTAACAAAAGAAGTCATGCAACAGTTCGGAGATGGCTATCAGGGAGCTCGAGATAAAGATAAGGAAAGATGCTGGCTGCCGGACTCGACCCCTCAATATTGGATTCTTCTGATGATGAAACTGACGACTAAACAAGAACTTCTCTACTGTAGTCAACTTATGCACAAAATATTTTGTAAAGCAATTATGTATCCTTCGAACACATTAATGAAAAGCTTTTGCCCATTCCGAAGAACTGAGTACAATTTCCTTATATACATTTAATAATACAAAGTTTGCTCGAAGAACTAAACGCTTATGCAAAATAATAAAGAATTCACTCAGAAAACTAAACACTTATAAAATGAAGTACTCGTAAAAAGTTGAATACTTACTTAAAAAGTTACTTTCGTCCAACGAGACTAAATAAGTAACAAGCACTTAAAAGAAGACATTCGTTAGAAAATAGAATAACCTTTTAAAGCAACGTCCGTTCCCAAGAACTGGACATTCATTTTGAAAAAGAGGATATTTGTTCGAACGAACTGAATATCCCAATAATAAGAAGACATTCTTTTAAATAATCTAAATATCCTTATAAGAAGTGCTCGTTCCGGGGAACTGAATACAAGTATAAGAGTCGTTCATTTCGAGGAACTAAACGTCCTTAAACAGAAAGAACACTCGTTCGGCAGAACCGAATGTCCACAAGAAGGCGTTCATTCAATGAACTGAACAACCCTATAAACAATATTCGACCCCAAGGACTGAATATTTTTTCAAACTCCATTAACAATACGTTCGTTCTCGGGAACTAAACAATAAACCTCTAAAATAACAATGATATTCATTCTAAAGAACTGAATACTCCGCCTTTCACCCAAGTTAAAAATAATATTCGTTCCCAGGAACTGAATATTCCACCCAACACCATAAACAATGTTCGTTCCAAGGAACTGAACAACAAATCAAACATTAGTGATAATATTCGTTCTGAAGAACTTAATATCACTCCAAACAACAAGAACATCGTTCCTTCCCAGGAACTGAACAAAAAATTAAACACCAATTATAATATTCGTTAAAAATTGAATACTCATTTTACAAATAATCTAGGAAAATTACAAAGTCAAATGACCTAGCCATGCTCTAGTGATAGTATTTCTAAAGCCTACCCGCATGCTAAATATTCTTGACTTCTATCCTATCTATTGCCCAAAGTCGATAAGTAATAAGTGGATTTTATATACACGAATTAATGTCCGTTTCATGCGTAATTGTTGCTAAATTCTTGTGATCATGTTCATTTTTACTTGTTTTATGTTATTTTATGTGTAGGATGGTGATTGTGGCATTTAACGTACATTTGGAGTTTATTCGGTGTGATATGGAGTTAATTGGTACAAAGTTGGAAGAAATTTTGAAGTTCAGCAAGTCTTTTAGTAGAATAGAGGCCCGCCGGGGTGGGCATATTTGGCCTATACACCCCCGCCGGGGCGGAGGATCTTCAATATCAGTTGACAGAAAGGGTGCCCTCCGGGGCGGGCTTATATAACACATGAACCCCCGCCGGGGCTGGGGGTGTCGATTTTGGCTGTGTCCTGTTGTGATTGAAATTCTTCATGGGCATGGATTCTAGCTTATTTCATGGCAATGGAACTCTAGAGAGATGGAATTTCAACTGGACTTGTGTGTTGGACATCTATTACTCAATTAAAAACGCATTCAACAACACACAAGGCACAAAACAAAGATCTAATATCAGTTTTTCATAGCAAGCGTGGAGGAGTATTTCGAGAAGATTTTCGAGACGATTGCGATTCTAGGCTACGAGAAGGGTGTTTTTCAATATTCTTGGTCTTAGGCTATTATTTGTAATTGAAAGAATGTTTTCTATGATTTATTCAGTGTTTATTTCATTTATGATGAACTAATTCACTTTTTAGGCTTATGATGGATCTTTAAGTGAAACGATGATTTTGTAAACTTTGACTTCCAATTCAATAATCTATTTCCAGTTTATCTATATTGATTTGATCTTAAATTTATGAATTGCCTGATCAACAATTCTTTGTGGAGTTGGATGGAATCGAGAGAGGATATTCAAATCTAGACCTAGTTGATATAGCATGTGTTCAGGATTTTGTTAATAGCTTAAACTTGATGAGTGTTAAGGTAGAGATATGCTTAACACCACATGTAATCGGATAGAGAACTTACTCTTCAACCTTCTTCAATTCTAATTCACATAGAGATATAGTGGGTTAGTTGATTAAGGTGTTTAACTTGTTTCTATCTTAATTGTGGATTTAAGTTAATATGTTATTAGTGCATCGAGAGGTGGTTAATACTACGTTTGTGTTCTTGATTAATAAACTGGTATAGTGAATTGAATTGGAATTAAGGTGTTAAAATCAGAGTGAAGCTTAAGGTGAAATCATAAGTCTAATTCTCCATTAATTGTTTGAAATTCCAAATTTTGATATTTGTGATTGTTTTGTGATAGTTCAATTATTCTTTAATTTAGAGTTTTTAATTTTAATTATTGAGTTGATTGGTTTAATAAAATTAAGATTAATAGGAAATTGGTAATTGTAAGTTAAGATTATTGCTAGTTAGTCTCTGTGGGAACGATACTCTACTCATCACTCTATTACTTGTTGACCACGTATACTTGCGTGTTGTGCGTATATAGATTTTACCCAACAAGTTTTTGGCGCCGTTGCCAGGGACTATTTAGTATAAATCTTAATAGTTTTACAATATTAGTTTAATTAATCCAGTTTTACTTCAACATTTTTATTTTTGTTTTGTTCCTTCTATTTCAGGTGTTTGAAGCAGTTTGTTTCAGGTGTTTCAGGTGTTTTGCTGCCTTTTTGAGGATGACATCGAGAAAAGGTTTCAGAGGTTAAGTAAGTGGATTAAGGAAACGAGGCAAGAATTTGAAACATCTGAGAAAGAAGAGGAAATGGCAGCCGAAGATCAGAAAGCGTTAAGGGACTTCGCCACACCCAAGGTGGCTAAATTGTAGTCAAGCATCACCAGGCCCGCAATAGCTGCTAACACATTTGAAATCAAGCCTGGAACGATTCAAATGATTCAGAATTCAGTTCAATTTGGGGGATTGGCAAATGATGATCCGAACGAGCATCTAGTCACCTTTAGGTATAATGGGGTGTCAGATGATGCGGTTAGACTTCGTTTGTTCCCATTCACTTTACAGGACAAGGCGAAGAGTTGGTTGCATTCTTTACCGCCCGGATCGATAACTACATGGGAGGACTTAGCTCAGAAATTCCTCGCCAAATTCTTTCCACCGGTGAAAACTGCAAAGATGAGGAACGAGATAACAATGTTTGAGTAGCAACATGGGGAGTCATTATATGAGGCATGGGAGAGATACAAAGAATTGCTTAGAAAATGCCCACATCATGGATTACCTAAGTGGCTGCAAATGAACACCTTTACAATGTACTACATGGGAATCTCGAATCGAGTATTAATGCAAATACGGAGGAGTAGTATTCATGGCCAAGAGTTACGAGGAAGCGTATGATTTGATTGAAACCATGGCGGCTAATAACTACCAGTGGCCCACAGCGAGAATGACACAGGAAAATGAAGCTGGGGTTTTAGAAGTGGATGGTGTGACAGCTATACAAGCACAGATTTCAGCACTTTCGAAGAAGTTGGATTCTATGACAGGGGTATAGGCTCAACAAGCACAACAAGTAGCAGTTATATGTGAGTTATGCGTGGGAGAGGACCCAACGGATCAATGCGCGATAAATCCAAAGATCTCATGCGGGCCAGGGCAATTATAATGAGATTCATAAAACACGCATGCGAACACATACAATCAAGGAAATAGGAATCATCCGAATTTCTCGTGGAGCAATAATCAGCAACATCAAGCTCCACGACAGTCATATCCCCCAGGTTTTTAGAATCACCAACAACCAGTTCAACATCAGGAAAGGAAATCAGATTTTGAAGAATTGGTGTCGAAGTATATAACTAGTAACGAGGCAGCCATGAAAACTCAAGCAATAGCCATTAAGAACTTGGAAAATCAGATGGGGCAAATTGCCTTAGCACTAAATAACAGGCCACAAGGGACCCTACCAAGTGATACCGAGAGAAATTCGAAGGGTAACCATGAACAGTGTCAGGCAATTACATTGCGGAGTGGAAAACATCTCGAGGGTACTAATGCAGAAAATTCAGCGACTCCAGATAAAAAATTGGATGACAGTCACGTGGTTGAAGGAAACAAGGGTGAGGATAAGCAGAGTGAGGAAACAAAGTTGAACAATAAGCCAATTATTTATCCACCACCACCATTTCAGCAAAGGGTCAAAAAACAGAAATTAGACAAGTAATTTGCAAAGTTTTTGGAAGTGTTCAAGAAACTTCAGATCAACATACCATTTGCAGAAGCCCTAGAGAAAATGTTGAGCTACGCGAAATTTATGAAAGGGATTCTATCAAGGAAGAAGAAATGGGAAGATTTTGAGACAGTTGCACTAACAAAGGAGTGTAGTGCGGTATTACAGTAGAAATTACCACCAAAACTCAAGGACCCAGGGAGTTTCACTATCCCATGCACAATCGGGAATATACATTTCAACAAGTGTTTATGTGATTTGGGGGCGAGTATAAACCTTATGCCATTTTCAGTATACACAGAATTGGGTTTGCCCGTGTTAAGGCCTACGAACATTTCATTGTAGTTGGCGGATAGGTCAGTCACATATCCTAGAGGCATAGTAGAGGACATTTTGGTGAAGGTGGATAAGTTTATATTCCCCGCGGACTTTATCATTCTGGATTTTGAGGAGGACAAGAACATCCCAATTATCCTAGGGAGACCATTTTTGGCCACGGGTAGGACGCTCATAGACGTACAAAAAGGAGAACTCACTATGAGGGTCCAAGATCAAGAAATCAAATTTAATGTATTTAAGGCCATGAAATTCCCTACGGATGAGGAAGAATGTTTTCAACTGGATTTGATCGAGCAGATCATCAGTGAAGATATGAGCAAGAGTTTGGTCAACGATCCGTTAGAAACAACTTTATTGGGAGATGAAGAGTTTGATTATCCAAAATTTGTGGATTATTTATAAATGCTAGACTCATTGCCACGAGTTTCCAAATTTAGAACACCGTTTGAACCATTGCACAAGGAGGAGGTAACCGCTGAAAAACTAAAACCATCATTGGAAGAGCCACCAAAGTTGGAACTTAAGCCACTTCTTAAACACCTCAGGTATGCGTACTTAGGCAATTCAAATTCTTTACCTGTTATTATTTTAGCTGCACTTAATGAATTACAGGAAGAAAAGTTGTTGAGGGTGCTTCGGGAACACAAATCAGCTATTGGGTGGACAATCGCGGACATAAAGGGAATTAGCCCTTTATTTTGCATGCACAAAATTCTGATGGAAGATGAGGCAAAACCAACGGTGGAGCAACAACGACAACTTAACCCTATTATGAAGGAAATTGTGAAGAAAGAAATATTGAAGTGGTTAGATGCCGGTATCATCTACCCGATTTCCGACAGTAAGTGGGTTGTCCAGTGCAGTGCGTGCCAAAAAAAGGAGGAATGACTGTGGTGAAGAATGAGGACAACAAATTAATACCGACTAGAATAGTGACAGGTTGGAGGGTTTGCATGGATTATAGAAAATTGAACAAGGCAACCCGAAAAGACCATTTCCCACTGCCCTTTATTGATCAAATGTTGGATAGATTGGCGGGACATGAGTATTACTGTTTGTTGGATGGATACTCGGGCTATAACCAGATAGTCATCGCTCCGGAGGATCAAGAAAAGACGACATTCACGTGCCCTTATGGCACATTTGCATTCAGGAGGATGTCATTCGGGTTATGCAATGCACCTGCAACTTTCCAATGGTGTATGATGGCCATTTTTTTTGATATGGTAGAGAAAAATGTTGAAGTCTTCATGGATGACTTTTCGGTCTATGGGGAAAATTTTGATATGTGCTTAAAGAATCTGGTCATGGTGTTGCAGCGATGTAAGGATACGAATCTCGTACTCAATTGAAGAGGGCATAATTTTGGGCCATAAGGTATCGACTCAAGGATTGGAGGTTGATAAAGCAAAGCTGGAAACTATCAAAAAACTACCTCCACCGAGCTCAGTTAAGGGTATTAGGAGTTTTCTAGGACATGCTGGGTTCTATAGGAGGTTCATACAAGACTTCTCTAAAATTGCAAAACCTCTATGCAGTTTGTTAGAGAAGGATGCTATTTTCAGTTTTGATGAAGAATGCAAGACAACTTTTAACTTATTAAAGAAAAAATTGACTACAGCACCCGTGATAGTCGCACCGGATTGGAGCATGCTATTCGAGCTTATGTGTGATGCAAATGACTATGCGGTTGGGGCTGTTTTGGGCCAATGTCGAGACAAGGTGTTTCACGCCATATACTATTAAACAAAACACTTACAGAGACTCAAATGAATTACACAACCACAGAAAAGGAATTGCTTGCAGTGGTGTATGCATTTGACAAATTCCGGGCTTACTTGATCGGGACTAAGGTGATAGTCTACATGGACCATGCGGCGATTCGGTACCTAATAGCAAAAAAGGATGCTAAGCCACGCCTTATCCGGTGGATTCTCTTACTTCAAGAGTTTGACTTAGAAATAAAGGATAGGAAGGGGACGGAGAATCAAGTTGCAGATCACTTATCTAGGCTGGAAAACCAAGGGAAAGCAAAAGAAGATAAATGTGAAATTAATGAATCATTCCCAGATGAGCAACTGTTGGGGATTTCTGCAGAGATTCCTTGGTATGGGGATTATGCAAATTTTCTTGTGAGCAACATTCTACCACCTAACCTCACTAGACAACAGAAAAGAAAATTTCTTCATGACGTGAAATGGTACATGTGGGATGAACCGTATTTGTTCAAGCAGTGCACCGACAAAATGATTCGACGGTGCGTCCCCTATAGTGAAGTGAAGAACATTTTGCATGAGTGTCACTCATCTGTGTATGGCAGACATTATGGGAGTGAGAGGACAGCAACGAAGGTGTTGCAATCGGGTTTTTATTGGCCTACATTATTCAAGGATGCCCACCATTTTGTCAAACAATGCGATAGGTGCCAAAGGGTGGGCAACATTTCAAAATGGAATGAGATGCCTTTACAAACGATTCTTGAAGTGGAAATCTTTGATGTATGGGGTATCGATTTCATGGGACCATTCCCGTCATCGTTGAACAATCAATATATTCTACTCGTGGTGGATTACGTATCAAAGTGGGTTGAAGCGGCAACACTACCATCCAACGATGCCAAGGTGGTCCTCAAATTTCTACAGAAAAATATTTTCACGAGGTTTGGCACACTGAGAGCGTTAATCAGTGACGAAGGTAGTCACTTCTTCAATAAGTCTTTTACAGCTCTTTTGGCCAAGTATGGGGTCAACCACAAGGTAGCTACAGCGTATCACCCTCAAACAAGTGGATAGGTTGAGGTATCAAATAGAGAAGTTAAGAAGATATTGGAGAAAGTGGTGAATCCGAGTCAAAAAGATTGGTCGCTTAGATTGGACGATGCATTATGGGCATACCGGACTGCATACAAGACACCAATCGGGATGTCACCATATCAACTACATCAGACGGAAGGCATGTCACTTCTTGGTCGAAAGCTACAACATAAGGCATATTAAGGCAAAAACTCAATTTTGATCAAGCAGCTGTAGGGGAGAAGAGACTACTTCAATTGAATGAACTCGATGAATTTCGCCTTCACGCCTATGAGAATTCCAAACTATACAAAGAAAAGGTAAAAAGATGGCACGACCAAAAAATTATTCATCGAACATTCGAGCCGGGTCAATCAGTACTATCGTTCAACTTACGGCTGTGATTGTTCCCCAGAAAGCTTAAATCGAGATGGTCGGGACCATTTACTATCAAACGGGTTTTCTCTCATGGCGTAGTTGAACTCTACAGTCGCAATCCACTAGATACGTTCAAAGTAAACGGACACCGTTTAAAGCATTATTGGGGTGGAGAATTCAACACCGACGTGATCGCCATCACATTGACCAACACAACATGAGTAGGAAGTAGTCAGCCTGAACAACTTAAAATCAAGCGCTAATTGGGAGGCAACCCAATCTTTAGTTTCTTTATCGTATTTTCCATTTATAGTTTTTATTCAATTACTAGGTAGTAGCATACAATGAAAGTCTAGTTAATCTCTCCATAACACAACAAGTCTAGTTAATCTCACTAATTCTCATGTGTATATCTTGCAGGATGGAAAATGGAGCATTAAGTGAGCTACAATGAAGCAAAGTGAGAAAACAAGGGAATCTAACAGTAGCATAGCCCGCCGGGGCGGGCCCCTTTTACACTATAACCCCCGCCGGGGCGGGGGGTCTCCAAAAATGTTTGACAGTAAGCAAGCCCTCTGGGGCGGGGGGTCCCAAAACTCAGTTAGCAGTACATAAGCTCATCGGATTTCCAAGCACAATACCCCACGCCGGGGTGGGGGTCCTGAAATTCAACCGACTAAGGTGGCAGTTAGGTAACCTCTTCCCATGCCCAATCCCCAACTACCTCAATTAAACCTCATAACCACCACCCACTACTATTACTTCTACTTCCCACTACTTCCTTAACTCCTATAATTACCCCACCTCCTCACTCCACCAATAGTAGCCATTCTTCCACCTCTATATATATCACTACATCTCATATCACATCTCTCAAAACAATTGATATAGAGAATTTATAGAGGATACTTGAGAGCTAGAGAGGATCAAATTGAAAAGTTTAGGGGAGAGCTAAGGCAAGTCCAGCAATAGAGAGAGATCATGGCTTCACAACCAACATCGAAACGTCAAAGGGGAGAGAGTTCACGGCCATCTCAACCAACCCGCACCTTCGATCATCGGAAATTCGCAAGTGCCGTCGCCGCCGACCGATATGACTACATGCTCACCAAAGCCCTTACATCGGAGTGGGGGTTGGCACCAGATCCTAACGATGGGGAGATGATGCCTCAAATTTATCAAAAGGGGTGGACCAAATTCACAAAAGAGCCGGATCCACTGTGGTAAACATTGTCAAAGAATTCTATGCAAACGCTGAGGACAAAGAACCATTCCACGCATTTGTTCGAGGTCGGTTGGTTCCATTCAGTGCCGATGCAATCAACACCTACTACCAACTGCGGGTACCTCACCACTACCATTATGCTCATCTACGTAATTCTGATCCGGACTATGATGCTATAATCACGGAGATGACAAAGCCGGGAACATCTTGGATGAAAGGTCGGAAGGGAGGCACCGTGTTCCATAGCAAGGACCTTAGCCGATATGGAAAAATTTGGTACGCATTCTTATGCACAAAATTGCTTCCATCCCAACATACCTCGGACGTCACCAAAAAGAAGGCATTACTGTTGTACGCCATTGTGCAAGATTTCATTATCGACGTTGGGGCCATTATTTGTTTCTCCATCCGCCGATGTTTATGTGGAAATTTTTCAGGCGGCTTGCCACATCCATCACTCATTTGTGGGTTGTGTCACAATGCAGGGGTTAGATGGTCCGACGATGAGCCCACATAAATGCCGCTTGCGTTGCTTGATTCTAGAATGATAGCGTGGTATTCCGTATGGGCAGGGGGTGAGTCACATCCGCTTGGTCTGGGTTTTATTTTTCTATCGGATTCGGAAGACGATCTTGATGCTACAGAGACATCAGGGGATGATGATGAAGCCATGGATGATCAAGGAGCTGAGTAGGTACCACAGGCAGAGGCCATATCCAGTCCTCAGTTCCTTGATTTCCAAAAGCAAATGAATGCGCACAACAAAGCAACATGTCGGGAAATGCGGTGATTGGCAATGAGGCAAGATCACATGTTTGATGCTATGAATGCATCTTTTGCCACACTCAACACAACCCTTCAGAGCTTCAACTCGGTGACCCAATTTCTATATCAGCAACCCGGACCAATGCCAAGGTTTCCACCAAGTGATTCAGATGAAGAAGAACAACAATCACTTCCTCAGACTTAAGCGATAGCAGGGAAGTCCTCACGTACTTATTTTGACTATTCATCCAATGAGGACATTGTATTACTTAAGTTTGGGGGATTTAAATACATGTTTGCATGCATATGTAGTACTTAGGGTGCATTTTGTCATTTTAACTTCAGTATTGCATATTAATTTCAGTATTGCATGACAACTTAGGTGCATACATATTAGCTTAGGTTATCTTTATCTTTGCATTGTTTTAGTTTGTAAATAGTGCATTTTGATATCTAAAAAAATTAAAATAAAAAAATTTAGTAGTTAAATATTGTGTTTGCGTAGGTCCAACAATGTTGTAGTTCTTATTTTTTATGGGCCAATGATGAGATTGATAATAGGTTAACGAATATAGCGTTGATTACTAGAACTTTGATACAATTTCTATTATGAATCGAATCTTGAGCTTGTTTGAAACTGGTATAAAAAGGATAGCACGAATAATAACATTGTTGTTGACTGGTCAGTTCAAATTGATACATACATAGCCTCTACAGGATAATGCTAGAGTAAATGAGAAAATGATAAGGATAGACAGTAAAGGAGAAAATTAGGCAAGAACCTAAGTTTGGGGGATGATACGTGGGGTATATAAGCTTTATCTATTAAAATAAAAATAAAAAAATACATATGTCATGACTAGTATTGTTTCGGGGCCTTTGTTACTTGAGCAAGTACACCCGAGGGGATTATCTTTACACCTAGCGCCCTAAGGTCTTTTATGGTCCGGGAGTCGCTGGTCGAAAGCTCATTAAGGGGTAGCAGATCACACCCTAATGGGATGAGACATTGCACAGTAATGTATGTATATAGAAAAATATATATAAAAAAATGAATAAAACGGGAAAAAAGCAAAAAGCCCCCGTGAAGAAAGAAAAAAAAAGAGAAAGAAAAAAAAAGTATAAAAATAAAGTATAAGTACCCTGCATGAACTCCTAAGATTAGTGATTGTTTAGTTTTAGTTGGAACTGTCTAATTTTTAAAATTTTTAAGTTTGTGCTGTATGATTCCTTCTAAGAGATTGATTATGTATTGAATTTGAGTCCGTAACAGTTATCATGGATGTTGATCACACACATACACTATACCAGTGATGATGGTTTAAGATTTGAGGATTAAAATGGAATTGTATATTGGTTTTTGGTGGTTGATATTGTATAGTTGCTTGTTTTCACTGAGGCCGTTAAGATAATCTTGATTATGCGATATTATTGGATTCGAAAGCTTATAAGTGAGGTCATATTCATTTCATCTTATTGCATTGCATTGCATGTAGTTGTTTTATGCTCGAGGACTAGCACAATTTAAGTTTGGGGGATTTTGATAAGTGGATTTTATATACACGAATCAATGTCCGTTTCATGCGTAATTATTGCTAAATTCTTGTGATCATGTTTATTTTTACTTGATTTATGTTATTTTATGTGTAGGATGGTGGTTGTGGCATTTAACGTACATTTGGAGTTTATTCGGTGTGATATGGAGTTAATTGGTACAAAGTTGGAAGAAATTTTGAAGTTCAAAGAAGTCTTTTAGCGAGAGAGGCCTACGGCGGTATATATTTAACTTTATACACCCCGGGACGAAAGGTCTTCAATATCGCTTGATAGAAAGGGTGCCACCAGGTGAGCATATATATAACACATGAACCCTGGTCACGGGGGGTGTCGATTTTAATGTGTCTCGTTGTGATTGAAATTCTTCGTGGGCATGGATTCTAGCTTATTTCATGGCAATGGAACTCTAGAGAGAGGGAATTTCGACTGGACTTGTGTGTTGAACATCTATTACTCAATTAACAACGCATTCAACAACACACAAGGCACAAAACAAAGATCTAATCTCAGTTTTTCATAGCAAGCGAGGAGGAGTATTTCGAGAAGATTTTCGAGACGATTGCGATTCTAGGCTACGAGAAGGGTGTTTTTCAATATTCTTCATCTTAGGCTATTATTTGTAATTGAAAGAATGTTTTCTATGATTTATTCAGTGTTTATTTCGTTTATGATGAACTAATTCACTTTTTAGGCTTATGATGGATCTTTAAGTGAAACGATGATTTTGTAAACTTTGACTTCCAATTCAATAATCTATTTCCAGTTTATCTATATTGATTTGAGCTTGAATTTATGAATTGCCTGATCAATAATTCTTTGTGGATTTGTATGGAATCGAGAGAGGATATTCAAATCTAGACCTAGTTGATATAGCATGTGTTCATGAATTTTGTGAATAGCAGAATCTTGATGAATGTTAAGGTAGAGATATGCTTGACATCACATGTAATTGAATAGAGAACTTATTCTTAAACCTTCTTTAATTATCATTCACATAGAGATATAGTGAGTTAGTTAATTAAGGTGTGTAACTTGTTTCTATCTTAATTGTGGATTTAATTTAATATGGTATTAGTGCATCGAGAGGTGGTTAATACTACGTTTGTGTTCTTGATTAATAAACTGATATAGTGAATTGAATTGGAATTAAGGTGTTAAAAATCAGAGTGAAGCTTAAGGTGAAATCATAAGTCTAATTCTCCATTAATTGTTTGAAATTTCAGATTTTGATATGTGATTGTTTTGTGATAGTTCAATTATTCTTTAATTTAGAGTTTTTAATTTTAATTATTGAGTTGATTGGTTTAATAAAATTAGGATTAATAGGAAATTGGTAATTGTAAGTTAAGATTATTGCTAGTTAGTCTCTATGGGAACGATACTCTACTCATCACTCTATTACTTGTTGACCACGTATACTTGCGTGTTGTGCGTATATAGATTTTACCCAACAATAAGTACCTGTATTCGACACCTCAACAACCTCATAAGGCCCCTCTCAATCCGACATAAACTTCCCAAGATTTTGGGGCATAGATGCCTATACCTCCCGAAGAACCAGATCTCTAACCTCAAATCTCTTGAGTTTCACTCCTTTATTGTAATGCCTGGCTACCCTCCTTTAGTAGGCTGCAAGCCTTACCAGAGCCAACTCCCCCTCCAATAAGTCCAAATTGACACGAAGACCCTCATCATTATATAACTATTTGAACTGATTGGCTCAAAGAGAAGTAGAGCCAATTTCAATTAGAACCAAAGTATCGGTTCCACAAGCCAATCTAAACGGCGAGTCACCCGTTGTTGTCCTCGAAGTGGTTAATTCGATAAGCCCATATCACACTGAGTAGCTCCTCAGACCATCTTCCTTTTGCCTCATCGAGCTTTTATTTAATCTCGTTTAACAAAGTTCTATTAGTAATCTCCACCTGGCCATTCAACTAGGGATAAGCCACTGAAGTCTTTCGATGCTAAATTCCCAACTCCTTCAAGAACGCTTCGAACTTTGAACCCACGATCTGCCTACCATTATCCAAAATCACCACTAAGGGAATGTCAAACCAAAAAATGATAAACTTCTTCAAAAATTTCAAATATTTTGCTCCATGATCTGCCGAAGGGGCTTTGCCTCTACCCACTTGGTCATATAATCAATATCTACTATCATAAAACAGACCCGACCCTTCGCTTTCGGCAACGGACCCAAAATATCAATTCCCCACACGACAAAGGGAATTGGAGATATCACAGAGTATGATTTTTCGGTGGCTGATGAGTGATAATACTGTTAAGCTGACACTTAGAGCATTTCTTCACATACTCCATTGCTTCTTTGAAAATTGTTGGCCAGTAGTACCCTTGTCGAAGCAACTTATAAGCCAATGCCTTCGCAGCCACGGGATCTCCAAAATCCCTTCATGAACTTCCTAAAGAACATATTCAGCTTCAGATGGAAACCAAAAACTTCAGTAAAGGAGAAGAACAGGCCCTCTGATATAAATCCCCGTCTATGAAAACAAAATTCGAACTCCTATGCTTGACCTTCTTTGTTAACATCCGATCCGAAGGCAAGATGCCATCAGTCAAGTAATCCAAATAGGGAGTCATCCAACAATTGGACCACTCCACAAACATAACTTCAACATGTTGTACACTTGGCTGATTTAAAATTTCTAAGTAACTGACCCACTAAATGTATTCACATCTATTGTAGCCAATCTCGCCAGAGCATCAACTATAGTATTGTTTGATCTATCAACTCCCTGAAAGGCAAACAAACTGAATTATTGTAGTCAATCCTTGACCTCGGCCAGATACTTAACCATTCTTTCCCCCAAGCGTCGTACTCCCTCAAAATCTGCTTGACGACAAGCTGGGAATCACTGAAGATCATCAACTTTTGCACCTCGAGACTCTTCACCAACCGCAGACCTGCTAGAATCGCTTCGTACTCTGCCTCATTATTAGTCACTTTAAACCTAAAGTGAATTGTCTGCTGAACCTTAAAGCCCTCTAGATTCGTCAGAATAACACCTGCACCGTTGACATCCAAAGTAGAATACCCATCCGCATACAACGTCCATGAACTTTGCACTGGCTGAACATCTATGACCGTTTGAACAACCCTTTTGTCGGACCCATATTATCCTCTGCCTCGAAAAATGAACACTCTACTACAAAGTCCGCCAAGGCATGACCCTTTATTGCTGTCCGAGGATAATACTCCCGTGACACCCCAAAATCTAGGTACTTTATTTCCATAAGATTTGGTGCTCACTATCCATACATTCATACTATCTACCCAAATAAAATATTATTTAAACCATAATCCTCCCTTCAAATATCAGGTTATCTAACCTTAAAACATCATTCAAGTGCAGAATTAAATTATTACATTACATCATTATTAAATGTCTATGATCATAACAGTAATCAAAAGTACAAATTAGCATCACTTGTATATTTTTCCCTTTCCTTTGCTAGTTGAAGGCTCATCTACCTTCTCAACTTTAGCTGCAATGAGTATATAAATATGCAAGAGTGAGCAAAACAATTGCTCACTGGATAAAATAATGAATCAATAGGAGAATATCAATAATAATTGCCAACAATAGGCTCATCAAAACTGAATAGTACTCTAACGATGATAATCAAAAACTGGAATCCAAAATATGAAATATATCTAACTGAGGGTCATAAGACCATGAACTATGTCCACAGTTGTGAGTAATCTTTCAACTCCAACTTTAACAGTCATAAGATTATAAGGACTCCTCATACTTAGGGGGATCAGCCCTTCGTACCATGTATTGTGCACAAACATTTAACGCTACGCGTAAGTTATCCCCTAATAATAATAGGGTTGTTCATCTCAGTATTTAGAGTACAAGTCCACACCAAAGAAAGTTTGTCTTGGATAAGCTTTCAAGGGTAATTTGAAGTTTAACAACATCAACTAGAGGACTAGTTGAATCAATAATGTTTGATAATCACAACGGATGTTTAATAACAATAT
Source organism: Panax ginseng (assembly GCA_020205605.1). Lineage (NCBI taxonomy): Eukaryota > Viridiplantae > Streptophyta > Magnoliopsida > Apiales > Araliaceae > Panax > Panax ginseng. The sequence goes on along the minus strand of CM035131.1, from coordinate 55,686,407 downwards.
AACATAGAACAATTAAGAATCATAAATGAACTGATTATACGTATTAAACTCATGCTTGAAATAACTATAGAGCATAAGTATTCAATAAAATGAATAAAATGGTTAACCTTTGCTTGAATAGTAAATAAGCTAAGGTTAGAGTCTTATAACATTAGAAATGAATATACTGAACGTACATTAACTGATAGCAAGATGGAAACTAAAACTTTCCCAACAAAGTATTAACTCATGCAAAGAATTAAAACAATTCAATAATAAGGACGAGAATTCAAAACTACATTCATTATACAATAATAGAACTTAAGAAACTTTCTTAACTATAAACAAGTTAGAATGAATCAATCAAATAAGAATTTTAAATAACATTAGAGTTAAAGTTTGCTCGAATGAATTTTAGGAACAATTGACTTATTCAATAACAGATAAGATAAAAAAAAACTCGCTCAATCAAAAGAATAAATTTACACAATGTAATAATAGAACTACCTCAACGAAAGTGTAGAGTTAGAAAGCTTTCTTAATATAAAAAGATAGGGTTAGAAGCTAGCCTTGAGCGTAAGCTATAAAATTAAACTCACGATCACCCACACATAATTTTAGAACCACAATACCTATTAGATATGCTAACATACCATAACATGTTCATTTCTAGCTAAACTTATCATTTAAGAACAAGTCTTTCATTACCATTTATATTTCAGAAAATCCAAGTGTTTTACTTCGCAACACTTGTCTAACGCTCATTATGTATACTAAGTTACCACATAACACATTCTCGATTTACTAACCATTTTGCAACTTTGAACTTACTAATCCAATTCACTATATTATACTAAACTTAACATTACACTTTTAACATGCTAACACACTTTCAGACCATGCCCCTCACTGCTATCTCAAATCACAGCAATGCAAAGAAGAAACCGTAATCTCAAACCAGGGTATGGAGCGGTTGCATATACATACAAAGGCTTGGGGCCCCAAGACAATTGCCTTTTGCTTTTTTTTGCACTTGCAAAGCAATTTCCCCTTCGTTCGACAGACGCAGAAAGGCTAATGAACAGTAGCCGACTTAAGCCCAACAAACACAAATTTCACCCACTAAACAGTGAAATTAACACGTAAAATAAATATACAACTATCATAAACATGATTGCTAACATATTCAACCACTTAGCACAATTTAACAACAACTAAAACCATTTTAATTTCTCAATTTTCATGTTTTTCATATAAAACTCCATTTTTGATATTCATCCCAAAAATCATCACTGTGAATTCATTATTTGGCCAAATCACTCCATTCCAATTACGGTATGCTCGTATTTCATTGAACAAACATATACAAGCTTCAATTTATAATTTCACATACTAATTGTCCACTAAAATTGATACTTTCATAAACATATGAAAAAATACATATAAACATACATTGTCGAAATTTTCTTCTACTGTAAATCGAATTTAGCATACAAATTGTTGTTTATACATAAACTCTATCATTATAAGCATGTATAACCACCATAACTTAGTTATATAACAACAATTTGGAAAAACTAGAATTCACAGAGCATAGAAGAAATAGAATTCACAGAGCATAGCAAAACTTTGCCGTTGTTCACATATGTAGACATATACATATATATATATATATATATATATATTAAGATTGCATAAGTACCTTCAAGTGCTTGAAATCCTTTTTGTTAGACACTGCAAATACTCTGAAATCCTTCTCTCTCAAATTCTCTCAACTCTCACAAACTCAGTATTCTCTAGGCTTAACAAATAAGGCATAGAACCAACTGATAACAATGCGCACAAATAAAACTGCCAGACCTTAATACGTCAACTTAATAAAATGGCAGTTACAAAACAAATGTTCATATTATAAATATATTATATTTATTATTCTATTTATTTTATTTGTATTATTTATTTTATTTAAGTTCAAAAACTAGAAATTCAAAAAGCATAAGGCTTGTTTGGTAAACCATTTAAATTTTAAAGAATTAACATACTTTAAGCCTTGCTTGGCAAAAACTAATTTAAATCCTTTTTATTTTAATAGACACTTTAGTTTATAAACTATAATCATATATTATTTTTAAATAAATATTGCCTTTTAGCAATTATCACAAAATTATAATTTCCATTATAACTTATTTAATAATTTAACATACCACCTAAATTATTAAATCAACACAACAACATAACACCTCATGTTATAATACCAACCTCTAAATTATAAATTAATTTAATTTAGAACATTCTCTAATACATTTAGATTCATTAACCATCACATCAATAAAATATTTATTTAACAACAAACAGCTCAAATAATATTTATATAACTCAATAAATATTTAAATTACAATTTAAAATTTCGGATTGTTACATCCTTCACTCCTTACAAGGATTCTGTCCCCAGAATCACAATTCAAACAATCAAATTGTCACATTCTCCCCTACTTACAAAAATTCTGTCCCCAGAATCGAAGACACGGATTAAACAAATAACTCAGGGTAATTCTTCATCATATCAGCTTCGAGTTCCCACGTAGCCTCTTTGACATTGTGGTTCCTCCATATCACCTCCACAGAAGGTATCACTTTATTCCTGAGCACTTGTTCTTTCCTGTTGACTATCTGGATAGGAATCTTTTCGTAAGATAAATCTTTATTGAACTGCAATGGTTCATACTCAATCACATGCTTGTAATCAGGTTTATAAGGTTGTAACACCGACACATGAAAAACATTGTGCACATGCTCTAATTCTGGAGGTAGAGCTACTTCGTAAGCCACCTCTCTCACTTTACGTAGAATTTCAAAAGGTCCAATAAATCTTGGGCTGAGCTTTCCTTTCTTGACAAAAAGAATTTTCCCCTTCCAAGGAGAAACTTTCAGGAATACAAAATTTCCTACTTCAAACTCACGACTTTGTCTGTGTTGATCAGCATACTTTTTTTGTCGATTTTGAGCAGCTACCAGTCTTGCTCTAATGAATTTGACAATTTTAGCGGTCTACTGAACCAGTTCTGGGCCTAACCATTGCCGTTCTCCAACTTCATCCCAACATAGTGAAGTTTTGCACTTCCTGCCGTATAATGCCTTGTATGGCGGTATACCAATGCTTGCGTGGTAACTGTTGTTGTATGCAAATTCCACCAACGGTAGATGATCATCCCAGTTTCGTTTGAAATCCATGATGCACGCTCTGAGCATGACTTCAAGCGTTTATATCATTCTTTTGCTTTGCCCATCGGTTTGCAGATGATATGCTGTACTCATCTTCAATTGTGTTCCCATGCATTCTTATAGTCTCTTCCAGAAATTTGATGTGAACCTCGGATCTCTATCTGATACAATTGATACTGGAACTCCATGTCTTGAGATGATCTCTTTAACGTATAATTTCGCCAGCTGATCAAGATTAAATCTAATCTTTATTGGTAAAAAGTGTGCAGATTTTGTCAATCTGTCCACTATCACCCATATCGCGTCGTATCCTTTCTGAGTCGTTGGAAGACCTACCACAAAATCCATTGTGATATGCTCCCACTTCCATTCCGGTATCTCCAATGGTTGAAGTAATCCGCTTGGTCGTTGATGCTCGACCTTCACTTTCTGACATGTCAAGCACTTTGCAACGCATTCTGCAACATCTCTTTTCATGTTTGGCCACCAAAAATGAAGCCGCAAATCTTGATACATTTTTCGTACTTCGCAGTTGAATTGAATATCTTGAGCTATGTGCTTCAGTCATGATTTCTTCTTTCATATTCTAAACTGCTGGAAACCAAATTAGTCCCTCGAATCTTAACATTCCCTCAGTATCGACCTTATACTTTACTTCTTTACCCTCGACTACACTTTGCTTTATTTTCTTGCATTCATCATCCTGAAGTTGTGCGTTCTTCACTTTGTCCACCAAAGTTGGACTAGCTTCTATCCGGAACAATTTTTCATCGGACTCTTCTGAAAATTTGATTTCCAAATCTAGCCTCGCCATTGCTGAAATGAGCTCCTCCTTATTAGTTAACAACATCAACTTTTCTCTGCCTTTCCTACTAAAGGCATCTGCAACCACGTTTGCTTTACCTGGATGATAAAAGATCTCACAATCGTAATCCTTTATCAACTCCATCCATCTCCTTTGCTGCATGTTCAGGTCTTTCTATTTGAAAATATACTTCAGACTTTTATGGTCTGTGTAGATCTCACATTTTTCTCCGTAGAGATAGTGTCTCCATATCTTCAGTGCGAACACAACCGCCGCCAACTCTAAATCATGAGTCGATACCCTTTTGTAGTCTTTCTTTTGCCCTTGATGCATACGCAATAACCTTGCTGCTCGCATAAGGACACAACCCAATCCCTTGTGTGAAGCATCACTATACACCACAAAATTTCCTGTATTATCCGGTAATGACAACACAGGTGCCACATTGAGCTTCTTCTTTAATTCTTGAAAACTTTCTTCACATTTCTCCGTCTAAACAAACTTTACAGATTTTCTTGTCAAATTTGTCAACGGAGTGGCAATCTTGGAAAAATCCTGAATAAACCGTCTGTAATAGCCTGCCAATCCCAAGAAACTTCTCACTTCTGATGGAGTTCTTGGTTGTTCCCAATTTATCACAACTTCAACTTTTGATGGATCCACGGAGATCCCATCCTTATCAATTACATGCCCAAAAAATTGTACACGTTCCAGCCAAAATTCACATTTAGAGAATTTTACGTACAACTTTTCCTTTCTTAACGTCTCCAACGTTAGACGTAAGTGTTCCACGTGTTCCTCTTGAGTTTTAGAGTACACCAGAATATCATCGATAAACACCACCACAAATTTGTCTAAAAATGGTTTAAACACCATGTTCATCAAATCCATGAACGCTGCAGGGGCGTTTGTCAAACCAAAAGACATCACCAAAAATTCGTAATGTCCATACCGAGTTCAGAATGCCATCTTCGGTACATCCTCCTTCCTCACTTTCAATTGGTGATATCCACTTCTCAAATCTATTTTTGAGAAATATCTAGCACCCTTTAATTGATCAAACAAGTCAACTATTCTTGGCAACGGGTACTTATTTTTAATAGTGACTTTGTTCAATTCCCTATAATCAATGCAAAGACGCATTGATCCATCTTTTTCCTTCACGAATAACACCAGGGCTCCCCACGGTGACACACTAGGTTGAATATACTTCTTGTCTAGCAGCTCTTACAGTTGTACCATTAGTTCCTTCATTTCCACCGAGCCATTCTCAGATGGGGCCCTTCGATATCGGGCGGGCGGTCACGGCGCTTAAGTCGATCACGAACTCGATTTCTCGGTCAGGAAGAAGTCCTGGTAAATCCTCTGGAAACACGTCCACGAACTCCCTAACTACTGGTATTTCCTCCAATTTCACACCTTTATCCTTTTGAGTATCGACTATGTAAGCTAAATACCCTATACAGCCCTGACTCAACAACTTTTTGGCCTGCATTATCGTCAGACATTTCATTTGTCTAGGCGATTTGCTACCATGAAAAACTACCTTTGACGGAGTCATAAGGTTTACACACTTCTTTTGGCAGTCAATTATCGCTCCATAGTTGAACAGCCAATCCATTCCCAAAATAACATCGAACTCTCCGAGTTTTATCGGGATTAAATCTACTGCCATAATATTCCCCTTAATGTTCACCCTACAGTTCTTGTATACGAACCTAACAGGAATCACTTCCCTATTCATAATTTCTATGTTTAAAGGGAATTTCAACTCTTCAAAAGGTATTTCTAATTTCTTACCAAAATCATCAGATATAAACGAGCAAGTAGCACCCGAATCAAATAATACATATGCATTTATATCATTGATTGGGATAATACGACACGACATCTTTTGATTGCACCGCCGCCTCTTGCAACCGGCCATATTGAAGGTTCCGGGTCAGGCTTATTTGTTGATGTTGGTCCAAAGAATAGCCAACAGACCTCCACTAGCATTTCCCTTGCTCCCATTTGTTTCACCAGATCTCTTTTTAGGGTATTCACGAGCAAAGTGATCCTTGGACCCGCACATGAAACACACATTCTTCTTAGCTTGAGTGCAATTTGGGGCGATGTGACCCTCCTGACCACAATTGAAACATACTCATTTTCCCATCAAGCACACACCCTTGTGAAATTTTCCACACGTAGTGCATGCTTCAAACTTTTTATTTTGCTGGTTTCTTTGCTGATTTCCAGCTCCCCCATTCCTATTCCACTTACTCTTCAAATTGTTGCCATTTCCGTCATTACTACCACCAGTCTTAGCTTCACCTTCACTTTTCTTCTTCCTCTGCTCTTGATTACATTTTGTTACTGCCTCGCCTGCACTTTCAGCGAGAATCGCCTTCGCCATCACTGCTGCAAATGTCTTCAATTGGAATAGGGAAACCCTACTGTACAACCAGGGTTTTAGTCCCTGCTCGAACCTTTTCAACTTGCGTTCATCTGTGCTGACTTGATATGGCGTAAACCTCACCAACTCGTTGAATTTTGCGGCATACTCAAACACCGACATTGTTCCCTGCTTTAGCTCCAAAAGCTGAACCTCTAGCTGACTCTTCGAACTCTCTAGGAAATAGGTCTCGAAGAACAGCTCCTTAAACCTATCCCAGGTCATCACTCCTGGTCTTTCCCGAGTTTTGTTGACCTGCCACCAATAACTCGCCTCTGCTTTCAACATAAATGTTACAAAAGCAATCTTCTGGTTATCCTCTACCCTAGCAACATCAAAAACCTTCTCTATCTCCATAATCCAAGTCTGTGCCTCAACTGGATTCATAGATCAACGGAATTCTGGTGGTCCGACCGCCTTGAAATCCTTGAACGTTGTACCTTGATTTTGAGGTTGATTATGTAAAGCACCAGTCAGTAACGTCACTAGCTGCTGAATCGGGTTTTCTTCCACATTATTGTTGTTGTTTTCCTCAGTGGTTCTCCATCGTGGTGGTTGACGTCTTGAAGCCATTTTCTGTTAAAAATACACCCATTAAATTCTATCTAACCTTTTAAGTATTATATACTTAAGTTGCACATCATAAAAGTTTATCACATAACACATAACACTTTGAGTAAAACAATAACTTTTATTCATTCATCATCTTTTAAAGAAAACATCAAAACAATAGCATCACTGCTATTTACATTATTTCCTGAACTATAACAGTTTCAGGACAACATCATCATCATCCATCCCATTGGTTATATCATACCCGAGATTTACATTTTGTTTATTTTCTAATCACTTATCAATTACATTCTCTACAATGTTCTACTAAGATACTGCGTAGCCTTACGACGCTCTTCCTCCATAATTCGGAACATTGTTCGGCGATCCAACACGTATGATGGTAGCGTCTCGAACTAAATCGGATAACCCACGACTCGATCTTGAGCTCAATTGATCACGGTGTTGAATACGTTGTTCATCTCTTCCATCTTCCTCCTCTTTGCTTGTGCGTCCCTCTCTGCTATTCCGGCTCGTTGATAAGCTTCACTGTACGCGTCTTCGGCTCTTGCCCTCTTTGTAGATTCCTCCTTCAACTTATTCTCCAGGTTTGCAATCTTCTCCATCATTCGCTCGTTCTCTCCTTCAGTGTGGACCAACTTCTCTTCAATGTTGTTCAGTCATTCTTCCCGATCCTGGATCTTATCGTCTTTCTGTGCCATCGAGGTCTGTTGTTCAGCTACTATCTCCTGCAATTCCTCGACATTATCTTGAAGTTCCACATTACGATCATACACCTCATCGTACATATGGGCAGCTATCGAATTAAGTGGAAGGTCTTCCTCCTCGTCCTCCTCATCCTCCGACTGTGGCAGCTCCACGGGGTCCTCCTCATCCGTCTCTATCTCATCCTCCTCATCAGGTACTCTCTCCTGCTCAATTACTGTGACCGACAGAACTGTTTCCCGTGGAAGTAGTTGTTCCCAAATCATCTGAATATCTCGAGGGTCCTCCTCTCTAGCCTGACTAGATCCTCCTATATTATCCATCCTATCAACCAAAGTTTAAGTTTTAACTACTGATCATTACTACTCGACACTCACAAGCACATAAGTTATAATCACATAAGCACATAAGTGTTTTATAACTTTCTCCTTAAAACTCGATAAGAGTTTATCATCACTATCTTTTCAAAGGTTACTTCCTAAGGCTTTCCTCCACCTAAGGTTCATAACCTAAAGCTCTGATACCAACCTGTGACACCCCCAAATCTAGGTACTTTATTCCCATAAGATTTGGTGCTCACTATCCATACATTCATACTATCTACCCAAATAAAATATTATTTAAACCATAATCCTCCCTTCAAATAGGGTTACATCAATTAATTCAAAAACATCCCAGGTTATCTAACCTTAAAACATCACTCAAGTGCAGAATTAAATTATTACATTACATCATTATTAAATGTCTATGATCATAACAGTAATCAAAAGTACAAATCAACATCACTTGTACATTTTTCCCTTTCCTTTGCTAGTTGAAGGCTCATCTACCTTCTCAACTTTAGCTGCAATGAGTATATAAATATGCAAGAGTGAGCAAAATAATTGCTCACTAGATAAAATAATGAATCAACAGGAAAATATCAATAATAATTGCCAACAATAGGCTCATCAAAACTGAATAGTACTCTAACGATGATAATCAAAAACTGGAATCCAAAATATGAAATATATCTAACTGAGGGTCATAAGACCATGAACTATGTCCACAGTTGTGAGTAATCTTTCAACTCCAACTTTAACAGTCATAAGATTATAAGGACTCCTCGTACTTAGGGGGATCAGCCCTTCATACCATGTATTGTGCACAAACATTTAACGCTACGCGTAAGTTATCCCCTAATAATAATAGGGTTGTTCATCTCAGTATTTAGAGTACAAGTCCGCACCAAAGAAAGTTTGGCTTGGATAAGCTTTCAAGGGTAATTTGAAGTTTAACAACATCAACTAGAGGACTAGTTGAATCAATAGTGTTTGATAATCACAACAGATGTTTAATAACAATATAACATAGAACAATTAAGAATCATAAATGAACTGATTATACGTATTAAACTCATGCTTGAAATAATTATAGAGCATAAGTATTCAATAAAATGAATAAAATGGTTAACCTTTGCTTGAATAGTAAATAAGCTAAGGTTAGAGTCTTATAACATTAGAAATGAATATACTGAACGTACATTAATTGATAGCAAGCTGGAAACTAAAACTTGCCCAACAAAGTATTAACTCATGCAAAGAATTAAAACAATTCAATAATAAGGACGAGAATTCAAAACTACATTCATTATACAATAATAGAACTTAAGAAACTTTCTTAACTATAAACAAGTTAGAATGAATCAATCAAATAAGAATTTTAAATAACATTAGAGTTAAAGTTTGCTCGAATGAATTTTAGGAACAATTGACTTATTCAATAACAGATAAGATAAAAAAAAACTCGTTCAATCAAAAGAATAAATTTACACAATGTAATAATAGAACTACCTCAACGAAAGTGTAGAGTTAGAAAGCTTTCTTAATATAAAAAGATAGGGTTAGAAGCTAGCCTTGAGCGTAAGCTATAAAATTAAACTCACGATCACCCACACATAATTTTAGAACCACAATACCTATTAGATATGCTAACATACCATAACATGTTCATTTCTAGCTAAACTTATCATTTAAGAACAAGTCTTTCATTACCATTTATATTTCAGAAAATCCAAGTATTTTACTTCGAAACACTTGTCTAACGCTCATTACTAAGTTACCACATAACGCGTGCATGTACTTTGAGACGATAGGACCCACGGAGCCCGGGGCACCCCGGGTAGTCACAGGTACATCTGCGACTACCAATTCACTATATTATATTAACCTTAACATTAAACTTTTAACATGCTAACATACTTTTAGACCATGCCCTGTTGCTATCTCAAATCTACAAACCAAAGAAACCGTAATCTCAAACTGTAGGTATGGGCGTGTAATGCTACCATACAAAGGCTTGGGACCCACAGAAATGTGCCATTTTGCCTTAGCACTTCCAGGTAAATTGCTACTTGTAGGTGTTCATATCTGACGCAGAAAAGGCTAATGAATAGTAGCCGACTTTAGCCCAACAAACACAAATTTCACCCACTAAACAGTGAAATTAACACGTAAAATAAATATGCAACTATCATAAACATGATTGCTAACATATTCAACCACTTAGCACAATTTAACAACAACTAAAACCATTTTAATTTCTCAATTTTCATGTTTTTCATATAAAACTCCATTTTTGATATTCATCCCAAAAATCATCACTGTGAATTCATTATTTGGCCAAATCACTCCATTCCAATTACGTTATGCTCGTATTTCAATGAGCTAACATATACAAGCTTCAATTTATAATTTCACATACTAATTGTCCACTAAAATTGATACTTTCATAAACATATGAAAAAATACATATAAACATACATTGTCGAAATTTTCTTCTACTGTAAACCGAATTTAGTATACAAATTCTTGTTTAGACATAAACTCTATCATTATAAGCATGTATAACCACCATAACTTAGTTATATGACAACAATTTGGAAAAACTAGAATTCACAGAGCATAAAAGAAATAGAATTCATAGAGCATAGCAAAACTTTGCCGTTGTTCACATATGTAGACATATACATATATATATATATATATATATATATATATATATATATATATATATTAAGATTGCATAAGTACCTTCAAGTGCTTGAAATCCTTTTTGTTAGACACTGCAAATACTCTGAAATCCTTCTCTCTCAAATTCTCTCAACTCTCACAAACTCAGTATTCTCTAGGCTTAGCAAATAAGGCATAGAACCAACTGATAACAATGCGCACAAATAAAACTGTCAGACCTTAATACGCCAACTTAATAAAATGGCAGTTACAAAACAAACGTTCATATTATAAATATATTATATTTATTATTCTATTTATTTTATTTGTATTATTTATTTTATTTAAGTTCAAAAACTAGAAATTCAAAAACCATAAGGCTTGTTTGGTAAACCATTTAAATTTTAAAGAATTAACATACTTTAAGCCTTGCTTGGCAAAAACTAATTTAAATCCTTTTTATTTTAATAGACACTTTAGTTTATAAACTATAATCACATATTATTTTTAAATAAATATTGCCTTTTAGCAATTATCACAAAATTATAATTTCCATTATAACTTATTTAATAATTTAACATACCACCTAAATTATTAAATCAACACAACAACATAACACCTCATGTTATAATACCAACCTCTAAATTATAAATTAATTTAATTTAGAACATTCTCTAATACATTTAGATTCATCAACCATCTCATCAATAAAATATTTATTTAACAACAAACACCTCAAATAATATTTATATAACTCAATAAATATATAAATTATAATTTAAAATTTTGGATCGTTACAACTCCAATATAAACTGTGATAACTCCATCGTCCACGCTGCAAGCCGACCTGAGACATCTGGCTTACCCAACACTTTCTTTAAAAGTTGATCATTGTACACTAATATTAACTGACCTTGGAAGTATTGTCAAAGCTTCTGACTGGCTATTATCAATGCATAGACAAACTTCTCACCCCTAATAGTACATGAATGTGAATCAATAGTACACACATGTGAACAAATAGTTATAATCATGTGAATTAATAGCAATTAATTGCTCATTTATTCGATTATTCGATTAATTACCCGATTGGTCAATATAACCTCCAGACATCAATTATTATCGAAATAAATGTCAATTTCCACTAATACTAACAATCCCAACACAATGGAAATATTTTTCTCAAAATTTTATTTTTGAAATTTCGAAGTTTGACTTTTTTTGAAAAAGTCAACTGTTGACTTTTTTGACCAAAAAGTCAACCTCGACAAATTTTGTGTTTATAGTCTATTTCTACTAATTTCATCGTTCCGGACTCAAATATCACGTCCGCGTCTCCGAATTCAACTCCGAACTCAAATTTGATTTTTTTTATAACATTCATCATTAATATTATAAGTCACAATATTTAACAACCAGGTCGTTCTCAGGAAAGAGGGGACTTTCCGATAAGGATTTCTCCTTATTGGCGAGAAATTAGGTGACCAAACCTCTCCTTGACAGAACTTCTAGACATTGTCAATATTGCAAATAATAATATAAATAACTTTGTCGTCTCAATTATTGTTTAATAATATAAAATTTTATGCAGATGATATTGTGACAATAATTGAATCAATAATATGAGAGATATGATGTAGCAATTACTATAGTAATAATTGAGTATAACTGAGTGACTTCTCACGTATGCATCAATAATCAATACTGTGTGTTACTATGCAACCACGCGTATTACTGTACTTTTACTACCGAGTAGTTCAACAGTTTTAACGGTAACACTTTCGCTGTTATTTTTATAAAAAGATATTTCTGTCATTTTCTAACTACGACAATACTTCCGTTGTGGGGTCCACCAATAATTATGCCATCGTACGAATATTCCCTGTTAAAATGAATATTTTATAACAACTTGTATACTTTGCAAAATTTTCAAATATCACCCTTAACTTTAACCTTTATCAATTTAACCATTTACTAAATAGAATAATTATAAGAAAATTGAATACTTTCATTTCATAAAATTTGGAGTCTCACAAATATCCTTGGCCCGTAGTGCATGGATAATTCGATGATGTGTTTGGTAGGATCATGACCATTAGTTAACAGTTGAATGTCTTTGGCCGTAGTGCACTGATAGACAATTGATTGGCAGGATCTTGACCATTGGTTTTATAATTGAATATCTTTGGCCCGTAGTGCAAAGATAGACAATATGTTAGTTCCCAGTAGACACAATATAGATCTAGAAGGGGGTTGAATAGATCCTTTTTTGTTTCAAATACTTTTCTCGTTTATTTTGTCTCGCTCATGAATTAGCATATGACAAACATAAGAATCTTTTCAAGCATAGTGGAATAATTAAAAGATCCCCTTCATTGATATATTCATAATCAGACATACATTATTCGTAGAGTTAATTCAGTAGTAAGCAGTTAAAACATACATGGCAGTTATAGCAGTTAATATACATAATGTAAATGACATAAAGTAAAAGACATAAGGGGTTTTAAGTGGTTCAGAGACTCAAGCTCCTAATCCACTCTTCTGCTTTCAACTAGCAGGATTTCCACTATGGAAGGGCAGCACCCTGAATCACTAAGATTCCTTCAAGGCCAGCAGCCTTGGGACTTTAGTTCACTAAGAACTCTTCAAGGCCAGCAGCCTTGGAAATTTTCAAGTTCCCTAGGAACTCTTCAAGCTCAGCAGGCTTGGAACTTCATTAAGTCCCTCCGGACAAGGACTCCTCAGGCCCTGGCTTCTTGTTGTTGTAGTAGTTGTTGTTGTTGTTGGTGCTGAGCTGCTAAGATGTCTTTAAGCTTAAAAATCTTATGTACTTAGCAGCTTGGTGTGGTCCTCTTTATATTCTACCTCTAGTCTGGACCACATCTTCTCTAGTGCAGCTGATCTTCACTCTTTTCTGCTCATCTTCATCTGGTGTCAGTTGTGCACCATCACCATCAGGAGTTGCTAAGTCTTTGAGCTTTTGGTAGTCTTCGTCTGGCACTTAGCAATCCCTGAACCCTTCTTGAATGTTTTACAGACATGATTCTGCTTCTGTTCTTTTTCAGCTTTTGGTTCATGGTGATCTGTAGAGTGGCTCTCTTGATCTTCTTTGTATTCTGCCACTTTTCTGAATATTGGCCTTCTCGGCTCTCAGCTTGGCTACCATCTTCAGTGGCATTCTCATCTTTGTTGAGTGAAGCTCTAATCTATTTAAGTCCTTCTTCAAAGCTGCTTCACTTCCACCTATGCAGTCTCACTGTCACTGAAACTTGTTCTGTTAATCTCTGGTGGAACTCATATAGTTAACAATAACATTCCAACAACTCAACGATTCTGTAACTTAGCAATCATTAGGAACTCTTGATCTTTGAAGCTCTGTTGATTTATACTACTTCCCAATCTTCCCATTGGAAAGTAGTCGTTAAAAGCTTTTTAAATTGCCTCGCAGATCTCGAGTTATTTGGTGTAGACTACAGATGTAACATGACATGACTTTCTGACACTGTAGTCTACTGTTTCACCTACCCCATCAGAGATGTTACTTTTATATCTTAGGCAGGTAGTTAACTTTATTACCTCCTTCTGATTTCTCAATCAGAGGTTGTCCTTTTGCGTCGATGCTCTCAATAAGATCTTGTCCGAATACCAACCTTCAGATTGAACCATTGCCAATGCTTCAATCTTTGAATGACTGAACTCTATGATTCTGATGCTTTCTTTCTTGGACTTGATCGTAGTGTCTTGTTGAATTGCTCATTTGACATGTAGAGACAACACTACGATCTTTGAAGAATGTTCATTGGATCTTCAATGTAGAACACTTCTTCCTTCTCTTGTGCAGTGCCTTAACACTTTTATTTTCCTCGACTGCTCTCAGATACTGATGGCTTGAATCTTTACTCTGGCCCTTTCTGAGTAATAAGACACTTCAGATTTTTGGCGTGTCCAGCTCACTTTCTCCTTGTGATCTCCTATTTATTTATCTTAATGGACTGACTCAATGCTTAATCACTTTAGCCTTGTTCTTCAGAGGCTAACCAGTATCTCTGTGTACACTCCATTAGTTCTTTCTTTGTTTGGCAAATACTACGATTCAGGTGCTTCCAAGATCGATGTCTTCTATTTACTTGACAAAGAATCGCACTACTTTTCCTTAGTCAGTTATTGAAGTCTTCTTATGATCAACTTGTGGAAAACTTCATCTCGAATGGCTTCACAACTCAATTTGGATGCTGATTGAGTTGATGCTTAGATCTTCTGTTAGCTTGCATGCCATTCATTGAGTGTTCTGGTTTCCTTCAGGTGGGATGTATCTTTGCAGTACCAACTAGAGGCTTCATCCCTTTGGATATTCTGGGAGTGCTCATTTATTGAGAATCGTATTAGCTTTACAATTCTACCTTGGCGTTGTGAGCACATCTGTTGAAGTCTCAGTTCTACACTCTATGATTCAGCTTCGGTTGTGTAGACACAACGACTCCGAGATCAGATCTTGACACTCTACGATTTATGTCATTGTGCTTGTTGTCTTCATCTGATCTTGCTCGACTACGATCTCTGCCTTTGATATGATCATTAGACTCTACGACTCAGAGTGTAGTCTACGATTCTTGACTTGACTTCGTTATCAGTAGACTCTACGACTCAGAGTGTAGTTTACGATTCTTGACTTGGCTTCGGCAGATGCTCGGTCGGCTCGTAGGCAGGCTGTCTCTATGATTCTGAACATGACTTCCTCAGTAGACTACGGCTCCGAGGAAGTTCTACTCGAAACACTACGATCCTTCCTTGTCTCTCCTGGTAGTCTACGAACTCCGAGATCTACTATCTTGTAGACTACGATTCTGCCTTGATAGCTCTCGAGTTTTCCTTAACTCTTCTGGCAGACTATGATTTCTGGTGCAGTGCTTGACGATCAGACAAGCCTATCTATTACATCATAAAATCAACCTACCATGCTTAATCTTTCTATATTTATAGTCCATGTACATCATTTCTTTTTAAGGACTTTACAAAGCTGTTTTGCTTATGTAGGATAATCCTAACATATTTGATCAATTCATTCTAAGTCCTTGTACATATGTTTCTATAATCTATCAAAGGACTTTATAGCTTTTCTTAATGCAAGCATACTTGCATATTCATTCATATATATATATATCATAATCAAATCATATGTAAATAGGAATATGTAAGACCCCAACTTTTTTTGAATAAAGAATAATTTTTCTCGAAATATATTTTTGAATATTATGGTGTGGATATGATATAATGTTATAGTTGTGGGTAATATTTGGAAAATTTTGCAAAGTAAGTAAGTTGATATAAAATATTTGTTGTGTCAATGAATATTCGATTGGTCGGGGAATATTCGTTTTAACAGGGAATATTCGTACGACGACACAATCATTGGTGGACCCCACAATGGAAGTATTGTTTTAGTTAAAAAACGACAGAAATATCTTTTTATAAAAATAACAGCGAAAGTTTTACTATTAAACTGTTGAACTACCCAATTGGTAAAGTACAAGATGTCTGGCGTGGTTGCATAGTAGCACACTACGGTATTGATTATTGATGCTTACGTGAGAAGTCACTCGGTTATACTCAATTATTGCTACAATAATTGTTGCATCATATCTCTCATATTATTGATTCAATTGTTGTCACAGTATCATCTGCAAAATATTTTATATTATTAAATCAATAATTGAGACGATAAAGTTATTCATATTATTATTTGCAATATTAACAATGTCTAGAAGTTCTGTCAAGGAGAGGTTTGGTCACCTAATTGCCCGCCAATAAGGAGAAAACCTTATCGAAAAGCCCCCTCTTTCCTGGGAACGACCTGGTTGTTAAATATTGTGAGTTATAATATTAATGATGAACAATTGTTGAAGTATTAAGAATGTGTTTATTGAAGATAAGTGAATTACAAAAGTTAGAGGGGAATAATGCAAACTTGGAAAACTTTAGGGGTACTAAAGTGTAATAAGTTAAATCAATCTGGACCATTGGTGGTGGTTTTAATAGTAAACCAATCTGGACCATTGATGGTGGTTTTAATAGTTAATCAATCTGGACCATTGATGGTGGTTTTAATAGTAAATCAATCTGGACCGTCGGTGATGGTTTTAATAGTAAATCAATCTAAACCATTGATGGTGGTTTTAAAAGTAATCAATCTTGACCGTTGATGGTAGTTTTAAAAGTAATCAATCTTGACCATTGATGGTGGTTTTAAAAGTAATCAATCTGGACTGTCGGTGGTGGTTTTAAAAGTAAATCGATCTGGACCGTCGGTTGTGGTTTTAATAGTAATCAATATGGACCATCCGTTCTAATAGTGAATCAATCTGGACCGTTCGTGAATTAGTTACTATTTAGTCCATTCTCCTATAAATAGAAGCTTAATTCTTCTTTCATTCTCACCAATTCACTGAGATTCACAAGAGACACTATAGAGAGAGAAACTATAGAGAGCAAGAAGAAGAGTATTCTGCTACTTCACTTTTTGCGAGATCCAACTTTTCTACTAAGGTAAGGGGTTATTTCTTTCGTATTCATAAGGAATACTATTTTTCGTATTCATCCTTTAGTATGTCGGAATAACCTGTCTACACGGATTACGTACCGTATGACAAGTGAAAATCCCTTTGTAGTTTTCGTATGTTAATTCTTTTTCATATTCTTAAATCTAAACTTACTATGGTAAGTATTGCTTCTATAATCCTTGAAATTAGTGGAATATCCGTGAGTTTTGCGCTTCATCCAGTATCATTTTATTGGAATATTGATATGAACTTTTTTTTATTAAATATCAATATTTTCACCTGAAGTACTATTCACGAGTTACTATTCACCCAGTTACTATTCACTATAATATTATTCACTCGGGTATTCGGGGCACTTTTCCTGCTGGGATACTATTCACGGGTTACTATTTACCCAATTTACTATTCACTCAAATATTGTTCACTCGGGTATTTGGGGCACTTTTCATGTCAGTTACTATTCACGGGGTACTATTCACGAAGTTCTATTCACAGGATACTATTCACCGAAAAATTTGTTTATTTTCTGTCTAAATTATTTTTAATACATGGATATTATTCTTGAATTTTACTCTACAAAGCAGTATCATGTTGAAAATTTGGATATTATTGAATTCTGGATAAATTAAATTATAAATCTTTAAAAATTTATCCTTTGCTTTCTTTTAATTGAATTCTTATATCATTGTCATCATCCTCATGCTTATATTGTGATGAAAGTCATCTTTGGCTTACGTGCATAGATAGACTGTTGATTGGTATGATTATGACCATGGATAATTCGGTATAGTCATGACTATTGATG
Organism: Panax ginseng; assembly: GCA_020205605.1. Classification (NCBI taxonomy): domain Eukaryota; kingdom Viridiplantae; phylum Streptophyta; class Magnoliopsida; order Apiales; family Araliaceae; genus Panax; species Panax ginseng. The sequence goes on along the minus strand of CM035131.1, from coordinate 55,668,331 downwards.
ATTACACGAATAATTCTTAGCGCGTAGTGCAAGAATAATTTGTGGACGTGATACTAATGAATATCTTTGGCCCATAGTACATGGATGATTCGATGATGTGATCTATTTATTAAGCTGAGTCCCAGCAATGAAGTTAATGATAAACTTTTTAAATCATAGAAGATGGTAGATATCATGCTCTACTTGACTCTTCTAATGGATTACTTGTTCCGCTGCAGTTAAACTTGTTGTCTATTATATTCTATCAGTTTAATATTGTTGAATGCTAATGATAACTTATTCTGCATTATCTTAGTCATAATATTTCTTACTGGGCTAGTTGAGCTCACCCTTTTACTTCCATTGTTCTCTTCAAGAAATGAGAACGTAGCCGAAACTAGATGGGGAACGGAGTGATGGCCCGAGATGGTATTTTAGTAGTCCTCACTATTCTATAAAATAGTGTGATAATAATTGTAATTAGGACTCCATTGAGTGTGGATATTATCTAGAAGACAATATTCGTTTTAAAACTCTCAGCTTATGTGTTGTCGTATGTTACACGACAGTTGTATAATTAAATTTGTATTTGTATTCAGTACCATGTATTTGGTGACCTAAGATGGGTGATGTATACCTATTTTGGGGGCATCACAGAATATCATTCACATGCTTATTCCTAACAATCTCCCCCTATTTGATTATGACAAAAATAATAAGTGCATATGCATGTTATGAATGAATCTTATATACAGTGTGCATCTGTATTTCTAAAACAGATAATTATGAATGTCATTTATAATGATATGGAATTTAATACACTGACATTTTACATCCTGGATCCAGAACATACCTAACTAATTAGAGATGTACCTCTTTGGCTCCATATATGTTTCCAAAATTTTTGTTGATCAGCTATTCGTCTGTTTGATTTGTTTGCTCCTGCTCCCCCTCAGACTCATGATCTTCTTCTTTATTTAGCTCTCCCTCAAATTCTCTATTCATAGGATCATCATCCTCTGGCTCCCCCTCAGATGATGATTTTGCTACTGCAACTGCAACTGCTATTATCTTCTTTGCCTTCTTCTTAGCCTTCTTGTCTTCTTTGCTTCTTTCTCCTTGTTCCTCCTTGAGTGCTTCTTTCTATGTCTCTTTTTCTCCCCCTTTTTGTCATTAATCACTTGTGAAAGCTGCTCCATGTTGGACATTAGTTGTTCTATCAGGTAAGATGAGTTACCAACCTCAGTCTTAAGCTCTTGTTGGCTCAGCTCAAGTTGTAGAGAGAAAGACTGATTCAGATTGTCAATCTTGTCAGAGAGGGCTTGGATTTGCTCTTTGTTAGCCTTCTGTGCTCGTAGAGCTTCTGCCTTCTGTTCATTCATTGTCTTCAGATAGATTTGATCTCTTTCTTTGATTTTAAGAGATATGTCAGACATAGCGGCGTGGAGTCTGTCTTGAACCGCATTATCTCTTGTTTCTGTCAACATCTTTGCCTCTTCAGTGATGATAGACATCTTCTTGACCAACTCATCAAAATTCTTTAGTAACTCTAGCTCCGTGGGAATTTGGTCATCTGATTGGGCAGCCTCTTGTTGAACACCAGATTTGACTATACGATTTTCATCCTTGGACATTTTTTCGAAAGTGTTGAGAATCTGAAAAATCGTTGAGTACCAATCGCTATTGGAGGATGAAGGAATGTCGGGTAACGGTGCTTGAACAGATGGAGGCTTCTCATTTTGGACTTGATCAACATCATTGGTAGAGTGATTAGATTCTACGATCATCTTCTTGGCCATGCTCCTTCTGCCATCAGAGTCCACTCTACGATCATAAGGAATATAGTGGTTTCCAGCATGTCTGTAGACTTTGTAGTGAGGCCGATCTTTGATCATCATTGTTGCATAACTCTTCACCCTTGGGAAGTTCTAAGCCACCAGTTCTTAGTTTGGAATTTTTGGTGGTCCATTCGAGACTTCCTCTGCTATTTTCCTGTTAATCTTATCTGATGAAATGACATGATGGTCTTCTGGTTCCTCTGATTCCTGATGTGCAGAATCAGAATCTTTCTCCATTTCCTCTCTTTTTGAGCCTGAAACATTCTTATCGTATCCATCAGTGAATCCTTCTTGCTGTATTTCATTTCCAGAACCTTCTTCAGCAAGATCTTCCTTGGACTCATCTTCTTCATTACTAGTCCCATCTTCAGCACTTTATTACAGTGATTCAGATTCATCATCGCTTAATTCGATGACTGCAGTAGAATATTCTTCTTTCTTCTTTAGAACAGCCTTGGCAAACAGTCTGTTGCTCTTTCTTCTCATTGGAGGTTCAGCTATAGGAGTTTCAGACTCCTCTTCTTCTTCAGAATCTAAAGCTTCTATATCATCAGACAGACTAGCTTGATGTTCAGCAACAATAGGGGCATGTTCTTCTTCTTCAGACTCGACATCTTTTGAGTTTGTTGGAGCATTTGCAGTAGAGGATGTTGTTATGTCAACTTGCAGCCTTTCTTCATCATCAGAGTGGATGCTCTGAGAGTTAGTCATAGGGCTTCCACATTCTTTTTCTTCACCATCAGACTTGGCTCTTCCTTTCATAGATTTAACTTCTTCCTCATTGCTGGACTTGCTTTTTGAGGGTTCAATCTTAGAGCTTTCGGTTCCCTTCCCATCTTCAGACTCTACATTTTCTTCTTTGTTGGATGGACTTTCTTGGGGAACTGGAACTAATTTCTTCATCACTTTTGCTTTCTTCTTGGGTGGCTCTTGGAGTAGTCTGTTACTCCTTCTTCTTTTTTGGGTTTTAGCAGTTGATGCTGGTTTTTCTCCTGCTCCTTGTTTCTTCTTGTTAGTGGAGACATAGCTTGATGAAGCCTCTGCATTCTTCACATTCTTAGACTTCTTCTTTGCCGCTGTGGCAGCAACTGATGCAGAGTCATCAGATTGAGAGTTTTCCACTTCTTGTGCCTTCCTCTTCTTAACAGAGACCTTGTTGCTGCTTCCAGTTGTTATAGCCTCTTGTTCTCCTTGGGATTTTTCTTCCAGTTTATAAACAACTGTGGAGACATTACTTTATGAACATTAATAATTTCTCCCTCATTATTCTTAATTTTATTCTTCAACTTTTTCTTCAAGATGATACTTAAAAATCTCCCATAAAAAACCTTTGTGAGTGGTTTTTCAGTTAACCTTTTCTTTTCTTCCTTATCCAGCCACTTAGACATATGATCAAGCAGGATAGCTCCAAAGTTGATGTGTTCCTTCAGGACTATAGCAGACATGATCTTCAGCTATTGGTCAATCACAGTATCATGTGCAGTGTCTTTGCATAAGATACATTTACCCACTATTTCAGCAAGGAACTCGAATTCTTCAGGAAACTCCTTTTTCTTCATGTCCTTCAGACTAGGGTTTCTTTTGTACTGTATAATCTTCTTAGCTTTTTCAGTGTCGATCTCTTCCAGGCTTTTCAGATCTTGGTTAGGAAGGCCTAAGCATTGATTGATGTCAGAAGAATTTAGCTTCAGAATCTGACCCTTAATCTTGGTGGAGAGGATTCTAGAATCTACGGTTGTATTTGAATGAAACTCTTTGACCAGGTCACCATATATCCGTGTGTTTGCCTCAAGACATTCTGAGAACCCAACCTTCTTCACAAGTTCAAGAATATCCCTGAACTTCTTCTCAGATTTTTTGAACGTCTTGGTTCCTAGCTGAATGCCAGTGATTACTTGCTAATATGCCATTTGAGGAGTTCGAAGAATATGGGTATTTGTTTTAAGGAGTCTTATGAGAGATAGTTGAATGTGATTTGGGCAAGGATTTGGAGGGTCAATGGATTTAATATGTGAGGAGGCTTTTAGGGTTTGAAAAAGAGAGGGAAAGAGGTTCGATAGTTTCTTATAACTGTTTGCAAATTTTGAATTTGTCTTTATGGCAGTTCCTTCTAACTCTGCATACGCTATGATGTGTCAACTAGCCATTGGTTGCACGATGCCCAGTAATGAGCTGTAACTCCCCCATTAACTCTTCATTTTAATGTCCCTTTTTAAAACAAGTAGTCGTCAATGACGTGGATTGACCGTTGACCATCTTAGTTCGTAGAGTAGCATGGTAAGACAGCTATGGACTCTATGTTTTCCTTTGTTGACCCAATGATCAACTTTTGAGAGATGTTGTAGTGGATGGTTTTGACATTAATCCTCATCTTGAAACTGCATAGCTTGATCACTGATGTACCCCAAGCCAGTTTGGGCACTTAAGTTCTGAGATGTGTTTGCATGATATCTTTCCAAACTGTATTCGAACTTATCTCTCTCATAATTTGAATGGTTGAGCAATTGTCCCGTTCTTTCAAGCTCCTCATGATTTAGATTAGCCTCTTGTAAGACTGCGATCGTCGAGTCTGCTTCTATGATTGCTGAGGTTGCACTATGATCATTGAGTTCTCTTCAAACTCTACTCTATGATTATTGACTATCTTGGTCCTTGAGATGAACTTGATCAAGCAATCCTTCTGGGTTAAGGTAGCTTAGAAAGGGCCAACCTGTTAAAGTGAGCTAAGGGTCAGGTTTGTCCCTGAGGCGCTTTCTAGATGAAGTACTTTAGAAGTAATTTGCACCGATATCTCATTTGACCTTTTTTGATGGGGAGGTCCTCTACCAACTTTAGACAATTACATTTGTTGTAATCGTGGTGTCCTCCTGCTCTTACACTATGATCAGATGTTTGATCGTAGGCACTCCACGATTTTGAGTTGGGTGGCAGATAGGTTATCAGTAGTACATTTTGAGATGTTCCTATTGACTATGGATCTTTATTTGGTTCATTAGCCACAAAGTTTTGGAACTCTGTAGCTGGTACTTTTCTTCATAGTATATCCCAGTGATGTTGTTCCTTAACAGATAACTGCTTCCCCATGGTTGATGCTGTCTTTTCAGTGAGGTCTATCGCATGCCTGGTGAATTCTGTTGTTATTCCATTCATTATTATTACATTTGAATATCCACGCTCATGCATGCGGTTTCGCATAACTTTGGTTCCATTCTTTATTATTCTGTTGAGAATAACCTGTCTGTGTGGTCTATCGCATGCATGATGAATTCTTTTATTATTACATTCTTTATCATTCTGTTGAAATAACCTGTCTATGTGGATTATCGCATGCATGGTGAATGATCCTTTGTATTCATATGAATAGTATTTTCATTAAAAAGGGGTTTCTGCCAGGGGCAGTTTCATAATTTTTCTGACCCTCAAAAATTCTAAAAAAATTTGAAATGATAATTTGATGAGTTTTTTAGATTGTGTCCAAAAATGGCGATTTTTGGATGTATAGATTAAGAGTTATGGATTTTATGGAAAAAGACTATTTTAAAAGTAAACCCTTATAACTCCTTGTGGTTAACTCCGGAATAACAGAATGATAAAGAATGTAATAACAAAAGAATTCATCATGCATGCGATAGACCACACAGACATGTTATTCTCAACAGAATAACCTGTCTTTGTGGATTACCGCATGTATGGTGAATGATCCTTTGTATTCATATGAATAGTATTTTCATTAAAAAGGGGTTTCTGCCAGGGGCAGTTTCATAATTTTTCTGACCCTCAAAAATTCTAAAAAAATTTGAAATGATAATTTGATGAGTTTTCTAGATTGTGTCCAAAAATGGTGATTTTTGGATGTATAGATTAAGAGTTATGGATTTTATGGGAAAAGACTATTTTAAAAGTAAACCCTTATAACTCCTTGTGGTTAACTCCAAAATTGGTGAAATTTTTATTGGGAGTACATGTATATAACAGGAGTATACCCGATAAATTTCAGAATTTTTGGACATAAGTACAATTTATGATAAATGTCTAAATATTCGTTAGTTTTGGCTATATGAAAAATAGTAAATGAATTTTCAAAAATTCCGAGAAAAATATATGTTCAGTATGGGAATATATTCTGCTAAATCCCAGAAAAGAAATATTTTTGGGACTGACTTGGTATTTTTCATGAAAATAAACTAGTTATGAGTAAATGAATTAAATATGTTATGTAAAGTAACAAAATTGGAAAATAGGATTTTATGGCTTGGGAATCCTATATAGGGTATATCTGATTTTTTTGATGAGGATTTGATCATTGGTGATGAAATCTTATGAGTATAACATTTTGAATGAATAAATGCATTATTTGGTAAAGTGTAAACAATTGAAATAAATTGTTTATAAGTTTAAGAAGTGATTAAAATATTGTTATAATATTAATAATATTAGATGATGAGTTTATTAAGTGATTGATAATATTTGAATAAATTTAAAGTCTTTAATATTTATCCTTGTTTTCGTTTAAATAATGCTTATATCATTGTCATCATCCTCATGCTTATATTATGATGAAAGTCATCTTTGGCTTACGTGCATAGATGGACTTGGTATGATTATGACCAGAGATCATTCGGTATAATCATGACCTGTAATATTATAAATGATGTGGTAAAAGTCCTTAGTGGCCTGTAATGCATTGATGGACAATTTTTGGTATGATTATGACCAGGGATTATTCGGTATAGTTATGACCATTGATGATTTAATGAATATCCGTGGCCCGTAGTCTCAGCGATAAAAATTGATGAAAACATTTTAAAACATAGAAGATAGTAGATATCATGCTCTACTTGACTCTTTTTTTTATAAACTAAAACATAATAAAGTTAAGTTATAATATTACTAAAAGTCAAGTAGAGCAAGTAGAACATGATATCTACTATCTTCTATGTTTTAAAATATTTTCATCAATTTTTTATCGCTGATATTCAGCTTAATAAATAAACCACATCATCGAATCATCCTTGCACTACGGGCCAATGATATTCATTAAATCATCAATGGTCATAACTATACCGAATAATCCCTGGTCATAATCATACCAAAAATTATCCATCAATGCACTACAGGCCACTGAGGACTTTTACCACATCATTTATAACATTACAGGTCATGATTATTCCGAATGATCCCTGGTCATAATCATACCAAGTCCATCTATGCACGTAAGCCAAAGATGACTTTCATCACAATATAAGCATGAGGATGATGACAATGATATAAGCATTAATCAAACGAAAACAAGGATACATATTAAAGACTTTAAATTTATCCAAATATTATCAATCATTTAATAAACTCATCATCTAATATTATAACAATATTTAAATCACTTCTTAAACTTATAAACAATTTATTTCAATTATTTACACTTTACCAAATAATGCATTTAATCATTCAAAAATGACATACTCATAAGATTTCATCACCAATGATCAAATCCCTCATCAAAAATCTGCATATACCCTATATAGGATTTCTAAGGCATAAAATCCTATTTTCTAATTTTGTTACTTCACATAACATATTTAATTCATTTATTCATAACTAGTTCATTTTCATGAAAAATACAAAATCAATCCCAAAAATATTTCTTTTCTGGGATTTAGCAGAATATAGTCCCATATTGAACATATATTTTTCTCGAAATTTTTAAAATTCATTTACTATTTTTATATGGCCAAAATCGCCAAATATTTAGACATTTATCATAAATTGTACTTTTGTCCAAAATTTAAAAATTTTACGAGGTATACTCTGTTATATACATGTACTCCCAATAAAAATTTCACCAATTTTGGAGTTAACCACAAAGAGTTATAAGGGTTTACTTTTACAATAGTCTTTTCCCATAAAATCCATAACTCTTAATCTATACATCCAAAAATAGCCATTTTTGGACACAATCTAGAAAACTCATCAAATTATCATATCAATTTTTTCCAAAATTTTTGAGGGTCAGAAAATTTACAAAACTGTCCCTGGCAGAAACCCCTTTTGAATGAAAATACTATTCATATGAATACAAAGGATCATTCACCATGCATGCGGTAATCCACATAGACAGGTTATTCCAATAGAATAATAAAGAATGGAATAATGTAAGAATTCACCATGCATGTGATAGACCAATGCAGACAGAGTTATTCTCAAGAGAATAATAAAGAATGGAACTAGGTCAAATAAATAAACCGCATGCATGTGATATTCCAACGATGTAATAATAAAGAATGGAACTAGGTCAGCGAAATCGCATGCATGTGATATTCCAAATGTAATAATAAAGAATGGAATAACAACGAAATTCACTGGGCATGCGATAGACCACCACAGATGGAGTTATTCCAACGAATAATAAAGAATGAAATAATGTAAGAATTTCACCATGTATGCGGTATTAGCATAGATAGGTTATTCCAAAGATAATAATAAGGAATGTAATAACAATAGCTCTCTTCATGAATACTGAAGAAATAATACCCCTTACCTTAGAAAGAAACTGGATACTGGAGTAGAGAGGTAGCAGACTTCTCTTCTTCTTTCTCTCTATAATAATTGCTCTATAGCTTTAGGGAATTGGTGAGAAATGAAGGAAGAATGAGCTTCTATTTATAGGAAAATATAGTTTCGATAATTGCATGTTTTGGGGCTCGAAATATTACAGTATAATACCTTCAACTTTTCTTTCATTTTTAATTTAGTCCTGTAAGTATTATCAAACTTGCACCACCTCCCCTAATAGTAAATAATGTGAATCAATAGTTCAATCATGTGAATCAATAGTTATAATCATGTGAAAATATGAATTACAGTATAGTACCTCCATCTATACCTCCATTTTTAACTTAGTCATGCAAGTATTATCAATCTTGCACCAACTCCCCTAATAGTAAAAGAATGTGATTCAATAGTACACACATTTGAACAAATAGTTATATAAGCATGTGAATTAGTAGCAATTAATTGCTCATTTATCTGGTTAATTACTCGATTGGTCAATATAACCCCCAGACATCAATTATCATCGGAATAGATGTCAATTTCCACTAACACTAATAATCCCAACACAATGGAACTATCAAATTCATCTTTAATCAACACGAACTTATTCATCATTAATATTATAACTCACAATATTTAACAACCAGGTCGTTCCCAGGAAAGAGGGGGCTTTCCGATAAGGATTTCTCCTTATTGGCGTGCAATTAGATGACCAAACCTCTCCTTGACAGAACTTCTAGACATTGTAAATATTGCAATTTAATAATATGAATAACTTTGTTGTCTCAATTATTGATTTAATAATATATAAAATATTATGCAGATGATACTGTGACAATAATCGAATCAATAATATAAGAGATATGATGCAGCAATTATTATAGCAATAATTGAGTATAACTGAGTGACTTCTTACATAAGCATCAATAATCAATACCGTGTGCTACTATGCAACCACGTGTATTACTGTACTTTTACTACTGGGTAGTTCAACAGTTTTAATGGTAACACTTTCACCGTTATTTTTATAAAATGATAATTCTGTCGTTTTCTAACTATGAAAATACTTCTGTTATGAAGTCCACTAATGATTGTGCCGTCGTACGGATATTCCCTGACAAAAAGAATATTTTATAACAACTTGCATACTTTGCAAAATTTATAAATATTACCCACAACTATAATATTATATCAAATCCACATCATAATATTCAAAAAAATATTTCGAGAAATTTAAATCTTTATTCATAAAATTTAGGGTCTCACAGTGAGGGCTATTAATTTGAATAAAATAGTGGGAGGTATATTTTGAATGTACTGTAATCAATTACATAATATCAACTCTGCAATTTGACTTATTATTTTGGCACTTATAAATTGTAGATATCAATGGCAAACAACAACAACACAAGTAGTCTTTCACTACGATCAGTCCTTGAGAAGGACAAACTGAGTGGAATTAATTTCCTTGACTGGCATAGGAACTTGAGGATTGTCCTCAAACAAGAGCGCAAGCTTTATGTCATTAAAAAGCCCATTCCTGCAAAGACCAAATGATCTTCGCATTTACGTGTAGAACATGATGCTTATAAGAAGCATCAAGATGATGCTTTGGACGTGAGTTGTCTCATGCTAGCAACCATGAACGCTGAGCTTCAGAAGCAACATAAGTTGATGGATGCTTATGAGATGATTGAATATTTCAAGAAACTGTTCGAAGGGCATGCTCGACAGGAGAGGTACAATACAAGCAAGGCGTTGTATCACTGCAAGATGGGTGAACGTGATCCAGTTGGTCCACATGTACTAAAAATGATTGGGTATATTGAGTACCTTGATAGGTTGGGTTTTCCAATCACTCTGAAAGCCCAAACTAATCTTTTTTTTCAATCCTTGAACAGTAGCTACTCTCAATTTGTTATGAATTATCTTATGAATGAAATTGAGAAACCCCTTACTGAGTTGTTGAGCATGTTAAGAACTGCCGAGAATAACATGAAAAAGGCAGGACCCGCTCCCATAATGATGGTGCAAAAGGGGAATGGTAAGGGAAAATGGAAAGGCAAGAAAAAGATAGGATCTAAATTTGGTGCCAAACCTAATTCCAAAACTAAACAGGCTTTAAAACCTAAAGGTGGGGTGGCTAAAGAAGGTGATTGTCACATCTGTGGAAAACTTGGACACTGGAAGAGGAATTGTCATGCTTATTTGGAAGAAGTGAAGAAAAAGAAAGGAAGTATAACTTCTGATTCAGGTATATATGTTATAAAAGTCAACTTGTCTACTTCTACATCATGGGTATTGGATACTGGATGTGGTTCTCATATTTGTGTTAATGTGTACGAACTCCGAAGGAGTAGGACTTTGGCGAAAGGAGAAGTTAACCTACGTGTTGGGAATGGAGCAAAAGTTGTTGCACTAGCCGTAGGAACTTATCATTTATCTTTTCCCACTGGGCTAGTATTAGAATTAGAAGATTGTTATTATGTGCCTGCTATAAGCAAAAATATTATTTCTGTTTCTTGTTTGGACAAGAAAGGTTTTTCATTTATAATAAAGAACAGTCGTTGTTCGTTTTACTTAAATGATATATGCTATGGTGTTGCACAATTGTTTAATAGTCTTTATATTCTTGATTTAGAAATGCCTATCTATAACATAAATACAAAACGATTTAAATCAAATGATTTAAATCCGACATATCTCTGGCACTGTCGTTTAGGCCATATAAATGAGAAACGCATATCCAAACTCTATAAAGATGGGTTTTTGGATTCATTTGATTTTGAATCATATGAGAAATGTGAGTCTTGTTTATTAGGCAAGATGACTAAAGCCCCTTTCACTTGACACAGTGAACGGGCTAGCGATATATTGGGACTTATACATAGTGATGTATGTGGACCCATGAGTTCCTTAGCAAGAGGTAGGTTTTATTACTTCATTACATTTACTGACGACTTCAGTAGATATGGATATGTGTATCTTATGAGACACAAATTTGAATCCTTTGAAAAGTTTAAAGAATTCAAGAATGAAGTTCAAAACCAATTTGGCAAAAGCATAAAAGCCCTTCGATCCGATCGAGAAGGTGAATACTTAAGCCAAGACTTTGATGACCTTCTAAAGGAGTGTGATATTATATCACAGCTCACTCCACCTGGAACACCACAATGGAATGGTGTATCTGAGAGAAGAAATCGCACCTTGTTGGACATGGTACAATCAATGATGAGTCATGCAGATCTTCCAATAAGCTTCTAGGATCATACCCTAGAGACTGCTATTGTAATGACCCCAAAATTCATACAATTTAATTCTCGACTTCGGTCATTAACAATACATTCAACCTCTAATTTTACATCATTAAATGATAATACAACCATTGAAATTTGCGGAATAATTAAAATTTTCTATTATAATTAAAATTTTCTATTACAAACTATTCTCGTTCCCAAAACTTTCAACCTTTACTCTAAATATCTCAGAATCATTTTAATACTACAAGAGTTTACATCGCAAAACGATATTACAATTCAACATTAATACATTATTCGAAACCTTAAACACGGTTCAAATAATAATAACTCAGCCAAAGTATATAAATCTTCAAGTATCACATCTGATTCATATCTTTCAAGTAACACATAACTTTACCTTTGATTTAACTTAATTATCATACACACGTAACTAAATTATTATACCACAATTTCATAAATTATTTATTTTTCTCAATAAATAAATTATTTAAAATATTTATTCAATTCAATAAATATTTAAGATTAATCACAAAATTCATTTAATTCCTTTAATAGTTAACTCAACTATTAAACCTTACTTTCCCAATATATGAATATATATTTCTCTTCACACCAGATCACATATTTCAAAATATATAGGACATATATATACATACTCAAACTCAAAACATCTCATAATAAGAATTTTAATTATTAAATTCCTATTTTAATAACTTATAAAAATTTGGGTTGTCACATCCTTCCCTCCTTATAAGGATTCCGTCCTCGGAATCACCGAAACCCTACCTTACTAAGGTTTTCACAAAATCTCTTTCACAATTATTGTTGAATAACTTCAACACATTATCTTAGCAAAAAGTTTTACATATATATATATATATATATATATATATATATATATATATATACATTCATTCATTTCGTCAACAACTTTTAGGTTTTATTACATAACCTTCAATTAAACACAGTCATATATCAAATATTATATATTCTTTAACTCATTCATTTCCTTTTCTAAGGATCGTTATCATAAACACTCGGGATATTACATTCACCCTTTCTTCTAAGAATTTCATCCTCGAAATTTTATTTATTAATCTTTATTTATTCAATCTATCAAAATAGATTTTACGTCAATACTTTATTCATTCATTGGGTTCTGCAACCAAATTCTTTCTCTAAGGATCATTCACACTTAACCGTGTTCCTACAAAGACAGTTCAGAAGACACCATATGATATGTGGACTGGGAAACGTCCTAGTATGTCGTTCATGAAGATTTGGGGTTGCGAGGCATTTGTAAAACGTCTAGATTCTGACAAGCTCGGACCCAAATCTGACAAATGTAATTTTGTGGGATACCCAAAAAAAACAAAAGGGTATTATTTCTACAAACCTTCTGAGAATAAAGTGTTTGTTTCTCGAACTGGTATTTTTCTAGACAGAGAATTTGTCTATAAAGGAAACAGTGGGAGGAAAGTAGAACTCGAAGAAATTCGAGAACCACAAAATATTATTGAACCTGAGTTGGAACGTGAGCAGGAACCATAAGAAATTATGGAAAGTGAACCTGCTTAAATTACACAAGGAATTCATAGATCTAGTAGGACACGCCACGAGCCCGAGAGATATTCTGGATATCTTGTGACTCAAAACGGCGATGTGATTTTCATAGATCAAGATGAGCTTGCTTCCTACAAAGAAGCTATGAATGAACCAGATTCTAAGAGATGGCTTGAAGCCATGAGAACTAAAATGGACTCCATGTATGTAGGGTTTCGACACAGAAACGCACAGCGGAATATAAAAATTTATAAAGCAATTTCTAAAGCCCAACACAGGATCCATATGAAACAAATTTAATTCAGTAGTTTAGAATTTATACCGATAATAGAAAACTCTGAAATCATTTCGAATCGCCAACGTAGTCCGAAAGAACTACGCCTCTATGGTATCCACACGAACGTCCGTTAATCGTCGCACGATTCTGTAATAAAGGGAGCTACGGTACTAGCCACCAAAGGAATGGATTTTCTGTTTTCTCTCTAGTCTCTCTCTAAGAGCGGCTAGGGTTTTCTTAGGTTGTGATTAACTTCCCTAAAACACTGATATATATATATATATATATATATATATATATAAATCATCCTTTTTTTTAATTTAAATTCGTGATTTAAATACTATCAATCATATTGATATATTTAAATCCTTACAATTTAAATTAATTCCCTTTTTAATAATGTTTTATGTGTGTGACCCTATAGGTTATTATTATGTTGGCAATAATTTTAAAATCATATTATAAAATTATAAACAGTGAGCGGCATCTAGTAATGCATCACTGCTACCCAAGTAATAATAAGATCGATGATTCGATGCAACCTTTTCGTGACCAATGTTTCAATGTAATTTAATCTTTTTAGCCTTGACATCCTAGATTAAGCTCGAGTCATGGAATGTGTCATACTCTTCATAATTTAATCTGTGTTTTCTTGATTAATGAGTAGACTATATGAAACAAATCACTATTTGAGCATGGTCATGCATTTTATAGTCCTACTCAATCAAGAGGCCTATGGATATCACCCCTAATATATAGGAGGGTTAAATTCCATCTAGATCACTCATATTCCTCACACAATTCATGATGTACCTAATAATCATCTTTATAGTCCACCCTATTAATGGTGACATTTGATGATATCAAGGTACATAAATTCTCGTGTAGTAATATAGTGATTTCAGGTCGGAGGACCATTACATCATTGTCACTATGAGAATCGCTAATGACATTTTGCATATTGTTCCATGTAGAATTCTCATGGTGGGTCTATCCAGTACATCGTTCTCTAACATGTACCTATGCATTGACTTAATATCTCATATATTTATGACCAATGAGATTTGGTCATCAGTCAATCCACATACTAGTCTCAATGCATCATTGTTGTCCCATCAACATTGATACTCGACTAGGGACATTTAAGAGCAATGATACTAATTGTAATTATATAATCTTATGTTCAAGTCACATACTTAAAACTATATAATTTGTATCACTATTCTAAGGAATTTTATTATGTTAACATTTATATAACGTAGTAAATAAAACCATAATAAAATCATTCATTTATTCAATCAAATATAATATCAAAATAGTAAGCAATTATATCAAATAATTGGACTCTAGGGCATAAACTGTAACAATGTATACTAACCAAGTATGGACTTTGGTTGATCCACCCGAAGGGATAAAACCAATTGGGTGTAAGTGGATTTTCAAGAAGAAAACCGACATGGATGGTAATGTACAAACCTACAAAGACTGATTGGTAGCAAAAGGTTACAAGCAAGTTTAAGGTGTTGACTATGATGAAACCTTCTCTCTAGTGGTAATGGTTAAATCAATCAGGATCTTACTTGCTATTGCAGCTTTTTATAATTACGAAATCTGGCAGATGGATGTCAAAACTGCTTTCCTTAATAGAAATCTCCTTGAGGATGTGTACATGACACAACCTGAGGGTTTTATCAATCTAAAGGATGCTGGAAAGGTATGTAAGCTACATCAATCTATTTATGGATTGAAGCAAGCATCTCGGAGTTGGAATCTTTGATTTGATGAAGCAGTCAAAGAGTTTGGCTTTATTAAAAATGAAGATGAACCTTGTGTATATAAGAAGGTTAGTGGGAGTCACATTGTATTCCTGATATTATATGTTGACGACATATTAATTATTGGGAATGACATTCCTTAATTACAGGCTGTAAAAACATGGTTAAGAAAATGTTTCTCCATGAAAGATTTAGGCGATGCAGCCTACATTTTAGGAATCAGGATCTATCGAGATAGATCGAGAAAAAAGCTTGGCCTAAGTCAGAGTACATATATTGATAAAGTGCTAAAACGGTTCAGTATGCAAGAGGCAAAAAGAAGACACTTACCCATGAGTCATGGTGTAAAGATCTCTAAGGCCCAATGTCCTAAATCACAAGATGATGAGGAGCATATGAGAAAGATCCCTTATTCTTCGGCAATTGGATCTATCATGTATGCAATGATATGTCTCGTATGCTTTGAGCATGATGAGCAGATACCAGTCGAATCCAGGTGAAGGTCACTGGACAACAATCAAGAATATCCTCAAGTACCTAAAAAAGACTAAGGATTCATTCTTGGCATATGGAGGTGAAGACGAACTGGCAGTAAAGGGTTACACAGATGCTAGTTTCCAGACTGACAATGATGACTATAAGTCTCAGTCAGGTTTTGTGTTTTGCCTTAATGGTGGTGCTGTTAGCTAGAAGAGTTCGAAGCAAGAGATAGTAGCCGATTCTAAAACAGAGGCTGAGTATATTGCTGCTTCTAGTGCGGCCAAGGAGGCTATATGGATTAAAAAGTTTGTCACTGAACTTGGTGTTGTTCCAACCATTGTTGATCCGGTTAAGCTATAATGTGATAATAATGGAGCCATTGCACAGGCTAAGGAACCCAGATCTCACCAACGATCCAAGCATATACTTAGGCGGTACCATCTCATCCGTGAAATTATTGATAGAGGAGATGTACATATAGGAAGAGTGCCAACAGATGATAATGTTGCAGATCCACTGACCAAGACTTTGTCGCAGCAGAAGCATGAAGGTCAGACTAGTTCTATGGGTATTAGATACATGAGTGATTGGCTCTAGTGCAAGTGGGAGACTGTTAGAGTTTGTGCCCCAGAGGCCAATTATTTGATATAATTGCTTAACATCTTGATTTTATATTTGATTGAATAAATGAATGATTTTATTATGGTTTTATTTACTGCGTTATATAAATGTTAACATAATAAAATTCCTTAGAATAGTGATACAAATTATATAGTTTCAAGTATGTGACTTGAACATGAGATTATATAATTATAATTAGTATTATTATTCTTAAAACTCCCTAGTCGAGTATCATTGTTGATGGGACAACAATGATGCATTAAGACTAGTATGTGGATTGACTGATGACCAAATCTTATTGGTCATAAATATATGAAATATTAAGTCAATGCATAGGTACATGTTAGAGAACAATGTACTAGACAGACCCACCATGAGAATTTTATGTGGAGTATTATGCGAAGTGTCATTAGCGATTCTCATAGTGACAATGATGTAATGATCCTCCGACCTGAAATCACTATATTACTACACGGGAATTTATGTGCTTTAATATCATCAAAGATCACCTTTAATAGGGTGGACTATAACGGTGATTATTAGGTACATCATGAATCGTGTGAGGAATATAAGTGATCTAGATGGAATTTAACCCTCCTATGTATTAGGGGTGGTATCCATAAGCCTCTTGATTGAGTAGGACTATTTAATGTATGACCATGCTCAAATAGTGATTTGTTTCATATAGTCTACTCATTGATCAAAAAAACTCATATTAAATTATGAAGAGTATGACACATTCCATGACTCGAGTTTAATCTAGGATATTAAGGTTAAAAAGATTAAATTACATTAAAACATTGATCACAAAAAGGTTGCATCGAATCATCGATCTTATTATTACTTGGGTAGCAGTGATGCATTACTAGATGCCGCTCACTGTTTATAGTTTTATAATATGATTTTAAAATTATTGCCAATGTAATAATAACCTATAGGGTCACACGCAAAGAACGTAATTTAAAAGGGAATTAATTTAAATTGTAAGGATTTAAATATATCAATATGATTGATAGTATTTTAAATCACGAATTTAAATTAAAAGGATAATTTGTATATATGTATATTAATTAAGTAAGACTTAATTAAGATATATATATATAAATTTGGATTTTAATTATATTAGGTTTTGATTAATTCCTCCTAATTGCTATATATATATGATATATATCAGCCATTTTAGGGATTACACCAAAAACAAAAAGAAAACCTAGCCGCTCTTAGAGAGAGACTAGAGAAAACAATTTCGAAAAAAATCCTCATCCTTGGTGGCTAGTACCGCGGTTCCTTTTTTTGCAGATCGTACGATGATTCGCGGGGCGTTCGTGTGGATACCGTAGAGACGCAGTTCATTTGGATTGCGTTGGAGATTCGACTACATCGATTCTAGCTTTAATAATCGGTATAATTTCTAACCACTGAATTAATTTGTTTTTTGCATGGATCCTATTTTAGGGTTTCACAATTGTCTTTCAATTGTTTATTTTCGCTGCGTTTTATGTGCCGAAACCCTTCAAGTACATCATGTGAATCAGTAGTACATTCATGTGAATCAATAGTTCTATATATATGAAAAAAATAGTTACAGTATAGTACCTTCATCTTTACCTCCATTTTTAATTTAGTCATGCAAGTATTATCAATCTTGCACCACCTCCCCTAATAGTACATGCATGTGAATCAATAGTACACACATGTGAACAAATAGTTATAAGCATGTGAATTAATAGCAATTAATTGCTCATTTATCCGATTAATTACCCGATTGGTCAATATAACCTCCAAAAATCAATTATTATCGAAATAAATGTCGATTTCCACTAACACTAATAATCCCAACACAATGAAACTATCAATTTCATCTTTAATCAACACGAACGTATTCATCATTAATATTATAACTCACAATATTTAACAATCAGATCATTCCCAGGAAAGAGTGGGCTTTCCGATAAGAATTTCTCCCTATTGGCGAGCAATTAAGTGACCAAACCTCTCCTCGACAGAACTTTCTAGACATCATCAATATTGCAAATAATAATATGAATAACTTTGTCGTCTCAATTATTGATTTAATAATATAAAATATTGATACTGTGACAATAACTGAATCAATAATATGAGAGATATTATGAAGCAATTACTGTAGTAATAATTGGGTATAACTGAGTGACTTCTCACGTAAGCATCAATAATCAATACCATGTGCTACTATGCAACCACGCGTATTACTGTACTTTTACCACCAGGTAGTTCAACAGTTTAACGGTAAAACTTTCGCCGTTATTTTTATAAAAAGATAATTCTGTCATTTTCTAACTACGACAATACTTTCGTTGTGGAGTCCACCAATGATTGTGTCGTCATATGAATATTCTCTGTTTTGAATATTCTCTGTTAAAACGAATATTCCCCGACCAATCGAATATTATATAACCACTTGTTTACTTTGCAAAATTTGTAAATATTACCCACAACTATAACATTATATCAAATACACACCATAATATTCAAAAATATATTTCGAAAAAAATTAATCTTTATTCATAAAAGTTGGGGTCTTACATAATTGTCTATATTTTTCTTGTATTGAAAAAAGAGTGTTATTTATTAGGCAAAAAATAGTGAGAGAAACAAAGTTATATTTATTACTTGGAGTAATATTAAAAATTAAATTAAGTAATTAATGTTTACTTGAGATTTTCAAACGATTTATATTAAGAGATAAAAACACTTTCTTAAAACGACTTATATTAAGAGACTGAGAGAGTATTACCCAAGTTGTTTTGGACATGTGTAACTGACGACTAAGGACAAAGCGGATCCAAATTATAAAATTCAAGTAATAAATTTATTTATTTTTGTTAAGAATAAAAATTATAACTATATATATATTTTTCTAAATCCAATATAATTTACGAACACTTAAGTTGTTAAGTTTAATATATATATATATATATATATATATATATATTCATAATTTTTTTATAAGAAAAATATTAGAATAATTTTTTTAATCAACAAATTTTTTTATTAAAAACTCAATATAGTACAAATGTGACAAATCCAAAAGTGTTGGATAAGGCCACACGCGATAAAGAAAACTAAGTAAATAGTCTTGAAATTTTAACACCTCTTTGTCTTTGAGTTTTAATTTGGTGGTAAAAGAAAAGAAAGCGAATGAAAACAAAAAAAGATAATGTCAGTTTCGTAATAGAAGAATATTTTTTTTAAGAACAGCGATTTTTTGAATTTTAATTAGAAAAAAAATATAAAAAAATGAATGTATTTTGAGTCAAAAAAAAATTCTCATTTTTTTTCTACAATTAAAAAACTTTATAGGATATTAGTTAAAAAAGAAAAGAAAATAAAAGAGAGTATTTACTTTTTGAGCCAAATATTACACATGGAGAGAGAAATAAGGAAAATAATACAAAATCATAATTACTTTAAAAAGTCACTTATATAAAAAGAGGGTGGTGATGGGAATGTGTACTATGAGGAAAGATAAAGAGTCAAAGAGAAACATATTACATATGGATTGAAAATTCAGTGGGGGCAGGTGTCCCTCCTGCCCCTAAGGTAGAACCGCCCCTGACTAAGGAGTAATGCAAATGCATATGGCCGAGGTTTGCATGACATTATTGGTGCACATAATCTTTTTTTAAAATTTATGTTTCAGGATAAGGTTCTTCAGTTATTTTGGCTTTAGCCTTCTATTTTGTTTGGGATTCTTTCTTATTTATTAAGAAATTTGTTGTATTACTAGATTTTGGATATCGGAATATATGTAAATAAATTTATCAACTACAAATTATTTTTGATACACTAAAAAACATTACATTTTCAAAAAATTGTTTAAATAAGTTTGGAACTCGCGCGAGGCATGGGTTATATTTTTTATGTATTGTTTCTTGTTTTTCTCTTTTTTTTGGTGATTAAATTAAACAAATATTTTTGTTGATGTGTATTGTTAAATAAATATTTATTTAATTTGATTATTTATTAGTTAAATAAATAATTCATGAATTGTGGGGAATTAACTTAATTAAGTTGATAATTGGTAATTTGATATTTAAAGTTAATTAAATTAAAAGAGTGATGAATTAATATTCTAATTTAATTTAATGAGTAAATTATAAAGTTGATTATGATTAAATAAATTATTAAAAGGTCATTTTAATTTAGTAAGTAAAAGCGATGTATTAATTTATTAAATAAAATTATAATAAAATTATAATTTTGTAATAATTTGATGATGTGGTATGTTAATAAGTTGTTGTTAGTTTTAATTTAATTTGGAAATTTAATTAAATAAAATGTGACAAATTGAACTATACTTTATAAGTAATATAAAAATAAATTAAAAGAGGGTTTAAAAGTGTAAGACCCCAACTTTTATGAATAAAGATTAATTTTTTCCAAATATCATTTTGAATATTATGGTGCGAGTTTGATATAATGTTATAGTTGTGGGTAATATTTATAAATTTTGCAAAGTAAGAAAGTTGTTATAAAATATTCGTTTGGTCGGGGAATATTCATTTTATCAGGAAATATTCGTACGATGGCACAATCATTGGTGGACCCCACAACGGAATTACTATCGGAGTTAAAAAATGACAGAAATAACTTTTTATAAAAATAACGGCAAAAGTTTTACCGTTAACTGTTAAAATACCCGGTGATAAAAGTACAGTAATACGTGTGGTTGCATAGTAGCACGGTATTGATTATTGATGCTTACATGGGAAGTCACTCAGTTTTATTTAATTATTGCCACAATAATTGCTGCATAGTATCTCACATTATTGAATCAATTATTGTCACAATAATTTATATTATTAAATCAATAATTGAGACGACAAAGTTATTCATATTATTATTTGGATTATTGACAATGTCTAGAAAGTTCTGTCGAAGAAAGGGGTTTGGTCACCTAATTACGCGCCAATAAGGAGAAGTCCTTATCAGAAAGTCCCTTCTTTCCTGGGAATAATCTGGTTGTTAATATTATGAGTTATAATATTAATGATGAATGTTATTAAAAAATATTTTTTGAGAAGCCATGTGAATTGAGATAAACAGATGAGTATTTTATAAAGTATTCGTTATAAGTTTGGCTTATTATATGGACCCCCACTTACCCATTTTTAAAAATCGTCGATAGAAATTATCTCAATTTTTCTTATTACTTATATATATATAGTTGTTTGCTTGTGAGGGCAAGGGAGTATATATATATATATATATATATATATATATATATATATATATATATATATATATATTATAAATTTTATTTTTTTATATAAAATAGAATATATATTTTATTTTATTTGCATAATCTTGCATAGTATTGCATAGTAAAATCAAAAATTTTCAGAATTCGTCCGTGATTCTTACTTTTCACCCGTGATTTTCTAAATTCAAATAGTGTCATGTCATTCTCCTATAAATAGGATGCTTAGTTTAGAATTGAAAAACACACCAGAATCAGAGAATTCTTCTTCTATAATATTGAGCGTATTTCTTTAGAGTCTAAGGAAGCTTTGAGCGTAGAAAACAAGAATATCTCCACCTTACCAGTCAGAAGTACTTTTTAAGGTAAGTGATGTTATTTTTGTTCAATATTCGTAAGAACTAATATTTTCTTCCATACTCTTTAGTATGTAAGTAATATTATTTCGTTTCTGATTTCGAATTCTACACTCATTTATTAAGTATTGCTTCTATACTCCTTGAAATTAGTAGAATATCCTTAAAATTTATGCTTCATCGAGTATCTTTTCACGGGAATATTTTTCTGAACATTCTTATTAAATTTTAATCTTTTCATGTCGGGGTACTATTCACAGGGTACTATTCACGGAGTACTATTCACCCATAAAATTTATTTCTTTTCTGTCCAAATTATTTTTGATACATGAATATTATTCTTGAATTTTACTCCACAAAGTAGTTATTATGTTGTCAAATTGGACATTTTTAGACTCTGAATAAATTAAAAATCTTTAATATTTATTCTTGATTTCGTTTGATTGAATTTTTAAAGCATTGTCATCATCCTCATGTTTATATTGTGATAAAAGTCATATTTGGCCCGTAGTGCATAGATGGATTGTTGATTGGTATGATTATGACTATGTATCGGTATAATCATGACTTGTAATGTTATAAATGATGTGGTAAAAGTCCTTATTAGCCCGTAGTGCATTGATGGACAGTTGTTGGCATGATCATGACCATTGGTGATAATAACGAATATCATTGGCCCGTAGTACATGGATGATTCGTGGATGTGATAATAATGAATATCATTGGCCCATAGTTCATGGATAATTCAGTGATGTGGATTATTTATTGAGCTGAGTCTCAGCGATAAAATATTGATGATAAACTTTTAAATCATATAAGATAGTAGATATTATGCTCTACTTAACTCTTCTAATGGATAGTTTGTTCCGCTGCAGTTAAACTTGTTGTCTATTATATTCTATCAATTTAACATTGTTAAATGCGAACGATAATTTATTATGCATTATCTTAGATATAATATTTTTTACTGGGCTAGTTGAGCTCACCCTTTGCTTTCATTGTAGATCTTCAGGAAATGAGAATATAGCTGGGACTAGTCGGGGGAATGAAGTGATGGTCCAAGCTGGTGGCTATAGTAGTCTTCACTATTCTATGAAATACTGTGATAATAAATGTAATGAGGACTTCATTTGAGTTTGGATATTGTCTATGAGACAATATTCGTGTTAAAACTCTCAGCTACGTTTTGTCGTATTTTACATGACAGTTGTATAATTAAGTTTCTATTTGAATTATGTACCAAGTATTTGGTGACTCATAATGGGTTGTGTATACCTATTTTGGGGGCTTCACAAAAAGTATTTTGCCAAACAAGGCCTTATGACTTTTGAATTTTAAAACTAATAAAATTGATTTCCTAGTTGTGTAATTGATGGTTTATTAATGTGTATTATGTCTTTTATCAGTTTTATTTTCTTTACGTGTTATACACTTGGCCTAGCTTATTTACAAAGAATACAGAGAAGAAGAGAGAGCTCTAGAGAGAGTTTGAGAGAGAAATTGAGAGAAGAAATTCTGTAAGAACAAGAAGGAGTAACAATCAAAGTCTTGTAGTCATCTTCTAGCTAAAGCTAAACAAGAAAGCAAAGGTAGAATTCTTAGTTTTAAAGTTTTTATTTTTATTTTCTAAAAAGTTCTCTGTAATTGATTTTTGTGGATAATTGTTGAAAATATGAGTTTGTATGTGTTAATGGATGTTTATAACATGTTTTATATCATTCATTCATGATTTTGAGTAATCAAATTCATGGAAATAGGTTTAAAAGTGAAGAAATCGAATTACAGTGAAATATATATGATATGGCTTATTTTAGACTCAAAATTGATGCTCAATTCATGTAATAAACTTTAAATTATTTGTTGATTGTGAAAATACATGAAGAAATGAAAATAATATAATTTAAACGGACTGTTTTGATTGTAAAATGAATTCACAGTGATTAATTTTGTTAAGAATGTCAAAAAGTGAAAAAATAGTAAAAATAGTGAATTTAGAGGTTGTAATTTTAATTTATGTTTTTTATATGGTTAGAAACGTGTTGGAAACATTATTTTATGTTTCGTTAAATTTATTATAACTTGGGTAAGTTGGAATGGTTGTTAGAAAAGAGCTTTTAGGCCTAATTTGGCTTTCTGTTGTGTTCGTTTGCGAACTACGTAAGTCGATCTTTGGTACCCATACGGTGAGCTTTTATAGCATAAAACCCCATTCCTACGTGAGGGTAAAGTGCATTTTACAAATGTTAGAGAAAATCTTACTGTAAATGTTTTACTAAAATGGGCATAACCTTTTCATACGAACTTCGATTAATGCGATTCATGATGATCCAGAATGAGGACGAGTAGACCTACTTTGAGACCCCAAATTTTATGAATAAAGATTTAAATTTCTCAAAATATTTTTTTGAATATTATGGTGTGGATTTAATATAATGTTATAATTGTGGGTAATATTTATAAATTTTGCAAGGTATGCAAGTTGTTATAAAATATTCGTTTGGTCGGGAATATTCTTTTTGTCTCGGGAATATCGTATAACTAACACAATCATTGTTGGACTCCTGAATGAAGTATTGTCGTAGTTAGAAAACTAGCGTAATTATAATTTTATAAAATAACGGCGAAAGTGTTACCGTTAAAACTGTTGAACTACCCTTAGTAAAAGTAAAAAGAATGTCGTGTGTGTTGCATAGTAGCACACTGTATTGATTATTTATGCTTACGTAAGAATTCACTCAGTTATATTCAATTATTCCTACAATAATTGTTGCATCATATCTCTTATATTATTTATTCGATTATTGTCACAGTATCATCTGCATAATATGATATATTATTAAATCAATAATTGAGACGACAAAGTTATTCATATTATTAAATTACAATATTTACAATGTCTAAAAGTTCCGTCAAGGAGAGGTTTGGTCATCTAATTGCGCGCCAATAAGGAGAAATCCTTATCAGAAACCCCCTCTTTCCTGGGAACGACCTGGTTGTTAAATATTGTGAGTTATAATATTAATGATGAATAAGTTCGTGTTGATTAAAGATGAATTTTATAGTTCTATTGTGTTGGGATTATTAGTGTTAGTGGAAATCAATATCTATTCCGATGATAATTGATGTCTGAGGGTTATATTGATAAATTGGGTAATTAATCAGATAAATGAGCAATTAATTGCTACTAATTCAAATGCTTATATAACTATTTGTTCACATGTGTGTACTATTGAATCACATTCTTATACTATTAGGGGAGTTGGTGCAGGATTGATAATACTTGCATGACTAAGTTAAAAATGGAGGTATAGATAGAGGTACTATACTGTAATTCATATTTTCACATGATTATAACTATTGATTCACATGATTGAACTATTGATTTACATTATTTACTATTAGGGTAGGTGGTGCAAGTGTTATAATACTTGCAGGACTAAATTAAAAATGAAAGAAAAGTTGGAGGTATTGTACTGTAATATTTCGAGCCCCAAAACGTGCAATTATCGAAACTATATTTTTCTATAAATAGAAGCTCATTCTTCCTTCATTTCTCACCAATTCACTAAAGCTTTAGAGCAATTATTATAGAGAGAAAGAAAAAGAGAAGTCTACTACCTCTCTATTCTAGTATCCAA
This sequence comes from Panax ginseng, assembly GCA_020205605.1. Taxonomy (NCBI): domain Eukaryota; kingdom Viridiplantae; phylum Streptophyta; class Magnoliopsida; order Apiales; family Araliaceae; genus Panax; species Panax ginseng. The sequence goes on along the minus strand of CM035131.1, from coordinate 55,642,753 downwards.
CTTTATCCTAAGGTAAGGGGTATTATTTCTTTCGTATTCATGAAGAGAGCTATTGTTATTCCATTCTTTATTGTTCTGTTGGAATAACCTTTATATGCGAAGTACTGCATATATGGTGAAATTCTTCTGTTATTCCATTCCTTATTATTATGTTGGAATAACCTATCTATGCGAAGTACCGCATACATGGTGAAATTCTTCTATTATTCCATTCTTTATTATTCTATTGGAATATCATATCATGTATGTATTACATACATGACACAGATTCCATTATTTATTATTACGTTGGAATAACTTTTGTATATGCGGTGTCTATCGCATGCCCGATGAATTCATTGTTATTTCATTCTTTATTATTACATTGGAATATCCCGTCTGCAAGCGGTTTCTACGTGACACAGTTCCATTCTTTATTATTACATTGAGAATATCCATGCATGCGGTTTATCGCATGCATGGTGAATTCTTACATTATTTTATTATTTATTATTACATTGGAATAACTTTGTCTATGTGGATTACCGCATGCATGGTGAATGATCCTTTGTATTCATATGAATAATATTTTCATTGAAAAGGGTTTTCGCCAGGCGCCAGTAATTTTTCGACCCTCAAAAATTCTAAAAAATTTGAAATGAAAATTTGATGAGTTTTCTAGATTGTGTCCAAAAATGGCAATTTTTGGATGTATAGATTAAGAGTTATGGATTTTATGGGAAAAGACTATTTTAAAAGTAAACCCTTATAACTCCTTGTGGTTAACTCTAAAATTGGTGAAATTTTTATTGGAAGTACATGTATATAACAGGAGTATACCCTATAAATTTCGGAATTTTTTGGACAAAAGTACAATTTATGATAAATGTCTAAATATTCGCGCTTTTGGCCATATGAAAAATAGTAAATGAATTTTAAAAATTACGAGAAAATATATGTTCAAGATGGGACTATATTACGCTAAATCCCGAAAAGAAATATTTTTGGGACCGATTTGGTATTTTTCATGAAAATGAACTAGTTATGAGTAAATGAATTAAATATGTTATGTGAAGTAACAAAATTGAAAAATAGGATTTTATGGCTTGGGAATCCTATATAGGGTATATCTGATTTTTTGATGAGGATTTGGTCATTGGTGATGAAATCTTATGAGTATGGAATTTTTGAATAATTAAATGCATTATTTGGTAAAGTGTAAACAATTGAAATAAATTATTTATAAGGTTAAGAAGTGATTCAAATATTGTTATAATATTAATAATATTAGATGATGAGTTTATTAAGTGATTGATAATATTTGGATAAATTTAAAGTCTTTAATATTTATCCTTGTTTTCATTTGATTAATGCTTATATCATTGTCATCATCCTCATGCTTATATTGTGATGAGAAGTCATCTTTGGCTTACGTGCATATATTGGACTTGGTATGATTATGACCAGGGATCATTCGGTATAATCATGACCTGTAATGTTATAGATGATGTGGTAAAAGTCCTCAGTGGCCTGTAGTGCATTGATGGATAATTTTTGGTATTATTATTACCAGGGATTATTCGGTATAGTCATAACCATTGATGATTTAATGAATATCCTTGGCCCGTAGTGCAGGGATGATTCGATGATGTGGTTTATTTATTAAGCTGAGTCTCAGCGATAAAAATTGATGAAAACATTTTAAAACATAGAAGATAGTAGATATCATGATCTACTTGACTTTTCTAATGGATTGCTTATTTCGCTGCAGTTAAACTCGATGTCTATTGTATTTTATCAGTTTAACATTGTTGAAGACTAATGATAATTTATTCTGCATTATCTTAGTCATAATATTTCTTACTGGGCTAGTTGAGCTCACCCTTTCTTTCATTGTTCTCTTCAGGAAATGAGAACGTGGCAGGGACTACTTTCGGGGAGCGGAGTGACGGTCCAGATGATAGCATTAGTAGTCCTCACTATTCTGTTAAATAGTGTGACAATAAATATAATGAGGACTCCATTGAGTGTGGATATTGTCTAGATGACAATATTCTTATTAAAACTCTTAGATTATGTTTTTCGTGTTTTACACGACTGTTGTATAATTAAGTTGTATTTGAATTTTGTACCATGTATTTGGCGACTCAAGATGGGTGATGTATACCTATTTTGGGGGCGTCACACCTACAACTTTTGTTCTTTAACTTTTTTAATTTGATGTCGTTAATAGGGGTCAAAATGGCCATCTTTAGGACTGTTATGCACTCGGAGGCAATCGGAGGGCGTCGGGATGCACGTATGCAAGTGCAGTCATTTGTGTGTTAGTATAACCTAATCTAAAGATCATGATAATAAGTTGAACATGCAATAGGACTTTATATCAGGTTGTTAATGTGTATATGGTGCAATGGTATGATAATTTTATTAGTTGTATTAGAGCTAAAATGTGATGCTCATGAAAAGATATGATGTTATTTAAACTTAAACTAAGTTAACGAGCTATACTAAAAGTGGGAAATAAACTCATGAAGTTAATATTAGTATAACTAATGAGTGTTGTCAATATATATGGTATGTGTAGGACTTGTGGTGAACGTGAGTAGTGATTGTTTAACCTACGCACGAGGCAAGTTTTTTTACTCTATCTTGTTTACAATTGAGCAAGTTAACGAACCCTAATCTCTATTTGAGTTTATCCTATATTAATTACTTTATGCAAGCTCTTTATCTTTAATCTTTTATTAAGTAGTTGAGTTGTTATTGTTACGCAAGTTTCCTAACCTTTGCTACTATATTATTCAGCAAAGTTTACTTTTCATTGTCATGATATACTTATGCAAGTTCTCTAATCCTAAAATTTCTTGAGAAAGTTTCCTTACCCTAACTTGATTATTATTACGCAAGTTCTTGAATGTTATCGAGCAAATTTCTTAATTTTGTTTCCTTATGTAACCTTAGCTTATTATTGTTGTTCAAGTTAAGTTCACTATATATTTTAATGCTTTGAAAGTTATTCTTAAAGCATGACTTTGATGTATCATATTATTCACTTATGGTTCATAACTATCTTATATTATGTTGATCGAATTATTGTGTTGTCATTAAACTTTTGATCAATTAATCCGTAGTTGATATTCGTTGGACTCAAAATTACCCTTGAAGATTATCCAAACCAAACTTACTTTGGTGCCGAATCGTATATTAAAACTGAGATGAACAACCCTATTATAGGGGATTAATTACGCGGAAGCGTTTAGATGTTTGTGCATAATACATGATACGAAGGGTCAATCACCCTAAGTACGGGGAGTCCCTACAGTTTTATAACTGTTTCGGTTTAAGTTGAAAGAAATACTTATAACCTTGGACACAGTTCTTGGTCTTGTGACCCTCAGATAATTTCCAGTATCAGTTATTGATTATCGATGTTAAGATATGTTATTCAATTCAAATGAGTTCATTAATTGCCAATCATTATATTCTTTCAAGTGAGCATTTGTTTTGCTCATTCTTGCATATATATAATCATTGCAGCTAAAGTTAAAAAGGTTGATGAGCCAACCTCTAGCAAAGGGAGAAGAAAGATGAACAAGTGTTGAAGACTTGTAAATCTATTGATATTTATGTTTTCAGACTTAGTTTAATTATGTGATGTAATTATTTACTTTTTCGCATTTGATGAATGTTTTTAGGGTTAGATAACCTAGGATTTTATTAGATTTAATTAAAACAATTCTAATTTTATTGAATTTGGGTAGTTAGAAATGAATGTTGGATAATGAACACCAAATCATGTGGGAATGAAGTACCTAGATTTTGGGGTGTCACAATCATAGTATCTTGTGTATGATGAATTATACTTTGACATATTCCTTAAGACCCTTAGGGTATATCAAAAGGTATTCTTGGGTGTAATAAGTTGTACATGGAGATAATAATGAATGATCAACAAAGAATCTACCGCTTCTAGTAAAAGAAGAGAATGTCACATGTGATTGGATAAATGACAACCCAGTAGTCCTTGGCCAAGACATAATGAAATTAAAAATGAGTTTCTAATTTGCATTATTTGGAGTTGTGCATTTAAGAATCAAAATACATATAATTAATAAAATAAGACTTGACAGTAATTTCATGTCTTATATTTAATTGGGACATTGTATGGTGGAAGGATTGAATTATAGGATAATTATTTACTCAATGGTTCTTTTATGATTAATGTTGAAATCCATATTATCTGGAAAGTCGTTAATCGCTAAGGAGGCTTATCCTTATTGTAGAATAAATGTTATTTATTTAAATAAATTAATAGATTAATTTATTTATTTAAATAAAATTAGAATTGTTTTAATTGATTTATTTATAACCGATTTAATATGGAAAACCTAAAGGGTCACACCATAAAAAGAAAAATATTTATTTAAGAAGCAAATGACATAATCGTAATAATAAGTTAAGTGTATTTAGTTTAATCTATGGTGATAGAATAAATTAAATAGCTTAATATTTATTATTTAATAATTTAGAAATATTAAATATAAATTAATAGGAGGAGTCTTATTATTATTATTACTATTATTATTAGTTTAATTCCTAAAGGAGTTTGAGAAATAATTAATAAAGGTATTTCTCATATATTCCTAATAAGATTAGGAGGCTAATTAATTAAAAGAGTTTAATTAATTATTCCTAATAATATTAGGAAATCTAATTAATTAAAGGAATTTAATTAATTAAAATAAAACTCAATTCCTAAATTGTTTAGGAGGGTTGCCCACATCTATAAATAAGAGGAGTCTTATTTTGATTTGGGGTTAATGAAAATTCCAAGAGTTGGGAGAGTACACAATATTCTATAGAGATAGAATCTAGGATTTTACCAAACACCCATCTTCTTAAATTCTTGTTCTTCCTTGGTGGATCACTTCTAGAGGCCAAACACTTCGGTGGCTAACGTTGATCAAAGGAAGGAATCAAACCTGGTGGATTCAAGTTGAACGTGAAAATAAATTGAAGGTGAACTCTTACCTGAGGAAGTTAGTTTCTATAAGGGTATGAATCTGATCTCCTTCTCCTTTCTATTGATTGATAATTATGTACAAAGTATGATCATGGTGATGGTTTGTATGAAAAATTTTAAATTCCGTTTTATTGTGCTTCTGCACCTTTTATGTAATTTGATTGCATTATCGCGCTCTATGCAAACCTAACAGTCCCCTCCATGAACTCATTCAATAGATTAAGGCTACTAAATGCCATTTTCAAAGGTCATGTTAAGGACAACCATGTACTACAGCATTACGTTAGTTCCAAAGTCCCCAAGAAATCATAGCTAAACATACAAATATGATCTAAGTTCCAGGATTTAGTGCACAACCCAATCAATAAAAGAAACCATACTAACATCCGAGCAATGAAGCGCAAGAGGACTAGCAAACCATACTTGAGCAGCAAAAAAAGGCAGGAGACAAGTGAATGAACCAGTCTTCACCCCTGACCTACAACATAGACAATCAATAGCAACACACAAATTAACTCGAATATGGAGAAATTTTTTACAAACTCTCCATAAAAAATGATGAACATAGATATGAAGGTTCCAAAATTAATTTCCACAAACGAGGTCCAAAAGAAGAAGAAGAGCCAAAAAACTAAAAAAGCCCTTGTAAGGCTACCTGGTAACTCAACTTTAACCTGTACAAACCATTATCTGTGTTGGGATGTAATATTTGGGTCTGGCCAAGGTGTGACGCCCCCAAAATAAGTCTACACAACCCATTTTGATCGCCAAATACATACTACAAAATCTAAATACAAACATTCTTATTTACAACTATTAAACTATCGTGCAAAATACGAAAACACACATACTGTGAGTTTCAATACAAATATCATACCACGCGTAGTACGACAATATCCAAACCCAATTTATTACAATACTGTATAAAACACAGTGACACATGTTTTAAGTCCTCAGTACAATTATTGCTATGCTATTTTATAACATGGTGAAGACTACTATAGTAACTAACTCGGACCATCACTCCATTCCCCAACTAGTTCCTGCTACACTCTCATTTCCTGAGAATGGAACAAAAAGGAAAAGAGTGAGCTCAAATAACCCAGTAAAGAATATTATGACTAAGATAATAAAAAATAAATTATCTTTAGCCTTCAATAGTGATAATCAGAGATTTAAAGATAATGCAAGTTTTCAACAATAACTGCAGCGGAACAAGCAATCTATTAGAAGAGTCAAGCAGAATATGATTTCTACTATCTTCTACGATTTAAAATATCATCATCAATATTTTATCCCTGTAACACCAATCAACAGTCCATGTCCATAATTATGCAAATCAACAATTTATCTTTACTCTACGGGCCAAAGATATTCATTTATATCACCAATGGTCATGATCATGCCAAACACCAATCTATCCTTGCACTACGGGCCAAAGAGAACTTTCACCACAAGTCTTTATTTGTAACACTAAAGGTCATGTTTATACCAATACACGATTCCTGATCATAATCATACCAATCAACATTTCATCTTTTCACTACGGGCCAAAGCTAATTTTTCATCACAATTTAAGTCTGAGAATTATGACAATGATATAAAGGATGAATAGAAATAATAAGAACAATAAGATCCATAATAAACATTAAAGATTTATAATTTAATTTATCTAGAGTCCAAGAATGTCCAAATTGTCAACATGATATCAAAAAATTTGACTAAAGTTCAAGAATAGAATAAATAAGGTTCACAATTCAACTATACGTGTGAAACTCACTAGAAAGATTCAGGTGAAAAGATATTAGATGAATTACAAACTATTAAAAAAGTTCTAAATAGTTTACGCATTTTCACCTTTTAACAAAAAAGTTGTAGAAACGAATAACTTCTTACCATAATATGGAGTATGAAAGAAAATGACATCACTTACGAGTATGAAAGAAAATAATATTATTTACCTTAGTATGAGATTATCCTGAGGAAATCATTCACTATAAGCTACACTCAAAGTATCCTTATACTCAAAAGAAATACGCACAATATTATTGTAGAAGAATTTTATGTTTTCGATGTGATTTTCATTGCTCAACTGAGCAATCTATTTATAAAGTTAAGGAGGGCACAAAACAATTTGACAAAAGTTGTTAAACGAGCATGCTATGTCTGAAAAGATTACTTGGACGACATGTTATGTTTGACAAAAATGAAAAAGGAGATTCCCACGTGTTTTGTTAACTATTAAAATCAGCATTTTAGGCTAAATGCCACACAAGTCCAATTTAACTTGTTGAATTATAAACCTTTAGGATAAGAAAATTCAAGACTAAGTTTAAGGCTTAGAGAAAACAAAACCAATAAAGTTATTTTAGAGCCCCACCCCCCCTCCCAATCAAATTTCATCCAACACATAATAATTCCAACTCAGGACTGCTCAATTAAACAATTATCACATTTTATCTTTACTCGACACCTTTTATTCATCAATTATTATACTTATCTTTAATCAACACAATCTTTCAACAATTATTCATCATTAATATTTTAAACTCACAATATTGACAACTAGGAGTGAGCAAAAAACGGACAAAACCGAACTACCGAACCGAACCAAATTTTTTTAACCAAATTATTTTGGCTTTTCGGTTTTTTTTTTGGAATTTTGGTTATATCTGAATTATTATTCAATATTTGATTTCGGTTTTGGTTCTCAAAAATAGGTTATTCGAATAACCGAAATTTAATACTTAAAAAATAATAATTTTATACTTGCTGGCTTGCTACCGTGGTATCTATTATCTAATATGTAGACTACGAGTAGAGAGTAGAGACTGTAGTACTAGTCTGTAGTCATCGAGTCGAGTATTTCACTTCCCTTATTCAGATCTGAGTTCATTTTTTGACCTAGCCGTCGCCGAGTAGCCGCCGAATCGTCAAATCCACGATCCACAGATCTGAGATATTCCTCACTCCTCAGCCTCTTCTTGCTTCTCTACTCCGGATCTCTTCACAGATCTCTTCACACCTTTTGTTGCTTTGCAATTCAGCTCTCTCCGGATCTCCCTAGTCCGACTCCAGGTATATTTCATTCACTAATCACTAATTCAGTAGCAAGAATGCAAGATTCATGTGCATGAGTCATGACTGCATGTTGTTTTGTTGGGGATTAATTTATGTTTAATTTGGTTCTTTAGAATCTTCAGTTCTTCACTGAATTACCCAAAAGAATAAAAAGTTTTTTGATTATTTGAGTGATGTCTACTTTATGCGTACTGTTAGTCTGCTACTACTGTATAATTTGGGTTTGATTGTGTTTCTTCCACGATTTCTTGTCAATTTGGATTTCTTTTATGTGTTTATTATCTAATTTAGGTTTTTCGATTAATTTGGGTTTCTTTTATGTGTTTATTATCTAATTTCTTGTCAATTTGGGTTTGATTGTGTTTTATGTGTTTCTTGTCAAGAGGGTTTTTCGATTATCTTAGCAATTTTTACTCTGTGTATCCTTACAGTTTAATTTGGGAGATGATTTCATGTCTAATTTTCTCCTTGCTTAACAATGATTCCATTTTTTGAATGTTTTAATCATTTGATGAGCTTGGGTATTATGTATTTGAAGTGAATTTGGATTATAACTGCAATCTCAGTTTACGATAGACCTTTTTTAAAGTTTATTAGGAGTTAGGACTGACTGTTTTTAAAGGTGTGAGTCTGGTGACTATATGGCGTGTTGGTGATTTGGTGTAAACCTTTAAGTGAAGTAATTTAATGGCTTGTTTCGTTCTCCTAAAAATAGTTCTGTCATTGATTTGATTCAAGTTACAGTCATTGATTTGTTGAAAATAATGTGTTTAATTATATTTTTCAATTTTCAGCAATATCCAACTTGAGCCTTGTTGCTAATGATGCCAATGTTTCCGTGACTCAACTTGATTAATGAGGTAAATTCGTCTCTCGATTCATCATTGCAATTCAATGTTTATAACCATATGTTATATGCCAACTGAAATATAATGGAGTGAGAGATTGGTTTGGTTTATTATTCTTATTTTTACTTTCGTTTTCAACAAAAAGGGGGATGTTTCCTAGTTCCTACTGCAGTCTGCCAATGTTTCCTTTTGCTGGATGTTTCCTAGTTCCTACTGCAGTCTGCAATTTTTAGAAATCTCTATGATTTCATTTGGTTTGGTTTATTAATGTTGCTGATTTTCTAGGTTAGTTCTAATTTTATTCTATATAGTTGTTCTCTGCAGTCAGTAATGTTGAATCAACTCTGTAGTCAGTCATTGCTGTTCTCTGCAGTCAGTAATGTTATATCATTGTTATTCTACATTGTTGTTCTCTGCAGTCAGTAATTTCTAGGTTTATTCTACATTGTTGTTCTCTGAAGTCAGTAATGTCTAATTTTAATACTGTTTATTTGATATTCTGCAGGTTTATATTGTCATATTGACCCCTATACTGACCCTAGTCCCCTATACTGCAGACCAGTGGCTCATTATAATGTTGGTTGTTGGCTTATTGCTGTTGTATGTTGTTGTTGGTCTGATGCAGTGATGCTAGCTGCAGCCACCTGCCTGTGCCTGCTACTCTATCTCTGCTAGATTAATTTCATTATATGCTATTTTGTTATGTCATAAATTTGTTAAGTTCTCAAGGACTGGACACTGGACAGTTAATTTTTGTTGGCTTGTTGTTGCTGACTTGCTGTATTTTGGATAGTTAATTTGGCTTGCTTTAGCTTTATTAAGTCATAAATTTTATGTTGGTTTGTTGAGTTGTTGCTGTTGGACAATTAAGTTAATAGTTGCCAGTTAATTTGTTAAACAGTTAGCAAGTAATTTACATTGGATGACCATTGCGGATAATTTGTTAAATAGTTGCCGATTAATTTGTTAAACGATTCTTAGTAAGTTAACAAATTTGCGAGATATTTCGATTATTACCTAATACTCAAATTACAATTCGATAATTCTAAGTATTCTATAATTCAGATTATTTTCAAATTTGATTTACAATTTGGGATAGTAAAAGTACCACTAATTGATTCAGCTTTTATTATAAAGAATAGCTTATTTGGTTCGGTTATAACCGAATGATCACTCCTATTGACAACCAGATCATTCTCCGAAAAGAGGGGGCCTTCCGTATAAATGACGCACAATTAACTAACCCCTTTCCTCGACATAACTTCTAGACATTGCCAATAATACTAACTGGTTTAGTAAAATCATATCAAATAATACGAGTTATTATGTCGTATTATTGATTTAATAATATAAAATAATGTGCAGATGTTACCGTAACAATTATTGAATCAATAATATGAGATATTATGCAGTAAATACTTTGACAATTATTGAATAAAATACTGAGTGGCTTATACTGTAGCAATTATTGAATTAATAATCAAAAATATTGTGCAATACCGTGTACTATTGTGGAGTACTACGTGCTGCTATGGAATAACTCGTATTACTATACTTTTATCACCGGATATTTCAACAATTAACGGTAAAAGTTTTGTCGCAAAATTTTAAAAATATTAGTTTGTCTCTTTCTATATCTGAAAGTTATTTCGTTGTGGGGTCCACCCATTATTGGTTATTTTGGCGCCGTCGTATGAATATTCCCCGACAAAACAAATATTCCCTGCCAGACTGTTTATTTCTTATCATTTGTACATATCATCCATAACTATAATATTTATTAAAACAACATCTTACTATTTAAAATAATATTTAAAGAAAATTAAAACATATTTATAAAAAGTTGGGGTCTTACACAAGGTGTAGCCCAATTTATTTAATGGTCCAGATCTGGTGTTGGCCTATATACATTTATTTTGACTGATTGGTCAAATTGTGGGCAAGTCCTTATTAAAGTAAGATTGTGTTTCCTTATTAGGTGGGATAATGAGATCTAATTTGAGGTGGAATCTATCAATCATTAATTACAGTTATAAGGTGATTCTAAAAAGGACTCATACTCCTAATTGGATTTGGGTGGACATGGCATCTATAAATACAACAGTAAACAAGGGTTTGAGATAGAACACAATGATGTACAACAGAGAAGAGAGAAAATACAGAGTGTAAGGAGAAGGAAGAGAGGAATAAACAATTTATACTCTCCATATTATTTTTATAGTGGATTTCTTATCTCTCCCCGTGGTTGTTTTTTAATTTGGTTTTCACGTAAAATTCTTATGTTGTTATTTTATTTCCATGTATCATAATTTTATTCCACATACACACTAAAATAATTTCATATTCTTCATAGTAAACATCTTCTTAGCTCGTTATTTGGTGAACGGTCAAAATTTGGCATTAACATTAGCACTAGAAGGAGGGTTTTTTCTAGTGTTATTTTTTAATCACCAATTTATCTGTCATATTTCTTAATGAACACCATATGTGGAAACTTAACTCGTGGAAAAACAATGCTACCAATATCGTTCAATCTGTTACCGACTCTTTCACCAATTGCTGAGGCATAATGAAGACGATGCAATTATGATATTTGTTAAAGTATTTTAATCCGTATAGCATGCAGAACCATCAACAATTCAACTAAAGTTGAGTCTTTTATCTCTTCTTTATTTATAAATTATTTGTGATTAGCATGTACGAACGTTCAAGTACTTTTTCACCCATTAGAATTCTTCATATATATATATATATATATATATAATTTTGATCCTGAAAATTATTTTTTAATTAACGGATCCCTATCTGTGAAAGATATGATTTGTGTTTTAGGAGAATCTTGTGAAGGCAAAAAGATACTCTCCCAATTATGTTATTCCTAACTTAAGTATTGGTGGAATCTGAAAGTGATCTTCGTGCTACTGAGCCTTTGAAAAATAAGGTTGGACAACTCCGTATTGAAGTTTAGAGACTAAATTCTGTTAACCACATCTTGTTTGTGTTGATTCACTATGGCAACTTGGCAAGAGGTCAGAGCCAGTACATAAAGATAAGTTGTTTTCTTTTATCAAATCATAAAAAATAGACATGTATGTGTTGGATTGGAGTTTTGAATTTTGGTTGGTTTTGAATTCTGAAATCAAGTATTTTCGGCCCGTTGTCTCTCCTGGTCATTTTCTCTCTCCGACTACAAGAAGTTTTAACATTGGCTTTAACAGTGGTGTAGACGAAAGGGTTTGGTGTGGGTTCAATCATTTTTAGGTTCTGATACAATAAAAAGTACTCATCTTTGACATCGGCAAATATAAGTTCTCTTCGGCAGCCAAAACCAAACTCTATCATCGGATGGAAATTTCTAATTTCTATACAAACACATCAGCATAACATGTTTAGCGCTCCCATTAGTGATCTTCTATGGTCTTCGGTTAGCGGATGATAAAATATTTTTGGTTAAGGTATAGGGTTGGTATTTTTTTGGCATTATATTTTGGGATTCTTTTCTTATTCAGGCTAAATTGACTAGGGGGCAAGACATACAAGTCTGATATAAGCTTCGATTGACCGAGGTGTTCACTTATGACACTTCAGGTAACCTCGGCCCAATTCGGATAATAGCAGTTTGCTTCGAATTACATCACATCGGCTTCATTATGCCTTCGGTCGATTATTCACATTCGAGAGGGATAAGGTCAGTTTTCTTTGGTGTTATAAGGTCGGATCAATGTCCCTCATAGGGGTCGGAAAGGCTTTTATGGTGTTATAAGGTCAGATCAATGCCTCCCACAGGGGTTGGGAAGGCTTTTATGGTGTTTTATGTTTGGATCAATGCTTCCCACAGGGGTTGGGAAGGCTTTTATGGTGTTATAAGGTTGGATGGTGTTATAAGGTCGGATCAATGCCTCCCAAAGGGGTCGGGAAGGCTTTTATGGTGTTATAAGGTCAGATTAATGCCTCCCACAGGGGTCGAGAAGGCTATTAAGGTGTTATAAGGTCGGATTAATGCCTCCTATAGGGGTTGGGAAGACCATTACTGTGTTATAAGGTCGGATCAATGCCTCCCACAGGGGTCATGAAGGCTTTTATGGTGTTATAAATTTGGATCAATGCCTCCCACAAGGGTCGGGAAGGATTTTATGGTGTTATAAGGTTAGATTAATGCCTCACATAGAGGTCAGGAAGGCTATTACGGTGTTATAAGGTCGGATTAATGCCTCCCACAAGGGTCGGGAAGGCTATTACTGTGTTATAAGGTCATATCAGTGCCTCCCACAAGAGTAGGGAAAGCTATTATGGTGTTATAAGGTCGGATCAGTGCCTCCCATAGGGGTCGGGAAGGCTATTATGGTGTTATAAGGACGGATCGATACTTCCCACAGGAGTCGAGATTGTTATTATGGTGTTATAAGTTCGAATGGTGGTATAAGGTCAGATCAAAACCTCCTTATCGTTAGGGAGAATTCTTTCGGTGTGATAAGGAATAAAAATAATGATGATATAAGGAAACAAAAGGTAGGTATCTTATAGAGATCTGGAAACAGTTTACTTAAAACGTACTCGACATCGGCAGACCAAATCCTCACTTGGCGATCGGTACAATAGCATTGGTTGTTTACAAAAGCTCATGAACGATATCCTGATCAATCCACTAAAAGACTTGTCATACGCTTTTGAGCAAACATAAAATTTCATCGCGATTAAGGAGGTTACTACATGTCTGAGTCTGAGTCTGAGTTTATGGTGGATTCGAAAGTTTTATCGATATGGCAGTCGGAGGTTATGGTGGGTTCGGCAGTTTTACTGACATGGCAGTTAGAGGTTATGGTGGACTATCTATAATAGGAGAATGGGGGCCAATGTTGGGATGTAATTATTTGGGTCTGGCCAAAGTGTAGCCCAATTTAATTAATAGTTCAGATCTGATGTTGGCCCATACACATTTATTTTGACAGATTGATCAAATTATGGGCGAATCCTTATTAAAGTAAGATTATGTTTCCTTATTTGGTGGGATAAGGAGATCTAATTTAGGAAGGAATCGATCAGCCATTAATGTAATTCTAAAAAAGACTCCTACCCCTAATTGGATTCGGGTGGACATGACATCTATAAATACAACAGTAAGCAAGGGTTTGAGATAGAACGCAATGATGTACAACAGAGAAAAGAGAGAAAATATGGAAAGAGAATGAAGGGAGGAATAAACAATTTTTACTCTCCATATTATTTTTATAATGAATTTCTTATCTCTCCCCGTGATTTTTTCCCAATTAGATTTTCACGTAAAATTCTTGTGTTATTATTTTATTTTCATGTGTCATTATTTTATTCCACATATACACACTAAAAAAATTGCATATCCTCCATTGTAAACGTCTTTTTAGCTCGTTATTTGGTGATTTGGCGAGCGGTCAGAATTTGGCATTAACAATCCGTATAATGCCAAACCCAAACATCATTTGTTCGCCTATGACTAACTAGAATAGAAAGAATGAGATCCAAATCATTAATATCCACAACACCCTTAAGCAAACCATAGTTCTAAGATAACGTTGTCCAGTCAATTAACTCCAATACATAGCAACTTTCAGGCAAAAAAATAATTAAACCCATTTAATGTAAAAGAAACAGGCCTGGGGTATCCACTTTCCGTCAACCATCCCCCACTCTCTACAACATACCCTTATCTAAGACAAAGCCTGCAAATACTGCGTCACAAAAAGGAAGGAGTATCTCCTAAACACGCATCCATAAACTGGGCATTTGGATAGAAACGAGCCTTAAGCAATTTCGAGATAAGGGAAATCGGATACAAATTAGTCTCCACCCCTGTTTAACCAAAACAGCAATATTAAAAGTGTTAAAATCCTTAAAACCTATACCACTGAAAAGCTTAACACCTTGTCTTTGAGTTCAAAATAGGAGAGGAAAGAAAAAAAGCTAAGGAAAGTAAAATTAGTAGGGTGTCTTGAACTCTGTTTCTGAGTTTTGGAAGGAAAAGAAAATAATAGAAAACTTAAATTAGAACAGAAAAGAAAAGAATAGAAAACTTAAAATTTTCCTTTGTGTTGTTTCTAAGTTTTTAATAGAAAAGAATTAAAAATTAAAAAAATTTCTTTTCTTGCGTTTCTGAGTTCCAATAAAAAGAAAAGAAAAATATCACTTTTACAAATTTACCCTTATATTAATTATAACCATTGAACCATGAATAAAAATATGCAAGATAAATTTCATCAAAGAAAAAATTTCATAATCAAATACAAATATCAAAATAAATGTTAAACAAAAACTACTTCTATAAAGTCATTTTCATACCATACCCAAAAGTCATCAAACATAATCTTAATTATTAATACTAACAGAGATTATTCATCAAACTCTTCTAGAAATTCAATCTCCTCTCTAATGGTAATGGTAGATCGCTTTATCCCTCCATATAGCAGCTTTAGGCTTTGCCTAGTTATAAAGACATTATTATCAAATAAAAGACATTATCTATATACTCACAATTAAATTGGACAAAAGTAATTCAATTAAACTTAAATAAATACCTCTATAAGGTCTTTCCATACTTCAGGTTCAGCATCCCACATTTTTGTGACTGAGCTCCAAGCAAACCACTAAGTCCAATTGAACATTTAAACAAGTCATAACACTCTGCAAAATGAGTTTTGAGAGTCTTCTGGCGATTAAGAAAGTGACGTTTCTTCAAGTATGGTATTTCAAGTTTTTCTATCAAATATTTCAACATATTTGCATAGGCATGCGTCATAAAAGTTCCACCAGGTCTGTTCCCTTGTGCTTGCTCATAAAACATTGCCTCAATGAACAATTCATCCATTCTATTTGTCCATTTCAAATTTTCTTTCTTTGATGTTGGAATTTAATTTGTTGTTTTGGTCATGTTTATCCTATACATATAATCATAAAATTAAAAGAAGCAACACATATATATAAACAACACAAACAATGGATAAATAATAAAGTAAAAAACTTAACTCATATAAACAATAAACAAAACATCATTCTAGTTACGGCACAAATACTCGTCAAATAACATAATAAATTAAAAAATCAAAAGTACTATAAACTAGTTGTCAACATAAGATGAAACTCAAGAACTATTAACTTCATTTATGTAATCAATCCGCATATCATTTGCAATAGAAGTCCTCAAATACTCAGCATGCGTTGCATCCTCAGTAACAACTCTTACATGATCATCAGGCTCATTTGTTTGCTCTAGGAGCTCTCGATCAACTTCGACAATAAGTTCATCATCAGGATCAATTGACATCCAGTAATTATGTAAAATGCAACATGCTAAAATAATTTCAGATTGAGTATCCACATCGTATTTTGGTTTAGTTGTGCTCCCAATAATGAGAAACCTTTTCTTTAGTACGCTAAATGTCCTTTCAATTGTATTATGTAATGATGCATGACGTAGATTAAATAATTCTCTAGGATTTTCTAGAGGCCGAGTTGAGTAATCTTTTAAATGGTAGCGAACACCTCTATAAGGTGTTATTAATCTGTTGGTAAATGGTAATTTGACATCTACAAGATAATATTTGCCTAGAAAAACATAATATTTGTGACATGTAAAACAAAGAATTTTTTTAATTAAATCCTAAAAAGGTTGATAGTGTATTACCATTAGAGATTTTTAACTTATCTTCTCTTACAAGGGAATTTTTAATTATTCTGGAGTCAGATGTCGTCCCTTCCCAACCAGTCAAAATATAAGTAAATTTCAAGTCAAATGTACATGCGACTAAGACATTTTGTGTAGGGTAGCCCTTCTTACCACGATATCTTAGTACATCAATGTGAGGAACTTTTACACGAACATTAGTTCTGTCTATTGCTCCTACACAATCCTGGAATTCACAAACATGCACATACCTTGTTAAATATATAAAAATGTGAATTTAAGTTGTATGTTAAGTTGTAAGTTTTACCTTATAATATGGATAAAATCTACTATTGTTGAGTACTTCTGAAGGTACGTGTGCTCCATTTGGTTGTATTAAAAAAATTTCTTCCAATGATATTATTGCTTTTATGACTCTATGAAAATGACGACTTGTTGTTCCTTTTGAGCTACGAAATAAGAATGTAATTGTACGGTTTCTCACATTATGCGACAATATGTGAAATTTTTTTTGCGACTTATTCCTCTAGAGATACTCATTGAGTGGGTCAAAGACCGCCCTCATCATGCAATATCTTACACAATTTTTCAAAGGCTTGTGGTCCCATGCGAATAACATCACGACTTTTCTCATTGTACCTTATCTCATAAAGCAATTCATCTCTTGCTTTTTTATTCATTCAAGTTATTTCTTTACTAGACTTATTCCCACAAGGTCTAGTCATATGACATTTGATATATTTAACTATGAGGGACAAGATCAATGTTACTAGAAAATGTCATCGAATCATAAAATCTCAAAATTTACTCTCCGATTGTCCATCAATTCAATCAATAAAACTAAATGAGTTTCAAAGTTAAATACACAACAACAAATGGACATAAAACAAGAATAGTAAATTCATATTTTTGTTCACAAAACTATAAATAGACTATCTATATAGACACAATCTAATAGTAATAAATTGGGTAAGTTATGGCATCTTAGTAGCTTTAAAAGAAACATGGAGCAGTTTTTGTTTAGTAGCAATTGCAAGGCTTAATATAGGTTCCCCTTCTATCTATTCTAACCCAAAATAGTTGTTCTGCAACAATAACAATTTGGCTAGGAAGATAATTTCAACTCAAAATCCAAATAAAATCGTGCCAAATTGTAACATGTTCTGGCCCACATATATTGAAATCGTTTTAACATTGAATTCTAAAGTAATCATCTGGATACATGAATTTTCTGCTACGCAAAAATAAACTTCACTTTTATTCTTTCAATATCCAGGGGTGAGAGAGCTTGAGAAAATAAGCCATAAAACATTACATATCCAAAATCTTTTTCATTTCTGACTACTATACAATGATTTAACCTCTTTTTTTTTTTTTGCAGAAGTCATGCTAACAAATTCATTAAACCATCTCATTGATCTCCTTTAATCCCGAAGATTCGGAAATTAAAAATTAAAAATCATGATAAATTAAAGTATATTAAAAATTAAAGATGTTCAATAAAGATGGTGGCAAATTAAAGTATATTAAAAATTTATCCCACATATTTTTGAACCAAATAGCATCCAATATGGAACTTTGACCCTCTTAATAAGATGTTCTAGAAAAATCATGATACTCAAATGGTTATTACCTCAAAAATTTTAAAATATATATGTTTAACTATGGATATAATGCGTATGAAGTCCAAGTACACACAAAGGAAATATGAATGTTAGTATGATATGCATTGTTGGGCCCTCCATCTAATAGCTTAAGCTTTTAGATGAGTTGGTACTTAACATGGTATCAGAGCTCTAGGTGTGCAAGGTTTTGGGTTCAAATTTTCTCAGCTGCACAATTATCTTTCTATTAATTTAATAGTGCAAATGCACTTTAATTTCTCCCTTCTCTATAAAAAAAATTACATTTGAGGAGGAATGTTAGCATGATATACATTGTTGGGCTCTCCATCTAACAGCTTAAGCTTTTAGATGAGTTGGTTACTTAACAATTAATAACCCATAAAATTGTTAGATATTTATTCAACTAGATAATACAATATACATATATAGACAAATATATATGTGAGTTGAAGAGAGATTACAAACAGCAAATTAGAGACTATATTTAGGCATGAGTTTTATCGAAATAGAGATGATCTAACCTAGCAGAAAGGTTCTAAAAAATAAAGAGGGGAGATTGGGATCTTTGGAGGCGCCAAAGAAGAGAAATCTGGAGATGAATTTAGGGGTGTTAGCCGAGCAGAATAGCTCGATACTCGACTCGAGATTGGTTCAAAAATATGATTCAAAGCTCGAATTCGAACTTGATTCGAGTCGAATATGATCCATACTCATTTTTTGTTTAATGATATACGAGTCGAATTCGAGTATACCAATATTCGCTCAAATTAGGGTTTGAATATTTCATTTTTTCTCGAACTATACTCGATACCTGCTTGATGGATCATATTCGAATACTGGTCTGATCCATACTAATAAGCTAAATATGTGATATTTGTATCAATCTTTATAATTTATAAAGTGTAGTATTAAATTGTGTAAGCTTGTACTTGAATAAATTGGTGAATTGATTATCAATTCGTATTACATTCTTTGTAATTTCTTTACATAAATAAAAGTAAAAGACTTTTATATATAAACATTAGTTCAATAATCAATTTATTATGTAGTGGTTCAGTATTAAGCGAAATAGTTCATATTCGAAACTCGATTTGAAGGCTCGTGAGTAACTCGTTTTATAAATGAGTCGAGTACTTACGAGCCGAGTAGGTCCGAGTAATGATCCGAGTCGAATCTGGCATAAAATTAGAAATTTCTTATCGAATTCGAGCTCAATTTTTTCGAGTCGAGTCGAATCTGAGCATTAGAGTGTTTGCTGAGATTCGACTCGTTTTCATCCCTAGATTAATTTGTTCAGTTACACTGTTGCAGGCAGTTTGGCTTGAACCGAAGAAGAGAACTTGTTCGCGGTAAGTTATTCGCGCATATTCTTTTTCTCATTTAGTAGATAAAAACAAATTGGGGACATGAGTTGTAATTTAAAATTTATTATATTGAAAGATGAGGATGATATAGGAATTTTATATTACTTATTCCAATTTCTTTTTCGTCCAAATTAGGTTAATTTTGGACGGAAAACTTTGGTAGTAAAAGTGGCTAAGTTTTCTATCCATTTTTTTCTTTTCTGTTTATTAAAAAACTCAAAAATATAAGAATTAAAAAGAAAATTTAAATTTTTCGTCCATTTCTTTTCTTTTCTGTCTATTTTAAAACTCAAAAATAGAAAGTTGGAATTTTTTTTATGAGAGAAAAGATAGGAAAGCTAAAGAAAAGAAATTTTGAGTTAACTTAAATTTTTAATTAAACATAACTTATTTCAAATCCAGGATCATATAGAGATTATGATATAAATAAAATAAGCGAAATATTATTGAATAACATACGAACTTACATAGAGTTGGAAGCTTGAGAACTTGGAACTTGATAATACACACCAGAAAACTTAAGAAACAAATTGAGTACAAATTTTTTGGATGCCTTCACAGAAGGGCATAACTATCCTCTTATAGGAACGAGGAGAAACAAAATGATTACAAAAAACAAACAACTTATAAAAAGGAATCTACTTTTACAAAAGTAAAAGCAAAAACAAAAGCAAAACCAAATGCTGCTGACGCGTGTCCTGGATAAGATGGAGTCGAGAGGACAGCAGGCCCAAAAGAAAACCAGAGGGGACCACAAAAGATAAGATAAGAATCTTATCACCCAAAATATGAATTAGTAAAGAAAACGACAAATCCCCTCAAAATGCTTTAAGCATTAGCACGCCTCCATTATTTAGGCTGAGAGCACGGGCCACCAAACGGGTCATATTTCTCATCATCAGCACTAGCATAGCATAGTATTGTGTCATCATGATTCTGATAAATCAAGGATTTCATTTTTGGAATTCCTTTGAGGATGGATTTTAACTTTTGCTGAGAGGCATCATATTTGCCCATATCACCAATGACAACATGAGGAAGAATATTTTCAATTTTATCCTCATTAAATTTGGACCACCATTTAATGGCTAGTTGTCTGCAAAGCCGATGAACCCCTGTTCCTGCATGCTGAGTAATAGTATATGACCATTTAAAGATCCAAGGAATTTCATTGGCACAACAGAAAGATAATAAGGCTTGATTCTCATAAAGGCCATTTGAGGTTTAAAAATAATTATCAAACATATCTTCAACCTTAGGGGAAAAAAACTGTGGGACTGGTCCCCAGTAATAGAACCAAGACTGAAACCATGCAGGAAAATCCAGAACATTTATGGTTTTGGGAAACTTAGGGTGAAGAAACCAGCTATGGGTATAGTGCTCATTTTGATAATATAAAAACATTTCCCATGCTAGGGTGTAATCAAAATAATTAAAGTATTTAGGAACCATAGATTTTGTTTCAAAATATTTATGAGTCCTTAGGTCACCCACCCAGTCACAAGGACGTAAGACCTTTGAGATCCTGAAGAATGTCCTTTGAGGAAGTCATTAGAGGGTCTCTCCATTGCTGGTTTGGCTGAGCGTCTAGGAGACCTGTCAAGATTTAACACACAAATATTAGGAGTATCCTGCAAAAACTCTCTGGTTAAGAAGTCTGGCAAAGCGTTAGAGTCTCCTTTAATAAACTCAATGTCAAAATCAAAGGCTGATAGCATGGCTTGCCACCGAGCAAAAATCTATTTAGAAGCAACGTTTTTAACGTCCTTCTCTAAGACTTCTTTGGCTGATTTACAATCAACTCTAAGAAGGAATCTCTGGTTTAAGAGATCTCCTTGGAATTTATCAATACACAGAACTATGTAACAAATTTCCTTTTTTATAGTAGAATAGTTTTTCTGTGCATCATTCCATTTTCCAGAAACAAAACAAACTAAAACTTCGTTTGAGTTTATAATTTGTTTTAGAATGCCCCCATATCCTTTGTCTGAAGCATCAGTTTCGACAATCTTTGGAGCATCAGGATTAGAGAAATGTAGACACGGTAAGGATTTCACATAAGCCTTAATCCTTTAATTTAATGGCTTGAGTACATTCTTCTGTCCAAGGTGTAGGCTTCTTATTTAACCTTTTGTAAAGAGGAGCAGCATCAATCGCCAGATCTTTATAAAAATCTCTAACATAATTAACACTTCCCATAAATCTCTGGAGCTATTTTTGATCCAAGATTTTGTCTGGAAATTTATTGGCGAATGCAATGCCTGTGCGACTAGGAAATATTTACCTTGAGAAATTTCAAATCCCAGAAACCTTATCTTTGTTTGGAATAACAGCATTTTGCTAGCTGAAACCACAAGACCTTCTCTTTTAACAGCTTTTTTGAAAACGTTTAAATGTTTCAATGTTGATCAATGTCTTTTGAGAAGACTAAGACATCATCAATATAAACAATCATAAAATCCATAAATGGATTAAAGATTTAGTTCATGATGTTATGAAACTCAGATGGCGCATTTTTAAGACCAAAACCCAGAACATTCCATTCGTAATGCCCAAATGGCACTGTAAACGCTATTTTATACTTATCTTCTTATTTAATCTGGATTTTCCAGTACCCACTCTTCATATCGAATTTGGAGAAGATATTTGCTTTAAGCAGCCGATTTAGCAAATCCCTCTTGTTTGGAATTGGATATCTAATCCATCTCAAAACTTTATTTAGAGGTTTATAGTTAATCACTGACCTTGGAACTCCCTTTCTATTTACTGCAAACATTTTCTACGTAAAAAGCAGAACATGACCATGGCGAGTAAATTTTCCTTATTAATCCCTTTTTTAAGAGATCATTGATTTCTTCTTGGCAAAGCTTAAGAAACCTTTCATTCATTTGAATCGGTCTTGCTTTTGTAGGAATAGAATTCTCATTGAATCCTTCTATGTAGGGCAAAGAGATGACATGCTTTTTTCTATTCCAGAAAGCAGTAGGATCTGTAGAACATATTTCTTTACATAAATCCTCTTGGTAAGCTTTAACTTTGAGCTTAAACTTTTCATCTTTAAGATGTTCTTCAATCTTCTTTATTTCTAACTCTTGTTTGAGAAAAAAAAAAAGAAAATCTTCTTTACGTTTAAGCAAATGATTGACGCCTTGATAGCGAGGTTCTGAAATAAAATCAAATCTGACCTCTAACCCCTCCTTATTAGTACTTATTCACTTATGGTCAATCGAAATGGGGAAAAGCAAACTAATAAAAGGCATACCCAAAATAGCTGCCTGAGCCATATTCTTGACTAAGAGGAATGGAGTTTCAAAACAAACCCCATTATTGCATACCACGGCGTCTGATAATTTATAATCAATATGCAATTGGCTCCCATCAGCAGTACTCAGCATTTGAGCTATTTTTTAATAATATTTGGAAGGAACTAGACCTTCAGCCAGACAATTTAAGCCGGCTCCCGAATCAATCAATGCTTCAGTAGTGACTGAGAACTCATCTTCAATAAGGATAGTAATTTTCACATACCACTTCTGAGTGATAATTCTATTGATCAGGTTGATTTTTAATCCTTTTGAACTAGATTCTCCTGGAATGATTCGCCTATCTTGAGTGGCAAAGTCAAGGACTTCATCCTCAAAATCATCACCATCATCATCATTGATAATAGGTGAATTTGATTCATCCATTTTGCCTTTACCTTTATCATCTCTGCCTTTAAGCCAACGAATTTCCTTTTTGATCTGCTTGATTTCTCTTTTTAAGTCCGTAATATCAACTTCTCTAGCGTCACTATTGGCTTGCAGATTAATGATCATTCCTTGTAGCTCTTTAAGAGTTGGCTCCTTATGCCGGTCGGTCACCTTATCAAAGATCTTTTGTAATAAATATTGTCCTGGGTCAAACCTTTCATTATCCTCATCAGAAGATTTTTTCTTGCTTTTAGCAAGCATAATATATTTCTCGATCATTTGTCTCTTTTGACCAGAGTCTTCCCATTGATCAATAATATCAAGGATAAAACTATCTTCCTTAGATAGAACATTAATAGAGAGTCCATTTAAGGCACATAAGCAGGCTTCTCCTTCATTGCAGTGACAGTCATTTAACTCATCACATGATATCTCTTCTTCAATGGAATGAGAATCACCCGAGTTAGAACAACTACTTCTAGGACTCGAACAAGATGAAGAGAATTCTTCCTCATCAGAGTCAATAAAAACGGCTAAAAGTTACTTTTTCAGCCCCTCATCCTTAACCAGTTGGTTAATTTTCTTCTTAGTAGTACACTCAGGGCTTTTGTGACCTATCTTGCCACATTTATAGCATGTTGGAGGTTTAGAACTGGTCACCTTTCTTTTAGATGACTTTCTCCTTTTAGGTTAATCTTCTTTGGTCTGATGTTTAGACCTTTTATGATGATAATTCCTTTTAGATTTCTTGCTATCTTTAAAAGCAGAAGATTCTTTTCCAGTTCTTCTTTTACGCTTATCCTTAGGGATTTCAGCAAGGCCATATTGCTCACAAAAATCTCCTAGGGCTCATTTTCCTCTAGATCTTTCCTCTGAAATTTGCTTCTGGATCTTCAAAATATTGCACAGATCCGCACCTTCAGCAATGACTACTGAAGCTAATTCTCCATAGGTATATTCATCCAAGGGAATTATTCCATCATTTTTATTTTTTAACCTTGTTTTAACTCTTTGAGAGAACAAAACAGGTAAACCTTCAATGAATTTTTCTTTCCAATAATCGCTATTGCAGTCTGTTCTATTAAACACCTTAGAGAAAAATGTTTCACGATAGTACTTGAATTCTGAGAGCGATTTGCACTTTAAGTTGCTTAATTGCTCATACGTTATTAATATTACCAGCTGATTGTTGCCCACAAAATGGCGCATGATGGTATACATCAACGTGTTAACTTCATCCTCCACAAACACGGGCTCGTTCATAGCATCGACGCCCTTTTGAACTTGAAAATTAAAGATGCTCTCCTTTGTTTCGCTTGTTAGGAGGTTATCCCACCAAAGTCCAAGTTGACCTACGAAACCAGATGCTAAAGCTTGAGCAATCCTTTTTTCAGAGTTCATTTTGATCCTAGCTGCTTGGGCAAACATCGTCATTTGTTTTAGAAGAACTACTATTTGATAGTCGGTAAGACCATCAAGGTTCCATTCACAAATATATTCTCCACTAAACTGGACTCCATCATTAAATGCTCTATTTTCAAACTGAGCATCAATAGGAGATGGACGATGATAATAGGGCTGGTTATTAACCTTTCCCCATTTTAACCTGTTTACGAGGATCTTCTGTTCCTCTTGGATTTTATTTAAGATCTCATCAAGATCTAATCCATCGTTTTTGAGAACCCAGAAATGGAAGGACCTTGAGAAGTAGATCCGGTAGATGTCCATTTTAAAGACAACTTTTCTAATTTATTCTTCAGTTCTTCAAACATTTCTGTAGAAGCAGTTCCTAGTTTAAACTCTTTAGACATCTCGGGTGGAGGCTTAAATAGGATTAATCCTGGCTTCTCCTGTCTAACAAGCTTTCCTTCCTTTGAGGAAGTAGTAAGGATTTCTGCCGGAGATGGACTAATAAATAAAGGTTTTACTTTTGAAGTAACAACCTTTTCCAATCTACACAGTTGTGTTCCAAGGGATTGTAGAAATAAATTAGTATAATTATTTTGTTCTATAACTTGATTGATCCCCTGAACTTCTTCAGACTTTATTTCAGCCTCTTTATCTAGCACCTTTTTGTAAGGAACAACTCTAGTCTTTCCAGTTCCTACAAAAACTGGGGATGGAGGAGGATGAATTGATGACACAACTTCATTTTCGTCTTTGTCATTGGCCAACCGGTAGGGTTTGTAAGATCTTTCTACCATGTTTATTGTGACAGAATAGAAGTATTTGATATGAATAGATTCTGTTTTTATAGTCGAGTACTTCCTTTTCAGTGTTGAATTTTTATTGTAACCCAAAAGAGTTCCTACTAGGATTCATGGAAGGTAATTGTTTTTACTCAGCTTGGTGATTTTGAATCCATTTCTGATTCATTGAATTATTTCCCTTCAGAAGAGCTATTTTTTTATTAGCTATTTTTGTTTTGGATAAGCTTTCACAGAATTGAATTTCAAATTCTGTCCAAATATTAATAAGAAAGATCTAATTTGTGGCTCTCTGTTTCTTTTAGCCTAAAATGACAGGCTAATTAAGAATAACTTTCTAGGCTTATGAATTTTATTTCCACCACTTTGTATTTGTGCCTTTGCTTGCTACTGCTATTTTGAAGGAACACAAATTCGTATGCTACAATCCAAAAGGAAACAAACTGCTTGGTGCATACCATTTTAATATGTTGTCTACTTGGAAAGTAAATCTTTAACACCTTTTACGTAAAACAACGATGTTTCTGTCTAAATGATTTTTACATTGTAAAACCAAAGCATGATAAACCTCGAATTCAAAGTTGGTTACATGCCAAGTTTCTAAATAAAACAATGATAAATTGGCTTACAGTTGATATATTTTATAACCATATCTGAAATTTGCATTGAAAAAATAACTTTCCCAACCCATACTACACAAGCTACAGAAGCAGAGACTCCACAAAAGGCTCAACGCCGCCTTTTATACCCTCTCCAACAGTCTACAACATCAAATGAGAGATTTGTAAAGCTGGATCAAAACAACCTTACTCTATTTATTTGATAAATACTGTACAGAAGCTACATCTAGGGGGTTGATTGAAGTTGGAGGCATGACTAGCCAACATATTCATTTAGCCAATAGAATGCTATGATTATTCGCTTAATAATGTTACAGATGGCGATACAATTCTATATAAGAAATGTGGTGGCTATTGAGTGGACGTCATAAAGATCACCCATGGAACGCAACTCACCAAGAGCTATTCCAGCCTGTAAAAATGTAAATAAAAATAGCCTGTAAAAATGTAAATAAAAAGGGATAGTTAGACTTGGACGCTTTACAAGCAGAACATATCATTTTTAATTTCTTAGATAAAACATAGAAGTAACTGAACATTCACTACTTCTTGAGCTACCTCTCTACCCGATTGAAATCTCGAGACTTCACTTGGTCTACCTTTAGTACTCAGTAAATGATTTACATTAAAAAAATAATAAGCCGAATGATGGTAAATCGATAACTTTACTAGAACAAATTAATAATAAATAGCATTATTCATAGAAAAATCAAAAATTGTACCAATCAATAATCAATCTGTTTTAATAGTAAATTACATCATAGCCTCAATGGTTCAGTTCTAAAGAAACCTTTTTCAACACAAAAACTTACTCTACATTCAACTCTAAAACTAATTGAAACATCATTCGATAAAAACATAGCCTTGAAAAGCTCCTGGATATGATTTTTAAGACAGAACAAGTACATTAAATTACATGGTCCGTTATAAATCCAGAAAATACAGCCTTAAATTTTAAACCCATGAATAATATATCTAAAATGAAACAATCCCAAATGTTATACAAAAAAATTTATCAGAGAAAGCAAAAAGCTAGCAAATTCTCAGATTCAAGTATAAATGAAAAGTTATACAGTGAGCCCTAATCGCCTAAATTTCAATAACGAGAAAATGTAAAAATCCTTTAAGTGAAATAAAAATGGTAAGCATGCTATAAACATTAAATTCATACAAAAAACAAAAATCTAAATGATAGATTGAGATTATAAGCAAAAATCATACCTGAAACAAAAATCTATCAAATCAAAGAGCTGAAAGCCTCGCGGATGAACTTCATAGTAGGGATGGTAGCAATGACACCTGGTTGAAGCCCAGTCTTATCATGAATCTGAAGGATTAGAAGTGATAGAAGCGGATTTGGGAGAAGAGAAGCCCTCATGCAATTTTTGATTTGAGAGGATTTACTATGTGCGTGATTTCTGATTTGTCGTTTTGGAGACTCTGTATAAATACAGGTTGTGAGGTTGTGTATAGTCATTTTCCCTATATATATATGTATAAACATACACAAACATATATAAACACACATATATCACACTCAAAAAAGATGAAGATTTATTAATTGCGTGAATGGAGAAAAGCGAAGTTGTTGTTAAATGGAAGAGATATTCTTCGCTAATAATGAAGAAAACGATTTTGTTAGATAGGATTGAGGAAATAGGGAGTTGCTGTGATTTGAAATAAGTTATGTTTAATTAAAAATTTAAGTTAACTAAAAATTTCTTTTCTTTAGCTTTCCTATCTTTTCTCTCTCAAAACAGGTAAACCTTCAATGAATTTTTCTTTCCAGTAATCGCTATTGCAGTCTGTTCAGTTAAACACCTTAGAGAAAAATGTGTCACGATAGTACTTGAATTCTGAGAGCGATTTGCACTTTAAGTTGCTTAATTGCTCATACGTTCTTGATATTACCAGCTGATTGTTGCCCACAAAATGGCGCATAATGGAATACAACAAAGTGTTAACTACATCCTCCACAAACACGGGCTCGTTCATAGCATCGACGCCCTTTTGAACTTGAAAATTAAAGATTCTCTCCTTTGTTTCGCTTTTTTAGTAGGTTATCCCACCAAAGTCCAAGTTGACCTATGAAACCAGATGCTAAAAAGCTTGAGCAATCCTTTTTTCGAGTTCATTTTGATCTAAGTTGCTTGGGCAAACATCGCCATTTGTTTTAGAAGAACTACTATTTGATAGTCGGTAAAGACCATCAAGGTTCCATTCACAAATATATTCTCCACTAAATCGGACTCCATCATTAAATGCTCTATTTTCAAACTGAGCATCAATAGGAGATGGACGATGATAATAGGGCTGGTTTTTAACCTTTCCCCATTTTAACCTATTTACCTGAGGATCTTCCTGTTCCTCTTGGATTTTATTTAAGATCTCATCAAGATCTAATCCATCATTTTTGAGAACCGAAATGGAAGGACCTTGAGAAGTAGATCCGGTAGATGTCCGTTTTAAAGACAACTTTTCTAATCTATTCTTCAGTTCTTCAAACATTTCTGTAGAAGCAGTTCCTAGTTTAAACTCTTTAGACATCTCGGGTGGAGGCTTAAATAAGATTGATCATGGCTTCTCCTGTCTAACAAGCTTTCCTTCCTTTGAGGAAGTAGTAAGGATTTCTGTCGGAGATGGACTAACAAATAAAAGTTTTACTTTTGAAGTAACAACCTTTTCCAATCTAGACAGTTGTGTTCCAAGGGATTTTAGAAATAAATTAGTATAATTATTTTGTTCTATAACTTGATTGATCCCCTAAACTTCTTGAGACTTTCTTTCAGCCTCTTTATCTAGCACCTTTTTGTAAAGAACAACTCTAGTCTTTCCGGTTCCTACAAAAAACTGAAATTTGGAGGAGGAGATAATTGATGACACAACTTCGTTGTCGTCTTTGTCATTATTAGCCGGTGAGGTTTGTAAGAACTTTCTACCATGTTTATGGTGACAGAATTTTCCTTTTTATCCTTTACCACCTTATCCCCCCCAAAAGGGAAAGTATAACCTTTGGCACAGCTCCAATGCTTAAGAAAAACAAAGAAATCAACATTTTGCCCTGATTCTTTTAAGAAATCGTAATAAATGTTGCGAATGAGATCTTGATTCTCAAGAGAATAAGTAGCAAAGAACCATTCACGTTTATCTTTGTTTTTGTTAGAATTAAACATTGCTTTTAGCAAGGATTGATTCGGACCTAAACTCTAGTTCAGAGGGAGTTTCAATTATCTACGTTGGACGACTGATGGGATCATCTGGCAGATTAATAACTCCTTGAATGGAAGACGTAGATCTTCTTGAAGTTTCTCCCAAATTCCTTTGAGGAATAGATGACGTGCTATTCATCGAGGTTCGTCTAAGTTAAGACGAATAGAGCTATTATTTCTGAATCTGATATTTACAGATCCATCTAGATTTTCTATAACTTCTTCCAGTTGATGATTTACTCCTTGTACCTTTTTAGGTATTGCATCTTGTAATGTCCAATTTTCTGGAATTGCTATATCAACCCACTTTAAGGTCTTAGAAATTGAAATATTAGCCTTCAAAGGGTTGATTTGAAACACTATAGTTTCTCCTCTACAATCTTTAATAAAATTACTCTTAAGATTAATATCTGGAGTAATCGTATTCATGACCTTAATATATATTCTATATATGAGTGCCATGTAGAGGATAGAGGATCCATATCAAAACCTGACGTTTGTAAAGTCAATGTTAAGGTTTTGAGAAT
This sequence comes from Panax ginseng, assembly GCA_020205605.1. Classification (NCBI taxonomy): domain Eukaryota; kingdom Viridiplantae; phylum Streptophyta; class Magnoliopsida; order Apiales; family Araliaceae; genus Panax; species Panax ginseng. Next base: position 55,612,924 of record CM035131.1, on the reverse strand, counting down.
TGTGGGATCAAGAAGAGAGACTGAAAAGTTTGGAAAACTATTAAAGTAAACCGGTCCTTCTGAAAGAGATGAGGTAATACATCCTAACAAAGAATCGTTAAACTTTAGATGTCTCTTATCCCTTAAACACAACAATAGAGAAGTGGGAAGGCCAATTACGTTAATCGGTTTGATCATGACTTGGACTAACCCAATATGCAAATATTTATAGCCTCTTTCAACTGCTTCTTCTAGCAATCTTTTGGGTAACATCTCCACAGTCATATGACCTTGAGTTATCGAGAAGAGACCATTCAATGAGACTTAATAATATAATCGGACTTAAACAAAAAATTGCCTTTATTGTACACTTGGGAAATAGGAGTTTTTGGGATGAACCAATTACAGTAAATGGGTCTCAATGTTCCTAATGGACACAACTTGTTTAGTAGATGAATCCAAAGAGGAGAAGAAAAGATGAAGAGCTTCTTGACTTAGATAGATTTCTGAATAGGTTTTCCATTAGACGTATAAACGGTACCTAAAACTTAACAAGATAAGCAGGCAAGTTTTGATGAACTTGGAAGTCTACTACAGGATTTATGTCAACACGGCTATACTCACAACAGCCTTAAACGACAACCAACTTACCCATAGCAAAACTATAAGCTTAATGCTAATAATATTGATTAAAAAAGTTTAATGCTGATAATATTGATTAAGAAGATCTCCAGAGTTAATCACCAGACTGAAAAGTTTGGAAAACTATTAAAGTAAACCTGTCCTTCCGAAAGAGATGAGGTAATACATCCTAACAAAGAATTGTTAAACTTTAGATGTCTCTTATCCCTTAAACATAACAATAGAGAAGTGGGAAGGCCAATTCTGGTTAACGGTTTGACCGCAACTTGGACTAACCCAATATGCAAATATTTATAGCCTCTTTCATCCTCAAAGGAATTCCAAAAAATGAAATCCTTGATTTTCTCAGGAATCATGATGACACGGTCACTATGCTAGACAGTGATGATGAGAAATATGACCCGTTTGGTGGCCCGTGCTCTCAGCCTAAATAATGGAGGCGTGCTAATGCTTAAAGCATTTTGAGGGGATTTATCGTTTTCTTTAATAATTCATGTTTTGGGTGATAAGATTCTTATCTTATCTTTTGTGGTCCCCTCTGGTTTTCTTTTGGGCCTGCTGTCCTCTCGACTCCATCTTATCCAGGACATGCGTCAGCAGCATTTGGGGATGGATTTTAACTTCTGCTGAGAGGCATCATATTTGCCCATATCACCGTCGACAACATGAGGAGGAATATTTTCAATTTTATCCTCATCAAATTTGGACCACCATTTAATGGCTAGTTATGCATGCAGTGATGAACCCCTGTTCTGCATCTTTGAGTAATAGTATATGACCATTTAAAGATCCAAGGAATTTCATTGGCACAACAAAAAGATAATAAGGCTTGATTCTCATAAAGGCCATTTGAGGTTTGAAAATATTTATCAAATATATCTTCAACATTAGGGGGAAAAACTGTGGGACTGGTCCCCAGTAATAGAACCAAGACTGAAACCATGCAGGAAAATCCAGAACATTGATGGTTTTGGGAAACTTAGGGTGAAGAAACCAGCTATGGGTATAGTGCTCATTTTGATAATATAAAAACTTTTCCCATGCTAGGGTGTAATCAAAATAATTAAAGTATTTAGGAACCATAGATTTTGTTTCAAAATATTTATGAGTCCTTAGGTCACCCACCCAGTCACAAGGACGTAAGACCTTTAAGATCTTAACTGTTGAGAACGCCAGATTATAACGATCTCTAGGTTTATGAGAGACTTTAATTGAGCCTGTTTCAACGAAATTTTTTCAAAAACTCTCTAGTTTTAGGGAGAAAAGCGGTAGATCATGAGAGTAAGATAGATAGAGATCAGCTACTTGCTCTGGAGATCTAACTGCATCCACATCTTCAATATCAACTACTTCTCTGATCATGGTGTCAAGGTAGTTAGAATTAATCTGAACTTTAAGCTCAGGAGTCTTGCCTTTGTTGCCCTACTTTTGAGATCCTGAAGAATTAATCAATGCTTCAGTAGTGACTGTAAACGCTGTTTTATACTTATCTTCTTCTTTAATCTAGATTTGCCAGTATCCACTCTTCATATCGAACTTGGAGAAGATATTTGCTTTAACCAACCAATTTAGTAGATCCCTCTTGTTTTGATAAACGTGATTGGTTCTTTGCTACTTATTCTTTTGAGAATTAAGATCTCATTCGCAACATTTATTACGATTTCTTAAAAGAATCAGGGAAAAATGTTGATTTCTTTATTTTTCTTAAGCATTGGAGCCGTGCCAAAGGTTATACTTTCCCGTACGATTTTGAGCCCTAGGAACTTCTAGTTCAGAGGGAGTTTCAACCATATACATTGGACGACTGATGGGATCATCTGGCCGATTAATAACTCCTTGAATGGAAGACGTAGATCTTCTTGAAGTTTCTCCCAAATTCCTTTGAGGAATAGATGACGTGCTATTTCGTCGAGGTTCGTCTAAGTTAAGACGAATAGAGCTATTATTTCTGAATCTGATATTTACAGATCCATCAGGATTTTCTGTAACCTCTTCCAGTTGATGATTTGGTCCTTATACCTTTTTAGGTATTGCATCTTGTAATGTCCAATTTTCTGGAATTGCTATATCATCCCACTTTAAGGTCTTAGGAATTGAAATATTAGCCTTCAAAGGGTTGATTGAAACATTGTAGTTTCTCCTCTACAATCTTTAATAAAATTACTCTTAAGATTAATATCTGGAGTAATCGTATTCATGACCTTAATATATATTCTATATATGAGTGCCATGTTAGAGGATAGAGGATCCATATCAAAACCTGACGTCTGTAAAGTCAAATATCCAAATTTTATTAGTTTTCTTTGATACCAATTGTCCAGGATCATATAGAGATTATGATATAAATAAAATAAGCGGAATATTATTGAATAACATACAAACTTACATAGAGTTGGAAGCTTGAGAACTTCAAACTTGATAATACACACCAGAAAACTTAAGAAACAAACTGAGTACAAATTTTTTGGATGCCTTCACAGAAGCGCATAATTATCCTCTTATAGGAACGAGGAGAAACAAAATGATTACAAAAAACAAACAACTTATAAAAAGGAATCTACTTTTACAAAAGTAAAAGCAAAAACAAAAGCAAAAACAAATGCTGCTGACGCGTGTCCTGGATAAGATGGAGTCGAGAGGACAGCAGGCCCAAAAGAAAACCAGAGGAGACCACAAAAGATAAGATAAGAATCTTATCACCCAAAACATGAATTATTAAAGAAAATGACAAATCCCCTCAAAATGCTTTAAGCATTAGAACGCCTCCATTATTTAGGCTGAGAGCACGGGCCACCAAACGAGTCATATTTCTCATCATCACTGTCTAGCATAGTGACCGTGTCATCATGATTCCTGAGAAAATCAAGGATTTCATTTTTTGGAATTCCTTTGAGGATGGATTTTAACTTCTGCTGAGAGGCATCATATTTGCCCATATCTACGTCTTCCATTCAAGGAGTTATTAATCGGCCAGATGATCCCATCAGTCGTCCAACGTATATGGTTGAACTCCCTCTGAACTAGAAATTCCAAGGGCTCAAAGTCCTACGGTATCTGATTTTGGTTATTCCGAGAGTATTTATACTCTTAACAATCAGAGTTTAGGTCCGGATCAATCCTTGCTAAAAGCAATGTTTAATTCTGACAAAATCAAAGATAAACGTGAATGGTTCTTTGCTACTTATTCTCTTGAGAATCAAGATCTCGTTAATATGTAATTGGGTTATAAAACTATAAGAAACAAACTGATACCAATTGTCCAGGATCATATAGAGATTATGATATAAATAAAATAAGCGGACTATTATTGAATAACATACAAACTTACATAGAGTTGGAAGCTTGAGAACTTTGAACTTGATAATACACACCAGAAAACTTAAGAAACAAACTGAGTACAAATTTTTTGGATGCCTTCACAGAAGGGCATAACTATCCTCTTATAGGAACGAGGAGAAACAAAATGATTACAAAAAACAAACAACTTATAAAAAGGAACCTACTTTTACAAAAGTAAAAGCAAAAACAAAAGCAAAACCAAATGCTGCTGACGCGTGTCCTGGATAAGATGGAGTCGAGAGGAAAGCAGGGCCAAAAGAATGGTTTTGGGAAACTTAGGGTGAAGAAACCAGCTATGGGTATAGTGCTCATTTTGATAATATAAAAACTTTTCCCATGCTAGGGTGTAATCAAAATAATTAAAGTATTTAGGAACCATAGATTTTGTTTTAAAATATTTATGAGTCCTTAGGTCACCCACCCAGTCACAAGGACGTAAGACCTTTAAGATCTTAACCGTTGAGAACGCCAGATTATAACGATCTCTAGGTTTATGAGAGACTTTGATTGAGCCTGTTCCAACCAGAATTTTTCAAAAAACTCTCTAGATTTAGGGAGAAAAACTGGTAGATCATGAGAGTAAGATAGATAGAGATCAGCTACTTTATCTGGAGATCTAACTGCATCTTCATCTTCAATATCAACTACTTCTGTAATCATGGTGTCAAGGTAGTTAGAATCAATCTGAACCTTAAGCTTAGGAGTCTTGCCTTTGTTGCCCTACTTTTGAGATCCTAAAGATTGTCCTTTGAGGAAGTCATCTAAAAGAAAGGTGACCAGTTCAAAACATAGTCAAACTGAGTAAGCATTGGAGCCGTGCCAAAGGTTATACTTTCCCTTTTCGGGGGGATAAGGTGGTAAAGGATAAAAAGGAAAATTCTGTCACAATAAACATGGTAGAAAGATCTTACAAACCCTACCGGTTGGCCAATGACAAAGACGAAAATGAAGTTGTGTCATCAATTCATCCTCCTCCATCCCCAGTTTTTGTAGGAACTGGAAAGACTAGAGTTGTTCCTTACAAAAAGGTGCTAGATAAAGAGGCTGAAATAAAGTCTGAAGAAGTTCAGGGGATCAATCAAGTTATAGAACAAAATAATTATACTAATTTATTTCTACAATCCCTTGGAACACAACTGTCTAGATTGGAAAAGGTTGTTACTTCAAAAGTAAAACCTTTATTTGTTAGTCCATCTCCGGCAGAAATCCTTACTACTTCCTCAAAGGAAGGAAAGCTTGTTAGACAGGAGAAGCCAGGATCAATCCTATTTAAGCCTCCACCCGAGATGTCTAAAGAGTTTAAACTAGGAACTGCTTCTATAGAAATGTTTTAAGAACTGAAGAATAGATTAGAAAAGTTGTCTTTAAAATGGACATCTACCGGATCTACTTCTCAAGGTCCTTCCATTTCAGTTCTCAAAAACAATGGATTAGATCTTGATGAGATCTTAAATTAAATCCAAGAGGAACAGGAAGATCCTCAGGTAAATAGGTTAAAATGGGGAAAGGTTAAAAATCAGCCCTATTATCATCGTCCATCTCCTATTGATGCTCAATTTGAAAATAGAGCATTTAATGATGGAGTCCAGTTTAGTGGAGAATATATTTGTGAATGGAACCTTGATGGTCTTACCGACTATCAAATAGTAGTTCTTCTAAAACAAATGACGATGTTTGCCCAAGCAGCTAGGATCAAAATGAACTCTGAAAAAAGGATTGCTCAAGCTTTAGCATCTGGTTTCGTAGGTCAACTTGGACTTTGGTGGGATAACCTCCTAACAAGCGAAACAAAGGAGAGCATCTTTAATTTTCAAGTTCAAAAGGGCGTCGATGCTATGAACGAGCCCGTGTTTATGGAGGATGCAGTTAACACTTTGTTGTATACCATCATACACCATTTTGTGGGCAACAATCAGCTGGTAATATCAAGAACGTATGAGAAATTAAGCAACTTAAAGTGCAAATCGCTCTCAGAATTCAAGTACTATTGTGACAAATTTTTCTCTAAGGTGTTTAACAGAACAGACTGCAATAGCGATTACTGGAAAGAAAAATTCATTGAAGGTTTACCTGTTTTGTTCTCTCAAAGAGTTAAAACAAGGTTAAAAAATAAAAATGATGGAATAATTCCCTGGGAAGAATATACCTATGGAGAATTAACTTCAAAAGTCATTGCTGAAGGTGCGGATCTGTGCAATATTTTGAAGATCCAGAAGCAAATTTCAGAGGAAAGATCTAGAGGAAAGAGAGCCCTGGGAGATTTTTGTGAGCAATATGGCCTTGCTAAAATCCCTAAGGATAAGCGTAAAAGAGGAACTGGAAAAGAATCTTCTGCTTTTAAAGATAGCAAGAAATCTAAAAGGAATTATCATCATAAAAGGTCTAAACATCAGACCAAAGAAGATCAACCTAAAAGGAGAAAGTCATCTAAAAGAAAGGTGACCAGTTCAAAACCTCCAACATGCTATAAATCTGGCAAGATAGGTCACAAAAGCCCTGAGTGTACTATTAAGAAGAAAATTAACTAACTGGTTAAGGATGAGGGGCTGAAAAAGCAACTTTTAGTCGTTTTTATTAACTCTGATGAGGAAGAATTCTCTTCATCTTGTTCGAGTCCTAGAAGTAGTTGTTCTAACTCGGGTGATTCTCATTCCATTGAAGAAGAGATATCATGTGATGAGTTAAATGACTGTCACTGCAATGAAGGAGAAGCCTGCTTGTGTGCCTTAAATGGACTCTCTATTAATGTTCTATCTAAGGAAGATAGTTTTATCCTTGATATAACTGATCAATTGAAAGACTCTAGTCAAAAGAGACAAATGATTGAGAAATATATTATGCTTGCTAAAAGCAAGAAAAAATCTTCTGATGAGGATAATGAAAGGTTTGACCCAGGACAATATTCATTACAAAAGATCTTTGATAAGGTGAGCGACCGGCATAAGGAGCCAACTCTTAAAGAGCTACAAGGAATGATCATTAATCTGCAAGCCAATAGTGACGCTAGAGAAGTTGATATTGTGGACTTGAAAAGAGAAATCAAGCAGATCAAAAAGGAAATTCGCTGGCTTAAAGGCAGAGATGATAAAGGTAAAGGCAAAATGGATGAATCAAATTCACCTATTATCAATGATGATGATGGTGATGATTTTGAGGATGAAGTCCTTGACTTTGCCACTCAAGATAGGCGAATCATTCCAGGAGAATCTAGTTCAAAAGGATTAAAAATAAACTTGATTGATAGAATTATCACTCAGAAGTGGTATGTGAAAATTACTATCCTTATTGAAGATGAGTTCTCAGTCACTACTGAAGCATTGATTGATTCGGTAGCAGACTTAAATTGCCTGGCTGAAGGTCTAGTTCCTTCCAAATATTATTCAAAAATAGCTCAAATGCTGAGTACTGCTGATGGGAGCCAATTGCATATTGATTATAAATTATCAGACGTCGTGGTATGCAATAATGGGGTTTGTTTTGAAACTCCATTCCTCTTAGTCAAGAATATGGCTCAGGCAGCTATTTTGGGTACGCCTTTTATTAGTTTGTTTTTCCCCATTTCTATTGACCATAAGGGAATAAGTACTAATAAGGAGGGGTTAGAGGTTAGATTTGATATTATTTCAGAACCTCGCTATCAAGGCGTCAATCATTTGCTTAAACGCAAAGAAGATTTTCTTTTTTTCTCAAACAAGAGTTAGAAATAAAGAAGATTGAAGAACATCTTAAAGATGACAAGTTTAAGCTCAAAGTTAAAGCTTACCAAGAGGATTTATGTAAAGAAATATGTTCTACAGATCCTACTGCTTTCTGGAATAGAAAAAAGCATGTCATCTCTTTGCCCTACATAGAAGGATTCAATGAGAAGTCTATTCCTACAAAAGCAAGACCGATTCAAATGAATGAAAGGTTTCTTAAGCTTTGCCAAGAAGAAATCAATGATCTCTTAAAAAAGGGATTAATAAGGAAAAGTTACTCGCCATGGTCATGTTCTGCTTTTTACGTAGAAAATGTTGCAGAAATAGAAAGGGGAGTTCCAAGGCTGGTGATTAACTATAAACCTCTAAATAAAGTTTTGAGATGGATTAGATATCCAATTCCAAACAAGAGGGATCTGCTAAATCGGCTTCTTAAAGCAAATATCTTCTCCAAATTCGATATGAAGAGTGGATACTGGAAAATCCAGATTAAAGAAGAAGATAAGTATAAAACAACGTTTACAGTGCCATTTGGGCATTACGAATGGAATGTTCTGGGTTTTGGTTTAAAAATGCGTCATCTGAGTTTCAGAACATCATGAACGAAATCTTTAATCCATTTATGGATTTTATGATTGTTTATATTGATGATGTCTTAGTCTTCTCAAAAGACATTGATCAACATTGGAAACATTTAAACGTTTTCAAAAAAGCTGTTAAAAGAGAAGGTCTTGTGGTTTCAGCTAGCAAAATGCTGTTATTCCAAACAAAGATAAGGTTTCTGGGATTTGAAATTTCTCAAGGTAAATATTTCCCAGTCGACAGAGCCATTGCATTCGCCAATAAATTTCCAGACAAAATCTTGGATCAAAAATAGCTCTAGAGATTTATGGGAAGTGTTAATTATGTTAGAGATTTTTATAAAGATCTGGCGATTGATGCTGCTCCTCTTTATAAAAGGTTAAATAAGAAACCTACACCTTGGACAGAAGAATGTACTCAAGCCATTAAAAGGATTAAGGCTCATGTGAAATCCTTACCGTGTCTACATTTCTCTAATCCTGATGCTCCAAAGATTGTCGAAACTGATGCTTCAGACAAAGGATATGGGGGCATTCTAAAAAAAATTATAAACTCAAACGAAGTTTTAGTTTGTTTTGTTTCTGGAAAATGGAATGATGCACAGAAAAACTATTCTACTATAAAAAAGGAAATTTGTTACATAGTTCTGTGTATTGATAAATTCCAAGGAGATCTCTTAAACCAGAGATTCCTTCTTAGAGTTGATCGTAAATCAGCCAAAGAAGTCTTAGAGAAGGACGTTAAAAACGTTGCTTCTAAACATATTTTTTCTCGGTGGAAAGCCTTGCTATCAGCCTTTGATTTTGACATTGAGTTTATTAAAGGAGACTCTAACTCTTTGCCAGACTTCTTAACCAGAGAGTTTTTGCAGGATACTCCTAATATTTGTGTGTTAAATCTTGACAGGTCTCATAGACGCTCAGCCAAACCAGCAATGGAGAGACCCTCTAATGACTTCCTCAAAGGACAATCTTCAGGATCTCAAAAGCAGGGCAACAAAGGCAAGACTCCTGAGCTTAAAGTTCAGATTGATTCTAACTACCTTGACACCATGATCAGAGAAGTAGTTGATATTGAAGATGTGGATACAGTTAGATCTCCAGAGCAAGTAGCTGATCTCTATCTATCTTACTCTCATGATCTACCAGTTTTTCTCCCTAAAACTAGAGAGTTTTTTGAAAAAATTCTGGTTGAAACATGCTCAATTAAAGTCTCTCATAAACTTAGAGATCGTTATAATCTGGCATTCTCAACGGTTAAGATCTTAAAGGTCTTACGTCCTTGTGACTGGGTGGGTGACCTAAGGACTCATAAATATTTTGAAACAAAATCTATGGTTCTTAAATACTTTAATTATTTTGATTACACCCTAGCATGGGAAATGTTTTTATATTATCAAAATGAGCACTATACCCATAGCTGGTTTCTTCACCCTAAGTTTCCCAAAACCATAAATGTTCTGGATTTTCCTGCATGGTTTCAGTCTTGGTTCTATTACTGGGGACCAGTCCCACAGTTTTTTTCCCCTAAGGTTGAAGATATGTTTGATAATTATTTTTAAACCTCAAATGGCCTTTATGAGAATCAAGCCTTATTATCTTTCTATTGTGCCAATGAAATTCCTTGGATCTTTAAATGGTCATATACTATTACTCAGCATGCAGGAACAGGGGTTCATCGGCTTTGCAGACAACTAGCCATTAAATGGTGGTCCAAATTTAATGAGGATAAAATTGAAAATATTCTTCCTCATGTTGTCATTGGTGATATGGGCAAATATGATGCCTCTCAGCAAAAGTTAAAATCCATCCTCAAAGGAATTCCAAAAAATGAAATCCTTGATTTATCAGGAATCATGATGACACAGTCACTATGCTAGACAGTGATGATGAGAAATATGACCCGTTTGGTGGCCCGTACTCTCAGCCTAAATAATGGAGGCATGCTAATGCTTAAAGCATTTTGAGGGGATTTGTCATTTTCTTTAATAATTCATGTTTTGGGTGATAAGATTCTTATCTTATCCTCTCGACTCCATCTTATCCAGGACACGCGACAGCAGCATTTGGTTTTGCTTTTGTTTTTGCTTTTACTTTTGTAAAAGTAGATTCCTTTTTATAAGTTGTTTATTTCTTGTAATCATTTTGTTTCTCCTCGTTCTTATAAGAGGACAGTTATGCCTTTCTGTGAAGGCATCCAAAAAATTTGTACTCAGTTTGTTTCTTAAGTTTTCTGGTGTGTATTATCAAGTTCGAAGTTCTCAAGCTTCCAACTCTATGTAAGTTTGTATGTTATTCAATAATATTCCGCTTATTTTATTTATATCATAATCTCTATATGATCCTGGACAATTGGTATCAGAGCCAAGATAGAGTTTGATCTGATCTTGTTTGAAGATATTTTGACTTCTTTCTTCCTGAATCTGCTCATTTTGTTATAAACATCATCTAAATACTGTTTAGATTAAGCTTATAGTTTTGCTATGGGTAAGTTGGTTGTCATTTAAGGCTGTTGTGTGTATAGTCGTGTTGACATAAATCTCGTAGTAGACTTCCAGCTTTATCAAAACTTGCCTTTATCTTGTTAAGTTTTAGGTACCGCTTATACGCCTAATGGCAAACCTATTCAGAAATCTATCTAAGTCAAGAAGCTCTTCATCTTCTTCTTCTCCTCTTTGGATTCATCTACTAAACAAGTTGTGTCCATTAGGAACATTGAGACCCATTTACGTGATTGGTCTATCCCAAAACTCCTATTTCCCAAGTGTACAATAAAGGCGCTTTTTGTTTAAGTCCGATTATATTATTAAGTCTGCTGAATAGGTCTCTTCCGATAACTCAAGGTCATATGACCGTGGAGATGTTACCCAAAAGATTGCTAGAAGAAGCGGTTGAAAGAGGCTATAAATATTTGCATATCAAGTTAGTCCAAGTTGTGGTCAAACCGCTAACTTAATCGCCTTCCCACTTTCTTTATTGTTGTGTTTAATGGATAAGAGACATCTAAAGTTTAACAATTCTTTGTTTGGATGTATTACCTCATCTCTTTCGGAAGGACCGGTTTACTTTAATAGTTTTCCAAACTTTTCAGTCTCTCTTCTTGATCCCACAATTCTCAAAACCTTAACATTGACTTTATAGACGTCAGGTTTTGATATGGATCCTCTATCCTCTAACATGGCACTCATATATAGAATATATATTAAGGTCATGAATACGATTACTCCAGATATTAATCTTAAGAGTAATTTTATTAAAGATTGTAGAGGAAACTACAGTGTTTCAAATCAACCCTTTGAAGGCTAATATTTCAATTCCTAAGACCTTAAAGTGGGATGATATAGCAATTCCAGAAAATTGGACATTACAAGATGTAATACCTAAAAAGGTACAAGGAGAAAATCATCAACTGGAAGAGGTTACAAAAAATCCAGATGGATCTGTAAATATCAGATTCGGAAATAATAGCTCTATTCATCTTAACTTAGACGAACCTCGATGAAATAGCACGTCATCCATTCCTCAAAGGAATTTGGGAGAAACTTCAAGAAGATCTACGTCTTCCATTCAAGGAGTTATTAATCGGTCAGATGATCCCATCAGTCGTCCAACGTATATGGTTGAAACTCCCTCTGAACTAGAAGTTCCAAGGACTCAAAGTCCTACGGCATCTGATTTTGGTTATTCCGAGAGTATTTATACTCTTAACAATCAGAGTTTAGGTCCGGATCAATCCTTGCTAAAAGCAATGTTTAATTCTGACAAAAACAAAGATAAACGTGAATGTTTCTTTGCTACTTATTCTCTTGAGAATCAAGATCTCATTCGCAACATTTATTACGATTTCTTAAAAGAATCAGGGAAAAATGTTGAATTCTTTGTTTTTCTTAAGCATTGGAGCCGTGCCAAAGGTTATACTTTCCCTTTTGGGGGGATAAGGTGGTAAAGGATAAAAAGGAAAATTCTGTCACCATAAACATGGTAGAAAGTTCTTACAAACCCTACCGGTTGGCCAATGACAAAGACGACAACGAAGTTGTGTCATCAATTCATCCTCCTCCAGCCCCAGTTTTTGTAGGAACTGGAAAGACTAGAGTTGTTCCTTACAAAAAGGTGCTAGATAAAGAGGCTGAAAGAAAGTCTGAAGAAGTTTAGGGGATCAATCAAGTTATAGAACAAAATAATTATACTAATTTATTTCTAAAATCCCTTGGAACACAACTGTCTAGATTGGAAAAGGTTGTTACTTCAAAAGTAAAACTTTTATTTGTTAGTCCATCTCCGACAGAAATCCTTACTACTTCCTCAAAGGAAGGAAAGCTTGTTAGACAGGAGAAGCCATGATCAATCTTATTTAAGCCTCCACCCGAGATGTCTAAAGAGTTTAAACTAGGAACTGCTTCTACAGAAATGTTTGAAGAACTGAAGAATAGATTAGAAAAGTTGTCTTTAAAACGGACATCTACAGGATCTACTTCTCAAGGTCCTTCCATTTCGGTCCTCAAAAATGATGGATTAGATCTTGATGAGATCTTAAATAAAATCCAAGAGGAACAGAAGATCCTCGGGTAAATAGGTTAAAATGGGGAAAGGTTAAAAATCAGCCATTCCTATTATCATCGTCCATCTCCTATTGATGCTCAGTTTGAAAATAGAGCATTTAATGATGGAGTCCAGTTTAGTGGAGAATATATTTGTGAATGGAACCTTGATGGTCTTACCGACTATCAAATAGTAGTTCTTCTAAAACAAATGACGATGTTTGCCCAAGCAGCTAGGATCAAAATGAACTCTGAAAAAAGGATTGCTCAAGCTTTAGCATCTGGTTTCATAGGTCAACTTGGACTTTGGTGGGATAACCTACTAAAAAGCGAAACAAAGGAGAGAATCTTTAATTTTCAAGTTCAAAAGGGCGTCGATGCTATGAACGAGCCCGTGTTTGTGGAGGATGTAGTTAACACTTTGTTGTATTCCATTATGCGCCATTTTGTGGGCAACAATCAGCTGGTAATATCAAGAACGTATGAGCAATTAAGCAACTTAAAGTGCAAATCGCTCTCAGAATTCAAGTACTATCGTGACACATTTTTCTCTAAGGTGTTTAACAGAACAGACTGCAATAGCGATTACTGGAAAGAAAAATTCATTGAAGGTTTACCTGTTTTGAGAGAGAAAAGATAGGAAAGCTAAAGAAAAGAAATTTTTAGTTAACTTAAATTTTTAATTAAACATAACTTATTTCAAATCACAGCAACTCCCTATTTCCTCAATCCTATCTAACAGTCGTTTTTCTTCATTAGCAGTAACATCTCTTCCATTTAACAACAACTTCGTTTTCTCCATTGCTGCAATTAATAAATCTTCATCTTTTTTTGAGTGATATATATGTGTGTTTATATATGTTTGTGTATGTTTATACATATATATATAGGGAAAAATGACTATACACAACCTCACAACCTGTATTTATACAGAGTCTCCAAAACGACAAATCAGAAATCACGCACATAGTAAATCCTCTCAAATCAAAAATTGCATGAGGGCTTCTCTTCTCCCAAATCCGCTTCTATCACTTCTAATCCTTCAGATTCATGATAAGACTGGGCTTCAACCAGGTGTCATTGCTACCATCCCTACTATGAAGTTCATCCGCGAGGCTTTCAGCTCTTTGATTTGATAGATTTTTGTTTCAGGTATGATTTTTGCTTATAATCTCAATCTATCATTTAGATTTTTGTTTTTTGTATGAATTTAATGTTTATAGCATGCTTACCATTTTTATTTCACTTAAAGGGATTTTTACATTTTCTGTTATTGAAATTTAGGCGATTAGGGCTCACTGTATAACTTTTCATTTATACTTGAATCTGAGAATTTGCTAGCTTTTTGCTTTCTCTGATAAATTTTTTTGTATAACATTTGGGATTGTTTCATTTTAGATATATTATTCATGGGTTTAAAATTTAAGGCTGTATTTTCTGGATTTATAACGGACCATGTAATTTAATGTACTTGTTCTGTCTTAAAAATCATATCCAGGAGCTTTTCAAGGCTATGTTTTTATCGAATGATGTTTCAATTAGTTTTAGAGTTGAATGTAGAGTAAGTTTTTGTGTTGAAAAAGGTTTCTTTAGAACTGAACCATTGAGGCTATGATGTAATTTACTATTAAAATGCATTTGATTATTGATTGGTACAATTTTTGATTTTTCTATGAATAATGCTATTTATTATTAATTTGTTCTAGTAAAGTTATCGATTTACCATCATTCGGCTTATTATTTTTTTAATGTAAATCATTTACTGAGTACTAAAGGTAGACCAAGTGAAGTCTCGAGATTTCAATCGGCAGTAGAGGTAGCTCAAGAAGTAGTGAATGTTCGCCATTTCTATGTTTTATCTAAGAAATTAAAATGATATGTTACGCTTGTAAAGCGTCCAAAGTCTAACTATCCCTTTTTATTTACATTTTTACAAAGCTATTTTTATTTACATTTTACAGTGGAATAGCTCTTGGTGAGTTCGTTCCATGGGTGATCTTTATGACGCCCACTCAATAGCCACCTGTTTCTTTATAGGAATTGTATCGCCATCGCAACATTATTAAGCGAAAGAAATCATAGCATTCTATCAAGCTAAATGAATATGTTGGCTAGTCATGCCTCCAACTTCAATCAACCCCCTAGATGTAGCTTCATGACAAGATTTATCAAATAAATAGAGTAAGGTTGTTTTGATCCAAATTTTACAAATCTCTCATTTGATGTTGTAGATCGTTGGAGAGGTATATAAAAGGCGGCGTTGAGCCTTTTGTGGAGTCTCTCGCTCAGAGCTTGTGTAGTATGGGTTGGGAAAGTTATTTTTTCAATGCAAATTTCAGATATGGTTATAAAATATATCAACTGTAAGCCAATTTATCATTGTTTTATTTAGAAACTTGGCATGTAACCAACTTTGAATTCGAGGTTTATCATGCTTTGGTTTTACAATGTAAAAATCATTTAGACAGAAACATCGTTGTTTTACGTAAAAGGTGTTAAAGATTTACTTTCCAAGTAGACAACATATTAAAATGGTATGCACCAAGCAGTTTGTTTCCTTTTGGATTGTAGCATACGAATTTGTGTTCCTTCAAAATAGCAGTAGCAAGCAAAGGCACAAATACAAAGTGGTGGAAATAAAATTCATAAGCCTAGAAAGTTATTCTTAATTAGCCTGTCATTTTAGGCTAAAAGAAACAGAGAGCCACAAATTAGATCTTTCTTATTAATATTTGGACAGAATTTGAAATTCAATTCTGTGAAAGCTTATCCAAAACAAAAATAGCTAATAAAAAAATAGCTCTTCTGAAGGGAAATAATTCAATGAATCAGAAATGGATTCAAAATCACCAAGCTGAGTAAAAACAATTACCTTCCATGAATCCTAGTAGGAACTCTTTTGGGTTACAATAAAAATTCAACACTGAAAAGGAAGTACTCGACTATAAAAACAGAATCTATTCATATCACATACTTCTATAATCTCCTCTATTATCATACGAGGACATGGACAAGCAAATGATTATCCGTACATGGTACATAACTGATTTAGGTTTTTCTTGGAAATAACAGTACAACTGAAAGTTTTCCTATCATCATACATAAGAACTCAGCCATGTTATGTTCTTATTGTAGCTTTTACTTCAGCATAGGTCCTACTAGAATTTTCTAGTTTTCTTGTTTCGGTGTGAGCTATCTGGTGTCTGGCCCTCCATTTTACGCTTTTTTCCAGCTTGTTTCGAACCACCGCCAACACTACCCTTCAATGTATTTGCCTTTCTATTAATAACTGATGGCCTCTTTCTGGTTCGTTCTTTTGGTTTCTGAGCTTTCTGAGTACTAGACTTAAACTTCACTGGTTCAGACTTTTTTGTATGAACCTTCTTTTATACTCTTGATTTTCTTGCCCGCAGGCCCTGATAAGACATCGTTTTCACCTTATTATCTGGTGTTCTATAACCTGCTACAAACTTCTTTGCAGGAGAATTTTTTTTGTTCAGCAGGTGATAAGTTTTTCCTCTTAGATGGTATGGAGTTCAATTTTGAACGATAGAGCCTCAATTCCCGATCTCGGATCTTCAAGTTACTCTTCTTAACTACTAGGTTTGCAGCATCCTGCATCTCAGCTATCACAAAGTTAGGACGATGTTTTAGTCTAAATCACGAGATAAAAGATAAATGCTACAAGCCGTTGAAAATCAAATACGGAGTATAAAGCTTATAGCTAAATAGTTAATTATTTCTACTTTGAGCATTTTCAGACGACCTTCTTTTATAGATTAAATTCAGGTGGCCTTCTCAATCAATATAACTCTAGCTCTAAAAATTTCATTACAAGTGACCCAAATATGTTAAAAACAAAAACATAAAAAGCTAAACTTGTTCGTCATATTTTCTTCTTTCATTTATGGATCAGGTGAGCACTAATATAATTTCTATAGATTTAATGTAAGTTGTCATATCTTAATCTTAAAACACTGGAAGAAGACCCCAAACAGAAACCCAACTTCTGCCACATACCGACCACCCAATACCCAGCCATATAAAAATTATATCTGATATCATAAATTCTGCCTAAATGCCAATACACTGAGTCCAACAAGGAGGTCTCATATGATAATGTGCAAGGAAATAATCCAAAAATTACAGGTCAAACATTCAAATTTTAAGGATAAAATGAGGGTAATTACTTAGCATTTCTAGTTACTTGAACTAATTCCTCATCTGCTAGGAAACTAGTTTCTTAAACTAATGTTAAGGAGGTTCATAAAAATTACAGACATCTCTTATGCCTACAGAAACCACTAGCTTGCCTACTTTTGAATTTTTGGGAGGATAGTACCCCTTGTGAATCACATATTCCCAGGGGATTAAGTATTATATTGAAATCAAATACCATAGCTATAAGGAAAACTTATGAAGTAAGGAAATATGTGCATTAAAACTACAAATTTCCAGATTGTACCTTTGCTTTAAATAAAACATATGCAATACCCTTTCCCATACTTGTACCAGGATCTCTGATGACACGAATGGCTTCAATGCTGGATTCCAAATTGTTAATACCTAAAACCAACTGATAAATTTCTTCATCCTGCCAAAGTGAAGAAAGAGTTCAGTTCAATATAAACAATAACATACGGTGGTTTGCAGTCTATATAATACATAATATAATGCATACAAAATTCACCTTGACATCAAATGGGAGGTTAATAACAAAAATAGTCCTCTTGCTATCATACAGTAGAATATTCTCTCCCTTTAGTTTCTTGCGTGGTGGGAACGCTCTGTCAACACTAATGTGATTTCCTCCAACCTCCAATCACAAGCACGCAACTGCTTGAATCTAATGCTGGAATATATTTGATGAAACATAGAAGTAACTGAACATTCATTACTTCTTGAGCTACCTCTGTACCCGATTGAAATCTCGAGGCTCCCCTTGGTCTACCCTTCGTCTACATCATAGCCTCAATGGTTTAATTCCAAAGAAACCTTTTTCAACATAAAAACTTACTCTACATTCCAAATTTGTATATAAATCCCAAACTCTAAAACTAATTCAAACATCATTCGATAACAATATTCTAAAAGGCGCAAGGTGGGAAGCGGGCGTCCAGGGGGGCCTAGTCGATATTTTTTATTTCAAGTCAATTTTAATATTTTATCTTACATTTATCCTAACAAAATAATAATATAAAGCAAAACAATCTATAATAAAGATAATAAAGGCATTTGCTTAAAGTTTAAACACATCCATATAGCCAATTTTAAAGTTCAAACACAAACATGCAATTGTTCAAAGTTCAAAACACAAACAAATAATAAAAATACAAAATAATAGTCATCATCCCTATATCCCTAACTCTTCATCTCCATATCCCTCCAAGATAATGTCTTCATCGGACTCACACTCATACTCCTCATTTCCCTATTCCTCCATGTCATCATCAGACAAAAAATCTTCTTCATAGAGTTCTCATACTCCAACATTTCTACTACTTTTCCTAGGCTCTAGTACGTTATCCGCTCCGGATTCTTCACTAACTGCCTCCCAAGTAAGGCGCAAACAACCCTCAACTTCATCATCACCACCTTCAACAATCAATCCTTGCGCTTTTGAAGCATCACTTGCTAGTAGCACATCTACTTTCCTATCTTTCTCCCGTTTCTTTTTGTTGTAAAGCCTTGCATTAAATTGGACATAACTAAATTGTTCAACCTTGTTGCGTCTAGTCTATTCCTTTTCTTTGTATGAATCTACAAAAAATGAAAAAAAAAGATTTTTAAAAAATCAAAAAATTATATATTTATATTAGATTTTACTTAATAAACCACAACCACTTACTAGTTACTATATAATTGATATTTGATACTTACCCATCAAAAGTACTCTAATTTCTCTCACACCCGGATGAACTAGTAGTCAACGAAAAAATCCTTGTTGCCATCATTTGCAAGTTGGGTGTACTATTGCCATAATTAGACCACCATCCAACTAGTCATTAAAGATTGTAAATTATTAACAAATATTTTAACAAGTGTTAAATAGTAAAGAAAGATTAAACAATAAATATTTATACCTGGATCATAACTATCATCATTTGTTGCACATCCCGCCGCCGATAAAGTTCTTCTAAACCCACCCTCTTTTTTCTTATACTTCAACAACTCCGTATTTATGAAAAGAATTTTCATATCGAAGTCATCGGGAAAGAACTTCTCAAAACAAGTAAACTTCGCATCCATGACAAGTGGATCACTTTGTATGCTAGGATCTTTAAAAAAGTAATAAGGGTTGTAGGCCGTCAAATGCAATGGACTATCAAGCCGGTCTTTGGCTTTAGCATTAATAATCACGAGAACAGGATGATAATTAGTCTCAATACTTTTGAATACCTCTTTGATCTCTTCCTTTGCTTTTTTGAGTTCTCCATACAAAAAACCCATTGATGGCTTTCGGTCTCCATCAACAAGGCGAAACACCTTTACCAATGGAGCAAACACTTTCAAGCATAGTGTTACTCCATTCCAAAAACTCAAACTCAAGACAATAGCATACGCCATTTTTTCCTTAGTATTTTTTGACCATTTGCATTTATCCCATTCACTACTAGTAAACATATACCTCAACTTCTCTTTCTTTTCCATCAAACTTTGTAAAGTCAAGAAAGAAGTTAAAAATCTAGTAACGCCCGGCCTCACTATGTCTCTCTTTTTTGTATGCTTCCTCATCAATGCCAATGTCTTATGATGTGCATAAATAAAGATAGTAAATGTCTTTGCTTTCTCAATCACTCCCTTAAACTTTGGTAGCTTGCCAATTTCTTCAAGCATGAGGTTCAAAGTGTGAGTGGCACAAGAAGTCCAAAACATATGTGGCCTCTTTATCATTAACAAGTCCGTCGCAACCATGTTGTTGGAAGCATTATCAATAACAACTTGTACTAAATTTTGTTGCCCAACTTGTTCAATGAAATCATTGACATATTTGAAAATATATTCTCTAGTGTGTGCTTCTTCAGAATCTTCTTTAGAAGAAAGAAAAGTTATGTCCTTTTTGCAATTCACACATAAATTCATGATACTTCTTTTCCTATCGGTCCAAGCATCGCATCTGATAGAACAACCATTGAAAGACCATTTTCGAGTCAATCCTCTCTACCTCTTTTTCTCCCTTAGTTGGTATTGGCTTTCAATTTCTTCTCTTTCTTCATCAAATATTATACATCCAACATTTTTTTTTATCTGTTTTCTTCAATCTCTTTCTTTTGTCTCTTTACTTTCATTAAGAATTTTACTTTATCCATCTAATGCGGATTTACACTTTGCTTTATCTTCATTAAGAGCCTTTGGGCACTCTGGCTAAAGTATTTTCTTCATTAAGTAATTTTTCACAATGCAATGTGTTGTCTAATTCTATAAATTGTGCCCAAAGTCCGCAGTAGAAGAAGTTAAAAGGAATAAGCAAGAAAAAAAGAAAAAGATTGAAGAAAATAGAAAAAATTTTAATATAACTGATGAAGAGGGAGAAGAAGAAATTGGAGCGACAGGGTCAAGAAAAAGACCACAATTTATTGGGGCTATTGATACATTTGCATCAACCATAAATCCCTATTCTTCAATGAGTGCAAGTAAAAAGCTACGGCAACAAAATATCAATGACGCACTTTGGAAGGAAAGGACGCATAATGTGCATCAATACATGGCTCGATGGGTGTATGAAGCAAGTATTCCTTTTAATGCTATCGACTATGACAACTTCAAGAGGTTTTGTGAGGCGGTTGGTCAATATGGCCCAGGTTACCAACCTCCAAGCCAATACCAACTAAGGGAGCCATTATTAAAAGAGGAGGTAGAGAGGACTAAGAAGTCACTCAAGAAGCAAGAAGAGGAATGATCTTTCAATAGTTGTTTTATCATGACCATTGCTTGGACCGATAGAAAAAGAAGAAGTATCATGAATTTGTGTGTGAATTGCAAAGAGGGCACAACTTTTCTTTCTTCTAAAGAAGATTATGACGAAGCACACACTGGAGAATATATTTCCAAATATGTTGATGATTTCATTGAACAAGTTGGGCCACAAAATGTAGTGCAAGTTGTTACTGATAATGCTTCCAACAACATGGTCGCGACGGATTTATTAATGATAAAGAGGCCACATATATTTTGGACTTCTTGTGTTGAACCTCATGCTTGAAGGAATTGGCAAGCTACGAATGTGACTCCCCCAAAATAGGTCCACACAGCCCATTCTGAGTCACCAAATACACAGTACAACATACAAATACAACTTCATTTATACAACTGTCATGCAAAATACGACAATACATAAGTTGTGAGTTTTAATACAAATACTATCTCGTAGATAATATCCAAACTCAAATAAAATCCTCATTATAATAATTGTCACACTATTTTACACAATAGTGAGGACTACTATAAGAACCATCTTGGACCATTACTCCACTCCCCGACTAGTCCCAGCTACATTCTCGCCTCCTGAGAAGACCAATGGAACAAAAAAGAAAAGAGTGAGCTCAACTAGCCCAGTAAAGAATATTATGACTAAGATAATATAAAAAAATTATCCTTAGTCCTCAACAGGGAAAATCTGATAGAATACAATAGACAACAAGTTTTAGATCAACAACTGCAGCAAAAATAATAATCAATTAGAAGAGTCAAGTAGAGCATGATGTCTACTATCTTCTATGATTTAAAAGTCCATTATCAATATTGTCTCCCTGTAACACCAATCAATGAATTATCTATGCACTACGGGCCAAAGATAATTATTTCTATCACCAGTGGTCATGATCATGTCAAACACCTGTCCATCTATGCACTACGGGCCGAAGATGACTTTCACCACAAACCTTTATCTGTAACATTAAAGATTATGATTATACCAATACACAATTCCAGGTCATAATCATACCAATCAACGGTCCATCTTTGCACTATGGGCCAAAGATGACTTTCAGCACAATATAAGCATGAGGATGATGACAATGATATAAAGAATCAATCAAGTGAGACCAATGATAAATATTTGAGATTTATAATTTAATTTATCTAGAGTTCAATAATGTCCAAATTGTCAACATGAAGATCAAAACATGGATTCAATTTCAAGAATAAGATTCATAGAAGATAACTTGGACAAAGAAAAGAAAATTAAATTCCGTTATGAATAGTACTCATGAATAGTACCGTATAAATAGTACCCTGAATGAATAGTATCCCGTCATGCAAAGTACCTCGAATGAATAGTATCCCGTCATGCAAATTACCTCGAATGAATAATACTCTGGTATGAATAGTACCCATAAATGGAGAATACAAAAGAAAATGATATCCCTTGACGAGTACAAACGAAATGATATCTCATACAAGTATGAAAGAATATATGAAACTACAAATGGATTTTCACCCCTCATGCGGTAATCCACGTAGACAGATCATTTCCATAATTTAATAAAGAATGAATACAAAGGATTAGTCACCATACATGCGATAATCCGTGTAGACAGGTTACTCCCGCAGATTGATAAAGAATGAATATAAAGGGTTATTCACCATGCATGCGGTAATCCGCATAGACAGATTATTCCCGCATATTAATAAAGAATGAATACGGATGGTTATTCACCACGTATGCGGTAATCCGCGTAGACAGGTTACTCCAGTAGATTAATAAAGAATGAATACGAAGGGTTATACACCATGCATGCGATAATCCGCGTAGACAGGTTACTCCCACAGATTAATAAAAAATGAATAAGAAGGGATATTCACCAGGCATGCGGTAATTCGCATAGACAGGTTATTCCCACAGATTAACAAGGAATAGAATAACAACCCTTATGAGTATTGAAAGAAAATAACATCCTTTATGAATACGAAGGAAATAATACCTCTTACAAATATGAAAAGTAATATCTATTACCTTAGTAGGAGATTGGATACTGCAATAGCGAAGTAACAGAATACTCTTCTTCTTTCTCTCTATAGTTTCTCTCACTATAACTTGTGATTATAACTTTTCTCTTCAAAATTGGTAGGAAATAATGAATGGATGTGAGAATATTTATAGGCTAGGAAAAGGTGGCAAATTAGAAGGTTAATTATACATTAGTACCTTCATCTTTGTCTCTATTTTTAATTTAGTCCCTCAAGTATTATCAATCTTGCATAACGTCCCTAATAGTACTTGCATGTGAACCAATAGTTCCTTGCATGTGAACTAATAGCAATTAATTGCTTATTTATCTGATTAATTACCCGTTTGGTCAATTTAACATCCAGAAATCAACTATTATCAAAATAAATATCAATTTCCACTAACACTAATATTCTCAACACAATGGAAATATTTTTATCAACAATTTCATCTTTGAATTTTCGAAGTTTAACTTTTTTTGAAAAAGTCAACTGTTAACTTTTTGACCAAAAAGTCAACCCCGACAAATTTTATGTTTATAGTCTATTTTGACTAACTTCATCGTCCCGGACTCAAACATCTCGTCCGCGTCTCCAAATTCAACTCCAAACTCAAATTTGAGTTTTAATTTCATTTTCTTATGTTTTATACATAATTTTGCTTTCTTAGTTAGATCAAATTATTTAATTAGTCTTGACTAACTATTAAATTATGTCTCATCATTTATAGCTAATAAATATATATATAACACATTTTTAATCTTTCAACAATTATTCATCATTAATATTATAACTCACAATATTGACAACTAGATCCTTCACAGGAAAGAGGGGGCTTTCCGATAAGAATTTTTCTTTATTGACGCGCAATTAAATAACCTAACCCCTTTCCTCAACAGAACTTTCTAGATATTGTCAATAATGAAAATAATAATATGAATAACGGTGTCGTCTTAATTATTGATTTAATAATATAAAATATTGTGCAGATGATACTGTGACAATAATGAAATCAATAATATGAGATATTATGCAGCAACTACTGTGATAATTATTGAATAAAATTGAGTAACTTCTTACTTAAGCATCAATAATCAGAGATACTGTGCAATACCATGTGCTACTTTTCAATACCGCGTACCACTATGGAACAACGCGTATTATTGTACTTTTATCACCGGATATTTCAACAGTTTAACGGTAAAAGTTTTGTCGTTATTTTTATAAAAATGTTATTTCTGTCGCTTTCCATACGACAGTTATTCCGTTATGTGGTCCACCAATGATTGTGTTGTCATACAAATATTTTCCGACAAAAAGAATATTCCCCGACCAAACGAATATTTTATGACCACTTGCTTACTTTGCAAAATTTGCACATATCACCCTTAACTCTAACATTTTATCAATTTAACCATTTACTGAATAGAATAATAATTATATGAAAAATCGAATACTTTTATTTCATAAAATTCTGCGTCTTACAACCAAAGTTTAAGAGAGTGATTGAGAAAGCAAAGGCATTTACGATCTTTATTTATGCACATTATAAGACATTAGCATTGATGAGGAAGCATACAAAAAGAGAGACATAGTGAGGTCGGGCGCTACTAGATTTGCAACTTCTTTCTTAACTTTGCAATGTTTGATGGAAAATAAAGAGAAGTTGAGGTATATGTTTACTAGTAGTGAATGGGATCAATGCAAATGGTCGAAAAATACTAAGGAAAAAATGGTGTATGCTACTGTCTTGAGTTTGAGTTTTTGGAATGGAGTAACACTATGCTTGAAAGTGGTTGCTCCATTGGTAAAGGTGCTTCGCCTTGTTGATGGAGACCGAAAGCCATCAATGGATTTTTTATATGGAAAACTCAAAAAAGTAAAAGAAGAGATCAAATAGGCATTCAAAAATAATGAGACTAACTATTGTCCCGTTCTCGTGATTATTGATGCTAAAGCCAATGATCGGCTTGATAGTCCATTGTATTTGACGGCCTACCTATTGAACCCATATTACTTCTTTAAAGATCCTAGCATACAAAGTGATCCACTTGTTATGGATGCGATGTTTACTTGTGTTGAGAAGTTCTTTCCCGATGACTTCGATATGCAAAGTCTTGTCATAAATACGGATTTGTTGAAGTATAAGAGAAAAGAGGGTGGGTTTGGAAGACCTTTAGCTGGGGTGGCATGACAAATGATGATAATTATGATCCAGGTATAAATATTTATTGTTTAATCATTCTTTACTATTTCATACATGTTAAAATATTTGTTAATAATTTACTATCTTTAATGACTAGTTGGATGGTGGTCCAATTATGGCAATAGTACACCCAATTTGCAAAGGATGGCAACAAGGATTCTTTCGTTGACTACTAGTTCATCTGGGTGTGAGAGAAATTGGAGTACTTTTGAGGGGGTAAGTATAAACTATCAAGTATATAGTAACTAGTAAGTGGTTGTGGTTTATTAAGTAAAATCTCATATAAATATATAATTTTTGATTTTTTTAAATCTTTTTTTCATTTTTTGTAGATTCATACAAAGAAAAGGAATAGACTAGACACTACAAGGTTGAACAATTTAGTCTATGTCCAATTTAATGCAAGGCATAACAACAAAAAGAAACGGAGAGAGAGAGATAGGAAAGTAGATGTGCTACTAGAAAGTGATGCTTCAAAAGCGCAAGGATGGATTGTTAAAGGAGGTAATGATGAAGTTGAGGGTTGTTTGGGCCTTACTTGGAAGGCAGTTGGTGAAGCATCCGGAGCGGATAGCGTGCTAGAGCCTAGGAAAAGTAGTAAAAATGTTGGAGCAAGAGAACTCCATGAAGAAGATTTTTGTCTAATGATGACACGAAGGAAGAGGGAGATGAGGAGTTTGAGTGTGAGTCCAATGAAGACATTATCTTGGAGGGATATGGAGAAGAAGAGTTAGAGATATAGAGGGATATGGGGATGAGGACTATTAGTTTGTATTTTTGATTATTTGTTTGTGTTTGAATTTTTAACAATTGCATGTTTGTGTTTGAACTTTGAAATTGGCTATATGGATGTGTTTAAACTTTAAACAAATGTCTTTATTATCTTTATTATAGATTGTTTTGCTTTATATTAATATTTTGTTAGGATAAATATAAGATAAAATATTAAAATTGACTTACAATAAAAAATCTCGCCTAGGCCCTTCAGGCGCTAGGCCCCCTGGTCGTCCGCCTCCCGCTTAGCGCTTTTTAGAACATTGCTTCCAGCTGACCTCTCCAAGTCTCTAGTCTTAGTCAAAGAATTTTTGTCTTTCTCATAGATACATAAAATAAACTAACTCTACTTTTTCCTTTTTACAAAAGATTGTTTTGGTTTTTGCTTCTAAAGTAAGCAAATAAAGTTTAGTACAGATGTATATTTGATACTTCTCAACTAAGCAGATATACAAGTTAGGAACAAATATTTAAGTAAAAGTTCAAGACTTTTATGTTATATGTTTCTGTGTATACAGATGTGAAAATTGATACACTTGTATAAAGATTTTTCTTTTATTTAATAAAGAATGTGCTTCTATGATTTAAACAAATTTAGAAAGAATTTCTCTTTAGAGTGTATTTCTATGGTTTAGAAAGGTTTTTCTTTATAAATAAAGAGTGTTTTTCTATGGCTTAAACTGATATAAAAGATGAGTTTGGATAACAATTTAAATTACTTATATAATGCGACAAGTAATTTATGAATAAGTAAGTTTGTGTATAAAATACTTGTGGTAACAGTTATCAAGTTTAATAGATTAATTAGTTAAATAATACTTGATGTATCAAATAAATTTGTTTCACTCAAAGATATATATTTTTGTATATTTGATCTATGTTGTGAAAATTTTGCCACTTAGGATTTCAAAGACCGTTCATATAATATTCTTCGTTAAGAAATATCTCTGAATATCGGTATCTAAGTACTGATTAAATTGTTCGTTTCACAATCTGATAATTATATAAATATTATGTAATATTTATATAATGTATCTATATCAATAAAAAGCCACAAAGGATTTTAAAGACCGTTCGAAGAATTTCAAAGAAATTACTTCCGAATTATATCAGTATCTAAGTACTAGCTTTTTGCTTGATATTAATAGATGATATATATATATATATATATATATATATATATATATATATATAAACAAATATGAGATAATATAAGCAATAATAAATTAATAACTTATCTCAGATATTTTGACCAATTTTTCTCTTCGAAGTAGAATTAGAACTTTGATAAGAAGAGAGAGTGAAAGCTTACGTTGACAGAATGTAGGCAAGGAGAGTAAGCTTTTTTGATTTGTAAATTGGTAAATAAAAATGAATGAAAAGCCTCCTATTTAAAGGATTTTTAAAATTAGGAAAAACAGGTAATTTAAAATTTTGATTTTTAAAATCAATGGTCCATATCTGATTAGAAAGAAATGAGTTTTTGGATCAATTTAAATCACCCGGATTGGCTAGAGTTTGGCCCATCAAAATTGTTTCTAACATGCATGCCCATAGTTTTAAATATTTGTCAGCCTTCACATAACAAGACATAAGACTTCTTTCTTTTTCAAAGGCACACCACTTTGCACAAACATTCACATCAAGCACTCACACACATGGCACACACGGCACACACTCACATGCACACACATGCACATATTATAGCTATATTATATACTACCTTCGTTCCTAAAAGATTGTCGTTTAAGATTTTTGCACATGGATTAAGAAAGTAACATTTACCAAGTAAAATTTATTTGAAATTCCATCACTACCCCTTTATGGAAAGTTGAAAACTATTAATACAAGAGAGAGAATTTCTTGGGACAATGAGAGAAGGTAGGGGTAATATAGGAAAGTAAATAATTTATTCTCCTTGAAAGTTGTAAACGATAAACTTTTTGGAACAAATTTTACCTTCTAAAGCGACATTCTTTTAGGAACGGATGGAGTATATACTTAACACACACACACACACATACACACACACATATATATATATATATATATATACACGGTCCGGATCTTAAGCTCACCCATTATCTAGATCACCTTGGTCACCCCTCTCCAACGAATGAATTTGATTTGACGATTCTTGGTCCGTCGCTATATATAGTAGAACTGTTGTCTTAACTTTTAGCGACCAGACCTAACATATATAGCAGACTGTATTAAATTGTCGCCTCATTCATCGCTAAAAGGGGGTGAGTTATGTGAGCTAGATAAAGGTGAGCTTAAGATCTAGACTGTAATGTGTGTATATATATATATATATATATATATATATATATATATTTAGAAATTTTCTTTTCTTTTTACAGCAAAAAGATTTATAAAATTGTTTTTTGAAAAGAAATAGGAATTTACTTGCCTTAAGAAATTTTACTTTATGAATTAATTTATTTAACACTTGATATTAGATTTATCAAGGTCAATAAAATAAATTCAATAGGAGCTTGAAAAAATATTTTGGTCAATATAAATCATATAATTAAAACTATTTTAATATTTTAATCTTATGGAGAGGATTCTACCTGTTTGACCTTTTTACCTAATTTGTTATCATCAAAATAAAAAACTACCAGATTTGGAGACCTATCAATTTTGTATCATATTATTACTTAATTAAGTTAATTGTGATGGTCACAATTTTATTTTTCAAAAATTCTGCTAAAAAGTTAAAACATCATAAAATACTTAGTAATTATGTATATAGAATATATCTAATAATAATTTTATTTTAATAATTTATTTAATTGGATCATAATAATGGTAATTTTGAAATTTAAAATATGGGTTGACCTATATTTGAACCATAACTATATGGTTTCAACCCACACAACTCATATTAAAAATAGTTAATATGGTTTTAGTTGTTAAATGGAACCATAACCAAATTTTGTAAACCAAAACTAACGCATACCCATATTTTGTCAGACTTATAATGAGTAGATGTAGATCTTACACTATGTTTCTGAGTTTTGAACAGAAAAGAAAAGAATAGAAAACTTAAATTAGAACAAAAAAGAAAAGAATAGAAAACTTAAAGTTTTTCTTTGTGTTGTTTCTGAGTTTTTAATAGAAAAGAATAGAAAATTTAAAATTGAGGACATGAGTTGTAATTTAAAATTTATTATATTAAAAGTTGAGGATAATATGGAAATTATAAAAATATTACTTATTCCAATTTCTTTTCCGTCCAAATCAGGCCAATTTTGGACGAAAAACTTTGGCAAGAAAAGTGGCCAAATTTTCTATCCATTTCTTTTCTTTTCCGTTTATTAAAAAACTCAGAAACATAAGAATTGGAAAGAAAACTTAAATTTTTCGTCTATTTCTTTTCTTTTCTGTCCATTTTAAAACTCAGAAACAGAGCGTTAGGAAAGTAAGGATGGAAAAAGGGTGCTGAAATTTTAAATTAGTTTGTTTCAATTTTAGTATATATGTTTAAATTTTAATTTTGGTTTTGTACTTTGATAATATAAGATAAAGTTGCCCTTAAAAAAAGGGCCGGGTCGAATTTTCGACGGATTTAGTGAAAATTGGGGAAAGGAACAAAATTGACACTAATTGGTCATTTTAAGGACCCAAAAAATGAATTTTAGGTACAATTTTGACATTTGGTAATAATTTGGAGAGAAAAAAGTGTCATTCAATCTTTCATTCTTGTACTCTCTATTACTCCCTCCATCCCATTATATCTGACGTTCTAGAGTGCTTCACTTAGATTAAGAATGGATGTAGTTTTACTATTTTACCCTTAATGAATACTTTGATCTCATTTAATTCTTCATTTGTTCCTCTTTCTTCCTCATCTTGTCCCTCTTCTTCTATCTGTTCTTCTGTCTGTTCATCTTCACTTGAGAATAAAATCTGATAATTTTCTCTCTCTACCTCTTCTATAAAATATGTTCATCTCCATCCCTCGTTCCTCTACAAACTTTCTCTCTCTACCTCTTCTATACCTCCTCTCTCTCTAAACTTTCTCACTCTATCTTCTCTGCCATCTCAATCGCAACGGCAGGCAAACGAAAGGAAAAGGAAGGTCGGTCGGTCGGTCCATTATATAAAAAGGAGTTTGCCTTTTTTGGCCCATTATTAGTACTCTTGTTTACAAAAACTCCTTTTGACGAAAGGAAAAGGAGTTTTCCCATCTCGTCTCCCATCTCTCCGTTTACAAAAAATAGGCAAAATAGGAAAAGTAATTGCAATGGCAGGCAATCGCAATCGCAATGGCAGAAAAAGGAAAAGGTCATAGCGGGGGCGGTGGAGGCGCTCATCGACAGATTGCCAGATTTTGAGAAATGCGACGCGGAGAGAGCCTTAGCCACAGTGGAGCTCCTCTGTCGGATTCAATCAGGACGTGAGGCATTTGTGGCCCACGCTCTGGCCGACTCTGTTGGACTAAAATAGGAGTATTAATGGTGGTGGAGAAGGAAAGGTAAAGAAGGAAAAAAATAGGCAAAATAGTCTTAATTTTGTAGAACGTCAAATATTTTGGGAAAAAAAATACTCTAGAATGTCAGATATAATGAGATGGAGGGAGTATAATTTTTTTTTTTCTCAAATGTAGAGTGAATCAAAAAATAGTGGAATCACGCGTGCACACGCACACTTATGGATGACACAAAAGCGCACACACTTGTAGATGATACCAAAGCACACAGTTAATTTGTTTAAGCAACTTCTTTAAATAAAAATGGAAAACTTAAGGAATGCACACACTTAATTTGTTTAAGCAACTTCTTTAAATAAAAATAGAAAACTTAGGAATGCAGTAATCATGATTTATGAAAGTCGTAGGTTACTAACACTTTTCATCCGCTTAAGCAAACCTTCAAACGTCAAGAATCTCGGTTGCAGTTCAATTTAATAAAATTATATTTTAATGGCCCTTTCAATTAAAATTATAAAATTCAGATGAGCTGGTACATCCACTTAACAATATACAAACTAGTAAAATAATAAAACAATCATTAATGAAATCATCAAACCTACATTGTTTTGGGTTATTGTCGTAACCAAACAGTGACAATTACAGCCATGTTAGCCAATTTTATTCTTCATTTGTCATCTTTCTTGAAGTTCAAGGAGTTAAGAATTTACTATCCATGTGAAGCATGGGCATTTGTTATGATATTTGTAGCTAATTAAATTAATACTGCTAATAAGGTTTGTCTCTCTCTTTCAATTGGCTCAAGTAATAAAGAGGAGAAACACCAATACATTGTTCTATCATGGTGACATACGAACACATCATTAATCATAATAAAAGTACTACTTGTTTTATAATCTAAGTTTTCATATTAATTTTAAATTTAAAAATGTCTTGCATCGTTTTTTAAAATGTTAATAATGATATACAAGTTCCGTATCAAATAACGGGATAAAATTATTATTGATTTTTGAAGTTCAATTTAAAATATTTTTAAACACAAAATTAAGATATTGCAAACGAGTCGAGCCGAGTTAGATTGTAACTTGTCGAGCTTAAACTCAACTAAAAATTAAACGAGCTTGAGTCGAGCCAAGCTTTTAAACGAGTCTCAATATATTGTTAATGTCGTTCCTAAGCACGGGTGGGAGGGTCGATCGCCTTGGGCCCCCAATCAGGACGGCCCAGAATTTTTTTTATATATATAGTATTTATGTGTGTGAAATTAAAAATATAAAAGGATCCTTAACACTAATATACAACAATTAGAAAGTAATTACAAAAATAAAACATCCACAAAATAATTACAAAAATAATACAACACAATATTACGTTGCTAAAATTACGCATCATTAACTCCCTACACGTCAGTTACCGACTTTTATATTTGCAACTAACTGCATCTAAATTCAAGCAAATGAAAAAAACATGCAACTTTGATATCGAAAAAAAAGATCAACGACATATCTTTCGGAGAAGACGAAATCTTTTGTCGCGACGCAACTCTTAGAACGGAGAAGAACATAAAAGATCAACAACAACTTCAAGATCAGTAACCAGAAACTTACGTACTGCAGTGACTGTTGATCGTTGATCAATTCGATACAAATTTGTATACTGAGGTATTTGAGTTTAAATTTTATATGCATATAGTTACCCGTGCTTACTATGTATTCATATATTGGTTACCTTTCTTAAGTTTTTTGCTCTTTAAATGGTCACAAAGTCAGAATACTGAATGTTTTGATTATGTTTTATATTCTGGTTACTAAATAAATATAAATTGGTTACTGTTTATTATTTATTTGGTTGTTGTATAATGTTTATTTGCTTGCTTTATACTTTTAAAGTATATTCTACTGATGTTTTTTTATTAATGGTTACTTATAAAATACATTGGTTACCTTCCTGCAACTGTTGGTTACTGACTAATGCTGACTTGGTTAATGTGTAAAATTATAATGGTTACTGCATAATATTACTGACTAATGCTGACTTCGTTACTGACTACTGCTGACTTGGTTACTGTGTAAAATTATAATGTTATTGTGTTTTATAATTGTTTCTTTTATATTGGTGGTTACTTATTGACTACATTGGTTACATTCATGCAACTGTTAATCTGATTATATATATTGGTTGTTGTATACTATTTAATTGGTTAATGTATAATGTTTATTTGGTTGCTGAATAAAATTAATGTACACTTGTACTGATATTTTTTATATTCATGGTTACTTGTTAGCTACATTGGTTACCTTCTTACAACTGTTAGTCTTTAGTTGGTAATAAACACATTATACTGGTTGTTTTTTACTATAAAATGCAATGGAGAATGTGTTTATCTTATGGTTACTAAATAGATATGTGTTGGTTACTGTCTAATTTGGATTTGGTTACTGTATAATGTTGTTATGATTACTGTATAATATCAGGGTGTTTTATATTAGTTTGTTTTATGATGATGGTTGGTTATTGGCTACATTGGTCACCTTCATAGAATTGTTATAATTTAATTGGTAACAAATATCATTATACTGATTGTTTCCATTATAATATGAATGTACAAATGTGTTTTATGTTCTGGTTACTAACATTATGTAGTTTGGTTACTGTCTAACATTGATTTGGTTACTTAACAATATTTATTCTGTTGTCAGACATGGAGATGATTCCAGTTGTACTTTATTTCAACAGAACATGAACTGATAGTAACCGATACAACAAATTTGAAGTTACCGGCATACTAGTTCCATCAACTAGTTCGCTCAGAGAAATACAAAACTTGATATGCAGTGCATTACGACTAGACACAAACACAACAACATTGTCAATCAAATTTCAGATTATAAGCGACATTCCACCGATCAGTATATTAGATGAAGAAACCTTTAGATTCTTTATTGAAGTCAGTAAAAAATCTGATGAACAAGGCAAATTACCATTGATTATAGATAATGAACACAAAAAGGGGACGCACAACAATCTTACAGAACTTGATAAATGTAGAAGAAACTATAATTCACGATGTAACGCCAATCAGATCAACACAAGAGAATTCAGCAGTAGTTCCACTAGCAACACAAGATTGCCAAATTGGAACGCAATATGTTGATCAGCTTGCCATGGAAGTTATTGAACAACAACGAGACAGACAACATGACAAATCATGCACAGAAGAGTGATATGATGATGTAATAACAGATCCGAATGAACGTGAAGTAAAAGTACATCAAACTTATAAAGACAAAAAAATCCTATCACAAGCAATGAGGCTGCATTCAATCAGGAAAAACAGACAACACCAAGTTCGATGAACAGGTCGTAGAGACTTTGCGCTAGTGTGCATAGATAATGAAAATTGCATATAGAAGATGAGAGCATCAAGGTTTCAAAAAACCAGTATGTTCAAGGTGAGAGAATTCAATGACATTCACATGTGTTCGGTCAACGTATTGTTGGGAGACCACAGACAGGCAAATAGTGAGTTGGTCAGTGAATGCATAATGCACAAATTAACAAATTTGAAGAAAAAAAACACATGAACCGATATTGTGGATGACATGATGGCAGAATATAATGTGTCTACCTCTTACCAAAAAGCATGGAGATCGAAGGAGAAAGCATTGGAAAAGGTGAGAGAAAATCCACACGACTACTCACTGATCCCATCATGGTTGCACATGCTGAAGAAAATAAATTCAGGTAACACTTTAAAACAGTTTATTGGTTTTCATAATTAGTTGGTTACCCAAGACAACTGACTTGGTTACCTTAATATGCAGGTTTAGTTACTAACTGTACCGTACAATCAACTTATGTTGAATTAATATTTTGTGTATCATAAATATCTACACAAAAGATTACACATTAATGATATTCTGGACACCATATGCACCGTCTTGGAAACATTAATATGGTAATTAGTTGGATACCATTAACCATATGAATGGTTACCAATTACCAGTGATTTGGATATTGTATGCTACTTGTAATTGTAATGATATTGTTGATGTTTCATATCAGGTTCCGTCACAGCCCTTGAGTTGGAAACAAATGGTCGTTTCAAGTATTTATTCTTTGCCATTGGAGCATCCATTCAAGCATGACACCATTGCTTTCCAATCATTGTAATCGATGGCACGTTCATACAATCAACTTACGGGGGGACACTACTGATAGCAAGCACACAAGATGCAAACAGAAACATTGTTCCGATTGCTTTTGCAGTGGTTGACAGCGAAAATGAATTATCTTGGAGATGGTTTTTCATTAATTTGAGAATTATTTGTGGAGTTAGGGAAGACCAATGCATTGTTTCAAATAGACATGAAGCCATTATACAGGGACTGAATTTTGTGTTTCCAGATGTCATGCATGGTTCGTGTACATACCATGTACTGAAAAATATAAAAAACAGATTCAAAAAAAAAGGAGAAGAACTCAAACAGGCATACAACGGGGCTTGTAGAGCTTACACTATTGAATAATTCAAGAAACACATGGCTGAACTTGATGCGATTAATCCTCGAATAAGGACATATTTAGAGGAAGAGGTCAAGTTGGAGAAGTGCACCAGGCTCCATGGGACTATAAGCAGGTACTCGACAATGACTTCAAACACCACCGAATCTATTAACAATGCAATCAAGTTGATCAGGGATCTTCCAGTTGCGTCAATGATTGAATGCCTACGTTGTCTAGTTCAAAGATGGTATTTCATAAATAAACAAGCAGCTATATCAACATTCACAACACTTTCCACAACAGCTGAGGGGAGGTTGCAATCTAATATCATTAAATCAAAGAAACTTAAGGTAATTAATACAAATTTTAAATTATTACATCCTAAGTTGCATTTGCATTTTATGGAAACCTATTTGTTCACTATTGGTTACCTGTATATGTTGATAATTTTAACAACATTAAATATAACTAAAATTATTTAGATGCAGACAAACTAAATATTTATGCATACTAACGACACACTTAATTTGTGTTGTAAGTTGAGACATCAAACTTAGTGATTTTCACTGTTTACGATGTCACTAAACAATATATTATGGACATCGAACAAAAGACATGCATATGCCGTAAATTTCAGTATCATGAGATGCCTTGTCCAAGACGTCACTTCTTTGTATATAAGAAGTGAAATTTAAGTCATTATGATTTTTGCTCAAAAAATTACTCTAAAACAACTTTGGTCGACACATATTCAAATTTCCATCCCGCCAGTTAGATGACAAAGAGAACTGGATGTACCGTAAAGAAGTAAGAAACATATGTGTAAAATCACCGAACAAAAGAAGACCAGCGGGAAGACCAAAAATAGGGAGGTACAAACACGGATATGAAAACAAAATTCAAAACAAATGCAGCAGGTGCCAGGAAAAAGGGCATAACAGAAAAAACATGCAATAATCCACCGATTTTAAGACCAAAAAAGGTCTAATATAGTACATAAACATAAAGAGTGTAAATACAGGAATATATAATTGTTTACTATGAGTAACCATTAACCACATGGTTGTAACATTTTTGATGGTGTACAGTAACCAAAATTGTTAATGATTAATATTTTGATTTTTGATTACATAATGAGTTGTCAATATAAAACAAACATATACATTGAACATTTGGTAACTATTCTAAAACATTTTTATGTAAATTTGGTTACCATCTAAAATAAAATGGTTACCCCTATATTCATGTTTAGTTACCACCAGCTAGATAACTATGTAATTTAAAAGTATCCATCAGCTAGATAAATGGGAACCCACACATGTACACTAAGCACTTGATAACTGTTCCAATTTAAGTTGTAAATTATTTGGTTACTGACAGAAACTAAAATGGTTACCCTTATATGCATGTTTGGATACCAACTGTACATCTCAAAAATATCTTTATTTTAATATGAGATTATAAATTACCATCATATATATAAATGAGAACTCTTAATTGGAATTTCTTATTCCATCATGATGATAGACTATAAATAAAACACATACATTTAACATTTTATAACATTCCTGATACAAACTTATAATTGTTTGGTTACCAACAAAAACAAAAATGGTTAACATATATGTAGTTTTGGATACCAACCTAACATTTCAACTTAAATAGCTGATATATACTGTTTTGAATCAATTTGCTTACTTATAAAAAATAAAATGGTTACCTCTATATGCAGAACAAGTCTTAATGGTAACCAAAACAGAAACATCGTGTAATGAAATCCAGTTTAGAAAAGTATGTATATTAAAAAATTACATATTAATCAAAAAAAAATTAACCAAAATCCCTCATTGATTGCACAATAATAGTAGTCAAAAGCCATTAAATAACAGTAAACACAATATAATAAATAAGTAACCAAATAGTTACATAAAAGTAACCAGAACATGTTTTAATTATAACCAAAACATAAACAACCTGTATATCCAACCCAGTTTAGGCAACGCATGTATACTATCACATGTACATTTAACACTTGATATATATCCTGATACAAGCTTGTAACTATCTAGTTACTGTTAAAAAATAAAATGGTTACCTTTTTATATATGTTTGGTTACCAACTGTACATTTCAAAATAATGTATCAAACACAACTTAGAAGAAACAAATATGAACCAACAAACAATATCACTTTCATTACTGGTAATATAATCAAATATTTAATCCCATCTACATAAGCTCCAATAAACATCACAAACCATAAAAAAATGTTGTGTATATCCAACAAAAAATAAAATACAAAACACAACTCATAAGGACAAAACAACGAGGACCGAACTAATCAAAATCTAAAAAAAAATCTTCCTGGAAATTCTCTATCAGTCTCATATCCCTCTAACTGTTTGTTTCTTGCATGCATATAGAGGTTTGTGCATAATTTCTTCCGATACTGCGCAATGAAGAATGGAATAGGAATTTCAGCAAACTTCTGGTGAATAACATGCTCAGCGAAATAAATCGTGAACATCCCACAATCACTGTACAAACAAAAAAAAGATAACAAAAATTAAAACTAAAATCAACCTAGATGTAATAATTAAATAAATGTAAACCTTATCCCTCAACTTGTTCAGGAACCGCCTCTGCAAATTCCAATTCAATTATATCATCTTCTTCCTTATTGCGATACGGTACACTGCTAAAGTCAATGTCAGACCTATCCCTCCAAAAACCACTCTTGCGCAGTATTGTGGGTAGAATTAAGATATATGGCTCACAAACATCCATAATTTTTGTTTACATGGTTTTCCTATTTGGCTGCAGAGAATTGTAAATTATTAGACATCTACGATGCACATAAAATGTCAGCAAAAACTAGTGATCCAGTGATGACATATGAATGGAAAACAACACGTAATCAACATTTTTCCATAGTGTGTTAACATCCATGAACAACTCATGAATGTATTCAGCAACATCACCCTGCCCAGACAAAATACTCTTATCAACATTTTTACTTGTATATTCCTCGAAAAGAGCAGTCATCTTGCCATGAAACCAACAGTCCGTGGTTGTTGCCCTTATATGAACACTTTTGGAATGTTTGGCCAGTTTACGAAAATAATATAACGCAACATTGATGTGCTGAACCAAGAAAAAACATAAGATATTAACAGTTGCTAAAAAATGTAACTATGTAATGAATATAACCAACACTGTTAACACTAGTTACTGAACCAACTAAATAATTTAACCATAACTAGAAAAACATAATTTAAAAAAAAAGAACTCATATCGTCGTCTAACCATTGTCCAGGAGTCTTTAATTTGTAGAACTACATTTTTGATGATATTGGGACAGACCCAAATACAAAAGCAGGTTCAATTTTTTCATTCTTTCTAGGGAATTTGTCGGTCCTTCAATTTAAAAGCATATTAGTATACACGCTAACATTAACCATTACCATATTAGTATACACACTAACCAAAATCAGACTTGAACAGTCAATAATTAACATACTAATCAACAACTGAACTGTAAACAGTTACCTGGTAACCAATAAATATTAATATAATAACCATAATCAAATAGTAACCAATACATAACAAAACAGTAACCAAAACATGAAATAATAGTAACCAGGCTATAATTTAATAGTAACCAAAACAGAATCATCATGTAATCAACTATAATTTAAGCAACTTGAATGTACTAAACAAATACCTAGTAATCAAATATAATATAAAGTAACAAACACTTTACTTCAATGGAGCATTAGCATAAATCAAATATAACATAATAGTAACCAAAATATAATATAGTAGTAACCAAAACCTAATATGACAGTAACCAGAATATAATAGGATAGTAAATCAAAGAAATATAATGTAATCAAGACCAATTTAACCAACCTGTGTATACCTAACAATTACATAGTAACCAATATAATATAATAGTAACCAAAATCCCATTTTGAGAGCACAAAAATGGTATCTAAATCATAATATAACAGTAACCATAACATGATAAAGCAGTAACCAAAACACAATATAATAGTAACCATAACATTTATTTAATTTTAACCATATGTTTCTACAAGAAAACAAATTTATTTGTTTCATAAAAAACTATAGCATTGTTAAACAACAAAAAACAAACCTTTTCATGTTGTTTAGTCCAATTTTAAACCATTGTTCAAACAATGCCTCTTCGTATTTTGACGGCATATCCATGCATACTTTGGGGAATGCAGAAAGACCTGCAAGTATTTGACTGGCACCCACGGTGGTAGACAATGAATCAGTCGATCCAAACTTTGATGTATATGGAGACCGCAAAACGGCACTCTTTGAATGCTCACGGACAAGTCTACCACCGGCTTTATGGACGTTTTTCTCCAACTCATCACACTGAACTATGTCCTGTGTGGTCAGAACCATCTGATCAAATGCAGACTTATTTTCTGCCTCACATTTATTCCCCTTTTTCA
The DNA here is from genome assembly GCA_020205605.1 of Panax ginseng. Classification (NCBI taxonomy): domain Eukaryota; kingdom Viridiplantae; phylum Streptophyta; class Magnoliopsida; order Apiales; family Araliaceae; genus Panax; species Panax ginseng. The sequence continues at coordinate 55,573,783 of CM035131.1, read as the reverse complement.
ATTGACATAAAAGGTAACAGATACAATTAGATTTTCAACATAAACACATGCAGTTAACTAATATTTTCAATAACAAACTGACTGAACAATAACCGACAGACTAAGATGAACATATTATAATAGTAACCAAAACAAAATAAATTAGTAACCAAATCATAATATAATAGTAACCAACACACATTGTAATAGTAACCAACCCACAGTATAATAGTAACCATAACATATATAATAGTAACCAAATCACAATATAACAATAACCAAAACCTAGAGAGCATGTAAAAAAAAGATGGCATGTCGTTATAACACTAACCTCATTAACAACATATACAACAATCTCTTTCTGAGTGCATTGGCTTAATATGTCAAAAGATGGCATGTCATTATTCTTGCCAATCTGTGAAAAATAAAAAACAACCAATTAATCATTAAAACAAAAGAAATATAACACATAACAAAACAAACAAATATGTCTAACCTTGACATTTTCTTCATCATCATTATTTTTTATTTCATGATGTTCTTCAACCATAACATCACGTTCAACTTCATTACCAATCTCAATTTCATTCCCATCCTTCTTCTCAACGAAATTTGACACATCATCACCATCATTATTCTTATTCAGTTTTGAACCATCATCAACATCCTCATCAATATGGGGCTCTTTCACCATAACATCATGTTCACACTCTTTAACAACTTCAGTTTTAAACTCATCATTCTTCTCATCAGCTTTCAACCCATCATCACCATCCTCATCATCATCATTATAATTTCCTTTAAAAACATCAACATCCTCATCAGCAACATCATCAGCTTCATCAGCTTCATCATCATCATCATCATCATCATCATCATCATCATCATCATCATCACCAGCATCATCAAAATCAGAATCATCATCAGAATCACCATCAACTTTTTTGTCCCCAACGTCTTTGATCCCGCGTAACTCATCTCTAATAATGAACCTAAAGTCCCTATATATCTGAACGTGTAAAATCCGCATCTCATCTCTAATATCAGCCCACAATTTTTTAATGTCTTTCTTAATTTCAAACACTTTCTTCTCCAACGGCCTAAACCGTGCAACAATTGCATCTTTAACGTCAGATATATTAAATCCAATGTTATCAACCTTCATTTTTTTTTCAACCTTCTTATCAGCATCCTTCCCATTGAAAAAGTTAAGCCCGCCCAAATCAAGCCGATCCTTCTCCTTGGTCGTTGGAATCAAACTTTTTATCCTCAGTTGAAAAATATTAATTACACTTTAATATATCATCTAACAAACATTATACAATTAAAATTTAAAAAATCAGTAAATAAAGAATCATAAAATATAATCAGTAACCAAATACATGTGTACATGTAACCAACTGTATAGTAATCAGTAACCAAATACATATGTAAAGGTAACCAAATGTGTATATTTAGGTAACCAACAACATTGTTATTAGTAACCTGCATGTAATATAATCAGTAACCAAATGTGTATATTCAGGTAACCAACAACATTGTTATTATTAACATGAATATAATATAATCAGTAACCAAAGACGTATATAAAGGTAACTAACTACATTGTTAGTAGTAAACTTCACAAAATATAATTAGTAACAAATTCTATAACTAAAGGTAACCAATTACATTCTTAGTAGTAAACTGCATACCTGTCCGGAATAAAATACTAAGTCGTTCAGCTTGTCATTTGTAGGGGGCTTCACTAGCTCCTTCCATCTAAATAAACGAACATCTGATGGATGCTTGTCATTACATATACCCCAAGCTTTGAATATCGGAATGGTTTCAAACATAAACACTTGGAATACATAAGGAAGCTCATTCAACTTGTACAATTTGGTATAATGCTCCTTATAGAAATTATATATCGAACCACCATTCCTTCCTTTCTTCAAACGCCCCTTCAAAGCATTGGACAAAGAGTACTTTCCCCTAAGGTAAACTACTAACATCACCAAAACATAAAAAATTAACCATTGCCCCATCTACATAGTTTTCAGAAACTATGGATAGAATGAAATTAAACACCAACAAAATCATTGGCATCTTAACAGCCTCATCATCATCATCAAAAACTGCCTTCCGATATACCCTACCTATACTACTACGCGTCACAGCTTCGTCCCCAAAAAACTTTTCAACCAGCAGATTCTCTATACCTTTGTATGCAGTTATGTCATCCTCACCTTCCCATCTCAACCCAGAAATCAGACAAAACTCTGGCAAACCAAACCTTACCCTTTTCTCTCCGAACAAAAACCACATTTCACCATCATCCCTCTGGTGAATCTCCCTCACAAGAGCATGGTGAAGAATCTGGGAATACATTTGGTGCTCACCAAACTACAGAAAATTCCCAAAACATGATGCCTTAAACTTCTCCAACTGACTTTGTAAAACCCTGACTTTTATAAAATAAAAGTCTAATTTAATTTATGATTATTATTCTAAAACTGTAAAATGTTAAATGATAAATGGTCAAAAGGACAATTAAATGGATAAGTGAGTAAACAAAAGAGGAGATATTAAACTTATAGAATGTGGTCACATGGGCGGATAAGGCTGATAAGGGAAGGATGATTGCTGATACTTCCAAGCCTTTCCCCAATTTCTTTCCTAACATTTTGCTGATTGGACCATTTATTTTGTGGGACATGAGGGAAGAATAATGGCAAAATTATTAAGCCTAATAAAGCATTCTCTTCAGCCTTCTCTTGGGAGGGGATTACTCCTGCACAAAGTTTTCAGAAAAGAGAGAGAGGGAGGGAAGAGAAGGAAGAGAGAGAGAGAGAGAGAGAAGAGAAGAGCCATCAACCCTCTTCTTCATTACATCCTCCCATAGCCAAACTTCAGTAAAAGAAAAGAGAGAAAAGAGAGAAGAGAAATAAAGAAAGAAAGGAAGAAAGAAGAAGATGAAACCATGGAAGCATGAAGGATGAATAAGAAATCAAAAGGTAAAACCAAAACTTTTCATCTCTTTAATTTTTTCTAAGAGTTTGATTTGTTGAAAGTTGGGTTATAGGGGATCATGATGGATCCAAAGTAATAAGGAAGTATATGATAAAGATTTTATGTTTAATCCATGTCATAATAAAATTTAAGATCAAAAGGTTGGGCATGTGTTTGAGGATAAACAAAGTTATGTTGAGGACTTAAATCAAACTGTGAAAGTGTTGATGGTTGATTTTTGTGTAAAATCTGAGAAAGAGGATCTATACATTAAGAAGTTATGGAAATATTCTAATTTGAAAGAACAAAAAATGATTCAAATTGAAGTTGTGATGAAAGTTTTTGTAAAACATGTTAAGCGATGAAAAAACTTAGTATTGGGGGACTTTGGAGCCAAATTTCGGAATAATTAATGAATCTGAAGAATTATGAAATTATGGGGGTTTTATAGAGCATGTTACAAGCTTTCCATAGCCTCAAAAACGGACTAATTCCGATAACGAATGAAGAAGTTATGAAGATTTGAAGTATATGTGTCAAAAGTTGCAAAATCTAGAAAATTAGAGTTAAGTGCCAAAGGTCGAGCGCCTAGGCACTAGGCTCAGCGCTTAGAATCTGTTCTTGGGCGCCTAGGTGCTTGCCAAAGGCCAAATTTGGGAGCCTAGGCACTGGTCTAGTGTTAAGCCAAAATCTGTTCGGACGTCCTTTAGTAAATTGAGCATAATATTTTCATACAAACTTCGAATGAGGTGATTCAGGATGATTCGAAAAGATAACGAGTAGACCTAAAACTTTCATTCTGTATGTTTTGAGATTTGAGGTCGTTATCAAGGCCTAAAATGGCTATTTTAGGGAATGATGTACATTCAAAGGCAATCGGAGTACGTCGGGCATGCACGTATGCAACGTGTAATGTTGTTCTAAGTTGTAAAACATGAACATTATTAAATATAATGATATTATGCGATAAATAAAGATAACTTAAATGAATAATGAATTATTAGTTAGTTTATATGTTATTCGAGATAAATATGATTTGATGTTGATCCTTACTTTTAATAAAATTTAAAAGTATTGATTTAATTCTTAAGTAAGAAGCCACTAAGTATTTTATTCAATAATTGTCACAGTAGTTATTGCACAGTGATTTATATTATTGATTCTTAATTAAGTAAGAAGTCACTCAGTCTTTTATTCAATAATTGTCACAAGAGTTATCACAAATGACTCAAATTATTTGATATGATATAATTATACCAGTTGGAAGTATTGTGGGTCTATGTTAACAATTGTGAATAATTATTGAAAGATTGAAAATGTGTAAATAATTGATGAATAAAAGGTGTTGATTAAAGATAAGTATGATTTACAGATGGTTGTTTAATTATTTTCTTTTTTATAAAAGTAAGTTTGGCAGGACTTACCGACACTCTACTTTTACTAAAGTAGTATGGACCACAACTCTATTATTGAACAAATTTATATAAAATGTGTACAAGTTGGTTTAATTTTCTCCGTGGGACCATAAATTCTACTACCATTATTATATATCTCATTTGGTTATTTTGTCAAAGCGGGTGTGCTAGCTGTTTACTAAATTTTCAGTATAAATAGGTTGTCCGGTTGAGCAACTAAAAACACACCATCACTACACTAAAAATATAGAATTCTTTTACTACAATATTGTGATTATAATATTGTGAGTATTTTCTGTTAAGGGGAAGGTTACTCCAAGTGTAGATAAGGAATGCAAGCATTGTTTAAGTTGATCAATTTCACATAAAGCATAATCAAGTCACATGTTAAGGTAAGGGATATCATTATTTTGGTAAGAGGGTATCATTTTTATGGTAAAAGGAATATCATTTTCTTTCATACTCCATGTTATGGTAAGATATTATTATTCGTTTATTCAGTTTATCATTAAATGGTGAAAAGTCCTGAAAGGATTAGAATATCTTTAATAGTTTATGATTCATCTATTATTATGTTCTCAATTTGAACTCTGATTAATTGAGTTGAAAATCACTAAGATCTATGTTATCTTATTATTCTGATGATTTATGTTTATTCATTATATATATCATTGTCATCATTCTCATGCTTATATTGTATTGAAAGTCATCTATGACCAGTAGTGCATAGATGGACTTGGTATGATTATGACCAGTGATTGTTCGGTATAATCATGACCGTAATGTTACAAATGATGTTGTAAAAGTCATCTTTGGCCCGTAGAGCATAGATGGACTTGGTATGATTATGACCAGGGATTATTCGGTATAATCATGACCGTAATTGAAAACACGGATATCCTTGGCCCGTAGTGCATGGATAATTCATGGTCATGATACTATTAAGCTGAGTCTCAGTATTATTGATTTTACAGTTGTATATCTTTGGCCAGTAGTGCAAAGATGGACTATTGGTTATTGGTTTTACAGTTGTATGAACTGTTGATTTACCTGATTATAAATATGAATTGTGAATTTAATTATAATTTATGGTGGTTCAGGTGAAGACAGGTGATGAGAGTTCTCTTTGTCTTGGGTATAACAAAGAACTATTGATGAGTATTACAGGAATAAAATATTAATAATGAACTTTTAATCTAGAAGAGATAGTAGACATTATGTTCTACTTGACTCTTCTAATGGATTGTTCATTCCGCTGCTATTATGGTTGAAAACTTTTATCTTCTACCATATGTTCTAAATATCTGAATTATTATTGATGAAGGCTATTGATAATTTAATTATCTTAAGTCATGATATTCTTTACTGGGCTATTTGTGCTCACCCTTTTACTTCACCACCCCTTTTAGGTAATAAAAGTGTAGCTAGGACTAGCAGAGAGAACATGAGTATAAAGTGTTGATACGAATTTGTCACAAGCCTAATCAAAGTATGAAACGGTGTGACATAATATGTAAGACCCCAACTTTTATGAATAAAGATGATTTTCTATGAATGTCATTTTTGAATATTATGGAATGAATTTGATATAATTTTATAGTTGTGGGTAATATTTATAAATTTTACAAAGTACGCAAGTTGTTATATAATATTCGATTGGTCGGGGTATATTCGTTTCAACAGGGGATATTCGTACAATGGCACAATCATTGGTGGACCCCGTAACGGAATTATTTTTGGATTGAGAAAACGACAAAAAAATATTTTATGAAAATAACGGCAGAAGTTTTACCGTTAACTGTTGAAACACCCGGTGTTAAAAGTATAGTAATAGGTGTGGTTGCATAGTAGCACACGGTTTTGATTATTGATGCTTACGTGAGAAGTCACTCAGTTTTGTTCAATTGTTGCATAGTATCTCACGTTATTTGATTCAATTATTGTCGATATTTTATATATTATTAAATCCATAATTGAGACGATAAAGTTATTAATATTATAATTTGCAATATTAACGATGTCTAGAAGTTCTGCCAATGAGAGGTTTGGTCACCTAATTGCACGCAAATAGAGAGAAATTCTTATTGCAAAGCCCCCTCTTTTCTGGGAACAACCTGGTCGATTAATATTGTGAATTAATAAAGGTGATAAGTTTTGTTTTATTATTATTATAAATGTAATAAAACAGAAAACTTTTTATATAAAATGTAATACTTTTATAAAGTTATTCGTTTTATTAGACTATAAATAGAATATATAATATTCTATTATGCATAGTATTTGCATAAGACCGTGACGCATAGTGTTTGCATAGTAAAATATTTTTATATAAAACAGAATATTTTTATAATGTTATTCGTTTTATTAGACTATAAATAGAATATATAATATTCTATTATGCATAGTGTTTGCATAATACATGCAGTGTTTACATAGTAAAATCTTTTTATATAAAAGCAGAATACTTTTATAAAGTTATTCATTTTATTAGATTATAAATAGAATATATTATATTTTATTTAAAAGATTTTATTTTATTAGAATATTTTATTAATACTGGATAGTAAATTATTATGGACCGTCCGTTTAAAAGTAAATTAATCTGGACCGTTCATGAATTAGTTATTATTCAGTCCATTCTCCTATAAATAGAAGCTCATTCCTTCATTATTTCTTACGAATTTAGTGAAACTCTAAAGAGAGAAACTATATAGAGAAAGAAGAAAAGTATTCTGCTACTTCACTACTCCTATATCAAGTTTCTTCTAAGGTAAGGGGTATTATTTCTTTTGTATTCATGAAGAGAACTTCTGTTATTCCATTCTTTATTGTTCTGTTGGAATAACTTGTATACGCGGACTACCCTATACTTGGTGAAATTCTTCTGTTATTCCATTCTTTATTATTATGTTGGAATAACCTATCTATGCGAAGTACTGCATACATGGTGAAATTCTTCTCTTATTCCATTCTTTATTATTCTGCATTGGAATAACTTTGTATAAGCGACTATCCTATACTTGGTGAAATTCTTCATTATTCCATTCTTTATTATTATGTTGAATAACTCGCCTATGCGCGGCAGTATCGCATACATGGTGAAATTCTTATGTTATTCTATTCTTTATTATTCTCATTTGGAACATCCTGTCGCGCGATGCGTTCATGCATGACATTCCATTATTTATTATTTATTATTCATTGGAATATCATGTCTGCGTGCGTTTATGCATGACCGGTTCCGTTATTTATTTATTATTCATTGGAATATCCTCACATGCGTGCGCTTACGCATGACCGTTCCGTTATTTATTATTCTGCATTGGAATAACTCATGCATGCGCTCTATCACATGCCCGGTGATTTCTTTTGTTATTCCATTCTTTATTATACTCAGTTGGTTAAAGTTTTGACTTTTATACTCCATGAAAGTAGTGGAATATCTTTGATATTTGCGCTTCATCCAAAGATCTTTTCATGGAAATATTCTTCTGAGCATTCTTGAATTTTACTCCACAAAGCGAAGATCATGTTGACAATTTGGACGTTATTGGTTCCTGGATAAATTAATTCTTGAACTTGTTTTATTGAATTCTTATATCATTGTCATCATTCTCATGTTTATATTATGTTGAAAGTCATCTGTGTCCTGTAGTGCATAGATGGACTTGGTATGATTATGACCAGGGATTATTCGGTATAATCATGACCGTAATGTTACAAATGATGTGGTAAAAGTCATCATTAGCCCGTAGTACATTGATGGACAGTTGTTGGCATGATCATGACCATTGATGAATACACAAATATTCTTGGCCCGTAGTGCATGGATAATTTATGGTTGTGATACTAATGAATATCCTTGGCCGTAGTGCAGGGATGATGTGGTTTATTTATTAAGTCGAGTCTCTAAGTGATAAAAGTGATGAAAAACCTTTTAAATCATAGAAGATAGTAGATTTTATTCTCTACTTGACTCTTTTAATGGATTGCTTATTCACCGCAGCTTAAACTTGATGTTTGTTATATTGTATCGGTTTAACATTGTTGAAGGCTAACGATAATTTATTCTCAGATTATCTTAGTCATAATATTTCTTCTTGGGCTAGTTGAGCTCACCCTTTCTTTCACCGTTTATTCTCTTCTTGAAATGAGAATATAGTCGGACGAAGCTCTGGGAAACGGAGTGACGGTCCAGATGATAGCATTAGTAGACCTCACTATTCTGTTAAATAGTGTCATAATAAATGTAATGAGGACTCCATTGAGTGTGGATATTGACTAGATGACAATATTTGTATTAAAACTCATAGCATATGTTTTGTCGTATTTTACACGACTGTTGTATAATTAAGTTGTATTTGAATTTATGTACCATGTATCTGGCCACTCAAGATGGGTGATGTATACCTGTTTTGGGGGCGTCACAGTTGGTATAAAGCTTAGGGATATGATCCCTGGCTGAGATGTGATATAAGAACTAGGAGGGGAGAGACAGTGAATTCTTTCGTTAGTATGACCTACTTAAGTTTATTTGATATTTAATTGATCGGTCAGAGTATGGGGATAATATGTGATATGTTAATTAACCCTTGTTTTGTGACAGTATTTAAAAATGACATCCAAGAATGTTGAGAATATCAATGGAGCACAGGAGACCGTTGAGTCTCCACAGATCAATAATCAGGATAATGTGCAGCAGGAAGGCGACAATCCTCATGCAAACAACACACTGACCAAATGATGAATGATGGAATGTTCAAAGGCTTTATGCAATTCATACAACATCAGGCAAGAGCGACTCCCGTCCAAAATATAGGTGGAAACACTGGCAACTCTCGGACATCACCGCATTAAGCGCTTCAAGGAACTGGGACCACCGAGTTTTTGGAGAGCCAAAACCACTTAAGGCGAAGACGTGGATAAAGCAGATCTGCAAGATATTTGATGTCTTGGGATGCTCCGAGGAGCAAAAAGTTCCCTTTTCCACCTTCATGTTGCGAGCAGAGGCAGATTACTGGTGGGAATCTGTAAAGCGTACTCAACCTGCCGCACTAAAGATGACTTGGGAGAAGTTCAAAGAATTGTTCAACAACAAGTACTTTCCCGAAAGTATTCGTCACATGAAAGAGGTAGAGTTCATCAAGCTAGCAAAGTTTACCGAGTTGTCCCGGTTTGTGTCCCATTTGGTTAATAATGAGGAGAGAATGACGCGAATGTTTTTAAGAGGTTTGAAACCCGAGATACGTCAATATCTTATCTCTCACAAACTTTGTTTATATTCAGATGTTGTGAATAGGGCTCAGTTATTGGAGCGAGATAATGAGTCAGCACAACCAAAAGGCAACGACCAACAACACAATAATAATCGTCGTCTGGCAATGGCAACGGCCATCTAACAATAATAACCATCGTGGGGAAATTATCATGCCAAGAATGGTAACCACTTCGGTGGTAATCATGGCCAAGATAATAGAAGTGGAAATTTCAAGAAGAGAAGGTTCAATAATGATGGAAAGACAATGAGCACCAAAGACCCGTTTCAAAGGAAGGAGAGAACGAATGGCTTATCGTATGTTTTAAATGCATAGGGGAGGGACATATCAGTCCAAATTTCGTGATTCAGACCAAAGCATGTTATAATTGTGGAAAAGAAGGTCACCTAGCCTGATTTTGTCGTGCACCAAAGTCAAGTCCAGCTGGGACGGTGGCACCAAAGGCGGATACGGACAAAACAAAGTCGGTGGTTTCAGGAAGAGCATTTTTCGTGACTTCTCAAAAAGCGAGTAACCCGAACGAAGTTAGCATGGATTAGTTAATTATAAATTCTTGTGAAGTCTATACCTTATTAGATACCGGTTCTACCCATTCTTTTATCTCTCTTGCTTGCGCTCAACGTTTAAATTTGACTTCGGAGAAATTAGACTTTATCTTATCGGTTGAAACTTCGTTAGTAGAAACCTTTATTTCATGTGCTATCCAAGTCTTGGATGAGAGTCATAGTTTTGAATGATATTTCTATTGTTAATAAATTTTCTGACGTATTCTTGAAGACTTCTTAGCCTACCTCTAGAACGTAAAATTGAATTTTGTGTTGACCACAGTACAAAACCCATTTCTAAAACCCTTAAATATTTCTTCACTCAAAAGAAACTCAACATGCGACAACGACGTTGGCTTGAACTGTTGAAAGATTATGATCATACCATCCAATACCATCCTGGAAAAGCAAACGTGGTAGCTAACGCATTGAGTAGAAGATCATATCGCGGCACGAAAAGTCTTGATATTGTCAACGCAAAAGGCCCATTTTGTGTGACTTGCAAAGGATGGAGATAGAGTTAAAGACTCAGGGACCCATGTGATGATGGCGAATATACGAGTAGAACCGACTTTAATTGATAAAGTTAAAGCTGCTCAAGCTACAGATCTGGAGCTAATGCGTATGAGGAAGAAAGTGCAAGAAGGTGCTATGCCTTTAGGAAGCAAGAATTGATGAAGAAGGAATACTTGAGTCAACTCCGGACTTTGTGTTCCTAACGACCGATTTAAAGTATAAAATCATGATGGAGGCGCACAACACACCGCTTTGCAATCCATCCGGGAGTACCAAAATGTATCGTGATCTTCGTCATACATTTTGGTGGAGCAATATGAAGAGAGAGATAGCGTTGTTTATCTCAAGGTGTCTAACTTGTCAATGAGTCAAGGCGGAGCATCAAGTACCAAAAGGTCCATTGCAACCACTTGAAATTCCAAAATGGAAGTGGGAGCACATTACCATGGATTTCGTTACTGGTCTTCCCAAGGTTTCTCAAGGCATAGATGCAATTTGGGTCATTGTTGATAGATTGACCAAGTCTGCTCATTTCTTACCAATACAAAAAACTTATACACTTGAACGTCTTGCTCGTATGTACATAAACGAGATTGTAAGACTGCACGGTATACCAATATCCATTGTTTTTGATCGAGACCCAAAATTCACTTCACGATTTTGGGTTAGTTTGCAAAAAGCTATGGGCTCGGATTTATGATTTAGTTCGGCATATCATCCTCAAATGGACGAACAATCAGAGAGGACTATTCAAACTCTGGAAGATTTATTAGGATTCTGTATCCTTGACTTCAAGGGAAGTTGGGATAAGTTCTTACCATTGGTGAAGTTTTCCTACAAGAACAGTTATCAAGCAAGTATTGGCATGGCTCCATTTGAGGCGTTGTATGGTAGAAAGTGTCGTTCTCCAGTATGCTGGGATGAGGTGGGTGAAGCAACATTGTTGGGACCGGAGTTGGTGCGTATGACTACGAAAAAGATTCAAATGATTTGACAACGTATAAAAACCTCACAAGATCGACAAAAGAGTTATGATGATCTTCATCGAAAGGATGTGGAATTCGATATTGGAGATCATGTGTTGTTACGTGTTGCTCCATGGAAAGGAGTTACGAGATTTGGAAAGAGAGGAAAGCTCAATCCTTGATTCATTGGCCCATTTTTAATCCTCGATCGAGTAGGAACGGTGGCTTATAGACTCGCTTTACCGCCAAGTATGTCTCGTGTTCATAAGGTTTTTCACATATCCATGTTACATAAATATGTGGAAGACCCGAACCACATTATTGAGTTAGAACCGGACGAAATAGCGGAAGATTTAACGTATGAAGAGGTTCCTATTCAAATTTTGGATAAAAAGGAACATATTCTATGCTCCAAGGTTATACCTCAAGTCAAAGTTTTGTGGAGAAACCATGATGTTGAGGAAATGACCTGGGAGTTAGAATCTGAAATGAAATCAAGGTATCCTTACCTCTTCGATATACCAGGTACGTACCCTAATTTCGAGGGCGAAATTTCATACGAAGGGGAGGTTGTAAGACCCCAAATTTTATGAATAAAGATGATTTTTCTATAAATGTCATTTTTGAATATTATGGAATGAAGTTGATATAATGTTATAGTTGTGGGTAATATTTATAAATTTTGCAAAGTACGCAAGTTGTTATATAATATTCGATTGGTCGGGGAATAATCTTTTTAACGAGGAATATTCGCATAACCAACACAATCATTGGTGGACCTCAAGAATCGGAATTATTGTCGGATTGAGAAAACGACAAAAAATATTTTATGAAAATAACGGCAGAAGTTTTACCGTTAACTGTTGAAGCACCCGGTGTTAAGAGTACAGTAATACGCGTGGTTGCATAGTAGCACACGATTTTGATTATTGATGCTTACGTGAGAAGTCACTCAGTTTTGTTCAATTATTGTTATAGTAATTGTTGCATAGTATCTCACGTTATTTGATTCAATTATTATCGATATTTTATATATTATTAAATCAATAATTGAGATAACAAAGTTATTAATATTATTATTTGCAATATTAACGATGTCTAGAAGTTCTGCCAATGAAAGGTTTGGTCACCTAATTGCGCGCCAATAGGGAGAAATCCTTATTGGAAAGCCCCCTCTTTCCTGGGAACAACCAGGTCGATTAATATTGTGAATTATAATAAAGGTGATAAGTTTTGTTTTATTATTATTATAAATGTAATAAAACAGAAAACATTTTATATAAAACAGAATACTTTTATAAAGTTATTTGTTTTATTAGACTATAAATAGTATATATATATATTCTATTATGCATAGTGTTTGCATAGTGTCTACATAGTTTTTGCATAGTAAAATCTTTTTATATAAAACAGAATACCTTTATAAAGTTATTCGTTTTATTAGACTATAAATAGAATATATAATATTCTATTATGCATAGTGTTTGCATAAGACTGTGATAGTGTTTGTATAGTAAAATCTTTTATATAAAATAGAATACTTTTATAAAGTTATTCGTTTTATTAGATTATAAATAGAATATATTATATTTTATTTAAAAGATTTTGTTTTATAGAATATTTTATTAATATTGCATAATGTAAATTATTATGGATGTCTGCTTTAAAAGTAAATCAATTTGGACCGTTCATGAATTAGTTACTATTCACCATTCTCCTATAAATAGAAGTTCATTCCTTCATTATTTTTTACTTAATTCACTTTGAAACTCTGATGTAGAAACTATAGAGAGAAAGAAGAAAAGTATTCTACTACTTTACTACTCTTATATCAAGTTTCTTCTAAGGTAAGGGATATTATTTCTTTTGTATTCATGAAGAGAACTTCTGTTATTCCATTCTTTATTGTTCTGTTGGAATAACCTGTATACGCGGACTACCCTATAATTGGTAAAATTCTTCTGTTATTCCATTCTTTATTATTATGTTGGAATAACCTATCTATGCGAAGTACCGCATACATGGTGAAATTCTTCTCTTATTCCATTCTTTATTATTCTCTTTGGAATAACTCAGATACGCTGACTATCCTATACTTGGTGAAATTCTTACATTATTCCATTCTTTATTATTATGTTGAATAACTTTGTCTGCACAAGTCCGCATACATGGTGAAATTCTTATGTTATTCTATTCTTTATTATTCATTTGGAACATCCTCGTCGTATGCTTACGCATGACCGATTCCATTATTTATTATTCTCATTGGAATATCATATCTGTATGCGTTTATGCATGACCGTTCCGTTATTTATTATTCTGTTGGAATATCACATGCATGCGCTTACGCATGACCGGTTCCGTTATTTATTATTACATTGGAATAACTCATCATGCGGTCTATCACATGCCTGGTGATTTCTTTTGTTATTCCATTCTTTATTATACTCAGTTGGTTAAAGTTTTGACTTTTATACTCCATGAAAGTAGTGGAATATCTTTGATATTTGCGCTTTATCCAGTATCTTTTCATAGAAATATTTTTCTGAGCATTCTTGAATTTTACTCCACAAAGCAGTATCATACTGACAATTTGGACTTTATTGGTTCCTGGATAAATTAATTCTTGAACTTTTTTTTATTGAATTCTTATATCATTGTCATCATTCTCATATTTATACTATGTTGAAAGTCATATGTGGCATGTAGTGCATAGATGGACTTGGTATGATTATGACCAGGGATTATTCGGTATAATCATGACCGTAATGTTACAAATGATGTGGTAAAAGTCCTCATTGGCCCGTAGTGCATTGATGAACAGTTGTTGGCATGATCATAACCATTGATGAATACACAAATATCCTTGGCCCGTAGTGCATGGATAATTTGTGGTTATGATACTAATGAATATCTTTGGCCGTAGTGCAAGGATGATGTGGTTTATTTATTAAGCTGAGTCTCAGCAATAAAAGTGATGAAAAACCTTTTAAATCATAGAAAATAGTAGATTTTATTCTCTACTTGACTCTTTTAATGGATTGCTTATTCTGCTACAGTTAAACTTGATGTTTGTTATATTGTATAAGTTTAACACTGTTGAAGGCTAACGATAATTTATTCTGTTTTATCTTAGTCATAATATTTCTTATTGGGCTAGTTGAGCTCACCCTTTCTTTCACTGTTCTCTTCAGGAAATGAGAATATAGCTGGGACGAGTCGGGGAACGGAGTGACGATCCAGATGATAGCATTAGTAGTCCTCACTATTCTGTTAAATAGTGTGATAATAAATGTAATGAGGACTCCATTGAGTGTGGATATTGTCTAGATGACAATATTTGTATTAAAACCCATAGCATATGTTTTGTCGTATTTTACACGACTGTTATATAATTAAGTTGTATTTGAATTTATGTACCATGTATCTGGCAACGCAAGATGGGTGATGTATACCTGTTTTGGGGGCGTCACATAATAATTGTACTGAGAACTTAAAATGTGTGTGACATATTTTATACATCATTTAATATTTAATTTTTGTGAACAATAATAGGGTGAGGCGAACTCGAATTTGGAAGCGTCAAAGATGCATCCCATTAGAATGAGGTGGACAAAAATCTTCTCATGTTCCTTCGGGGACTTAAAATATTTGCTTCTGTACTTTATATGGTATTGTAATAATTTAAATATGAATATTGTCATATTATATACGTAACAATATTTGTATTGAAACTCACAGTATATGAGTCGTCGTATTTTGTACGACAGTTGTATAAATGAAGTTTTTTTTTAGTGTATTTTCTGGCGATCCAAGATGGGTAATGTATACCTATTTTGGGGGCGTCACAGACTTTGGTTCAATTTCTTGGTAATAATGCTGGGGACTTCCATGTCACACCAATAAATAACTTTTCCAGTGAAATTTCTGTTGAATTCCTCGTAATAAAGATCTCATAACTGCAAATAAACAAAATCAGATTTACACAGTCATTAGTAACCAATATAAATAATATTTATACCATAAACAGTTACGTAGTAACCAACAAATAATATCATACTAACCAAAACATAATATAACAATTACACAGTAGCCAAAAACATACTATAAAAAGTAACCAACATCCCACATTGACTGGTCAATAATAGTTTCCATATCATAATATAACAGTAACCATAACATAATAAAGCAGTAACCAAACAGTTATATTATATAATCTAATGGTAACCAAAATATAAACAACATGTAGTACATACCAGTTTATGTAGTAACCAAACAATTATATATAATATTAACCAAAACATAATTTAAAGGTAATCAAAATAAAAACATGTAGACCAAAAACATACTAAAGAAGTAACCGAACAGTTATATGATAGTAACCAAACAATGTTTTAATAGTAACCAACACATATACAACATGTAGATCAAACCCAGTTTAGTCAACCAATGTATACTAAACAAATACATGGTAACCAAAACAACATAAAAAAGTAACCAAAATCCCAAATTGAGGGAACAAAAATGGTAGCCAAAACATAAGTTAACAGTAACCAAAAATATACTAACCAATACATAAACAACATATAGACCAAACACAGTTTACTCAACCCATGTATACTAAGCAAATACATGGTAACCAGAACAACAAAAAATAGTAACCAAAATCCCAAATCAAGGGAACAAAATTGGTATCCAAGTCATAAGCTAACAGTAACCAAAAACATACTAAAGAAGTAACCAAACAGTTATATGATAGTAACCAAAATATGTTTTAATGCTAACCAATACATAAACAACATGTAGACCAAACACAATTTAGTCAACCCATGTATACTAAGCAAATACATGGTAACCAGAACAACATAAAAAAGTAACCAAAATACCAAATCGAGGGAACAAAAATGGTATCCAAATCATAAGCTAACAGTAACCAAAAACATACTAAATAAGTAACCAAACATTTATATTATAGTAACAATAACAAAATTTAAATTAGCACGCCTTTAGAATTTTTTGTGTTAGAATTATCTTTTGGCTATGAACTTGACCTTCGGTCTTAACTACAGGAACATCAAAATCAGAATCCAACTGCACTTCAGTATGCTTGATATCACCATGTATAACCAACCTATTCTCATTCTTACTGGATTTCTAACCTATATCCTTCCCCTTCATCTCCATAGTAAACTTCTTCAAGTCCTTAACAGAATCACCCTCCGTGATTCTTTTCCTCTTTCCATCCTTCTTCCTTAGTATCAACCATTCTATACAAAACATAAATACAACACAAAACCCAAACAATAAATGCTCCATTTTGTTATTTAACTACTTTAATAGATAATACATTAAACTATTTAAACATTACTCACCTGAAACAATAATAAAAATCAGTATCAATCAATGGAGAAGAAGAAACCAACTGAACCACAGTGCAACAACGATAGCGAGTAACTACGGGAATGACGAACAACTAAACCAATAACGATCACGATAATGAAGAATAAATCACCAGAAACGATCAATATAGATGAAGAACACACGAACGGAAGAAAGAAATAAGGGTTTCAGTATGCAGAACAAGGGTTTCTAACTGAAGAGTCCCAGACACATGAGAAATGACGGTTATCACGCGTTTCAAAAAAAATCAACCCGATTTTAAAAGGAACACTAATTTACCATGTCAGTCCATTAATATTAATCTCTTAAATTAAGGACTTTTAATTGTACTAATATTGTAAATAAATATGATGAAGTGTATTATTTTTGTAATTATTTTATGGATGTATCATTATTGTAATTATTTTTAAAAATGTACTAAAATATGTAATTAATCCAATATAAAAATATAATAATATATGTATACAAAAGTAATTTTCAAAGCCCAATAAAGTTTTAAGGACTCGAGACCAACTCTAATATAGTGTTGAAGCTCAAACTATTATGTTTTAAGCTCTAGAAAGTCACTTTTTTGAATATAACTTATACTTTTTATTTATTTATGTTTAGTTTTTTTTTTTTGTGAAAATAATATTTCGAAAAGGGTTTCGTTTTCATTTTTCGTCCTAGACCACCAAAATCTCAAGAACGACCATGTGTATTGTTTGAACATTTATAAGCAAGTCGACTTCGAGCTCAAGTCGAACCAATTTTAGTAAAGTTAAATCAAATGCAAGTAATTTTTAAATTAAATATATTTGTATATACAAAATATATAAAACTAATTATTTTAATTAATTAATAATCTCTCCAACAAGTCAAGCTTCAAGTCAAACATATAGCTCAAGTTTGAGCACGACTAGTTTAATTAAAAACAAATTATAGATACTTTACATCATCAAAATTATAAAATAATAAATCTTCCAATAATTAAACTTTTTTGATAGTTTATTATAAATTTCATTATTCTTTTGACCAAATATAAAAGAATTCATATCAATTTTGAGTAGATTTTAAAAAATTAATAACAGTTTTACATTTTGAAACAAAGGAAGTATTTGGGAATCATTGTATGTAATATTCTGTACAAAATTAAATGTTGCCTACACTTTTGACTTTGAAACATTGTACGGTCAGAAAAACAACAGCAAAATCACAAACAATAGGTACAAATCAGCTATAATC
This sequence comes from Panax ginseng, assembly GCA_020205605.1. Taxonomy (NCBI): domain Eukaryota; kingdom Viridiplantae; phylum Streptophyta; class Magnoliopsida; order Apiales; family Araliaceae; genus Panax; species Panax ginseng. The sequence goes on along the minus strand of CM035131.1, from coordinate 55,555,469 downwards.
CTAATGAGATGCTCTTTTTTTGGTGCAACTATCATATACAAAAAAACCTCAAACGAGCAGCAGGAAAACCATATGCATCTCTGAGAAGCTACCATCAAGAATAGTTTTGTCATAATATGCGCTAGGGGCTCAAGTAATCGCTCTTTTCTGCCATCCATAAAATGAAGCTAAACCATCCACACGACCATAAGCAAATCCTCAAAAATACAAGTAATTGCTCTTTTCTGCATCCATAAAATGAGCTAAACTATCCAAACAAGAGACCATAAGCAAATCCTCAAAAATAAGGGTGGAACAACGAAGTCCCTGCAAACAGCAAACAGCAAACACCAATCGAATTATACACATCATCATTTCATTCCATAGTACGCATCAAAACCACAAATCAAAAGCCATATCGGATTTAATACAATTTTAGGACAAAATGAAAATATGTGTCGCCTTCCAACTATGACTACTGACCAACCTTTTACAAGCAAAAGTATATGTGAAATTCTGATGACAAGTAAACTAATAGATTTGGCCCAACTGCTGGGGATCGGTTATTGCTGATCCACTATCCTGATTTTTAGAGTAATATATTCTGTTAGAGCATGCAATCAGGTTCAATATCAGCTGATTTAAAGGCCTATATGTGTTTAAGATCCCAATGTCCAAAAAAATTTATTAGCCTTCTAATGATGCATATAGATGTGACGCCGGTTTCAGGACAAGGTATTTCCAAGGCATATCATGTCGATGTTGCCATTCCTTAGGCCATCAAGCCTCACCCGGTCACCCCTAATTGGCTGGCAATAGGTCATGACGCAAAACCATGTTCTACGTAGACTGGGTAATGAGTGGAACTTGGCCTTAAGATCCCTATGCCAGACAACCAATAGGTTCAGCATTTTAAGTTGGTCTATGTACAAGTAAAGTTATAATGTCTTTCTCTATGATTTCCATCATTCCTTGCAAGATATTAATCACCTTGTCTTTGTTACCTGGAAGTTATTAGTCTTCATTGTGTGCGGGATCAGCAAATCTATGACTATTATGTTTTTCGCACTATATATTTTGTATGATGAGAATGACATGCGACTACTCGGTGAGAAGCATGATTATTTTTCTAAGATGCCATCTGTAATAATGATACCCATTTATAATATTGAAAATAACTTGTAGATTATGTCATGCAATGCAGAAGAAAATAAAGCCAAGGATGATGCCTACCTATACAAGTAGGAATTCTCGTCGCACAACACACCACTCCTAACACAAACCTTTCATTTCAAAGTCTGCCTAATACATCCTGCCAGTACATTCTGCAGAACCACAATAGCACCTTTTCATCTTGATATTACCGTTTGAATCATGAATCTGATCCACCGCATAATTGTAATGATAGGTCAGCTCCTGTAAGGGAGGAATATTCTCTGCAGCAAAAAACATTATATGAGGCATTCTCTTGTCCTCGTGATCATAAAGGACATTCTGTGCATAAAGGTTGGGGGAGCAACTGTGATTGATGAACCTCCCCACATTACCACACTGTGCTGCATCAATTGTAAAGCCACCATCCTCCACAATCTTGCTAGAACATGCTTCTTCGTCAGGTTTGAGAGAACAATCATTGTAGTTTTGCCCAATATCAAAGAGATACTCGTCATTTCCGGTTCTTTTTTCAGCTTCTGTGTCTTCAAGCAGCTCTCCTGTATACTCGCATAAAAAACTTCCTGCTGAAATAGAATTTAGCGATCTTACACCCCAGCCTCTTGACTCCGTTTTGAAGATTTCAAGTTGAAATCTAATCCCATGCTGGCTGACTCTATTACAGCAAGAAGGCAGGCATTTGCAAAAAGGGCCGCATTCATACACCAATGGCTTCATTTCAACAATAGCTCCATTGAAGTTGTATGGAATCTCTCCATTCTTTGCTGCACACAAGCATGTCCGACCATCCAAGCATCCACTTTTACAATCACAACCCTTGGGAGTAAAGGGGAGGCAGTGATCAGGATATATCATCTTAGTAATATAACTGAATGGAGGGGGTTTTTCATCATCTATTGTGTTAACCACACATATTGGGATTACTTCTTTGCCTCCCGATATATCATCGACACAAAGACCCTCCCGTGTTTTAGATTTTTTAGATTTCTTCACTTCTTTCCAAGCAAGCTCCGGTTGACCTGGAATCCTTCTCAACTCAAACTTAAATACCAGCTTCCCAAGCGGTCCCACTTCCTGCCAATACCTATCCACCGTATACAGGCCATCATAAACATATGTCATAACTCCCTTGCCTCTTGCATCTACAGAGTTGGAAGCCTTTATCTCTTTAGATCCACGGATGACCCGTACAGCATTCTTTGCTGATATACTATTCTTCAAAGCCAAATTTCCCCTTTTAAGCTTCTGGTCTTCAGGTTGCTTATCCTTATCTTTTCCTACGATTCCCCCTTGACCAGAGTATATTAAGACATCAGCATTATCAAGTTCATCATCATAACCCCCTGAAGCAACAATACTAGCTGCAACATTTTCTCCACGATAATTCATGTAATCTATACCTGCCTGGTACAAACGATGAATGCCAACAATAGCGAGCTCTACCCTGTACTGAAACTCATCACCCACTTCAACTCCAGGCACTGCTCCCAATATTTTTTTGTCTGTGTTAACTTCTTTGCCTTTCTCTTTAATAATCTTTGCAGCAAAGGTATCGATCCTTTTGATGTCTTTCTGCCTTGACTTTGTTTGTTCTCCAAGCCTTGACTTTGATTCTTCCCCTTGCAGTATTTTCCTACAAATAGCCTGGAAGAGACGAAGTGTCTCTCTCACTCTGTTACGGGCATCACCATGACTTGAACTGTTTGGACCAAAAGGAGGCAGGGTCACCTCGAATTCAAGCGATCCCTGACCAGCAGGAGAAGCTTCAGTTTTGTCTTCATTGTGTGCAACATAATCTTCCTCGTCCTTGATAACCAGGTCCAATATATCTCCATAACCAGCCTTCTGAGTAGAAAGTAACTTCTTTGATTCTCTGCTTGAAAAACTTTTGTCATTAGTTTTCTTCTTGCTACCAAGTTTAGACTTCTCCTGGCCAGTGAAGTCACGCTTCTTTGCTTTGTTTCTGCTCATACCATAATCTGGGCTAGTTAGAGCCCCTTCCTGTTTTAACGGATCGCTAGCAGGGGCCATCAGACCTTGCACAATTATCCTGTCCAAACCACCTTCCAAATCAACTTCATCCATTGACATCTTTCTACTAAGGCTTTCCTCTTGCGAGAAAACCACAATCTCATTCCCCACTTTTTCAACTAGATCTCCAGCAACATCATTGCCGCTCTTTTGAATAATTGCGAAGGACTTTGGACTTGAGGTACACGCAATCTCCATTACTTCACTTTTCTGGGTATTTCCATGTTGATCCTTTTCTTCCAATTCTTCACCACCGGCACTTGCTGTCCACCTTGATGTCCCACCTTCCATAACATCCTTCAATGTCTCTCGAAATACCCCATTTTCGAAACAATCCTTTTCTACCTCGAATTCACGCAATCCCTGACCAGCAGGAGAAGCTTCAGTTTTGTCTTCATTGTGTGCAACATAATCTTCCTCGTCCTTCATAACCGAGTCCAATATATCTCCATAACCAGCCATCTGAGCAGAAAGTAACTTCTTTGATTCTCTGCTTGAAAAACTTTTGTCGGTAGTTTTCTTCTTGCTACCAAGTTTAGATTTCTCCTGGCCAGTGAAGTCACGCTTCTTTGCTTTGCTTCTGCTCATACCATAATCTGGGCTAGTTAGAGCCCCTTCCTGTTTTAACGGATCGCTAGCAACGGCCATCAGACCTTGCACAATTATCCTGTCCAAACCACCTCCCAAATCTACTTTATCCATTGACATCTTTCTACTAAGACTTTCCTCTTGCGAGAAAACCACAATCTCATTCCCCACTTTTTCAACAAGATCTCCAGCAACATCATTGTCGCTCTTTTGAATAACTGCAAAGGACTTCTGACTTGATGCACACACAATCTCCATTAGTCCACTTTTCTGGGTATTTCCATGTTTATCCTTTTCTTCCAATTCTTCACCACCAGCACTTGCTGTCCACCTTGATGTCCCACCTTCCATAACATCCTTCAATGTCTCTCGAAATACCCCATTTTTGAAACAATCCTTCTCTACCTCAATTAAACACTTATTCCCAAAATTAATTCTAAACCGATCCTCATCAGTTAGTGGAGGGGCATTCCTTCCACAAAATGGAGGGAAGTCACGAGTAGCAGAAACCCATCTCTGAGTATATTTATTCTTTGAGCTGGTCTTGATAGCATCACAACTAGGTAACTGATGGGGTGACAAGAATTTTTCACTATCCAATAGAACTGAAGACTCTGTTTTTATAACCAGTGCCTGAACATCCCCATCGCACAACTGCCCTTTCTCCAAAGTCCAAGTTTCCCCCTCAGTCAACTTTGTCTTTACCAAAACCTCCTTTTCCGTCTCTAATTTATCTTCTATCTTATTAGCAACCACCAACGATTCCGTGGTTTCCTGAGGGTTCACATTGATTCGAAGTACATCTGATTCAGATTTCATATCTATTTCTAAAGTTTCAGCGCCATGAACTGCTACAACATCTTCTGCCTTATCAGCAACCACCAGCCCCACTGTGGTTTCTAGAGGGTTCACATTGATTATTGGCACATTCCGTCCACAACCAGGTGGAAAATCCCGAACAGCGGAGACCTTCCTGGGCTTGTATTTGACTGGAATGATGTGGCCATTCTCCATCAGACTCTTATTCCCGTTATCATTACACAAACTGCCGTTCACCAATGAAACCATCCTCAACAACTAACATCCAAAATTCTCTAGCCTGAGGAAACTCTGAAGAAAACAAAGAAAAGTGGGAAAAAAAATAAACAAAAGAAAACAACAACAACAAAACCAAAATCAGAGATCGCAAATGAATGAAATCATATACCCCATTGGTCAAATCAACAAAGAAAACGAAGCGAGTAACCAACTAGCGTTTCATAACTAAATTACATGAAACTGGAGGAAAATAAAAAAGAAACCTCAAATTACATGAAACTAAAGGAAAATAAAAAAGAAACCTCAAATTAGACCTCAAAATCAAATTTGTGAATAAGTAGAAGATAAATTAACAGAAAATGCATGACATCAGAAACCAATTAGCTAATGAATCTAAATGAAATCAACCATCTAATTGCTAAGAAGACTAGTATAAATAAAGGAAAAATAAAATTATTCAAAAGGAAACCTCAATTTAGCAAACGAAACAACTGTACCGTATAAATAAACATCAAATTAACAAAGAAATATACGAAAATCAATACCAAATTAGGGTTTCGAAGTAACAACAAACAGAGCAAAACGAACCTGATCTCTGTACGGAATTCGAACAAATTAGAGATGGGTGAGATTCAGCGTTTGGATTTGAAAAGGTTGGTCAAACGTGATCGAATTTTTAGGGTCGAAATGTGAAAATCGAGGGATTTGTGGCTATAGCCATGGGAATAATGGGTTGGGAAATGAGGGAATGAGACTGGATGAAGAAATGCCGTTTATAAGTACTTCACTACGAATAATAAGGCAGTCTGCTCTTTTTTATATTTGGATATGAAATGAAATAAAGATTACAACATATAAAAAAAAATCATTTTTTTAAAAATACTTGGGAAATCTTATTTTGGCTGTTTGGATTGGGACATGAAGTAGGGATAGTGTACGTTTATTTTTTATTCATTAATCTTGTTTTTTTTATTGATGAAAAAATTAGAATTTAAAATAGAGGGAAATATACTGACATTCTCTAAAAATAAATAATAATTATAATAATATTCACCACCATTATAATATGGAAAAATGATATGTCTTGTGACTTTTTATGTCAATTTTTTTTTGCGAATTACGTGAATAATTATAATTGGTAATATTTTAATGATGTATTTGACATAGTGGACCAACTTTATATATTAATATTATTCAATCACTGGATATATGTCTTTTGCATAAAAAAAATCGCGATAAATATTAATATTATATTGATCACTTGTTTTAGGGAACATTTAGTGACATTTTAGTGACTTTTTAGTTTTAGTTTTTTTTGTAGTATTCCCAAAAAATCCCAATAAATTTTTACCGAATAATTCTTATTATATTTATACGTAGCTTTCAGTTAAATTACTCCTAAAAACTGTATTTGAAAATTTGATCAAATAACATGTAATACTATAAAAAAGGTCACGAAAATGTCACTAAAATAATGTCCCATAGACTTATTGTATTATATTTTACGTAAGAGTTAGCACTCCTGCAAGTATTTGAGGTTGATCAAATAAATGTAATACTATATTTAGTCCAAAATTAGAGGTACATTAGATTTTAGAGTTAATTTATAAAATCTTAAAACTCAAAATTGATTTAATTTCGTGTTTGAAAACAACAAATATGATAATTAGTAATACTTTATAGTTAGTTTACAATTATTATATTAGTTTGTACTAAAACTAAACAACTTCATATCAATTTTGAATTTTAAAATTTGACGAATTTACTTTAAAAAGTTAAAATGTATCTTTAATTTTGGGATGAATGGAATAGATAATTTATATTTTTGTGAATGACAAAACTATCATGTTTAAATTCAATACAATCTTTTTTAATATTTTGATTGTAATTAATATTCATTTTCATCTTATTCAAGTTGTTGGCAGTTTGAGGCGTACATTTCTCGGGCGTCGTTATGCCTAAACTTAAAAGTCTGGTCAAATGAAGGCAAAGCTGGGCGGTCTTTGTGCTAGGAAGGGGCCTTGGACTAGGCCTTCACAGGTCAAGTTTGTACCTTGGGACTCTTCTCTTTTTTTCCTTTTTTTTTTTTTTTTGCTTTTCACACTTTTTATTGATTTTAATAAAATTATATTCTTATTCTACTTTTAAAAAAGATAAAAAAGTAATATAAAAGTAAATTTCAAATAAGTTAACTATATTTTATTTAGAAGTTTAACGATATATATTATATAGATTGATATAAATAAAATTAAATGTATAATAGAAAAAATGATAAAAATATAAATACGGTAAAATATAGTTTTGAAATTTTATGGGCCAAAATACTCTCCCCACACTAGCCTTTTTCTATACTTAGGGAGAGATAAAATGGAATAAAAAAAATTAAAAAGCCTAATTTTTCAGGATTTTTTAGGTCTTCGGGGTTTAATTTTTTAGAATTCTGGTTTTAGCTTAATTAGACTGGGCCAAAAAAATCAGGCTTCAGATGATCTGGCCTTATTTCAAGCTAGGTAAGGCCAATCTTTTGAAGAAAAAAAAAGAGGAATGCTTATGGCCCAGGGCCCCAAGCCCAATGCAAACCAAGCTTTTTACTTTTTTAAGACATGGCCGAGACCAAACTTATGGAATATATGGTTATATGAATTCTAGTTTGAAACATATATTTTATGGTAAATGATATAAATAATAGGAATTTTAAAATTAATGTATTGATCAAATTTTGTGATTAGGGTGAATTAGGTATCTTGATATAGTTTTTTTGTGTATATCGTTGTACTATTATTTTAATTTTTTTTTGATAAATATTGTAATTTTCAATTTACTTTAATTTAAGTCTATATTAAATTTGAGATGAATATTGTTTTGATTACATTTTACTAGTGTATGTTTGTGTTGATTTTAAGGGAAATGTTGAATTATAGAAAAGTAGTGAATCTTCAAACAACGTATTTTTAATAAATGTATACTATTTAAGAGAGTATGTTATTTAATATGTATGTTTTAGATCCGTCCTTAAGACAAATCTATGTTTATTTTAATATTTGAGAAAAATAAGTAACTTCAGTTTTTAGTTAATTTTCTTTTAAAATATTATGTTTTATTTTGTTTATTGTAAGAAATTATGTCTAAGTTTGTTTTACATATATTTTAATATTTGTTAAAATTAATTATTATTATTTTTCTCTTTTATGAGTATTAAAAAATTTGTCCTTTATATTGTAAAAATGTGTTAGCGAGTTTATGTATATTCTAATAGTTGAGGAATAAAATTGGTAAAAGAGTAATAATATAATAATGTTCAAATAAAAGGAATACTTCTCATTTATGACATTTGTGTTATTTAATAATTAAGTTCATAACTTAATTAACGGAATCAAGTTAATTAAATAAAAGTGAAATACATTGCAAATTTTATCAAGTCAGGTTATATATTGCAAAAAAAATCCAGACAAATTACAATTGAGACGTATATCAATACATGATATTAAATAAAATTATAAAATTAGTTCATTATATCAAATATATGGTAAAAAAATTACTAATTAAATTTATTCACGTAACTTTCAATAAAAAAAGTCGACATGTAAAATATTATTATTTGAGAATTGTTGGGCTGTGAAATATTCGAGAGCAGATCCTCTGTCCCTTTGTGTCCCTCCACTTAAATTTTGACACCTAGTCTCTTACTTAACACTAATTAATTCTAAAATTAAATAAAAGGACATGTGTCAAAATTTAAGTGGGGACACAAGGGGGACAGAAAATTTGGGGACAGAAGATCTGCTCTCGAAATATTCAGGCCTAAGGTAATACGATGGACTAGGGTCCATATAGGGTTGTTTTGACCCATATGGAGATTCGGGTTGGACGTTGGCAAGTTATAGGGAATCAAGGATTCCTATTTATGTTTGATTTCTAAATATAAGGAGGAAGTATTGGGATTTTAATCTATTTCCTTATGTTTGGGAGATTTTATTCGATTCTGTGTAGGAATCGTATTTAATGAAGGACTCTAATCCAATACGGGGAAGGATTACGTGAAGGTGGTGAGACCATTATAAATACAAGACTTTTACCTTAATTATGAGGTACACACATTATTATTTTCTAGCACTAGAGCAATAAGCCTCTATTGTTAACCTTATTCAACCTGTACTTATTCTCACACCGGAGCTATCCCCCAGCGGTAAAGGTCGTCAAGCTTTTGGTGTTTACCTGTTTCTGTGTAGGATTTGACGTATTTTGGTGATTGGAGTGCGTGGACGGATCTTGGCGTTAACATTAGCGCTAGAAGAAGGACTTTTCTAGTGTTGATATTTTCCAATCATAACAAGAAGTCATCTAGTAGGAATTATGGTGAACAGTAAAACAGTTTTTGACGTGGGGAAGTCAACAGCGGAAGGATCGATTGGGCATGGGGTTCGGTGAAGGACGAAGTAGGGCCGTCCAAAAGTATCGGTGATGCACTTCGGACCCCAAAGCCATTTCGGGGGACCACAGGGCCGCAATAAGGAGGAAGGCCCCTGAAGGAGGTTATTCTTCACAGCCAATAAAGACGGTAGAGTTCGGGATCGTGCGGGGGACACACTATCCCGAACACGGATCCAAGACGTAGGGAATGATGAGCGATGATCCATCTTGGCCAAGAAGGCACAGGAGACAGACGACACATTAAAAGCCTTGCTCATGCAAAGGTAGGAAAATGATCAGCAAATGGTGCTTCTGATCGGAGTGAACGAGGATGCGACCTCCGTTCATAGCCGAAGATTGGGACGATCGCCAGGGGCTCGGTTGAGGACACATCGTCCTGACGAATCTCGGCGAGCCGAGAGTAGGCTTCGAAGCCGTTCCCATGACAGAAGTAGGCGCAGAAGCTGATCTAAAGATCGTTTGCCCGAAAAATGATCTATGACACATCGTCTGGACGATTCTCGTCGGGACAAAAATCAGAATCAAAGACATTCTGGAGTATCCAACCCGGGGGGCAATGGAAGGAATCTGGAACCTTTTTTCGATCGACGAAGATGGGAGAACCAGGCCCCATCTTCGGGGACTGATGGGTTAGAGGCACTGACTAAAAAATTGGAAGAAATTCAGAAGGAGTTGTCGGAAGTCAGACAAGCAAAGAAGAGTTAGGGTAAAAAATCATTGTCGTTCTCTCCTGAAATTGTCTGAGAGAAGGCAGTTCCAAGAAAGAAACTCCCCTATATGGAAAGTTACGATGGTTCGAGAGACCCTTACGAACACAGCTTGGCATACGATTGGTTGATGGATTACTATGATTACTCGGATGCTGTCAAGTGTCATACGTTCTTAACAACTCTACGAAGGGATGCCCGACAGCGGATGACGACTCTAGCGCCGAACTCAATCTCCTCATGGGAGGAGCTGTGCAACAAATTCCACGCTCGGTTCGACAGTAATAAACTTAGTGGGAAGCCAACCGGATCATTATCTCAGGTTCGACAGTATTCAAATGAGACCTTGGGCCAATATGTTAAACAGTTACGCGAGGCGATCAGCCAAGTCTTGGATCTGAACAACCCTCAGGCGGTGGGATTATTTCAGAATGGGTTGGACCTCGGGAGGTCAGAAAATCTAGTGAAGAAGTTGATGTTCAACCATCCGAAGAGCTTGGCCGAAGCTTTCAAAAAAGTTAAAGGGCTATGAACAGTTTGAAGCATGGTCCCTCGAAGAAACCAAACGAAAAAGACAAGAGCAGTTATAAGGATGGAAATAGGTTGGACGGGTACTAGAGAAAGTTCAATAATGTTAAACCAAGTTTGGGATCAGGCCGTCCTCCTCACCCAAAGGCTACTGTTAACAAAATCTATAAAAGGCTAAACACTGATCGGGCTACCATCCTGGAGCATATCAGAGATAAGCTTTATTTCGAGCCACCGAAGGACAACATAAAAAGCAAGTAAGGGAACCCAAAAGAAGTATTACGATTACCGCAGAGTATTTGGACACTCCATAGACACATGTTGGGGACTCATGGATTTACTCGAGAAAAACGTGCAAAATGGAATATTAGTTGAGTACGTAGTGGGTTGGGAGACTATGGGGGGCACGACAACCCACTAATCCCCCAGCGTTGAATCCAACTACCCAACCACAATAGCAGGATCCAGCTATGGTAATTCGCCAAGTGGTAGATGTGATTACAGGAGGATCAGTAGGGAAAGTCACAGGAAAAAAACAACGAGGGTTTCTAAATGCAGTGATGTCTGTATCTGAACAACCAATTCAAAAGGAAAGACCCTACCTGGGTTCGGTCATATCATTTACGGATGAAGATTTCCCCACAGAACCCATTGAACCGCATGAGGGGGGACAGAAAATTTGCGGACAGAAGATCTGCTCTCGAAATATTCAGGCCTAAGGTAATACGATGGACTAGGGTCCATATAGGGTTATTTTGACCCATATGGAGATTCAGGTTGGAGGTTGGCAAGTTATAGGGAATCAAGGATTCCTATTTATGTTTGATTTCTAAATATAAGGAGGAGGTATTGGGATTTTAATCTATTTCCTTATGTTTGGGAGATTTTATTCGATTCTGTGTAGGAATCGTATTTAATGAAGGACTCTAATCCAATACGGGGAAGGATTACGTGAAGGTGGTGAGACCATTATAAATACAAGACTTTTACCTTAATTATGAGGTACACACATTATTATTTTCTAGCACTAGATCAATAAGCCTCTATTGTTAACCTTATTCAACCTGTACTTATTCTCACACCAGAGCTATCCCCCGGCGGTAAAGGTCGTCAAGCTTTTGGTGTTTACCTGTTTCTGTGCAGGATTTGACGTATTTTGGTGATTGGAGCGCGTGTACGGATCTTGGCGTTAACATTGGCGCTAGAAGGAGGACTTTTCTAGTGTTGATATTTTCCAATCATAACAAGAAGTCATCTAGTAGGAATTATGGTGAACAGTAAAATAGTTTTTAATGTGGGGAAGTCAACAGCGGAAGGATCGATTGGGCCGCGGGGTTCGGTGAAGGACAGGCTAGGGCCGTCCAAAAGTATCCAGGACAGACTCGGACCCCAAAGACATTTCGGGGGACACAGGGCCGCAATAAGGAGGAAGGCCCCTAAAGGAGGTTATTCTTCACAGCCAGTAAAGACGGTAGAGTTCGGGATCGTGCGGGGAACACACTATCCCGAACACAGATCCAAGACGCAGGGAATGATGACCGATGATCCATCTTGGCGAAGAAGGCACAAGAGACAGACGACACATTAAAAGACTTGCTCATGCAAAGGTAGGAGAATGATCAACAAATGGTGCTTCTGATCGGAGTGAACAAAGATGCGACCTCCGTCCATAGCCGAAGATTGGGACGATCGCCAGGGGCTCGATTGAGGACACATCGTCCTAACGAATCTCGGCGAGCCAAGAGTAGGCTTCGAAGTCGTTCCCATGACAGAAGTAGGTACAGAAGCTGATCTAAAGATCGTTCACCCGAAAAATGATCTAGGACACATCGTCTGGACGGTTCTCATCAGGACAAAAATTGGAATCAAAGACATTCTAGAGTATCCAACCCGGGGGGCAATGGAAGGAATCTGGAACCTTTTTCCGATCGACGAAGATGGGAGAACCAGGCCCCATCTTCGGGGACTGATGGGGTAGAGGCACTGACTAAAAAATTAGAGGAAATTCAGAAGGTGTTGTCGGAAGTCAGACAAGCAAAGAAGAGTTAGGGTAAAAAATCATCATCGTTCTCTCCTGAAATTGTCCGAGAGAAGGCAGTTCCAAGAAAGAAATTCCCTATATGGAAAGTTACGATGGTTCGAGAGACCCTTACGGACACAGCTTGGCATACGATTGGTTGATGGATTACTATGATTACTCGGATGCTGTCAAGTGTCATACATTCCTAACAACTCTACGAAGGGATGCCAGACAGTGGATGACGACGCTGGCGCCGAACTCAATCTCCTCATGGGAGGAGCTGTGCAACAAATTCCACGCTCGGTTCGACAGTAATAAACTTAGTGGGAAGCCAACCGGATCATTATCTCAGGTTCGACAGTATTCAAACGAGACCTTGGGCCAATATGTTAAATAGTTACGCAAGGCGGTCAGCTAAGTCTCGGATCTGAACAACCCTAAGGCGGTGGGATTATTTCAGAATGGGTTGGACCTCGGGAGGTCAGAAAATCTAGTGAAGAAGTTGATGTTCAACCATCCGAAGAGCTTGGCCGAAGCTTTCAAAAAAGTTAAAGGGCTATGAACAGTTTGAAGCATGGTCCCTCGGAGAAACCAAACGAAAAAGACAAGAGCAGTTATAAGGATGGAAATAGGTTGGACGGGTACTAGAGAAAGTTCAATAATGTTAAACCAAGTTTGGGATCAGGCCGTCCTCCTCACCCAAAGGCTACTGTTAACAAAATCTATAAAAGGCTAAACACTGATCGGGCTACCATCCTGGAGCATATCAGAGATAAGCTTTATTTCGAGCCACCGAAGGACAACATAAAGGCAAGTAAGGGGAACCCAAAGAAGTATTGCGATTACCATGGGGGCGCTGGACACTCCATAGACACATGTTGGGGACTCATGGATTTAATCGAGAAAAACGTGCAAAATGGAATATTAGTTGAGTACGTAGCGGGTCGGGAGACTATGGGGGCACGACAACCCACTAATCCCCCAGCGTTGAATCCAACTACCCAACCACAATAGCAGGATCCAGCTATGGTAATTCGCCAAGTGGTAGATGTGATTACAGGAGGATCGGTAGGGAAAGTCACAGGAAAAAAACAACGAGGGTTTCTAGATGTAGTGATGTCTGTATCCGAACAACCAATTCAAAAGGAAAGACCCTACCCGGGTTCGGTCATATCATTTACGGATGAAGATTTCCCCACAGAACCTATTGAACCGCATGAGGGGGCCTTGGTGATCATGGCACATGTGGGCTTAGTGGACATGCAGCGGATGATGATACACAATGGCTCGTCAGTGGTTATTTTGTACGCTCATGCCTATCAAAGTATGAACTTAAGCGGGAGGAAGATGGAGATCGGGTAAGAGTCGCCTTTGTACGGTTTCAGCAACGAACCGGTGAAAGTTAGAGGGACCATCGAACTACCGGTGATCTTTGAAACAACCCCTCAGCAGGTGGAGGTTATGTGTAGATTCTTCGTTGTGCATGTGGATTCAGCATATAACACTATCTTGGGAAGAGTTGCTTTAACCGTACTACAAGCGGTGAAATCCATCCCTAACTTTAAAATTAAATTCCCTACGCCGAATGGTGTCGGCGAAGTGGCGGGAGATCTGGATTTGGCAAGGAGATGTTATAGGAACTCGTTGATCTCTTCGGGGGTGGGTGTAAGCAAGCAAAAACAAACCATGGATATTGAAATTGAGCCATTCACTGAAGGAAATACCGAACCACAGGTCATACCTGCCGAAGAAATAGAGGAAGTAGAGCTGGTACCAGGGAACAAGGATAAGACGGTCAGAATCGGAGCTGGATTACAAGAACATTTTCGGATGAATTTGGTGGAGTTATTGCAGAGTTATGTAGACATATTTGATTAGGTCCCCAGTGATATGTCGGGGGTAGATCAGAAGGTCGGTGGTTGTACATAGGTTACACGTGGACCCATCAAAGAAACTAATTCGGCAGCAAAAAGAGGATTTTTGCTCTAGAACGACAAAAGATAATTGACGAGGAGATTGCAAAACTCTTAGCAGCAGATTTCATTTTCGAAATTGATTATTTAGAATGGATGGCGAATGTGGTGTTGGTTCAGAAGCATAACGAGAAGTGGCAGGTTTGCATCGACTACACGGATTTGAACAAGACATGTCCGAATGATTTTTGCCCGCTCCCTCACATTAAACAGTTGATCGACGCCACCTTGGGGTATGCTTTACTCAGTTTTATGGACGCCTTTTTGGGATATCATCAGATCTCGATGTGCAAAGAAGATATCCCAAAGACGACATTTGTGATGTCCCCAAAATAGGCATACATCACCCATTCTGAGTCGCCAAATACATGGTACAAAATTTAAATACAAACTTAATTATACAACTGTCGTGTAAAATACGATAAAACATAGCTGAGAGTTTTGACACGAATATTGTCTTCTAGAAAATATCTAAACTCAAATGGAGTCCTCATTGCAATTATTATCACACTATTTTATAAAATAGTGAGGACTATTACAGCCACCATCTCGGACCGTCACTCCATTCCCTGACTAGTCCCGGCTACGTTCTCATTTTTTAAAGAGAACAATAAAAGCAAAAGGGTGAGCTCAACTAGCCTAGTAAGAAATATTATGACTAAGATAATGTAGAATAAATTATCGTTAACCTTCAACAGTGTTAAACTGATAGAATACAATAAACAATAAGTTTAACTGTAGCGGAATAAAATATTTATTAGAAGAGTCAAGTAGAGCATGATATCTACTATCTTCTATGATTTAAAAAGTTTATCATCAATTTTATCGTTGAGACTCAGCTCAATAAATAATCCACATCATTGAATTATCCATGCACTACGGGCCAAGGATATTCATTAGTATCACGTCCACGAATTATCCATGCACTACGAGCCAATGACATTCGTGTTATCACTAATGGTCATGATCAAGCCAACAACTGTCCATCAATGCACTACGGGCTAATGATGACTTTTACCACATCATTTGTAACATTACAGGTCACGATTATACCGAATAATCTCTGGTTATAATCATACCAATCAACAGTCCATCTATGCATTACGACCTAAGATAACTTTCATCACAATATAAGCATGAGGATGATGATAATGATATAAAAATTCAATTAAATCAAAGTAAAGGATTAATTTTAAAGATTTAAAATTTAATTTATCCAGAATTCAATAATGTCCAAATTAGCAACATGATACTGCTTTGTAGAGTAAAATTCAAGAATAATATTGTACCAAAAATGATTTGGACTGAAAAGAAATCAATTTTTTTCATGAATAGTACCCCCGGGTGAATAGTACCCAAGTGAATAGTACTCCGTGAATAGTACTTCGAGAATAATACCCTGTGAATAGTACCCCGACATGAAAAGATTAAAAATTATTAAGAATGCTCAGAATAATATTTCCATGAAAAGGTATTAGATGAAACATAAATTTTAAGAATATTTTACTAATTTCAAGGAGTATAGAAGCCATACTTTAACAAAATGAGTATATAATTTGAAATCTGAAATGAAATAATATTACTTTCATACTACAAAGTATGGAAGAAAATAATATTTCTTATGAATATTGAACAAAAATAATATTCCTTACCTTAAAAAGGAGAGTATTCCAACTGGTATAGCGGAGATATTCTTGAAGAAAACTTATACTATTTTCTACACTCAAAGCTTCCTTAAACTCAAAAGAAATACGTTCAATATTATAGAAGAAGAATTTTCTGATTCTGGTGTGATTTTTAATTCCAAACTAAGCATTATTTTATAGGAGAATGGAATGATACTATTTGGATGCACAGTAAAGGAAAAATCACTTGAATTTGCATGATGGGGAGTTCACAATTTAATTAAAATTTACGATTTTACTATGCAGTCACTATACATAATAAAATATAAATATTCTAATTTTCATAAAAAATAAAACATATTATAATATATATATATATATATATATAATAATAATAATAAAAAAAACAAAACAAAACATCACCACCACCACCACCACCACCGTATTTCATCAATATTTTTAACAACATTTATTCATCAATAATATAACAACTAGATCATTCCCAGAAAAGAGGGGGCTTTCCGATAAGGATTTCTTCCTATTGGCACGTAATTAGATGACCAAACTCCTTTCCTCGACAGAACTTTCTAGACATTGTCAACAATAAAAATAATAATATGAATAACTTGTCATCTCAATTATTGATTTAATAATATAAATATTGTGCAGATGATACTGTAACAATAATTGAATTAATAATGTGAGATACTATGCAGCAATTACTGTGGCAATAA
Organism: Panax ginseng; assembly: GCA_020205605.1. Lineage (NCBI taxonomy): Eukaryota > Viridiplantae > Streptophyta > Magnoliopsida > Apiales > Araliaceae > Panax > Panax ginseng. Next base: position 55,538,642 of record CM035131.1, on the reverse strand, counting down.
TTGAAATAAATTGACTGACTTCTCACGTAAGCATCAATAATCAATACAGTGTGCTACTATGCAACAACGCGTATTACTGTACTTTTACCACCGGGTATTTCAACAGTTTAACGGTAAAAATTTTTTCGTTATTTTTATAAAAAAGATATTTCTGTCGTTTTTTAATTTTGACAATAATTCTGTTGTGGGGCCACCAATGATTGTGCCGTCGTACGAATATTCTTTGTTAAAACGAATATTCCCCGACCAATCGAATATTTTATAATAACTTGCTTACTTTACAAAATTTATAAATATTACCACAACTATAACATTATATCAAATTAACACTATAATATTTAAAAATATATTTTGAGAAAAATTAATCTTTATTTATAAAAGTTGGGGTCTTACAACCTCCCCTTCTTATGAAATTTTGTCTTCGAAATTGGGGTACGTACCTGGTATGTCGAAGAGGTGAGGATACCTTGATTTCATTTCGAATTCTAACTCCCAGGTCATTTCCTTAACATCGTGGTTTCTCCACAAAACTTTGACTTAAGGAATAACCTTGGAGCGTAGAATATGTTCCTTCTTATCCAAGATTTTAATAGGTACCTCTTCATACGTTAAATCCTCCGATATCTCGTCTGGTTCTAACTCAATAATGTGGTTAGGGTCTTCCACATATTTACGTAACATAGATATGTAAAAAATATTATGAACACGAGATATACTTTGCGGTAAGGCGAGTCTATAAGCCACAGTTCCTACTCGATCGAGGATTTCAAATGGGCCAATGAATCGAGGATTGAGCTTTCCTCTCTTTCCAAATCTTGTAACTTCTTTCCATGGTGCAACACGTAATAACACATGATCACCAACATTAAATTCCACGTCCTTTCGATGAAGATTAACATAACTCTTTTGTCGATCTTGTGAGATTTTTATTCGTTGCCGAATCATTTGAATCTTTTCCGTTGTCATGCGTACCAATTCCGGTCCCAACAATGTTGCTTCACCCACCTCATCCCAGCATACTGGAGAACGACACTTGCGTCCATACAACGCCTTAAATGGAGCCATGCCAATACTTACTTGATAACTGTTGTTGTAGGAGAATTCCACTAATGGTAAGAACTTGTCCCCTTGAAGTCTAGGACATAGAGTCTGAATAGATCTTTAAGAGTTTGAATAGTCCTCTCCGACTGCCCGTCCGTTTAAGGATGATATGCCGAACTGAATCGTAAATCCGTGCCCATAGCTTTTTACAAACTAACCCAAAATCGTGAAGTGAATCTTGGGTCTCGATCAGAAACTATGGATACTGGCATACCGTGTTGTGACGCCCCCAAAATAGGTCCACATAACCCATTTTGAGTCACCAAATACATGTTACAGAAAATAACTACAACTTCATTATTACAATTGTTGTGCAAAATACGACAACACATATGCTGTGAGTTTTAATACAAATATTATCTTCTAGACAATATCCAAACTCAAATAAAGTCCTCATTAAAATTATTGATACACTATTTTACAAATGGTGAGGACTGCTAAAATAAATGTCTTAAACCATCACTCCATACCCTGACTAGTTCCCGCTATATTCTCGCCTCCTAAGAAGAAAAATGGAACAAAAAAAGAAAAGGATGAGATCAACTAGCCCAGTAAAGAATATTATGACTAAGATAATAAAAAACAAATTATCATTAGCCTTCAATAAATCTGATAAAATATAATGGACAACAAGTTTAGATCAATATTCGTAGCGAAAATAACAATTCATTAGAAGAGTTAAGTAGAGAATGAAGTCTACTATCTTCTATGATTTAAAAGTCCATCATCAATATTTTATCCCTGTGACATCAATCAATATACATCTTGAACCAAATATTCATCTTTGCACTACGGGCCAAAGATATTCATTTGTATCACCAGTTGGTCATATTCATCTCAACACCTGTCCATCTTTGCACTACGGGCCAAGGATATTTATCAAGTAATCATTCATCTTTGCACTACAGGCCAAAGATATTCATCAAGTAATCATTTATCTTTGCACTACAGGCCAAAGATATTCAGTTATATCACCATTTAGGACTGAAGATGATAAAAAAATATTTTAAAGAAAACGAATCCAGTGAGATAAAAGGACAAAGATTATGGATTCGTACTTTAGTTTATCCAAGTTCAAAAATACTCCATAATAAACAATTGTGGAGCAAAATTCAAGAATGAAGATCAAAACATGGATACAATCAAAGATAGTAACCATAATAGACAACTTAGACAAAGAAAAGAAAATTTAATTTTTCTATGACTAGTGCCGTATTCGTGTGAATAGTGCCGTATACGTGAATAGTAATCTCGACACAAAAAAGTAAAAAATTTCACAATAAAATTGATCATATCAATATTTCGGTATAATGATATTAAAAGAAATAATATCATTTATGAAAAAAATAACATCCCTTACCTCAAAAGAATAGTACTTCTAGCTGGAATATTGGATATAATACTGAAGGAAACTTGCACCGAATAGTAACACTCAAAGTATTTAAATAATCACAAAAATACGCTCGATATTATAGAGAGAGAACTGGTGTGATTTTCAATTCTTACCTAAGCACCCTATTTATAGAAAAATGCTTAGAACGCCAAAGCAGAAAATTTAATAAAATATTATATTTATATAAAAAAAATTCGCACACTTCCTTGACCATTTCATCAGCCCACAAAAGTGGGGCCCACCTCACAAAAAACATTTTTTATTAAGAAAATATCAATTCAGACCCAATATTCTGGAACTTTAATAATTCATAATAAATAGCCCTTTTATCAGAAAAATACGAATTTTATGCCTATTCCATAGGAAATTTAATTCTCTACAACTTCGTAGAATTTTTTTTCCAAAATTTTAAACGAAAAATTACCGAAATCCATATACGGATGATATTACAGGCTAAAATAAAATTTCAGTAAAAAATGGAGCCCACCAACATATTTAACATGTTTTTTGTAAAAAAAAAAATACTCCGAACTCAATTGTCTCTCTTCCTCCTCATTTATTCATATATCATGAATTCATTGTAAAAATATCACCGTTATTATATTATTACATCATACACTTATAATGTAATATTACAATAATATATTTGAATGAATTATTTTATCGAAGAAGATGAAATACCAATTCTTAATAATTGTCTCTTTAAAAATTTCTCCATTAAATAAATATTTTCTTATCATTTTTATCAATAATTAATTATTCACAAATAATATTATAGAATTACAATAATGACAACCAGGTCGTTCCCAGGAAAAAAGGGGGCTTTCCGATAAGGATTTCTCCTTACTGGCGCGCAATTAGGTGACCAAACCCCTTTCATAGACAAAACTTCCTTAGACATTGCCAATAATGTTATCTAATAATATTATTCAAATAATATGAATTATTGATATGATAATGGGAATACTGTTCAGTGATAATTATTGAATCAATAATATAAAATATTGAACATTAATTACTGCAACAATTATTAAGTAGTGACTTCTTACGTAAGAATCAGTAATTAGAATTATTGTGCAATACCGTGTGCTACTGTGCAACACCGCGTATTACTGTATTTTAACCACCGGGTATTCCAACAGTTTTAACGGTAATAACTACGCCGTTATTTATAAAAAAAACTCATACTTGTCATTTTCTTCATCCGACAGTTTTTTGTTATGGGGCCCACAAATGGCTGCACCGTCGTACGAATATTCCCCGACAGCAAGAATATTTCACGACCAAACGAATATTTCTCGACAACAATGAGTATTTTATAACCACTTGCTTATTTAAAATATTTGTGCATTTTACCCATAACTAACCACATTAATCAAATCAACCCCTTACTATTTCACAATAATAAATAGAGGAAATTCAATTTTATAAAAAGTTGGGGTCTTACAACCTACCCTCCTTATGAAATTTCATCCTCGAAATTGACGTACATACCTGGTGTTTCAAAAAGGTGAGGATACCTCGCTTTCATTTCCGATTCCAACTCCCAGGTCATATCCTCAATAGCATGATTCCCCCACAAAACTTTGACTTGTGGTATAACCTTTGTGCGTAGGACATGCTCCTTCTTATCCAAGATCTTGACAGGTACCTCCTCATACGTTAAATCTTCGGCTATCTCGTCTGGTTCTAACTCAATAATGTGGTTTGGGTCTTTCACATATTTACAAAGCACAGATATGTGAAAAACATTATGAATACGAGACATGCTTGGAGGTAATGCGAGTCTATAGGCCACATTTCCTACTCGGTCAAGAATCTCAAATGGACCAACAAATCGTGGATTAAGCTTTCCTCTCTTCCTGAATCTTGTAACTCCCTTCCATGGAGCAACACGTAACAATACATGATCCCCAATATTAAATTCCACGTCCTTTCGATGAAGATCCACATAACTCTTTTGTCGATCATGTGCCATTTGTATACGTTGTCGGATCATTTAGATCTTTTCTGTAGTTATACGTACCAACTTTGGTCCCAACAATGTTGCTTCACCCACCTCATCTCAACATACTGGAGAGCGACACTTTCGTCCATACAATGCTTCGAATAGAGCCACACCTATACTTGCCTGATAACTGTTGTTGTAGGAGAATTCCACCAATGGTAAGTACTTATCCCAACTCCTTTTGAAGTGTAGAACACTAAGTCTCAATAGATCTTCAAGAGTTTGAATAGTCCTTTCTGATTGCCCGTCCGTTTGAGGATGGTATGCTGAACTAAATTGTAAATCTGTGCCCATAGCTTTCTGTAAGCTCACCCAAAATCGTGAAGTGAATCTTGGGTCTCGATCAGAAAATATGGATACTAGAATACCATGCAATCTCATAATCTGATTTATGTACATATGAGCAAGACGTTTAAGTGAATAAGTTTCTCGTATAGGCAAGAAATGAGCAGACTTGGTTAATCTATCAACAATGACCCAAATTACATCTATGCCTTGAGAAACCTTAGGAAGACCAGTAACAAAATCCATGTTAATGTGCTCCCACTTCCATTCTGGAATCTCAAGTGGTTGCAATGGACCATTTGGCACTTGATGCTCCGCCTTAACACGTTGACAAGTTAAACAACTTGAGATAAACTCCGCGATCTCTCTCTTCATATTGCTCCACCAAAATGTATGTCGAAGATCACGATACATTTTAGTACTTCTAGAATGAATTGCAAATGGTGTGTTGTGTGCCTCCATCATGATTTTGTACTTCAAATCATAGTCGTTAGGAACACAAAGTCTAGAGTTGACTCAAAGTATTCCTTCTTCGTCGATTCTTGCTTCTGGAATAGCACCTTCTTGTACTTTCTTCTTCATACGCATCAGCTCCAGGTCCGTAAGTTGAGCAGCTTTAACTTTATCGATTAAAGTCGGTTATACTCGTATATTTGATATCATCACGTGGGTACTTGGAGCCTTTAACTCTATACCCACATATGATCTTCTACTCATACCCACATATGATCTTCTACTCAATGCGTCAGCTACCACATTTGCTTTTCTAGGATGGTATTGAATGGTATGGTTGTAATCTTTCAACAGCTTGAGCCAACATCATTGCCGCATGTTGAGTTCCTTTTGGGTGAAAAAATATTTGAGGCTTTTATGATCTGAATATATCTCCACTTTCTCCCCATATAGATAGTGCCTCCATATTTTTAACGCGAAAACGACTGCTACCAACTCTAGATCATGAGTAGGATAATTTCTCTCATATTCTTTGAGTTATCGCGAGGCATAGGCTATGACTTTCCCATGTTGCATGAGAACACATCCTAAACCTTTGCCTAAAGCATCACTGTAAATGACAAATCCCTCCGAACCTGATGGTATTATCAGAACAGGTGCTGAAATGAGTCTCCTCTTGAGTTCTTGGAAGCTCTTCTCACATTCCTCGCTCCATTTGAATTTTGTATCTTTTCGAGTTAGCTGAGTTAATGGAGTAGTGATTTGAGAAAATCCTTCCACAAATCTCCGATAATAACCAGCTAAGCCCAGAAAGCTACGTACTTCGGTTACTGACTTAGGTTGCTCCCAACTTTATATTGCTTCAATCTTTGCCGGGTCAACTGATATTCCATACTTCGATACCACGTGCCCAAAGAATGCTACTTCCTCAAGCTAAAACTCGCATTTCTTCAACTTGGCATATAGCTTGTTTTCACGAAGCTTTTGGAGTATCAGCCTCAAGTGTTGCTCATGATCTTCATGACTTTTGGAATAGATAAGGATGTCATCAATAAAGACAACCACAGAATGATCTAAATATTCCTTGAATACTCGGTTCATCATATCTATGAAGGCCACAGGAGCATTAGTCTATCCAAAAGACATGACTAGGAATTCATAATGCCCGTACCGAGTCCTGAAAGCAGTCTTTGGAATGTCATCAGTTTTAATCTTTAACTGATGATATCCGGAACGAAGATTGATTTTTGAGAAGAATTTAGCACCTTGCAACTGGTCAAACAGGTCATCAACGCGAGGTAGTGGGTACCTATTTTTCATGGTGACATGGTTCAACTCTCGATAGTCAATGCAAAGTTACATACTCCCATCTTTCTTCTTTATGAATAGAACAAGAGCACCACAAGGAGATGTACTAGGGCGAATGAAACCAATATCCAACAACTCCTGTAGTTGGGTTTTTAACTCCTGAAGTTCAATAGGAGCCATTCGATATGGGGTTTTGGAAATGGGTTTTGTACCGGGTTCAAGGTCAATACAAAATTCGATACCATACTCTGGGGGTAGGCCATGAAGTTCTTTAGGAAATACGTCATGAAATTCACTAACAACAGAAATATTATTCAAATCTAACGTATTTTTGTTTAAATCCATTATATGGGCTAAGAAAGCTTGACATCTATTTTTTAATAAACGAATGGCTTGATATGACAATGATTGACTTTAGTGGTTTGGTTGCTTGAATTCACATAACAGGTTGGTTAGGAATATGAAAACTAACGACCTTACGAAAATAATCAATTTTGGCATGATGAGTAGTTAACCAATCAATCCCTAAAATCACATCAAATGCAAGTATCTTTAAAGAGATGAGATCAACAGATAATGTGATGGTCCCAACTTTAATCAAACAAGATTTATAAACAGTGGATGTAATAAAAGTTTCTCCTAACGGAGTTTCAACAGATAAGTCAAAGTCTAATTTCTCAGGAGTCAAATTCAAACGTTGAGCACAAACAGGAGAGATAAAACAATGGGTAGAACCGGTATCTAATAAGGTATAAAATTTACAAAACTTTATGATTAGCTTACTCGTGTTCACCTCGTTCGGGTTCCTCGCATTTTGGGCATTCACAACAAACGCTCTTCCAGGAACCACCTGTAACGCCCCCAAAATAGGTATACATCACCCATTCTGAGTCACCAAATACATGGTATAGAAACAACTACAACTTCATTAATACAATTGTCGTACAAAATACGACAACACATAAACTGTGAGTTTAAATACAAATATTATCTTCTAGACAATATCCACACTCAAATAAGTCCTCATTACACTTATTGATACACTATTTTACAAAATAGTGAGGACTACTATAACAACTTCCTTGGACCATCACTCCATACCCCGGCTAGTTCCTGCTAAATTCTTACCTCCTGAGAAGAAAAATGGAATAAAAATGAAAAGGGTGAGCTCAACTAGCCCAGTAAAGAATATTATAACTAAGATAATATAAAAAAAATTATCCTTAGTCTTCAACTGGGAAAAATCTAATAGAATATAACAAACAACAAGTTTTAGATCAACAACTGCAGCGGAAACAACAATTCATTAGAAGAGTTAAGTAGAGAATGAAATCTACTATCATCTATGAATTTAAAAGTCCATCATCAATATTTTATCCCTGTAACATCAATCAATATACATCTTGAATCAAATATTCATCTTTGCACTACTGGCCAAAGATATTCATTTGTATCACCAGTTGGTCATGTTCATCTCAACACCTGTTCATCTTTGCACTACGGGCCAAAGATATTCATCAGGTAATCATTCATCATTGAACTACAGGCCAAAGATATTTATCAGGTAATCATTCATCTTTGCACTACAGGCCAAAGATATTCATCAAGCATCATCATTAAGGACTGAGGATGATGAAAAATATTTTAGAGAACGAATCCAATAAGATAAAATGACAAAGATTAGAGATTTGTACTTTAGATAATCCAAGTTCAAAAACACTCCATAATAAACCATAATGGTGTAAAATTCAAGAATAAAGATTAAAAACATGGATAGAATCAAAGATAGTAACCATAATAGACATCTAGGACAAAGAAGATAAAATTTCATTTTTCGGTGAATAGTGTCGTATACGTGAATAGTGCCATATACGTGAATAGTAACCCCGACACAAAAAGGTAAAAATTCCACAATCAAACTCATATCAATATTTCGGCATAATGATGTTGAAGAAAATAATATCATTTAAGAAGAAAATAACATCCCTTACCTCAAAATAATAGTATTTTTGATCAGAATATCGGATGTAAAGCCGAAGGAAACTTGCACTGAATAACAATTCTCAAAGTATCTAAATACTCACAAAAATACGCTCGATAATATATAGAGAGAAAACTTATGTTTCTGGTGTGATTTTTAATTCTAACTTAAACGCCTATTTATAGGAAAATGCTAGAACGCCAAAGGAGACTAAATTAATAAAATATTAATTTTTCTTTTCTCATCTTCCACGCACATTTTGTTGAAAAATATAGCATGCCATTTCTGAAAAAAATAGCAGCCCACATGTTTCTAAAAAACAAAAGTGGGTCCCACTCAATTTTTAATAAAAATATTTTAATTTCTGAAACTTCAATAATTCATAATAAATAACCCTTTTATCAGAAAAATATGAATTTTATATCCATTCCATACAAAATCGAATTCTCTACAACTTTGTAGCTTTAAGTTTTTCTAAATTCCAAACCGACAATATCCGAAATTCACAAACGGATGATTTTCAATACCTCATAAAATTCATAACAAATCATACGTTAATTTTTAACGGTTCAAAATTTGTGGACATATACTCAACTTATATATGTATAACATATCCAAAAATCACAACGATCCAACGGTTGGATCAAAATTATAACTCATGCAATAGAGCTTAAGAACACTGACTTGATTTTCGGACTATAAGTCCTTCGTACCAGTTTTACTCAAACAGTCACCACAAAAAATACACAAAGAATTTTTGGGTGATTCCAATTTCTACGGTTAGCTTACTTCCAGGGCTTTTTTTTGATATATGGCTCATCTCCTAACTCATTATACACAAAGAGTTATAGATTTTACAAAATCAAGTAATAAACTAATTTTCTGAAAATTTCCAAATTTTGTTCTTCATTTGGACAAAATACTAATAAAACACCTCAGCATTAATTCCTTCATTTATATCCATATAAAAATATATATTTCCTTATCATATAAATTCATAATTAATTATTCACAAATAATATTACAGAATCACAATAATGACAACCAGGCCGTTCACAGGAAAAAGGGGGCTTTCCGATAAGGATTTCTCCTTACTGGCGCACAATTAGGTGACCAAACCTCTCCTTAATAGAACTTTCTAGACATTGCCAATAATGCTATCTAATAATATTATTCAAATAATATGAATTATTGATCCGATAATGAGAAATCTCATGCGCGTTGACAATTATTGAAACAACAATAATATAAAATATCAACGCATCAATTATTGAATCAATAAAATAAAATATTGAACAGTAATTACTGTAACAATTATTGAGTAGTGCCTTCTTACGTAAGAATCAATAATTCAAAAATATCATGCAATACTGGTGTCTCTTTGTGCGACCCACGCGTATTCTTCGTATTTTAACCACCAAGTAATCCAACAGTATTAACGGTAACAATTACGCCGTTATTTATAAAAACTCAAACTTGTCATTTTCTTCATCCGACAGTTATTCCGTTATGGGGCCCACACATGACTGCGTCGACGTACGAATATTCCCCGACAGCAAGAATATTCCACGACCAAACGAATATTCCCCGACAATAATGAGTATTTTATAACCACTTGCTTATTTTGCAAAATTTGCACATTTCACCCATAACCAAAGTATTATATCAAATTAACTCCTTATTATTTCAAGATAATGAATAGAGGAAATTCAATTTTATTTTAAAAAAAAATTTCGGGGTCTTACACCACCGACTTTGACTTGTCTGGGACAGCCTTTGGAGTCAGCATCCCCGTTGGACTTGGTTTCGCTACAAGACAATCTCGACCTATATGACCATCCTTTCCACAGTTATAACACACCTTGAATTGTTGTGGGCAGTTTGGGTTGATGTGTCCCTCTTTTCCGCATTTATAACATACGACCGGTGGTCATTCTCCTCCCCTAGAAACAGTTGATGCTGGTGCTAACGTCTTCATGTTGTCATTGTTGTACCTTCTTTTTGAAATCTCCCCCCGACTCACTTTTTCTATTATCATGGCCACGATTACCACCAGAGTGGTTACCGCTTCTGTCTGGATATTTTCCTCCCCGCTGGTTGTCATTGCTTTGATGACTGCTACCACCGGTACGACCCTGATTGTGGTCCCCCAGTTGGACAGACTCATTGTCTCGCTCTAATAATTGAGCCCTGTTCACAACATCTGAATATAAAGAAAATTTATGAGAAATGAGGTATTAACGAATTTTGGGTTTCAAACCTTTCAGAAACATCCGTTTCATATGTGACGCCCCAAATCCGAGTTCCTTCAAACCTCGGATCCGGTCCTCCACGATACTACTATCGTCAAACTATTTATATCTTTTATTCATAACTTAATGAATATAACTTTGCTTATTACAATTTAGAATATAAATTCTTTCCAATTCCAGGATCTGTGTAATGACCCCAAACTTTTATAAGTTTCAAGTCTTGGTCATTTACCATTCCCGTCTTACATCATATTCGATGTTATAAATATATGCGGAATAATTTAAACTTTTTGAATCTCCTTTGATTTTTTTTTTATTGATTTCTTAACTTGAATAAATTACAAATCCCTGAATCAAATTATGCTATGATTCATTATATTAAATTACTATATAAATTTTTACATCTCAATTCGAATTCCTCTATGTACCGCCTAGTACAATTTTATAACTTAACATGTATTACACAGCATAAACTGCTATCATGTACATCTACTAGAACCTAAACATGGTTCAAGAGCATTTATTTAAATAATAAATCAATCTCCTTCGATATTATTGAACTTTATCAATTAAGTAGCACGTAACTTTACCGTGAGTCCTTAACCTATAAAAGTGGTTATTTGCAAGGGTGAGCTCGATAGCCCAACAATTCTAACAGTTTTCATGCAGTACATAACATATAATAACATATTCAGTTCATGCATTCATAATCAATTAATATTTACTACGCATGTTACTTCTTATATAACAGGCATAGAGATTTATTTCATAAGCATATCATCAAAGATCAACTTTCACATTTCATACATATCTCATATGCATTTCATATATATACATCAACATTCTCATGGTATAATATAGCTCAACTAACAGTTAACGAATTCATATAACAAATAGGAACTGAAAGACTTGCCTGATTCGTAGTTTATCAACTACGACTTAACTCGCTTATATAGTTATCTCGCGCCCTTCGTATTCCTACATGTATATAATCATGGATTCACATCAATTAGTCATATATTTCATACATTCTTAATATAATAATAATGTTACATTGTTTCCTAACTAGGTTTGTAAAACCTACATTTCACTTTCTCATCATACTCTTAGAATAGCTTGGTATATATAGGTATACCTTAACCACTCGTACTTGACATCAACATTCATATATATCTATCACACACTTGACTCGCTATGTGTTTGACACATTTAAAACTCATAGATGCATGATTCACATAGTTTTTGCATTTTGCTAACCTTAATAAAATTTAACAACTCTGTATTTTATATAACCATTACATGCTCATATGCTTAAAACGTCATTTATGTCAAGTATTATAGCTTTAGACATTCATTACTCATATGCTTTAAGATTTAGATCAAAGTTAAAAATAATCAGGCATCACTGCCCTGTGGCGCAGCTGCGCTGCAATTAGGCCTGGGATGGGCGCAACTACGTCGTCCCCTGGCCAAACCAAAGTTGAGTATTTATTTTCTAGTTTCATCTAGGTTATTAGAATGCATGACTGTTAACACATAACTTATCCACATGTTAAGAGGGCTTAGCCCAAGTTGGGTGTCTCTTATGTTTACTTTAAGTTGTTTTCACACTTTAAGGACTTACTTGAAATTTTCCAATAAGGCTAAGTAGGTTCATGTACAAGGAATGAATTACCTTAACCCTTTCATCACGTAAAGACATTAAATACCTATAACACGTATGCTTGTATTTATTCAACTCATTAGTATAGTTCATCATTTGAGAACTCATTATAATTCATACTCGCACGACTTCTATAGTGTCTAGCTAGATGAGCACACGTGTAAGCCATGTTTATAAAAACTTAGTTTCACAAGGCGTTCAAGTTCACTTTTAAAAGTCATTCTAGGCCAAGTTAAAGCAACTAGGTGTAACTTTAAACATCATTTCATAGCTAACTAAGCCATGTATGTATGTTATCACGTTTAGAACTTTAAGTACACAAGTTACTTTAAGTTCGTTCTCAAACTTTCAAGTTTTCTTTAGAAATCATTTTCAACTAAGCTATTATAAGTGGATAATAAGTAAAGCAAATTTAAATCACTTCTCATGCTTAGGTATACTCATAACTCAACAATATGTATGTGTTAAAATATCATAACTTCAAAGACTCAAGGTTCATCAATATTCGTTTTTCAAAACTCCAAGTTTCTTTTCAAAACACATACTAAGTCATGCTAAATGTGACGCCCCCAAAATAGGTATACATCACCTATTCTGAGTCGCCAAATACATGGTATAGAATTCAAATACAAACTTAATTATATAACATGAGCTGTGAGTTTTAATACAAATATTGTCTTCTAGACAGTATTCAAACTCGAAATACGACAAAACATAATCTAAGAGTTTTAACACGAATATTGTCATCTAGACAATATCCACACTCAAATTCAATCTTATTACATTTATTATCACACTATTTCATAGAATAATGAGGACTACTACTGCTATCATCTGGACCATCACTCCATTCCCCGACTAATTCCTGTTACGTTCTCATTTCCTGAAGAGAACATTGAAAGCAAAAAGGGTGAGCTCAACTAGCCTAGTAAGAAATATTGTGACTAAGATAATGTAGAATAAATTATCATTAGTCTTCAACAATGTTAAACTGATAAATTATAACAAACATCAAGTTTAACTGCAACGGAACAAGCAATCCATTAAAAGAGTCAAGTAGAGAATAAAATCTACTATCTTTTATGATTTAAAAAGGTTTTTCATCACATTTATCATTTGGGACTCAACAATAAATAATCCATCATCATCCACACTTTTCTGACGAGGATATTCATTAGGGTCACGACCACAAATTCCATGCACTAAGGCCAAGGATATTCATTAGGGTCACGACCACAAATTCCATGCACTAAGGCCAAGGATATTTGTGTATTCATCAATGGTCATGATCATGCCAACAACTGTCCATCAATGCACTATGGCTAATGAGGACTTTTACCACATCACTTGTTACATTACGGTCATGATTACACCGAATAATCTCTGGTCATAATCATACCAAGTCCATCCATGCTCTACAGGCCATAGATGACTTTTAAAAAAAAATATAAACATGAGGATGATGACAATGATATAAGAATTCAATAAAAACAAGTTCACGAATTAATTTATTCAGGAACTAATAACGTCCAAATTGTCAACATGATACTGCTTTGTAGAGTAAAATTCAAGAATGCTCAGAAGAATATTTTCATAAAAAATACTGGATGAAGCGCAAATATCAAGGATATTACACTAATTTCATGGAGTATAGAAGTCAAAATTTTAACCAACTGAGTATAATAACGAATGGATTAACAAAAGAAATCACCATGCATGCGGTACTTCGCATAGACATGTTATTCCAACAGAATAATAATAACGGAACCAGGTCAGGTGAAATTCACACCGACAGGATGTTCCAACAGAATAATAAGTGCGGAATAATAAATAATGGAACCAGGTCCCACAGAAAGCGCATGAGACGAGGATATTCGAATAATAATAAATAAAGAGCGGAACCAGTCCGATGTAAAACACACAGACAAGATATTCCAATGAATAATAACAAAGATTTTAACTAGGTCCGTGTAAAAACACACGATAAGATGTTCCAATAGAATAATAATAAAGATTTAAAACCAGTCCGGTGTAAAACACACGGATGGATGTTCCAATGAATAATAAAGACATAATAATAGAAGAATGTCACCAAGTATAGGGTAGCAGATATATCTGAGTTATTCAACGAAATAATAAGAAATGGAATAACAACAGTTTCTTTCATGAATAAGAAAGAATAACACCCTTACCGTAAAAAAAAACTGGATATAAGAGTAGGGAAGTAGCGAATACTTTTCTATAGTTTCTCTATAATTTCTCTCTCGGAGTTTCACCGAATTTGTAAGAAATAATGAAGGAATAAGCTTATTTATAGGAGAATGGAAAGGCACTGTGTGTAATTTCTTCACGGATGAAATAATTCAAAGACTCACGGATGAAAATTTTGATACTACATATTCAAATTGTCAAACCTTCAACCAATCATAACAAAGCAAGACAAAATATAATACATATATATATATATATATATATATATAATACTAATCACCTCTTTTATAAATCAACTTCATTCCACCACCATTTTCTACTCACATAATAAACATATATACTATAATCATACACACATCACTTTTACTCTTTCTTTTCCCCCACCATTCTCCACTCACACATATAATATATACCCACACACATCATATACATATATATCAATTCCCTCCCTTATACGTAACTCCCTCTCACCCTCATTTCTAAAATCAGTTTTTCAACACATATGGGCCCCACATGTGGCCCCCACCTTTAAATAATTTTTACCGATTATTTTGAAAAATGGATAAATGGAGAGTCATAAAATAAGCAAAACTTACACAAATACCTCATAAAAATCACATTAATAATTTTAACAACATTTATCACCTTTATTATAATTCACAATATCAATCGACCAGGTCGTTCCCAGGAAAGAGGAGGCTTTCCAATAAGGATTTCTCCTATTGGTAGCCGCAATTAGGTGACCAAACCTCTCCTGTGAACTTTCTGACATCGTTAATATTGCAATTTATAATATTAATAACTTTGTCGTCTCAATTATTAATTTTAACAATATATAAAATATCGACAATAATTGAATCAAATAACGTGAGATACTATGCAACAATTACTATAACAATAATTAAACAAAACTGATTGATTTCTCATATAAGCATCAATAATCAATCTGTATGTTTACTATGCAACCCGCAGACATTCGCATGTCTGAGTAGTTCAACAAAGATAATGGTAAAACTTCCGCCGTTATTTTCATAAAAATATTTTTGTCGTTTTCTCGGTCAAATAATAATTCCGTTATTAGGTCCACCAATGATTGTCTTAGTCGTACAAATATTCCCTCTTAAAAAGCGAATATTACCCGACCAATCGAATATTATATAAGAACTTGCATACTTTGCAAAATTTTCAAATACTACCCACAACTATAACAATATATCAAAACCACACCATAATAATAAAAAAAAATTAAATATTTATTCATAAAATTTGAGGTCTCACAATACTGCTATAGTTGAGGTGCTGACTGATCCGAAGGAGGTGAATGAACAATTACCAAAATTTCTTAGATATGTTTTAGTAACTGGTGCTTACTTAAGTTGATTCTTTGCTTTGGGAATTGTCACCATTGACAGGCACGTGCTGGCGTTCAGGAAGTACACTTCCTTTCATTCAATCCCACTGACAAGTGTACAACTTTGACTTATCTCGACAGTGAAGGTAGAATGCATGGGGTCAGCAAAGGTGCTCCAGAGCAGGTATCAGTCCGAGCATGCTTATTTGTGTAACCGTATCTTTTCTTTTCCAGTTAATTAACCTAATATTTTCTTTTGATATGGCTTTAGATTCTAAATCTAGCTCACAATAAGTTAGATATAGAGCGTAGGGTTCATGCTATAATTGATAATTTTGCGGACCGAGGTTTGCGGTCACATGCTATAGCATACTATGTAAATTGTTTTTCTTTCTATTTTATGATCCAATGTATGTGATGTAAATTAAAATATCTTATATCTTTTATTTTGCTATATAATTTACAATTAGGCATTTGTCCTTACCAAGCATGAAGTTCAAGAAGGGAGGAAAGCGAGTGCTGGGGGACCTTGGCAATTTATAGGTCTCATGCCTCTCTTTGATCCACCTAGGCATGACAGTGCGGAGACGATAAGGAGGGCTTTAAATCTTGGAGTAAATGTTAAAATGATCACAGGTGCATTCTTTTTATGGTTTTAGTCAATGATTGTCATCGAACATGGGTTTAGTGGGGAGACGTACTATAAAACCTGAATATTAGAAAGACAATTCCCAACTTATTATCTGTTTAATATCTAATATTATAATGTACTTGTAAAATATCACTCCAAAAGTATGTGTCAACATCTCGTGTAAATTCTCTAGCAGACATGTGATTTGACCAAAATTGGCGCATCTTTTCGGGTTTATGCTTTCTCTTTGGTAATATCGGTGACCAATAAGTCAGGCTGATTTTACTGAAGTTCTATTTGGTTGTACTTTTGTAGTGCAATAAAATTAGTTCATTCATCTAGGGACAAATTTTATTTGGTTAAGTTGATTAACCTCATTTCACGGTTATTTATGCTCTCATATTTTACTGTGGTTTTGCTTTTAGCTACTCAAGAGTTGAGACTTGAGTGTGTGTTTTCATAAATGAAGATCCTTTTAGATGAAATTGCAACGCTTCATTTGTTGTTTATAAAAAGATGTCGTGTTTTCATTTAGCACAAAGAAGAAAAAGATGCCATGTTCTTGTTGTTTTGAATTTTTAGTGTTTAAATATGGACCGAGTCATTCAAGATTGTTAAATCCTAAGAAAAATAATCAATCAATTTGTTACTGGTGTGAGAAAGTTCTTATGAAATTACTAAAAGGACTAGTGGAGGACATTACGAAAAGAAAAGGGTGACTTTGAGATTAAACTAAATAGCGAAAAAGGACATTTTGTAGCTGACTAGTTGAAATTTGAGGCTGTTGAAGTTGACTCACTATTGGAATGTAGCACAAAGACATGATATTTGAGATGTAATAATAAAGGAGAAAGGGCTATTTTTAAGGTGCTACTAGTAAAAGTGATGAAAGAAAGAAATATACGGTTTGAAGTGTTAAGGAAGATCTGAATAGTTAAGCCTTAGTGCGGATAATATCCTGTTAATCATGCTGAGAGTAGATTTTTGGACAGTGGCTGGGGAAAAAATAGTAAGAAGAGCAATTTATTATATAGACTAACTTTCTGGAAGCTTCAGCTGTTAACAACTTGTAACCTTTTTCCTCTTTTTCTTTTTATTTTAAATTTCCTTTGTCATGACATGCTTCTTTAAAGGGCACCTTCTAATTAGTTATTACAAAGACAGAGCATTTAGGGTATTCTGGTAAAGGTTTGAAGCATATGCCTTGCAGATTGAGGCATGCTTCTCTGTTGTAAGATTCTCTATTTTCCAGTTTCTTTCAGTTTTTTTTGTAATTGTGATCAAGTTGGCCTTATGTGGAAAATTAGGGCCAAGAGAACTTACAGGGGATGTGGATCTTATAAATCACTACAAGTTGCTGCCCCACCATGAGTTCTTCTGCAAGAGGTCACTTCCTTTTGTCAATTTCGGACACACGCTACCTTTACAATGTGGTGGGAGACACAGAAATCGAGAAAGGGAAGGGATGCAATTGGATCACTCATTCAAAGTACATCCTTTTCTAGAGAGAGAAATGCACGATCTGACCTTTTGACCTGGGCGTCCTCGGTGAAGCTTTTCAGGTTAAGGAAATCAGGCTTGATTGATCTGCTTGTTGTAAGAAATCTATTTCCAAGGCTTTTGTAGATTTCAGTGATGCCTAATCTTCTGTTTTGGCCATTTGTATCTTGTTTTTTTTAGTCTGCTCCTACAATAGCTGGAAAATCCAAATGTGAGTCCAAAGACAAGGAGAAAAAACATAAAAAGCACAAGGATAAAGATAGGGAGAATGATAAAGAGCACAAGAAGCACAAACATCGTTATAAAGATCGAAGTAAAGATAGAGACAAGGACAGAGACAAGGAGAAGGAGGAAAAAAAGGATAAAAGTGGGCATCATGATTCTGGAGCTGAACACTCAAAGAAGCAGCACGAGAAGGTTGATACACTCACTCTTTCTCTTTTATCTGTAAAAATAAAAATACTATTACTGTCTTGTGCTATGCTTTACAACATATGTACATAGCTGTTAAGGATAGGATAAGTTAAAAATTACTTCAATTGGTGTGTATCATGAGCACTTTATAGCCTGTTGTTATTAGTTGTCATAAGGAACTCTTGGATTGCCAAATTGACCCTTGTACTGTGGATAATATCGACTCCCCATACTTTTCTCGGTTTTTTACCCCTTGTATATATTGTGGTATCGACTTCCCTGTTCTCTTTTTTCTTTTGTTAGTTTGGAATGCAAATAGATTAGAGTTACTGATTGTGTGATTTCTTTTCGTTGATTCTTCTATCTCATTGCTTTAATGCATCCAGTTAAGTTGATATTAAACTTGTATATTGGCATAATGGTGGATTTACAACTTACAAATCTAATGTTGATTTAAGTTCACCAAGCTCATTTTTTCTTATTCCTCATCTTATTGAAATTGAATTTTGGTGTTTCTTTTGCAGCAGGAAATTTACAGGTCCAACCTTGATTTCCTTGAAGAAAATGATGATGAAGACATGATGTACACTTCATTCCATTTAGTTCGTTGTTATTCTTTCAGTTTTCTTGTGTTAGTTATTAAATATTATATTGTAAGTACTATGATCTTTGGGAGATCAAGATATAATAACAAATTCTGTACTTATCGTGACTTGAGCATTATCTATTTATATATGGAGTATTAGTTTTAATTATTGGCTCTTTATGCATTAGTTTATCAATTAGTTTAAAACAGGTATGACATTTATATTAACTTGAAATATTAAATTTAATATTTATTATAACAATTAATAGTAGTAATAATAATAAAAAATATAAATATAAAATCAGTGATTTGAAAATTAATTATAATTTGCAATGAATTTTGATTATTTATCAATTAATTTTTTATTTATAAATTTATAATTTGTGAAGGATTTTACTTGAGAAATGAATTTTAATGAAAGATTATTTTCCTCACTAAATCTTTTCTAGTTAATTAGTTAGTCATCAATGAAGGATTATTTCCCTCACTAATTTGAAAATACATTCTCAATTTATAATTAGTGATGGAAAATTTTCTCTCGTTAAATAAATTTATTCTTCACAATATATTATTTGTGAGGGAATAAAGTTATTCACTAATTTCAAATTGTCCTTCTTAAAATATTATTTGTGAAGAAAATCAATCTTTCACTAAATAGCAATATTCCATTACCAAATACAATTTGTGAATAAAAAAGTTATTCACAATATATCCTTCACAAAAAATATTTAGTTACTACTTAGCGAAGGATACCCAATTGCGAGGAGGTCTAATGCGAGCAATCGTGTGAAGGAAATATTTCTTCGCAATAAATCACTTGTGAGTGATATAGGGCCTCTAGGTCCTTCACTAGAGGCCATTTTTGGTGTAGTGAATAAAACAAATAACTTTATAAAAGTATTCTGTTTTATATAAAAAGATTTTACTATGCAAAATACTATGCAGGTACTATGCAAACACTATGCATAATAAAATATAATATATTCTATTTATAGTCTAATAAAACAAATAACTTTATAAAAGTATTACATTTTATATAAAAAGATTTTACTATACAAATACTATGCAGGCACTTATATCTGAACACTATGCATAATAAAATATAATATATTCTAATTATTGTCTAATAAAACAAATAACTTTATAAAAGTATTTCGCTTTTATATAAAAAGATTTTCTATTTTATTACATTAATAATACTAATAAAACAAAATTTATATATATATATATATATATATATATATATATATATATATATATATAAAACTTAGTGACTTCATAAAAAAGACACCTCAATATATTTAACAACATTTATCATCATTATTATAATTCACAATATTAATCGACCGTGTCGTTCCTGAGAAAGAGGGGGCTTTCCAATAAGGATTTCTCCTATTAAGCGTAATTAGGTGACCAACCCTCTCCTTGGCGTAACTTACTAGACATCGTTAATATTGCAAATAATAATATTAATAACTCTGTCATCTCAATTATTGATTTAATAATATATAAAATATCGACAATAATTGAATCAAATAACATGAGATACTATGCAACAATTACTAAAGCAATAATTGAACAAAACTGAGTTACTTCTCACGTAAGCATCAATAATCAATACCGTGTGCTACTATGCAACCACACGTATTACTGTACTTTTACTACCGAGTAGTTCAACAGTTTTAACGATAAAACTTCCACCGTTATTTTCATAAAAAATATTTTTGTCGTTTTCTCAATCCGACAATAATTTTATTGTGGGGTCCACCAATGATTGTCTTGAGTAAATCTTTAATATTCCGGTTAAAATGAATATTCCCCGACCAATCGAATATTATATAACAACTTGCATACTTTTCAAAATTTATAAATATTACCCACAACTATAACATTATATCAAATCCACACCATAATTTTGAAAAAAATATTTCAAGAAATTTAAATCTTTATTCATAAAATTTGGGGTCTCACACTAAAGCATTCTATTATGAGTAAGGTAATCTTATATGTCATGTATATTATCATGCATATTTATGTTTTATCACTTAGAATAATATATTCCATCGTCGGGAGCACTATACTTGCGTATGTGCTCGATCGGCGCCCTTCGATTGTCTCCAAACACGTAATAATCATAAATATGACTGTTTGGACCCCTTCTAACGACCTCAAATTGAATAACTTAAAAAACAAAAGTTGTAGGTCTATTCGTCCTAGTTCTGGATCATCTTTAATCACGTCAATCGGAGTTCGTATGAAAATGTTATGCCCAATTTACTACAGCAGGTCAAAGCAGTCTACCCGATACTAATATGCAAAGCGTGAAGCGCCCCAATTAACCTTGAGGCGGAAGCAATTGCATACAGGAGGTAGAAACGACCCCTCGTGTTCTACTCTTCGTGATTTTACAGACCCATACTCCTTCTGATTTTCATAACATGAGTTATACTCATCCAAATTAATCTGTTTTCGATTCTATGGGTTTGTAACTCATAAAACTACAACATACCAAATACCCAACAATTAACATAAACATTAATTAACCTAAATATTAATCTAAAACTCATATTCATACTCAGTTTTCATGTTTTGAAAAGTTTAGCGAAATTATTCACTACGAATTCGTTTCTAAACCAAATTGGTTCGTTTAACTTCCGTTGTTTTCGCATTTGACTATAATATCAGTATCTAGCAACAATTCATGGATTATAACAATCCTTAGGCATAAATTTTATGACTCAAAAGCTACTATTTCTTAACATTACTAAGGAATTGAAAACTTAGGAATCAAAATCATGTAAGTTAATGTTATTACCTCTTGATTGCTTGAAGTTGCTAATTATAGCTCTTCAATCCTCCAATGTTTCTCAATTCTCCTAACTCTTTGTAGCTCACTTCTCAGACAACTTCAACCAACGTAAATAAGAAGAAGGAGCTCTATTTATGGAGGTTTCATTACACAGACATTAACTTTGCCCAACATTACTAACTAACAGGAAGAAGAAGAAACCAGTGGATTAAAAGGGTTGGTAAACCACTCCATCTTCCTCCATCATTATCAGCCATCTAGCCTTTGCCGAGCTTAAGCAATAGAGAAGTAGGCCATTGGCCTATTATGCGGTTGTTTAATATTAATGGGTGACACTGATTTTGGGACATGGTTTATAAATCCCAGCAATAAAGCTTAGTTTGTTTCCTTTAATTCCCAAAATATAAATTTTAATGTACAATTGTTACTATAATAAATAAAGTTAGGGGTTATTTATGTACTCACATAATATAGTCCACGTACATTAGTCCACATAATATTTTAATTGGGCTAACTATCATTCAGTTGGGTACTTTCAACCCATTATCACATTTTAATATCACACCGATTAATTAATATTAATAATTTATTTTCTTACAATAATTAGTTTGTACTACACTAATTAATATAATTATTTCATTTCATTCTCTTATGCTAAACACATATTTTAATTCACCATCTTATACAAGTGAACTAACCCTTTTTCATTCAATTTACTATCACGCCACTGCCACACAAGGATTATAATATAATATTCCATAATATCAATTAATTAACTAATATTTATTCCGTGTTAATTAATTAACTCTTAGTCAAATCATGTTTTTCTAATTAATCCATTCATGGACAACTTAATCATTATTTAAGATTTTATTATCCCTATGAGTCCTTAGTACCCATTTCTTAAATTTTAAATTCCAAAAACTCACTTAAAGCTTCTTATAGACTGGCGCACCTGCGCTGGTCGTAGGCTTGGAAATGGCGCAGCTACGCCATACCAAGTTTAGAGGCAGACAAGTTCTGCTTGAGCAGAACATTAGCTCCAATTCATGAATATTTCATGCTTTTAAATTACTAACTTGTTATACCAGTTAACTAACATATACCATAACATTCTTCAATGATTTAGAGATTAACTTCAACTTCAAACTCTATTTCCCTTAATAGTTAGTTAACTATAAAGATCTCATGTATATATCTAATTTCTTTCCATAATTCAAAATATATATAACACATGCATACATTCCTTTAATCTTCACTTCTCGTCGTGTATCAAATTACTTAATAATTCTTTAACCAATTTAAAGGTATATTGATTTTCTTCTCTCGTCAACAACGTACATATATACAAGTCTAAACCAAGCATGTATCGAGTCTTTAATAGTATTCAATATAGTACACTGAGTGGTTTCCCAAAACAACCAATAAATTAGTTTCCGTCTTGTCTACAATATTTTTATAGTGAGTTAGATCGGTTACCAATTCGTATATACCTCCGCTCTCTGAAGAAATTGTTTATCCCAGCTCCTATACATCCACCATTAAAGTTACGTTTGCACTGCCTTAGACTTGATACCTACTCGTACATATACTCAAGAAAGTGGTGATTATCAAAGATATTTAATGTCACCAACTTATTATGATAAAATAATTCTATAAATTATTTAATGTCGATAGATAAATCTTATCCATCTTCTTATTAATTCATCTCTACAATTTATAACAAATATATAATAATGATATATATTTATTAAACACGACATCACTTATTATATAGCTCATATCACCCTACGTAACACAATACCACATACCTCGTAACACATTTATATATTCTTATTCGAACTCATCTCATGATTTAAGAATTTTATTTACTAAATTCTTTTTCTAATATTTTCTGAAAATTCGTGTTTTTACATTTTCTCCCCCTTATAAGGATTCCATCCTCGGAATCACTGAAATCTCCTCTACTCGGTGCTATTCCGAATATTACATATTCTTTCAAATTATTTTATCCATTCTCTTTTCAGAAGTTTTTATTATTATAACTTTCTCAAATGCATTCTACCACTTTTTCCTTTCTAAGGAACATTCTACTTACTACATTCATCCTTCAAAAGAATAAGAATCTTCCATGATTTTTCAATAATCGAGAAGTAGTATGAATAACTCAGATTCCAAATTATGCTGAGGGGTCACACAAGGCCGTGAACTCTTCTCTAGGTTTACTAGTGCTTCAACACAATCCTTCACACTGCAAACCAGAGTGTTTATCAATCACAAAGACTAAAAACACCCTCCACACGTACACTAGGTGGCCAACCTATTGTACCACTACGTTGGTCCATAACGTAGTGTTTTGTAATGACTATATGCGTTACGCTCGGAACCATTGTCCCCGAAAACATGTCCCCTTATAGGGTTGTTCACCTCAGCTTTTCAATATTTGAATCAACACCAGAGCAATCTGGTTTGGCATATACTCAAGAATGCTTGAATTCTATAAATATTTTTCAACAGCCATCTAGCCGAATCAAATTGCTTAGACTTTCAACAACTCGGATATCAATCGAAATAATTTAGCCAACTTAATTGACCTTCATCATAATTTAAAATAAAATCAAAAATTCTTTTATGATGTCATGATACTGTACCAAATTAATAGTACGTTGAGGATTCCGCCATTATATGACTTTGTCATATTACATCATACCATAGTGGGCTGACGATCTTTTGATCACAACCAACTTTAGGTTCGACTGTATTGATGACTCCATTGTTTACCATTTTGTACACCATATTAAATGATGCACATGGTTAGAAATATATTTTGAAAATTTTTAAATCATTGTTGTCTTAGCCGAAACAATTAGCATAGACATATGAATAACGGTATTATTTTTAAACATCATTGGTTCAATCACATGATCCAATGTTTTTCAAGAAAATAGAAGTGCAAACATCAGCACGAAGTTAATAAATTTTGAAAATCTAACAGAGCTAGAAGATTTAGAAAATCCATGTTTTTCCATCAACTTCAATCTTTACTCCATTGCTTCATTCTATCAATCTCTAACGCCATCAATGCTTACTATACCAAAATTTCTTAATTTTTACCTCAGAAGTTTTCTATACCCAGTATAGTTCATCAAACTTACCACACTTTGGAAGTTCAGGAACTTGCCACAATCATATGAGTTTAAGAACTTATCCTAGTCAAACCATAGGCGTCCATTCGCTGAGGAATTCAAAACATACCATATGATTATGCGTCACAAACTTACCATATGCATGAGTTTTAAGAACTCGCGCCTAATCTTAATATTCTCTATATTAATCGTAATGATCTCTATCTATCAAATATGATATGAGAAAAGAAGCACCTTCTCGCCATAAACATATCTATAGCGCGACACCGACATTCTGTTGATTATCATTGTGAGGAACCAAGCGTGAGCACAAAGCCTCCGCCTATACAAAGGTTTGTACAACTCAGCTCTCACATGCGTCCTCAATTAGAATCTCACCTAACTCTACCTCACTCTTAACTTTCTCTTTGCTCGATACAAATTCTTTGTATCTCATCATGTACAACTCCTCATGAGTTTCTCTCGTACCATTTCATAGTACATTCTCTTATAGCATCAAGTTATAGCTACTTAGTCGTTACAAACTATTTATCATTTCATAGCTCAATCCGATCACGTCGTGATCATCGGTTTGCCTTAGGGTTCTTTCTCATTATTAACTAAACTCCATTTGAGTTTATTCTTATTATCTTTGTCATCTTCATCTTATAGACACCATCTTAACATTTTTGTTACCAGAGTTAGGAAACTCCTGAATTCGCATTCTCTAGATATTTCAAGATCATTATTTGAATCTTCGCTTATATATATTTTAATCTTTATCTTTCTCTCTCTCAGGTTATAGCCTAAGGAACTCCTACCAAAAGTTTATAACCTACAACTTTGATACCAACCTGTGACGTCCCTAAATCCGGGTTCCTTCAAACCTCGGATCCTGTCTGCCATGATACTACTATCGTCTAACTATTTATATCTTTTATTCATAACTTAATGAATATAACTTTACTTATTACAATTTAGAATATAAATTCTTTCCATTTCTAGGATCTGTGTAATGACCCCAAACTTTTATAAGTTTCAAGTCTTGGTCATTTACCATTCCTGTCTTACATCATATTCGATGTTATAAAAATATGCGGAATAATTTAAACTTTTTGAATCTTCTTTGAAAAATCTTTTATTGCTTTCTTAACTTGAATCAATTATAAATCCCTGAATCAAATTATGCTATGATTCATTCTATTCAATTACTATATAAATTTTTACATCTCAATTCGAATTCCTCTATGTACTGCCTAGTATAACTTTACAAATTAACATGTATTACACATCATAAAATGCTATCATGTACATCTACTAGAACATAAACATGGTTCAATAACATCTATTTAAATAATAAATCAATCTCCTTCGATACTATTGAACTTTATCAATCAAGTAGCACCTAACTTTACCGTGAGTCCTTAACCTGCAAAAGTGGTTATTTGCAAGGGTGAGCTCGACAGCCCAAAAATTCTAACAGTTTTCATGTAGCACATAACATATAATAGCATATTCAGTTCATGCATTCATAATCAATTAATATTTACTACGCATGTTACTTCTCATATAACAAAGATAGAGATTTATTTCACAAACATATCATCAAAGATCAACTTTCACATTTCATACATATCTCATATGCATTTCATATATATACATCAACATTCTCATGATATAATATAGCTCAACTAACAGTTAACGAATTCATATAACAAATAGGAACTGAAAGACTTGCCTGATTCGTAGTTTATCAACTACGACTTAACTGCTTATAGTTATCTGCACTTCATGTATTCCTACATAGTTATATAATCATGGATTCAAATCCATTAGTCATATATTTCATTAATTCTTAATATAATTATAATGTTATATTGTTTCCTAACTAGGTTTATTAAACCTACATTTCACTTTCTTATCATACTCTTAGAATAGCTTGGTATGTATAGGTATACCGTAACCACTCATACTTGACATCAACATTCATATATATCTATCACACACTTGACTCGCTATGTGCTCGACACATTTAAAACTCATAGATGCATGATTCACATAGTTCTTGTATTTTGCAAACCTCAATAAAATTTAATAACTTTGTGTTTTATATAACCATTACATGCTCATATGCTTAAAACATCATTTATGTCAAGTATAATAGCTTTAAACATTCATTACTCATATGTTTTAAGGTTCAGATCAAAGTTAAAAATAATCAGGCATCACTGCCTGTTGGGTAAAATCTATATACGCACAACACGCAAGTATACGTGGTCAACAAGTAATAGAGTGATGAGTAAAGTATCGTTCCCATAGAGACTAATTAGCAAAATACCTTAACTTACAATTACCAATCTTCTATTAACCTTAATTTTATTAAACAAATCAAATTCAATGATTAAAATTACTAAACTAAAATTAAGAATAATTAAACTAAAATGAAACAACCATAAATATCAAAATCTGAATTTTCAAACAATTAATGGAGAATTAGACTTATGATTTCACCTTAAGCTTCACTTTGATTTTAACACTTTTATCCCAATTCAATGCACTATCTCAGTTTATTAATCAAGAACACAAACGTAGTACTAACCACCTCTCGATGCATTAATACCATATTAACGTCAATCCACAATTAAGATAGAAATCCGTTAAACACCTTAATCAACTAACGCACTATATCTCTATGTGAATTACAATTAAAGAAGGTTGAAGAACAAGTTCTCTTATCCGATTACATGCGGTGTTAAGTATATCTCTATCTTCACACGAATCAGGTTTAAGCTACTAACAAAATCCTGAACACATGCTATATCAACTAGGTCTAGAATTTAATATCCTCTCTCGATTCCATCCAACCCCACGAAGAATTATTGGCCAGACAATTCATAGATTCAAGCATAAATCAATATAGATAAACTGAAGATAATTTATTAAATTGGGAATCAAAACTTACAAAACCATTGATTCACTTAAGGATTCATCACAAGCCTAAAAAGTGAATTAGTTCATAATAAATGAAATAAGCACTGAAATAATCATAGAAATCATTCTTTCAATCACAAATAATAATCTAACACATAGAATATTAGAAAATACCCTTTACGTAGACTACAATTGCAACCGTCTTGAAAAACTCTTCGAAATACTCCTCCCCGTTTGCTCTCCAATAAGATGACTTTGATCTTCGTAAGTTCCTTGATTCCCCCTAATTGTGTTTTTAAGAGTAGTATATATCAATCCTAATACTCTAGCTACATCCTCTAACAAATAGAGTTATAAAACCATTCAAACAACTGAAATTCGAGTCCAATAAGAAGTATAAATGAAACAGGACATTCCCAGTTTTTCCCAACCCCACCGTGACGGGTTTATGCGTGTTAAATGCATATACAATGCAATGTGTTCTCTTGGTCGAAACGACCCCCTCCCCGTGAAGTGTGTGTAAGTGTAAAGCAGTAGCCCGGGGTGTTTGTTTCAGTTATACATACACCTTCCCGTGAACTATCCTCTGATTAGTTGACATGATGCAACACTGAGTTCTTTCGAAATGGCTCCAATTTAACTCCAAATGCACCAAATATCCCAAATAATCCATGAATCGCCGCAACCACCAACCTACACATAAAACAACATAAACCACGTAAAAATGCACTTGTTTACAAAAACATAGCAACGAATAAGCATAATTTAGACATGAAATTACGTATATAAAACACACTTATCAACGCCTTCTTGCACAATTTGTCTTTATGAATTATACTGGATGGTAGCGCAATTGCTGGCAGTCCCTTGCCAGACCAAAGTTGAGTATTTAATTTCTAGTTTCATCTAGGTTCTTAGCATGCATGACTGTTAACACATAACTTATCCACATGTTAAGAGGTCTTAGCCCAAGTTGGGTGTCTCTTGTGTTCACTTTAAGTTGTTTTCAAACTTTAAGGACTTACTTGAAATTTTCCAATAAGGCTAAGTAGGTTCATGTACAAGGAATGAATTACCATAACCATTTCATCACGTAAAGACGTTAAATGCTTATAACGTTTATGCTTGTATTTATTCAACTCATTAGTATAGTTCATCATTTGAGAACTCATTATAATTCATACTCGCACGACTTATATGGTGTCCAGCTAGATGAGCACACGTGTAAGCCATGTTTATAAAAACTTAGTTTCGTAAGGCGTTCAAGTTCACTTTTAAAAGTCATTCTAGGCCAAGCTAAAGCAACTAGGTGCAACTTTAAACCTCATTTTATAGTTAACTAAGCCATGTATGTATGTTATCACGTTTAGAACTTTAAGTACACAAGTTACTTTAAGTTCGTTCTCAAACTTTCATGTTTTCTTTAGAAATCATTTTCAACTAAGCTATTGTAAGTTGATAATAAGTAAAGCAAATTTAAATCACTTCTCATACTTAGGTATAATCATAACTCAACAATATGTATGTGTTAAAATATCATAACTTCAAAGACTCAAGGTTCATCAATATTCGTTTTTCAAAACTCTAAGTTTCTTTTCAAAACACATACTAAGTCATGCTAAAACATTCTATTATGAGTAAGGTAATCTTATGTGTCATGTCTAATATTATGCATATTTATGTTTTATCACTTAGAATAACATATTCCATCGTCGGGGGCACTATACTTGCGTATGTGCTCGATCGACGCCCTTCGATTGTCTCCAAACATGTAATAGTCACAAAGATGACTATTGTGACCCCTTCTAACGACCTCAAATTGAATAAATTAAAGAACAAAAGTAGGAGGTCTATTCTTCCTCATTCCGGATCCTCTAGAATCACCTCAATCGGAGTTCGTATGAAAAGGTTATGCCCAATTTGCTACAGCAGGTCAAAGCAGTCTACCCGACACTGATGTCCGGCGTAGCTGCACCCCAATTGGTCTTGGGGGCAGAGCAGCTACACCCTGGGAGGTAGAACAACCCCTCAAGTTCTGCTCTTCGTAATTTTACAAACCCATACTCCTTCTGATTTTCATAACATGAGTTATACTCATCCAAATTAATCTGTTTTCGATTCTATGGGTTTGTAACTCATAAAACTACAACATACCAAATACCCAACAATTAACATAAACATTAACTAACCCAAATATTAATCTAAAACTCATATTCATACTCAGTTTTTATGTTTTGAAAAGTTTAGCGAAATCATTCACTTTGAATTCGTTTCTAAACCAAATTGGTTCGTTTAACTTCCGATGTTTTTTCATTTGACTATAATATCAGTATCTAGCAACAATTCATGGATTATAACAATCCTTAGGCATAAATTTTGTGACTCAAAAGATACTATTTCTTAACATTACTAAGGAATTGAAAACTTAGGAATCAAAATCATATAAGTTAATGTTATTACCTCTTGATTGCTTGAAGTTGCTAATATAGCTCTTCAATCCTCCAGTGTTTCTTAATTCTCCTAACTCTCTATAGTTCACTTCTCAGACAACTTCAACCAAAGTAAATAAGAAGAAGGAGCTCTATTTATGGAGGTTTCATTACACAGACATTAACTTTGCCCAACATTACTAACTAACAGGAAGAAGAAGAAACTAGTGGATTAAAAAGGGTCGGTAAACCACTCCATCTTCCTCCATCATTATCAGCCATCTAGACTTTGCCGAGCTTAAGAAATAGAGAAGTAGGCCATTGGCCTATTAAACGGTTGTTTAATATTAATGGGTGACACTGATTTTGGGACATGGTTTAAATCCCAGCAATAAAGCTTAGTTTGATTCCTTTAATTCCCAAAATATAAATTTTAATGTACAATTGTTACTATAATAAGTAAAGTTAGGGGTTATTTATGTACTCACATCATATAGTCCACGTACATTAGTCCACATAATATTTTAATTGGGCTAACTATCATTCAGTTGGGTACTTTCAACCCATTTTCACATTTTAATATCACAATGATTAATTAATATTAATAATTTATTTTCTTACAATAATTAGTTTGTACTACACTAATTAATATAATTATTTCATTTCATTCTCTTATGCTAAACACATATTTTAATTCACCATCTTATACAAGTGAATTATCCATTTTTCATTCAATTTACTATCACGCCACTGCCACACAAGGATTATAATATAATATTCCATAATATCAATTAATTAACTAATATTTATTCCGTGTTAATTAATTAACTCTTATTCAAATCATGTTTTGCTAATTAATCCATTCATGGACAACTTAATCATCATTTAAGATTTTATTATCCCTATGAGTCCTTAGTACCCATTTCTTAAATTTTAAATTCCAAAAACTCACTTAGAGCTTCCTACAGAATGGCCAGCAGCAATTTCTTGGCTGTAGTGAAAACTTGAAATAAGGCAATTGCGCCATACCAAGTTTAGAGGCAGACAAGTTCTGCTTGAGTAGAACATTAGCTCCAATTCATGAATACTTAATGCTTTTAAATTACTAACTTGCTATACCAGTTAACTAGCATATACCACAACATTCTTCAATGATTTTGAGATTAACTTCAAGTTCAAACTCTATTTCCTTTAATAGTTAGTTAACTATAAAGATCTCATGTACATATCTAATTTCTTTCCACAATTCAAAATATATATAACACATACATACATTCCTTTAATCTTCACTTCTCTTCGTGTATCAAATTACTTAATAATTCTCTAACCAATTTAAAGGTATATTAATCTAAACCTAGCACACATCGAGTCTTTAATAGTATTCAATATAGTACACTAAGTGGTTTCCCAAAACAACCAACAAATTAGTTTTCGTCTCGTCTACACTATTTTCAAAGTGAGTTAGATCGGTTACTAATTCGTATATACCTCTGCTCTCTGAAGGAATTGTTTAGCCTAGCTCCTATACATACACCATTAAAGTTACGGTTGCATTGACTTAGACTTGATACCTACTCGTACATATACTCAAGAAATTGGTGATTATCAAAGATATTTAATGTCACCAACTTACTATGATAAAATAATTCTATAAATTATTTAATGTCAATAGATAACTCTTATCCATCTTCTTATTAATTCATCTCTACAATTTATAACAAATATATAATAATGATATATATTTATTAAACACGACATCACTTATTACATAGCTCATATTACCCTATGTAACACAATATCACATACCTCGTAACACATTTATATATTCTTGTTTGAACCCATCTCATGCATTAAGAATTTTATCTACTAAATTCTTATTTTAATATTTTTTAAAAATTCGGGTTCTTACATCATATGTTCCTCATTCTTTACCAAATGAGGTGCAAACCTGGATAACTCTGCGAACTAAGCCTCGTACTGGGACACAGTTATGTTGTTTTGTTCCAGTTTGATAAACTCTACCTCCTTCATATGATGAACACTTTCAGGAAAGTACTTGTCATTGAACAGTTTCTGAAATGCTTCCCAAGACATATTGAGTGCGGTCGGCTGGGTACGCTTCACAGATTCCCACTAGTAATCTTCCTCACCACGAAACATAAAGGTGGCAAATGGAACCTTTTGTTCCTTTGTGCATCCCAAGTAATCAAATATCTTGGTAATTTGCTTAACCCACATTTTCGCCTTGATCGGGTCCGGCTTTCCCAAAAAATCCGGCAGCCCCAACTCCTTAAATTGCTTAGCAGTGACCAGCCACGAGTTGCCATTGTTTCCACCTGCATTTTGAATAGGAATCTCTCTCATCTAGTTTTGTATTGAAATTTAAATAGGTACACTTAGAAGGGGGGGTTGAATAAGTGTAGGCACAAACTATGTCCAATTTTTGATTACTTAGAAAAATTCCTTTGAATATTTAATGCAGCAAGCTGGATTATATATTTTTGCGTATAAAATCAAGATATTATATTTAATTTTGAGTCAACCAATTTACTGATATGAGTGGATATAGAATGCAGGCTGCTGGATAGATAGCGGAATAGTAAAGCACAAAATGTAATCACGTAAACACCAGAATTTTTACGTGGTTCAACTACTACCCTCTAGAATAGTAGCCTAATCCACGTCCAATACCAACTAGTATTGGAGACTCACTTTTATTAAAGTTTTTCAATTACAATACAAGTTCTAGCAATTTGAACACCTTTGTTCCCTGTGCACCTATGCACTCTTAAGCACCTATGCTTTCCTCAAACTTGACTGTAATGATATATCAACCCAAACAGGATTACGCATAATAGAATATTAATTTGAAATAAAGAAAATTAAGATCAAGCATTATATTACTTACCAACTCAAGGCTCTAGTATGAAATGATATGCAAGAAGAATATTACCAGAGTATGTTCTACACGACCTTCTTAACCGAAGCTCTTTCTTAATGCAATCAATATCGATCAAGAAGAAAAACAATTTTGTAGCTTGTATGCTTTTTGATACAGTATATGTTTTTCGTGTATTTATTTGTTAATGAACTCAATTTATATAGACCACTCAAGAATATTACCGTTGCCAAGATTTGCTATTGTAATATGCACGTTTAAAAACACATTGCATAAATCTTGCAGTTCTACGTCAATCATGATATACTTAGTTCGTTTTTCATCACTAAGATTCTATTTGCTGAGATATCACGCTATCAGTAATTTTGGGCTAGTTGATTTCCATCAAATGGGAAATAGTACCTGTTATAGCTTTCTACCATCCCAATTACTAAAATGCCGGAAGTCAACACTTGTATTACCATAAACATCTGCTGGCAGGTTTCCATATTTCTTACTATACATTGGGCCGTTGGAACCAACCAATTAGATTCCTTAAATCATGAGACAAGATTATGGTGCATGATTCCTGCTATCCCATGAATGTATAACTTATGGTAATTTATTCAATCAACTAGTTACCTTAGTTAATTGCCTAGAATTAAATTCCTTGATTTATTACGCATAATTTATGAAGCGTGATATACCGTGATTTGGGTTGCGTCATTTTGCACAATTTTACACAACCAACCATTTTCTCAAAGCTACCATATTTGGTTTACCCGAAGGTGATTCCTTAATCTATGATAACAATATTTCAGCCATGCATGTCATGAGCTAGTGAATTAGTATGTAACATGTGTGCACAAGTATATATGTAATGCACATGTCCTAGATCCTTATTTTGGAAAGTAATAGATGCTAAGATCTTATATATATTCCTAACACTCAATTTTGCTTTTCTTTCTTCAAGGATGTCTTGGCTTTGTAATTTCTTCCTTGATGTTCCTAAAATGTCATATCTTTCCCTGAAATGTTATTTAGCATGATTAGTGGAATAATAAGGTCATCATCAAAACATGGAGCGTGACATAAGTCAACATTCTCCCCCTTTTTGATGATGAAAACAAAATAATTATGACTCCCCCTAAAACCATGTATATCAAAAGAATTAGGACTCCCCCTCAATTCATGCATATCCTTACTGTTTAGAATTAACTGTTGACTGCAAATGTGTAGTGTTTGATTAACCATGCATTGTCTAGTTAGTCCAAAACATGTTAAGCAAAGGGAATATAATAAACTATTAAACCATCATCCAGAAACTATTAAGCAAAAGAAATATAACAGCCATTTAAACCATAGTCTTTAAACCAGAAGTCATCATGCATGAAAAGTAAAAATTTAAAAGATTGTCTTGAAAGTAAGCAAGCATAATTCATCTCCCCCTTTGGCATCCATCAAAAAGAGGTGTCTAGAAAGACAAAAGGGGCAAGGTGTCTAATTATCCTCCTCATCAATATGAACGTGGTTGGCTTCGCGGGCACTGAAATATGGCCGGTGAAGCCTACGGTGTTCAATCTCTTCCAGGGACATGGTATTGGAAAATCTGGGAGGACGAGCAATGAAGATAGGAGGCGGTAAAGGCAAGTCCAGAAAGTCGCCTTGGTATTCGGCCATCCAATTGCATTGTGGCCATTCAGGTATGCGAGATTGGACTTGATACCTTGCGATTAAATCATTTGAGATCATTCATGCGATTAACTTTCGGTAAAAGCGACCGAGAGTCCCAATCTGATGGCTGATGAATTTAAGTTCAGTGCTCAATTGACAGGCATTGCGGTTCATTTTACTCTGCAAGGCTTCTACCATAGCCTGAGTGTGCAACTCAAATCCTGCTTGGAGGTCAATGAACTCATCTTCCACATTGCGAAAAATAGAATGAAGATCATTGCGCCGAATAGGGAGCTTGCCTTTTTCAAGCACAGAAAGACGAAGTTGGATATCTTTAACATCAACAGTGATGGTGGCTTGATTGTTTGCGATGGTGTGAAGAAGATTGATAATCTCAGGGGAGGGAGGTAGTGAAGTAGGAGGTGTGGGATTTGGAACATTGGGAATTTCGAGTACAACTCATATGAACTTTCCTTTAAGCAGTGTGATATGAGCACCCTTGAGATAGTTAGAGTCGATGGAATTAGTTATTTGGATGGAGCCCTCATTGTCGAGTGGAATTTAAAAGTGAGTAAATAATTTTGTGAGGAAGTAGATGTAAGGCAAGCACTTTTTGGAATGTTTGATACAGTTAACCATGTGTTTGAGCATCATGAAGGAAAAATTGAATGGTTTTCCTGTCATTATCAAGGCCACCAAAACCAAATCCTGGTAAGTGAAGTCAGCTCCACCACCGAGACGAGGGAGAAGATTGTACCCTAGCAATTTATGAAGGACTATTGCAATAGGAGATACTTAGGTGGTTTTGGGAAGGGTGACTGTGGACACGGTTGGGTCATCCATGACAGTGCGAAGCTGGACAATAGGGGACAAAGGAGTATAAATTGGTCCCTTAAGTGTAAAGGGACAGTCTCCTGTGTATGGAATGGAGAATATGCTCCCTAGATCCAGAGCAGTAAAAAACAGAGATTTGCCTTTAACAATCGATGTATAATAGTCCCCATTGTTTTCAAGATTTGTATAGAATTGTTGGACTAATTTTGGATACGCCACAGAGGGAGGTGCACTTAAGGAAACTAAACCACATGACTCAAGGAGGTTTTGAAGAGGCGAGTTTTGGTAGTAAAACATGTCAACTGATTTTTCATAAATAAAATATTTGTGACATATAGAGGACTTAAAACGAAGCTTGAAGTTGTGACCCCTAAAGAAATCATCAGGAACATCATGCAAGGAAATAGATAGAGGGTTTACCGTCATCAGAGGAGAGCTGGGTGAGGATTCCTTGACTGCTCACCGTTTAATGACAGTCGATGTCCCAATCGGTGGAGGAGAGGGTAAGCTAGCTTCAGATTTGACAGGAGAGGAGTCGCCAGAGATGGTTGTGACCGAGGGTTGCTTCCGTTTTAGGCGTCGAGTAGTAGGGGGATGAGGAGGTGGAGAGGGTGGTGGTACCTCGTCGTCTGATTCATCACGAATTTGTCTAGAGCGCCAGGTTTTCATCTTCACGGTCGGTGTTTGAGAGAGGTGTAGAGTTTTAGAGAAGGTTGAAGTATGAAGGAGACAGAGAGGAACCTTGGAATAGTAAGGTAGAGTCTGTCTTTTCAAGGCTGTGTGGTACCGAGATATGGAAAGGCGTGGCGCCGTGTTTGGGAATGGAGATCTTGAGCAGATATAAAGAGCGTAATTATGGCAATTAGATATGTCGTGTCTGTCTAATTTCCTTAAAGCATGCAGACCATATTTATATCAGTCTCATCCCAAGTTCTCATCTTAGAGTGCAGAAGCGTTCTTCCCCTAAAGGTTTTGTAAATATATCTACTAATTGGTGCTCAGTGGGGATGAATATTAATCTAATTAGGCCTTTGGAGACAATATCTATAAGAAAGTGGTGTCAGACTTCAATGTGTTTCGTGTGAGAGTGTAGAACTGGATTTTTAGAGATGTTGATGGTGCTTGTATTATCACAGTATATAGGCACATTGTTACACATAACATCAAAATTGCACAGTGTTTGACGCATCCACAAAATTTGAGAGCAGCAACTTCCTGCTACTAAATATTCTCCCTCGGTAGTGGATAGGGCAGATGAAGTTTGTTTCTTGCTATGCCATGAGACAAGACTTTGTCCCAAAAATGTACAAGCACCGCTTATGCTTTTTCTATCTATTTGACAACCTGCATAGTCAACATCTGAAAAACCCATTAGATCAAATTTGTCACATTTTGGGTAAAATAATCCTAAGTTTGTAGTGCCACTCAAGTATTTAAATATTCGTTTAACAGCCTGTAAGTGGGATTCTTTGGGTTTGGCCTGAAACCGAGCACATAGACACACATTGTACATTATATCAGGTCTAGAAGCAGTTAAATATAGTAGGGATCCAATCATACCTCTATATTTTATTACTTCTACATCCATACCTTTTTCATCTGCTGTGAGTTTTATTGATGTACTCATTGGTGTGGTCTTTGAGTTTGAATTGTCAAAGCTGAATCTCTTGAGTAGCTCTTTTGTATACTTGGTTTGATGAATGAATATACCTTCATGATTTTGTTTAATTTGAAGGCCCAGAAAGTAGTTGAGTTCACCCATCAAGCTCATGTCGAACTCCTTGTGCATGCATTTGGAAAACCACTCATAATGGAAATTTTTAGTAGCACCAAATATTATATCGTCTACATATATTTGTACAATAATAATATCTTTATTTTGACGTTTAATAAATAACGTAGAATCGATTTTACCTCATATGAACCCATTTGATAGGAGGTACTTACTTAATCTCTCATACCAAGCCCTTGGGGATTATTTGAGTCCGTAGAGTGCCTTCTTTAGTTTGTATACGTAATGAGGGAACTTGTCATGCTCGAATCCGGTGGCTGTTTTACGTAGACTTCTTCATTTATGTAACCGTTGAAAAAGGCGCTTTTGACGTCCATTTGGTGTAGCTTGAACTTTCTGAAATAGGCAAATGCTAATAATATATGAATGGATTCCAAACGGGCTACTGGGGCAAATGTTTCTTTATAATCTATTCCTTCTTGCTGATTGTATCCTTGAGCTACTAGTCTGGCTTTATTTCTTGTAATTGTTCCGTACTCGTCAAGCTTATTTTTGAATAACCATTTAGTTCCAATAATGGATATATCTTTTGGAGGAGGCATCAACTCCCACACTTGACATCTTTCAAATTGTTGTAGCTCTTCTTGCATTGCTAGTAGCCAATTTTCATCAAGTATGGCTTCTTTGGCATTCTTTGGTTCAATTTGGGATAGAAATGCTGAGAAAGCACACATATTTTGTGCTTTTCTTCTTGTAATAACTTTGTCATTTATGTTTCCAATGATGTTCACAGGAGGATGGTTTTTGATGTATCTTGTTGACTTCGGAAGTTGAATGTCATGTATTACTTCTTCAGCAATTTTTGAATCATGGTCTTGTTGTTCGTTCATTTCAAACTTCTTTGGATATGTTCTGATTTTTGTATTCAAATTCTTTGGATAAAGTCTTAGGTCTCTCATTGTTCTTCTAATCCATCTTCTTTGGATTGGTTCCATGATCTTCTTTGTTTTGCTTTATCTCGGTAGGTTTTGGATTTGCGTGATCTCTAAATTTCCTGCATCTTCTTCTCTTTCTTTTGGAATATCATGGTTAGATTCGTTAAATTTGACATGTATAGATTCTTCGATACACATCTTTTGCACATTATAAATGTGATATGCTCTACTATTTGTGAGTAGCCAATGAATATTCCTTTATATGATCTAGCATCAAACTTGCCCAAATTCCCATTAGTGTTAAGAATAAAACATTTAGATCCAAATACTATAAAATAACTTATATTAGGAAGACGATTATTTAATAATTCATATGGTGTTTTCAAAATGATTGGACGGATCAACACGCTATCTAGCACATAGCATGCTGTGTTTGCAGCTTTGACCCAAAATTTCTTAGGGAGTTTACTTTCTTGAATTAGAGTTCTAGTTGTTTCTTGTAATATTCGATTCTTTCTTTCTACCACTCCATTTTGTTGTGGAGTTCTAGGCGCTGAGAATTCATGAGTGATTCCTTTTTGATTACAAAATATAACAAAATCCTTTTGAAATTCGGTACCATGGTCACTTCTGATTTTTATAAGATTAAGACTATATTTGGTCTCCAAATTTTTAATCAGTTTTTCAAATTCTTTAAATGCCTCATCTTTTTTTCTAAGAAAGAGTACCCATGTATATCTAGAGAAGTCATCGACTATCACAAAAGTATAGAATTTATCATTTAAACTAGCATGCCTTTCAGGTACAAATAAGTCGAGATGGAGTAATTGTAAGGGAGAAGAAGTTGATACCATGTTTTTGGCTGTGAATGATGTTCTTACTTATTTTCCAAGTTGACAAGGCTCGCATATACCTTTCTTCTCCAAATTCCTTCCTGATGCATATTATCCTGGTTGTTGATTGTCGGAGTCTCAATGGTTTTATGTGCTCCATTGCTTATCTCAACATTTTTAGATGTCATTCTCAAATACTGCCTCAAATTAAGGGTTAATTAAAGAAATTGACATGCCACATAATATCTCTATATTCTGACCGACCAACAATTAAGCTTAGGTAGGACAGACTAGCGAAGGATTTACTCGTCTCTCCCCTCCTAGTTCTAATCCCAGATCTCCACCAGAGTTCATATCCCTAAGCTCTGATACCAACTGTGACGCCCCCAAAATAGGTCCATACAACCCATTCTGAGTCACCAAATACATGGTACAGAAAACAACTACAACTTCATTATTACAATTGTCATGCAAAATATGACAACACATATGATGTGAGTTTTACTACAAATATTGTCTTCTAGATAATATCAAAACTCAAATAAAGTCCTCATTACAATTATTGATACACTATTTTACAAATAGTGAGGAATGCTAAAACAACTGTATTGAACCATCACTCCACACCCCGACTAGTTCCCGCTATATTCTCGCCTCCTGAGAAGAAAAATAGAACAAAAAAGAAAAGGATGAGCTCAACTAGTCCAGTAAAGAATATTATGACTAAGATAATGAAAAACAAATTATTGTTAGCCTTTAATAAATCAGATAAAATATAATAGACAACAAGTTTAGATCAATATTCGCAGTGACAATAACAATTCATTAGAAGAGTTAAGTAGAGAATGAAGTCTACTATCTTCTATGATTTAAAAGTCCATCATCAATATTTTATCCCTGTGACATCATAAATATACATCTTGAACCAAATATTCATCTTTGCACTACGGGCCAAAGATATTCATTTGTATCATCGGTTGGTCATGTTCATCTCAACACCTGTCCATCTTTGCACTACGGGCTAAGGATATTCATCAAGTAATCATTCATCTTTGCACTACAGGCCAAAGATATTCATCAAGTAATCATTTATCTTTGCACTACAGGCCAAAGATATTCATCAAGTAATCATTTATCTTTGCACTACATGCCAAAGATATTCAGTTATATCACCATTTAGGACTGGGGATGATAAAAAAATATTTTAAAGAAAACGAATTCAGTGAGGTAAAAGGACAAAGATTAGGGATTCGTACTTTAGTTTATCCAAGTACAAAAATACTCCATAATAAAAAATTATGGAGCAAAATTCAAGAATGAAGATCAAAACATGGATACAATCAAAAATTACCATAATAGACAACTTGGACAAAGAAAAGAAAATTTAATTTTTCTATGAATAGTGTCGTATTTGTGAATAGTGTCGTATACGTGAATAGTAACCCCGACACGAAAAGGTAAAAAATTTCACAATAAAATTCATATCAATATTTCGGTATAATGATATTAAAAGAAATAATATCATTTATGAAAAAAATAACATCCATTACCTCAAAAGAATAGTACTTCTAGCTGGAATATTGGATATAATACTGAAGGAAACTTGCACCGAATAGTAACACTCAAAGTATTTAAATACTCAAAAAAATACGCTCGATATTATAGAGAGAAACTTCTGATTCTGGTGTGATTTTTAATTCTAACCTAAGCACCCTATTTATAGAAAAATGCTTAGAACGCCAAAGCAGAAAATTTAATAAAATATTATATTTATATAAAAAAAAATTCCACACACTTCCTTGACCATTTCATCAGCCCACACAAGTGGGGCCCACCTAAAAACATTTTTTTATTAAGAAAATATCAATTCAGACCCAATATTCCGGAAATTCAATAATTCTTAATAAATAGCCCTTTTATTAAAAAAATACGAATTTTATGTCCATTCTATAGGAAATTTAATTCTCTACAACCTTGTAGAAGAAAGTTTTTTCCAAATTCTAAACGAAAAATGACCGAAATCCACATACGGATGATCTTGCAGGCTATAATCAAATTTCAGTCAAAAATGGGGCCCACTAACATATTTAACATGTTTTTTTGTAACAAAAATACTCTGGACCTAATTTGCTATCTTCCTCCTCATTTATTCATATATCGTACATTCATTGTAAAAATATCACCGTTATTATATTATTATATTATTACATCATACACTTATAATGTAATATTACAATAATATATTTGAATGAATTATTTTATCGAAGAAGATAAAATATCAATTCTTAATAATTGGCTCTTTAAAAATTTCTCCATTAAATAAATATTTTCTTATCATTTTTATCAATAATTATTTATTCACAAATAATATTACAGAATCACAATAATGACAACCAGGTTGTTCCCAGGAAAGAGGGGGCTTTCCGATAAGAATTTCTCCTTACTGACGCGCAATTAGGTGACCAAACTCCTTTCCTAGATAGAACTTCCTTAAACATTGCTAATAATGCTATCTAATAATATTATTCAAATAATATGAATTATTGATCTGATAATGGAAAATATTGTGCAGTGACAATTATTGAATCAATAATATAAAATATTGAATAGTAATTACTGCAACAATTATTGAGTAGTGACTTCTTACGTAAGAATTCGTAATTAGAATTATTGTGCAATACCGTGTGCTACTGTGCAACACCGCGTATTACTGTATTTTAACCACCGGGTATTCCAATAGTTTTAATGGTAACAACTACGTCGTTATTTATAAAAAACTCATACTTGTCGTTTTCTTCATCCGACAGTTTTCCGTTATGGGACCCATAAATGGCTGCGTCATCGTATGAATATTCCCAGACAGCAAGAATATTCCACGACCAAACGAATATTCCCTGACAACAATGAGTATTTTATAACCACTTGCTTATTTAAAATATTTACGCATTTTACCCATAACTAACCACATTAATCAAATCAACCCCTTACTATTTCAAAATAATAAATAGAGAATTCAATTTTATAAAAAGTTGGGGTCTTACACATGCAGTCTTACAATCTCATTTATGTATATACGAGCAAGACAGAATAAGTTTCTCGTATAGGTAAGAAATGAGCAGACTTGGTCAATCTATCAACAATGACCTAAATTGCATCTATGACTTGAGAAACCTTGGGAAAATCAGTTGAATAAGGCGACCCGTAAAGATCACTTTCCTTTGCCCTTTATCGATCAAATGTTGGACAGATTAGCGGGACACGAGTACTACTGCTTATTGGATGGATATTCGGGATATAATCAGATCGTCTTGCCCTTGAAGATCAAGAGAAGACTACTTTCACATGTCCTTACGGCAAATTCGCATTTAGAAGAATGTCGTTCGGTTTGTGTAATGCACCTGCTACCTTCCAACGATGTATGATGGCCATTTTCTCAGACATAGTGGAGAAAAACGTGGAAGTCTTTTCTGTTTATGGAGACAATTTTGATGCTTGTCTAGGGAATTTGGTGATGGTGTTACAAAGATGCACGGACACGAATCTTGTACTTAACTGGGAAAAGTGCCACTTCATGGTTGAAGAAGGCATAATTTTGGGGGCACAAGGTCTCGGCTCACGGATTAGAGGTTGATAAGGCGAAGCTGGAAACGATTGAAAAACTTCCTCCACCAAGTTTAGTTAAGGGAATTAAAAGTTTCTTGGGACATGCCCGGTTTTATAGATGATTTATAAAAGACTTCTCTAAAATTGCAAAACCTTTATGCAGTCTTTTAGAGAAGGATTCGGTTTTCAAGTTTGATGAGGAGTGTAAATTGACATTCGAACTATTGAAGAAGAAATTGACTTCAGCTCCCGTAATTGTCACACAAGATTGGAATATGCCTTTCGAGTTAATGTGTGATGCGAGCGACTATGCAGTTGGGGCTGTTTTGGGTCAACGCCGAGAGAAGGTATTTTATACCATATACTATGCAAGTAAGACACGTATGGAGACTCAAATGAATTACATAACTACGAAAAAAGTATTACTTGCAGTAGTATATGCATTCGATAAATTCTGGGCTTATTTAATCGGTACAAAGGTGGTAGTTTACATAAATCACTCGGCTATTCGGTACTTAATTTTGAAAAAAGATGCTAAGCCACGCCTGATCCGATGGATTCTCCTTCTCCAAGAATTTGATTTATAAATAAATGATAGAATGGGGACGGAGAATCAAGTTGCTGATCATTTATCTAGGCTGAAAAATCAGGGTACAAAGGAAGAAGACAAGTGTGTAATCAATGAGTCATTCCGAGATGAGAAATTGTTTGGGATAAATACAGAATTTCCATGGTACGCGGACTTCGCAAACTATCTAGTGAGCAACATTATTCCCCCTGATCTTACTCGTCAACAGAAGAAGAAATTCCTACATGACGTCAAGTGGTACATATGGGATGAGCCATACCTATTCAAATAGTGCGCCGACAAAATGATTAGAAGGTGTGTGCCTTACAACGAGGTGAATAGTTATTGCATGAGTGTCATTCGTCTGTGTATG
The DNA here is from genome assembly GCA_020205605.1 of Panax ginseng. Taxonomy (NCBI): domain Eukaryota; kingdom Viridiplantae; phylum Streptophyta; class Magnoliopsida; order Apiales; family Araliaceae; genus Panax; species Panax ginseng. Next base: position 55,494,781 of record CM035131.1, on the reverse strand, counting down.
GGGGACATTATGGTAGTGAGTGAACAATGGCTAAAGTGCTTCAAACAAGGTTTTATTGGCCTACATTGTTCAAGGATACCCACCAGTTTGTTAAAAGTTGTGATAGATGTCAACGGGTGGGCAACATATCAAAAAGGAATGAGATGCCACTACAAACAATTTTGGAAGTTGAATTTTTTTACGTTTGGGGCATTGATTTTATGGGGCCATTTCCATCATCATTCAGTAATCAATATATATTGCTTGCAGTTGACTATGTCTCAAAATGGGTTGAAGCCGCAACACTCCCAACTAACAATGCCAAAGTGGTCCTCAAATTCTTGCAAAAGAATATTTTTACAAGATTTGGCACGCCAAGAGCTATCATAAGTGACGAAGGTAGTCACTTCTGCAACAGATCATTTACAGCTCTCTTGGCGAAGTATGGGGTCAACCATAAGGTGGCAACAACATATCACCCCCAAATAAGTGGGCAAGCTGAAGTCTCAAATAGGGAGGTGAAGAGAATCTTGGAAAAGGTGGTAAATCCAACTAGAAAGGACTGGTCTCTCAGGTTAGATGATGAACTATGGGCCTACCGAACTACGTACAAAACACCAATTGGTATGTCACCATATCAATTGGTCTATGGTAAATCATGCCACCTATCGGTCGAGTTATAACACAAGGCCTATTGGACGATTTAGAAACTTAATTTTGATCAAGCAGCTGTGGGCGAAAAGAGACTACTGCAATTAAATGAGCTCGACGAATTTCGACTTCAAGCCTATAAGAACTCTAAGCTATACAAAGAAAAGGTCAAGAAATAGCACGACCAGAAAATTATGCACAGAACGTTCGATCCGGGGCAATCAGTCCTATTGTTCAACTCACGGTTGAGATTGTTCCCAGGCAAGCTTAAGTCAAGATGGTCAGGACCATTCACCATCAAAAGAGTTTTCTCACATGGCGTCGTTGAACTCTATAGTAGGAATCCATTGGAAATGTTCAAAGTCAACGGTCAGAGGATGAAACATTATTGGGGTGGCAAATCCAACACGGATTTCATCACAATCACATTATCCGACGTACCATAAATAGGAAGTAGTCAGGCTGAACGACTTAAAATCAAGCGCTAATTGGGAGGCAACCCAATCGTACTTTTATTTTTCATATTTTTAATCATAACTGTCAAATTATAGTTTAGAATAATTAGTACTATATAATAAGTTCATAGATTAATTAGATAAGTTGCATGTTCTTGATAATCTCTCCACCATGTTTAACTTTTATGTTTTCTGGCTTTGCAGGATCTCAATATGATAATGGTTGATACCAACTGTGACACCCCCAAAATAGGTATACATCACCCATTCTGAGTCGCCAAATACATGGTAAAGAATTTAAATGCAAACTTAATTATACAACTGTCATGTAAAATACAACAAAACATAGCTGAGACTTTTGACACGAATATTGTCTTCTAGACAATATCCAAACTCAAATGGAGTCCTCATTACAATTATTATCACACTATTTTATAAAATAGTGAGGACTAATACAGCCATCATCTCGGACCGTCACTCCATTCCCCGACTAGTCCCGGCTACGTTCTCATTTCCTGAAGAGAATAATGAAAGCAAAAGGGTGAGCTCAACTAGCCTAGTAAGAAATATTATGACTAAAATAATGTAGAATAAATTATTGTTAGCCTTCAACAGTGTTAAACTAATAGAATACAATAAACAACAAGTTTAACTGTAGCGGAACAAGCAATCTATTAGAAGAGTCAAGTAGAGCATGCTATCTACGATCTTCTATGATTTAAAAAGTTTGTCATCAATTTTATCGCTGAGACTCAGCTCAATAAATAATCCACATCACTGAATTATCCATGCACTACGGACCAAGTACATACCAACAACTGTCCATCAATGCATCACGGGCCAATGAGGACTTTTATCACATCATTTGTAACATTACGGGTCATGATTATACCGAATAATCCCTGGTCATAATCATACAAATCAATAGTCCATCTATGCACTACAGCCAAAGATGACTTTCATCACAATATAAGCATGGGGATGATGACAATGATATAAGAATTCAATTAAATGAAAGCAAATGATAAATTTTAAAGATTTATAATTCAATTTATCCAGAATTTAATAATGTCCAATTTGTCAATATGATACTGCTTTGTGGAGTAAAATTCAATAATAATATTGTACCAAAAATGATTTGGACTGAAAAGAAATTAATTTTTGTCATGAATAGTATCCCATGAATAGTACTTTGAGAATAGTATCTCGTAAATAGTACCCTGGCATGAAAAGACTAAAGATTATCAAGAGTGCTCAGAATAATATTTACATAAAAAGATACTAGATGAAGCGCAAATTTCAAGGATATTCTACTAATTTCAAGGAGTATAAAAGCCATACTTTAACAAAATGAGTATAGAATTTGGAATCTAAAACGAAATAATATTACTTACATACTACAGAGTATGAAAGAAAATATTATTTCTTATGAATATTGAACAAAAATAATATCCCTTACCTTAAAAAGGAGAGTATTCTAACTGGTATAGCGGAGATATTCTTGAAGAAAACGTATACTATTTTCTACACTCAAAGCTCCCTTAAACTCAAAAGAAATACGCTCAATATTATAGAAGAAGAATTCTCTGATTCTGATGTGATTTTCAATTCTAAACTAAACATCCTATTTATAGGAGAATGGAAGGATACTATTTGGATGCACAATAAAGGAAAAAACATGGAATGCAGAGTGGGAGTTCACGGATTTCGGCTAAAATTTCTGATTTTACTATGCAATCACTATGCAAACACTATGCTGATACTATGCAAACACTATGAATAATAAAATATAATATATTCTATTTTTCATAAAAAACAAAACTTATTATAATATATATATATATATATATATATATATATATATATATATATATAAAAAAAAAAAAACATCACCACCACCGTATTTTTTGTAACAATCTAGAATTTTAATTGTAACTTTTAAATATTTATTGAATTATATAAATATTTAATGGATGTGTGTATCGTTGAATATACTTGTTTAATTTGAGTTGATTTGATTGGTTATTTATTTGTTAAATAAATAATTAATGAGTTAAGGAAATTAATTATTATGAGATAGTATTCTAATTTAATTTAATTATTAAGTTAGAGAGTTTATAATGATTAAATAAATTATTATATTATTCAATAAATTGTTATTGGAATTAAGTGTGACAAATAACTATACTATAAAGGAGTTATTAAAATAAATTAAAGGAGTTTAATTTAGTTTTGCCAAACAAGGCTTAAATATATTAAGTCTTTATTTTTAAAGAGTTTTGCCAAACAGAGCCTTATGACTTTTAAATTTTTAAATTTTGAATTATAATAATATAAATTAAAATAATAAATAAAATATATTTATAATCTATACGCTATATTTTGGTAACTGATATTAGTTATCATAATTATTAAGGCCATATCAGTTTTTTAGTTTACGTATACTTGTTATCAGTTTACTTGTTTACGTCAATTGTATGTGGTCTAAGACTGAGCCAAAGAAAGAAAAGAAAAGAATTTTGAGAGAGTTTGAGAGAGTCTGAGAGAGAATCAAGAGAGAAAGTTCTGAGTTCGTCAAGCTATTCTCAGTTATTAACAAGGATTTCTTAAGCAACAAAAGGTATGTTACATAACCTTAACATATATGTTTTATGCTATAATTTTTAAGTCTCCGTGTTTCTGAATTTGACTGTAATATAAAGTTCTTTACAAACTTTCTGTAAAACCATGTTTTTATAATTGGTTAGGAAATTATGTGTATTTGTAATTGTAATTGTTATACTATTATATATATATATATATATATATATATATATATATATATATATATATATGAGTGTATGCTTAATATATAGATAAGATTGTATGCTAAATTAAGTCTACAAGAAAAGAAATTGGTTTTACAGTGAACACATGTATGAACATGTTTTGTAGGATAACAAAATTAGTATTAGATTTTGAACTAATATGTGAAATTGAACTGTGACTATGTTAATTAGTTTGTTAAGAATTATAGAGAACGTAGTTTAAAGGAATCAATTTGATGTATAATTGTGGAATTACAGTTAATTTTGTCAGACAATGTCAAACATGGAGTTTTGGTTTTAAAAATATGGCTTCAAGGATTTAATTTTCTAAAATTATGGTTTAAGTTGTGCTAAATTAGTATATGTATGCTTGGTAAAGTTTATGTGTAATTTATGTAAGTTATACATTATAAATTGTTGTTAGAAATTAAGATACATCAACAAAGTTAGCTTTGTTCTGTTCTTCGTGCTTGGTTACAGAATCGAGAGCCTCAGCCCAAAATCGTGTCCCAACCCAAACTTCAGGCTATGGCTAAATCAAAGTCATCGCTAACTTTGCACTGGCAGTGACGGCCAGTTGGCTTGTGATTCAAGGCATTCATTACTCTCATCATGTCATAAGTCCAATCTTTGATAAACTGCATATGCCAAGAAAGACCTAAGCGATAAACCCCGTAAAATTATTTTCTTGTACACAGAGTCTGTAATTGTGGATATAATGCAATATTATGACTGTTAAAAAAATGTGATTTTGTTAAATGTGGTATTATAGTGCTATGAATGAGTATATTATTAGTAATTAACGAATGCTCTTGTGTAACTTGATTATGTGGTTCAAAATCAAGCCATACGTGAAATAAGTACTTATTTGTATACAGAGTATCTATAGTAACTAATTGTATCCTAATGTTATGTGATCAGGATCTTTTGAATCAAACTATTACGGTTTAGCCTACACTCAAGGCAAGTTTCTTACTCTATCTCGATTATTATTGTGCAAGTTTTCTAACTCTACACTTTCGTTGAGCTAGTTCTATTGTTATTATTGTACAAGTTTACTTATCCTATCTCAAATATAATTACGCAAGTTTCTTGTATCTACTTTATTTATGATGATGCAAGTTTTCTAAACTTTATTTTGATATTGAGCAATTTATTCTTGTATTTAGCTTGTTATTTAGCATTCAAATTTTTATATTCTGATATACTAATGTTGAACAATTTTTATCGTTCAATTTGCTATTTGTTATGCATGTTTAGTACTTAATTCTAAATAACCTTGGCTTAATATTGTTTAAACAAGTATGTTATAATTATTCAATGTTTATGCTCTTAGATTATTCCTAAAGCATGACCTTAGTATACAATGTTGATTCCGTTATGATTCGTTGTAAGACCCTGATTTTTTTTTAAATAAAATGGAATTTCTTTTATTTATTATTTTGAAATAGTAAAGGTTTATTTGATTAATGTGGTTAGTTGTGGGTAAAATGCGTAAATATTTTAAATAAGCAAGTGGTTATAAAATATTCATTGTTGTCGGAGAATATTCGTTTGGTCGTGGAATATTCTTTATTGTCGGAGAATATTAAATGCGACGACGCGACCTTAATGTGGCCCCATAACTGAAAGCGATTAGATGAAGAAAATGACAAGTATAAGTTGTTTATAAATAATTGGCGTAGTTATTCTGCAATTATCTTTGTTGGAATACCCGGTGGTTAAAACACAAGAAGATTACCAGATTGCACCAATTATTGATTCTTACGTAAGAAGGCACTACTCAATAATTATTACAATAATTAGTGTTCAATATTTTATTTTATTGATTCAATAATTGCTACGTTGATATTTTATATTATTATTGTTTCAATAATTGTCATGGCACAATATTTCCCATTATCGATCAATAATTCATATTATTTGAATAATATTATTAGATAGGATTATTGGCAATGTCTAGAAAGTTACATCGAGGAGAGGTTTGGTCACCTAATCATGCTACCAAGAAGGAGAAATCCTTATTGAAAGCCCCTCTTCCTGAAAGCTACCGGTTGTCGATGATTGCGATTCTAATAATATTATGTGAATAATTAATTATTGATTTATATGATAAGGAAAATATTCATTTTATGTGGATATAGATGGAGAAAATTTTAAAGTGACAATTGTTGAAAAATTGATATTTTATCTTTTTCCGATAAATAATTCATTTAAATATATTATTATATTTTAATAATATAATAATGGCGATATTTTTACAATGAATGTGGGATATATGAATATATGAGGAGGAAGAATATTTTTGTTGCAAAAGTTGTTTAAAACATGTTAAACATGTCTGTGGGCCCATTTCTTGACTGAAATTTGATTATAGCTTGTAAAATCGTCCGTTTGTGGATTTCGGCCAGTTTCTGTTTGGAATTTGGAAAAACTTTCTTCTGCAAAGTTATAGAAAATGAAATTTCCTATGGAAAAGACATAAGGTTCAAATTTTTCTGACAAAAGAGCTATTTATTATGAATTATCGAAGTTCCAAAGTTCCAGAATAATTGATTTTTGAAGTTTTAATTATTTTTTTTAAGAAAAACGTTTTTGGTGAGTGTCCCACATGTGATATAAATGTGTTGAGTGCTGAAATTCAGATTTCAAATGGTGCGTATAATATTTTTATAAATAATATTATTATATTAAATTTTCTGCTTTGGTGTTCTAAGCAATTTCCTATAAATAGGGTGCTTAGGTTAGAATTAAAAATCACACCAGAAACTGAAGTTTTCTCTCTCTATATTATCGAGCGTATTCTTGTGAGTATTTTGATACTTTGAGTGTTGCTATACGGTGAAAGTTCCTTCAGTATTATATCTGATATTCCAGCCAAAAGTACTATTCTTTCGAGGTAAGGGATGTTATTTCTTTTATAAATGATATTATTTCTTTCAATATCATTATGCCGGAATATTGGTAAGATTTTTCTTGTGAAATTCCGTTCTTTTCATTTCGGAGTTACTATTCATGAGTTACTATTCATGAGTTACTATTCACGAAGCATGATGATTTTTCTTATGGAATTTCTATCTTTTAGTGTCGGAGTTACTATTCACGTATACGACACTATTCACGTATACGATACTATTCACAAAAAAATTAAGTTTTCTTTTCTGTGTCCAACATTGTCTGTTATGGTTCCTATCTTTCATTGGATCTATGTTTTGATCTTCATTTTTGAATTTTGCTCCACAATAGTTTATTATGGAGTATTTTTGAACTTGGATTGTCTAAAGTACGAATTCTTAATATTTGTTCTTTTGTCTCACTGGATTCATTTTCTTTAAAATATTTTTCATCATCCTCAGTCCTAAATGATGATACTACTGAATATCTTTGGCATGTAATGTAAAGATGAATGATTTCATGATGAATATCTTTGGCCCGTAGTGCAAAGATGAACAGGTGTTGAGATGAACATGACCGACTGATTAATATCTTTGGCCTGTAGTGCAAAGTTGACTATTTGATTTAAGATGTATAGTGATTGATGTTACAGGATAAAATATTGATGATGGACTTTTAAATTCATAGATGATAGTAGATTTCATTTTCTACTTAACTCTTCTAATGAATTGTTGTTTCCGCTGCAGTTGTTGATTTAAAACTTGTTGTCTATTGTATTCTATCAGATTTTTCCCTGTTGAAGACTAACGATAATTTTTTATACATTATCTTAGTCATAATATTCTTTACTGGGCTAGTTGAGCTCACCCTTTTCCTTTTTGTTCCATTTTTCTTCTCAAGAGGCGAGAATATAACGAATACTAGTCAGGGTGTAGAGTGATGGTTCAAGATAGTTGTTTTAGTAATCCCCACTATTCTGTAAAATAGTGTTTCAATAATTGTAATGAGGACTTTATTTGGGTGTGAATATTGTCTAGAAGACAATATTTGTATTTAAACTCACAGTATATGTGTTGTCGTATTTTGCACGACAAATGTATTAATAAAGTTGTAGTTATTTCTGTACCATGTATTTGGCGACTCAGAATAGGTTGGATGGAATGGACCTATTTTGGGGGCGTCACATTCATTCCATAACATAAAGTTATTACCTTTTTATTCAACTACTCCGTAGTTGATGTTCGTTGAATTCCAAATTTACCTTGAAACTTATCCAAACCAAACTTACTTTGGTGCGGACTCGTATTCTAAATACTGAGATGAACAACCCTATTATTAGGGGAAAATTTACGCATATCGTTGAAATATTTGTGCACAATACATTGTACGAAGGGCTGATCCCCCTAAGTAAGAGGAGTCCCTATAGTCTTATGACTGTTAAAGTTTAAGTTGAAAGATTACTTATAACTATGGACATAGTTCGTGGTCTTATGATCCTCAGTTAAATATTTCCTGATTCTGATTATCATTGATAAAACATTTTGTACAGTTCCATTGTGCCTATTATTTGGCAATGGATGCAAAGTTTTATTCATTATCATTTCAAATGAGCCTTGTTTGCTCACTCTTGCTTATATAAACATTACAGCTAAAGTTGAGAAGGTTGATGTACCTAGTACGAGTAAAGGAAAGGGAAAGATGAGCAAGTATTGAAGACTTGTAATCATGTTGACATTTCTGTTGTCAGACTTTATTTTATTGATGTAATGAAGATATTTAATTTTTCCGCATTTGAATGATTGTACTTAAAGGTTAGATAACCTGAGAAATTTTTATTAATGTAATCCTTTAATGGGAAGGTTTATTATTCAATTTTATTATGATTGGGTAGTTAGATATGAATGTTTTTATCAAGTGAACACTAAATCTTGAGGGAATGAAGTACGTAGATTTGGGGATGTCACAGGTTGGTATTAAAGCTTTAGGTTATGAACCTTAGGTGGGGAAAAGCCTTAGGAAGTAACCTTTGAAAAGATAGTGGTGATAAACTCTTATCGTGTTTTAAGGAAGAAGTAATAAAACACTTATGTGCTTATGTGACAACTTATGTGCTTGTGAGTGTCGAGTAGTAATGATTAGTAATTAAAACTTAAAATTTTGTTGTCAGGATGACTAATGTAGGAGAATCCAATCAGGCTAGGGAGGAAGGATCCCAGATGCCTAAATAGGAGGAGCCTTGAGATATTCAGGTGGTTTGGGAATAACTACTGCCACGGGAAACAACTCTGTTGGTCACAGTGGTTGGGCAGGAGAGGTTACCTGATGAGGATGATGAGATAGAGACGGACGAGGAAGACCCTGAGGAACTGCCACAGTCGAATGAGGGTGAGGAGGATGAGGAGGAAGAGATTACACTTAACTCGATCGCTGCCTGTATGTACGACGAAGTATACGACCGAAATGTAGAACTTCAAGATAGCGTCAAGGAGTTGAGAGAGATAGTAGCTGAACAACAGACCTTAAGTACATAGAAGGACGATGAGATCCAGTATCTAGAGGAACGTCTGAATAATGTTGAAGAGAAGCTGGTCCACACTGAAGAAGAGAATGAACAAATGACAGCGGAGATCGCAGAACTGAAAAACAAGCTGAAGGAAGAATCTACTAAGAGGGCAAGAGTCGAAGACATGTATGAAGAAGCTTATCAACTAGTCGGGATAGCAGAGAGAGAGGCATAAGCAAAGAGGATCCAGATGGAAGAGATGAATAACGTATTCAACACCGTGATTAATCGAGCTCAAGATCGGGTCATGGGTTATCCGATTCAGTTCGAGACGCTACCATCGTACATATTAGATCACCGAACAATGTTCCGAATTATGGAAGAAGAGCGTCGTAAGGCTATGCAGTATCTTAGGACGTTGTAGAGAATGTACTTGATATGTGATTTATGATATGATAAAGAAAACGTAAATCCCAAGTGTTATGTAACCTATGGGATATGATGATGAGGTTATCCTGAAACTTTAGTAGTTTAGGAAAGTAATGTAAATAGCAGTGATGCTATGACCCTTATGTTTTCAAAAAGATTATGAATGAATAAAAGTTATTATTTTATTCAAAGTGTTATGTGTTACGTGATGATGCTAATTAAGTATAAAATACTTAAAGAAATTGAGTAATAGTCTAATGAGTGTATTTTAATGGAAAATGCCTCCAAGACGTCAACCACGACAAAGAACCACTGAGGGAGCTACCAATAACGACAATGTTGAGACTAACCTAGTTCAGCAGCTAGTGACGTTACTGACGGGTGCATTGTAGAATCAACCGCAGAATCAAGCTACAACTTTTAGGGATTTCAAGGTGGTTGGACCACCAGAGTTCCGTGGGTCCATGAATCCAGTTGAGGCACAGACCTGGATCATGGAGATAGAAAAGGTGTTTGATGTAGCTAGGGTAGGGGAGGATCAGCAGACTGCTTTTCCAATATTTATTTTGAAAGTAGAGGCTAGTTATTGGTGGCAGGCCAATAAAGCTCGAGGAGGACAAGGGGTGATGACATGGGATAGGTTTAAGGAGATATTCTTCGAGACCTATTTCCTAGAGAGTTCAAAGAATCAGATGGAGGTACAGTTTTTGGAACTAAAGTAGGGATCAACGTCGGTATCGGAGTATGCCGCAAAATTTAACGAGTTGGCGATATTTGTGCCATATCAAGTCAACACAGATGAGCGCAAGGCTAGGAGGTTTAAGCAGGGACTAAAACCCTAGTTGTACAGTAGGGTCTCCCTATTCTAGTTGAAGACATTCACAGTGGTGCTTGAGAAGACAATTCTCGGTGAGAGTAGAGGTGAGGCTATAACAAAGCATAACCAAGAGCAGAGAAAGAAGAAGAATGAGGGCGAAGTTAAGAATAATGGCGGTAACAGTGGAAATGGTAGCAATAACATGAAGAGGAAATAGAATGGAAATGTGGGTTCAAGAAACTAGCAGGGTAATCAGCAGAAGAAGAAGTTCGAAGCATGTGCTACGTGCGGGAAGTTTCACATGGGTATGTGCTTAAGGGGGAAGCGTGTATGCTTTAACTGTGGCCAGAAGGGTCACATTGCCCCAAATTGTAGTCAACCTAAAAAGAATGTTTGCTACACGTGCGGGTCAAAGGATCATTTTTCTCGTGAGTGCCCTAAGAAGAAAGCTGAAGAGACGACGGGAAACAAGGGAGGTAGCAGTGGAGGTACATTGACCATTGCGGGACCAATGTCATCCAACAGACCCACAACCAGAACCTTCAACATGACTGGGCAAGATGCTGTTCAATCGAAAGATGTGGTGTCAGGTATTATCTGAATCAATGATATTAACGCTTATGTATTATTTGATTTGGGTGGTACTTGCTCATTTATATCTGATGAATTTGCTAAGAGGTTAGGATTACCTAGTGAAGAATTGAATTTCCCTTTAAACATAGAAATTGCGAATATGGAGGTAATTCCTGTTAGGTTCGTATACAAGAATTGTAGTGTGAATATTATGGGAAATGTTATGGTGGTAGATTTAATTCCAATGAAACTTGGAGAGTTTGATGTTATTTTGGGAATGGATTGGATGTTCAATTATGGAGCGATAATTGATTGCCAAAAGAAATGTGTAAACCTTATGGCTCCGTCAAAGGTAGTTTTCTTTGGTAGCAGATCGCCTAGACATGCGAGATGTCTGACGATTATGCAGGCCAAGAAGTTATTGAGTTAAGTCTGTGTGGTTTATTTCTCTTACATAGTCGATACTTAGAGGAAGGGGGTGAAACTGGAAGAGATACCAGTGGTTAGGGAATTCGTGAATGTGTTTTCGGAAGATTTTCTAGGACTTCCGCCTGACCGAGAGATTGAGTTTGTGATCGACTTAGCGCTAGGAACCACTCCAATATCGAAGGCCCCATACAGAATGGCTCCGGTAGAGATGAAGGAACTGATGGTACAATTGCAAGAGCTGTTAGACAAGATAGACATTCAACCGAGTGTGTCACCGTGGGGAGCATCGATGTTATTCGTGAAGAAGAAGGATGAGTCAATGCGTCTTTGCAATGATTATAGGGAATTAAACAAAGTTACTATTAAGAATAAATATCCATTGCCAAGAATAGATAACTTGTTTGATCAGTTGAAGGGTGCTAGATATTTTTCGAAAATAGATTTGAGAAGTGGGTATCATCAACTGAAAGTAAGGAATGAGGATGTACCAAAGACGGCATTCCGAACTCGGTACGAACATTACAAATTTTTGGTGATGTCTTTTGGTTTGACAAATGCCCCTACAACGTTCATGGATTTGATGAACATGTTGTTTAAACCATTCCTAGATAAGTTTGTGGTGGTATTCATTGATGATATTTTAGTGTATTAAAAATATCAAGAAGAACACATGGAACATTTATGTTTGACATTGGAGACGCTAAGAAAGGAAAAATTGTACACAAAATTCTCTAAGTGTGAATTTTGGCTAGAACGTGTACAATTTCTTGGGCATGTGATTGACAAAGATGGGATTTCAGTGGATCCATCAAAAGTTGAAGCTGTAATCAATTAGGAACAACCAAGAACACCTTCAGAGGTGGGGAATTTCTTTGTAATGGCCGGTTATTATAGACGGTTTATCCCGGATTTTTCCATGATTGCCACTCCATTAACAAATTTGACAAGGAAAGCTGTAAAATTTATTTGGACAGAGAAGTGTGAAGAAAGTTTTCAAGACTTGAAAAAAAAGTTAAGTGTGGCAGCTGTGTTGTCATTACCAGATAATACAGGAAATTTTGTGGTGTATAATGATGCCTCACACAAAGGATTGGGTTGTGTTCTTATGCAGAACGGCAAAGTTATTGCTTATGCATCAAGATAATTGAAGGACTATGAGAAAGGATATCCGACTCATGATTTAGAGTTGGCTGCAGTGGTATTTGCTCTAAAGATATGGAGGCACTATCTCTATGGAGAAAAATGTGAGATATACACAGACCATAAGAGTTTAAAGTATACTTTCACTTAGAAGGACCTGAACATGCGTCAAAGAAGATGGATGGAGTTGATAAAAGATTACGATTGTGAGATCTTTTATCATCCAGGCAAAGCAAACGTGGTTGCAGATGCCTTGAGTAGGAAGGGTCGTGAGAAGTTGATGTTGTTAACCAACCAGGAGGAGCTCATTTCAGCAATGGTAAGACTAGAGTTGGAAATCAAATTTCCAAAAGAAACCGATGAAAGATTGTTCCAAATGGAAGCTAGTTCAACTTTGGTTGACAAGGTGAAGAATGCTCAGCTAAAAGATGAAGAAAGTGGACAGATCAAAGGAAAAGTGGTTGAGGGTAGTGAAGTGAAATACAAGATCGATACTGAAGGGTTACTAAGATTCAAGGGAAGAATCTGGGTTCCAGCAGTACCAGATATTAAAGAAGAAATCTTGACCGAAGCTCATAACTCAAGATATTCGATACACCCGGGAAGTACGAAGATGTATCAAGATTTACGACGACACTTTTGGTGGCCAAACATGAAAAGAAATGTTGCAGAATGTGTTGTGAAATGCTTGATATGTCAAAGAGTCAAGGCCGAGCATCAACGACCAAGCAAATTACTTCAACCATTGGAAATACCGGAATGGAAGTGGGAACACATCACAATGGATTTTGTGGTGGGTCTTTCAACTACTCAGAGAGGATACGATGCGATTTGGGTGATAGTGGACAGACTGACGAAATCAACACACTTTTTGCCAATAAAGATTAGATTTAATCTTGATCAGTTGGCAAAGTTGTACTTTAAGGAAATTATTTTGAGACATGGAGTTCCAGTGTCAATTGTATCAGATAGAGATCTGCGATTCACATCAAACTTCTGGAAGAGACTACAAGAATGCATGGGAACACAGTTGAGAATGAGTTTAGCATATCATCCGCAAACAGATGGCCAAAGCGAATGAATAATCCAGACATTAGAAGATATGCTGAGAGCATGCATCATGGACTTCAAAGGGAGCTGGGATTAACATTTACCGTTGGTGAAATTTGCCTACAACAACGGTTACCATGTGAGCATCGGCATGCCGCCTTACGAAGCATTGTACGATAGAAAGTGTAGAACTCCACTGTGCTGGGATGAAGTCAGTGAACATCAAATGTTAGGACCGGAACTGGTACAGCAAACTGCTGAGGTTGTTAAACTCATCAGGACAAGATTGATAGCTGCTCAAGACAGATAGAAGAAGTATGATGATCTACACAGACAAGATCGTGCATTCGACATAGGAAATTATGTATTCCTAAATGGTTCTCCTTAGAAGGGGAAAATTCGTTTCGGTAAAAAGGGAAAGCTAAGCCCGAGATTTATTGGACCCTTTGAAGTGCTGCAAAGAGTAGGCGAAGTGGCTTACGAGGTAGCTCTACCTCCAGAGTTGGAAAACGTTCATAATGTTTTTCATGTTTCGGTGTTACGACCGTATAAACCCGATTACAAGCACATGATCGAGTATGAACCATTGCAGTTTGATAAGGACTTGTCTTACAAAGAGGTTCCTATCCAGATAGTTGACAGGAAAGAACAAGTGCTAAGGAATAGAGTAATACCTTCCGTGAAGGTGATATGGAGGAACCACAATGTCGACGAGGCTACGTGGGAACTCGAAGCTGAAATGATGAAGAATTACCCTGAGTTATTTGTTTAATCCGTGTCTTCGATTCCGGGGATAGAATCTTTGTAAGGAGGGAAGAATGTGACGAATGATTTGTTTGAGTTGTGATTCTGGGGACAAAATCCTTGAAAGGAGGGAAGGATGTAACAATCCAGAATTTTAATTGTAATTTTTAAATATTTATTGAATTATATAAATATTTAATGGATTTGTGTATCATTGAATAAATACTTGTTTAATTTGAGTTGATTGGTTATTTATTTGTTAAATAAATAATTAATGAGTTAAGGAAATTAATTATTATGAGATAGTATTCTAATTTAATTTAATTATTAAGTTAGAGAGTTTATAATGATTAAATAAATTATTATATTATTCAATAAATTTTTATTGGAATTAAGTGTGACAAATAACTATACTATAAAGGAGTTCTTAAAATAAATTAAAGGAGTTTAATTTAGTTTTGTCAAATAAGGCTTAAATATATTAAGTCTTTATTTTTTAAAGAGTTTTGTCAAACGGAGCCTTATGGCTTTTGGGTTTTTAAATTTTGAATTATAATAATATAAATAAAAATAAATTAAAATAATAAATAAAATATATTTATAATCTATACGTTATATTTTGGTAACTGATATTAGTTATTATGATTATTAAGGCCATATCAATTTTTTAGTTTACGTATACTTGTTATCAGTTTACTTTTGTTTACGTCAATTGTATGTGGTCTAAAGACTGAGCCAAAGAAAGAAAAGAAAAGATTTTGAGAGAGTTTGAGAGAGCCTTAGAGAGAATCAAGAGAGAAAGTTATGAGTTCATCAAGCTATTCTCAGTGATTAACAAGGATTTCTTAAGCAACAAAAGGTATGTTACATAACCTTAACATATATGTTTTACGCTATAATTTCTAAGTCTTTGTGTTTCTGAATTTGACTGTAATATAAAGTTCTTTACAAACTTTCTGTAAAACCATGTTTTTATAATTGGTTAGGAAATTATGTGTATTTGTAATTGTAATTGTTATATATATGAGTGTATGCTTAATATATAGATAAGATTGTATGCTAAATTAAGTCTGCAAGAAAAGAAATTGGTTTTACAGTGAACACATGTATGAACATGTTTTGTAGGATAACAAAATTAGTATTGGATTTTGAACTAATATGTGAAATTGAACTGTGACTATGTTAATTAGTTTGTTAAGAATTATAGAGAACGTAGTTCAAAGGAATCAATATCATTTCCATTGTGACTAATATTTTGTTCAGTTCCATTGTGCCTATTATTTGGCAATGGATGCAAAGTTTTATTCATTATCATTTCAAATGAGCCTTGTTTGCTCACTCTTGCTTATATAAACATTACAGCTAAAGTTGAGAAGTTTGATGTACCTAGCACGAGTAAAGGAAAGGGAAAGATGAGCAAGTATTGAAGACTTGTAATCATGTTGACAGTTCTGTTGTCAATGTAATGAAGATATTTAATTTTTCTGTATTTGAATGATTGTATTTAAAGGTTAGATAACCTGGGAGATTTTTATGAATGTAATCCTTTAATGGGAAGGTTTATTATTCAATTTTATTTTGATTGGGTAGTTAGATATGAATGTTTTTATCAAGTGAACACCAAATCTTGAGGGAATGAAGTACCTAAATTTGGGGGTATCACAGGTTGGTATCAAAGCTTTATGTTATGAGCCTTAGGTGGGGAAAAGCCTTAGGAAGTAACCTTTGAAAAGATAGTGGTGATAAACTCTTATCGGGTTTTAAGGAAGAAGTAATAAAACACTTATGTGCTTATGTGATTACAACTTATGTGCTCGTGAGTGTTGAGTAGTAATGATTAGTAATTAAAACTTAAAATTTTGTTGTCAGAATAACTAATGTAGGAGAATCCAGTCAGGCTAGGGAGGAAGGATTCCAGATGCCTAGAGAGGAGGAGCCTCGAGATATTCAGGTGGTTTGGGAACAACTATTGCCACGGGAAACAACTTCGTTGGTCATAGTGGTTGGGCAAGAGAGGTTACCTGATGAGGATGATGAGATAGAGACGGACGAGGAAGACCCTGAGGAGCTGCCACAGTCGAATGAGGGTGAGGAGGATGAGGAGGAAGAGATTATGTAAGACTCCGAATTTTATGAAATAAAAGTATTCAATTTTTCTTATAATTACTATTCATGAGTTACTATTCACGAGTTACTATTTACGAGTACTATTCACGAAGCATGATAATTTTTTTCTTACGTAAGAGGGAACTACTCAATAATTGTTACAGTAGTTACTGTTCAATACTTTATTTTATTGATTCAATAATTTCTCCGTTGATATTTTATATTATTGTTGTTTCAATAATTGTCACTACACAGTATTTTTTCTTATCAAATCAATAATTCATATTATTTGAATAATATTATTAGATAACATTATTGGCAATGTCTAGAAAGTTCTGTCTAAGGAGAGGTTTGGTCACCTAATTGCGCGCCAATAAGGAGAAATCCTTATTGGAAAGCACCTCTTTCTGAGGAACGGCTGGTTGTTTATATTGTGATTCTGTAATATTATTTGTGAATAATTAATTATTTATTTATATGATAAGGAAAATATTTATTTTATGTGGATATAGATAGAAAAAATTTTTAATGTGACAATTGTTGAAAATTGATATTTTATCTTTTTCGATAAAATAATTCATTTAAAAATATTATTATATTAATATAATAATGGTGATATTTTTACAATGAATGTGGGATATATGAGTATATGAGGAGGAGGAGTATTTTTGTTACTAAAAATGTTTAAAATATGTTAAACATGTTTGTGGGCCCCACTTTGTGGCTGAAATTGGATTATAGCCCGTAAAATCGTCTGCTTTGTGGATTTCTGGCCAACTTCGCTTGGAATTTGGAAAAACGTAAACTTACAAAGTTGTAGAGAATGGAATTTCCTATGGAATGGACATAAGATTTGAATTTTTCTGATAAAAGGGCTATTTATTATGAATTATTGAAGCTCCGAAGTTCCGGAATAATTGATTTTTGGAAGTTTTAATTGTTTTATTTAAGAAAAATGTTTTTTTGAAATTAAGTGGGCTCACATGTGATATAAATGTGCTGAATTCAGTTGGTCTAAGGTGGGCTTGAAATTTGTAATTATATTATTATTTTATTAAATTTTCTGCTTTGGTGTTCTAAGCATTTTTTTATAAATAAGGTGCTTAGGTTAGAATTGAAAATCACACCAGAAACTGAAGTTTTCTCTCTCTATATTATCGAGCGTATTCTTGTGAGTATTTTGATACTTTGAGTGTTGCTATACGGTGCAAGTTCGTTCAACATTATATTCGATATTCAAGTCAGAAGTACCGATGTAAGGGATATTGTCGTTATTATGTAAGAGATTGTAAGGGTTATTATGTTTCTTTAGTTTCGTAATTTTTCTGACCTTCAAAAGTTCTGGAAAAATTTGAAATGATAATTTGATGAGATTTCTTGATTGTGTCCAAAAATGGCGATTTTTGGATATATAGATTAGGAGTTATGGATTTTATGAGAAAAGACTATTTTAAAAGTAAACCCTTATAACTCCTTGTAGTTAACTCCAAAATTGATAAAATTTTTATTGGGAGTACATCTATATAATATCAGTATACCCTATAAATTTTGGAATTTTTGGATAAAAGTATAATTTATGATAAATGTCTAAATATTCGGTGGTTTTGGCAATATAAAAAATAGTAAATGAATTTTAAAAATTCCGAGAAAAATATATGTTCAATATGGGACTATATTCTGCAAAATCTCAGAAAAGAAATATTTTTGGGACTTATTTGGTATTTTTCATGAAAATAGACTAGTTATGAATAAATGAATTAAATATGTTATGTGAAGTAAGAAAAGTGGAAAATAGGATTTTATGGCTTGAGAATCCTATATAAGGTATATGCAGATTTTTGATGAGAGTTTTGGTTATTGGTGATGAAATCTTATGAGTTTGGCATTTTCAGATGATTAAATGCATTAATTAGTAAAGTGTAAACAATTAAAATAAATTATTTATAAGTTTAAGAAATGATTAAGATATTGTGGTAATATTAATAATATTAGATTATGAGATTATTAAGTGATTTATAACATTTGGATTAAGGTGTTATGAAATCATTCATTTATGAATCTTACTTTTGAAATTAAATGCAGTTGTTGATCATATTGTTTTTATTATCATATATAACATTTTTATAATCATGGTGAAGAAACTTCTCTTTGACTTAAGTGTAAAGATGGGTAGATTATTGGTATGATTGTGACTATGAGTTCTCTTTGTCCAGTAGTGCAAAGTTGAATCGTTGACTGGTATGATCATGACCATTGAATTTACAATTGAATATTTTTAGCTTAAGTGCAAAGGTGAATTGATCAACATGGTTATAATTATGGTTTATATAAATTCTGAAATGATTATGTATTTCTTTGAGATATAAATATCTTTGGCCTGTAGTGCAAAGATGAATTGTTGTTGAATATCTTTGGCCTGTGGTGCAAAGATGACATGTTGTTGAATATCTTTGGCCGTAGTGCAAAGATGACTTTGTTCTTGAATATCTTTGGTATGTAAAGGCAAAGATGAACTGTTAATGAATATCTTTGGCCCGTAGTACAAAGATGAATTTATTAGTATGATTATGAACATGAACTGTGATTTGGTATAACCATGATCTTTGATGTTTCAGGTAAAGACAGGTGATGTAAATTATCTTCGTCCTGGATGCGAAAAAGGAATTTGGAACCACAATTATGATTATGAGTTATTCATATTATTGTGGACAAGAATTGTTGATTGATGTTACAGGGATAAAACATAGTTGGTGGACTTTTAACATAGAGAATATAATAGACATTATGGTCTATTTGACTCTTCTAATGTATTGCTCGTTCCGCTTAACTATGGTTGAAAAGTTTTATTATCTACCATATGTTCTAAATATCTGATTTATTACTGATGAAGTCTATTGATAATTTAATTATCTTTAGTCATGATATTCTTTACTGGGCTAGTTGTGCTCACCCTTTTGCTTCACAATTCCTTTCAGGTAATAAGAGTGTTGTTGGGTCAAGCGGGGATAATAGGGGAATAGAACGGTGGTCTATAGTTGTTGAGGTTCTCCCTAAATAGTATGAAAATAATTTTATTGAGAACTTTAGATAAGTGTGTCGTATTGTATACGTCATTTGATATTTAATTTTGGTGAACCGAATAGGGTGAGGTGAACCCACCTTTGGAAGGGTGTTTTGCCACTATCATACAAGATGTCTAATGACATACAACCTCGCGTTATCATAAGACAGGGTTGTGCACATCCACTTGTTGAGTATATCTACGAGCACTACCTATATGATCTTGGAGTTTGGTTGAAACATAATGTTCAATTGCAGACGGTGGAGATATTTATATATCAAGAGAAGACTCACCATTGGAAGGAACATGAAAGTAATCTTCTTATTTTTCTTTGGGGTCTATTGGATCAACCAAGGATAATTATTTGGACATATGATATCTATCATAACTTAGATGCATGGCCTCCCATGTACGAAGGTTTCCTTGAGCACTTCCCAAAGATTTTAATTTCTAAAACAGTTATTGATTGTACCTTTATGTAATGTATCAATGTGAGGTGTTGTCCATAGTTGGGACATGAGTCATAGTTGGTATTAAAACTCACAGTATATGTGTTGTTGTATTTTGCACGACAATTGTAGTAATAAAGTTGTAGTTGTTTTCTGTACCATGTATTTGGCGACTCAGAATAGGTTGGATGGATTGGACCTATTTTGGGGGCGTCACAGATTACACTTAACTCGATCGCAGCCCGTACGTACAACAAAGTATACGACCGAAATGTAGAAATTTAGGATATCGTCGAGGAGTTGAGAGAGATAGTAGCTGAACAACAAACCTAAATGGCACAGAAGGACGACGAGATCCAGGATCGAGAGGAATGTCTGAATAATGTTGAAGAGAAGCTGGTCCACACTGAAGAAGATAATGAACAAATGACTTTGGAGATCGGAGCTTTGGCTGGCAAAGAGCCTTGACGTTTAGAGGTTGATGATCTTTAGTGACTCCCAGTTGGTGGTCAAACAAATTTTGGGTGAGTATGAAGCATGTGGGGTAAGAATGATAAAATATTTGGAAGTGGTAAAGGATCAGCTTCAGTACTTTGCCTCGTTTACTTTTCATGGGGTAGATAGATCAGACAACACTACAGTGGATGCCCTTGCGCGATTAACAACCATGAATACGAGTACGTTTAGTGGGTTAGTCTATTTAAAAGTTTTGAATCAGCCTAGTGTACAACATACAGAGGTAATGTTTGTGGAAAGGTCAAACTGTTCGATGACGCCCTACTTGGTTTACCTGGCCGATGGCGTCTTGCCGTCTGATCGGATAGTGGCAAAGAAAGTTAAGTATAGGAGCTCCAATTCTGTGCTCATTGATGGAAATCTATATCGAATGGCACACTTGTGACGCCCCCAAAATAGGTCCACACAACCTATTCTGAGTCGCCAAATACATGGTATAGAATTCAAATACAACTATTAATTGTCGTGTAAAATATGACAAAACATACACTGTGAGTTTTAATACAAATATTTTCTAGTAGACAATATCTAAACTCAAATAAAATCCTCATTACAAATATTGTCACACTATTGTACAAAATAGTGAGGATTACTAATATAACAATCTTGGACCATTACTCCACTCCCCGACTAGTCCCAACTACATTCTCGCCTCCTGAGAAGAACAATGGAACCAAAAGGAAAAGGGTGAGCTCATGTGAAACCCCAAAATCCGGGTACTTCATTCCCACAAGGATTTGGTGCTCACTATCCAAAACCATTACATCTAACTACCCATATAAAAGGATAAAGACATAATTTAAATAACTTAAATAATAATCTTTCCCCTTAAAGGGTTACATCATCATAAAATAATCCCATGTAATCTAACCTTAAA
Organism: Panax ginseng; assembly: GCA_020205605.1. Lineage (NCBI taxonomy): Eukaryota > Viridiplantae > Streptophyta > Magnoliopsida > Apiales > Araliaceae > Panax > Panax ginseng. Next base: position 55,473,300 of record CM035131.1, on the reverse strand, counting down.
TTATTACATAAGTCTGCGGAATACATCACAAAATAAATTAAGTCTTATAACATAATTCACTTAAATAAATTCTCATAAATCTTCAACACTTGGACATCTTGCCCTTTCCTTTGCTAGTAGATGGCTCATCGACCTTCTCAACTTTAGCTGCAGTGTTAATTGCAAGAGTGAGGAAACAATTGCTCACTGATATAAAGAGTAATAATAATAACAACATGAGTTTGAACAACAAATGCTGAATAATTGTGAACTTGTTCTACGAATCAAAAATAGAAAACAAGTTCGAATTTTAATATCTGAGGGTCTTAAGACCACTAACTATGTCCCCGATAATTAGGCATTATTACCTCAATCTTAACAGTCATTTAGACTATACAGACCCTTCTTAACGTACTTAGGGGGATCAACCCTTTGTACCATATATTGTGCACAAACATCTAAATATTATACGTACAAAATCCCCTATGTTAGGGTTGTTCGTCTCAGTTTGGATTTAGAATTTCCGCACTTAAAGAAAGTTTAGTTTGGAACTAGTTTATTAGTGGTTCTAGAATTTTAGAATACTATTCAATTGTAGGTCAATTCAATCAATAAAAGTTTGCTTACTAGTTGAAGGTTCAACACAATAATATAGAATTGCACAAGGTTATCTAAGTCAAAAATTGAATGACAACAATGTACAATTGATTAGACATAGTATATATGCAAAGTACTATATTCAAAAAAGTGAGAACAATCTCCTTTGAATCAATGGGCTAGAATAATATATGCTTTGAATAACAATAACAAGAATAAGGAAAGTGGAACCCGCTCGTTGTAACGAATTAGGTTACAAGAGCTTGTACAACCATACATAAGATAGAATCAAAAGGCTTGCTCAACTTTAATATAAAATTTAGGAATAGAAAGCTTGCTTGACATAAAAGATAACATAGCTATGAAACTTGCAGAGAATGAAGTTAAAGAACTTGCTCAATAAAGGTTTAGGATAAGGAACTTGCCTTGTATGTAAGCTACACAAGTATAATAATGTTCGCCAATTACCCTACACATATCATTGAAAACGCAATAGCAATTAGTTGTATTAATATTAGCTTTATGGGTTTAACCCACCATTTAAGCCATAACCTTAACTTAATGTCTAATCATGTTGATTAACCTTCCTAACGAATCTGAAATCTCACTATAATCTAACATAAACTTTATCATTCATCCCTAACTATTATAAACGTCAATTTTTGTTCATTACATAACTTAATTAAATAATCACTTAAAATCCTCACACTTTATATTACATCACATTACAATATGTTATTGTAGTCCACGTTATGTTTTAACATCATTATCATGCATGCTAAACTAGATTAAGTCCTTATATTACAACCCACAAATAAATGTAACTCAACGCCTAAAGCTCGTGTAGTGCAGTCAGAATTACGGCCGCCTCAAGCTCTTAACTTATCAAGCAAATTCTTACCGGTGCTCGACTTCAAAAACCATACTGAAAATGCGTCATTTACGTCTTTGTAGTACCGTGTACAAATTTGCTACGCATACACATAGAAACTGCTAATTTATGCAATGACCGACTCAAATTCAACCCAATTTTCACAGAATTCACAAAACTTATCATCTAAAACTTTGTAATAAAATCTATAAGCATGATATTCATCATTCTAACTACATAAACATTACATATACTCAATTTTGAAGATTCAAAACCACAGTTTTCCCAATTTCTTTATTTTTACACTTTTAGAGAATTCGATCACCGCGACTTCGTTTCTTAACCAATTGACAAGATTCAAACTAAGTTGTTTTCATTTCTTGCCTTATTAACACAATCCAACATCAATTTACAGATTATAACATATATTAAACATGAAATTTTAAACTTTCTTAAGCTATTTTTCATACATATAACACTATTTTTAAAATCTTCTACTACAAACCCAATTTCATGTATTTAATCATCAAATAGCACTCACATATGATGATTGACAGATTATAAACCATACATACATGTATATGCATCAATCCAACATAACTATCAATAGAAATTTCAAAAATAAAATTTAAAATTAGAGTAGGTTATACCTTGAATCTTTGTTTGTTGGCAAGAGAATTGCTTTCCCTTAATACTCCAACTCCTTCTTCTTAGTAAAATTTATAGAGAATTTCTCTCTTCCTCACAAACTCTCTTTATCTCTTCTCTTAGTCCTTAGAAGAATACGTGAAATAAGAAATAACCCAACAGAGCACTTAAACACTAATAATCATGGTTATCAGTTTATTAAGCCAAACGTCTTTGGTTGTTATATTAACCAAAAGCCACAAGGCTTTGTTTGGTTACATATAATTTCCCATACTAGTTTATTTTTATAATATTTATATTATATAGTTACTTTTATCACGCCTATTTTAGTTAATTTAAATGACTTACAATGGTGATTATAATAATTATAATTTTTATTATAATTATACTTTATATTTGATAAATCATTATATATCTAATTTAATTACTAAATTAGACTTAAACATTACTTTATTTAATTTACTTATCTTCTTAAATATTAAACAATTCATTTAATTTAATTATTTCATTAAATTAAATCTTCAAATAAAAATTACCATTATTCAATTTAATTAACATTAATAAATTTAGTTACTAAATTCTTGCACCACAACTCCATCAAAAATTTATTTTTCTCAATAAATAAATTATTTAAAATATTTATTTAATTTAATAAATAAATTAAATACAAAATTCCTCAATCGTTACATCCTTCCCTCCTTAAAAGGATTATGTCCCCAGAATCACGACTCGATAAATTTATTCGTTATATTCTTCCCTCCTTAACAGGATTCTGTCCCCAGAATCATTATACAAAAATTAAGCAAATAACTGAGGATAATTTCTCATCATAACGTCTTCAAGTTCCCACGTAGCTTCTTCAGTATTGTGGTTTCTCCAGACTACCTTAACAAAAGGTATCACTTTAGTCCTCAATACTTGCTCTTTTCTGTCAATAATTTGAACAGGGACTTCTTCATATGTTAAGTCTTTCTCAAACTGTAAGGGCTCATATTCTATCACATGCTTATAATCAGGCTTATATGGTCTCAATACCGAGACATGAAAAATGTTATGAATATTTTCTAATTTCGGAGGTAAAGCTACCTCGTACGCCACTTCACCAACTCGTCGAAGCACTTCAAAAGGTCCTATAAACCTAGGGCTTAATTTCCCTTTTTTGCCAAACCAAACTTTCCCCTTCCAGGGAGATACTTTCAAGAAAACAAAACTACCGACATCGAATTCCCGATTTTGTCAATGTTGATCGGCATATTTCTTCTGTCTATCCTGTGCGGTTATTAATCTTGCTCGAATAATCTTGATGATCTTGACGGTTTGTTGTACCAACTCTGGACCCAATAGCTGACATTCACCTACCTCATCCCAGCATAACGAAGATCTGCATTTCCTGCCGTATAACGCTTCGTAAGACGGCATGCCAATACTCGCGTGATAGCTATTATTATAAGAAAAATCCACCAATGGTAGATGGTCATCCCAATTTCCTTTGAAATTCATAATACATGATCTGAGCATATCTTCTAATGTTTGGATAGTACTCTCACTCTGTCCGTCGGTTTGAGGATGGTACGCTGTAAGACCCCGAATTTTATGAAATAAAAGTATTCAATTTTTTTATTATTATTATTCAGTAAATGGTTAAATTGATAAAAAGTTAAAGTTAAGGGTGATATATGTAAAGTTTACAAAATACGCAAGTGGTTATGAAATACTCATTGTTGTCCGAGAATATTCGTTTGGTCGTGGAATATTCTTACTGTCGGGGAATATTCGTATGACGGCGCAGCCTTGTATGGGCCCCATAACGGAAAGCGATTGGATGAATAAAACGACAAGTATGAGTTTTTTATAAATAACAGCGTAGTTGTTAGTGTTAACAACTCAAAATACCGTGGTTAAAACACAAGAATACGCCGATATCGCATAAAGAAGATGGCACCGGTATTGCACCAATTATTGATTCTTACGTAAGGAGGCACTACTCAATAATTGTTACAGTAATTACTGTTCAATATTTTATTTTATTAATTCAATAATTGCTACGTTGATATTTTATATTATTGTTGTTTCCATAATTGTCACTGCACAGTATTTCCCATTATCAGATCAATAATTCATATTATTTGAATAATATTATTAGATAGCATTATTGGCAATATCTAAGGAAGTTCTGTCTAAGGAGAGGTGCGCGCCAGTAAGGAGAAATCCTTATTGGAAAGCCTCCTCTTTCCTGGGAACGACCTGGTTGTCATTATTGTGATTCAGTAATATTATTTGTGAATAATTAATTATTGATTTATATGATAAGAAAAATATTTATTTATGTGGATATAAATGGAGGAATTTTTAGAAAAGTGAAAATTGTTGAAAATTGATATTTTATCTTTTCTAATAAAATAATTTATTTAAATATATTATTATATTATAATAATATAATAATGGTGATATTTTTATAATGAATGTGTGATATATGAATAAATGAGGAGGAAGAGTATTTTTGTTACAATAAATGTTAAAAGAATGTTAAACATGTTGGTGGACCCCATTTTTGACTGAAATTTGATTATAGCCTGTAAAATCGTTCGTATGTGGATTTCGGTCAATTTCTGTTTAGAATTTGAAAAAAATTAAAGCTACAAAGTTGTAAAGAATTAATTTCCTATGGAATGGACATAAGATTCAAATTTTTCTGATAAAAGTGCTATTTATTATGAATTATTGAAGTTCTAGAATATTAGGTCTGAATTGATTTTGTTACAAAAAATGTTTAAAACATGTTTTTCATTTTGGTGGGCCCTACTTGCATGTGTAAAATGCTGAATTCAGATTGTAATGTAAGACCCCAACTTTTATGAATAAAGAAGAATTTTCTATAATTATCATTTTTGAATATTATGAAATGAATTTGATATTATGTTATAGTTGTGGGTAATATTTATAAATTTTGCAAAGTACGCAAGTTGTTATATAATATTCGATTGGTCGGGGAATATTCGTACGACAGCGCAATCATTGGTGGACCCCACAACGGAATTATTGTCGGATTGAGAAAACGACAAAGATATTTTATGAAAATAACGGCGGAAGTTTTATCGTTAACTGTTGAAACACCCGGTGTTAAAAGTACAGGAATACGCGTGGTTGCATAATAGCACACGGTATTGATTATTGATGCTTACGTGAGAAGTCACTCAGTTTTGTTCAATTATTGCTTCAGTAATTATTGCATAGTATCTCACGTTAATTGATTCAATTATTGTCGATATTTTATATATTATTAAATCAATAATTGAGACGACAAAGTTATTAATATTATTATTTGCAATATTAACGATGTCTATAAGTTCTGCCAAGGAGAGGTTTGGTCACCTAATTGCACGCCAATAGGGAGAAATCCTTATTGGAAAGCCCCCTCTTTCCTGGGAACGACCTGGTCGATTAATAGTGTGAATTATGATAATGATGATGAGTTTTGTTTTATTAGTATTATTAATGTAATAAAATAGAAAAACTTTTTATATAAAACAGAATACTTTTATAAAGTTATTCGTTTTGTTAGACTATAAATAGAATATATTATATTCTATTATGCATAGTGTTTTTTATAGTAAAATCTTTTTATATAAAATAGAATACTTTTATAAAGTTATTCATTTTATTAGACAATAATTAGAATATATTATATTTTATTATGCATAGTGTTTGCATATAAGGCACCGATAGTATTTGCATAGTAAAATCTTTTTATATAAAATGTAATACTTTTATAAAGTTATTCGTTTTATTATATTATAAATAGAATATATTATATTTTATTTAAAAGATTTTGTTTTTTTTATTAAATTAATTTGGACCGTCCGTTTAAAAGTAAATCAATCTGGACCGTTCATGGATTAGTTACTATTCAGTCCATTCTTCTATAAATAGAAGCTTATTCCTTCATTATTTCTTACGAATTCACTGAAACTCTAGAGAGAGAAACTATAGAGAGAAAGAAGAAAAATATTCTGCTACTTCACTACTTCTATATCCAGTTTCTTCTAAGGTAAGGGGTATTATTTCTTTCGTATTCATGAAGAGAACTTCTGTTATTCCATTTTTTTATTCTGTTGGAATAACCTGTATACGCGGTCTACCCTATACTTGGTGAAATTCTTCTATTATTCCATTCTTTATCATTATGTTAGAATAACCTATCTATGCGAAGTACCGCATGCATGGTGAAATTCTTCTGTTATTTCATTCTTAATTATTCTATTGGAACATCCTATCTGTGCGTTTATGCATGACCTGGTTCCGTTATTTATTATTCTGTTGGAACATCCTGTCGGTGCGAATTTCGCCCGACCTGGTTCCGTTATTTGTTATTCTGTTGGAATGACCTGTCTGTGAGGTCTATCGCATGCCTGGTGATTTCTTTTGTTATTCCATTCTTTATTATACTCAGTTGGTTAAAGTTTTGCCTTCTATACTCCATGATATTAGTGGAATATCCTTAATATTTGTGCTTCATCCAGTATCTTTTCATGAAAAATTCTTCTGAGCATTCTTAAATTTTACTCTACAAAGCAGTATCATGTTGACAATTTGGACGTTATTGAATTCTGGATAAATTAATTCTTAAACTTGTTTTATTGAATTCTTATATCATTGTCATCATCCTCATGTTTATATTATGTTGAAAGTCATCTGTGGCATGTTGTGCATAGATGGACTTGGTATGATTATGACCGAGGATTATTCTAAGATAATCATGACCGTAATGTTACAAATGATGTGGTAAAAGTCCTCATTGGCCCGTAGTGCATTGATGGACAGTTGTTGGCATGATCATGACCATTGATGAATACGCATATATCCTTGGCCCGTAGTGCATGGACAATTTGTGGTTGTGATACTAATGAATATCCTTAGCCGTAGTGCAGGGATGATGTGGATGTTATTAAGCTGAGTCCCAATTATAAAAGTGATGAAAAACATTTTAAATCATAAAGGATAGTAGATTTTATTCTCTACTTGACTCTTTTAATGGATTGCTTATTCCGCTGCAGTTAAACTTGATGTTTGTTATATTGTATCAGTTTAACACTGTTGAAGGCTAAAGATAATTTATTCTGTATTATCTTAGTCATAATATTTTTTACTGGGCTAGTTGAGCTCACCCTTTTACTTTTATTGTTCTCTTCAGGAAATGAGAACGTAACAAGGACTAGTCGGGGAAAGGAGTGACGATCCAGATAATAGCATTAGTAGTCCTCACTATTCTGTTAAATAGTGTGATAATAAATGTAATGAGGACTCAATTGAGTGTGAATATTGTCTAGATGACAATATTTGTATTAAACTCACAGCATATGTTTTGTCGTATTTTACATGACTATTGTATAATTAAGTTGTATTTGAATTTTGTACCATGTATTTGGTGACTCAAGATAGGTCATGTATACCTATTTTGGGGGCGTCACAGTTGGTATCAAAACTTAGGGATATGATCCCTGGCTAAGATGTGAGACAAGAACTAGGAGGGGAGAGACGGAGAATTCCTTCGCTAGTATGACCTACCTAAGTTTATTTGGTATTTAATTGGTCGGTCAGAGTATAGGGATAATATGTGATATGTTAATTAACCCTTGTTTTGTGGAAGTATTTGAAAATAACATCCGAGAATGTTGAGAACATCAATGGAGTACAGGAGACCGTTGAGTCTCCACAGATCAATAATCAGGATAATGTGCATCAGGAAGGAGACAATCCTCAGGTAAACAACAACACTGATGATGAACGATGGAATGTTCAGAGGCTTTATGCAATTCATGCAACATCAGGCAAGAGTGACTCCTGTACAAAATACAGGTGGAAACACTGGCAACTCTCGACGGTCATCGCTAAGCGCTTCAAGGAACTGGGACCACCGGAGTTTTTGGAGAGCCAAACCATTTAAGGCGAGAGGCGTGGATAAAGCAGATCTGCAAGATATTTGATGTCCCGGGCGCTCCAAGGAGAAAAAGGTTCCCTTTGCCACCTTCATGTTGCGTCTGAGGCGGCATTCTTTGGTGGGAATCAGTAAAAGCGTACTCAACTCCGCCGATCAAGATGACTTGGGAGAAGTTCCAAGAATTGTTCAACGACAAGTACTTTTTCTAAAGTATTCGTCACATGAAAGAGGTAGAGTTCTTCAAGCTGGAGCAAAACAACATGACCGTGTCGCAGTACGAAGCCAAGTTTGCCGATTTGTCCCGGTTTGCATCCCATTTGGTTGATAATGAGGAGAGAATGACGCAAATGTTTCTAAGAGGCTTGAAACCTGAGATACGTCAATATCTTATCTCTCATAAACTGTGTTTGTATTCAGATGTTGTTAATAGGGCTCAGTTATTGGAGTGAGATAATGAGTTAACCCAACCAAAAGAGAGCAGCCGACAAAATGATAATACTAGTGATAGCAGTCATCGAAGCGGTGACAATAAGCATGGAGGGAATCAACATGCGAGAAATGGTAACCACTTCTATGGGTAATCATGGCCAAAACAATAAGAATGGACATTTTAAGAAGAGAGATTCAACAATGATGGAAAGACGTCAAAGACCAAAGACTGTTAAGGAAGGAGAACGACCACCTATCATATGCTTCAAATGTGGAGGGAGGGACACATCACCAAACCGCTAAGAATGCTTGAGTCAAAGCATGTTATAATTGTGGAAGAGATGGTCACCTAGCCCAATTTTGTCATTCACCGAAGAAAAGTTCAGCTAGGATGGAGGCACCAAAGGACGTCCCAAAAAAGTTAAAGCCAATAGTGCAAGGGAGAGCATTTGTCGCGACCTCCCAGAAAGCAAGGAACCCGAACGAGGTCATCATGGGTAAGCTTATCATAAACTCTAGCGAACTATATACCTTATTTGATACCGGGTCTACCCATTCTTTTATTTCTCCTACTTGCGCTCAACGTTTAAATTTGACTCCGGAGAAATTAGACTTTGACTTATCTGTTGAAACTCTGTTGGGAGAAACCTTCATTACATCCACTCTTTATAAGTCTTGTTTGGTTCAAATCGGTACCCTCACATTACCTGTCGATCTTATTTCATTAAAAATACTTTCATTTGACGTAATTCTAGGGATTGATTGGTTAGCCACTCATCATGCAAAAATTGATTGTTTTCGTAAGGTTGTTAGCTTTCATATTCCTAACCAACCTATTATGCAAATTCAAGCAACCAAACCATTAAAATCAATCACTGTCATCTCAAGCCATAAAGCTATTCCTTTATTGAAAAATGGATGTCAAGCTTTCTTAGCTCATGTCATGGATCTAAACAAAAATACGTCAGTTTTGAATGATATTTCTATTGTTAATGAATTTCCTGACGTATTCCCTAAAGAACTTCATGGTCTACCCCCAGAGTGTGAAATTAAATTTTGTATTGACCTTGAACCCGGTACAAAACCCATTTCCAAAGCACCATATCGAATGGCTCCTATTAAACTTCAGGTGTTAAAGACACAACTGTAGGAATTGTTAGACATTGGCTTTATTCGTCCTAGTACTTCTCCTTGGGGTGCTCCTGTTCTATTCGTGAAGAAGAAAGATGGGAGTATGCGACTTTGTATTGATTATCGAGAGTTGAACCATGTCACTATCAAAAATAGATATCCATTGCCTCGCATTGATGACCTGTTTGACCAGTTGCAAGGCGCCAATTTTTTTTCCAAGATTGATCTTCGTTCCGGATATCACCAATTGAAGATTAGAACCGATGACATTCCAAAGATGGCTTTCAGAACTCGGTACGAGCATTGTGAATTCCTAGTCATGTCTTTTGGATTGACTAATTCTCCTGCTGCCTTCATGGATATGATGAACCGAGTATTCAAGGAATATTTGGATCACTTTGTGGTCGTCTTTATTGATGACATCCTTATTTATTCCAAAAGCTGTGAAGATCATGAGCAACACTTGAGGCTGATACTTCAAAAGCTTCGTGAATATAAGCTTTATGCCAAGTTGAAGAAATGCGAGTTCTGGCTTAAGGAAGTAGCATTCCTTGGGCACGTGGTATCAAGTCATGGAATATCTGTTGACCCAGCAAAGATTAAAGCTATTCAAAGCTGGGAGCAACCTAAATCAGTGACCGAAGTACGTAGCTTTCTCGGCTTAGCTGGTTATTATCGGAGATTCGTAGAAGGGTTTTCTCGAATTGCTACTCCCTTAACTCAGCTAATTCGGAAAGATACAAAATTTGGTTGGAACGAGGAATGTGAGAAGAGTTTTCAAGAACGCAAGAGAAGACTCATTTCAGCACCTGTTATGACAATACCATCTGGCTCGGAGGGATTTGTCATGTACAGTGATTCTTCAGGCAAAGGGTTAGGATGTGTTCTCATGCAACATGGGAAAGTCATAGCCTATGCCTCTCAATAAATCAAAGAATATGAGGGGAATTATCCTACTCATGATCTAGAGATGGCAGCTGTTGTCTTCGCACTTAAAATTTGGAGACATTACTTGTATGGGGAGAAAGTGGAGATCTTTACGGATCATAAAAGCCTCAAATATTTCTTCACTCAAAAGGAACTCAACATGCGACAGCGAAGTTGGCTTGAACTGTTGAAAGACTGTGATCATACCATCCAATACCATTTTGGAAAAATAAACTTGGTAGCTGACGCATTGAGTAGAAGATCATATGTAGGTACGAGTGCGATATTGTCAACGCAGAGGCCCATTTTGTATGACTTGCAAAGGATGGAGATAGAGATAAAGACTCTAGGGACCCACGTGATGATGTCGAATATACGAGTAGAACCGACTTTAATTGATAAAGTTAAAGTTGTTCAAGCTACAGACCTGGAGTTGATACGTATGAGGAAGAAAGTACAAGAAGGTGCTATGCTTAAAGCAAGAATCGATGAAGAAGGAATACTTGAGTCAACTCCGGACTTTGTGTTCTAAACGACCACGAGTTAAAGTATAAAATCATGATGGAGGCGCACAACACATCGTTTGAAATCCATCCTCAGGAGTACCAAATGTATCATGATCTTCGACATACATTTTGTTGGGGCAATATGAAGAGAGATATAAGTATTTTGTTTATCTCAAGGTGTCTAACTTGTCAACGAGTCAAGGCGAACATCAAGTACCAAAAGGTCCATTGCAACCACTTGAAATTCCGAATGGAAGTGGAGCACATTACCATGGATTTCATTCTCGGGTCTTCCCAAGGTTTCTCAAGGCATAGATGCAATTTGGGTCATTGTTGATAGATTGACCAAGTCTGCTCATTTCTTACCAATACAAGAAACTTATACACTTGAACATCTTGCTCGTATATACATAAACGAGATTGTAAGACTGCATGGTATGCCAGTATCCATAGTTTCTGATCGAGACCCAAGATTCACTTCACGGTTTTGGGTTAGTTTATAAAAAGCTATGGGCACGGATTTACGATTTAGTTCGGCATATCATCCTCAGACGGACGGGCAATCAGAAAGGACTATTCAAACTCTTGAAGATTTATTAAGACTCTGTTTCCTTGACTTCAAGGGAATTTGGGACAAGTTCTTACCATTGGTGGAGTTTTCCTACAACAACAGTTATCAAGCAAGTATTGGCATGGCTCCATTCAAGCGTTGTATGGAAGAAAGTGTCGCTTCTCAATTATCTTTGGGATGAGGTGGGTGAAGCAACGTTGTTGGGACCAGTTTGTACGCGTATGACTATGGAAAAGATTCAAACGATCCGACAACGATAAAAACCTCACAAGACCGAACAAAAGAGTTATCTTGATCTTCATCAAAAGGACGTGGAATTCGATATTGGAGATCATGTGTTGTTACGTGTTGCTCCATGGAAAGGAGTTACTGAGATTTGGAAAGAGAGGAAAGCTCAATCCTCGATTCATTAGCCCATTTTAATCCTCGATCGAGTAGGATCAGAGCCTATAGACTCGCTTTCACTGCGCCAAGCATGTCTCGTGTTCATAATGTTTTTCATATATCCATGTTACGTAAATATGTGAAAGGCCCGAACCACATTATTGAGTTAGAACCGGACAAAATAGCGAAAGATTTAACATATGAAGAGGTTCCTGTTCAAATCTTGGATAAGAAGGAACATATTCTACGCTCCAAGGTTATACCTCAAGTCAAAGTTTTATGGAGGAACCACGATGTTGAGGAAATGACCTCGGAGTTAGAATCTAAAATAAAATTAAGGTATCCTTACCTCTTCGACATACCAGGTACGTACCCTAATTTCGAGGGAGAAATTTCATAAAAAGGGGAGACTGTAAGACCCCAACTTTTATGAATAAAGATGAATTTTCTATAATTATCATTTTTTAATATTATGAAATGAATTTGATATTATATTATAGTTGTGGGTAATATTTATAAATTTTGCAAAGTACGCAAGTTGTTATATAATATTCGATTGGTCGGGAATATTCGTACGACGACGCAATCATTGGTGGACCCCACAACAGAATTATTGTCAGATTGAGAAAACGACAAAGATATTTTATGAAAATAATGGCGGAAGTTTTATCGTTAACTGTTGAAACACCCGATGTTAAAAGTATAGGAATACGCGTGGTTGCATAGTAGCACACGGTATTGATTATTGATGCTTTCGTGAGAAGTCACTCAGTTTTATTCAATTATTGCTTTAGTAATTGTTGCATAGTATCTCACGTTAATTGATTCAATTATTGTCGATATTTTATATATTATTAAATCAATAATTGAGACAATAAAGTTATTAATATTATTATTTGCAATATTAATGATGTCTAGAAGTTCTGCCAAGGAGAGGTTTGGTCACCTAATTGCGCGCCCAATAGGAGAAATCCTTATTGAAAGCCCCTCTTTCACAGGAACGACACAGTCGATTAATAGTGTGAATTATGATAATGATGATGAGTTTTGTTTTATTAGTATTATTAATTTAATAAAACAAAAAACTTTTTATATAAAATGTAATACTTTTATAAAGTTATTCGCTTTTATTAAACTATAAATAGAATATATTATATTCTATTATGCATAGTATTTTGCATAGTAAAATCTTTTTATATAAAATGTAATACTTTTATAAAGTTATTCGCTTTTATTAGACAATAATTAGAATATATTATATTATATTATGCATAGTGCTGCGTAGTGTTTACATAGTAAAAATATTTTTATATAAAACATAATACTTTTATAAAGTTATTCATTTTATTAAATTATAAATAGAATATATTATATTTTATTTAAAAGATTTTGTTTTTTTATTAAATCAATCTCGACCGTCCGCTTAAAAGTAAATCAATCTGACCGTTCATGGATTAGTTCTTATTCAGGTCCATTCTTCTATAAATAAAGCTCATTCCTTCATTATTTCTTAGAATTCATTTGAAACTCTAGAGAGAGAAACTATAGAGAGAAAGAAGAAAATATTCTGCTACTTCACTACTTCTATATCCGGTTTCTTCTAAGGTAAGGGTATTATTTCTTTCAGATTCATGAAGAGAACTTCATTATTCCATTTTTTTTTATTCATTGGAATAACTTTTGATATCTGTGATCACCCTATACTTGGTGAAATTCTTCATTATTTCATTCTTTATCATTATGTTGGAATAACTCGCTGTACATCTAATCGCATACATGGTAAAATTCTTCAGTTATTCCATTCTTTATTATTCTGTTGGAACATCCTGTCTGTGCTTTACGCATGACCTGGTTTCGTTATTTATTATTCTGTTGGAACATCCTACCAATTAGTGAATTTACTTTGACTTCAGTTCCGTTATTTATTATATTCATTGGAATATCCTATCTCGTGTTTTACGCATTGACTAGTTCCGTTATTTATTATTACGTTAGAATAACTTTGCCTATGTGGTCTATCGCATGCCCGGTGATTTCTTTTGTTATTCCATTCTTTATTATATTCAGTTGGTTAAAGTTTTGACTTCTATACTCCATAAAATTAGTGGAATATCCTTGATATTTGCGCTTCATCCAGTATCTTTTCATGAAATATTCTTCTGAGCGTTCTTAAACTTTACTCTACAAAGCAGTATCATGTTGACAATTTGGACGTTATTGAATTCTGGATAAATTAATTCTTGAACTTATTTTATTGAATTCTTATAACATTGTCATCATCCTCATGTTTATATTATGTTGAAAGTCATCTATGGCCTGTTGTGCATAGATGGACTTGGTATGATTATGACCAGGGATTATTCGGTATAATCATGACCGTAATGTTACAAATGATGTGGTAAAAGTCCTCATTGGCCCGTAGTGCATTGATGGACAGTTGTTGGCATGATCATGACCATTGATGAATACGCCTATATCCCTGGCCCGTAGTGCATGGATAATTTGTGGTTGTGATACTAATGAATATCCTTGGCCGTAGTGCAGGGATGATGTGGATGTTATTAAGCTGAGTCCCAACGATAAAAGTGATGAAAAACATTTTAAATCATAAAGGATAGTAGATTTTATTCTCTACTTGACTCTTTTAATGGATTGCTTGTTCCGCTGCAGTTAAACTTAATGTTTGTTATATTGTATCAGTTTAACACTATTAAAGGCTAACGATAATTTATTCTGTATTATCTTAGTCATAATATTTCTTACTGGGCTAGTTGATCTCACCCTTTTACTTTCTAGGTTAAATCTAATCTTGATTGGTAAAAAAGTGTGTCGACTTCATCAGTCGATCAACAATCACCCAAATGGCGCCGTAACCTTGCCGAGTCATTGGAAGACCTACCACAAAATCCATTGTGATATGCTCCCATTTCCATTCTGTATCTCCAACGGTTGTAATAATCCGCTTAGCCTTTGATGTTCAGCTTTAACTTTCTGACACGTTAAGCATTTCGCCATACACTCAGCCACATCCTTTTTCATATTCGGCAACAAAAAATGATGTCTAAGATCTTGGTACATCTTTGTACTCCCAGGGTGAATCGAATATCTTGAGTTGTTAGCTTTACTCAGAATTTCCTCCTTAACTTCCAGTACTGGCGGAACCCAAATTCTCCCTTCGAATTGAAGTAACCCTACCGAATCGATTTTAAAATTGTTTTCCTCACCTTTAGATACTTTCTATTTTATCTTTTCACAGTCTTCATCCTGAAGTTGTGCATTCTTCACCTTATCTACCAACGTTGAACCATTTCCCATCTAGAACAACTTTTCATCTGATTCTTTCAAATATTTAATTTCCAACTCCATCTTAGTCATTTCCAACACTAGCTTCTCCTGAGCAGTCAACATCATTAACTTCTCCCGTCCCTTCCTACTTAAAG
Organism: Panax ginseng; assembly: GCA_020205605.1. NCBI lineage: Eukaryota > Viridiplantae > Streptophyta > Magnoliopsida > Apiales > Araliaceae > Panax > Panax ginseng. Next base: position 55,457,879 of record CM035131.1, on the reverse strand, counting down.
CATCAGCAATAACATTCACCTTTCTGGGATGATAGAAAATCTCGCAGTCATAGTCTTTGATCAACTCCAACCATCTTCTCTGCCTCATATTCAAGTCTTTTTGTGTAAAGATATACTTCAAACTTTTATGGTCGGTATATATATCACACCTCTCTCCATAAAGATAATGTCCCCAAATCTTCAGGGCAAACACCACCGCAGCCAACTCTAAGTCATGAGTCGGATACCCTCTTTCAATTGACGTGATGCATAAGCAATAACTCTGTTGTTCTGCATAAGCACACAGCCTAGTCCTTTATGCGATGCGTCACTATACACCACAAAATTTCTTGTATCATCAGGCAATGACAACACAGGTGCTGAACTTAACCTCTTCTTTAATTCTTGAAAACTTTCCTCAAACTTCTCTGTCCAAACAAACTTAACCGCCTTCTTAGTTAAATTCATCAACGGAGTCGCGATTTTAGAAAAGTCTTGAATAAAATGCCTGTAGTAACCTGCCAATCCTAAGAAACTCCTTACTTCTGACGGTGTCTTCGGCTGATCCCAGTTTATTACAGCTTCAACCTTTGATGGATCTACTGAAATTTTGTCCTTATCAATAACGTGTCCAAGAAACTATACACGTTCCAACCAAAACTCACATTTTGAGAATTTAGCATACAAATTTTCTTTTCTCAATGTCTCCAACGTCACTCTTAAATGTTTAACATGTTCCTCTTTGGTTTTGGAATAAAGCAATATATCATCAATAAACACCACCACAAATTTGTCTAAGAATGATTTAAACACCCTGTTCATCAAATCCATGAACGTTGCAGGTGCATTGGTTAAACCAAATGACATGATCAGAAACTCGTAATGACCATACTGAGTTCTGAACGTTGTTTTTGGTACATCCTTCGGCCTCACCCTCAGCTGATGATAATCTCTCCTTAAATCTATCTTTGAGAAATATCTCGCCCCTTTAGTTGATCGAACAAGTCATCGATTCTTGGTAATGGAAACTTATTTTTAATCGTGACCTTATTCGATTCTCGGTAATCAATGTAGAGCCGCATTGATCCATCTTTCTTCTTAACAAACAACATTGACGTTCCCCATGGCTATACACTCAGTTGGATATACTTCTTGTTAAGCAATTCTTGCAGTTGCACCATTAACTCTTTCATCTCTACCGGGGCCATTCTGTATGGTGCCTTAGATATCGGAGCCATTCCTGGTAGTAAGTCAATCACGAACTCGATTTGTCGATTCGGCGGAAGACCTAGCAAATTGTCTGGAAATACGTCTGAAAAAATCTATTATGATCGGTATCTCTTCTAATTTCGCACTCTTCTTCTGTGTATCGACTATGTAGGATAAGTATCCTACACATCCTTGTCTCAATAATTTCTTGGCTTGCATCACCGTCAAACAACTTGCTTGTCGAGGTGACTTGCTGCCATAGAACACAACCTTTGACGGAGTCATAAGGTTAACACACTTCTTTTGGCAATCAATTATTGCCCCGTAATTGAATAACCAATCCATTCCCAGTATAACATCAAATTCTCCAAGTTTAATTGGTATCAAATCTACCATCATCTCGTGACCCTTTATAATCACTCTATAATTCCTATATATGAATCTAACAGGAATCACTTCCCTATTCGCAATCTCTATGCTCAAAGGATAATCTAATTCTTCTTGAGGCAAATCTAAGTTCTGAGCAAATTCATCAGATATAAATGAACAAGTAGCACCCGAATCAAATAGAACATAAGCATTAATACCATTAATTGGAATGATACCTGATACCACATCCTTAGACTGTACAGCATCCTGCATGATCATTTTGAACGTCCTCGGAGTAGGTCAACTTGACTGTGCTGGTCCAGTGATAGTCAATGTACCACCACCGTTGTTGTTTCCTTTTCCTACACTTGCACTTCCTGCTGGCTTTTCAAGGCAATCACGAGTCATGTGATCCTTTAAACTGCAGGTAAAACATGCTCCTTTCTTTGGGCTAAAACAGTTCAGTGCAATGTGACCCTCCTGACCACAATTGAAACACACCCGCTTACCATTCAAACATACCCCAGTATGGTTCTTCCCGCACGTCGCATAAGCTTCAAACTTTTTCTTTTGCTGACTTCCTTGCTGTCTTCCCACAGTCGAATTCTCGCTCCACTTTCTCTTCTGATTGTTACTTCCAATGTTACTTCCACCAGCCTTATTTTCATTCTCATTCTTCCTCTTCTTCTGTTCTTGATTGTACTTGGTCAAGTCATCGCTTCCACCTTCCGCGATAATTTCCTTTTCCAGTATAGCTGCAAATGTATTTAACTGGAACATTGAAACCTTGATATAAAGCTAGGGCTTCAATCCTTGTTCGAACCTTCTCACCTTACGCTCGTCGGTATTACTTGATAAGTGGCAAACCTTGCCAACTCGTTAAACTGCACTGCATATTCTGGCACCGTCATGGTTCCTTATTTCAGCTCCAGAAATTGCACCTCCAATTGATTTCGAGAACTCGCTAGAAAGTACATTTCAAAAAACATCTCCTTAAATCTATCCCACGCTATCACTCCTTGTCCCCCATGAACCTTATTTGCTTACCACCAGTAGCTAGCTTCAGACTTCAGCATGAACGTTGCTAACATAATCTTCTGATCTTCATTAACTCTAGCAACATCAAACACCTTCTCCATTTCCATGATCCAGGTTTGGGCTTCGACTGGATTCATAGATCATTGAAACTTTGGTGGTCCAACCGCTTTGAATTCCTTGAAGGTCGTGACTTGAGCTTGTGGTTGATTCGCAAGTGCTCCCGTTAACAAAGTTACCAACTGCTGAATCGCGTTAGTGTTGGCCTCGTTATTATTGTTAGTAGACCCCTCAGGAGGTGGTTGTTAACGTGGTAGTCTTCTTCTGGGAGGCATTTTCTGTTAAAATATACGCTTATTAGTTCATTACTCAACTTCTTGAGTATTTGAAGTTTAACTTAAACATTCTAAGATTAAAGCTATAACACATAACATTTCAATAAACTTTGAGATTTTTATTCATCCATAATGTTTTAAAACATAATAAAGATAACATAACCGCTATTAACATCCACTTTCCTGAGCTAGACAAGTTTCAGGATTACATCCTCATACTACCCCTTTATTTATCTCAAAATAAGGGATTTACAACTTATTTATTTATATGCTTAGTCACAAATTATTATTATTATTCTTATTCTTTCTATTTGGGCATATTAAGACGTCGAGAGGCTTCTCTACACTTTTCCTCCATAATACGATACGCCGTCCTATGATCCATCACGAACCACGGTGAATCTTTAAACTGAGGTGGGTAATAAAAGACTCGATCTTGGGCCCTATCAATCGCAGAATTAAAGGCGTAATCCATCTCATTCATCTTGGCCTTCTTCACTTGGACTTTAGCCTCAGCACGGTCTGCACGTTGAGTCGCCTTCATCCAAGCGTCCTCTTCCCTTGCACGTTTAGCTGACTCCTTTTTCAAGTCATCTTTGAACTTCTCCACATCAGTCTTCATCTTCTCGTTCACCGCCAACATATCTTTATGCTGACTCTTGGTATGAACTAGGTCCCACTCCGTGTTTGGAAGTTATGAGTCGAGTTCCTGAATCTCCGCATCCTTCTGCTCTATCGTAGCTTGACGCATTTCAGCTAACTCCTTCAGCTCCTCAACCTTATCCTGTAATTCTATGTTACGGTCGTACAGAGCATCATACATCTCAGCTGATATGGAGTTTAGTGGAAACTCCACAGGATCCTCTTCCTCATCATCCTCCTCTATCTCCTCAGAACTATCCTCCTTAGGATCGGTCACAGCCTCATCCTCATGGATCAACTGTTCCCGCACAACATGAATATCCCGGGGTTCCTCATCTCTAGGTACCTGAGGTATCACTTCCCTAGCTGGACTGGATCCTCCATCGTTAGACATCCTGATAATAAAATATTTTAAGTTTTATTTAACATTCTTCGATACCCGCGAGCACATAAGTTATTAACACATAACATATAATGTCTTTTATTGTTTAGCTTCAATGGATACCTTAATCCATTCCTTAAAACTCGATAAGAGTTGGACACCCTTACATTTTCTATCTTCTTAAAGGTTACTTCTTAAGGTTTCCCCACATAAGGTTCATAACCTAAATCTTTGATACCAACCTGTGACACCCCCAAATCTGAGTACTTCATTCCTATGAGGATTTGGTGCTCACTATCCAAAACCATTACATCTAACTACCCATATCAAAGGATAAAGACATAGTTTAAATAACTTAAATAATAATCTTTCCCCTTAAAGGGTTACATCATCATAAAACAATCCTAGGTAATCTAACCTTAAATTATTACATAAGTCTGCGGAATACATCACAAAATAAATGAAGTCTTATAACATAATTCACTTAAATAAATTCTCATAAATCTTCAACACTTGGACATCTTGCCTTTTCCTTTGCTAGTAGATGGCTCATCGACCTTCTCAACTTTAGCTACAGTGTTAATTGCAAAAGTGAGCAAACAATTGCTCACTGATATAAAGAGTAATAACAATAACAACATGAGTTTGAACAACAAATGCTGAATAATGGGGAACTTGTTCTACAAATCAAAAATAGAAAACAAGTTCGAATTTTAATATCTGGGGGTCTTAAGACCACGAACTATTTTCCCGATAATTAGGTATTATTACCTCAACCTTAACATTTATTTAGACTATGCAGACCCTTCTTAATGTACTTAGGGGGATTAGCCCTTTGTACCATGCATTGTGCACAAACATCTAAACGTTACGCGTACAAAATCCCCTATGTTAGGGTTGTTCGTCTCAGTTTGAAATTTCGCACTTAAAGAAAGTTTAGTTTGGAACTAGCGTATCAGTGGTTCAAGAATTTTAGAACACTATTCAATTATAGATCAATTCAAACAATAAAAGTTTGCTTACTAGTTGAAGGTTCAGCACAATAATACAAAATTGCACAAGGTTATCTAAGTCAAAAATCGAATGACAACAATGTACAATTGATTAGACATAGTATATATGCAAAGTACTATGTTCAAAAGAGTTAAAACAATCTCCTTTGAATCAATGGGTTAGAACAATATATGCTTTGAATAACAATAACAAGAATAAGGAAAGTGGAACCCGCTCGTTGTAACGAATTAGGTTACAAGAGCTTATACAACCATACATAAGATAGAATCAACAGGCTTGCTCAACTTTTAATATAAAATTTAGGAATAGAAAGCTTGCTTAACATAAAAGATAATGTAGCTATAAAACTTGCAGAGAATGAAGTTAAGGAACTTGCTCAATAAAAGTTTAGGATAAGGAACATTCCATGTATGTAAGCTACACAAGTATAATAATGTTCGCCAATTACCCTACACATATCATTGAAAATGCAATAGCAATTAGTTGTATTAATATTAGCTTTATGGGTTTAACCCACTATTTAAGCCATAACCTTAACTTAATGTCTAATCATGTTGATTAACCTTCCTAACGAATCTGAAATCTCACTATAGTCTAACATAAACTTTATCATTCATCCCTAACTCTTGTAAACGTCAATTTTTGTTCATTACATAACTTAATTAAATAATCACTTAAAATCCTCGAACTTTATATTACATCACATTACAATCAATTATTGTAGTCCGCATTATGTTTTAACATCATTATCATGCATGCCAAACTAGATTAAGTCCTTATATTACAACCCGTAAAATAAATGTAACTCACTACCTAGTTAGTGGTAAAGTGCAAGAACAAGGCCGCTTCAAGCCTTAACACCCAAGCAAGACTGCTACCGGTGCTCGACTTCAAAAACCATACTGAGCAACAAGGTCATTTCGCACAATGGTATCAAGAATCAAGGCCAGTGATGTATGCATAAAAATCATACACTACTGTTACATGATTGACTCCAAATTCAACCCAATTTTCACAGAATTCACAAAAATTATCATCTAAAACTTTGTAATAACATCTATAAGCATGATATTCATCATTCTAACTACATAAACATTACATATACTCAATTTAGAAAATTCAAAACCATAATTTTCCCAATTTCTTCATTTTTTACACTTTTAGCTAATTCGATCGCCACGACTTCGTTTCTTAACCAATTGACAAGATTCAAACCAAGTTATTTTCGTTTCTTGCCCTATTAACACAATCCAACATCAATTTATAGATTATAACACATATTAAACATGATATTTTGAACTTTCTTAAGCCATTTTTAATATATATAACACTATTTTTAAAATCTTCTACTACAAACCCAATTTCATGTATTTAATCATCAAATAGCACTCACATATGATGATTGACAGATTATAAACCATACATATATGTATATGTATCAATCCAACATAACTATCAATAGAAATTTCAAAAATAAAAGTTAAAATTAGAGTAGGTTATACCTTGAATCTTTGTTTGTTGGGAAGAGAATTGATTTCCCTTGATACTCCAACTCCTTCTTCTTAGTAAAATTTATAGAGATTTTCTCTCTTCCTCACAAACTCTCTCTATCTCTGCTCTTAGTCCTTAGAAGAATACGTGAAATAAGAAATAACCCAACTAAGTGCTTAAACGTTGATAATCGTGGTTATCAGTTTATTAAGCCAAACGTCTTTGGCTGTTACATTAACCAAAAGCCACAAGGCTTTGTTTGGTTACACATAATTTCCCATACTAGTTTATTTTTATAATATTTATATTATATAGTTACTTTTGTCACACCAATTTTAGTTAATTTAAATGACTTATAATAATTATAATTTTTATTATAATTATACTTTATATTTGATAAATCGTTATATATCTAATTCTGATGTGGGGTCTACCAATAATTGTATCGTCGTACGAATATTCCCTCATAAAATGAATATTCCCCGACCAAACAAATATTTTATAACAACTTGCTATTTTGCAAAATTTATAAATATTACTCACTACTATAACATTATATCAAATCCACACCATAATATTCAAAATGATATATAGAGAAAATCATTCTTTATTCATAAAAGTTGAGGTCTTACAGAAAAATCTGATAGAATACAATAGACACCAAGTTTTAGATCACAACTGTAGCGGAAACAACAATCCATTAGAAGAGTCAAGTAGAGCATGATGTCTACTATCTTCTATGATTTAAAAGCCCATCATCAATATTTTATCCGTGTAACACCAATCAATAAATATTTTAAATCAACGAATTATCCATGCACTACAGGCCAAGAATATTCGTTAGTATCGCCAGTGGTCATGATCATGCTAAACACATGTCCATCTATGTACTACGGGCCAAAGAGGACTTCACCATAAATCTTATCTGTAACATTAAAGGTTATGATTATACTAATACACAATTCCTAGTCATAATCATACCAATCAACAATCCATCTTTGCACTACGTGCCAAAGATGACTTCCAGTACAATATAAGCGTGAGGATGATGACAATGATATAAATAATCAATCAAGTGATATCAAAGATAAATATTAGAGAATTCTAATTCAATTTATCCTGAGTTAAAAAATATCCAAATTGTCAACATGATAACTATTTCTGAAGTAAAGTTCAAGAATGATAATCATGTATCAAAAATAATTTAGACAGAAAAGAAAATTAGTTCTGTTATAAATAGTACTGTATAAATAGTGCCCATGAATAGTACCATATGAATAGTACCCAGACATGAAAAGATTAAAAATAATATCCTTTGCGAAAAAATAATATCCTTTACCTTAGTAGAAACTAGATTTGACTTGGAATATTATATATTATCCTTAGAAAATCTTGCACTAACAGCTACACTCAAAGTATTCTTATACTCAAAAGAAATACTCACAATATTATAGAATAAGAATTTCTGATATTGATGGTGTGTTTAGAAAGGAGGGGTAACCTCCCTTTTATAGTGCAACGGAGGGAGAAAAAATTAAATATATTTGCCTAACTTTGCCAAAATTTCCTCTCTGCCTAACTTTCATTCTCTGTCTAACTCCTTATTTCCAATGGTTGAGGGCCCACACATTTAGAAAACATGGTTATGCAGGCATACTTTCAAGCCATTACTTTGGGAAAGAAAAAAAACTTGCAGGAGATGAATTCAAAATGTGCACGGAAGGTTTTTAAAAGAAATTCAAAACCAAAATGATAACCTTCACTCCACTTTTATTCACATGCTGGAAATTATATATTATTATAATAATATTACCATTTAAATTATAAAGAAAATATATTATTATATTATCACATAATTATAATGTAATATTATAATAATATATTTGAATGAATACTTTATCGGAGAAGATAATTGCCAAACTTTTAACAAATATTTTATACTAAATTCCTTCATTTATATCAAAATTGAACCAATGTCCACCACATAATAATTATTCACAATTAATATTATAATCTCACAATATTAACAACTAGATCATTTCCAGGAAAAGGGGGGCTTTCCGATAAGGATTTATCCTTATTGGCATGCAATTATATAACCTAACACTTCCTCGATAGAATTTTCTAGACATTGCTAATAATGCTAACTAATAATATGAATAATTGTGTTGCGTCAATTATTGATTTAATAATATAAAATATTGTGTATATTATATTGTGATAATAATTGAATCAATAATATTAGATACTATGCAACAATTATTGTGGCAATTATTGAATGAAACTGAGTGACTTCTTACATAAGAATAAATAATCAGAGATAATGTGCAATACCGTGTACTACTGTGCAACCACGCGTATTACTATACTTTTATCACCGGGTATCTCAACATTTAACGATAAAAGTTTTGCCATTATTTTTATAAAAAGGTTATTTTTGTTGCTTTCTATATCCGACAGTTATTCTGTTATGTGGTCCACCAATGATTACGTCGCCGTATGAATATTTCCCAACAAAAAGAATATTTTCCGACCAAACGAATATTATATGACAACTTGCTTAATTTACAAAATTTGCACATACCACCTATAACTAAAGCATTATATCAAATCAACACCTTATTATTCAAAATAATAATTAGAGAAATTAAATCTTTATTCATAAAAAGTTGGGGTCTTACAACCTCCCCTCCTTATGAAATTTCATCCTCGATATTGATGTACGTACCTAGTATGTCGAAAAGGTGAGAATACCTTGTTTTTATTTCAAATTTTAACTCCCAGGTCATTTCCTCAATATCGTGGTTTCTCCATAAAACTTTAACTTGAGGTATAACCTTTGAGCGTAGAATATGTTCCTTCTTATCCAAGATTTTAACAAGTACCTCTTCATACGTTAAATCTTCTACTATCTCGTCTGGTTCTAATTCAATAATGTGGTTTGGGTCTTTCACATATTTACATAGCATGGATATGTGAAAAATGTTATGAACACGAGACATACTTGGTGGTAAGGCGAGTCTATATGCAACAGTTCCTACTCGATCGAGGATTTCAAATGGACCAATGAATCGAGGGTTGAGATTTCCTCTCTTCGTCAATTCTTACTTTTTGAATAACACCTTCTTTATATTCATCATTTCTAAGTCTATAGCTTGAGCAACTTTAACTTTATCGATTAAAGTCGGTTCTACTCATATATTTAACATCATCGCATGGGTCCCTAGAGTCTTTAACTCTATCTCCATCATTTGTAAGTCATACGAAATGGGTCTTTGTGTTTTACAATATCGCACTCGTACCCGCATATGATCTTCTACTCAATGCGTCAGCTACTACGTTCATTTTTCCAAGATGGTATTGAATGGTATGGTCATAATCTGTCAACAGTTCGAGCCAACGTCTTTGGCGCATGTTAAGTTTGTTTTGGGTGAAGAAATATTTAAGGGTTTTGGAGTATATTAGGATGTCATCAATAAAGACAATCACGAAATAATCCAAATATTCCTTGAATGCTCGGTTCATCATATCCATGAAGGCAAGGAGCATTAGTCAATCCAAAAGTCATGACTAGGAATTTGTAATGTCTGTACCGAGTTCTGAAAGCAGTCTTTGGAATGTCATTAGTTTTAATCTTTAACAGATAATATCCGGAATGAAGATCGATCTTTGAGAAGAATTTAGCACCTTGCAACTGGTCAAACAGGTCATCAATGCGAGGTAACGGGTACCTATTTTTGATGGTGACATGGTTCAACTCCCGGTAGTGAATGCAAAGTCGCATACTCCCATCTTTCTTTTTTACGAATAAAACAGGAGCACCCCAAGGAGATGTACTAAGACGAATAAAACCAATGTCTAATGTAAGACCCCAACTTTTTATAAATAAAGATTTAATTTCTCTAATTATTATTTTGAATAATAAGGTGTTGGTTTGATATAATGCTTTAGTTATGGGTGATATGTGCAAATTTTGCAAAATAAGCAAGTTGTCATATAATATTGGTTTGGTCGGGAAATATTCGTACGACGGCGCAATCATTAATGGACCACATAACAAAATAATTATCGGATATAGAAAGTGACAGAAATAACCTTTTATAAAAATAACGGCAAAACTATTACCGTTAAACTGTTGAAATACCCAGTGATAAAAGTACAATAATACGAGTGGTTGCACAATAGCACACGGTATTGCACAGTATCTCTGATTATTGATTCTTACATAAGAAGTCACTCAATAATTAATACAGTAAAAATTACATAGTCTTTCATATTATTGATGTAATAATAGATTCACAATATTGATAACTAGATCACAATATTATTGATGTAATAATTATTACATCAATAATATGAAAGACTGTGTAATATTATTGATGTAATAATTATTCACAATATTGATAACTATTGAGTGAAAGACTGTGTAATCCTTATCGGAAAGCCCCCTCTTTCCTATGAACGATCTAGTTATCAATATTGTGAATCTATAATATTAATTAGAAATAACTATTGAAGAATTGTAAATAATTGATGAATATGGTAAGTAAATATTTCTTCAATTTTGATATAAATTGAGAAATTTTAGAATGAGACATTTTTCGAAAGTTTGTTATATTTTTCTATGAAACCATAATTATCTTCTCCAATAATATATTTATATATTATTATAATATTACATTATAACAGTATAATGTGATAGTATAATAGTATAATTTTTATAATTTAAATGGTAATATTATTATAATAAATTATGGTATAATAATAAAATGAGGTGGAAGAGAGCAAATTGAATTTAGATTTCTTTTTAATAATTTTCAAATCTTTTAAACATGTGGATTAAGTGGGAGTCCTCATTTTGAAGTTGAACTCTCCTTTTTCAAAGAGGTGTGCTGCATTAATTTTAAAACTAATGTGTATATGCAAAATTTATCAGAAGTGTTGTGCTAGCATTTTTCTATAAATAGGTTGCTTAGTTAAACAATGAAACTCACACCAGAATCAGAAAATTCTCTGTGACGCCCCCAAAACAGGTATACATCACCCATCTTGAGTCGCTAGATACATGGTACATAAATTCAAATACAACTTAATTATACAACAGTCGTGTAAAATACGACAAAACATAGCTGAAAGTTTAAACAAAAATATTGTCATCTAGACAATATCCTCACTCAATGGTGTCCTCATTACAATTATTATCATATTATTTCATAGAATAGTGAGGACTACTAAAGCCATTTATCCTGGACCATCACTCCATTCCCCGACTCGTCCCAGCTATATTCTCATTTCCTGAAGAGAACAATGAAAGAAAGGGTGAGCTCAACTAGCCCAGTAAAAAATATTATGACTAATATAATGTAGAACAAATTATCCTTAGCCTTCAACAGTATAACAACTGATAGATTACAATAGACAACAAGTTTTAGATCAACAACTGCAGCGGAATAAGCAATCCATTAGAAGAGTCAAGTATAGAATAAAATCTACTATCTTCTATGATTTAAAAAAGTTTTTCATCAACTTTATCACTGAGACTCAGCTTAAATAAATAAAATCTAATCATCCCTGCACCACGGCCAAGGATATTCATGTAATCATCAATGGTCATGATTATACCGAATAATCCCTGGTCATAATCATACCAAAAACTGTCCATCAATGCACTACAAGTCACTGAGGACTTTCACCGCATCATTTGTCACATTACGGTCATGATTATACCGAATAATCCCTGGTCATAATCATACCAAGTCCATCTATGCACGTAAGCCAAAGATGACTTTCATCACAATATAAGCATGAGGATGATGACAATGACATAATAATTTAATAAAACAAGTTCAAGGATAAATTTTAAAGATTTATAATTTAATTTATCCAGAAATCAATAACGTCCAAATTGTCAACATGATACTGCTTTGTACAGTAAAATTCAAGAATAATATTTATGTACCAAAAATAATTTCGACAGAAAAGAAATATATTTTTTTGGGTGAATAGTACCCCGTGAGTAGTACCCCGACACGAAAAGTATCCCGAATACCTGAGTGAATGAGTGAATAGTAACTGGGTGAATAGTAACCTATGAATAGTAACTCGTGTATAGTACTCCGGCACAAAAAGTGCCCCGAATACCCGAGTGAATAATACTAGAGTGAATAATAACCGGATGAATACTAACTCACGAATAGTAACTCGTAAAAAAAATACCAAAGAAAATGATATTCCATGATGAGTACAAAAGAAATGATATCTCATATGAGTCTAATAGAATCCACGTAGACAGATCATTTCCATAATTTAATAAAGAATGAATACGAAGGATCATTCACCATGCATGCAGTAATCCACAGAGACAGGTTATTCCAACAGAATAATAAAGAATGGAATAATAGAAGAATTCACCATGCATGCGATAGTCCGCATAAACAGGTTATTCCAACAGAATAATAAAGAATAGAATAATAGAATAATTCACCAAGCATGCGATAGACCGCACAGACTTCTTACAATAGAATAATAAAGACTAGAACCAGGTCATGCGTAATCCGCACAGACAAGATATTCCAATAGAATAATAAAGAACGGAACCAGGTCATGCGTAATCTGTACAGATAGGATCTTCCAACAGAATAATAAAGAATGGAACCAGGTCATGCGTAATCTCGCACGCATGTGATATTCTAATGTAATAATAAAGAATGGAATAACAACAAAATTCACCGTGCATGCGATAGATCAAGATGCATGAAAGTTATTCCAATGTAATAACAAAGAATGGAATAATAGAAGAATTTCACCATGTATGCGGTACTTCGCATAGATAGGTTATTCCAATATAATAATAAAGAATGGAATAACAACTCTTACGAGTATTGAAAGAAAATAACTCTCTTCATGAATACGAAAGAATAATACCCCTTACCTCAAAAGAAGATCGATATCGAATAAGGAGGTAGCGGACTTCTCTTCTTCTTTCTCTATAATTTCTCTCTATAATAATTGCTCTATAGCTTTAGTGAATTGGTGAGAAATGAAAGAAGAATGAGCTTCTATTTATAGGAAAATATAGTTTCAATAATTGCACATTTTGGGGCTCGAAATATTACAGTATAATACCTTCCTCTTTTTCTTCATTTTTAATTTGGTCTTGCAAGTATTATCAAACCTGCACCACCTCCCCTAATAGTAAATCATGTGAATCAATAGTAAATCATGTGACTCAATAGTTCTAATCATGTGAAAAAACAATTACAATTATAGTACCTCCATCTATACCTCCATTTTTAACTTAGTCATGCAAGTATTATCAATCTTGCACCAACTCCCCTAATAGTAAATAAATGTGAATCAATAGTACACACATGTGAATAAATAGTTATAATCATGTGAATCAATAGCAATTAATTGCTCATTTATCCTAAGCATAATTACTTCATCGTCAATATAACCTCCAGACATCAATTATTATCGAAATAAATGTCAATTTCCACTAACATTAATAATTCCCACTCAATGGAACTATCAATTTCATCTTTAATCAACACGAATTTATTCATCAATAATATTATAATTCATAATATTTAACAACCAGGTCGTTCCCAGGAAAGAGGGGCTTTACGATAAGAATTTCTCCTTATCATGGCCGCAATTAGGTGACCAAACCTCTCCTTAATGAACTTCTAGACATTGTCAATATTGCAAATAATAATATGAATAACTTTGTTGTCTCAATTATTGATTTAATAATATATCATATTATGCAGATGATCTGTGATAATAATTGAATCAATAATATGAGAGATATGATCAAAGAATTATTCGTAGTAATAATTGAGTATAACCGAGTGACTTCTCACGTAAGCATCAATAACCAATACCGTGCTACTACGCATAACCCGTAGACATCGTACTTTTACTACCGGGTAGTTCAACAGTTTTAACGATAACACTTTCGCCGTTATTTGTAATAAAAGATAATTCTGTTGTTTTCTTACTACGAAAATACTTCCGTTGTGGGGTCCACCAATGATTGTGCCGTCGTACGAATATTCCCCGACCAATCGAATATTATATAACCACTTGCTTACTTTGCAAAATTTGTAAATATTACCCACAACTATAACATTATATCAAATCCACACCATAATATTAAAAAAAATATTTCGAGAAATTTAAATATTTATTCATAAAATTTGGGGTCTCACAATCTCTCCTCCTTATGAAATTTTGCTCTCGAAATTTACGTACGTACCTGGTATGCCGAAGAGGTGATGATACCTTGAATACCTTTATCGTCGAAAACATTACACGTTGCATACGTGCATGCCCGATGTTCTCCGATTGCCTCTGAATGCACATCAGTCCCTAAAATAGCCATTTTAGGCCTTGATACCGACCTCAAATCTCAAAATATAAAGAATGAAAGTTTTAGGTCTACTAGTTATCTTTACGAATCATCCTGAATCACCTCAATCGGAGTTTGTATGAAAAAGTTATGCCCAATTTACTAAAGGATGTCTAGACAGATTTTGGCTTAACACTTGACCAGCGCCTAGGTGCCCAAATTTGGCCTTGGGCAAGCGCCTAGGCACCCAAGAATAGATTCTAAGCGCCGAGCCTAGTGCCTAGGTGCTCGACCTTTGGCACTTAACTCCAATTTTCTAGATTTTGTAACTTTTGACACACATACTTCAAATTTTCATAACTTCTTCATCCGTTATCGGAATTAGTCCATTTTCGAGGCTATGGAAAGCTTGTAACATGCTCTATAAAACCCCTATGATTTCATAATTTTTTAGATTCATTAATTATTCCAAAATTTGGCTCCAAAGTCTCCCGAGACTAAGTTTTTACTAACAACGATACGTGAAAAATGTTATGAACACGCGACTTACTTGGCAGTAAAACGAGTCTATAGGCCACAGCTCCTACTCGATCGAGGATTTCAAATGGGCCAATTAAATCGAGGGCCAATTATTCACTTGAACGTCTTTCTCGTATGTATGTAAATGAGATTGTTAGATTGCATGGTATACTAGTATCCATAGTTTCTGATCGAGACCCATGATTCACTTCACGATTTTAGGTTAGCTTTCAGAAAGCCATGTGCATTGATCTACGATTCAGTTATGCATATCATCCTCAGAAGGACGGGCAATCAGAGAGGACTATTCAAACTCTTGAAGATCTATTAAGACTCTGTGTCCTAGACTTCAAAGGAAGTTAGGACAATTACTTGCCATTGGTGGAATTTTCTACAATAACAGTTATCAAACAAGTATAGGCATGGCTCCATTCGAGGCGTTGCATGGACGAAAGTGTCATTCTCCAGTATGCTAGGATAAGGTGGGTGAAGCAACGTTGTTGGGACCAAAAATGGTACGCATGACTACGAAAAAGATTCAAATGATCCGATAATGTATACAAACCTCATAAGATCTACAAAAGAGTTATGCTGATCTTCATCAAAGGGACGTGGAATTCAATGTTGGAGATCATGTATTGTTACGTGTTGCTCTATGGAAAGGAGTTACGAGATTCGGAAAGAGTGGAAAGCTCAACCCTCGATTCATTGGTCCATTTGAAATCCTCGATCAAGTAGGAATTGTGGCCTATAGACTCGCGTTACCGCCAAGTATGTCTCGTGTTCATAATGTTTTCCATATATCCGACGTAAATATATGAAAGACCTGAACCACATTATTGAATTAGAACCAGATGAGATAGCAAAAGATTTAACATATGAGGAGATACCTATCAAAATCTTGGATAAGAAGGAACATATTCTACGCTTAAAGGTTATACCTCAAGTCAATATTTTATGGAGAAACCACGATATTGAGGAAATAACCTAGGAGTTAGAATCTGAAATGAAAACAAGGTATCCTCATCTCTTCGACATACCAGGTACGTGCATCAATTTTGAGGATAAAATTTCTTAAGGAGGGGAGGTTGTAAAACCCCAAATTTTTATGAATAAAGATTTAATTTCCCTAATTATTATTTTTAATAATAAGGTGTTAATTTGATATAATGCTTTAGTTATGGGAGATATGTACAAATTTTGCAAAGTAAGCAAGTTGTCATATAATATTCGTTTGGTCGGGGAATATTCTTTTTATCGGGGAATATTCGTACGACGACTCAATCATTGGTGGACCACATAATAGAATAATTATCGGATATAGAAAGCAATAGAAATAACCATTTTATAAAAATAACGGCAAAACTTTTACCGTTAAACTGTTGAAATACCCGGTGATAAAAGTACAATAATACGTGTGGTTGCACAATAGCACACGATATTGCACAGTATCTCTGATTATTGATTCTTACGTAAGAAGTCACTCAATAATTGATACACTAAAAATTGCACAGTCTTTTATATTATTGATGCAATAATTGTTACAGTGATAATTGAATAGTATTTAACATTATTGATTCAATAATTGTTGCAATATCATCTGCACAATATTTTATATTATTTGAATAATATTATTTTTTAGTATTATTGGCAATGTCTAGAAAGTTCTTTCGAGGAAAGGGGTTAGGTTATATAATTGCACGTCAATAAGAAGAAATCCTTATCAGAAAGCCCCCTCTTTCTTGAGAACGATCTGGTTGTTAGTATTGTGAATCTGTAATATTAATTAGAAATAATTATTGAAGAATTATAAATAATTGATGAATATGGTAAGTAAATATTATATCAATTTTGATATAAATGGAAAAATTTTAGAATGAGACATTTGTCGAAAGTTTGTTATATTTTTATATGAAACCATAATTATCTTCTCTGATAATATATTTATATATTATTATAATATTACATTATAATAGTATAATGTGATAGTATAATAATATACTTTTTATAATTTAAATGGAAATATTTTTATAATAAATTTATGGTATAAGAATAAAATGAGGTGGAAGAGAGCAAATTGAATTTTGATTTCTTTTTAATAATTTTTAAATCTTTTAAACATGTGGATTAAGTGGGAGTCCTCATTTTGAAGTTGAATTCTCCTTTTTCAAAGAGGTGTGCTGCATTAATTTCAAAACTAATGTGCGTATGCAAAATTTGTCAGAAATGGTGTTTTAGCATTTTCTTATAAATAGGTTGCTTAGTTAAAAAATGAAACTCACACCAGTATCAGAAAATTTTCTCTCTATAATATTGAGCGTATTTCTTGTGAGTATAAGGATATTTTGAGTGTTGATAGCAGTGCAAGATTTCCTTAACATAATCTCTGATTATTCTAGTCAAAACTACTTTCCTACTAAGGTAAAGGATATTATTTTTCTCGTAAAGAATGTTATTTTCTTTCAATACTCGTAAATGATATTATTTTTGTGAGAGCCCCAAATCTGGGTCCTAAATCACCACGGATCTGGTACAATCATTCTACAACTATTGCGGAAGATATAAACATAAATTGTTTATACATTAAACTTTACACACTATTCCCCAAGGTCGAGTAACCTTAACTTATACACAATTCATAACTTATCTAACATATAACATTATTATCGTACAACACTATTACAAATCTAATCGCGCACATTAACTTTAAGTTGGAACTATCTTTAACCTTTCCTTGTATCTAACGCATTCGTCTTTATCTGCAATGTTTTATCATGATATAGCAAGGGTGAGCATAAGTTTGCCCAGCAAGTTTAAGTATATTTGAGGATATATCATGATTGAAAGAGTCTGAATAATAAGCTGGCTATAATTCATCAATATAATTGAGAACTAGCGCGAACAAACTTTGACTGAACAAGTATTGAACATGAACAAATATATCTGGACCGAATGGTAATGAAGGTGATCAGCCTTTCATACCTAACTTATACATGCAATATGTATAGAATACAATTCTACATGGAAATCAGCAATGATTAACCATAAGCATATCCGAATGAAACAACTTTTAGTAGAGTTAAGAAAAACTTTCATGTTTTGTTGATTATCGTTACGCAATTTAATAAGCTTTGCCTGTAGACCTAATATAAAAATAATATCGATATACAAATTAGAATAATATCATCACAATATAATACTATTATATATATATATATATATATATGTATGTACATAGAATAACCTAAACACATAACCCTATCACTCTATACAACACATAAGACATAGCATCAAGTCAAACTATTGCAGTCTGAGTTGAACCTGACACAAATCTGACATCCCAAAGGTCTAGTCGGATAATTATCGAGTTTAAATTCAATTAAACTCTACCTTAACACTTAACAATTATCTTAGATAATCATATTATTAATCAAAATAATTTTCATAGACTTGTAATAATTTTTAGATAATTATTACCATTTATCATAATTTTTCAATCATTAATATCGTATTTAAACGAATTAAATACCACATAATTCCTTTATCATTAATATTTATTTATTATTAAATATTAATGAAAATCATAACATAATATTATAATATATTTATAATATATCAAAGTATTTTAATACTTTAAAATCATATTTATATGATTTATAAATGATTAAATCCATTATTCGATAATTGATATTAATATTAAAATATTAATATTTTCATGACAAAATATCAGAAGTTATCCATCGCTAATGGTGTTCTTGGGATGTTCTTGAGCCTTCATGTCAGTAACTAAGGTATGAGGTTTGACCAACATTTGATCTAGGTTCTTGATGATTTCTGGGTTTGATTTTCCACTAATATTGTAGTATTACTGACACACTACAACCTTAATCGACTTTCATGACCAAAACATAACAAATCTATGAGATCTAAGCTGCAGAAAATGTTGTCAGGCATGTTCTTGAATTTCTGGGCTGCCCAGAAATTCAAATAGTGCTAAAGGTGTTACTTTGAAGCTTTTAATCTTTGATTTCCAAGTATTGTTTATGTGATGTAAAGGTCCAAGCCCGTAGTCCATATGTTATACTACACACATCATGCACTATTACAGTCTAACATCAACACAAGAGAGAAACACGAGCTGGTCAAAGTCTGACAAAAAAAACGGATTATGAACAATCACTACAAGAAATCACACATTTTATGACGAAAATTTTTGCCACACACAAATTTTGTCACAATTTGTTAATTAATAATTACGAAATTCATAATCGTCACTAAAACTTTTGCTTTTGTGACGACTTTTACTTTTGTTACTATTAATCATTTATATCGTCACTAATTTACACATTTAATGACGATTAACAAAATTTCGTCACAAATTATTTTGGAGGTAGAATTTCGTACCAAAATTTTGGAAGAAAATCTTTTAGTGACATTTTTTAATAATTGATGACAGTATTTATTGTCACAAAATATTTCTTTCGATGACAACATAATAGTTTGTCATTAATTATTTGTAAAATTTAGTGACAATGTGTTTTCGTCACTAATGTTCACATTTAGTGACACCAAATACAAATTCATCACAATTTTATTTGGAGGCAAAATTTTGGAGGAAAATTTTTTAAAGACGAAAAAAATTAATTTATGACAATTTATATTGTCATAAATACCAATTTTATATGATGAGATAATAGTTTGTCACTAATTAGATGAGTGGATAAGTGACGAAAATAGTGACGAAGTACGTCATATCGTCACAATTTTATTTGGAGGCAAAAATTTTTTGAAAAGTTTTGGAGGGAAATTTTTTAAAGACAAAAATAATAATAACTTATGATAATTTGTATTGTCATAAATACAAATTTTATATGACGAGATAATATTACGTCACTAATTAGATGCGTGGATAAGTGACAAAAATGGTTCGTCATAATTTCTTATTTTTAGTGACAAAGTACGTAATATCGTCACAATTTTATTTGGAGGCAAAAAATTTTAAGAAATTTTGGAGGCAAATTTTGTAAAGACGAAAAATTAATAAATTATGATAATTTTTATTGTCACAAATACCAATTTTAAATGACGAGATAATAGTGCGTCACTAATTAGATGAGTGGATAAGTGACAACACTACAAAAACAAGGGCCTTTAACAACGATTTTTCGGGCAACAAATATTCATATAAATATTTATATGAATATTTAGAGATAAATTTATATATATATATATATATATATATATAATTTTTCTAATACAATGCAAAAATATATAACATAAGAAGCAAAAATATCACAACTAGGTTTTGAACCTAAGACTTATGGGTTATTGGGCCATTAAGCTACCACTTAGCCATTCTAATTTATTAGTTAACTAAACAAATCTCAACATTAAAGATAAATTTTAGATGAAATATTTATAAATTTATAAATTTTAAAGATAAATTTATATGAATATTTGTTATTTTACATATATGCTTCATGTGCTATATTTTTTTATGTATTAGATAAATTTTACTACCATATATATATATATATATATATACACACACATACATATTCTTTTCAAAATTTCTTGTCAAACTAAATAAAATACTGTGTGTGTTAAACTAAATATATAAAAGTAACAAATATATATATATA
This sequence comes from Panax ginseng, assembly GCA_020205605.1. Classification (NCBI taxonomy): domain Eukaryota; kingdom Viridiplantae; phylum Streptophyta; class Magnoliopsida; order Apiales; family Araliaceae; genus Panax; species Panax ginseng. Next base: position 55,436,909 of record CM035131.1, on the reverse strand, counting down.
TATATATATATATAAATTTATTCATATAAATATTTATAAATTTATATCTAAATAATCATATAGATATTTATAAAAAATATTCATATCTAAATTTTATAAATTTTAGATGAAATATTTATAAATTTATACATAAATATTTGTTTATATATATATATATATATAAAAATATTCATAGTTACTTTATATATATTTAGTTTAATGTGGAGATTTAAGATGAGTATATATATATAGATGGTAATAGAATTTATCTAATATACAAAAAATATAACATAAGAAGCAAAAAAATCACAAGTAGGTTTTGAACCTAAGACCAATGGATTATTGGACCATTAAGCTACCATTGAGCCATTCTAATTTATTAGTTAATTAAACTACCGCCATAACTTGTAGCAGTAGATAGTATATAGAGCACATGAGCAAATGAGTAATTTCTCATGTCGCTGCAGCCTATAGCGGCAGTGGGAAATCTATTTCAATGCTTCCCAATGTTTCCTATTTCTAGATAGAAGTAGGATATACTTACAAGTACTCCCTCACTTAGAGAATGAAAGTGATGATTGATTTTATGCGAATTTAAAAAAAATGTCAAATAATAAAATTATTCATATTTAAATTCTCATCTAATTACATATTTTTCTATACATGATTAGTGATATTATATAAATATTTATAAATAATAAAAATATGGCATTTAATACTAAGGATATTATGCACAAATTATTATAAAAAAATTAGATTATTTAATATAAGTAAATATTTAACTTGAGATTACATAAAATAATAAGAACTTTTATTCTTAGGCGGAATGAGTAACTTAAATCATGAACATATTTTTTTCAACCAAAATAAAACATAAAAAGAAGAATAGTAATGGTATACCCTTAGCTATTCCTAGTTCTCCTTTTTTTACCTTTTTTTTGAATATATTATAAAATTAAATTATAATACTATCAATTCTAAGAGAAAACATAAAAGATGAAGAAAAATTTATTATATTTTTATGAACTAAAACAAAAATAAAGTTATTTAAAATTACTTATAAGTCATTCCTAATAAGTTAGTTTGACCCATATTAATATAATATCAATTTTATCCCTATTTTATTTATTTATTTTTAAAAAAAGCGAATTTGTAAAAAAAAGAAGAGTAAGAATTGGCGTTAGAATTTTTATTTTTATTTTTTTATATAGTGAAGTCTTACTTTAATTGACGTTAGAATAAATTAAAAATTTTTTTTTTTTATAACTCAAGTCTTATATACTTGACTTTTATTTCCAACGGACATCTAAACATTAATAAGGAATAAATATAAAAATATTCATACACACTATATTATTATACTATTACTCCACATATATAAATAAATTGACATTTATTTATTAACGAAGACATCTAAACATTAATAAGTAGAGCATTAATTTTGAAATTTAAGATTTTAAAAAATGATGAAAACTTATTTGAATTGTAATTTAGAGTATTGATTATTGTATTTATTAAAAAATAAATAAATTAATTATTCATTCATTAATGAAAAACGCCATACTTTTAAAATTCATTTTTCTATTATTCTAATTATAATTTTAATTAGAGCATTCATTTTGAAATTTAAATTAAGGATTTCAAAAATAATAAAAAAAATTGTAATTTAAAGTATTAATTATTATATTTATTAAAAATAAATTAATTAATATTCATTCATTAATGAAGTATACTTTTAAAAAATAATAAAATATTTATTTGAATTATAATTTAAAACATTTATTATTAATTATTATATTTATTAAAAATAAGTAAATTAACATTTGTTCATTAATAAACTTTACTTTAAAATTCCTTATATTTTTTTATTCTTAGTTAGCATCACTTCAAAATCTTATCCATTATCCTCCTCATCTTAGCTACTTTTTCTCGCTTCTCACTTCTTATGTCTGCCGTTTCAAGAGCAAGAAATTTTCTCTCGACTCCCCGGTTATCGAATTTTCTCTCGCCTCCCCGGTTATCGAATTTTCTCTCGCGTGTTCTCCCCGGTTATGCAGTTTTTAATTTGCAATTTTGGATCTGAAATCTGTGGTAAGATTTTAACATTTTCTTAGTCCAGTCGATAAAAAAAATGGGGATCTGACTTTAGAACCCTAAAATTGATCTGAATGTGTTGCAATTTTGTAGGTTGGCTTTACCCTGGCACATTAAAGCATGTTTTTCTTCTTCTTTCTTCTTTGTTTCATTTAGCTTCTTAGTTTATTTTTCTTGATTTCTGGTTCTTGGGTGTTCTAGATTAGGCTTAAGTTGATGTGGGTTTCTTTATTTCTATACACATTTTACACGTTTATTAATAGTTGACTTCATACATAGAATAACTACAGGTTTGGGATGTTTTCATTTGTTGCTATGTTGTGTTTCTGTGTTTTCTTAGATTGTGTTAGGATTTTTAATTAAAAGTGAATGTGGGTTACTTATAATAACAAAATTAAAAGAAATAGTGACTGATTTTACTTATTTTTGGTGTTTGATTTTGCTTATTTTGCTTAGTAAATTCTTGGCAAGGAGAAGCCCAACAAAATTTCTCACACTGCTGAAAATCTCAAAGAAACAGTAGGTATGTCAATGTCAATGTCATATTATTGTCTAGTAAATGTAATTTAATTTATATTCTTTACTTAGTGGTAACAAGAAATTGAATTAAATCAGTTCTTTATGCAATTAAATAATTTGATTTGAGGATTTGATTAAACGTTATGTTATCCAGTTCTGCTAAAAAGATGTGATAATATATTCAAATATACTTATTTGTGATCACCTTATCAATATTTATATGAATGCTTATGGCACTATAACTTTTCTTAAGAAAATTGGAGTGTTTTAACTCTTTGTTTTTTCAGAAGGTAAGAATTTGGTGTTCTCTAATACAACTTTGGATTTTAAATCCGGAGCTTGTCAAAGGTCCATGGTCTAAAGAGGTGAGGCAAGAAATGTTTATTAATTGTTCATATTTTTTTTATGTTCATTTTATTGTCTCTTCTGCATTTATAGCATGATTTTTTATATTTAATAACCGTTTTCTGTTAATGGGCAACAGTTCAATCCTTATACTAAAGGTAGGCTACTTTTGTTCTCTGCAATAAGTTCTTTTTTTGCTTTTGCTAAGCTATATAATACGAAAATGATTAAAAGATCTCCTAAGTTTTCATTTATTTGGTGATGCGGAACAAGTTCATCAATGATGTGAAAATCAGTATATTGTTTATATGGTTCAGATTATTATTTTTTCTTTCTTTTTTTAAATGTTAAAGTTGTAAATGTTAATATTTATGGCTTTCACATCCTTAAATCATATGAAAATCCTCAATGAATCTGAGAGTGAGAGTTAGATTATAATTCCTTTAAGAAAAGGTGAAGGAACTATGTCAATGGTGAAAGAGGTTATAAAAATCCTTACCATGCTGTCTGAGAAAGGAGGTGATTGCATTTTGGCGGTTTCTTATTTAGCGTGTGCTTTTATTTATTAAGATAGTAGGTCATATTCTTATCCACTTTTTGTTTCAAACTCTCATTTTGCTTCTAGCATATTAAGCATATTGGAGATTCTTTGTGAACCTCATAAAAACAGAGGAATACTTGAAAAATTAAAAATGTTTTCACTGTAATTGTTGCTTCAGTTGAAACCCTCCCAACCCCCCCCCCCCCCCTCCCCAAAAAAAAAAAAAAAGAAAAAGAAAAGAAAAAAGATGGCTCATTTATACTAGGATTCATCTAGGTGGCCCCAACTACCTTGGGATTAAGGGTTAGTTGAGCTGAGCATTTATACTATTGACATTTGTGATAAGTAAATGTGAAAGGTTTACTACTACTACTGTGTAAAAGTTCCAACATTTGTTGGTGATCTGGCCTATATCTATAGCGTTCAAATTAAGTAGGTAGAAACTTAGAGAGAATGCATATGAGTTTGACATATATTGATATGTGTTTTACAGTATGTATTTTACTCGTTAATCTTGTAGTTGAGCAAGTTATATTAAATTCATAAATTGTCTTCCATAGTTGTTTTTTCTGCTGCACTTATTTCTTTGTAGCTACTGTTGCATTTTTCAACTTAGTAAAATTTTTAAACTTTGAGCAGGGAAGAGTGTGATAAACTGATAGAGATTATTTTACCTAAAATAAATGATGAACCAGAAATAGAAGAGGATCCACAAAGGCAGAGGTATTATTTTGTAAGAAACAAGATGTCTTTTGTTGGCTTGCATTAATTGATATAGTTTATCTTTATCGGACTTTTAGGCTACTGAAGAACTTCGAGAACACCAAGCGAAGTTGAAAACCATGTATGGCTTAGGTATTAAAGATTTGGACAACTTAACGGAGAGCTTGATGGAAATTCTCAGTCAACTTTTGGACATGTGAATAATGAAGTATCTAAAATTAAATCTGCTCTTGGTGATGTATGTACATCTAGCTAATTGCTTTTAGAAAAACTTGACATATCTTTTTTCGTTGATTGTGTTTTGACTTTCACTTTAAATAAAATGCACAGCTTTTTAAAGAAATAGCTTCAGAGGCTGATATACTACTAAATGATCTTCAAAATAGTCTCTACAGTCAGGAGGATAAATTGACTGCATATGCACAACAACAGCGGATCACCACGGATCTAGTACAATTATTATACAACTATTGCGGAAGATATAAACATAAATTGTTTATATATTAAACTTTACACACTATTCCCCAAGGTCGATTAACCTTAACTTATACACAATTCATAACTTATCTAACACATACCATTATTATCATACAACACTATTACAAATCTAATCGCACACATTAACTTTAAGATGGAACTGTCTTTAACCTTTCCTTGTATCCAACACATTCGTCTTTATCTGCAATATTTTATCATTATATAGCAAGGGTGAGCATAAGTTTGCACAACAAGTTTAAGTATATTTGAGGATATATCATGATTGAAAGAGTCTGAATAATAAGCTAGCTATAATTCGTCAATATAATTGAGAACTAGCACGAACAAACTTTTGATTGAATAAGTATTGAACATGAACAAATATATCTGGACCGAAAGGTAATGAAGGTGATCAACCTTTTATACCTGATTTATACATGCAATATGTACAGAGTACAATTCTACATGGCAATCAGAAATGATTAACCATAAGCATATCCGAATGAAACAACTCTTAGTAGAGTTAAGAAAAACTTGCATGTTTCATTGATTATCGTTACGCAATTTAATAAGCTTTGCCTGTAGACCTAATATATAAATAATATCGATATACAAATTAGAATAATATCATCACAATATATATATATATATATATATATATATATATATATATATATATATGTACATAGAATAACCTAAACACATAACACATAACCCTATCAGTCTATACAACACATAAGACATAGTATCAAGTCAAACTATTGCAGTCTGAGTTGAACCTGACACAAATATGACATCCCAAAGGTCTAGTCGGATAATTATCGAGTTTAAATTCAATTAAACTCTGCCTTAGCACTTAACAATTATCTTAGATAATCATATTATTAATCAAAATAATTTTCATAGACTTGTAATAATTTTCAGATAATTATTACCATTTATCATAATTTTTCAATCATTAATATCATATTTAAACGAATTAAATACCACATAATTTCTTTATCATTAATATTTATTTATTATTAAATATTAATGAAAATCATAACATAATATTATAATATATTTATAATATATATCAAAGTATTTTTAATATTTGAAAATCATATTTATATGATTTATAAATGATTAAATTTATTATCCGATAATTGATATTAATATTAAAATATTAATATTTTCATGACAAAATATAAAAAGTTATATTTAATAACTTAAAATATTTTTATAACACTTAAATCATTTTTATATGATTTTTAAAACATTAATTTTATTTTTTCATAATTTATTTAATATATTTATTAAATAAATTATTTACCATTAATAATAAATTATTAATGAAATTCATCTCAAAATATTAAAAGTCATCAAAAATAACTTAAAATATTTTCTAATATCATAATATAATTTTTTCATGAATTAAAATTATTTTAAAATAATTTATTTAATTTTATAATTAAATAAATAAATAGCTTTAAAATAATTTTTTTATAATTTATTTTGTATTTTTAATAATTAAAAACTAATTTTTCTCTATTTTAAAATTAAATAATTAATTTCTAAATAAATTGTCGCTATAGGGACTTTAGGCGACAAATCCGTCGCTAATGGTGTTCTTGGGATGTTCTTGAGCCTTCATGTCAATAACTAAGGTATGAGGTTTGACCAGCATTTGATCTAGGTTCCTGATGATTTCTGGGTTTGATTCTCCACTAATATTGTAGTATTAGTGACACACTACAACCTTAATCGACTTTTATGGCCAAAACATAACAAATCTATGAGATCTAAGCTGCAGAAAATGTTGTCAGGCATGTTCTTGAATTTACATTCATTTGAGGAAAATCAAAAGCAGGCCAAAGGTGCTACTTTGAAGCTTTTAATCTTTGATTTCCAAGTATTGTTTATGTGATGTAAAGGTCCAAGCTCGTAGTCCATATGTTATACTACACACATCATGCACTATTACAGTCTAACATCAACACAAGAGAGAAACATGAGCTGGTCAAAGTCTGACAAAAAAACGGATTATGAACAATCTGGGTTTTCCAGATTGTTCTTCCGGCTGATGGTCAACGGTTGTTTGACCGGCCAAAGCTTCAATTCTGTTATGGATCTAGGTATTTTAAAAGCATGAATCGATAGCCAAGATGTCCGTCTACAGGTCTATTATAGCAACATAGCCTAAACATCAACGGTCAATAAGATCAGAGGCCTCAAATAGCTTGTCAGACCATTTCTGAAAAATCTGGGTTGCCCAAATTCTAAGTTTTGTGCTCGGTCAACGATCTTTGACCAATCATATCTTGTAATCTAAACATGCTATGAGGTTGATTCAAGTCTCAGATCAAAGCCCTAACATCAAAGAACAGATCTATAACATAAAGTACACCAACCATCAAACACACACAGATCTAAGGCCTTTGACATATGACTGTCTGGCCACTTTTTGAAATTTTTCCAGATTTTTCAAAACATCAAAATCGTGCATCTAGATGTTATAGATCCTTGATCTAACAACCCAGATCACTTATTAACATCCTAATACACCACTTAAAACAACAAACAACAAAATCTAACATAAGATCATATGATTTCTAAGTTTAGGGTTTTTATACCTTTCTAATGCTTGATCTTGAATCTGATCATTGATTTCTGACCATGGAATGCTAATAGGCTATCATGGCTTTGATTCTCACTCTCTCTCACTCTAAGCCTCGAAAATGAAGAGAGAGAATGGTCTTGGAGAAATGATAAACTAAAGTAAGATATTTCTTACTTTTAATTTATTATATATTTGATTCAATGCATCTAAGTGTGCAATGTGGCAAGATTGGCTGATATTTTTAATAAAGAGCACATGTTAGGGCTAGGTTTTGGTGAACAACTCACCTAGAGTCAAAACCTACACACCAACTTCATAAAAAAACCAAAAAGGGCATTCTAGTCATTTTGCTTCCAATTTTAATTCTAAAATTGTCATTTGATGCAACCCTTAGAGTTTACCCCTTAGGGTTTAACCCTTAGGGTTAAAACCTAAGGTTTCTATAATTTAATTTTTTAGGATTTCCAAATTAGGGTTTTCAAAATATAAAATTAATATTTCAAACTTATAATTAGGATTTTATATTTATATTTAAATTTCCTAATTATAATTCAAACTTGATAATTAGGATTAATTTATCCCAATTAAAATTGCTAATTTAGCAATTAAGTCCACAATTGTACATTAGGGTTTTCGACGGAATAATTAGGGTTTAATAATTTGAAATTAGGGTTTGCTAATTAATTAAGGTTTACCCTAATTAATATTATAATTAATATCACTTAAGCATTATAATTATCCTTTAAATTCCCATATTAGGGTTTTTAATTTTTGAATTAGGGTTTCGGATTCCCAGAACCGAAATTAGGGTTTCAGAACCGGTTTCTAGGGTTTCTTATAAATTGCTAGGGTTTTCTAACTGAACGTTGACGTTCTTAATATATACTTAGGGTTTGACACTGATAAAATTTATCTAGTCAAACCTTGACCCTTAATCACATTCTGAACACATAAATGACCACATACACAGAACATATTCACGTATACACATTATCCTGAATAATTCACCTAAATCCTTCACAGAATTTTGAAATACTCAAAATTCCTTCCCAAAAATATCAAACGCATACACTAATATTTTGTTTAGGTCTATTATTTGACCTTAAATCCATCATTTAAAATTTTAATAAATTGTCTAAATTCTTGGGTTATCACAATTTCCTTCCATACTCGTAAGAATATCATTTTCTTTCATACTCCACATTACGTAAGAGAGATTATTTCATCTCATATTCCTAAATTTAAACTTACTATGGTAAGTATTGCTTCTATACTTCCTAAAATGATTAGAAATTTCTTAAGGATTGCGCTTCATCTAATATCATTTCACTGGAACGTTGGTATGAATTTTTTTATCAAATTTTAATCTTTTCATGTTTGGGTACTATTCATACGATACTATTCATGAGTACTGGTCACAACAGAATTTAATTTCTTTTCTTTGTTCAAGTTATCTTTTTTGAATCTTATTCTTGAAATTGAATCCATGTTATGATCTCACTTGATTGATTCTTTATATTATTATCATCATTCTCATGCTTATATTGTGTTGAAAGTCATATTTGTCCCGTAATGCAAAGATTGACTGTTGATTGGTTTGACTATGACCATGAATTATGTATTGGTATAATTATAACCTTTAATGTTACAGATAAGGTTTGTGGTGAAAGTCCTTTTTGGCCCGTAGTGCATAGATAGACAGGTGTTTGAAATGATTATGACCACTGGTAATATCAACGAATATCCTTGGCCCGTAGTGCATGGATAATTCGTTGATTTGAAATACTTATTGATTGGTGTTACAGGGATAAAATATTGATGATGGACTTTTAAATCATAGAAGATAGTGTATATCATGCTCTACTTGACTCTTCTAATGGATTGTTGTTTCCGCTACAGTTGTGATCTAAAACTTGGTGTCTATTGTATTCTATCAGATTTTTCTGTAAGACCTCAACTTTTATGAATAAAGAATGATTTTCTCTATATATCATTTTGAATATTATGGTGTGGATTTGATATAATGTTATAGTAGTGAGTAATATTTATAAATTTTGCAAAATAGCAAGTTGTTATAAAATATTTGTTTGGTCGGGGAATATTCATTTTATGAGGGAATATTCGTACGACGATACAATTATTGGTAGACCCCACATCAGAATTATTGTCGGAGTTAGAAAATGACATAAATAACTTTTTAAAAAATAACGGCAAAAGTTTTACCGTTAACTGTTGAAATACCCGGTGGTAAAAGTACAATAATACGCGTGGTTGCATAGTAGCACACGGTATTGTATAGTATTTTTGATTATTGATGCTTACGTGAGAAGTCACTCAATTTATTTTAATTATTGCCACAGTAATTGTTGCATAGTATCTCACGTTATTGATTCAATTATTGTCACAATATTTTATATTATTAAATCAATAATTGAGACGAGAAAGTTATTCATATTATTATTTGCATTATTGACGATGTCTAGAAAGTTCTGTCGAGGAAAGGGGTTTGATCACCTAATTGCACACTAATAAGGAGAAATTTTTATCTAAAAGTCCCCTCTTTTCTGGGAATGATCTGGTTGTTAAAATTATGAGTTATAATATTAATGATGAATGTTATTAAAAATGTGTTTTGAGAACCCAAGTGAATTGAGATAAAAAGAGAGATATTTTATGAAGTATTTGTTGTAAGTTTGGTTTATTATATGGACTTCCACTTACTCATTTTTCAAAATCGTCGAGAGTAAGTTATCTCGATTATATATATATATATATATATATATATATATATATATATATATATATATTATAATAAGTTTTGTTTTTTTATGAAAAATAGAATATATTATATTTTATTATGCATAGTATCTGCATAGTATTTGAATAGTAAAAATCAGAAAAAATTTTGCAGAATTTTCTACGCGCCCGTGAAGAAGCATTGTGCTTCCGTGATTTTTTAAATTCAAATCGTATCATTTCATTCACCTTTAAATAGGATGCTTAGTTTGGAATTGAAAATCACACCAGAATCAGATAATTCTTCTTCTATAATATTGAGTGTATTTCTTTAGAGTGTAAGGAAGCTTTGAGTGCAGAAAATAGTGCAAGTTCTCTTCAAGAATATCCCCGCCCTTTCAATCAAAAATACTCTCCTTTTAAGGTAAGAGATATTATTTTTATTCAATATTTTAAAGAAATAATATTTTTTTTCTTACTTTGTAGTATGTAAGTAATATTATTTCGTTTCAGATTCTGAATTCTATACTCATTTTGTTAAGTATTGCTTCTATACTCCTTGAAATTAGTAGAATATCCTTGAAATTTGCGCTTCATCTAGTATCTTTTCACGAAAATGTTATTCTGAACATTCTTGATAAATTTTAATATTTTTATGTTGGGGATATTCCCGAAGTACTATTCATGGGATACTATTCACTCAGGTACTATTCACATGGGGTACTATTCATGACGAAAATTGATTTCTTTTCTGTCCAAATTATTTTTGATACAATATTATTCTTGAATTTTACTCCACAAAGCAGTGTCATGTTGACAATTTGGATAATTATTGAATTCTGGATAAATTGAAGTATAAATCTTTAAAAATTATCCTTGCTCTTATTTAATTGAATTCTTATATCATTTTCATCATCCTCGTGCTTATATTGTGATGAAAGTCATCTTTGGCCCGTAGTGCATAGATGGATTGTTGATTGGTATGATTATGACCAGGGATTATTCGGTATAATCATGACCTGTAATGTTACAAATGATGTGGTAAAAGTCCTCATTAGCTCGTAGTGCATTGATGGACAGTTGCTGGCATGATCATGACCACCGGTGATACTAACGTATATCTTTGGCCCGTAGTGCATGGATAATTCGATGATATGATAATAATGAATATCCTTGGCCTGTATTGCATGGATAATTCAGTGATGTGGATTATTTATTGAGCTGAGTCTCAGCGATAAAATTGATGATAAACTTTTTAAATCATAGAAGATAGTAGATATCATGCTCTACTTGACTTTTCTAATGGATTTCTTGTTCCGCTACAGTTAAACTTGTTGTTTATTATATTCTATCAGTTTAACCTATTGAAGGCTAACGATAATTTATTCTGCATTATCTTAGTCATAATATTTTGTATTGGGCTAGTTGAGCTCACCCTTTGCTTTCATTGTTCTCTTCAGGAAATGAAAACATAGCCGGGACTAGTCGGGAAATGGAGTGACGGTTCGAGATGGTGGCTATAGTAGTCCTCTCTATTTTATAAAATAGTGTGATAATAATTATAATGAGGACTCCATTTGAGTTTGGATACTGTCTATGAGACAATATTCGTGTTAAAACTCTCAGTTATGTTTTGTCTTATCGTATAAATGAAGTTTGTATTTAAGTTCTGTACCATGTATTTGGCGACTCAGAATGGGTGATGCATACCTATTTTGGGGGCGTCACAGTTGGTATCAAAGCTTAGGGATATGATCCCTGGTTGAGATGTGAGACTAGAACTAGGAGGGGAGAGACGGGTAAATCCTTCGCTAGTATGACCTACCTAAACTTATTTGTAATTTAATTGGTCGGTCATAATATAGGGATAATATGTGGCATGTCAATTAACCCTTGTTTTGTGGCAGTGTTTGAAAATGACATCCGAGAATGTTGAGATAAGCAATGGGGCACATAAGACCGTTAAGTCACCGATGATCAATAACCAGGATAGTGTGCATCAGCAAGGCAATAATCCTCATGTACACAACAACACCGACCAAATGATGAACGACGGAATGTTTAGGAGCTTTCTGCAATTCGTTCAACATCAGGCAAGAGAGACTTTGTTCAAAATGCGGTGGAAACACCGGCAGACGCCTCAAAATAGGTATACATCACCCATTCTCGAGTCGCCAAATACATGGTACGTAAAACAACTACAACTTTATTATTACAATTGTCGCAAAAATACGAACACATATAATCGTGAGTTTAAATACAAATATTGTCTTCTAGATAATATCCACACTCAAATAAGTCCTCATTACACTTATTGATACACTATTTTACAAAAAATAATGAGGACTAATAAAATAACCGCTATGGACCATCACTCCATACCCCGACAAGTTCCTACTATATTCTCACCTCCTCCGAGAAGAAAAATGGAACAAAAAGAAAAAGGGTGAGCTCAACTAGCCCAAAAAAAATATATTATGACTAAGATAATATACAACAAATTATCCTTAGTCTTCAACAGAAAAAATCTAATAGAATATAATAAACAAGTTTTAGATCAACAATCAAGCAATCGAAAACAATAATTCATTAGAAGAGTTAAGAGAGAATGAAATCTACTATCATCATCTATGAATTTAAAAGTCCATCATCAATATTTTATCCCTATAACATCAATCAATATACATCTTGAATCAAATATTCATCTTTGCACTACGGCCAAAGATATTCATTTGTTCACCATCACCATCTCAACACGTGTTCATCTCAACACTGCCAAAGATATTCATCTAATCATTCATCTTTGCACTACAGCCAAAGATATTCATCAGTAATCATTCATCTTTGCACTACATGTGCCAAAGATATTCATCAAGTATCATCATTAAAGACCGAGGATGATGAAAAATATTTTTAGAGAATCGAATCCAATAAGATAAAAGGACAAAGATTAGATATTCGTATTTTAGATAATCCAAGTTCAAAAATACTCCATAATAAACCATAATGGAGTAAAATTCAAGAATAAAGATCAAAACATGGATACAATCAAAGATAAGAACCATAATAGACATCCGGGACAAAAAAGAGAAAATTTTATTTTTCTATGAATAATAGTGTCGATTTGTGAATAAGTGTCAATAGAGATACGTGAATAAAGGTCGTATACGTGAATAGTAACCCCATACAAAAAAGGTAGAAATTCCACAATAAAATTCATATCAATATTTCAAAGATAATGATATCAAGAAAATAATATCATTTACGAAGAAAATAACATCCCTTACCTCAAAATAACAAGATTTCCGATCGAAATATCTGATGTAAAGTCAAGGAAACTTGCACCTAATAGTAACTCTCAAAGTATCTAAATACTCACAAAAATACGCTCGATAATATAGAGAGAGAAAAACTTATGTTTCGTGTGATTTTCAATTCTAACCTAAGCACTATTTATAGAAAAATGCTAGAACGCCAAAAGGAGACTAAATTAATAAAATATTATTATTTTTTTTCTCATCTTCCACGCCACCACTTTTGAAAAAAACTAGCATGCCATTTCTGAAAAAAAAATTGTAGCCCACATGTTTTAAAAAAAAAAAGGGGTCCCACCCATAATTTTAATAAAAATATTTAATTTCAAAAACTTCAATAATTCATAATAAATAGCCTTTTATCAGAAAAAATATAAATTTTATGTCCATTCCATACTTAAATCAAATTCTCTACAACTTTGTAGCTTTAAGTTTTTCCAAATTCCAAATGAAAATATCCAAATCCACATACGGATGATTTTCAATACCTCTTAAAATTCATAACAAATCATACATTAATTTTTAACTGCTCAAAAATTTGTGGACATATACTCAACTTATATATATATAACATATCCAAAAATCACAACGATCCAACGGTCGATCAAAATTATAACTCACGCAATAGAGCTTAAGAACACTAATTTAATTTTCTGACTATAAGTCCCTCGCACTAGCTTTCACTCAAATAAATACCACGAAAAAATCCACAAAGAATTTTTTGGGTGATTCAAATTTTTACGCTTAGCTTACTTCCAGGGCTTTCTTTTGATATATGACTCATCTCCTAACTCATTATACACAAAGAGTTATAGATTTTACAAAATCAAGTAATAAACTAATTTTCCTAAAATTTCCAAATTTCATTCTTCATTTCGACAAAATACTAATAAAACACCTCAAATTAATTCCTTCATTTATATCCATATAAAAATATATATTTCCTTATCATATAAATCAATAATTAATTATTCACAAATAATATTACGTAATCACAATAATGACAACCAAAGTCGCTTCCTGTGAAAGAGGGGCTTTCCGATAAGGATTTCTCCTCTCGGGCGCGCAATTAGGTGACCAAACCTCTCCTTGATGTAACTTTCTAGACATTGCCAATAATGCTATCTAATAATATTATTCAAATAATATGAATTATTGATCCGATAATGGAAAATATCAGGCGTGATAATTATTGAAACAACAATAATATAAAATATCAACGCAAAGAATTATTGAATCAATAAAATAAAATATTGAATAAAGAATTATCGTAATAATTATTGAGTAGTGCCTTCTTACGTAAGAATCAATAATTCAAAAATATTGTGCAATACCGCAGTGCTATCGGCAACCACGCCAGACATCGTATTTTAACCACCGTGTAATCCAACAAAGGTTAATCTGTAATAATTACGCCATTATTTATAAAAACTCAAACTTGTCATTTTCTTCATCCGATAGCTATTCCAAGCATGGGCCCATAAATGGTCATACCATCGCATTTAATATTCCCCACAAAAAAGAATATTCCACGACCAAACGAAATATTCCCCATAACAATGAATATTTTATAACCACTTGCTTATTTTGTAAAATTTGCACATTTCACCCATAACCAAAATATTATATCAAATTAACTCCTTATTATTTCAAGATAATGAATAGAGGAAATTCAATTTTATTTATAAAAAAAAATTGGGGTCTTACAACCTCCCTCCTTATGAAATTTTGTCCTCAAAATCGACGATACGATCTGTGTTTCAAAAAGGTGAGGATACCTCGCTTTCATTTCCGATTCCAACTCCCTGTGTCATTTCCTCAATAAAGATGGTTCCTCCACAAAACCTTAACTTGTGGTATAACCTTTGTGCATAGGACATGCTCTTTCCTATCCAAGATCTTGACAGTACCTCCTCATACGTTAAATCTTCTCTACTATCTCGCCCGGTTCTAACGCAATAATGTGGTTCGGTCATCCACATATTTACGTAACATCGATACGTGAAAAACGTTATGAACACGCCGACATACTTAGCGCTAAAAGAGTCTATAGGCCACGCTTCCTACTCGATCGAGGATTTCAAATAAATCAAGGTTTGAGCTTTCTTCTCTCATCGACTCTTACTTCTAGAATAACGCCTTCTTGCACCTTCTTCTTCTATATTCATCACCTCCCAGTCTAAAGCTTGAGCATCTTTTTAACTTTATCGATTAAAGTCGATTCTACTCGTATATTTAACATCATAACGTGGGTCCCTAGAGTCTTTAACTCTATCTTTATCGCTTGTAAATTATACAAAATAGGTCTTTGTGTTCAACAATATCGCACTCAGATCACAGATACGATCTTCTACTCAACGCGTCACCACCACGCTCGCTTTTTCCGTGATGGTATGGTCGTAATAAAAATGCCAAATGAGTCGCCTCTTGAGCTCTTGGAAAATCTTCTCGCATTCCTCGCTCCATACTTAATTTTGTATCTTTCCGAGTCACCGAAGTTAATCTGAGTAGCGATTCGAGAAAATCCTTCCACGAATCTCCGATAATAACCAAATAAGCCCAAAAAGCTACGTATTTCGACACCGACTTAGGTTGCTTCTCAATCGTGATTCATATCCCAATCTTGATAAGACGTCACAATGGCACCTATCGCTTTACCACCACACAAATATAGAGTCCCCCACGAGAGTCTCGGCTTTGGTGCATTCCACAAAGGAAGTCACCAGATAGAGGCTCTCGTACCAACTCTCAGATTGGGTTTTAACTCCTCAAGTTCAATAGAGCCATTCGATATGAGATTTTAGAAATGGGTTTTGTACCGGTTCAAAGTCGATACAAAATTCAATATCACACTGGGGTAGGCCAGAAATTTATTCAGAAATACGTCAGAGATTCACTAACAATGTAAATATCATTCAAATCGATGTATTTTTGTTTAAATCCATGAAATGGGCTAAGAAAGCTTGACATCCATTTTTCAATAAACGAATGGCTTTATGGCTTGATATGAAAGTGTTTGACTTTATGGTTTGGTTGTTTGAATTCGCATAACAAAGTTGGTTAGAATATGAAAACTAACAACCTTACGAAAAACAATCAATTTTGGCATGATGAGTAGTTAACCAATCAATCCCTAAAATCACATCAAATGCAAGTATCTTTAAAGAGATAAGATCAACAGTAATGTGATTGTGCCCACTTGGATCAAACAAGATTTATAAACAAGTGGATATGATAAAAGTTTCTCCTAACTGAGTTCCACAGAGATAAGTCAAAGTCTAATTTCTCCTGAGTCAAGTTTAAACGCTGAGCACAAGCAGCAGGGGAGATAAAAGAATGGGTAGAACCGATAGATCTAATAAGGTATAGATTTCGCAAGAATTTATAATTAACTAACCTGTGATACCTTCGCTCGGGTTCCTCGCTTTTGGGTAGTCACGACAAACGCTTCTTCCGTAAAAACCGCCGACTTTTGTTTTGTCCAGATCCGCTTTTGGTGCCACCGTCCCAAATTGGACTTGATTTCACTACAGACAAAATCGAGCTATGTGACCGCTCTTTTCCACAACTAAAACATACCTTGAAGGTCAGTGAATAGCTTTGGACTTATATGTCCCTCCTCTCCGCATCTCAGAAGATCTAACCGCAAGGCCGCTCTCCTCCCTAGAATTTGTTGTTTGTGTCATGTCACACCGACGCCTTCCCGCCATCGTTAAATCTTCTTTCTTGAAATTTCCACTTGAATTATTTCTTCTATTATCTTGGCCATGATTACCACCAAGTGGTTACCATTTCGCATGATAATTTCCCCACGATGGTTATCATTGTTCACGATCGATGCTACCACCGGCACGATTATCATCGAGTTGTTGGTCGTTATTCTTCTATTGAGTCGACTCATTATCGCGCCCAATAATCGAGCCCTATTCACAACATCCTAATATAAACAAAGTTTGTGAGAAATGAGGTATCGACGATTTTGGGTTTCAAACCTCACAGAAACATTCGCCATTCTCTCCTCATTATCAACCAAATGGGATGCAAATCGACAACTCGAAGAACTTAGCTTCAGATCGCACACGCTATCGCTCATATTGTTTTGCTCCAAATTTTGATGAACTCTACCTCCTTCATGTGACGTAATACTTTCAGTGAAAGTACTTGTCATCGAACAGCTTTAAAATATTTTCCAAGACATATTGAAAAGTGCAGCAGGTCAGTATACGCTTCACGATTTCCCACCAAGAATCATTTCTCACCACGAAAATATAAAGGTGGCGAATGGAACCTTCGTTCCTCCGCATCCCAAGACATCAAATATCTTGGTAATTTGCTTAACCCACGCTTCGCTTTAATCGGATCCGGCTTTCCAAAGAATTCTGTGGTCCCAACTCCTCGAACTGCTTGGTCAGATAAACCGCTTGCTATTATCATTTCCACCCAGTATTTTGTACACGAGTCTCCTCGCCCGATTTTTGCATATGAACTGCAAAAAGTTTCTAAACATCCCATCATTCATCGCTTGCTCGTTAGTGTTGTTTATGTGAGGAATATTGCCTTCCTGCTTCACGCTCTCCCCGATTGGTGACTAAAGGTGTTTCCACAGCCTCATACACTCCATTGTTAACGCTCTCTCACCATTCTTAAATATCGCCATAAAACAAGGGTTAATTAAACAAATTAACATATCACATAATATCCCTATATTATGACCAACCACCAACAAATAAGCTTAGTAGGACACACTAGCTAAGGATTTACTCATCTCTCCCTCCTAGTTCTATTCCCCGATCTCCGCCAGAGACCATATCCCTAAGCTCGATACCAACCGTATGACGCCCCAAAATAGGTATACATCACCCATTCTCGAAGTCGCCAAATACATGGTACAAAAAACAACTATAACTTTATTATTACAATTGTCGTGCAAAATACGACAACACATAATACTTTGAGTTTAAATACAAATATTGTCTTCTAGATAATATCCACACTCAAATAAGTCCTCATTACACTTATTGATACACTATTTTACAAAATAGTAGTGAGGACTACTATAACAACTTTCTAGGACCATCACTCCATACCCCGACTAGTTCCTCGCTATATTCTCACCTCCCCGAGAAGAAAAAATGGAACAAAAAGAAAAGGGTGAGCTCAACTAGCCCAAAGAAAGAATATTATGACTAAGATAATATACAACAAATTATCCTTAGTCTTCAACAGAAAAAATCGATAAAATATAATAGATAACAAGTTTTAGATCAACAATCGCAATGAAAAAACAACAATTCATTAGAAGAGTTAAGTAGAGAATGAAATCTACTATCATCTATGAATTTAAAAGTCCATCATCAATATTTTATCCCTCAGAACATCAATCAATATACATCTTGAATCAAATATTCATCTTTGCACTACGTACGCCAAAGATATTCATTTAGATCACCAATGGGTCATGTTCATCTCAACACTGCTCATCTTTACACTACGCCCCAAAGATATTCATCAGTAATCATTCATCTTTGCACTACAGCCAAAGATATTCATCAAGTATCATCATTAAGGACTGAGGATGATGAAAAATATTTTAGAGAACGAATCCAATAAGATAAAAGGACAAAGATTAGAGATTCGTACTTTAGATAATCCAAGTTCAAAAATACTCCATAATAAACCATAATGGAGTAAAATTCAAGAATAAAGATCAAAACATGGATACAATCAAAGATAGTAACCATAATAGACATCCGGGACAAAAGAGAAAAATTTTCATTTTTCTGAATAGATTCAGTTAAATAGTGTGAATAATAAAGTGTCATATGTGAATAATAGTAACCCCGACACAAAAAAGTAGAAATTCCACAATCAAACTCATATCAATATTTCAAAGATAATGATATCAAGAAAATAATATCATTTAAGAAGAAAATAACATCCCTTACCTCAAAATAATAATAGATTTCGATCTAAATATCGATGTAAAGTCAAGGAAACTTGCAGATCTAATAGAAACTCTCAAAGTATCTAAATACTCACAAAAATACGCCGATAATATAGAGAGAGAAAACTTATATTTTCGTGTGATTTTCAATTCTAACTTAAGTTACCCTATTTATAGAAAAATGCTAAACGCCAAAAGGAGACTAAATTAATAAAATATTATTTTTTTTTTTCTCTTCTTCTACGCACACTTTTTTGAAAAAACTAGCATGCCATTTTTGAAAAAAATTTCCAACCCATGTTTTTAAAACAAAAAAGTGGGTCCCACCCAATTTTTAATAAAAATATTTAATTTCAAAACTTCAATAATTCATAATAAATAGCCCTTTTATCAGAAAAATACAAATTTTATGTCCATTCCATACGAAATCGAATTCTCTACAACTTTGTAGCTTTAAGTTTTTCCAAATTCCAAACCAAAAATATCCAAAATCCACAAACGGATGATTTTCAATACCTCATAAAATTCATAACAAATCATACGTTAATTTTTAACTGCTTCAAAATTTGTGACACATATACTCAACTTATATATGTATAACATATCCAAAAATCACAATAATCCAACTATCGGATCAAAATTATAACTCACGCAATAGAGCTTAAGAACACTCGATTTGATTTTCTGACTATAAGTCCTCGTACCAGCTTTCACTCAAATAAATACCACGAAAAAATCCACAAAGAATTTTTGGGTGATTCAAATTTCTACGCTTAGCTTACTTCCATGGCTTTCTTTTGATATATGGCTCATCTCCTAACTCATTATACACAAAGAGTTATAGATTTTACAAAATCAAGTAATAAACTAATTTTCTGAAAATTTCCAAATTTCGCTTCTTCATTTCGACAAAATACTAATAAAACACCTCAAAGATTAATTCCTTCATTTATATCCATATAAAATATATATATTTTCTTATCATATAAATCAATAATTAATTATTCACAAATAATATTACGTAATCACAATAATGACAACCAGTAGCTCCTGTGAAAGAGAGGGGCTTTCCGATAAGGATTTCTCCTTATCGGGCGCCGCAATTAGGTGACCAAACTTCTCCTTGACATAACTTTCTAGACATTGCCAATAATGCTATCTAATAATATTATTCAAATAATATGAATTATTAATCCGATAATGAGAAATATCATGCAAAGGACAATTATTGAAACAACAATAATATAAAATATCAACGCAAAGAATTATTGAATCAATAAAATAAAATATTGAACAAAGAATTACTATAACAATTATTGAGTAGTGCCTTCTTACGTAAGAATCAATAATTCAAAAATATCATGCGTAATACCGCAGTGCTATCGCAATGCACCACGCCAGACATCGTATTTTAACCACCGTAATCCAACAATGTTAATGTTAACAATGAATATTTATAAAAACTCAAACTCGTTATTTATAAAAACTCAAACTTGTCGCTTCATCCACGACCAAACGAATATTCCATAATATGGGGGCCACATAACCAAAGTATTATATCATCGGTTAACTCATTATTTCAAGATAATGAATGCAATTTAATATTCCCCGACAAAAAGAATATTCCACTGACCAAACTAATATTCCCCATTTGTCATAACCTCCCAAAAAACGAATATTTTATAACCACTTATATTTTGAAGTCTAACCTTATTTGATCACATTCTCACCCATAACCAAAATTTATAAATTAAATTAACTCCTTTGAAATTTCAAGATAATACATCCATAGAAATCTTGTTTGATTCAATTCAATTTTATTTATATTCAAGCCATAAAGCTATTCATTTATTGAAAAATGGATGTCAAGCTTTCTTAGCCCATGTCACGGATTTAAACAAAAATACGTCAGATTTGAATAATATTTCTATTGTTAATAAATTTCCTGACGTATTCCTTGAAGAACTTCATGGCCTACCCCTAGAGCGTGAAATCGAATTTTGTATCGAACTTGAACCCGGTACAAAACTCATTTTTAAAACCCCATATCGAATGGCTCCTATTGAACTTCAGGAGTTAAAAACCCAACTGTAGGAATTGTTAGACATTGGTTTCATTCGTTCTAGTACGTCTCCTTGGGGTGCTCCTGTTCTATTTGTAAAGAAGAAAGATGGAAGTATGCGACTTTGTATTAATTATCGGGAGCTGAATCATGTCACCATCAAAAATAGGTACCTGTTGCCTCGCATTGATGACCTATTTGACCTGTTGCAAGGTGCCAAATTCTTTTCAAAGATCTATCTTCATTCAAAACATCACCAGTTAAAGATTAAAACTGATGACATTCCAAAGACTACTTTCAGAACTCGGTATGGACATTACGAATTCCTAGTCATGTCTTTTGGATTGACTAATGCTCCTGATGCCTTCATGGATATGATGAATCGAGTATTCAAGGAATATTTGCATCATTTTGTTGTTGTCTTTATTGATGACATCCTCATATATTCCAAATGTCGTGAAGATCATAAGCAACATTTGAGGCTGATACTCCAAAAGCTTTGTGAAAACAAGTTGTACGCCAAGTTAAAGAAATGCGAGTTCTAGCTTGAGGAAGTATCATTCCTTGGGGACGTGATATCAAATCACAGAATATCTATTGCCCTGGAAAATATTAAAGCAATTCAAAGTTGGGAGCAACCTAAGTCAGTAACCAAGGTACGTAGCTTTTTGGGCTTAGCTGGTTATTATCGGAGATTCGTGGAAGGATTTTCTCAAATCACTACTCCATTAACTCAGCTGACTAGAAAAGATACAAAATTCGATTAGAGCAAGGAATGTAAGAAGAGTTTTCAAGAACTCAAGAGGACACTCATTTCAGCACCTGTTCTGACAATATCATCTGGTTTAGAGGGATTTGTCATCTACAGTGATGCTTTAGATAGAGGGTTAAGATATGTTCTCATGTAACATTGGAAAGTCATAGCCTATGCCTCACGACAACTCAAAGAATATGAGAGGAATTATACTACTCATGATCTAGAGTTGGCAGCAGTCATTTTTGCCCTAAAAATCTGGAGACATTACCTGTATGGGGAGAAGGTGGAGATCTATACGGATCATAAAAGCCTCAAATATTTCTTCACCTAAAAGGAGCTCAACATGCGACAACGACGTTGGCTCGAGCTGTTGAAAGATTACGACCATACCATTCAATACTATCCTGGAAAGAGAACGTGGTAGCTGACGCGTTGAGTAGAAGATCATATGCGGGTACGAGTGCGATATTGTCAACGCAAATGCCCATTTTGTATGACTTATAAAGGATGGAGATAGAGTTAAAGACTCCAGGGACCCATGTGATGATGTCAAATATACGAGTAGAACTGACTTTAATCGATAAAGTTAAAACTACTCAAGCTACAGACCTGAAACTGATGCGTTTGAGGAAGAAAGTACAAGAAGGTGTTATTCTGGAAGCAAGAATCGATGAAGAAGGAATACTTCGAGTCAATTCTAAACTTTGTGTTCCTAACGACTCTAACTTAAAGTATAAAATCATGATGAATGCACATAATACACCATTTGTAATCCATCCTGGGAGTATCAAAATGTATCGCGATCTTCGACATACATTTTGCTGGAGCAATATAAAGAGAGAGATAGTGGAGTTTATCTCAAGGTGTCTAACTTGTCAACTTGTCAAGGAGGAGGATCAAGTGCCAAAAGGTCCATTGCAACCACTTGAAATTCTAGAATGGAAGTGGGAGCACATTACCATGGATTTCGTTACTGGTCTTCCCAAGGTTTCTCAAGGCATAGATGCAATTTGGGTCATTGTTGATAGATTAACCAAGTCTGCTCATTTCTTACCTATACAAGAAACTTATTCACTTGAACGTCTTGCTTGCATATATATAAATGAGATTGTAAGATTGCATGGTATGCCAGTATCCATAGTTTCTGATCGAGACCCAAGATTCACTTCACGATTTTAAGTTAGTTTGCAAAAAGCTATGGGAACAGATTTATGATTCAGTTCGGCATATCATCCTCAGACGGTCGGGCAGTCAAAGAGGACTATTCAAACTCTTGAAGATCTATTAAGACTCTGTGTCCTTGACTTCAAAGGAAGTTGGGACAAGTTCTTGCCATTGGTGGAATTCTCCTACAATAACAGTTATCAAGCAAGTATAGACATGGCTCTATTCAAGGTGTTGTATGGACGCAAGTTTCGTTATCCAGTATGTTGGGACGAGGTGGGTGAAGCAACGTTGTTGGGACTGGAATTGGTACGCATGACAACAGAAAAGATTCAAATGATCCGGCAACGTATAAAAACCTCACAAGATCAACAAAAGAGTTATCCCGATCTTCATCGAAGGGACGTGGAATTCAATGTTGGAGAGCATGTGTTGTTACGTGTTGCTTTATGGAAAGAACTTACAAGATTTGGAAAGAGAGGAAATCTCAATCCTCGATTCATTAGCCCATTTGAAATCCTCGATTGAGTAGGAACTGTGGCCTATAAACTTGCCTTACCGCCAAGTATGTCTTGTGTTCATAACGCTTTTAACATATCTATGTTACATAAATATGTGGAGGACCTGAACCACATTATTGAGTTAGAACCATACGAGATAGCAGAAGATTTAACGTATGAAGATGTACCTATTAAAATCTTGGATAAGAAAGAACATATTCTACGCTCCAAGGTTATACCTCAAATCAATGTTTTGTGGAGAAACTACGATATTGAGGAAATAACTTGGGAGTTAGAATCTGAAATGAAAATAAGGTATCCTCACCTCTTCAACATACTAGGTACGTACACCAATTTCGAGGATAAATTTCATAAGAAGGGGAGGTTGTAAGACCCCAACTTTTATGAATAAAGAATAATTTTCTCTATATATCATTTTGAATATTATGGTGTGGATTTGATATAATGTTATAGTTGTGAGTAATATTTACAAATTTTGAAAAGTAAGCAAGTTGTCATAAAATATTCGTTTGGTCGGGAAATATTCATTTTATCAGAGAATATTCGTACGATGGCTGAAACGACCCCAAAATTCATACAATTAAATTATCGACTTTGGTCGTTAATAACACGTCTAACTTCTGATTTTACATCATTATTCGATGCTAAACTTAATAAAATACAGAATAATTTAAACTTTTCTATCTTATTACTTTAATTTCCTGAATCAAAATCTTTATCATCTACATGTTTTTGAATCAAGTTAATTTATGATTCGCTTCATCAAAGTTATTATATAGAATCTTACATTTTAATCTGATAACCTTTACATATCAGATAACTTAAACTTAATAGTTTATCATTACATAATCATTTTAACTTATCAAGTACATTTCTCAAAATCTTTATCTTTACCCACCTTTAAACCATACTTAGCTTATTACTCACCTTATCAGAGTTAATAAATAAAACTTACATCCAGGTTCAATACCCTTTCATACAACAAACAAAACTTAAACTTTATAACTCAACATCTATTAAACATCATACATTATTTGGAACCCTAAGCATGTTTCAAATAATAATAATTCAGCCAAAGTGTATAAATCTTCAAGTATCATATCTGATTCATGTCTTTCAAATAGCACATAACTTTACCTTGAATCTTTAACCTGCAAAAGTGGTTATTTGCCAGGTTGAGCTCGACAGCCCGACAAAATCTAACAGTTTTCATGCATCACGTAGTACATAATAACATGCTCAATATATATCTCATAAACATTGGACTAACATAACATACATGCTACAGTTCATATAACAAGTATAAAGATTGAGTTCCTTACTCAATCAGTATACTTTACTCAATCAACGTAGTCATAAATTGACTTTAACATTTCATACTTTCAACATATATATAACACATCATTCTCTTTGCAATAAAGATTTAAAATAGTTAATCATCAAGTTCACATAGCAAATAGGAACTGAAAGACTTTCCTTGATCGGTGTTTATCGATAACAGTTTAACAGCTTATAGTTATCTTCACTTCACGTGCCCTACACAATATATAATTATACACATTAACTATTAGTCACATAGCAACACATGGTAGTTGTAATGTAAACTTTACTCTACATCCCATAACCCTTCTTATTAATCCATATACAATGTTCAATTTGATTGTGTTAACTTTTGACTTATATCTCACCATAATTCATACTCGAAGTTCATTCAAGTGTTTAAGTCTTGCTAGGAATCATTATTGGTTTTATATTAAATCTATTTCATATCTTATAATATTCATTTCATTCGACTTAAAACACTTTTTACGTTCATTAACATTTGTTACAGCATTTCGACGTTCATTCGTCACACACCCGATTTGTCTCTCTTGTGTATGCTTAGTATGCTTATACAACTTATCTAATACATCATTTATTAATGTTAAGCATCATTATGTTTACTAACATTCATGTTTTATAATTTAGAACAACATCTTTTATCGTCAGAAGCACTGCACTTGCATACGTGCATGCCCGACGCCCTACGATTGTTCCCGGAAAATAGTCTTAAAGATGACCATTTTTACCCCTGTTCCCGACCTCAAATTGAAACACTTAAAGAATAAAAGTTGTAGGTCTATTTGTCCTCATTCCGTATCATCTTGAATCATATCAATCGAAGTTCCTATGAAAAGGTTAGGCCTATTTTACTAAAACATGTCAAAACAGTCACTCTTGACACACTTTGGGCGCAGCTGCACCCAATTAAGCCTTGGGCACAGTGCATATGTGCCCCAGAGGGCAGCTGCGTCCCAAATGACTTACTGCATAGCGCAGCTACGCCCGTTAGCAGAAATGGGACTCTAAGTTCACTGTTCTTGCAATTTTTGACCATTTTCTCCTACTAATCTTCATAACTTGAGTTATACACATCCAAATTAGTCCGTTTTCAATTCTATGGATTCGTAATTCATAGAACTACAACATAATAGAATTATAACAATTTATAGAAACACAAACTAGCCTAAATCTTGACGCAAAACTCATGTTCATACTAAACTTTCATGCTTTAACATGTTTAGCGAATTCATTCATTACGAATTCGTTTCTTAACCAAATTAATTAATTCAACTTGCGTTATTTTCGTTTTCAACATACTAATCACATCTATTATCAATTTCAGATTATATACATGGTCGAACCATCAATTTAAGCCTTAAAATAGACCCAAAATACACATACTAAGCCATAAACCAAATTTCTTCTTCTAACACTTGTTTCCATGAATTTTATTACATGAAAACCTGTTATAGATTACATATAACAAATTGTACACATCTATTAACAATATATCATCAATTCTTAGCAAATCCTCTATCAAAATCCATTTACAGAGAAGTATATATAAGAACACAAAATAGATTTTACAACCAAGTTGTTACCTTTGATTTCTTCTTTAGATTGGTTAGAAGATGATTAGGAAACCTTGATTACACCTCTTCTTCCCTCTTGATTCTCAAGATTTCTCTTCTTAATCCACAGAAAATTTCTTTATCTCTCAAACCCTCTATAAGGCTCGCCTTTCTCTCTGTTATTTAGACTTAGCAAAATAATGCGTAACATAAAAACATACAAACGGTTTACACTCAATTAAATTAAGGGTCTCAGCAGTTACAATATTCCAAAGGTCATAAGACCTTGTTTGGTTGACACGCTTGAAAACCCTTTCTATTTTATTTTTATAATTCTCTTATCTTATAGTACTCATGTCACACATTACCCAATTAAATTATAATCTTTATTTATTAAATTATAATATAGTTATAATTTGTGACGCCCCCAAAATAGGTATACATTACCCAATCCGAGTTGCCAAATACATGTTACAGACTACAACTACAACTTGATTATACAACTGTCGTGTAATATACGACAAAACATAGCTGAGAGTTTAACACGAATATTGTCTTCTAGACAATATCCAAACACAAACTCAATCTAATTACAATTATTATCACACTAATTCACAGAATAGTGAGGACTACTAAAACAACCATCAGGACCGTCAATCCATTCATCGACTAGTCCCAACTATATTCTCATTTCCTGAAGAGAACAGTGAAAGAAAAGGGTGAGCTCAACTAGCCCAGTAAAAAATATTATGACTAAGATAATGCAGAATAAATTATCCTTAGCCTTCAATAGTATAACAACTGATAGAATACAATAGACAACAAGTTTTAGATCAACAACTGCAGCGGAATAAGCAATCCATTAGAAGAGTCAAGTAGAGCATGATATCTACTATCTTCTATGATTTAAAAGTTTATCATCAATTTTATCGCTGAGACTCAGCTTAATAAATAATCCACATCAATGAATTATCCATGCACTACGGGCCAAGGATATTCATTAGTATTACGACCATGAATTATCCATGCACTACGGGCCAAGGATATTTGTGTTTTCACCAATGATCATGATCATGTCAAACAATAATTCATCTTTGCACCCTTGGCCGAAGAGAACGCATGGTCATGATCATACCAAAAATTGTCCACCAATGCACTACGGGACAATGAGGACTTTACCACATCATTTGTAACATTACAGGTCATGATTACATCGAATAATCTCTGGTCATAATCATACCAATCAATAGTCCATCTATGCACTACGGCTAAAGATGACTTTCATCAAAATATAAGTATGAGGATGATGACAATGATATAAGAATTCAATTAAATGAAAGCAAGGATAAATTTTGAAGATTTATCCAGAATTCAATAATATTCAAATTGCCAACATGATACTGCTTTGTGGAGTAAAATTCAAGAATAATATTATATCAAAAATGATTTGGACCGAAAAAAAATCAATTTTTGTCATGAATAGTACTCTGGGTGAATAGTACCTCGTGAATAGTACTTCATGAATAGTACTTCATGAATAGTACTTTTTGAATAGTACTGTATTTATGAATAGTACTCTGTGAATAGTATCGTACATATAAATAGTGTCGTATAAATGAATAGTACCCATGAATAGTATTCCGACATGAAAAGCTTAAAATTTAACAAGAATGTTCGAAAATAATACTAGATGAAGCGCAAATTTCAAGGATATTCTACTAATTTCATAGAGTATAGAAGTAATACTTTAACAAAATGAGTATAGAATTTGGAATCTGAAACGAAATAATATTACTTACATACTATAGAGTATGAAAGAAAATATTATTTCTTATGAATATTGAACGAAGAAAAATTTCTTATGAATACGAAAAAATAATATCGTAAGGGAATATAAAATAAATAATACCTTGTACTTAGTAGAAGACTGGATACTGCAATAGTGAAGTAGCAGAATACTCTTCTTCTTTCTCTCTATAGCTTCTCTTTCTATAGCTTCTCTCTCTCTATAATTGCTCTTGTGAGTCTTAGTGAATTGGTGAGAATGACAGAAGAATGAGCTTCTATTTATAGGAAAACATAGTTTCAATAATTACACATTTAGGGGCTCAAATTATTACAGTATAGTACCTTCATCTATAACTCTATTTTTAATTTAGTCCTACAAGTATTTCAAATTTGCACCATCTCCCCTAATAGTACATGCATGTGAATCAATAGTTCTATTCATGTGAAAAAATAATTATATGCATGTGAACTAATAGCAATTAATTGCTCATTTATCTGATTAATTACCCAATTGGTCAATTTAACCTCCAGAAATTAATTATTATCTAAATAAATGTCGCTTTCTACTAACACTAATAATCCCAACACAATGGAAATATTTTTTTATCAACAATTTCATCTTTAATCAACACGAACATATTCATCATTATAACTCATAATATTTAACAACTATATCATTTCCAAGAAAGTGGGGGCTTTCCGATAAGAATTTTACCCTATTGGCGCGCAATTAGGTGACCAAACCCCTTTCCTCGACAGAACTTTCTAGACATCGTCAATAAATAATATAAATAACTTTGTTGTCTCAATTATTGATTTAATAATATAAAATATTATGCAGATGATATTGTGACAATAATTGAATAAATAATATGAGAGATATTATGCAGCAATTACTGTGGCAATAATTGAGTATAACTGAGTGACTTTTCACGTAAGCATCAATAATCAATACTGTGTGCTACTATGTAACCACGCGTGTAAGACCCCAACTTTTTATAAATAAAGATTTAATTTCTCTAATTATCATTTTGAAATAGTAAGGGTTGATTTGATTAATGTGGTTAGTTATGGGTAAAATGTGCAAATATTTCAAATAAGCAAGTAGTTATAAAATATTCATTGTTGTTTGGGAATATTCGTTTGGTCGTGGAATATTTGTCTTTGTCGGGAATATTCGTATGCGGCAAGTATGACCATGTATATGGCCCCATAACTTGAAAAGCGATTGGAGGAAGAAAACGACAAGAATAAGTTATTACCAAATCGATCTCATTGGAATACCCGTGGTTAAAATACGATGTCTGCGTTGTTGCACAAAGATGACACTGTTATTGTATCAATTATTGATTCTTACGTGAAGGCACTACTCAATAATTATTACAAGAGATTCTTTATTCAATATTTTATTTTATTGATTCAATAATTGTCATGCGTTGATATTTTATATTATTTGTTGTTTCAATAATTGTCACTACACGTGATTTTCCATTATCGAAGCAATAATTCATATTATCTGAATAATATTATTAGAAAACATTATTGGCAATGTCTAAAAGTTACATCTAAGGAGAGGTTTAGTCACTTAATCATGCGCGCCCGATGAGAGAGATCTTTATTGAAAGCCCCTCTTTCCTGGAACCTGCTGGTTGTCAATAATGTGATTACAGTAATATTATTTATGAATAATTAATTATTGATATATATGATGAGGAAAATATTAATTTTATGAGGATATAGATGGAGGAAAATTTTAATGTGACAATTGTTGAAAATTAATATTTTATCTTTTTCTGATAAAATAATTCTTTTAAATATATTATTTTTACAATGAATGTGGAATATATGAGTATATGAGAAGGAAGAGTATTTTGTGGCATTAAATGTTTAACACATGTTTTGTGTGTTGGTGGACACAATTATTGATCAAATTTGATTATAGCTTTGTAAATCGCTTGGTTTGTGGATTTCGGTCAATTTCTGTTTGGAATTTGGAAAACATTTCTTCTGTAAAGTTGTAGAGGATTGAATTTCGTATAAAAAGTCGCGAGATTTGAATTTTCTGATAAAAGAGCTATTTATTGTGAATTATTGAAGTTTCGGTATATCGGGTGTGAATTGATTTTTGGAGTTTAAATTATTTTTGTTACAAAAACGTTTTTTGTATTTTTTTTTGGACATCATTAACATGTGTGGCTGGTGTTTTTGACCAAAAGGTGGGCTAAGGAAAATTTGTATAATTATATTAATATTATATTCAATTTTCTGCTTTGGTGTTCTAAGCAATTTCCTATAAATAGGGTGCTTAGGTTAGAATTGAAAATCACACCAGAAACTGAAGTTTTCTCTCTATTTCTCTCTCGATATATTGAGCGTATTCTTGTGAGTATACTTTGAGTGTTGCTATACGGTGCAAGTTCAAGTCATAGCCTATATCCGGTGTTTCAACTAGAAGTACTTTCTTTGTGAGGTAAGGGATGTTATTTTCTTCGTAAATGATATTATTTCTTCAATATCATTATGCCGAAATATTGGTTGGAACTTTTTATCAAATTTGGAACTTTTTTATGTCGGAGTTACTATTCACGAGTTACTATTCACGAGTTACTATTTACGAGTTACTATTCTCGAGTACTATTCACGAAGCGTGATGATGTTTTTGTAAAATTTCTATCTTTTGGTGTCGGAGTTACTATTTACGTATACGGCACTATTCACGTATACGGCACTATTCACGAATACGACACTATTCACCGAAAAATGAAATTTTTTCTTTTTGTCCAAAATATCTATTCTGGATACTAGCTTTGATTGTATCCATGTTTTGATCATTCTTGAATTTTACCCCACTCTGGTTGGTTATGAAGTATTTTTGAATGGGAATTGTTTAAAGTGCGAATCCTTAATATTTGTTCTTTTGCTTCACTGGATTCGTTTTCTTTAAAATATTTTTTTTATCATCCTCAGTCCTAAATGATGATATAACGGAATATCTTTGGCCTGTAGTGTAAAGATGAATGATTTCTTAATGAATATCTTTGGCCCGTAGTGCAAAGATGAACAGGTGTTTAGATGAACATGACCGACTGATGAATATCTTTGGCCTGTAGTGCAAGGATGAATATTTGATTCAAGATGAATATTGATTGATGTTACAGGGATAAAATAATGATGATGAACTGTTAAATTCATAGATATTAGTAGATTTCATCCTCTACGTAACTCTTCTATGAATTATTATTTTTCGCTGCGAATATTGATATAAAACTTGTTGTTTAATGTATTCTCTCAGATTTTTCCCTGTTGAAGACTAACGATAATTTGTTGAGCTCACCCTTTTCCTTTTTGTTCCATTTTTCTTCTCAGGAGGCGAGAATATAGCGAGTACGAGTCGGGGTATGGAATGAAGGTTCTAGAGAGAGTTGTTTAGTAGTCCTCACCATTTTTGTAAAATAATGTATCAATAAATGTGATGAGAATTTATTTGAGTATAGATATTGTCTAGAAGATAATATTTGTATTCAAACTCACAGTTTTACTGTTGTAATAATAAAGTTGTAGTTGTTTCTGTACCATGTATTTGATAACTCAGAATGGGTGATGTATACCTATTTTGGGGGCGTCACAACGCGTATTACTGTACTTTTATCACCGGATATTTTAATAGTTAACGATAAAACTTTCGTCGTTAATTTTATAAAAAGATATTTCTGTCATTTTCTAACTCCGACAGTAATTTCATTGTGGGGTCCACCAATGATTGTGCCGTCGTACGAATATTTTCTGATAAAACGAATATTCCCCGACCAATCGAATATTTTATGACAACTTGCTTACTTTGCAAAATTTATAAATACTACCCACAACTATAACATTATATCAAATCCACACCTTAAATTCGAGAAATTAAATCTTTATTAATAAAATTTGGGGTCTTACATAATTTGTTTAACAAATCATTAATCCTCTAATTTAATTATTTAATTAAATTAGAATATTTTCATTCCATTAGTGTAATAAAGTACGCACTGATTATAAAATTATTTAATCAATATTATCGTACTTAAATAAATTATTCTCTAATAATTTTCATCGAATATCCATTTTATTCTATAAATATTTCAACTAAAATATTATTCCATTTAATAAATATTTTACTATTTACTTAAATTCACTATCGTAATACATTAACATAGTATATTTTCATGCAATATATTACCTTCTTATTTTATTAAAATAATTATATTAATTCACTATTTAAATTAAGTATGAATCACTCTCATTATTCATGAATTTAATTCAAAACATTTCCATTGCCAACCAGGCATAACCATCAAATTATATTATTTTGTAATATAATTTCAACTTAATTAAATTAAGTAATATAATATAGTTAATTTCCTTTTCATAACAATTCCGTTTAATTTCTTCAATAGTTAAATTAACTATTAAACCTCATGCATAATAAATTTTTACTCACCAAACCACATAATCTAAAATAGATACATCTCATAATAAGAATTTTATTTATTAAATTCTTATTTAATAACTTATGAAAATATAGGTTGTCACAATGGCACAATCATTGGTGGACCCCACATCAAAATTATTATCGGAGTTAGAAAATGACAAACATAACTTTTTATAAAAATAACAACAAAAGTTTTACCGTTAACTGTTGAAATACCCGGTGGTAAAAGTACAGTAATACGCGTGGTTGCATAGTAGCACACGATATTTGTAAGACCCCAAAAATTTGTTTTTAAATAAAATCGAATTTGCTCTATTCATTATCTTGAAATAATAAGGAGTTACTTTGATATAATACTTTGGTTATGGGTGAAATGTGCAAACTTTACAAAATAAGCAAGTGGTTATAAAATATTCATTGTTGTCGGGGAATATTAATTTGGTCGTGGAATATTCTTCACATGTGAATATCCGCATTTATTTGCCAGCAATACATGTTTGGGCCCCATAACGAAATAACTGTCGGATGAAAAAAAACGACAAGTTTGAGTTTTTATAAATAATGGCGTAATTGTTACGGTTAACACTATTGGATTACCTGGTGGTTAAAATACGAATACGCTGGCGTGGTCGCACAAGATCACACTGACAGTATTGCATAGTATTTTGAATTATTGATTCTTACGTAAAGGCCTTTTACTCAATAATTGTTACAAAGAATTATTTATTCAATATTTTATGTTATTGATTCAATAATTGCTGCGTTGATATTTCATATTATTGTTGTTTCAATAATTGTCACTGCACAGTATTTCCCATTATCAGATTAATAATTCATATTATTTGAATAATATTATTAGATAACATTATTGGCAATGTCTAGAAAGTTCTATCAAGGAGAAGTTTGGTCACCTAATTGCGCGCCAGTAAGGAGAAATCCTTATCGGAAAGCCCTCTCTTTCCTGGGAATGGCCTGGTTGTCATTATTATGATTCTGTAATATTATTTGTTAATAATTAATTATGGATTTATATGATAAGGAAATATATATATTTTTATATGGATATAAATGAAGGAATTAATGCTGAGGTGTTTTATTAGTATTTTGTCGAAATGAAGAACGAAATTTGGAAATTTTCAGAAAATTAGTTTATTACTTGATTTTGTAAAATCTATAACTCTTTGTGTATAATGAGTTAGGAGATGATCCATATATCAAAAGAAAGCCCTGAAAGTAAGCTAACTGTAGAAATTAGAATCACCCAAAAATTCTTTGTGAATTTTTCGTGGTGACTGTTTGAGTGAAACTGGTACGAGGGACTTATAGTCCGAAAATCAAATTAGTGTTCTTAAGCTCTATTGCGTGAGTTATAATTTTGATCTGACCATTGGATCATTGTGATTTTTGGATATGTTATACATATATAAGTTGAGTATATGTCCACAAATTTTAAACCGTTAAAAA
This sequence comes from Panax ginseng, assembly GCA_020205605.1. Classification (NCBI taxonomy): domain Eukaryota; kingdom Viridiplantae; phylum Streptophyta; class Magnoliopsida; order Apiales; family Araliaceae; genus Panax; species Panax ginseng. The sequence continues at coordinate 55,402,517 of CM035131.1, read as the reverse complement.
TTAACGTATGATTTGTTATGAATTTTATGAGGTATTGAAAATCATTCGTTTGTGGATTTTGGATATTTTCGGTTTGGAATTTGGAAAAACTTAAAACTACAAAGTTGTAGAGAATTTGATTTTGTATGGAATGAACATAAAATTTGTATTTTTCTGATAAAAGGGCTATTTATTATGAATTATTGAAGTTTCATAAATTAAAATATTTTTATTAAAAATTGGGTGGGACCCACTTTTATTTTTTAAAAACATGTGGGCTGCTATATTTTTCAGAAATGGCATGCTAGATTTTTCAACAAAGTGTGCGTGGAAGATGAGAAAAGAAAAATTAATATTTTATTAATTTAGTCTCCTTTGGCGTTCTAGCACTTTCCTATAAATAGGTGCTTAAGTTAGAATTGAAAATCACACCAGAAACATATGTTTTCTCTCTCTATATTGTCGAGCATATTTTTGTGAGTATTTAGATACTTTGAAAATTGTTATTCAGTGCAAGTTTCCTTCGGCTTTACATCCGATATTCCGATCAGAAATACTGTTATTTTGAGGTAAGGGATGTTATTTTCTTCTTAAATGATATTATTTTCTTCAATATCATTATACCGAAATATTGATATGAGTTTGATTGTGGAATTTCTACCTTTTTGTGTCAGGGTTACTATTCACGTATACGTCACTATTCACCAAAAAATGAAATTTTCTCTTCTTTGTCCCAGATGTCTATTATGGTTACTATATTTGATTGTATCCATGTTTTAGATCTTTATTCTTGAATTTTACTCCATTATGGTTTATTATGGAGTGTTGTTGAACTTGGATTATCTAAAGTACGAATCTCTAAACTTTGTCCTTTTATCTTATTGAATTCGTTCTCTAAAATGTTTTTCATCATCCTTAGTCCTTAATGATGATACTTGATGAATATCTTTGGCCTGTAGTGTAAAAATGAATGATTACCTGATGAATATCTTTGGCCTGTAGTGCAAAGATGAATGATTACCTGATGAATATCTTTGGCCCGTAGTGCAAAGATGAACAGGTGTTGAGATGAACATGACCAACTGGTGATACAAATGAATATCTTTGGCCCGTAGTGCAAAGATGAATATTTGATTCAAGATGTATATTGATTGATGTTACAAGGATAAAATATTGATGATGGACTTTTAAATTCATAGATGATAGTAGATTTCATTCTCTACTTAACTCTTCTAATGAATTATTGTTTTCGCTGCAGTTGTTGATCTAAAACTTGTTGTCTGTTATATTCTATTAGATTTTTCCTTGTTGAAGACTAAGGATAATTTGTTGTATATTATCTTAGTCATAATATTCTTTACTGGGCTACTTGAGCTCAACCTTTTTCCTTTTTGTTCCATTTTTCTTCTCAGGAGGTGAGAATTTAGCAGGAACTAGCCGGGGTATGGAGTGATGGTCCAAGGCAGTTGTTATAGTAGTCCTCACTATTTTTGTAAAATAGTGTATCAATAAGTGTAATGAGGACTTATTTTAGTGTGGATATTGTCTAGAAGACAATATTTGTATTTAAACTCACAGTTTATGTGTTGTCGTATTTTGCACGACAATTGTATTAATGAAGTTGTAGTTATTTCTGTACCATATATTTGGCGACTCAGAATGGGTGATGTATACCTATTTTGGGGGCGTCACAGTATTGTATAATATTTTTGATTATTGATGCTTACGTGAGAAGTCACTCAGTTTATTTCAATTATTGCCACAATAATTGTTGCATAGTATCTCACGTTATTGATTCAATTATTGTCATAATATTTTATATTATTAAATCAATAATTGAGACGACAAAGTTATTCATATTATTATTTTCATTATTGACGATGTCTAGAAAGTTCTGTCAAGGAAAGGGGTTTAGTCACCTAATTGCGCGCCAATAAGGAAAAATCCTTATCGAAAAGCTCTCTCTTTCCTGAGAATGATATGGTTGTTAATATTGTGAGTTATGATATTAATGATGAATGTTATTAAAAATGTGTTTTGAGAAGCCAAGTGAATTGAGATAAAAAGAGGGGTATTTTATGAAGTATTTGTTGTAAGTTTGGCTTATTGTATGGACCCCCACTTACTCATTTTTTAAAATCTTCGGGAGTAAGTTATCTCTGTTATATATATATATATATATATATATATATATATATATATATATTACAATAAGTTTTATTTTTATAAAAAATAGAATATATTATATTTTATTATGCATAGTGTTTGCATAGTAAAAATTTGAAAATTTTTTGCAAAATTTTCTACGCGCCCGTGAAGAAGCAATATGCGTCCGTGATTTTCTAAATTCAAATAGTATCCTTCCATTCTCCTATAAATAGGATGCTTAGTTTAGAATTGAAAATCATACCAGAATCAGAGAATTATTCTTCTATAATATTGAGCATATTTCTTTAGAGTTTAAGGAAGCTTTGAGTGTAGAAAACAGTGCAAGTTTTCTTCAAGAATATCCCCGCTTTACCAGTCAGAAATACTCTCCTTTTAAGGTAAGGGATATTATTTTTATTCAATATTCGTAAGAAATAATATTTTCTTCCATACTTTGTAGTATGTAAGTAATATTATTTCGTTTCAGATTCTGAATTCTACACTCATTTTGTTAAGTATTGCTTCTATACTCCTTAAAATTAGTAGAATATCCTTAAAATTTGAGCTTCATTTAGTATCTTTTCACAAAAATATTATTCTGAACATTCTTGATAAATTTTAATCTTTTCATATCGAGGTACTATTCATGGAGTACTATTCACGGAGTACTATTCATTGGGGTACTATTCACCCGGGGTACTATTCATGATAAAAATTGATTTCTTTTCTGTCCAAATTATTTTTGATACAATATTATTCTTGAATTTTACTCCACAAAATAGAATCATGTTGACAATTTGGACAATTATTGAATTCTAGATAAATTGAATTATAAATCTTTAAAATTTATCCTTGCTCTCATTTAATTGAATTCTTATATCATTGTCATCATCCTCATGCTTATATTGTGATGAAAGTCATCTTTGGCCCGTAGTGCATAGATAGACTGTTGATTGGTATAATTATGACTAGGAATTATTCGATATAACCATGACCTGTAATGTTATAAATGATGTGGTAAAAGTCCTCATTGGCCCGTAGTGCATTAATGGACAGTTGTTGGCATGATCATGACCACTAGTGATACTAACGAATATCCTTGGCCCGTAGTGCATAGATAATTCGATGATGTGATAATAACGAATATCCTTGGCCCGTAGTGCATGGATAATTCAGTGATGTGGGTAAAATTGAGTTGAGTCTCATCGATAAAATTGATGATAAACTTTTTAAATCATAGAAGATAGTAGATATCATACTCTACTTGAATCTTCTAATAGATTGCTTGTTCCGCTGCAGTTAAACTTGTTGTTTATTGTATTCTATCAGTTTAACATGTTGAAGTCTAACAATAATTTATTCTGCATTATCTTAGTCATAATATTTCTTACTGGGCTAGTTGAGCTCACCCTTTGCTTTCATTGTTCTCTTTAGGAAATGAGAACATAGCCGGGACTAGTCGGGGAATGGAGTGATGGTCCAAGATGGTGGCTATAGTAGTCCTCACTATTTTATAAAATAGTGTGATAATAATTATAATGATGACTCCATTTAAGTTTGGATACTGTCTATGAGACAATATTCATGTTAAAACTCTCAACTACATTTTTGTAGTATTGTATAAACGAAGTTTGTATTTAAGTTCTATACCATGTGTTTGGTGACTCAGAATTGGTAATGTATACCTATTTTGGGGGCATCACATTTTCCCTATTGAGGACTAAGGATAATTTGTTCTACATTATCTTAGTCATAATATTCTTTACTGGGGTAGTTGAGCTCACCCTTTTCCTTTTGGTTCCATTGTTCTTCTCAGGAGCTGAGAATATAGCTTGGACTAGTCGGGGAGTGGAGTAATGGTTCAAGATGATTATTATAGCAGTTCTCACTATTTTGTAAAATAGTGTAACAATAATTGTAATAATGACTTTATTTGAGTTTGGATATTGTCTACAAGACAATATTTGTATCAAAACTCACAACATATGTGTTGTCATATTTTGCACGAAAGTTATATTAATGAAGTTTGTATTTGATTTCTGTACCATGTATTTGGCGACTCATAATGGATTTTGTGGACCTATTGTGGGGGTGTCACAACTAACAACTCATGTAGTTGAGTTTTTAACTTCTGAAGTTCAATAGGAGCCATTCGATATTTGGTTTTAGAAATTGGTTTTGTACCGGGTTCAAGGTCAATACAAAATTCAATTTCATGCTCTGGGGTAGGCCAAGAAGTTCTTCGGGTTATACGTCAGGAAATTTATTAGCAATAGAAATATCATTCAAATCTGACGTATTTTTGTTTAAATACGTGACATGGGCTAAGAAAGCTTTGTTAGGTTTGTAATATTCATGAACACAATCAAATTGCACAAAATAAGCGGAAGCATGGAAAATTAGAGTTTAAAAATTTTACAAACCATATACTCGGATCATCCTTTATGCATAATTATTAATTAAACAAAAAGAATAAGAACAAGAATTATGCCCTTGAAGACTCGAGCTTCCTCGGGTACTAGTTCACCTCCAAATCTTTTCGCGTTCAACTTGAATCCACCGGGTGTGGTTCCTTCCTTTGATCAACGTTAGCCACCCAAGTGTTTGGCCTCTAGAGGTGATCCACCAAGGAAGAAGAAAGATTCAAGAAGATGGGTATTTGGCAAAACCCTAGTTTTTCTATCTCTCATAGAAAAGGTTGTACTCTCCTAACTATTGGAATTACGTCTATTATGAAAAAGTCAACAATCCACACCCATAATAAGACTTTTCTTATTTGTAGATGTAGACAACCCTCCTTAACAATTAAGGAATTGAGTTTTATTTTAATTAATTAAACTCCTTTAATTAATTAGGCTCCCAATCTTATTAGGAATAATTAATTAAACTTTTTTAATTAATTAGCCTTCTAATCTTATTAGGATATATGAGAGTATTTTTATTAATTAATTCCCAAACTCATTTAGGAATTAAATAATAATAATAGTAATAATAATAATAAGACTCCTCTTATTAATTTATATTTAATATTTCCAAAATATTAAATAATAAATATTAAGCTATTTAATTTATTCTATCACCATAGATTAAATTAAATATACTTAACTTATTATTATGATTATGCCATTAACTTCTTAAATAATTATTCTTCCTTTTATGGTGTGACCCTTTAGGTTCTCCATATTAACCCGGTTGTGAATAAATCAATTAGAACAATTCTAATCTTATTTAAATAAATAAATTAAACTATAAATTTATTTAAATAAATAATATTTATTCTACAATAGGGATATAAGCCTCCCTAGCGATTAACGACTTTCTAGATAATATAAATTTCAACATTAATCATAAAAGAATCTTTGAGTAAATAGTTACCGTACAATTCAATCCTTCCACTATACAATGTCCCAATTAAATATAAGACATGAAATTACTGTCAAGTCTTATTTTATTTAATTATATGTATTTCGATCCTTAAATGCACAAGTCAAAATAATGCAAATTAGAAACTCCTTTCTAATTTTATTCTACATTGGCCAAGGACTATTGGGTTGTCATTTATCGAATCACATAGGATATTTCTCTTTTTTTACTAGAAGTGGTAGATTCTTTATTGATCATACATTATCTCCATGTATGACTTATTATACCCAAGCATACCCTTTGATATACCCTAAGAGTCTTAAGGAATAAGTCAAATTATAATTCATCATTCACAAGATACTATGATGATCTCAAGTCCAAGGATCACTTGTAATACTATCACTACATGAATTCCTATTGACAGGCAAGTAAAACTCCATTAGGTATTCCTTAGCGAGCCAATGCTCAAAGAACTTATTCTCTAATAAGCACCTACATACTTGCTTTATTGTCTCCACACAAATGATCATGAGATCAATCATCCTCATCCAATGAGTAAGCAACGTATGTACTAATCTATCCGGATTCACTAATTTCTAATTTAGTAATCCAACGATTGGGAACTATTTTAGTTTTAAGCTTTCTAAGAATTTAGATCTCATTAGAATGATCATCATCATTATTCTAAAACCATTGCTTAAAACAATGGGTTTATCACATATTATAAAATAACATCATGTAGATAATTAAAAGCCTTTAATAAATTAATACTTTTTATTAATAAATGAATAATATTGGTACAAAGTATATGCTTTATCATCAAACATGATTTGCTTGTGTGCATACTACTTTCAAGCTTGACATCCGTTTTTTAATAAACGAATGGCTTTATGGCTTGATATGACAGTGATTGACTTTAGTGGTTTGGTTGCTTAAATTAGCATAACAGGTTGGTTAAGAATATGAAAACTAACGACCTTATGAAAATAATCAATTTTAGCATGATGAGTAGTTAACCAATCAATCCCTAAAATCACATCAAATGCAAGTATTTTCAAAGAGATGAGATCAATAGGTAATGTAAGGGTGCCAATTTGAATCAAACAAGATTTATATACAGTGGATGTAATGAAGGTTTCTCCTAACGGAATTTCAACAGATAAGTCAAAGTCTAATTTCTCAAGGGTCAAGTTCAAACGTTGAGCACAAGCAAGTGAAATAATGGTTAGGACCGATATCTAATAAGGTATAGACTTCACAAGAGTTTATGATTAGCTTACCCGTGATAACTTCGTTTGGGTTCATCGCTTTTTGGGAAGTCACGACAAAAGCTTTCAACTGAACCACCGACTTTGACTTGTCTGGGATAGCCTTTGGTGTCACCATCTCATCTGGACTTAACTTCGCTATAGGACACATTTCACTCTCAACTGCTCTGTATGGGGTAATTCCAAACTCGATATTGGGTTCTCCCAATTGCTATCCAAAAAGCAAGATCCATATGATCTATTTTGGCCTTTTTGGATTGGACGTCTCTTTCTATAATATCAACGCGTCGTGCGGCTTTTACTTATGCATCCTCCATTCTCATTCATTCAGTTGTTTCTTCTTTCAGCTGATCCTTGACATTTGCATTCTCAGATTCCAGCTTTATTATCATATACTCTGCTAAAGAGAGCTTATGTTCAAGCTTCGCATATCGGGCAGCAAAATCTTGATATGTTGCGTGCTTTTGCTCCATGAATGCCTGTCGTTCTTCACGCTGCTCTTCTAACTCACGAATACGATCTTGTAGTTCCATATTTCGATCAAAAATTTCTCCTAATAAATCCTCCTCAAGGTCCTCTTCTTCCTCACTCTCAGCTGCTACCTCTACGACTAGCTCGGGTGCAACTATTAAATCTTCACTCACCATATGGATATCTCTAATTTCTTCTTCGTATGACATCCTACAATTAAGTTCAATAACTTAATTAGTACTCCCCAATAAACATCTTTGTTATAACAAGATATTATACTCCAATATTTATTCTTTAAATATATCTCCTCAATTCATCACTTCAAACTCTATATGAGTTCATCTCTTGATTTTCAGATATCATTCTTAAATACTGCCACAAAATAAGGGTTAATTAAAGAAATTGACATGTCACATATTATCCTTATATTCCGACCGACCAATTAAATAACACTTAAGCTTAGGTAGGACAAACTAGCGAAAGATTTACTCGTCTCTCCCCTCCTAGTTCTAATCCCAGATCTCCATCAGAGATCATATCCCTAAGCACTGATACCAACAGTGACACCCCCAAAATAGGTCTACACAATATATTTTGAGTCGCCAAATACATGGTACAGAATTCAAATACAACTATTAATTGTCATGTAAAATACGACAAAACATACACTGTGAGTTTTAATACAAATATTGTCTAGTAGACAATATCCAAACTCAAATAAAATTCTCATTACAATTATTGTCACACTATTTTACAAAATAGTGAGGACTACTAATATAATCATTTTGGACCATTACTCCACTCCCCGGTTAGTCTCAGCTACATTCTCGCCTCCTGAGAAGAATAATGGAACCAAAAGGAAAAGGGTAAGCTCAACTAGCCCAGTAAAGAATATTATAACTAAGATGATAATATAGACCAAGTTATCCTTAGTCCTCAACAGGGAAAAATCTGATAGAATACAATAGACAACAAGTTTTAGAATAACAATTACAGCGGAAACAACAATCCATTAGAAGAGTCAAGTAGAGCATGATGTCTACTATCTTCTATGATTTAAAAGTCAATCATTAATATTTTATCCCTCTAACACCAATCAATAAATATTTCAAATCAACGAATTATTCATGCACTACGGGCCAAGGATATTCGTTAGTATCGCCAGTACACCTGTCAAATGGGTCGGGCAATGGCCGGGCCAGGCTAAAATGGCCCGGGTTTTGGTGGGCCAAAAAATGCGAGCCCAAAGCCCGGATTTTCGCAGGCCGGCCGGGTCGGCCCGCGGACCGAGGGTGTTTTATGCCTATTTTTTGACCTTTTCTTGGGCTTAAATTGAATGGGTCGGGCCGATCCGGGCCGAGCTTTCAAAGGGCCAGGCCAAAAAGGCTCGGGTTTCTGTGGGCCAACAAAATGCCGCCCAAAGCCCGCTTTTTAATGTGCGGACTGGCCCGGCCCGCGGGCTTTGGACCTGTTTGCCAGGTCTAATCGCCAGTGATCATGATCATGCCAAACACCTGTCCATTTATGCTACGGACCAAAGAGGACTTTCACCACAAACCTTATCTGTAACATTAAAGGTTATGATTATACCAATACACAATTCTTGGTCATAATCATATCAATCAACATTCCATCTTTTCACTACGGGCCAAAGATGACTTCCAATACAATATAAGCATTAAGATGATGACAATGATATAAAGAATCAATCAAGTGAGATCAAAGATAAATATTAGAGAATTCTAATTCAATTTATATTGAGTTTAAAAATGTCCAAATTTTCAACATGATAACTATTTGTGAAGTAAAATTCAAGAATGATATTCATGTATCAAAAATAATTTGGACAGGAAAGAAAATTAAATTTTGTTGTGAATAGTACTCGTGAATAGTACCATATAAATAGTTTCATATGAATAGTGCCCATGAATAGTACCGTATGAATAGTACTCAGACATGAAAAGATTAAAATTTAATAAGAAAGTTCAGACCGATATTCCAGTGAAATGATATTAGATGAAGTGCAAAACTTAAAGAATTTCTAATAATTTCAGGAATTATAGAAGCAATACTTATCATAGTAAGTTTAAATTTAGGAATATGAAATGAAATAATATCCCTTACATAATATGGAGTATGAAAGAAAATAATATTTCTTACGAGTATTGAAATAAAATAATATCCTTTACGAAAAAAATAATATCCTTTACCTTAGTAGAAACTAGATTTGACTTAGAATATCGTATATTATCCTGAGAAAATCTTGCACTAAAAGCTACACTCAAAGTATTCCTATACTCAAAAGAAATACTCACATTATTATAGAATAAGAATTTTTGATATTCATGGTGTGTTTAGAAAGGAGGGGTAACCTCCCTTTTATAGTGCAACGGAGGGAGAAAAAATTAAATACATTTGCCTAACTTTGCCAAAATTTCCTCTCTGCCTAACTTTCATTCTCTACCTAACTCCTCATTTCCAATGGTTGAGGTTAACTAAGCTTTTTTTTTCAAACCAAGTTCTAGCACAAAGCTTGTCAACTAGGTCATGGATACAACATCTATGGATCACATATCATGATCATTTAGGTTCCAAATCAGTCGTGTATATGGTCTCATAAGTTCAGAACTCATGAACACAAGTTTACCATAAAGTTAGTTTTGAAAACTTTAAGTTTTGCTACAACTTCCTTACTAATCCAAGTTGATTACTTCATACCACATACGAAAGCTTTACATATCATGTTATAATTCTCTATAGGTATGTATCTAGGTCATAACATCAAGTTAGTAACACATATAACCAACATAAACCGTAAATCGGATCTATAGAGATGCAGTAGCATTCTGTTTTGCCCTAGTACAAATAGCACACAACAAGGCCAAGTCGAGTTCGTAAGCATAAAGGTTACTCTATTTTGCAGTGTAACTATCAACTTGATTTCCAACAATTCAAGCATTCTCCAAATTATTGTTAAAGTGTTCATACATGTTGGAAAACTTCTTACACACCTTATAACATGCTTGTTCATATCAATTAACAAATGAATTCAAGAAATTTCAATAATCAAACAAGACCCATTTCAAAAGCATAATTAGAACTTCTACCTTCTTAAGCTTAGATTGAACCTCCTACCCTCTGAGTATGTTTCTACAATGCTCAATAACTTAGAACTCTCTAATTAGGCTATCAATGACACAAAATCTGAATTTGGAGCTTGTATTTATAAGGGAACTATGAATTGGACAATCACATTATCCTAATGTTGGAGATCATGGTGCAAAGGAAAGACACATTGGTTGCTAAGGAGTGGTTGAGCAACCCACCATGAGCCATTGGCTAGCAAATGATCGCCTAAGGTTAGCCACTTGAAGAATACGTAAACTAGCTTTTGTCCACTATTCATGTACTTTGGTGACACTCAATTTGGGACAAGAGCAAAATCTTATCATTTGTTATTCTAAGGCTTGGTTTGGACACTATAATTCCCATAATGTAATCTTCATATACAACAATTACCATATTAAGAAATTTAGGGATTATTTAGGTACCCACATCATATAACCCATGTACATTAAATAATGCAATTAAAATAACACAGTTAAGTATTATTGACCGGGTAGTTCCATAATTATCTCTACTACTCACCTAGCCATATCATAACATTATTTAATATTATCTATCCAATGTACACACATAATTTCTTTTCCCAATTTCTGGGATACACAGATATTTAATTATTTCTATTTAAAAATCACTTGTGATTTTATTGCACTACTTGATACTTCATATCATTAGAATGTATTCTTATTATATGATTTTATGCATGTCACACATTAGACCAATGTTCCAATTCATTTTCCATAGCAGAACTAACCTTTCTAATTTTGAACATCAAGGCGCAGCTTACGCCATTTTGTGTCATTGGGAGGGCGCAACATACTTTGGCCCCGGCAAAGGCCAAAATGGGTTAGCTTCAAGCCAGTTCAAATATCTATCACCACATAAGTCCTATATGAGATAATTTAACTTCTCCAATGGTGATATGTCTGTTAGAGTTTATGCCCTAGAGGCCAATTATTTTATATAATTGCTTAACATTTTGATATTATATTTGATTGAATAAATGAATGATTTTATTATGGTTTTATTTACTGCGTTATATAAATGTTAACATAATAAAATTCCTTAGAATAGTGATACAAATTATATAGTTTCAAGTATGTGACTTGAACAAGAGATTATATAATTATAATTAGTATCATTGTTCTTAAATGTCCTTAGTCGAGTATTATTGTTGATGGGACAACAGTGATGCATTGAGACTAGTATGTGGATTAACTGATGACCAAATCTCATTGGTCATAAATATATGAGATATTAAGTCAATGCATAGGTACATGTTAGAGAACGATGTAATCGGATGTAACCCACCATGAGAATTCTATATGGAGCATTATGCGAAGTGTCATTAGCAATTCTCATAGTGACAATGATGTAATGGTCCTCCGACCTGAAATCACTATATTACTACACGGGAATTTATGTACTTTGATATCATCAAATGTTACCTTTAATAGGGTGGACTATAAAGGTGATTATTGGGTACATCATGAATCGTGTGAGGAATATGAGTGATCTAGATGGAATTTAACCATCCTATATATTAGGGGTGATATCCATAGGCCTCTTGATTGAGTAGGACTATGAAATGCATGGCCATGCTCAAATAGTGATTTGTTTCATATAGTCTACTCATTGATCAAGAAAACTCAGATTAAATTATGAAGAGTATGACACATTCCATGACTCGAGTTTAATCTAGGATATTAAGGTTAAAAGGATTAAATTATATTGAAACATTGGTCACGAAAAGGTTACATCGAATCATCGATCTTATTATTATTTGGGTAGCAGTGATGCATTACTAGATGCCGCTCACTGTTTATAATTTTATAATATGATTTAAAATTATTGCCAACGTAATAATAACCTATAGGGTCACACACATAGAACGTAATTAAAAGGGAATTAATTTAAATTATAAATATTTAAATATATCAATATGATTGATAGTATTTAAATTACGAATTTAAATTAATAGGATAATTTATATATAGGTATATTAATTAAGTAAGACTTAATTAAGATATATATATATAAATTCAAATTTTATTAAATTAGGTTTTGAATAATATTTTTTAATGGCTATATATATGATATGTAGCATCCCTTTTAGGTATTATTCAAAAATTGAAAACCCTAGTCGCTCTTAGAGAGAGACTAGAGAGAAACAAGTTCTGAAAATCCTCATCCTTGGTGGCTAGTACCACGGTTCCTTCTTCTGCAGATCGTAGGACGATTCTCGGAGCGTTCGTGTGGATACCGTAGAGGCGCGATTCATTTGGATTGCGTTGGAGATTCGAGCGCATCAATTTCAGTATCACAATCAGTATAATTTCTAACCACTGAGTTAATTGTTTTCGCATGGATCCTGTTTTGGGTTTCGGAATTGCTTTAAATTGGTTTATTTCCACTGCGTTTCTGTGTCGAAACCCTACAATATCCATACTTGACATAAATCAATACGTTCAACTCTCGCCACTATATCCAAATAAATTGAATATTTAATCATTAAGAATCCTATCAATTTCTTGATATTAAAACCTTAGGGTTAGTCCACTAATTAAAATAAACTATTAGTGACTCCCTTTAATCATTTCGTAAATTCACAGAACCACTTAAGGTTTTAATAGACTCACAAAACTAACTCATTAAAATTAAATCACATATTTAATTAATAAGGAGTTTAAAATTTGTGGACGTTACATCCCTCCCCCCTTATAAAAATTCCGTCCTCGGAATTGCAAAAATAAGGTTACTCAAATAAAAACGGATAATTCGTTCTCATTTTCTCTTCTAACTCCCACATAGCTTCTTCTATGGCGTGATTCCTCCAGAGAACCTTAACGGAATGGATAATCTTATTCCTCAGCTTCTGCTCCTTCCTATCCAGTATCTGGACAGGAACTTCCTCATACGATAAGTCTTTCTCGACTTGAATTGGTTCATAGGAGATAACGTGCTTGTAGTCCGATTTATATGACCATAATACTGACACATGAAACATATTGTGAATGTGCTCAAGTTCAGGAGGTAATGCTACCTCGTACGCCACTTCACCGACTCGCCTCAGAATCTTGAACGGTCCTATGAACCTAGGGCTCAACTTGCCCTTCTTCCCAAAATGAATCTTCCCTTTCCAGGGAGAAACTTTCAGAAATTAGCTCCCTACTTCAAAATCTCTTTTCTTGCGATGTAAATCCGCATACTTCTTCTGGCGATCTTGAGCTGCTACTAATCGTGCTCTTATCACCTTGATGCTTTTTACCGTCTGTTTACCAATTCTGGTCCCAGCAGTCGACGTTCTCTAACTTCATCCCAGCATAAGGGCGTTCTATATTTCCTCTCATATAGTGCTTTGTACGGAGGCATTCCAATACTGGCGTGATAACTATTGTTATACGCGAACTCTACTAATGGAAGGTGATCCTCCCAACTACCCTTGAAGTCCATCACACAAGCTCGGAGCATGTCCTCAAGTGTTTGAATTGTCCTCTCGCTTTGTCCATCGGTCTGCGGATGATACGCGGTACTCATCTCGTACTGTGCGCTTCTTCCAAAATTTCTTCTCTCAATTTTGGTACTAACGGTACCCAAATTCGTCCTTCAAATCTTAGCAGTCCAGTGCTATCAATCTTCAATTTCAACTCATCACCTTCAGTTAATTGCTTCTTGATGTTATTGCAATCTTCATCCTTCTCTTGTGCTTCTTTAACCTTATCCAATAAAGTCGGGCTCGCTGTCACTGTAAATAATTATTCGTTGGTTTCCATCGGATACTTAATTTCCAAGTCTAGTCATTCGAAATCTTTCACCAATTCTTCTTGAATGGTCAATTTCAATAACTTCTCTCTGCCTTTTCTTCTCAAGGCATCTGCCACTACATTTGCTCTTCATGTATGGTATAGAATCTCACAATCATAATCTTTGATCAATTCTAGCCATCGACGCTGCCTCATGTTTAACTCTTTCTGTGTGAAGATATACTTCAGACTCTTGTGGTCCGTATATATCTCACACTTCTTGCCATACAAATAATGCCTCCAAATCTTCAAGGCAAAAACTATCGCTGCTAACTCCAGGTCATGAGTCGGATATCCCTTCTCATAATCTTTTAGCTGTCGTAAAGCGTACGCAATGGCCCTGCCATGTTGCATCAGTACACAACCAAGTCCCTTGTGTGATACATCACTATACACTATAAACCCTCCCGTGTTGTCCGGTAAGGCCAACACAGGTGCTTGACTAAGCCTCTTCTTCAATTCTAGGAAACTCTCTTCACACTTCTCCGTCCAAACGAACTTAACTATTTTTCTAGTAAGATTGGTCAACGGTGATGCTAATTTTGAAAAATCTCGAATGAATCTTCGATAGTATCCCACCAATCCTAAAAAACTCCTGATTTCTGTCGGCGTCTTCGGCTGTTCCCAATTGATAACCACTTTTACCTTCACTGGATCTACCGAAACACCATTCTTTTCGATAACGTGCCCTAAAAACTGCACTCTCTACAACCAAAACTCACACTTGGAGAATTTTGCATACATCTTCTCCCTCCTTAATGTCTCCAACACTATCCGAAGATGCTTGGCGTGTTCTTCCTTCATTTCTAAATATACTAGAATGTCATCGATGAATACGACAACAAACTTATCCAAATATTGTTTGAACACTCTGTTCATCAAATCCATAAATGTTGCTGGCGCGTTCGTCAATCCAAATGACATTACCAGAAACTCAAAGTGTCCATACTGAGTTCTGAATGTCGTCTTTGGAATATTTTTCGGCCTCACTTTCAGTTAGTGATAACCGGTCCTCAAGTCAATCTTTGAAAAGTATTTTTCCCCTTTCAACTGATCAAACAAATTGTCTATCCTGGGTAACGGGTACTTGTTCTTAATGGTGACCTTGTTCAACTCTCGGTAGTCGATACAAAGTCTTAGCGACCCATCTTTCTTCTTTACAAATAAGACTGGTGCTCCCCATGGTGGTACGCTCGGTCGAATGTATCCCTTATCTAACAACTCTTGTAATTGAGCCATTAGTTCTTTTATCTCTATCGGTGCCATACGATACGGCGCTTTGTATATCGATGCTATCCCTGGTGCCAAATCAATGACAAACTCAATCTCTCTATCCGGTGGAAATCCCAGAATCTCGTTTGGGAAGACATTAACGAAATCCCTTACACTAGGTATTTGACTCAGTTCACCCTCGACTCGTCGAGTATCAACCACGTGAGCCAAATAACCTATACAACCCTTCCTAAGCAATCTCTGTGCTTGCACCATTGTCAGACAATGAGATTATCTCGGTGATTTATTACCATAAAATACCACCTTTGACTTATTCAGAGTCTTGAGGTGTACACACTTCTTCATACAGTCTATAACTGCTTCGTGAATCGATAACCAATCTATTCCAAGGATGACATCGAACTCCCCCAAACGAATCGGTATCAAATCCACTTTGAGCTTAAATCCTCGCAATTCGGTATAACAATTCCTATGAATGTATTCTACGGGAATAATTTCCTTGTTCGCTACTTCTATGTTCATAGGGTGTTCTAATCTCTTACTAGTAAGTCTAATCATTTAGAAAAATTCTTCTGATATAAAAAAGAGCGCGGTAGCACCCGAATCAAATAATGCGTATGCATCTATATCACTGATCGGATGATACCTGACACCACATCCTTAGACTCCACCGCATCCTATACTGTCATGTTGAACGCTCGCGTCTGCTGGTCTATCGGCTCGACCGGGTCGGCCTCCAATATTCAAATTTTCATTGTTGTTATTGTTATGGTTGCCGCTAGCTGCATCGCCCTTTCTCTTCGGACAATCCTTAATTTGATGGTCAGTGGCTCCACACGAGAAACATCTTCCCTTCTGCTTATTCGAACATTGAGGAGCCATGTGCCCCGGTTGTCCACAACGATAACAAACACTCTTTCCTTTCATGCAATCCCTCAAGTGATTCCTCCCACAGTTATTGCACTTCATACTTTTCTTGGCCTCCCCTCTGGACATATTACCTCTAGAGGATTGGCTCTCCATCCATTTATGCTTGTTGGGGTTGCTGCCTCCATTACTTCCCCCTTTTGGTCCTTCCTGACCGGTCTTCTTTTCTTGTTTGAATCGAGCGATGGCTTCATTTCCTCCTTCGGAAATGATAGCCCTTTCCAAAAGATTAGAGTAAGTCTTGATCTTCAACATAGCCACTGCCTTCTACACCCATGGTTTCAGTCCTAGTTCGAACCTCCTTGCCTTCCTGGCCTCCGTGTCAACCTAATGTGGAGCGAATCCAAGCTAACTCTCGTTAAATCTCGTCGCATCTTGACGTGACGGACATACTACCTTGCTTCATTTCCGAAACTTAACTTCCATATCCTATCACAGATTCTCCGAGAAGTAATTCTCGAGAATAACTCCTTAAATCTAACCCAAGGAATAACTCCTTCGTTCGCTTTCTACCCCTATTGGCTTTCCACCAATAGTTAGCTTCGCCCTTCATCATAAAAGTGGCAAAACTCGTCTTCTGTTCTTCGGCCACTCATGCGACCTCAAACACCTTCTCAATCTCTTTTATCCATGTATAGGCTTCAATTAGGTCCAGGGTTCCTCGAAACTCCGGTGGTCCTACCAATTTAAAGTCCTTAAAGCTAGCCAAGTGTTGTCATGGTCGCCTCTTCACCGGTGGGGTCTGTTTTGCATTGCCTCCAGATAATGTGTTAATGAAGTTCGCATTGGATCGACATTTGCCCTCCACCATCAAGTAATCTGGATCCTTCCTCCTCCGATTCTCATGGATTTCTTCTAGGCGGCATGATCTGAAGAAAGGAAGAAAATTATTAGGCTTTGTGTGATAAGCTATTCATGTTAGCATTAAGAAGTTTAAGACGTCTATCAATCATTTTTTATTTAAATAAACAACTTTATTATCACAATAAAACTCGATGGATTTCCTCAACCCATCACTTACATACTCTACTTGAGTTTTCTAATAAGGTTATAACCTAGGTTTCACATTCCTAACGTTTATAACCTACATACTTTGATACTAACTCAGTGACGCCTTTAATTCGTAGGTCCTCCTCAATTCTGCCTAGGTCATCACGATAAAATACAAACATCCACCTCTAAACAACATACGATAACTAAAATGCAAAATATAATAAACTTACGTCATTCATTCAAAATGTGTTACTAGTCCCAAGATACGATAACCTTAATATCATTTTACAAACATACCCTAAAATAATCATTAGGGTTCATATTACATAACAGTAATTTAAACTAAGTGCAAGGTAAAGTCTGCTCCTTTCCACTATTCTACATCTTTCCTTTACCTTTATCCTTCCCTGAGGTCTCGGGCTTAGCTGCAATATATTCATGATATAGAAAGGATGAGCAACAAGTTTGCTCAACAAGTTTAAATACAACAATAAGAATATATCATGATGAATGGAAAAATATCTGGCAATGGATTCAACAATATGAATAACTAAAGGATTCAACAATATGAATATCATAAGCAAAGATAATGATTGCTTTTAGAATAACTACTAGTCAAGTAGACTTTGAACTATAACAATCCAATGTAATCAATAGCTAATCGACCCTTTGGTTATCGGGTTACGTAATAAGTACTTGAGGGGATCACCTTTCACGTACACTATGTATATGCATAACATTTAAATCATTTTTGTATCTTATATTAGATACTGCACTCCCTCATCATAGAAAGGGGTGTTCTTTTAGTCTAAGAATCCTTACCCTCAATAGGTTTGGATAGCTTTTATAAAACTTCATACGCTTGTCTGACCGAACAAAGGTTCAGACTCTAGCTCACACAGTTCAAGAATTATTTGAACTTTAAATAATGTACAAGTCCAAGACTGTACGAACTCAAGTGCACTAAGTGTGAATATCAATAATATCGATGTGAAATAATTGTAATGTAATTAAACCACTTAATATCATGCTTGGAAATAAGATTCAAGCTTAAATGAATAACTTTCAAATCAACAATAACCTGCTCAATACAATATGAGAAGGATATGAAACTTTCACAAAACTCAAAGTTGTGTAAGTTAGAAAACTTGCAACACAATAAAAATAGTGTTCGAATACTCGCTCAATATATATTTGAGTGAGATTAGGGAACTTGCACAACCAAATAATGAAGTTCGGAAACTTGCTCAATAAAATTAGGGTTCAAAGAACTTGCTCAATGATAATTGAAGTAAGTTTAGGAAACTTACTCAAGTAAAAGAGTAAGAATTCAGGAAACTTGCACAATCAAAGAGTGAAGTTCAAGGAAACTTGCTCAATAATAATTGGAGTAATTTTAGAAAACTTGCTTGTTTGCTCAACTATAATTAATTCTAGCTTTAATTACTTGCGTTGAAACGACCTAATATTAACAAGTCAGTCTTTTCAATTAGTATGTCTAAACTAGTACGAGTCTACACTTAAAAGAATCAAGTCATCACATAGCATACTTCTCAACACATTATATGGCATATTAGTCATATATTACAAGGTAAAGAAATCACCTAAGCATGCCTTGATTTTCAGAACCAAAAACAGAATCTATTTGTGACTGCAGGATGGCGCAATTGCTTGCTAGTCTAGAAACTTAGGGATGGCGCAGCTTATGTCAGTCCCTCGCTGCACTCAAGGTTGAGCTTCGCTTCTCCGACTTCAAATTCAACTCTAACACACCAATTACACATATATTTTAACATACATATATGCTAGAGTTTCACATAGAACACATGACCATACTTGAATTCATTACTTCAAGTTTAACTTACAAGTTATATGTTATTAAAGCATAAAAATCATGTAACCATCATGCTTAATACCTATAAATCATTCTTAGGAGTATTATAGCCATAATATGACATCTTATTACTTTAGTATCTAAGTACTCACATAATATGCAACTTATGTTTGAAAACATGTCCACGGTTGTCTTTGAAATTATATTAGCACGAATGATGTAAGATAGCACATATAAGAAAACTTCAAAACTCTTATCATAAGGACTTAAGTCATGTTAACCTCTTTTCAAGATCAGAACCTAAATCTCTTAGCGTTCATGTTCATTAGCCTTAACTATGCTTTTCATTTCAAACCAAGTTCTAACACAAAGCTTGTCAAGTTGGCCATGGATAAACATCTATGCATCACATATCATAATCATTTAGGTTCCAAATCAGTCGTGTATATGGTCTCATAAGTTCAGAACTCATGAACACAAGTTTACCACAAAGTTAGTTTTGAAAACTTTAAGTTTTGCTACAACTTCCTTACTAATCCAAGTTGATTACTTCATACCACATACGAAAGCTTTACCTATCATGTTATACTTCTCTATAGGTATGTATCTAGGTCATAACATCAAGTTAGTAACACATATAACCAACAGAAACCAGAAACTGGATCTGAGGTACGGCGCAGCTGTGCCAGGTCGAGTTCAGAAGTAGTAAGGTTACTCTGTTTTGCAGAGTAACTACCAACTTGATTTCCAACAATTCAAGCATGCTCCAAATCATTGTTAAAGTGGTCGTACATATTGTAAAACTTCTTACACACCTTATAACATTCTTGTTCATATCAATTAACAAATGAATTCAAGAAATTTTAATAATCAAACAAGACCCATTTCAAGAGCATAGTTAGAACTTATACCTTCTTAAGCTTGGATTGAACCTCCTACCCTCTGAGTATGTTTCTACAATGCTCAGTAACTTTAAACTCTCCAATTAGGCTATCAACAACACAAAATCTGAATTTGGAGCTTGTATTTATATAGGAACTATGAACTGGACAATCACATTATCCTAATGTTGGAGCTCATGGTGCAAAGGAAAGACACATTGGTTGCTAAGGACTGGTTGAGCAACCCACCACCAGCCATTGGCTAGCAAATGATCACCTAAGGTTAGCCTCTTGAAGAATACGTAAACTAGCTTTCGTCCACTGTTCATGTACTTTGGTGACACTCGATTTGGGACAAGAGCAAAATCTCAGCATTTGTTATTCTAAGGCTTGGTTTGGACACTATAATTTGCATAATGTAATCTTAATGTACAACAATTACCATATTAAGAAATTTAGGGATTATTTAGGTACCCACATCATATAACCCATGTACATTAAATACACGCAATTAAAATAACACAGTTAAGTATTATTGACCGGGTAGTTCCATAATTATCTCTACTACTCACCTAGCCATATCATAACATTATTTAATATTATCTATCCAGTGTACACACATAATTTCTTTTCCCAATTTCTGGGATACACATATATTTAATTATTTCTATTTAAAAATTACTTGTGAGTTTATTGCACTACTTGATACTTCATATCATTAGAATGTATTCTTATTATATGATTTTATGCATGTCACACATTACACCAATGTTCCAATTCATTTTCTAATTTTGAATATCAAGCAAGAAATTGCTACCATTTTGTATTGTTGGGAGGTGCAAATTATACTTGCTTTTTGATAAAGGCCAAAATGGGTTAGCTTCAAGCCAATTCAAATATCTATCACCACATAAGTCCTATATGAGGTAATTTAACTTCTTCAATGCTGATATATCCATACTTGACATAAATCAATATGTTCAACTCTCGCCACTATAGTCAAATAAATTGAATATTTAATCATTGAGAATCCTATCAATTTCTTGATATTAAAACCTTAGGGTTAGTCCACTAATTTAAATAAACTATTAGTGACTCCCTTTAATCATTTCGTAAATTCACATAACCACTTAAGGTTTTAATAGACTCACAAAACTAACTCATTAAAATTAAATCACATATTTAATTAATAAAGAGTTTAAAATTTATGGACGTTACAATACCCAAGTAGAACCTTGACTTAAAAATTTATTTCAATCATGAACAAAATTATATTTGTAACCGAAGCTTCACTAAGCTTCTTCTGGTTAGCCTCTACAAGATACTTCTCATAGTTTCTTTTCCAGTGTTCAGGCTTATTGTAGTGGAAGCAAACTCTTTTTCTATCCGTATCAGTTTTGTTCTTATTATCCTTTGTTTTTGCCTTTTTATGTTACCTTCATTGAATTGTTCTTCTTTTTATAAGATCCTTTGGCCCCTATCAGTAAGACTTGATCTTTCTTGGTTGGAAAGTGACTCTCAACATTTTTCAACATGTTAAGCAAATCTGCGAGGCTGATCTTTAGCTTGTTCATATGAGAAATTCACAACAATTATGAGAAGGAGTCCAAAGTGACTACAAGATCAAATCTTGGCTCAACTCTCCATCCATGACAAAACTCGTTGTCCTTATTATTCAATCAAATTGATCATGTTAAGGACTTTTGTCTGTATTATAGTGTCATTGGTCATTCTAGATCGAAAGAGCTCCTTAGATATTTGATATCTATCAGTCCTACTTTCCTCACCATCAACTACTTGATGTGCAGGAGTATAGTAGGAGCATCTATAGTTTCATGCTGACGCTGAAGCTCGTTACTCATGGATGCGAGCATGATGCATTGAGCCAATTGTGCATCATCTTGTCACTTTCTAAAACTAGCAGTTTCTTCCTCAGAGGCATTGTCTGCAACCATTGCAGGGATAGGCGTATTAAGGACATAAGATAGCTTTTCAGCCGTGAGAACTGTTCTCAAATTCCTTAATCAATCTGTTTAATACAGTCCGGTTAAATAGCATCTAATATGCTCCGCGGTGATAGTAATTTAGATATTGTAAAATTCTGTAAATAAATTTGTAATTAACAACATTTTAGCATACATTTTTTTATTAATTACCAAAATAAATTAGGTCTTATTTAAAATTTGTATCTCCCATTATTTTCTTCAAACTATATTACCCTCACTTATATAGTTCAGAAAAATCTAATTAAAGATTTGCTAGTGAGAATAAGGATTCCATTTCAAATATATATAGTCTTGTGGTGACACAACAAATTATATATAAATAAATAGGTAGACAACTCTTGTCAATTACATCATCATGTAACTCCTTTGTTTTGCCTCTTAGATTATTTTGATCAAGTGGTGGCACATCCAAATCAAAATTATTTAAGTTAAGTCCAACCTAGCACTTCCATATATTCAAAAAAGAAAAACATTGTCCTTGTGGTGACACAACAAAACAACATTATTTAATTTTATTTATAAGCATCAAATGTGATAAAATTAACATCTCAAAAAATTAAGATAAGCCTTGTGGTGACACAACAAACTTATAATAATTAATTGATACTCTATTATTTTTTATCATGCTAAAAGGCGACATTTGTTATTTCAAATATCTTTGAATGTTTAGGACTTAATATAAAATATTTGAGGGGTTTGTTATTAATTTGTCTCATTTGATTTAGCATTTACATGCACACACACACACACACACACACACACACACACACACACACACACACACACATATATATATATATATATATATATATATATAGGGAATCCATCTATGGCAACCGGTTGTCATGGACACTGTGGCAACAACCCCTTTTCTTGATTGATTTTTTGGACAAGCCAAGCACATGTGTTGTTGTGCCTAAATATTTACATGTACCTTATTTATTTTAATAAGGGGCCCCACATATCTTACATATTATCATCAAGAAGTTAAACAAAATTCTTTTATAATATTAAAATATTATAACCTGCATGTCGCACTTAAACTTTTTTTTTTAACGCTTTTCTCTATTATGTGTCATGACTCAGCAAATTAAAATAGAATAAAAAAATAAAATGAAGTCCGACTAGACCAAGCTGTACCGGCTTACTATTTTTTTTTTAAACGCTTTTCTCCATTATGTGTCATGACTTAGCAAATTAAAATAGAATAAAAAAATATATTGAAGACCTACTTACCAAGTCAGAATTACCGAATAAAAAATTTAATAATGCCGGCCGATACAACTTATCACGGCTGGCAATAAAAAATTTAAAAATAATATCCAACTATGCGCTGCTAAATAGATTCGAACTCGCAACCTCTAGCTCCAAACACTCGTCATATGACCACTCGAGCACCACGAGCCTAGCTGTTCATTTCTAGCAAGGATATATCTTTATATTAAAACTTTACCATCCCCCAAAATCTATATATTATTATTATTATATTATAATTTATTTTTATATAAATCTATATAATAGATTGGGTTTTCTATATAAATCTATATTCTAGATTATTATTATGTTTCTATTATTATTATTATATTAAGTTTCAATGATAGAAATGAATGCCTTATCTATTTATGAAAGTGGTAATTTGGACATAAATTATAATAATTTATTTTATTATTACACCATATTATTATTATTATTATTATTATTATTATTATTATTATTATTATTATTTGAGTATGAGTAAATAATATTTATGAATTGGAAAATCCCATACAGTTCAACCAAATAAATATTCTTATTAATTAATATGTACATTAGATAAAGCTGGACAAGTTCTACATCTCAGAGGCCGAAAGTAATCTTGCGGATTTCTTGTAGAGCTTCCATGCGATGTGGTAACGAAAGACCGTGACATCTTCCAAGGACCACTGCTCTTTACAAATATCAACACTGGACCTTATGAAACCGTTAACATACTTGCATACAAAAATGTCATAGTTCGAGTTTGTAAAACCCTGAATTTTGTGAATAAAGATTAATTTTCTCAAAATATTTTTTTAATATTATGGTGTGGATTTGAGATAATATTATAGTTGTGGGTAATATTTATAAATTTTGCAAAGTACGCAAGTTGTTATATAATATTCGATTGGTCGGAGAATATTCGTTTTAATAGGAAATATTCTTACGACGGCGCAATCATTGGTGGACCCTACAACGAAATTATTGTCGGATTGAGAAAACGACAAAAATATCTTTTATAAAAATAACGGCGAAAGTTTTACTGTTAATCGTTGAAACACCCGTGTTAAAAGTACGATGTCTGGCTGGGTTGCATAGTAGCACACACAAGATTGATTATTGATGCTTACGTGAGAAGTCACTCGCTTTATTCAATTATTGCTACAAATAATTGCTTTGATAGTATCTCACGTTATTTGATTCAATTATTGTCGATATTTTATATATTATTAAATCAATAATTGAGACGATAAAGTTATTAATATTATTATTTGCAATATTGACGATGTCTAGAAGTTCTGTCAAGGAGAGGTTTGGTCACCTAATTGCGCGTCAATAGGGAGAAATCCTTATTGGAAAGCCCCCTCTTTTCTGGGAACGACCTGGTTGTTAAATATTGCGAATTATAATAATGATGATAAATGTTGTTAAAAATATTGAGAGGGTTTTTATGAAATAGTTGTTGTAAATATTGCTTATTATTTAGATTCCCATTTACCCATTTTTAAAATAATCGGTAGAAAGTTATTTAGTATAAATACAATGGGACCCACCTGTGATTATGAGATGTTGGTGGGAGGGGAACACGTGGGGCCCACGATTGGAAGAAAAAAATGGGCGGAGAATTCTACAAAATTTGTCACGGGATGGAGTACTATATATATATATATATATATATATATATATATATATATATATATATATGGTTTGAAAGTTGGCAGGGAGGGAGTATAATTATTATTATTATTATATATATATGTAATAATTTGAAAGGCTGGCAGGGATGGTAATCATAGGGGTGACAACCCGTGAGTTATCAGGCACATTGTATTTATATATAATATATAATATATATTATATATTATTTAAAGTTTTCGTTTTATTAGAATATTTTATTGCATAGTAAAATCAAATTTTTCAACGAAATCAGTCGAAGAATTCGCTCGTGACTTTTCCTTCACTGTGCGCTCAAATAGTATCCTTTCCATTCTCCTATAAATAGGATGCTTATTTAGAATTGAAAATCACACAAGAATCAAAGAATTCTTCTTCTATAATATTGGGCGTATTTCTTTCAAGTTTTAGAAAGCTTTGAGTGTAAAAAATAGTGAAAGTTTTCTTCAAGAATATTCCCGTTATACTAGTTAGAATACTCTTCTTTTCAAGGTAAGGGGTATTATTTATTTCACATTCTGAAGAAATATTATTTTTCATATTCGTATGAATATTATTTCCATTCAATATTCATAAGAAATTTTATTTCGTTCAATATTCGCAGGAAATATTATATTCGTTTAATATTCGTAATGAATATTATTTTTGTTTAATATTCGTAAGGGATGTTATTTTTGTTCAATATTCGCTTGAAATAATATTTTCTTCCATACTCTGTAGTATGTAATATTATTTCGTTTCAGATTTCAAATTCTATACTCGTTTTGTTAAAGTTTTGGCTTCTAACTCCATGAAATTAGTAGAATATCTTTGATATTTGCGTTTCATCCAGTATCTTTTTATGAAAATATTATTCTGAGCATTCTTGATAAGTTTTAACTTTTTCATGTCGGAGTACTATTCACGGGGTTACTATTCCTGAAGTACTATTCACGGGATACTATTTACTCGAGTACTATTCATCTGGGGTACTATTCATGATAAAAATTGATTCGTTTTCGATCCAAATTATTTTTGGTACAATATTATTCTTGAATTTTACTCCACAAAGCAGCATCATGTTGACAATTTGGACGTTATTGATTTCTAGATAAATTAAATTATAAATCTTTAAAAATATATCCTTGAACTTGTTTTTTTGAATTCTTATATCATTGTCATCATCCTCATGTTTATATTATGTTGAAAGTCATATGTGGCCTGTAGTGCATAGATGGACTTGGTATGATTATGACCAGGGATTATTTGGTATAATCATAACCGTAATGTTACAAATGATGTGGTAAAAGTCCTCATTGGCCCGTAGTGCATTGATGGACAGTTGTTGGCATGATCATGACCATTGATGAAAACACGAATAATTTGTGGTCGTGATACTAATGAATATCCTTGGTCGTAGTGCAGGGATGATGTGGATTATTTATTAAGGTGAGTCTCAGCGAAAAAAGTGATGAAAAACCTTTTAAATCATATAAGATAGTAGATTTTATTCTCTATTTGACTCTTCTAATGGATTGCTTGTTCCGCTGCAGTTAAACTTGATGTTTGTTATATTTTATCAGTTTAACACTGTTGAAGGCTAACGATAAATTATTCTGCATTGTCTTAGTCATAATATTTCTTACTAAGCTAGTTGAGCTCACCCTTTTGCTTTCATTGTTCTCTTCAGGAAATGAGAACGTAGCCGGGACTAGTCGGGAAACTAAGTGACGGTCCAGATGATAGCATTAGTAGTCCTCACTATTCTATGAAATAGTGTGATAATAAATGTATTGAGGACTCCATTTAAGTTGAATACTGTCTAGAAGACAATATTCTTATTAAAACTCTCATTTTATGTTTTGTCGTATTTTTATACGATAGTTGTATTTAAATTTTGTACCATGTATTTAGCGACTCAAGATGGGTGATGTATACCTATTTTGAGGGCGTCACAGAGTTGTTGTGTTGTTTTGGTCTAATCTTTGTGGTTTGCACAGTAGGATTATCGTTGGGCCACTCACGCATCGGAATACCCTTTCACAAACAAAATGGTATCAAATGTACCTGCATGTACAAAGTAATTGGTTAATATTTTTTTAATATTAAAGGACATTATAAAAGTAAAATATTTTAAATGTACACATACCGCAACTTTAACGAATTCTGAGTACATTTCTTGTAACTTCATATGTTTGGTATCATTGTAGTACGGGTCAATTATCGTAACCATCCAATCTTCAACTAAGAATAGGAACAAGACAAAATGGCTTTGATGTGTACTACACACCGGCATGAATATGTACTGGTATTCATGTAAAGGTGGGCCAACATCTTGGTTCCCATACGAACTGCAAAAACTCCATGCCTGATTCTCTTCAGTTGGGGCACATAATTCTGCCCAAGATGCATGAAGAATGAATTCACGAAACCAAATTGGGTCGACCTTTGTATTCCTTGCGACCTGTAGTATTCCTCTTTGTCTCGTAGCAACAACATATCAACATCGAGGACATGCTCGAAAATCCAATTCCCAGGCCCTAAGGATTGCAATGCACTATGGTCTAAATCATATAACTAGCGCGGATGTGACAAAGGATATAAATTCTCTCCCGAGGCCACCACATTTCCAAACATATGTTTATTTATGAATGCCTCCTTCCAATCTTTCAGTTTTTTGGTTAAGGACCCTTTTGGTCCATAAGAGATGTGATCTCCCGCCTCTTGTTCCTGATTGAGACCCAAATGTACATTATTATTATATAGCATGCTTAAGTAATAATTAATATGCTTTAATGAAAACCATCACTATATATACCTTAAATGAACCAGCTCCTATGACGTCAGAAAGTCCCGCAAAGTCAGAGTTGGTTGGAATGTAACATTCCTCATACGCCTGGGAGGTCGAAATGTAACACTCCTCGTAGGCTTGGGTGGTGGGAATGGAGCTCTCCTCATATGCTTGTGCGGTGGGTATGTAGCTCTCTTGTACAACATAATCAGTTTGTTTCCCAAGCCCTTCATTGAATTGGGAGAATTGGGACTGTGGTCCAAAATTTGTGGGACTCCCCTGTCGAGGTATTTGTTTCCCCCTTGCTTCGAAGTTGTATAGACTATATTGGTAATCCCAATTGTGTTTTTACAGAACCAACTCAGGAGGCAACTGAGTAAGTGCTGAAAACTTGTCTAGTAAAGACTTTGCACTCTCAACCTGTCATGTAAGATAAACACAAACAACAATCAATAACACTAAATATGAATAAATGTAATATTAAGTATTTACTCTAATATAAATAAATTAAAGAAGACTATAATTTTCTACCATTTTAATAAGGTGTTGTTGGTTGTAAATGGCCCGAGGCTTATAACAACTGTCGAGTTCCCTTGCCTATCGAGGTCAGTGGATTTTCTAACGTGTAATTTTCCTATACCAGGCCATGTAATCATCTACTGACACATAATTAGAAATTTCATATTGTTGTCCTTCGAGATGATCCATGTATGCCTCCTAAATCGAAATGTATTCCCCTCTCAAAGCCATGCAATCCTCGACATTAATAAATTTATACTTTTTCTCCTTCCTAAGGTCACCATGGTTTTTGGCGGGTGATGGTATGCCTTGCATGAACCTGAACTGTCTCATCACACGATCCGGTATCTGGTATTCCATAATATCAAAGTGAATCAAGGGGACCCCACCAGATCCCAACAATCTGCCTTCAAAATTAAATCCACTGATATCATCATCCCACATTATGTAAGGCCGCCAAACCACATCCCATGTAGACTTAATATCTAACTCCCCTCGGTAAAATGACAAATGGTGATGGGGATTCTCACGTCTACCAGGGTAACTGTGGGCACCAAAATATGACCATGCTAAAGCCCTAGGTAACCATAGGGATGATTGTGGCCAAGGGTTTGGCCTTCCAATATTTACACGCTCATAGGCCCAAATTTATAACAATGTTACACAACCATTAATGTATTTCACTCCTTTCTTAGTAGTAATATATAAAAACCTGTACAAATATGTTAACACTGCTGCACCCCAAGAGTAAATTACACAATCTTCAGCATTGGCAATAAAAGACATATATCTTGGGTGCACACTATTCCTATTCCTATTCGGGAATAAAATTGCCCTACACAACCACAACATGTAGGCCTTTGTGTGTCGCCCTACAACATCTTTACTTGTATTTTCGGGACAATTATTAAAATATTTGTGTAACCACACTAATGAAATTGCACTGCGCTTTTTTGAACTAAAATATTCACCAGCTAAGATATCTCCAAAACAATCCCTAAAATAATTCAAATTAGTGACAGCAAGGGGACCCGTTAAGGGCTTTCCCACCACCGGTAACCCAAAAATAAAGTGAACATCCTCTAACGTGATTGTTATTTCTCCACAGTTTAAATGAGAAGTATTGGTCTCCGGGCGCCATCTCTCGACGAGGGAAGATATGAGACCGAGGTCAGTTTGGTGTACAATACCTCGAAAACTAAAAACTCCAAATCCATATTTATTTAAAAGGATTTTTTGTTCTTTTGTCAAATTCCACTAATTATATTTTTTATCAGTATATTGACTGGAGCCTAGTTTTCCCCTATCTTTCCCATGATATATGTCATCTGATACATGATCTTGTTGATCATTAAGAACACTTGGATCAATTGGCCCATATTCCCAGCTGCCCATTTTTTACCTAAAAATACAACATCAATCCATTATTAATATTAAGATCTATATAATAATTTGACCCTGCATAAATTGACTGATAATCATAACATGCATGACAAAAACAGGATTAACATGCATGACAAAATAATAATATTAATATGCATGACAAAATAATAATATTAACATGCATGACAAAAACAACAATAAATATTAGTATTTATATTATAAACCATAATATAACATGCATGAAAAACTAATAATAATAACATGCATGACCCGAACTAACTGGAGATGCGTGACAAAAACAGCAATAAATATTAAAAACTGACAAAATAAACAGCATAACAAAATAATGAATGTTAACAGTAGGTATCTAGTTTTATTTTATTGGCATTATGAAAATAACAATAAAATAAAAAATGTTACAAACTGAACAATAACAATAATATCTTACAAATAACAATATCTTACAAATAATTTTGTGTCTTCAAAATGGGTGTATGTCCTCCAGCCAGTTCAACTATTTTCGCCAATTTTCTCCTCTCTTCCTCTCTCTATGATTTTTCTCTTGCTGAATGTTACTGAAGAGATATTTTGCTGAATGTTACTGAACTTTGGAAATATTCATCTCCTTGGAGATGGTTAAATAAGGTCTTCTAAGCCGGTACAAGCTCTTTTTTTCGGACAAAATTCAAACTCAAACTCAGCTTTTTAGTTTTCCAATGTCAACTTTTCAGCTTTTTACCTTTTCAATGATGCATGTGTTCTTTCCCGATGTGATGTGGCAGAAAGATTACTCAAAGAAGCTAAAGCTTGTTCCAGTCGGTATTAAATATATTATAATAATATATTATACTTTATAATTATATTATAATCCCAGCCGTGATAGCTTGGTCCGGTCGATATTAAATATATTATAATAATATATTATAATAATATATTATACTAATATATTATAAATATTATAGTATTATTATAATTATATTATAATCCCAGCTGTGACAGCTTGGTCCGGTCGGTATTAAATGAATTATAATAATATATTATAATAATAATATGTCACCAATGATACTTTTGGTCCTAAATTAAGATTAAATGAATTATAATAATATATTATAATTATAATAATAATATGCCAGCCGTGACAGCTTGGTCCGGTTGGTATTAAATGAATTATAATAATATATTATAATTATAATAATAATATTTATCAATTGGCCCAGCCGTGACAGCTTGTTCCGGCTAACAATAAAAAATTTAAAAAAATACTTTTTAGCACCACACCAGATTCGAACTCACAACCTCACGCTTTAAACCCACATCATATGACCACCCGAGCACCATGGGCCTAACTCTTCCTTACTCTCTCGGATTATGTTTTATATTAAAACTATACAATTCCCCCCAGACATATATTATTATTATTATTCTATTATTATAATTATTATTTTATTATACATACAAAACCGCTACATATTGCAGCGACTCTTCAACTTTTTATTATTTTATTAATAATATTTTTGCAATATTTTATTGTTTTGCACCAGACAGTGTATACATATATTGTGTATACCAACGTGGTCAAACATAATAATGACCACGTCATATCATGTACACTATGGGAATGGGAAAAGCTGACATTGGGAATGGGTAAAGTAAATAAGTTTGATGTAGCATTAGCCGCTAAAAGCTATACCGGCTGGTCTTTTTGCCCTTTAATATGCCCTTGCAAGCTGCTATTTTCTCAAGTTGTCTTTCTATCCTTCCTTTCTCACATCTCCTGCAGTTTGGTTTCAACTGGTTGCCCACTTTCACTTCCCAAGTTCAAGTTGAAGTTCTGATCGAGCAAATTCATCACTATTATTCAAAAGTAAGTTTTTCAAAATGGCATATAATATCCATAAGAAAGTATTTCAATCTACTTCTTCAGATTTTGTTGCAAGTTTAAATTGTGAAAATACATCTGAGTTTGTCAGTGAAGTTGAAAGTAGTAAATTTGAAATTGTCTCATACGTTGGTCAATTATTTTGTAAGTTGGAAGAGGTTGAAAAATTTTATAGATCATATGCTCGTAAAAATGGATTTGAGATTAGAATTGCAACTAGTCATAAACATGCTAATACGAATGATATCAGATCTAGGATGTATAGTAAAAAATCCGGTACACCAATTGTTGGCAAGAGTTTACCTGATGATGAAGATGGTAGTAATAAAATAACTAGACAGAGAGACTCTATAGGACGAACATTGTGCAAAGCTGGAATATATGTTGTCCACAATAAGAAAGAAGACAATTACCGTATTTCTACTATTGTCTTAGAGCACGATCATCACTTAGTGACCCCCACCAAAGTAGATTTGATAGAGACACACAGAAATATTACTCCTGTTGCAAGAAAATTAATTGACACTTTAAATAAGTCTGGTATTGGTCCTAGTAAGATGATGAATGTTTTGAGCACAATGGGAGATGGGTTGCAAAATGTTCCTTTCTCTAATGTCAATGTTGAGAATGTGGTGCGAGATTTAAGGCGTGATTCTGCAGATGAAAATGATGCACAAGCTACTGTCAATTATTTGAAAAAACTTACATCCGGAAGTGCAAGTAAATTTTTTTCCAAGTGAAACCCGGTGAAAACAACCGCATAGCTTGTATTTTGTGGGTTGACGCCCGATCAAGGTTTATGTATCAACGGTTCAGAGACGTTGTGACATTTGATAGTATATAGTATAAGCATGCACATATAGAATATTATATTCTACCTGAATTAATTATAGACTTTATTCTAGTTTGGTTCACTAGAGCCACCAAGTGAACCAAGAGGTCAAACCTAGAGTGCAAGAATTAAATTTAAATATAACTATTACATTTAAATTCCAGGCTCCATTACAAATGGGTCTTCAAGCGCTCTGCGCTCCTTGATCACTAATTTTTTCAAAATTAATTCTAACTATTACTATTACAAAACTATTTAAAATAAATAGAAACCTTGATCAGCAGTCAAGGGAAAATACATAGGAGGAGGATAGAATTTACATTAAGAAAAAATTAGAGAAGATGAGGTACGCAAACCCTATATATTTAATAAAACTCATGCATTCATGAATTCAACTAAAATAAAATTCAATCACATTGGTCAATAGTCCATAATCAATCCCATTTATTATCATACACATCACCATATACATCAATAAATAACATTCTTCTCATGAATAATAAACATTCAATATATATATTGATATCATTTAATGAGGTTAGCATAAAATCTAATTTTGAATCAAAATAAACTCCTTTATTTTAATTCAATTTAAATCAAAATAAACCTCTTTTATTTTAATTTATTCAATTTTGAATAAAATAAACTATTTTATTTTAATCAAATTCTTTAATCAAAATAAACTTATTTATTTTAATTAATTATGGAATCCAATTCCAAGTAAAAAAATCATTTATTAAAGGAAACACAGATTCTCTTTCATATTCACAAATAAACTCCTTTATTTTGAATAATATAAAATCTTATTCCATATCTAAATAAACTCATTTATTTAAGGAAATGCAGATTCTCTTTCCTATTCATAAATAAAATCCTTTATTTTGAATAATATGAAATCTTATTTCATATCTAAATAAACTCCTTTATTTAAAGAAACATGGAATCTAATTTCAACTCTAATTAGTTATCATGGAATCCAATTCTAACTCTAATTAGTTAGCATGAAATCCAATTTTAAAATTAAAATAAACTTTTTATTTTAAGATTAACATAAACTTTTATTTTAATTATAAAATAATTAAAAATATTATATATATATATATATATAGTCCGGATCCAGTCCGGGATCCCGGACTCTATTAAAATACACCTTTTTTTTTTTTTTTTTGAAACAACTAAAAAAAAAAAAAATTATGGAATTGGAATTTTTACATAATACAAGTGTTTTTGGGCGTGATTTGGATGCCTATACCAAAACATTTTTGTACAAATCTGGCGGACTCATACATACATTGGTTGGTATAGGTATTAAAACACACCAAAAACATCAGATTAGAAAAATTTCGATTCCATAATTTATTTATTTTTAGTTGTTTCAAAAAAAAAAAAAAAAAAAAAAAAAAATTTGGGTCCTGATTTTAGGACCAATCGGTCCTGATCGATCCTCATTCTATATATATATATATATATATATATATATATATATATATTAATGTGATCAAATGTTCCTGCATGTTTGTGGCCCCAAACTATTTATTCCTTTGCACGTGGATCAATATATAAGTATGGTAATCAAATGCTTTATATACTAACTAACTAACTATATATATATATATATATATATATATATATATATATATATATATAATAAACTAATTCCATGAAGAATGAAACATGTCCAGGAACAGTAAAAACACGGATCAGTGCAACAGGCCACGTGAATGGATTTTTTTTTATACAACAAATTATACCTAATTAAATTGTTCTAAACACATATCAATATACATATTAAATTAAAATAATTAATAATTCGCATAAAGGTTTGGCTATGATACCACTGTTAGGTTTGTAAGATTCATGAACGCAATCAAATTGCACAAAATAAGTAAAAACGTGATAAAATAGAGTTTTAAAATTTTACAAACCATATACCCGGATCATCCTTTATGCACAATTATTAATTAAACAAAAAAATAAAGAATAAGAATCATACCCTTGAATATTCGAGCTTCCTCAGGTACAAGTTCACCTCCAAACATTTTTGCGTTCAACTTGAATCCACCGAGTTTGGTTCCTTCCTTTTATCAATATTAGCCACCCAAGTGTTTGGCCTCTAGAGGTGATCCGCCAAGGAAGAAGAAAGATTCAAGAAGATGGGTATTTGACAAAACCCTAGTTTTTCTATCTCTAGTAGAAAATGGTGTACTCTCCCAACTATTAGAATTAAGTCTGTTGTGAAAAAGTCAACAACCTCACTCATAATAAGACTTCTCTTATTTTTGGATGTAGGCAACCCTCTTTAACAATTAAAGAATTAGGTTTTATTTTAATTAATTAAACTCCTTTAATTAATTAAACTCTTTTAATTAATTAGCCTCCTAATCTTATTAGGATATATGAGAGTACTTTTATTAATTATTTCCAAACTCTTTTAGAAATTAAATAATAATAGTAATAATAATAATAAGACTCTTCTTATTAATTTATATTTAATATTTCCAAATATTAAATAATAAATATTAAGCTATTTAATTTATTCTATCACCATAGATTAAATTAAATATACTAAACTTATTATTATGATTATGCCATTAACTTCTTAAATAATTATTCTTTCTTTTTATGTGTGACTCTTTAGGTTCTCCATATTAAACTAATTGTGAATAAATTAATTAGAACAATTCTAATCTTATTTAAATAAATAAATTAACCTATTAATTTATTTAAATAAATAATATTTATTCTACAATAGAGATAAGCCTCCCTAGCGATTAACGATTTTCTAGATAATATAGATTTCAACATTAATCATAAAAAAACTTTTGAGTAAATAGTTACCTTACAATTCAATCCTTCCACCATATAATGTCTCAATTAAATATAAGACATGAAATTACTATCAAGTCTTATTTTATTAAATTATATGTATTTCGATCCTTAAATGCACAAGTCCAAATAATGAAAATTAGAAACTCCTTTCTAATTTCATTCTGCCTTGGTCAAGGACTACTCGGTTGTCATTTATCGAATCACATAGGACATTTCTCTTCTTTTATTAAAAGCGGTAAATTCTTTATTGATCATACATTATCTCCATGTATAACTTATTATACCCAAGCATACCCTTTGATATACCCTAAGGGTCTTAAGGAATAAGTCAAAGTATAACTCATCATACACAAGATACTATGATGATCTCAAGTCCAAGGATCACTTGTACTACTATCACTACAGAAATTTCTATTAACAAGCAAGTAAAACTCCATTAGGTATTCCTTAGTGAGCCATGTTCAGTGAACTTATTCTCTAATAAGCACTTACATACTTGTTTTAGTGTCTCCACACAAATGATCATGAGATCAATCATCCTCATCCAATGAGCAAACAACGTATGTACCAATCTATCCGGATTCACTAATCCCCAATTTAGTAATCTAATGATTGGAAACTATTTTAGTTTTAATTTTTCTAAGAATTTAGATCTCATTAGAATCATCATCATCATTATTCTAAAAGCATTGCTTAAAATTATGGGTTTATCACATATTATAAAACAGCATCATGTAGATAATTAAAAGCATTTAATAAATTAATACTTTTTATTAATAAATGAATAAGATTGTTATAAAGTATATGCTTTATCATCAAACATGATTGGCTTGTGTGCATACTACTTTCAGTTTCGTATATTCTTTCATACTTGTATGAGATATCATTTCTTTTGTACTCGTCATGAAATATCATTTTCTTTCATATTTTCCTTTTATGGGTACTATTCATACTGGAGTACTATTTATCTAGGGTACTATTCATTCGGGGTAGTTTGCATGGCGGGATACTATTCATTCGGGGTACTTTGCATAACAGGGTACTATTCATGGCATATTATTCACGACAAAATTAGTTTCTTTTCTATCCAAATTATATTTGATATATGAATCTTATTCTTAAATTTGAATCCACGTTTTGAACATCATGTTGCTCATTTGGATATTCTTGAACTCTGAATAAATTAAATTATAAATCTCTAATATTTATCCTTGATCTCACTTGATTCATTCTTTATATCATTGTTATAATTCTCAAACATAAATTATGGTTAAAGTTATCTTTGGCCCGTAGTGTAAAGATGAACTGTTGATAAGTATGATTATGACCAGGAATTGTGTATTGGTATAATCATGACCGGAATTGTGTATTGGTATAATCATGACTATTGGTTTTACAATTTTATATCTTTGGCCCGTAGTGCAAATATGGACTGTTGATTATTGGTTTTGCAGTTGTATATCTTTAGTCCGTAGTGCAAAGATGGAATGTTGATTATTGGTTTTACAGTTGTATATCTTTGGCCCGTAGTGCAAAGATGGACTATTGATTATTGGTTTTACAGTTGTATGTCTTTGGCCCGTAGTGCAAAAATGGACTGTTGATTATTGATTTTATAGTTGTATGTCTTTGGCCATAGTGCAAAGATAGACTGTTGATCATTGGTTTTATAATTGAACATCTTTGGCCCGTAGTGCAAAGATAGACAATTAATTGGTATGATCATGACCATTGAATATCTTTGGCCCGTAGTGCAAAGATAGACAATTGATTAGCATGATCATGACCACTGTTGTTATATTTGAATTTTTTGGTGTAAAGTGTAAAGACAATATGATTACTCAGTATATTAGCCTTTGTGGCAAGGACATTGAGTGAAAGTTCTATTAAGCCTTGGTGGCAAGAAGAAACTGTTGATTTATATTATTATAAACATGAATTATGAATTTAACTATAATCTTTGGTGGTTCAGGTGAAAACAGGTGATGAAAGTTCTTTTTATCTTGGTTACAACAAAGAACTATTGATGGGTATTACAAGAATGAAATATTAATGATGGACTTTTAATATGGAGGAAATAGTAGACATTATGTTCTACTTGACTCTTCTAATGGATTGTTGATTCCGCTGCAATTATGGTTGAAAACTTTTATCATCTACCATATGTTCTAAATATCTGATTTATTATTGATGAAGGCTATTGATAATTTAATT
Source organism: Panax ginseng (assembly GCA_020205605.1). Lineage (NCBI taxonomy): Eukaryota > Viridiplantae > Streptophyta > Magnoliopsida > Apiales > Araliaceae > Panax > Panax ginseng. The sequence continues at coordinate 55,365,152 of CM035131.1, read as the reverse complement.
ATCTTAGTCATGATATTCTTTATTGGGCTATTTGTGCACACCCTTTTGCTTCACAATTCTTTTCAGGTAATAAGAGTGTAGTTGGGTCGAGCGGGGATAATAAGGGATTAGAGTGATGGTCTGTGACTGTTGAAACTTCTCAATACATTATAAAATAGTGTGACAATATATAATTGCATTGAGGACTTAAACTGTGTGTGTCGTATTTTATACGTTATTTAATAATTGATTTTGGTGAACAGCAATAGGGTGAGGAGAACCTAACTTTGAAAGCGTCAAAAATGCACCCCATTAGAATGAGGAGGACATAATTGAACTAAGAGCTTAAAGGGTGTGTTTCCATTATCATACATGATTTCTAACCACATACAAACTCATGTTATCATAAGATATGGTTGTGCACATCCACTTACTGACTATATCTATGAGCATTATCTATATAATCTTGGGGTATGGTTGGAATATAATCCTCAGTTTGAGACAATGGAGATAATTATATGGCAAGAAGATACACATCATTAGAATGAACATGATAGTAATCTTCTCGTTCTTCTTTGGGGTCTATGGGGTCAACCAATGTTAATTCTCAAGTCCTATGATATTTATTATAACTTAGATGCATTACCTCCCATGTATGAAGGCTTCCTTGAGCATTTTTCAAAGATTTTAATTCCTAAAATAGTTATTAACTGTACCTTTATGTAAAGTATCATTGGTTTGGAGCGTGAGTACTATTATCTGTATTGAAACTCAAAGCTTATGTGTTATCATATTTTACACGATAGTTTAATAGTTGTATAAATGAAATTTATATTTGAATTATGTACCATGTATTTGGCAACTCAGAATAGTTGTGTGGACCTATTTTGGGGACGTCACAGCTTTAGTAAAATTAGCGACTTATCAGAAAAGAGTGGCCCGTCACTACAACAAAGGGGTTAAACTCAGAAGGTTTGACATAGGAAATATGGTCCTTCGGGAAGTAGAGGCTTCAGCGGCTCAGAATCTTGGGAAGCTAATGCCAAATTGGGAGGGACCATATGAGGTTATAGAAGTACCGAAACTGGGCACTTATCGGCTTTGGGCACTGGATGGAACAGAGATCAAGAACACATGGCATGCAGGCAGACTCCGAAAGAATTATTAGTAGTAAGACATGATTAGGTAGATTATTTGTGTAACTCTTTAAAACATTATTAAATAAAATGGGTATTTATTTAGCTCTTTAACGAATAAGTGTTATTTCCAGCATTTGATTTTTTAATATATGTGGTCCTTCACAACGAAGAGGATTATTTGGTGTTTAGTGAAATCTGTTCAACCCTTAGGGATGAATAGGATTATTTGGTGTTCGGGGGAATCTGTGAATCTGTTCAACCCTTAGGGGTGAACAAGATTATTTGGTGATCGGTGGAATCTGTTCGATCCTAAGGGGTGAACAGGATTATTTGGCGTTCAATAGAATCTGTTCGACCCTTAGGGGTGAACATAATTATTTGGTGTTTTGTAGAATTTGTTCGACCTTTAGGAGGTGAACAAGATTATTTGATGGAATTTGTTTGATGGAAGAGAAGTGTTGAGTTCGGTCCTTTGGACGAATCTTTCTTATTTATTTTGAGTGAATGTTTGTCTATTGATTTTATTTAAATTGCAAGAAAGCTACGAAAATTTTTTGTCGCGAAAGGTAAATGATGTATTCATTAAAATCAACTAGAACGTAGAAGTAATTACAGATTTACATCAGACAACATTACTATAAAACTATGGTGGTGAAAGGTCATTTGCTGGGTTGTCTTCAGAGGTGTTTTCATCCTCGTCGTCGCAAGATTCAAGAAGCAAAGGGTTCAGGGCGACAATTGCAAGTTTGGCTTTCTCTTTGCTTCGGGCTGCTTCATAGAGTTCAGCTTACATTTGTACGATTTCATTGTTAAGTTCGGGAGATTTTCGATATTCACTTCGGATCTAATTTCGCAGTTCTTCAGTTAAGGGCGGGACGAGGGCTTTGAGATCTCGGAGTTCTTTTTCCAGAATGGCGTGAAATTGGAGGTGTGCTTGCTCTTTCTTCATTATGTGGAGGGATTGTCGGGTGAGTATTTGGTTGTTCTGCTTCAACACCTTATTTGCTTCGCCAATTGTTCTTTCAATTTGGTATTATCAGATTTGAGGCCTTCGTAGTAGAATGCAATGTTGTCGTGTAGACCCTTCTTCTTAGCCAGGGTAGCCTTTAAGAGCTTGTTCTCTTTTTGGGTGGCTTTTTTTTCGGCCTTAATATCTTGGTATCTCTAAGAAATTCGTCCGGAGATTCCGGCTGGTTGCAAGTATTTGATAGTTAATATTAAAGGTTAATCAAGAAAGAGGATGTTTACTGAGATTTCCTATTAAAGGCAACTTACCCGGGCTTGATGCATCATGTCGGCCATGACAAGCTCGGTAGTGGTTATATCACCAAAGTGGTGATAATCAGATGGAAGTACGAAGTGATTAAATAGGTCGATAGGGAACTTTTTATTACCCTCCGACCATAAGGTTGGGGAGCGGATAACTTCAGGTGAATGGATGGAGGATTGTTATTTGGGAGGTGAAGTTGAATGTTCGGAAGAACTTGTGGTGTGGGCCTTTTTTAAAGACCCCATGTTGATGTCGACGGTTTCTTTTCGTTTTCTGATTAGTTGGGGAACGGGGTCAACAGGTTCGTCAAGATCGATTGGAATGCTCTTATGTTGTCTGGCTTCGGTCAAGGGGATCCTTAGTTCTTTAGTTGAGAGAGGGGTGGCCTTCGCACGTTTCTTCTTGATCCGAAGGATTTCTGTCCTTTCAAAGGTCGGCATATCAAGAAGGCTTTCTGAAAGTATAGGGGCTGAAGTGTTTTTTGGTTTTTTAACCACCCTCCTTTTAAGAAGAGAGGTGGTCGGCTCTTCGGTGGTATTCGTGGTAACAACGGCTTTGCTAGTTGAGGGGTCGGCAGACTCCTCGGTTAGTTTGCCGGAGAGGAATTATTCAAGGTCTTTCCTCTCGGATGAGGTTGGTTTGATAAGGGATATTGCACCAAAAGAATATGTTAGTTCCCAGTAGGCACAATAGATCTAGAAGGGGGAGTTGAATAGATCCTTTTATTTTCAAAATACTTTTTGTCTTTTAAGTTGTATTGCTCATTAAGTAGCAGATGACAAACATAAGAATCTTTTCAAGCACAGCGGAATATGTAAAAGATCCCCTTCATTGATATATTCATAATCGTGCATACATTGTTCATAGAGTTAGTTCAGTGGTAAGCAGTTAAAACATTCATAGCAGTTATAGCAATTAATGTACATAAAGTAAATGACATAAAGTAAAAGACACAAGGGGTTTTAAGTGGTTCAGAGACTCAAGCTCCTAATCCACTCTTTTGCTTTCAACTAGCAGGATTTCTACTAAGGAAGGGCAGCACCCTGAATCACTAAGATTCCTTTAAGGCTAACAGCCTTGGGACTTCAGTTCACTAAGAACTCTTCAAGGCCAGTAGCCTTGGAACTCCTCTAGTTCCCTAGGAACTCTTCAAGCCCAGCAGGCTTGGAACTTTATTTAGTCCCTCCAGACAAGGACCCCTCAAACCCTGGCTTCTTGTTGTGGGTTGTTTGTTTATTTGTTGGAGTTGGTGCTGAGCTGCTAAGTTGTCTATAAGCTCTGAACATCTTCTGTACTTAGCAGCTTGGCTTGATCATCCTTGAAGTGCAGTTAAGTGTTGCATAATGCTCAGCTTCTTCAGTTACTCAACCCCTTCTGATGATCCCTTGATGAACGACCTTGAAGATCATTATTCTTGATACTTGATGGCTGCACATGATGGGTTTCTAAGATGACTGTGAACTCTTCTGCTAGGTACTTAGAAACTTTCTCATGCTTGACACCAAGATGGCGTTGGTGATCTTCATTCTTGATACTTGATGCCTTCTCATGATGGACTTGCTAAGATGACTGTGCGCTCTTTTCTATGGTACTTAGAGTCTTCCCATGATGGACATTAAGATGACATTGATGCTCTTCTTTCTCTCGGCAGTTCAGAACACTCTTCTTGTAGTAGAACTCTCACTTCTACATTGTAGAACTCTCACTTCTACTTCTTTCTTTTTTTGTCTCTGAGTGTTCTTGGTGGATCGTAGAGTGAGTCTTCAGACCTTCATTAGTCACTCACTATTTACGTTGGTTAGATCAGTTCACCATCTCTCCAAACTCGGCAACAGCAACCCATGATCTTTGAAGCTCTTGCTGATTTATACTCCTTCCCAATCCTTCCGTTGGAAAGTAGCCGTTGAAAGCTATTCAAATATCTTCACAGATCTCGAGTTGGCTGAGGTAGACTGCAGATGTGACATGTCATACTTTTTTGACACTGCAGTCTACTATTTAACCTACCCCGTCAGAGATGTCACTTTAATATCTTGGGCAGGTCGAAGACTTTATTTCCTCCTTCTGATTTCTCGATCAGAGGTTGTCCTTTTGCATCGATGCTCTCAATAAGCTCTTGTCCAAATATTACCCTTCAGATTGAACCGTTGCCAATGCTTCAGTCTTCAGATATTCGAACTCTACGATTCTGATGCATGTCTTCATGGACCTGATCGTAGTGTCTTGTTGACTGGTAGAGACAACACTACGATCTTGAAGAGTATTGATTGGATCTTCAATATAGAACACCTCTTCCTTCTCTTGTGCAGTGCTTCATCACTTCTGTTTGCCTCGACTGTTCTCAAATATTGATGGCTTGACTTCTTGCTCTGGCCCCTTCTGAATAACAAGACACTTCTGATTTGTGGCGTGTCCAGCTAGCTTTCTCCTTGTGATCTCTCGTTCACTTATCATCAATGTACTGACCCAATGCTTAATCACTTTAGCCTTGTTATTCAGAGGCTGACCAGCATCTTTGTGTATACTCCATCAGTTTCTTCTTTGTTTGGCAAACACTACGATTCTGGTTACTTTCAAGATCGTTGTCATCCTTCTTCTTGACAGCTACTGCATATGCTGACTTTCCTTAGTCAACTACTGAAGTCTTCTTATGATCATCTTGTGGAAGACTTTACCTTGAATAGCTTCTCAACTCAATCTAGATGCTGATTGAGTTGATGCTTAGATCTTCTATTATCTTGCATGCTATTCATTGAGTGCTCTCTGGTTTCCTTCAGGTGGGACGTATCTATGCAGTGCCAACCAGAGGCTTCATTCCTTTGGATATTCTGGGAGTGCTCATTCATTGAGAATCATATTTGCTTTATAATTCTGCCTTGGCATTGTGAGCACATCTGTTGAGGTCTTAGTTACAGACTTTCTACGATTCACTTTGGTTATCGCGGACACTCACGACTCGAGATCGATCTTGACACTCTACGATTTCTGTCGTTGTGCTTGTTGTCTTCATATGATCTTGCTCGACTACGATCTCTGCCTCTGGTATGATTAGTAGACTCTACGACTCTAAGTGTAGTCTACGATTCTTGACTTGACTTTGGCAGATACTCGGTCGGCTCGTAGGCAGGCTGTCTCTACGATTCTGAACATGACTTCCTCAGTAGACTACGGCTCCGAGGAAGCTTTACACTACGATCCTTCCTCGTCTCTCCTGGCAGTCTACGAACTCCGAGATCTACTATCTTGCAGACTACGATTCTGCCTTGATAGCTCTCGAGTTATCCTTGACTCTCCGGCGGATCACGATTTCAGTGCGATTAGCTCGACGATCGAGATGAGCCTATCTATTACATCATAAGATCAACCTAACATGCTTGATCTTTCTATATTTATAGTCCTTATACATCATTTCTTTTTAAAGACTTTACAAAGCTGTTTTGCTTATGTAGGATCAACTTAACACATTTGATCAATTCATTCTAAGTCCTTGTACATATGTTTCTATTATCTATCAAAGGACTTTACAGCTTTTCTTAATGCAAGCATACTTACATATTCATTCATATATATATATATATATATATCATAACCAAATCATATGTAAATAGGAATATCATTCACATGCTTATTCCTGATAATCTCCCCCTATTTGATTATGATAAAAATAATAAGTGCATATGCATGTTATGAATGAATCTTATATACAGTGAGCAGCTTTATTTCTAAAACAGATAATCATGAATGTTATTTATAATGATGTGGAATTTAATACACTGAAATTTTACATCGTGGATCCAGAACATACCTAACTAGTTAGAGATGTACCTCTTTGGTTCCATGTATGCTTCCAAGATGTCTGTTGATCAGCTATTCATCTGTTTGATTCCTTTGCTCCTAGCCCTGGGATGTGGAGCTATTCATTTCTTCTTCTTCTAGTTCTGGCTCTGGCTCCCCCTCAGCCTTAGGCTCATCATCCTTTGGCTCCCCCTTAGATGATGATTCAGCTCCCCCTAGTGTTGTCTTCTTCTTTTCTTTCCTTTTTCTCTCCTTGCTCTTTCTAGAGTGCCTCTTATTCTTCCCGATTCAGCTCCCCCTAGTGTTGTCTTCTTCTTTTCTTTCCTTTTTCTCTCCTTGCTCTTTCTAGAGTGCCTCTTATTCTTCCCCTTTTCTATGCCTCTTTTTCTCCCCCTTTTTGTCATTAATCATTTGGGAGAGCTGCTCCATGTTAGACATAAGCTGCTCCATCAGGTATGAGGAGTTAGAAACTTCACACTTGAGGTCTTGTTGTCCTAGCTCAAGTTGCACTGAGAAAGACTGATTCATCTTATCAATCTTGTCAGAGAGGACTTGGAGTTGTTCTTCATTTGCCTTCTTCGCTTGTAGTGCATCTGCCTTCTGATCATTCATGGCCTTCAGATAGATGTGATCTATTTCTCTGATTTTGAGAGATACATCAGCCATCTTTGCTTGGAGTCTCTCTTGAACTGAGTTATCTTCTGTTGTTGTCAGCTTCTTTGACTCTTCAGTGAATAGAGATATTTTCTCAATCAGTTCATCAAAATTTTTCATCAGCTCCTTCTCCACAGATATTTGATTATCAGGTTGGGCAGCCCCTTGTTGAGCATCAGATTGGACTCTACGATCTGTTTCCTTGGACAGATTTTCGAAGGTGTTGAAAATCTGAAGAATCGTTGAGTTCCAATCACTGGTTGAGGATGAAGGAATGTCTGTCAGTAATGCTTAAGCAGATGGAAGCTTCTTATTTTGTACTTGGATACCATCAGTAGTAGAGTGAACTGACTCTACGATTATTTCCTTGGTCATGATCCTTCTTCCTTTTGAGTCCATCCTACGATCGTAGGGGATATAGTGGTTGCCGGTATGTCTGTAGACCTTGTAGTGAGGTTGGTTTGTGATCATCATTGTGGCAAAACTCTTCACTCTTGGGAAGTTTTGTGCCACCAGCTCCATGCTTGGAAAATAAGAGTAGCACCAGCTGAAGTAACTTGCATCCTTTTTAGTATGTGCCTTTAGCCAAGGCATCCATTGGAAGAACCATCTCATTAGCAAGTCATCAGGATTGTAGAGGATGGTCGTGCAGTCTAGCTCCATGTTGTTCCAGTTTTTGAATATATCTTGTGCAGTCATCCTTACAACTTTGAGATGTTCGTTTCCATATTTTACCCATCTTTCAGCTGGGAGTTCTCCTGGTTCATTAAGGACTTCTACCATAATTCTTCTACTGATTCTTGTAGGAGAGAGGATTGGATAGTCTGCTGGATCCTCTGATTCCTGATTTGCAGAGTTGAAATCATTCTCCATTTCTTCTCTTTCGGAGCCTGAAACATTTTGATCGTTTCCATCAATGAATCCTTTTTGCTGCATTTCATTTCCAAAACCTTCTTCAGCAAGATCTTCCTCTGATTCATCTTCTTCATCACTGGTTCCATCCTCAGCACTTACTTCCTGTGATACAGACTCATCATCACTTAATTCAATGACAGCATTAGAGTGATCATTTTTCCTTTTGGAGGCAATTTGAGCAAGTAATCTGTAGCTCTTTCTTCTTGTTGGAAGTAAAACTATAGGAGTTTCAGACTCCTCTTCTACGTCAGACTCTGAAGCTTCTGCATCATCAGACAGACTTTCTTGACGTTTAGCAATAGTGGGGGCATTTCCTTCTTCATCAGAATCAGCATCATTTGATCCATCATCTGGGCTAGTTGGAGCATTTGCATTTGGAGATGCAGTTGGGTCAACTTGTATTTTATCTTTATCATCAGAGTGAATGCTCTGGGGGCTTGTGCATTCTTCTTCATCAGCAGATGCTGCATTTTCTTCCATTAATCCAAATTTCACCTTCACCACTTGGATTTGGTCCGTGGGGGCTCGACCTTGGGATTATCGATTGCCTTCTCTTCTTACGACTCTCACGTCCTTTTCTTCGTCGGACATACTTTCTTGGTAAGTTGAGATCGGACTATTTACCATCTTAGCTTTCTTGCTAGATGGCCCTTGAAGTAATCTGTTATTTTCTCCTCTTAGTGTCTCTCTGCAGCTTGAGACCTTTTCATCTTCAACCTTGTCTTCTCGTGGATAGACTTCTTGGAGGAGCCCCGCTTTTCCTCACACCTTTGGATTTATGTCCATTTGGTGTGGTTCTTTGTTGGTCTGAGGTCATCGGACTCGAGAGCTTTTACCTCTTTTGCCTTCCTCTTCTTTGTAGAGGCCTTACTCCTTCGCTCCCAGCTTGTCGACCTCTTCCTGCTCTCCTTTGGGTTTTCTTCCAATTCACAAACAATTGTGGAGACATTACTTTGTGAACATTCGAGGTTCTCCTCATCATCCTTGATTTTGTTTCCCAATTTCTTCTTGAAAGACAATGCTCAAGAGAGTCTTCCATGAAACACTTTTGTAAGTGGTTTTTACGTGACTTCTTCAATTCACCTTTTTCTACCCATTTGGATATTTGATCAAGCGGATAACTCCAAAGTTAATTCGCTTTCTTCAAGACTATAGCAGACATGATCTTTAACTGTTGATCAAGCACCGTGTCGTGTGCAGTGTCCTTGCATAGTATGCATTTTCCCACTATTTCATCAAGGAACTCGAATTCCTCAGGGAACTCCTTTTTCTTCATATCCTTTAGACTGGGGTTTCTTTGGTACCCCATAATCTCCTTTGCTTGCTCAGTGTTGATCTCATTAAGGTTTCTCAGTCCTAGGTCAAGGAAACCTAAGCATTGATTGATATCAGATGATTTCAGCTTAAGAGACTGACCTTTAACCTTGGTTGAAAGGGTTCCGGCATTTATGGATGCATTTGAGTAGAATTCCCTGATCAATTCAGTGTATACTCGAGTGCTAGCCTCAAGACATTCTGAGAATCCAGCTTTCTTCACAAGTTCGAGAATGTCTCAGAACTTCTTTTCGGATTTTTCAAACGACTTGGTTTCGAGCTGAATGCCAGTGATTACCCGCCAATCTTCCATTTGAATAGTTTGAGGAATATGGGTATTTGATTTAGAGGAGTTTATGAGAGATGGTTGATTGTGCTTTGGACAAGGCTCTGGAGGGTTAATTGATTTTGGCTTTTGAGAGGATTCTAGTGTTTGAAAATGGGAGGGATAGAGGTTCGATAGCTTCTGATAACTGTTTGCTAATTTGAATTTTCCTTTATAGCAGTTCCTTCTAACTCTGCATACACTGTGATGTGTCAACCAACCATTGGTTGCACGATGCCCAATAATGAGCTGTAACTCCACCATTAACTCTTTAGTTTAATGTCCCTTTTTGAAACAAACTGGCATCAATGATGTGGATTGACCGTTGACCATTTTGGTTCGTAGAGTAGCATGATAAAAAATGCTATGGACTCTACGTTTTCCTTTGTTGACTCAACGATCATCTTTTGAGATGTCTTTGCGGTGGATGGTTTTGACATTTCTTCTCATGTTGAAACTGCATAGCTCAACCACTGATGTGCTTTATGAAGGCTTGGGCACTTTTCTTCAGCAGGACATCTTTCCAACCAGCATTCGAACTTACCTCCTCACAATCTGAATGGTTAGGCAATTGTCTAATTCTTCCAAGCTCCTCATGAGCTAGAGTATCCTTTGGTATTGCGGTCGTCGAGTCTGCTTCTACGATCGCTGAGGTTGCACTACGATCTTGGAGTTCTCTTCAACCTCTACTCTACGATCGTTGACTGACTTGGTCCTTGAGATGAACTTGATTAAGCAATTCTTCTGGGTTAAGGTAGCTCAAGAAGGGCCAACCTCTTAGAGTGAGCTAAGGGTTAGGTTTGTCCCTGAGGCGCTTTCCAGATGAAATACTTTAGAAGTGATTTGCACTGATATCTCATTTGACCTTTTCTGGTGGTGAGGTCCTCTACTAACTTTAGACAATTGCATTTGCTGTAATCGTGGTGTCCTCCTGCTCTTACACTACGATCAGATGTTTGATCGTAGGCTCTCCACGGTTTTGAGTTGGGTGGCTGAAAGGTTATCAGTAGTACGTTTTGAGACGTTCCTACTGACTATGGATCTTCATTTGGTTCATCAGCCACAAAGTTTTGGGACTCTGTAGGTAGTACACTCCTTCATAGTATATCCCAGTTCTGTTGTTTCTTATCAGATCACTGCTTCCCCATGTTTATACTCCCCATGTTTATACTATCTTCTCAGTGAGGTGTGATTTCGTTTTCTTCATGTGCATTAGGAAGCATCCCTGCATATCTCCTTCTGACTGGAATTACCACTGACAGTCAAATCTATTTACATCGTAGACAAGGATATCTCCAGGACTGATCATTCTACGATCATTTGACAGCACTACAAACGTAGTCTTCTTTTACAGTTTGTACTTGTGGAGTTTTGCTCCCGTAATGAGTTCCTCATGTTTGATGCTCGATGATCCTCTATGGTGAGCTTCGTGAGGATTCTTCTATTATGACATGTTTTGCATGATTGAGCATCGAAGACCCTTTTTCATCTTTGGTTGAATGGCCTGCTTCTATATAAAGATCAGCAGTCATGTGAGCTTTATTCAGATCAGCTCAGCAGGTCTTCAAGGACAGGCTTTGACAAATAGAAGTTTTATCAGACTCATTTCTGAACAGTCTTAAGCCTTCTGCTGGTTAAATCTTCTTGACTAAAGTCTTCTGCTTCAACATTCCTTAGTGTGGCCAGATAGACCAAGTACCTGCAGGTTATGAATTTCTATTTTTGGTACCCATGGTTAGATGGGTCCTGCTAGGTTAGTTTTCTAAACCCCTGTTCCTCATCTATTTGGATAATCATCATATTGATCACCAACAATCATATTCATGCATGTAACTAATTTAGATAATACATTTTGAGATGCATAATGGTGAGTGTGTGTAAGATTTTCTATTTTAATAAAACATTCTTTTTCTTTGATGGTTTCATCATTTGCTAGGTTATGTTCACAGGGTTTAAATATTCAGAGTGAGAATCAACTCTACGATTTATTTGTATCTGGTTGATTCATGGAGGTGATCAGTTTCTACGAATCTTCAAGATACCCTTGTAGAACTGATCATACTCTATGTGTTATTAAACACTTAGAACATAGGTTGTACATACATACTAACCCATCAGCAAAGATTACTTCACATAAAATTAATTTAACCTGTGATGCTCTTATGACCCATTTCAGATTTCTTTCACGATGTCATCTTCAACCTAAAACTTGGATGGAGAGAAAGTTTATAGGCATTTGAGTTTCCACCCTCAGTATACTTTTTCTCTTCACCTTTTTAGGTAGATTATGATTCCTTGAAAGAATACTGTTATAGTTCATAAGGAGGTGCAACATGATGTACACAGTTATACTAGTGAGGAACCGTACCTTTCTACTGTTAGTTCCTTAACAAACATTTAACTTTGACATACTGAGATTAGGCATTGATGTGCATAGTTTCTCATTTGCTCCTGACAGCTTGTTGCTCCAGTTGACCTTCAATCAATCAGTCGTGGTCTTGAGGATGCAAGCTAAGAGAATCTCAACATCTTCAGTTCTTCGACATCCTTGAGTTCACAAGGTTTACATCCAGCTGCTAGTTGGCCAGACACATGTTTGAGAAGTTCTTCTTTCTTCTCTAGATGAGCATTTCTTTGCATGTATGGCCTTTTCATCTTTTCAGCCTGGTGGATGTTTGACTCTTTTCTATTGATGTCTCTAGAGCTTCCTAGCCTAGTCTTCAGACTACAAGATTGACCGCGGGCAAGAATTGGTCTTGTAGATATGACAATCAAGAGCATGAACCAATATGAGCAGCTTCAGGTGTATATACACATTTACCTGTACACAATATTTCCAATGTGTGAGCTCATCTACATATAACAAGTGACTTACTACTAAACTAAGTTTAGAACAATGTTTGTGCCTAGGATCAGGCTCAAAGAGATTAGCTTTTGAATATAGCATGAGAACCTGCTCTGATACCAATTGTTAGTTCCTAGTAGGCACAATAGATCTAGAAGGGGGGGGGTTGAATAGATCCTTTTATTTTCAAAATACTTTTTATCTTTTAAGTTGTATTGCTTATTAAGTAGCAGATGACAAACATAAGAATCTTTTCAAGCACAGCGGAATATGTAAAAGATCCCCTTCATTGATATATTCATAATCGTGCATACATTGTTCGTAGAGTTAGTTCAGTGGTAAGCAGTTAAAACATTCATAGCAGTTATAGCAGTTAATGTACATAAAGTAAATGAAATAAAGTAAAAGACACAATGGGTTTTAAGTGGTTCATAGACTCAAGCTCCTAATCCACTCTTCTGCTTTCAACTAGCAGGATTTCCACTATGGAAGGGCAGCACCCTGAATCACTAAGATTCCTTCAAGGCCGTGACTTTGGGACTTGATTCACTAAGAACTCTTCAAGGCCAGCAGCCTTGGAACTCCTCTAGTTCCCTAAGAACTCTTCAAGCCCAGCAAGCTTGGAACTTTCTTTAGTCCCTCCGAAAAAGACCCCTGAGGCCCTGGTTTCTTGTTGTTGAGTTGTTTGTTTATTTGTTGGAGTTGGTTCTGAGCTGCTAAGATGTCTTTAAGCTCTGAACATCTTCTGTACTTAGCAGCTTGGCTTGATCATCCTTGAAGTGCAGTTGAGTGTTGCATGATGCTCAGCTTCTTCAGTTACTCAACCCCTTCTGATGATCCCTTGATGAACTGCCTTGAAGATCATTCTTCTTGATACTTGATGGTTGTACGTGATGGGTATCTAAGATGACTGTGAACTCTTCTGCTAGGTACTTAGAAACTTTCTCATGCTTAACACCAAGATGGCGTTGGTGATCTTCATTCTTGATACTTAATTCCTTCTCATGATGGACTTGCTAAGATGACGGTGCGCTCTTCTCTATGGTAGTTAGAGTCTTCCCATGATGGACATCAAGATGACATTGATGCTCTTCTTTCTCTCGGTAGTTCAGAACACTCTTCTTGTAGTAGAACTCTTACTTCTACTTCTTTCTTTTTTTGTCTCTGAGTGTTCGTGGTGGATCGTAGAGTGAGTCTTCAGACCTTCATTGGTCACTCACTATTTACGTTGGTTAGATCAGTCCACAATCTCTCCAAACTCGGCAACAGCAACCCACGATCTTTGAAGCTCTTGCTGATTTATACTCCTTCCCAATCCTTCCGTTGGAAAATAGACGTTGAAAGCTATTCAAATATCTTCACAGATCTCGAGTTAACTGAGGTAGACTGCAGATGTGACATGTCATACTTTTCTGACACTACAGTCTACTGTTTCACCTACTCTGTCAGAGATGTCACTTTAATGTCTTGGGCAGGTCGAAGACTTTATTTCCTCCTTCTGATTTCTCGATCAGAGATTGTCCTTTTGTATCGATGCTCTCAATAAGCTCTTGTCCGAATATTACCCTTCAGATTGAACCGTTGCCAATGCTTCAGTCTTCAGCTATTCAAACTCTACGATTCTGATGCATGTCTTCATGGACCTCATCGTAATGTCTTGTTGACTGGTAGAGACAACACAACGATCTTGAAGAGTGTTGATTGGATCTTCAATGTAAAACACCTCTTCCTTCTATTGTGCAGTGCTTCATCACTTCTGTTTTCCTCGACTGTTCTCAAACACTGATGGCTTGACTTCTTGCTCTGGCCCCTTCTGAATAACAAGAACTTCAGATTTGTGGCGTGTCCAGCTAGCTTTCTCCTTGTGATCTCCCGTTCACTTATCATCAATGTACTGACCCAATGCTTAATCACTTTAGCCTTGTTATTCAGAGGTTGACCAGTATCTTTGTGTATACTCCATCAGTTTCTTCTTTGTTTGGCAAACACTACGATTCTGGTTACTTTTAGGATCGTTGTCATCTTTCTTCTTAATAGCTACTGCATATGCTGACTTTCCTTAGTCAGCTACTGAAGTCTTCTTATGATCATCTTGTGGAAGACTTTACCTTGAATAGCTTCTCAACTCAATCTGGATGCTGATTAAGTTGATGCTTAGATCTTCTATTAGCTTGCATACCATTCGTTGAGTGCTCTCTAGTTTCCTTCAGGTGGGACGTATCTATGCAGTGTCAACCAGAGGCTTCATTCCTTTGGATATTCTGGGAGTGCTCATTCGTTGAGAATTGTATTTGCTCTACGATTCTGCCTTGGCATTGTGAGCACATATGTTAAGGTCTTAGTTCTGCACTCTACGATTCAGCTTTGGTTGTGCAGACACTACGACTCCAAGATCAGATATTGACACTCTACGATTTCTGTCGTTGTGCTTGTTGTCTTCATCCGATCTTGCTTTCTACACGATCTCCGCCTCCCAGATGATTAGTAGACTCTCACGACTCGAGTGTAGTCTACGATTCTTGACTTGACTTTGGCGAGATACTCGGTGGCTCAGAAAGGCGTTTGTCTCTACGATTACGAAAATGACTTCCTCGATGAGACTACTTACTCGAGGGAAGCTTTACACTACGATCCTTTCTCGTCTCTCCTGGCAGTCTACGAACTCCGAGATCTACTATCTTGCAGACTACGATTCTGCCTTGATAGCTCTCGAGTTATCCTTGACTCTCCTTGCAGACTACGATTTCTAGTGCAATGCTCGACGATCGGACAAGCCTATCTATTACATCATAAGATCAACCTAACATGCTTGATCTTTCTATATTTATAGTCCCTGTACATCATTTCTTTTTAAGGACTTTACAAAGCTGTTTTGCTTATGTAGGATCAACCTAACACATTTTATCAATTCATTCTAAGTCCTTGTACATATGTTTCTATTATCTATCAAAGGACTTTACAGCTTTTCTTAATGCAAGCATACTTGCATATTCATTCATATATATATATATATATATATATATATATATATATATATATATATCATAATCAAATCATATGTAAATAGGAATATCATTCATATGCTTATTCCTGACAGAATATCTCAGGGCAATGATAGGTAAAACAAATATGATTAAATGAAGTAGGAAGATCAGAACTTACATTGGTGATCGTATAGCCACGCTTATTTGGTTAGGAGGTTGAAGCTCCATTCTTTCATTGGTAATTTCTCGATTAGCGTTGCCATCTTAATCACTCGTTCGGGAGTGGTGTTATCAAAGTCAACGTTCAGGCATTTGTAGGAAGCCCAGTCTGGGAGTTTGGGCATTTCTGGTCCTTTAACGAAAAACCAATCTTTGTGCCACCCTCTGGTGCTTGAAGGGGTATCCATCAGCGGGAGTTTCTCAAGCTTGGAGTGGGGTTTTGGGGGTTGTTTGCTCAGTACCTAGAAACCAGGTTCGTAAGAGTTTCCTAGTTGGTACAAGGTAAAGAAGAATTTGATGGAAGGGGGGACCCCTACTTCATGGCAGAAGGCAATAATATTAATGTAAGAGTTCAACACTAGTTGGGCGAAGCCGATGCCAATAAACTCTAGAAGAGTGATGATGAAAGCGTGAAGAGGCAATCGAACCCCTTTTTCTAGCAGAGTGAGGGGAATGGCAGTCCAGTCGTTGGATTGGTGGTACATTCGGTCTGTGGGTGTGGGCGCTTTGAGGTAATGGCTTTTAGGAATTTGGTAATGCTTTCGGATTACGAGGAGATCTGCTTTGGTGATCTGGGAAGGGGTGTTGGCGTGCAAAAATTATTTCTCGTTGGGGTATTCACGCATCATTTTCTGGAAGTCTATTGGGTGGAGGTGGTGGCTGCACTGATAGATTCGATGGGTATGGCGTTGATAATGGGGCTGGTGATTTCAGATGAGGTGTTTTTTGGATTCTGGGAGGAGGCCATTATTGCCGCTTTGAAGAAAGATAGCTGGAGAGTTGAAGAGAAAGGAATAGTACTTGATTTTGAAATAGGCTAGTGAAACTGTTTGAATTGGGAGAAAAGGGGGTTTATAGTTCTGTCTTTTCAGCTATTACCGAATGACGAGAGGTGGTTCATTAATGAGTGATATGATGGCGCTCGGGGTGGATATGAAAGGTTGGATTATTATGTGTCGTGTGGGCTTTTCAGGTGTTTGGGCTTGATTTTGGTTGTTATTAACTGTTGGGCCTTGTTGGATTACTCTTCCATTAAACATTTTATTTAAGTGAAAGAATGGGGGGCAATGTTAGGTTGTGAAATATTTGGGCCTGAGGTAATACGATGGACTAGGGTCTATATATGGTTATTGACCTATATGGAGATTCGGGTTGAAGGTTGACAAGTTTTAGGGAATTGAGGATTTCTATTTATGTTTGGTTTCTAAATATAAGGAGGAGGTGTTGGGATTTGGATCCACTTTCTTATGTTTGGGAGATTTTATTTGATTTTGTGAAGGAATAGTATTTAATGAGGGACTCCAATCCAATATGGGGAAGGATTACGTGAAGGTGGTGAGACCGTTATAAATACAAGCCTTTTACCCTAATTACGAGGTACACACTTTATTATTTTCTAGCACTAGAGCAATAAGCATCCATTGTTAACCTTATTCAACATGTACTTATTCTCACACCGGAGCTATCCCCTGGCGGCAAAGGCCATCAAGCTTTTGGTGTTTACCTGTTTCTGTGCAGGATTTGACGCGCTTTGGTGATTGAAGCGCGTGGACGGATCTTAAGCGTTAACAAGGATATATATATATATATATATATATATATATATATATATATATATATAGGAAACTAATAAATACACAACGTAAAAATGATATTTTCATATCAAAATCGTCGCTAAAACCGTCGTTATAGATCTTATAGCGACGATTTTCACTGTCGTTATACATCTATAACAACACTTTTAATGTAAAAATATTTTTAAAAAATAAAAATATCAGTTTCCTATATATATCATCCCATCATAACTCGTATAGTCCACAAAACAATGCAACTATAGTTGCAACTTAAAGAACCAAAGTGATACTTTTGCCAATTAAGAAGCCACTATGATTCTTCATGACAACATGAAGGGATAGATAATGCTAACCAGATGAGGCAACTCATGAAGTGAATATTTTAATTCCTTTATGAAGTGCTTCCACCGCAATTTATTTGTAATTTTATTTGTCCAAAATGCCTCCAAAAGCCATGAAATTAAGACACCAAAGACAACTACTAAATTCAAATGCATCCCAAAAAGAGTTTATTTATTTATTTATTATTTTTATATATATAAATAGTCTCTAGGAAAAGTAGTGAGTATAAAGTTTATTTTGGAATAAGTTAATCAATTGAGACGAGATTATATGTGTGTCAGTATTCTATTGACCAATTGACCAACTTACCAAAAAAATAACTTCATGCTAACTAGATCCCTCTCTAGGCAAGGAATCACAAAAATCAAAATTCATGATCATAAATGTCAGCTAACAAAAGGGCATCTCATAGTAAGCTGCATACAAAACCTCCACAGTTTTAACACCACCTTTGTATGTTGTGCTATATATTACAATCTTTTTTCAACCTATACAAAAAAATCCCAGCAGCCATATTTCATCCCCTTAGCATTGCATGCTTAATATAGCTTAAAGTTAAAAACCAAAAGCCTCATTTTCACAGAATTCTTCAAGTTTGGACTGAAAAATAATATGAGGCGGTCCAATGATTTTAGAAGTGGCACTTAAACACAGGTGATCAAAGTAGTGATTTGATCAGCATTGTCAAGGCCGGACATTTTTGTATATTGAGCTACTACTAGTGCTCGCTTGAGCGCCAAAACTTGAAGTTGGCAGTAGGAGTTCTGCTAGTGGGAAGGAGCTTTGGGACGGAACGTTTAGCAAGAGATCCTGATCACAACTTTCATCTGCAAACCGGAAAGAGTCCAGCATAAGAGAGGTACCATCAGGAGGCAATGCAAATAGGCTTTTTGGACTGAAGCAATTGGTGTCATTGTCTTTAAGTTCCTTGTGTTCATAATTGGTCTCGTCATCTTTTACTTCATTTTTTGGGGATCTTCATTATTTCCGTAGTCTTTATAGCCCTGAAAATTGAACATGGAAGTTTTTTAAAAATTATTTCCTTATGTACCATACATATTCAGGATTGAAATAAAATACAAGCAGGGCACAGTCCATAAGATTGTTTATATAATCAAAATTAATGATTACAAGTAGGGTTAAGAAACAAGTTTCTCTTTTAGAATTTACTTTATATTGTAATCTCACCAGAACTTCAGGATTGAATATGTAAATACAAGTATCCCATTAGTGATGCAAATAAGGATAATATGGTGAAAGATGGAGGTAGAAAGAAAGGAAGGGGTGACTTTTGGTCCGTGCTCATTAGTGAAAAAGCTAATGTTCCAATTCATCAAAGACTAGAAAGGAATTTATGTATTTAAGAATGTTGCGAGGATGATAACAATGAAATTAAATGTTTGTCGATCTATCTGACCACAATTCTCTATTTCTCTTTCAATAATGAAAGAAAATTCAACATCCCAAAGAATGGATTTACCTTGGGCCTTGGGCTTTGGGTATGGTATCGAATAAATGCAGGATAAAATAGAAGTGTATATAAATCCAACATACAAAACTATGCGAAAAGAAATTTCACATGATAAACTTAATTACTTTTTAGGTTTGAAGTAAAACTTGATTTACTCCATGCTATGGAAAAGATCGAACTAGAACTGATATGACAGAAACGTTTACGAGTGGCAATTTGTGACATGACACGAGCACGACATATAATAAGAGGGCTAGTGTTGAGTCTAAAAGGTTTCCATGCCATTAACGGTTGACACATTTAATAATAATTTAAATAGGTCGGACACGTATCACTATCGAAACCCATGAGTTTTTGTGAGCTTCTTTTATCTGGCTTGTAATGCTTGAAACCCACAAGTTTTTGTGCGCTTCTTTTATCTGGCTTGCAATGCTTTGTTTTCTCTTTCAATTTAAAGATAGTATTAAAACTTTCCATCTTTGACCATACATCAGCTGCCTTATTATTTAATTTAGTTCCAATAGAAATATGAAACACACTAATCACTATCTAATAATCACCTAAAGAGGACTACAGCTAACCTGGAAAATTTTGAAATTGACCATCACATGATCTTTTTACTTTCACTGATGGAGCAGATGCAATGGTAGCATGTCCTCCTGCAACTAAAGAACACATCCAGTACTACTTTTTACAATTTATGCCCTACAGCCAAAATCAAAAAGTAATTATCTATAAATTGTACATTCATCCAAAATAACGATATTCATGGCATGAAACTTAGTCTTGGTTTAAACCTTCTGTATATTATATTGTTCCACCCAACTGGATGTCTTCAAATTGCAAAGTGCGAGCCTCTTCAAGGTTCTATTGCATTCACTTTTATCCCCCGATGAAGAGAGATCAAAAACCCTTTCTGCCAGAAGTTTCTGGAAAGCGGACAAGTCTTCCTTGAACTGTGGGCTATCAAACATGCTTATAAGGCTGCAGATTTGATAACAAAGAAATGAATATTAGCTTCTCAAAGGATCTTCATATTTAAATATGATAGTAAAAGCACTAGATACAAACCTATCTGGAAGTCCAACAGTATCAATAGAAGGTAAATACTTTACTAATTGCTGCAATTCATCATTTGCTATATGCCTCCCAAACTCCTCAAAGTTTAGAACATCCTGCACCAAATACACACAACTATCATCACAAGTACTCAAGATGCCTTACCCTGAATACATCATGAATCTGATGTTAAGGAGGATCATTCCATAATGCAAGTAATAGGAACCTCAATTGTCACACAATTTGAAAATTCAATTTAATATAGTTCATGACGAGTTAAATACTAAAAAGGAATCTAGATGGTTGCATCAAACATCAAGACTTTGCAAAAAAATTGAGATGATATTTCATACAAAATAGTGAAAAGTTAACATTCATTCAAATACATTTTTCTCGATCTCAGTGAAGGCACAAAAACTCAAGGGGATTTATTTATAACATATGTGGAGAACCTTGTTCCACTACTCAAATAGGCACAAGAAGTGCACTAGCACAATATATGATGAGCACGCGTTTGTATATGTTAATGTCTAAGCACATCTATACTAATATATTGAGCAACACCTCCAAGTTTCATCTGACATCGCTCTATCTTAACTCTTAACACACGGACATATATATATATATATATATATATATATATATATATATATATATATATATATATATATATAGAGATAGAGATAGATCACGCCAACTGCAAGTTTGCAGCAGTCCTGTTGCTTGCACAAATATAAACATGTGCTAACAAATTCATAAGAAACAGAAAAGAAGAAAAACAATCGGAGAAGCATGAGTATATGAACTAGGTGTATCATCTACTATCTTTCATTTTGAAGTGTTTACAATGATAAGACTACAACATGAAATGCATGTGCTTGGAATTTAATCAGCATAAATTGCAGACTTCGAACTTACTTTTAGGTCTATGGAACATATTGGGGAATTATGATTCCCGAGAATCTGTAGTTTTTCTTGCTGGGCCTTCTCTCTAAAATTCCAAAGGACAAATATGTTCGTTAATAGACATAGTATAAGCAAGTACAGTAAAATATTTCAGATTTCTCCACAAAAGTAGGAATTAAAGTTTCCTAAATTAGGTGCTACTTAGTTCCAAAGTTTTATCATTCTCTCTCCAAAGCAATAGCTTATGCAGTTCATTATAGGTTAACTGAAATTATAAATAACAAAAACGTTTTGCGATTTGTGCGACTCTACTGTGTGATTGTCTTTCCCTCCAAACCAAAAATTATGCAGTTCATTATGCTTGTGCAACGTTGTTGCATCTAAAACCATAGATCTTTGTAACCTTATCACAGAATGAAGAATCAATTATAGCATGCTCTATAAAAGGGTTTTGACTTTTCCAGAATCCAGACAAGAAAAGAAAAGTACCTTCTATACTGATCTTGTTCCATTTTCTGACCAGGCTTATTTGTTCTCCCAATTCCGGGGCATGAAACATTGACACCCTTGTTAAAAGTACGCACAGGAAGGGTAGTAAGCTGTGAATAAGCCTCCTTGGCATGAGGCTTATTATCAACTGAAAGGGAGCTAGCTTCAGATTCCTCTTCGCGAGCTATTGAACTTGGATGTCGAATAAGTACACTTCCATGTCCTATCTCAACAGAGACCATTGGAGTGTCGCTCTCAAAGAGCAAATCCTCCTCGGAGGATCCAGAGAAGTACGACTGTTGTTCGTGTAAGATAGTATGTAAATCTTTGGTAAGCTTCTCAACTGAAGATGGCTTTGCGCGACTGACACAGGTCCTCTTCTTTGAGGGTACTGTAGTATCCCATACAATGGATTGAGCTGGGCCTGCATGGATCATTGATAAATCACTTAATGGAGTCAGCATCATTAACAACTATATCATTGTATAAACTTTGATAACATCTTCATATATATAGCCAGCAAGAATTAGGAGCTAGAAATATACAATTAAATAGTAAAGGGATAATAACAACAAAAGAAACAAAGAAAAATATCAAGCAGCACAACAGTAATTGAAACTCTAGAGCTATAAGTAGACATTTGATTGAGGGAAAGCCTATATAAGTACATCATTGATAATACCATTTAATGATGAGTATTATTTACCCGTTGTGACAAAAGTGTTGGTTCTTCAAGGATGTAGAACTACAAAATACAAAAGTGGCTGGCTACCATCAAATCCAAGTTTCTGGGAAGCAGTTTAAAAAAAATTTGAGCTGAATATTGTTTAACCTAATTACTTCTCCGGCTGTTCCAACATTAAAATACTGTGAGTAGTTGGAATCTATTTTGCAGACATCAACAACGTATTATGTACAGGCAATTCACATTAAAACTAGAAAGTGATTTTCCCTTGTTAAATTCAATAAATGACTATATACAAATATTATATCAGTCTCATTGAAAAATAAAAATAAAATCAGGCTCTTCCACTTTGAAGAAAGAGTTAAGATGGTGAAAGTTGAGGATAGTTGGATAAGTATGGATGTTGTAAATTTATAAATCAAATTTAGTGGCCAGCCAACCTGTCAAATCACTCGCACCTGCACTGCCAAGCTGCACACAACTCTCAGAGTTAGATATCGCGGAACCGGAACTTGATCTATTACTTGTATCTTCATCAAAGTCTTTCCAGTAAACCTGATTATAATCAGAGGTATCCCCACCAGGGCCGCCACCCTTCTGGAAACCATGACCAGGGGCAACCCCTCCAGCTACTTCAATGTCATGATTTTGCTTTCTTTTTAGCACCTTCGCTTCTTTTTTTTTTATGGATATGGTCCTCACTCTTTGAACCCTGTAGTCCTCAAATTCATCTGGTTCCACCCTAGCATGAAGAGGTGTGTAGTTTGCTAGTGTTCCTTTTGTTCTCCACCGGGATCCACATGCGTTGCATAGTACAGGCTTCTCTGGAGGCCCATTACGCCAAAGAGGGGTGCCTGTATCACAACTTTACTGTCAGAAAGCAATATTTGATCAATGTCAGCATGAAGGCTAAATGCGTAAAGCGAACATGTAAGCCAACTTGAAAATGCCAAAATATCTTCAAAATGTCACACAAACAAGAGTAGAAAAGCAAGTTCCACATTCACAATAAACTGAAAAAGATAGACCAAAGAAGAATAGATAAGTCATGAGATAAAGTACAAATTTGCATGCCATGACATATCCACCACATTGGGTTCCACAAGTATATAATTGGTGTCCTTTCCAGGACCATATCATTTTGAAATTTGCAGTTATCATTTAAAATATGTCTTGAAACTTAATAATTTTTCAATGAATAATGAGCATACTTTCTCGTATTCCCAACATAGTGTAAAAGAAAAGCACTTCATGAAGGTATGCTCTGTGGAGTATGGAGTAAACTGTCGATTAGAATGCAGTTGCAGGCTCTAGTGGGGCGTCAAGAGGGTTCTTTATATTACTCATTTATAGAGTGCCAATATTATTAGGAGTATGCAGATGATTGTGTTTAACTATGAGGATAATCACATATTATTGAACTCCGAAGAAAGAACTTAGGAGCAATAACTTAAAGTAAACAATAAGAAAAATATAATAATAGGCAATAGCTATAGCTATGTAAATAATCTAGCAATACTCTTAGGTGTCACTTGCAAGGCTTTGTTAAGATGGAGAGTCTTCTTTTAAAAAGAGGAGCTTTGAAGAAATTGGCTCATTCAAATGCAGTAGCATCATTTCATTTCTCTTGGTACTTAATTAAACTAGAAGTTTATCAGTAGTATTCTCTATGGAATGAACCATTGATGTTGAATGTGACAGCAAGTGAGCTAAAACAAAACTATGGCCTTAAAAACTTTCTATTGTGTAAATGATTGGGGTACTTCCTATGTAAGCTTTTATCGCAAACCCCATTGGCATTACTGAAGTCTGAACCTTGGCCCCATTCCAAGCTCAGAGCTCTAAGAGAAGGCAACTTGTACTGAAAAGAACTGCCAAAAGGAGCAAGCACTAATTCATTCTCCTTCACTGCTAACTCTCCAGTAAGTTAAAAAGAAAACGAACAGATGATACAATGCACTCCAGCTGCAGCAAAGTGTAATGCCTAGCAAACTACGCCAGACAGGGCATGAGTAGTGGAATTTCAGTAACTGCAAAGTTTTAAACCAACAAACTAAGTTTTGAGAGTGAAGAACGTAATGCCATAAATTTTGAATGCTGATAGTAACACCTGAAGTCCTATATTTATGGTGTACGATAAGTTATTACAGAAATGAATCCCAACTAGAAACTAAATTCCATTCGGCTTAAGGTAAACGGGCTGGAGTCTGGAACATACAGCATGAAGATAGATTAGGAAAACGGTAGAAAAGGAACAACTTTCATAAGTGACAGACTAATTTAGAATGAACTAGGACATGGTGACTCAATGCTTTCTATACTTTCCAATGACAAATGTTGAGAAAAATATTTTCAACAAACATCAGAAAGCAATGCATCTAGCTAGGATTAAATTTCATCCAAAATAGAATAGAACATGAATGCCAAAAAGGGTATGTTTCCCCAATTGAACCAGGAAAATTTTCATTTCAAAAATAAGGAAACTATCCTATTGAATAAGGTAATAAAATGAAAATCAACAAGAAATCAAGGTTTGACTAAGAATTAGGAACTAAGACAAGCTGAAACACCTCTAAAGATTTGGGAAAACAAAGAGAAAGGAACACATCCTCAGTAACTGCCCAGTAATGTAATAGTTGAAACCAAATTTCTATCAGACAACATATTTGGCAAGAGAGTCAACTGGGCAACAAATAGCCTTACCAATAACAAGAACAAAAGGTACAAATGAATGAAGAAAACCCAATTTCATAGACAAACTCAAAACTTTCAAAAAAAAAATTGATTTCAAAGATTCAAATGAGACATACTTGTTCAACACCCCAATAATACAAAATTAATGATTTACTGGAAACAACATATTTGTCATTAACAAACAAATCAGCATCTGGGTATGCTCTTACATGATTAACAAACTAATCAAAGCATATGAAACCATATAGAGAATATAATAAACTAATTATTAGAAAAAGTGCAAAAATAACCCCTTTTTTCTTGAATATTCAAAATTTTCGGAAAAAAATAAATGAAGAACACAAAAACTCACTTGTAACACCACAGTGATGGCAAGGTCCTTGCTTGCCCATGTCTCTTAATTTCCTTAATTTCCTTAATTTCAAACAAGAAAAATTCAAGAAATGGGGGAAAAGTAACTAGTTCTGTAGAAAAAGTTGAATAAAATTTATTTATTTTTATAAAAATATATGTATAATATGATTGTTCTTTTCACCCCTTTTTACGGCATATAATCTACTATGCCAGAGATTCAAACAAGTTTTTCCAGAAAGAAACTAAAAACCCAGAAAATACCAGAACAGTTTGTATCTTAAAGTCTCAGAAAAACCACTGAAAATAGCAGAGAAATCTAAAAAAGGTGAAGAAATTGAGTTGGGTATTTCAGCTAGGCATCTGTAAAATCCAATGGGAAAAGAAAAGACTGATTGGAGGAATCTAATAAATGGCTGGAAAAGGAAGGTGAAATGGGGAGGGGTTGTGTTTGTGTATGACCTCTTCTTGTTGTATTGTGTATGAAGTAAATGTTTCAGCTTTGTATTGCTTTATTAATTTTGATGTTAATTTTATAATCTTTTAAATCTCCTTTTTATTTATTCATATAATATTGTGTTTTTAATAACTTATTATGAATAGAGAGAGGTAATATTGCAACATGCTGTTGACTATAGACTTTTCAACCATTTACACATTTTTTTTTAAAGCCTCCCCTAAAAAAGAAAAAACAGAAATGTTGAGGAATAAGAAAAGGAGAGAGGGTAGAGAGAAAACAAGGAAAAGGTGTGGAAGAAACAAGAGAGTTTGTTTGGGCATTCTTCTATACTTTGGTTTCTCTCAAACATTAAAATATAGGAAATATATAAATATGAAAATTGTTGCTATATATTCTATAACTTGTGATTTTTATCGTCGCTATATATCTATAACGACATTTTTCATATATAAATATTAAAATATTATAAAAATATCAATTTTCTAAAATATATTTTGAATAATGTTTGGGGTGTTAAATATTTAGTTTTAAAAAGTGTTTCAAATCATTAGATTAGTTAAATATATTTGCACTAATTAATTATATCATAAAATTTGGGTGTTTTTTTGGCTCACCAATCACCTATAGATAAAATTTTATAATCTTACTTTATATGATGATAAATTTATGTCATTTTAAATATCAATGTATATAGATATATGAGATATGGAAGAATTAAAAATAACCTCATATTAATTTATATTAATACATTACCGTTTAGAATTTCACAAAAGTCGTAATCTAATTTCTTGATAAAAAAGTTTATCAATAGATAAATTATTTTCCAAATTTATATTGTTGTGTGTATATGTTGACATGCATCAGATTTATCCAAGAGACTTGTTTGGGAATTCTTCTATGTTATGGTTGCCCTCAAACATTAAAAAAATATACTCTCAGTTGCTAATTAGCATTATAATATTATTAAGGGCTAAATACACTTTTCTTGAAGTACAACCCTTTTTTATATTTATAACCCTAATGTTTAAAACCTTACTTTAACCTATTTCGTATATTTAAATAAATAAAAATTACACTAAATCCATTTCTGGCCAAAAAAATCGTGCTTGAATATTGACATATCACCGGAAAAGTCATATTTTTATAGTTGAAAATTTTCAACACATTTTAGTGTATTTTACCATTTAAAAAATTAATACATATATATACTTATTAAATTTGTATACTTATATTAAATCCGTATAATTTGATTACAAAATTATAAATACAATTTAAAATTATAAAAACAAATAAAAAACATTGATAAACAAATTAAAGATATTTAAATATAAATTAAGAGTAGATTAGCAAAAAAACAAATTAGCCACAAAAATTATACCCAAATTGATAAAACATTTGGGCCTCTAAATTATACCTAGTATGACGCCCCCAAAATAGGTATACATCACCCATTCTAAATAGTCAAATACATGGTACAGAACTTAAATACAAACTTCATTTATACAATACGATAAAAACGTAGCTGAGAGTTTTAACACGAATATTGTCTCATAGACAATATCCAAACTCAAATGGAGTCCTCATTACAATTATTATCACACTATTTTATAAAATAGCGAGGACTACTACAACCATCATCTCGGACCGTCACTCCATTCCCCGACTAGTCCCATCTATGTTCTCATTTCCTGAAGAGAACAATGAAAGCAAAGGGTGAGCTCAACCAGCCCAGTAAGAAATATTATGACTAAAATAATGTAGAA
The DNA here is from genome assembly GCA_020205605.1 of Panax ginseng. Lineage (NCBI taxonomy): Eukaryota > Viridiplantae > Streptophyta > Magnoliopsida > Apiales > Araliaceae > Panax > Panax ginseng. The sequence continues at coordinate 55,337,919 of CM035131.1, read as the reverse complement.
TAAATTATCGTTAGCCTTCAACAGGTTAAACTGATAGAATACAATAAACAACAAGTTTAAATGCAGCGGAACAAGCAATCTATTAGAAAAGTTAAGTAGAGCGTGATATCTACTATCTTCTATGATTTAAAAAGTTTATCATCAATTTTATTGCTAAGACTCAGCTCAATAAATAATCCACATTACTGAATTATCCATGAACTACGGGCCAAGGATATTCATTATTATCACATCATCTAATTATCCACGCACTATGGACCAAGGATATTCGTTATTATCACAAGTAGTCATGATCATGCCAACAACTATCCATCAATGCATTACGGGATAATGAGGACTTTTACCACATCATTTGTAACATTATAGGTCATGATTATACCGAATAATCCCTGGTCATAATCATACCAATCAATAATCCATCTATGCACTACGGGCAAAAGATGACTTTCATCACAATATAAGCATGAGGATGATGACAATGATATAAGAATTCAATTAAATGAGAGCAATGATAAATTTTAAAGATTTATAATTTAATTTATCCAGAATTCAATAATTGTCTAAATTGTCAACATGATACTGCTTTGTGGAGTAAAGTTCAAGAATAATATTGTATCAAAAATAATCTGGACAGAAAAAAAATCAATTTTCGTCATGAATAGTACCTTGGGTGAATAGTATCCGAGTGAATAATACCCCGTGAATAGTATTTTGGGAATAGTACCCCATGAATAGTACCTCAGCATGAAAAGATTAAAATTTATCAAAAATGTTCATAATAACATTTTCGTGAAAAGATACTAGATGAAGCGCAAATTTCAAGGATATTCTACTAATTTCAAGGAGTATAGAAGCAATACTTAACAAAATGAGTGTAGAATTCAAAATCTGAAACGAAATAATATTACTTACATACTATAGAGTATGTAAAAAATATTATTTCTTACGAATATTGAATAAAAATAATATTCCTTACCTATTTCTGACTAGTAGGGCGGGGATATTCTTAAAAAAAATTTGCACTATTTTCTACACTCAAAGCTTCTTTAAACTCTAAAGAAATATGCTCAATATTATAGAAGAAGAATTCTCTGATTCTGGTGTGATTTTCAATTCTAAACAAAACATCCTATTTATAGGAGAATGAAAGGATACTATTGAAATTTAGAAAATCACTTGACGATAATGCTTCTTCATTTTAAGCCAAAAGAAAAAATTCCAAGAATTTTTTTGATTTTTACTATGCAAATACTATGCATAATAAAATAAAATATATTCTATTTTTCATAAAAAACAAAACTTATTATAATATAATAATAATAATAATAATAATACTCCCTCCTAACCAAGTTTCTTATATAATATATATATATATATATATATATATATATATATATATATATATATATAATCGAGATAACTTACTCCCGATAATTTTGAAAAATGAGTAAGTGGGGGTCCATATAATAAGCCAAACTTACAACAAATACTTCATAAAATACCCTTCTTTTTATCTCAATTCATTTGGCTTCTCAAAACACATTTTTAATAACATTCATCATTAATATTTTAACTCACAATATTAACAATCAAATCATTCCCAGGAAAGAGGGGGCTTTTCGATAAGGATTTCTCCTTATTGGCGCGCAATTAGGTGACCAAACCCCTTTCCTCGACAGAACTTTCTAGACATCGTTAATAATGTAAATAATAATATGAATATATTTGTCGTCTCAATTATTCGTTTAATAATATAATATATTATGACAATAATTGAATCAATAACGCGAGATACTATGCAACAATTACTGTGGCAATAATTAAAATAAACTGAGTGACTTCTTATGTAAGCATAAATAATCAAAAATACTATACAATACCGTGTGCTACTATGCAACCACGCGTATTACTGTACTTTTACCACCGGATATTTCAACAGTTAATGGTAAAAACTTTTGCCGTTATTTTTATAAAATGTTATTTCTATTGTTTTCTAACTCCGACAATAATTTCGTTGTGGGGTCCACTAATGATTGTGTCATCGTATGAATATTCCCTGATAAAACGAATATTTCCCGACCAAACGAATATTTTATGACAACTTTCTTACTTTGCAAAATTTATAAATATTACCCACAACTATAACATTATATTAAATCCACACCATAATATTCAAAATGATATATAGAGAAAATTATTCTTTATTCATAAAAGTTGGGGTCTTACACCTAGTCATATCCATCTGGCAGAACAATCCTACTTTAATTCATTCCACTCGCATCTTCAGAAGAAGTAGAAGAAATGGTTTACAAAAAGAAACCAAGATTTGTACATGAAAGATCTGATCTATTTGATGGGTTACCTTGATGATATCCTCATCTCTATTCTCTGCAAGCTCAGCTCCACTGCTCTCTACCCTTCTGATTTCATCTCTATTCTCCTAGGTTATGCACTACAACAAAAAAGCTTATCAGCGACCGTCTGCGGTCGCTAAAAGGCGTCGCACAAAATCTGGTCGCTAAAATGCACATCAGCGACCACTATTAGCGACCGATTCTTAGCGACCGATATCAGCGACCAAAATGGCAAATCCGATCGCTAAGCTGAGTCAGCATGGGCCATGGCCAAAGCTGACGTGTTTCACGTGTCGTGTCAGCGACCGGAATCAGCGACCGCATGCGGTCGCTGATATTAAAAAATAAAATAACAGAATCTTGTTGTTTTTGCATAAATCCCAAAATCTGTACCTGTTTTGTACCTGTTTTATCCCAACACACATACACAATAACAACATACACAACAATATAAACATCCATCGTCCATCATATAACACATACACTAAACTAGAATATAAACCATTCAAAACCAATATGATTTTGAATAAATATAATAACATTTTAAAAATTGTTTAAGTAACAATATACAAACATCCTAAGAATGAAACAAGTACAAACTTATATTATAACTATAAAACTAATCTAAAGCAAGTACTAATCAAGCATCACCGCCTCGATCACCACCCGTAATAATATTAACAAAATAATAAAACAAGTTATAAATATTTACTAACTATATTAATATTGGTATATTACGATAATATACAACAAATTGATTTTATACCTTGTCGCCATCCCCTGTGTTGTGATGTCATTGTTGCCCATCATCGCTTCAAATTAACTCCTCAAAGACTCAGAGCCCCAGATGTCCGCCAAGATCTTCGTAAGATCCCGATCTTGACATATAGCTCTCACACAATCAAATAGAGTATGAATAAATTTGGATGGCTAGATGACTGTATAGACCGGGTAGAAGAGCAAAGATGAGCCATCAAGAAGGATGGGCGTCGTCGTTGTCCTCCTTGACCTTTAACGTAGTTCTTCTTCACAATGCAGCGCCTCTCCCACAACTCTTGATCGATGATGCACGTGGAGTGCCTTCGTGATAGCGCTCATTCAATAAACGCTTATAAGTGTCCTGCATGTCATCATGTTAACAATTAAATAGTTAAAAATAAATTAATTTTGTAAGCATTAATTAAAGATCAAGTTGTTAAAATTTATTACCGCTTATCCGGATAGCCTCAAGCGCAACCATCACGGGTGTACACATACACATCCAAATTAATGGATAGGTGACCTTGAGACCGAGACTCCTATACAAAAATAACACAATATTACTAAGTAAAAATGGGATATATTTTCTACAATTCATGATTGAAAACATATTAAAACTTGTAAATACGCACTCGGCAAAGGATATATCTCAGAATCGTGAAATACTTGCCGCCTTGTATGTTCTTTTAGCCTTTTTCGCCTTTCGGATACACCCGAGGCTCACATGGTGGCGGCAGTCTTTCATCTTTTCACCCACTCTCACTTCCATTGGGCACATCTCAAATTTATATGGATCGGGTGCACCACCAGGGGCTATGCTGCGTGCATATAATCTTCTCCCGGCCCGGATGGTCGATCTCGGCATTGTGAATGGCTTTTTGTCGTTCTTTATTTGTTATCCTTGGTACGGACGGACCACGCACTTCGCTGAATAATGTCTCAATCACCGCTGCGGCGTCCTCCCATCTATACCTTTTCTGCAAATAAAATAACAATAATAACATTACTAAAAATTATCCTTTGAATATTATATTAATATAATCTGTCATAATTAATAAAAACATACCAAATTCAAATTAAATCAGATCCTTATGGGCGAGAGGTGTGCTTTATGTAATCATCAACGTGAAGCTACCAGAAGCATAATTGTGAAATGCACTTCACAATTTTACTATCTTGAAAATCACTACAATATACAGTAATTTACATTAAAATATATTTATAACAATGAAAATATTAAACCCTTATATATACACGATGTTTAACTTACGTGCTTTCTGGAGGAGGACAGATCAGAGTAAGAATGCGATCATCCGGATTAGCTTTGGCCTTCTTTGACACATGATTAGGGCCTCACCCAACCCAAGGCTTTCGTCAATGCAGTTCGTAAGACATCTATAAATAAAAAAATTAGGATGTTAGTATGAAATTATGAATGACAATTAATTGTATGAAATAGTTAACTACGATTATCATAAGTGAAAGATACATAAACATGACTGCAAAATAGTTAACTACAACAACTACAAATGATATAGTTAAGGATATAGAGAACATTCCTATATAGAGAACATAAATGAAAGGTACATAATTATGAACTAAACATGAACATGAACATGAACATAAACATACATTTTGTACAATTATAACTAAACAACTACAAATGATATAGTTAAGGATATAGAGAACATTCCTATATAGAGAACATAAATGAAAGGTACATAATTATGAACTAAACATGAACATGAACATGAACATAAACATACATTTTGTACAATTATAACTACACATACATTTTAATGAAAATCGTTGTCTGATGAGTCAGAATCATTTTGTACAAGTATCGGAGATTCATAACCATCTTCTTCTTGATTCTCGTATGTCGTTGTCACCAATAACTCTTCCTCAATATCACCGCTCATCCGCACAATAATCGCCTCGGGATCCAATTCATCGTGTTCATCTCCACCTCTAACTGGATTACATCATTATTGTCCTCTATATTTATTATAGGAGGTCTCAAGCATTTCCTCTTGGTAGAAATCCTCGCCTATTACTTGGACATGACTACGCTACGGAGTATGAATTACAACTTGCCAATCAGAAGCGGTCTATCCCTTTTCCTAACAGACTAGGAGTATAGTAAACTTGTACTGCTTGAGTTGGTAAAACAAACAGTTCGTTGGAATACGCAGACCTATGGAGGTCAATATCGACGATTCCATGTCTGTCAACACGTATCCCTTTTTCTGAATCAAACCAACGACACTTGAACAAGTGAATATAACCCCCATACGTGCCCTTGTATTTACAACTCTACGATTTCCTCTAACTCCCCATAAAAGGCACGACCAAGCTCATTGTAACAATCTCCTCGACACACACTCGAGAGTTCGTTGTTCTTTTACCGCGCCCATATGCCTTTGTGTGAAATTCACAACCATTTATTTTGTAACCATCATGGGTGACTTGGTCCCCGTGCTGTCCCATAGCTAGGACTTGTACATTAGTCGAAATCGTTGAATCCTCAAATAAAGCCTACAAAAACTCCATCTTATTAAATGAAGTCATAGTTAACATGGAGTATATATATATATATATATATACTACGTGCTTAAAAATTGAACTTACCTTGTCCTTTAGCCAAAATGCAAAGTTTTTATCCCGTTTGATTTGAATATCTTTATCAGTTATGCCGGGATGCTTCACTTTTAACTCGTTATCGTACAATCTATACCATGTTATAAACATTAACATATTGGAATAAATTTTCAACTTAAAAGATAAATTATCAAGTTTACATGTGTACCTCACAAATTCGTCAATTTCCTCGCAATTGAGAAGAATGTAAGTATGCATGCAACATGTAATTCTTGCTCGAGAGAGGAATATCGCTTCCCTTTTCCATAAGCACTACCGATAGACCAAATACAGAGAGAGCCACCATTTAGTTCAACATTTCCCCATCATCATGTCTCGATACTCGATTGGCCTTTGTCAAGACTTCGTCAAAAAATAGTCCGAGACAAACGTAGATATCTCATCGAAATGTATGCCTCACATATCGACCCCTCAACATAAGCTCTATTCTTCACCTTCCTCTTAAGGTTTCCCATCACCCTCTCGAAAGGGTACATCTATCTATATTGAATCGGACCCCAACACGAGCTTTATAGGGAAGATGAATTTGCAAATGCTCCATGGAGTCAAAAAATCCAGTGGGAATATTTTTTCCAGCTTTACACGTGATCTCTATGATGTTATTCTCAAGTACAAACATGTCCTTCTCATTCAATGATTTTGAACACAAGTCTTTGAAGAAACGACTAAGATCCGCCAAAGCATCCCATATTGGTTTATCAAGCGTATCCCGAAATGCTATAGTACGCATCTCTCCATGAACACATGATGATCATGACTCTTCATTCCTTGCAATTTCCCACCCGTAACACACCTTTGCAATGTTTGACGATATCCATCCGGTAGTTTCGAGACTTAACCCATGTGCACACATCTTCAACTTGCTTTTTGGATAATGTGTACCTTGCATGCGGTTTGACAATCTTACCATTAGGTGATTCATAAAGTTCTAATCTAGGACGCCATAAATATCTTTCATGTCCAAACGTGCCTTTATCGTTATCTTTTGTCTTCCCCATAACATTCATCACGAGTGTTAAACATATTGTCAAACACATTCTTCTCAATATGCATCACATCTAGATTATGATTTAATCAAATTTGTAGACCAATATGGCGCTTCCCAAAAGATGCTTCTCCGAACCCGCTTATGAGATTCACCAAACCCATTGATTATGTTTGTGACATCACCTTACTAAATGGGATAACCTAATCAATCTCATCACACGATCTCGCATCTTTGTTCCCGACAATCGCGATGCGGGCATATCATTATCTACTTTCCCTTTCCTCAAGTGTTCTCTATTTCTTCAAACGGGTGATCTAACCTAGAAGAACCGAAGCGATGACAAACCAAACTAACAAGGCTTTCGACCTTTTGATAGATTAAACGACTTTGTACGGACAAGCCAACTTCCCGTGTGTACTCCATCCAACTAATATACCATAAGTCGGGAAGTCACTTATAGTCCACATAACCACGCCTCTAAGGTTGAAATTTGTTTTCGCTGCAACATCCCAAGTCCAGACTCCATCCTCCCACAATACCTTCAACTCGCCTATAAGAGGTCTCAAGTAAACATCTAAGTTCTTTCCAGACTCTTAGACCGTGAACCACGAGTGAAAGAAACAAGTATGGTCGTTCATACACATCCAAGGAGGCAAGTTAGACGGAGTAACAATCACAGTGCCAACATGAGTACTGAACAATACCGAGAGTGGCCAAACGGATTGAAACCATCAATGGACAATCCAAGCCTCACATTTCTAGGTTCCAATGCAAATCCAGGGATGTGCTAAGTTGAAATCTTTCCAAGCCTTCCCATCTCATGGATGATTTAGTTCTCCATCTTTAGCTAGAGATTTCGCATGCCAACTCATATGTTCAAATTGTTTTGAAGACATGTACAATCTTTTTTTAGTCGATGTGTTATTGGAAAATACCTTAGAATCTTAAACGGATACTTGATATTTTTGTAGTCACACCCTCTTTATTAGGCCTAAACCGATCATGACCGCAAAACGTCCACCTTGTCAACTGCTCATTTTCCTTATAAAACAACATGCAATCGTTGGGACATGCATCGATCTTTTGGTATCCAAGACCCAACTTCTTCACCATTTTCTTACAAAAGTAATAGTTACTGTAATTTCTCACCGTCAACAACATACTCTTAATGGCATTCAAGAGCGACTCAAAACACTCATGGCTCATGTTGTGATCACCTTGATGTTAAGTAATGTCGCCATCGCAGAGAATATAGTGTGTTTGGTGCAACCATGCCACAATGGCTCGCTACCCTCGCCTAACAACTTAAAGAAGTCTTTGGCATCGTAATTCATAGGTTGCTCTCTCGCTTTGCTCCCAATCAAAATCTGCCTCGCAATATCATGAACCATTTCATTCATACGATGAGTACTATCGCTCAATTGTGTACTTGTGTGATGCCACCATCTCTTCTCTCCGCCCATGTGCCCACCAAAGATTCTTCGTAATTTCTCATGAACCCGTAAACAAGTAAATGATAGTTTACCATGTCTCTCGTCCATATAATTTACATTCTTACACTTCAAACATGGACATCGATTCTGCGACTTACCATTCATATTTCCGGTGACTATACGCATACTCCAAAAACACTTGGCAACCAAATTTCTAAATTCAATTAAGACCTATCTCGGGCACTTGACTTTCGTCGTGCCATCCAACTACTGATCCCCAATAGAGGTCCATGATTCCACGATACCTATGTTGACATGAATTATTGTATTCCCTTGTTAGAGATTTACTATTCAGCTCAATCCCATTTATGATGCTTATAAATACATATAGATGTATATGTACATATATAACATGAGTGTGCATCATATATGATTATTCGAAATTGAATAAGGATAAATACCAAAACAACCTAAAGACAATAGATTCCTAGGGGTAAAATATGAATCATTGCATCATCATGCACGCTCAACATATGCATTGGGACAAGTCTAAATTACTCGACCAATGAAAAAATTTCGACACCTCCTTTATAATATGGACTATCCACATGCACGAGGACATGCATACTTGACTATTTGTAGGCATATAAGAGCAACAAGAATGTATAAGAATCTCTTGAACCTTCTTCTTGATTGAATTATGGATAAAATTAATTCCTAGTTATGTTTTATGTCATACTCATGTTCAAGTTATTGGATTGGTATAAGTATGATCATATATTGCAACCAAGGTTTTGGGTTAAGCCCTAATGTTCAAGTTATATAGCCATTTGACTTATATATGAAAAAATTCTATGAGAGTCTCCCTATAATATGGACTATCCACACGCATTTAGGGCATGCATACTTGACCAATTTCGTGGCATAATTTAGGAGAATCCAATATTAGTAGCAACAATAAGAAGCCCAAAATTGTCCCAATTTCAAAGAATATCAACAACAATTTATCTAAATTTCAAAGAATAATATATTCAAAGAAGAATGTTGTATTCAAAATTTTTCCAAATTTCAAAGAATCGTTAGTCAAGAATAAAAAATTATCCAACTTCGGATAATCTCATATTAAAACATGAATCTTTCTAATACCACTAGTAGTATTATGTACTCTAGGAAGTAGGAAGAGAAGCTGCATAAATTTGGTAGTTATTCTTATATGTCTCCACTACAAAGGCATTAGAATATAGTAGAGGTTAAGGATGGGATGGGGCGCGACCGGAATTACACATCGTACCCCATTTCAAGCCCGCGTCATTTCATTCGGGGATTAAATTTTAATAATCATCTACATTTCTGTGCTGTGAGGATTTTAATCCTCCACAGGAAATTTATACCATCGCCGAAAATTTAATCATGTTTTAGTGCTGGATAAGATTAAGAAAAAACAAATAATAATAATATATACACACATACATGGACAGATATTTTAATTATGTAATATATACTACTATAAATATTAATTTAATTAATATATAACTACTCGGGAGCAGATATGGGACGAAAAAAAATAAAAATAAATATCATCTCCTCCTCATCTTCATAAATAATATTTGATGATTCTTCATTCTCGATTCTCTTCTCATTCTTCGAAATGACTTAAGAATCAGCTTGAGGAGTGGCGAAATTATCATCCCTAGTAGGGGTACATGACAGAACACCAAACAGGCTAAATATAGTTTGGGTATGTGGAAGTTACCGTCAAAATCGCGCGCGGATCTGGGTTACCGGCGGTGGTGAAGGCGTCGGCCGGTGATGTCAGTGGTGAAGGCGTCGGCGGCAGTCTTCCTCCCTCTTCTCTCTCCCCCTACTCCCTCTTCTCCCTCTTTTTTTCTTCTGTTCTGGATCGAGAGTGACGAACTGATACTGGTTTATTGAAATACGTCATGCGACCATTATCAAATGACCGCGTGCGATCATTGATTTTAAATGATGTGGAAGTATCAATGATCAAATGCGGTCATTTGTTATATAGTGGTCGCAAAACAAGTAAGCCAACAACATTTCCAATGAATTTTTGGAGGTAAAATGAACTCATGATCGAATAGCGGCGGGATCGATCATTAACATAATCTAGCGACCAAATTCAAGTTCGGTCGCTACAAATCCTATCTGCGACCACAAAATGCGGTCGCTGATAAGTTTGGTCGCTGTTAGAGCATTTTCTTGTAGTGATGTTTGTTTACAAGTATTACATTTGGGATATGACTATTAATCTCAAGTATCTTGTTTGTTTTCAAATTTAGACTTAGAACTATTAGTCTAAGGATTCTAAAATGATTTAATAGTCTTGAGATTATAATTATAATCCCACGATTATAATCCTAGGATTAATAGTCTTGGGATTATAATCCCATAAATTATAATACCGGGATAATAATCCTTACAAATAAACATAGCCTTAATGTACACACACACACACACACACATATATTTATATATATATATATTGTGGATTTTAAAGCTCTTGTAACAAATTTATTAATGTTTCTTGTTCCTCTCATAGATGCATAAGGATAAACCGGTTGGGTGGGTCATCGTCCTCTGTTTGTTCATAAAGCCGGTCCAAATACAGTCCCCGTCCGTGCCAAAAATTGGTTTGACTCAGCCCATCGGTTCTTAAAATACTGTGTTAACTCGGGCAACATCGAAGCATCTTACATTCTAGGAATGGTCAGTCAATTCTCATATACTACAATTAAAATTAATTTGAAGTATTTAATTAACTGTCTACTTTATAGTCTTATTTTGCTTGTTTGCTTGCTTGCATGCGTCGATAGATCTCTCAGTTTGTCTATTTTTTGCAGATTTGATTTTATATCTTACTAAGTGTGAGATCCCGAATTTTATGAAATGAAAGTATTCAATTTTCTTATAATTATTCTATTTGATAAATAGTTATATTGGTAAAAGTTTAAAGTTAAGGGTGATATTTAAAATTTTTACAAAGTAAGCAAGTTGTTATTCGTTGTGTCGGAGAATATTCAATTGGTCGGGGAATATTCATTTTCACAGAGAATATTCGTTCAACGGCATAATCATTGGTGGACCCCCCAACGGAAGTATTGTTGTATATAGAAAACGACAGATTTATCTTTTATTAAAATAACGGCGAAAGTGTTACCGTTAAAACTGTTGAACTACCAAGTAGTAAAAGTACAGTAATATGCGTGGTTGCATAGTAGCACAAGGTATTGATTATTGATGCTTACGTAAGAAGTCACTCAGTTATACTCAATTATTGCTACAGTAATTGCTGCATCATATCTCTCATATTATTGATTCAATTATTGTCACAGTATCATCTGCATAATATGTTATATTATTAAATCAATAATTGAGATGACAAAGTTATTCATATTATTATTTGCAATATTGACAATGTCTAGAAGTTCTGTCAAGGAGAGGTTTGGTCACCTAATTGCGCGCCAATAAGGAAAAATCCTTATCGAAAAGCCCCCTCTTTTCTGGGAACGACCTGGTTGTTAAATATTGTGAGTTATAATATTAATGATGAATAAGTTCGTGTTGATTAAAGATGAAATTGATAGTTCCATTGTGTTGGAATTATTAGTGTTAATGGAAATCGATATTTATTTCGATATTAATTGATGTCTGGAAGTTTTACTGACTAGTCAGGTAATTAATCGAATAAATATGCAATTAATTGCTATTAATTCACATGATTATAACTATTTGTTCACATGTGTGTACTATTGATTTACATTCATGTACTATTAGGGGAGGTGGTGCGAGATTGATAATACTTGCATGACTAAGTTAAAAATGGAGGTATAGATGGAGGTACTATACTGTAATTCATATTTTCACATGATTATAACTATTGATTCACATGATTGAACTATTGATTCACATTATTTACTATTAGGGGAGGTGGTGCAAGTATGATAATACTTACAGGACTAAATTGAAAATGAAAGAAAAGTTGAAGGTATTGTACTATAATATTCCGAGCCCCAAAACGTGCAATTATCGAAACTATATTTTCCTATAAATAGAAGCTCATTCTTCCTTCATTTCTCACCAATTCACTAAAGCTTTAGAACAATTATTATAGAGAGAAATTATAGAGAGAAAGAAGAAGAGAAGTCTGCTACCTCACTATTCCAATATCCAGTTTCTTCTAAGGTAAGGGGTATTATTTCTTTCGTATTCATGAAGAGAGCTTATATTATTCCATTCTTTATTATTATGTTGGAATAACTGCCTACATGCTGCAGTACCGCATACATGGTGAAATTCTTCATTATTCCATTCTTTATTATTCATTGGAATATCCTCGTCTCATGCGTATTACGCATGACCGGGTTCCATTATTTATTAACTGTTAGAATAATCTGCTTGTGCGGCTTATCGCATGCCCGTGAATTCTGTTTGTTATTCTATTCTTTATTATTCTCATTTGAAATATCCTGCCTACGCGGATTACGCATGACCTGGTTCCATTCTTTATTATTCTGTTGGAATATCCTATCTGTGCGGATTACGTATGACCTGGTTCCATTCTTTATTATTCTGTTGGAATATCCCGTTTGTGCGAATTACGCATGACCTGGTTCCATTCTTTATTATTACATTTGGGAATAACTCATGCATCATGCGGTCTATCGCATGCATGGTGAATTCTTCTGTTATTCTATTCTTTATTATTCTGTTGGAATAACTTGTCTATATGGATTACCACATGCATGGTGAATGATCCTTTGTATTCATTCCTTATTAAATTGTGGAAATGATCTGTTTGCGTGGATTACCGCATGGCGGATGAAAATTCATTTGCAGTTTCGTAATTTTTCTGACCCTCAAAAATTCTAGAAAAATTTGAAATGATAATTTGATGAGTTTTCTATATTGTGTCTAAAGATGGCGATTTTTGGATGTGTAGACTAAGAGTTATGAATTTTATGGGAAAAGACTATTTTAAAAGTAAACCCTTATAACTCCTTGTGGTTAACTCCAAAATTGGTGAAATTTTTATTGGGAGTACATGTATATAACAAGAGTATACCTCAAATTTTGGAATTTTTGGACAAAAGTACAATTTATGATAAATGTCTAAATATTTGGCAGTTTTGGCCATATGAAAAATACTAAATGAATTTTAAAAATTCTGAGAAAAATATATGTTCAATATGGGACAATATTTTGTTAAATCACAGAAAAAAATATTTTTGGGACTGATTTGGTATTTTTCATGAAAATGAACTAGTTATGAGTAAATGAATTAAATATGTTATGTGAAATAACAAAATTGGAAAATAGGATTTTATGGCTTTGGAATCCTATATAGGGTATATGCAGATTTTTGATGAAGGATTTGATCATTGGTGATAAAATCTTATGAGTATGACATTTTTGAATGATTAAATGCATTATTTGATAAAGTGTAAATAATTGAAATAAATTGTTTATAAGTTTAAAAAGTGATTGAAATATTGTTATAATATTAATAATATTAGATTATGAGTTTATTAAGTGATTGATAATATTTGGATAAATTTAAAGTCTTTAATATTTATCCTTATTTTCGTTTGATTAATGCTTATATCATTGTCATCATCATCATGCTTATATTATGATGAAAGTCATCTTTGGCTATCTTTGGCTTACGTGCAAAGATGGACTGTTAATTATTGGTTTTACAGTTGAATATCTTTGGCTTACGTGCAAAGATGGACTATTGATTATTGGTTTTACAGTTGTATATCTTTAGCTTACGTGCAAAGATGGACTGTTGATTATTGGTTTTACAGTTGTATATCTTTGGCTTACGTGCAAAGATGAACTATTGATTGATGAGTATCTTTGGCTTATGTGCATAGATGAACTATTTATTGGTATAATTTTATTTATTTTTATAATTTTATAATTAAATTATACGAATTTAATAAAAGTATACGAATTTAACAAGTATATATATGTATTAATTTTTTTAATGGTAAAATACATTGAAAATTATAAAAATATGATTATTTCGTTGACACGTTAGTATTTAGGCGATTATTTTGGTCAAAAATGAATTTAGGGTTATTTTGTTTGCTTAAAGTATACTTGGAGTATGATAATGTAAGATTTTAAATATTAACAAGTGTAAAAGGAGTCATACTTCGAAGCATAAATGTATTTAATCCTATTATTAATGAAGGTTTAAGTTTAAATATTATTAAATTCAAATTTTATTTATTAAAAACTAAAAAAATAGTAAATTTTATTATCAATATTAGTTTTTAAATTGTTTACTATAATCATCAAAATGATTAAAATTAAATAAATTTATTTAAATATTACTCCCTCCGTCCCAGGATAAAAGTCTTTATTACTATTTTAGGTAGTCAGTTAAATGTCTACTTACCTTAAGTGATCTATTTTTTACAATAATTTGCCTATAATACCCTTATTGTTAATTGTTATATTTCTATTCTCTATGCATATTTATGGAGCATCACTAGTAATATGCAAAAAATTATGCAATTAAATGAGAATTTAAATATGGACAATTTTGTCATTTTATCCTCTTTCTTTATATGCGCAAAAAGTCAACCAATACTTTTATCTTGGGACAGAGGGACTAAATTTTAAGATGAGGCATTTTTCTGTATTTTCTTTTGGTTCACCAATCATATGTGTATATATGTTGACATTCATTACATAGATATGTTACAGTGGGTAGGTTTTTTGTTGTTGTTGTAAAAACAGGGTTGTTCTAGTGTAGCAATGGGTGTTGTCATTGGTTGTCAATGCCACTTCCTCACCAGTTGATGTGGCATTGTGATCCAATGAGAGTTAACTTTTGGACCAAATATGATAAGTTATGCACTGATCACTAGAACTGTAAATGGTAATCGAAAAATTCGTATTCGTCCTTATCCGTATTAAAAAATAGATATTATTCACATTAAAAAAATGAATATATTCGTATTCGATTTAAAGATATCCGTAAATAAACGAATACGAATATAGGCGTATTCGTATTCGTTTGGCGGATAGCGAATATCCGAAATTCGATATTCAGATTCGTATCCGTATCCGAATAACTTATATATATATATATTAATAATTTATATATATATATATATATATATATATATATAAGTTATTAATATATATATACATAAATATTAATAACTTATATTTATTAATTAATAATATGTGTATATATATGTTTTATTGACTTACACACACACACACACATATATATATATATAATTATTGATTAATAACTTATATTTATTAATAATTTATACTCACTAATTAATAACTTATATATATATATATATATATATATATATATATATATATATATATATATGGGGAATGATTTATAGCATCTATCTATGGATCAAAAAATGGCATATATCATCTATACCTTCCATTAGAACAATGAAGGGCTGCGATTGGAAAGGACATCACGCCGTCCGCTAGTGCTACTAGCGGACGTGATTAATGAAAATTTTGGACAAATTTACTCCCACTCAAAGCCCCATAAAATTAATTATACATGGTCCGCTAGAAGTACTAGCGGATGCAATATCTCAAACACGGAATAACAAAAAACCCAATCAACAACCGTTCACTTTAACCGTTCACTTTTCTGTATGTGTAGAGAGATACTCCAAAGTGAAATTGAACAGCATGAACTCGAAGTTGAAGGACGAGGTGATTTTTGTTTTGCTAGTAAACAACTTGAGGATGCATTGGCCATAGTACTCTTGTAGATTATAACTAGATTATAACGTTAAGAAGCAAGAATCAACCCTTCCTTTGAAGGTTGAGAGCTCGAACACTATGTCATGGTGAGATTGAGGATTTTGGTTTTGCGTTTGAGCCAAGGGGAGCTCGGACACAATATATCAAGGTGAGATTGAGGATGCACCAAACAAACAAACAGGCCCTTGCTAGTTTTTGTTTCTCTCTCCATATATCTCTCAGAGGCTCAACTACCTAAACTGGAAGAATTCCAGATCCTCAAGACAAGCTGTTTAAGATATGGAAGGAAAATTTCATAATATAATTTTCATCTCATAGCTACCAATACATACTCGCTACTCACAAATCGCATCCCCACTCTTCGATTAAATTCTAATTCTCCCTCTAATCATTTTTCCCCATTCATCACTTTAATTAGGGTTCGAATTACCCATATATGCTCATAACTACCTATACATAATTCATGATTCAGTAGAAAATTGGAATTTTAGGGCAAACGAGAGCGATGAGTGTGGCAGCCAATGGCAGCACCAAAGGGAGGCGCCTTTGTGTAAGGAGCCGTCGTGGTACCACCGTCGAGATTCAAGAGGAAAGACCTCCAAGGGATGCCTGGAACGTTTCTTGGTCTCTCCCTACGTACGTCTTTGCCAGTTCATTTTCGCCATCATTTCTCTTTGTGTTATGGCCACTAGTGTTTGAGATATTGCATCCGCTAGTGCTTCTAGCGGACCATGTATAATTAATTTTATGGGGCTTTGAGTGGGGACAAATTTGTCCAAAGTTTTCATTAATCACGTCCGCTAGTAGTACTAGCGGACGGCGTGATGTCCTTTGCAATCGCAGCCCTTCATTTTTCTAATGAAAGGTATAGATAATATATGCCACTTTTTAATCTATAGAAAATAGATGCAATAGATCATTCCCCTATATTCATATATATATATATATATATATATTCAAATACCTTACATATATATAATTTTGAGAATAACTTTGAAAACTTACTTGCGATGCTGAGAGACGGGAGCAATGGAAAATATAATTTTGAGAAAAAACAATTGAATATTCAATGTAAACTTTTGAGTATAATTATAGATCATAAATATTCATACACACTACAGTATTACACTATTACTCCAAACACATAAAATGGGCATCTACTTATTAATGGATATATAAATCAATCCTTATATATAAAGACAGTAAGACCGATCCTCCTAATTTGAAAAATAGGTGAGTTAACTCACTTAATTTGAAAATTAGCTGCTAATCAATTTGAAAATCAAGATGAGTCAACTCAATTAATTTGAAAATAGCTGAGCAATGGCGAATAAAAATTAAATCGATCGAATCATTCTTTCAGTGGATGGCTTAAACGTATGGTATTCTGAATTCCAAAGGCCAATATCATCGTTTAACTCTTCAGACCCTTTAGTTTCTACTTATTCAATTCTCTCAAATCTCTTCTCTTACCTTCAATTCTCTTCTCCCCCTCACGTCAATCTCTCTGTTTAATCCACCAACTCACAGCCAAAAACGATATCAATGGCGACAGAGGATGAATGATGAGTTTTCAGGCTGATGTTCTGAAACCTATTTCTTCGTCGCTGAAAATTGAAGCAACCAAATCGCTAACAACTCTTTAGGTAAGTATATAAATCTATATATAATTTTTTACTGGTCATTAAGCTTCCATTCTATAATTATAAGTTATTTGTCAATTATATAATTCATACATAATATTAGAATAGACAATATTTTGTTTAATATCAGTAATGATTATCTGTACAAATAAACTATGATACTTTATGAGACTTTATTCTTCAGTATTAATGGATGTGTTTGTAAAGGTGAAATTGTTGTGTGTGCCTCTACTGTAAATCATTTTGCTCAAATGTTATACATATGTATTTTTTTACACATCACCTGTTTGATATATTGTCTATGGTCTGTCTGATGTATGTGTTTATGCCTGTGTGTGTATCTGAATAAATAGAAGGTAACAGAAAAGTTTATGTCTACATTTTTTTAGAGGAAAATACATTTTATTAATTAATTGGACAGGCATGGGACCTGTGGAACAGAGATGTTGCAATAGATCTTATGGATCCAACATTACATGATTCATGATGCATAACACAACAATTTCTAAGGTGTGTTCATGTAGGTCTTTTATGCATGGAAGATCGTGCACTTGATCGATCTATAATGCCCGATGTTATTTCCATGCTAACAAATAAAAATGTGGTTGATATGAAACAAGATTGAGTATGTATGTGATTAACTGTATGTGAGTTGAAATTTTACATTCAGGAAAAGTTTTGTTCTCTTTAGGAGGTTTCAAATGTTAATTTTGTAATTTTTAATTCAAATCGTGAAAAATGGACTTTATACTTCTAAATGCAGGTTATGGTTTGCTTAATCTGAAAGAATCACCGTCATAGGGGTCTCAAAATGTGAACTGCTTCAAGAAATTAGAGCTCATTGACAAAGACACTTAAGGGTAAAACTAATTACTAGGTGAGCTTCTCTATATGAATTCTTCTTTTGTTTCATATTTTTGGAATTAATTGTTGCAATCTGTTTATTTGTTGGTAGAAAAATGAAGAGAAAAAAACTTAAATATATGTTTTGACAAAGAACAAACTTGATGCAAAAGAAGTATTTTTGTTGATGGCTGGATATTATATGTTTGAATTAAAAATTAAAAAAAATTGTTGTAATTTTTTCAATTATATTTTTTAAGCATTCCTGACTCCTGGAACTGGATACACTTAACATCATTCAAATGTAAGATCAGAGGGAATGGAAACTTTGATCTTAATTATTAAATTTTCATTTCGTTTGTATAGTCTATAGCTTTAGACTGTATGATCTCATTATCTTCATCTTTTAATTTTATTTTGAAATTTCTTATATTACAGCCTACAAGGCCAGGGGCTCAAATCTCAGAGTTAATTTCAAGGAACCACAGTCATAATTTATCTATTATCAATGTTTGAAATCATGAAATTTCTATTTATTTCTTTGTTTGGACTGTGGACTTAAGTCTAATCAAGGATGATGCTACTGTTTTGATATGGTAATGTTGTAAGACCCCGAATTTTATGAAATGAAAGTATTTAATTTTTTTATAATTATTATTCTATTTAGTAAATGATTAAATTGATAAAAGGTTAAAGTTAAGGGTGATATGTGAAAATTTTATAAAGTAAGCAAATTGTCATAAATTATTCGTTGTATCGGGGAATATTCTATTTGTTAGGGAATATTCGTACGATGGCACAATCATTGGTGGACCACACAACGGAATAACTACCGGATATAGAAAGCGACAAAAATAAACTTTTTATAAATATAACGACAAAACTTTTACCGTTAAATGGTTGAAATATCCGGTGATAAAAGTACAGTAATACGCGTTGTTGCACAGTAGCACACGATATTGCACAGTATCTCTGATTATTGATGCTTACGTAAGAAGTCACTCAGTTTTAATCAATTATTGCAACAGTAGTTACTGCATAATATCTCATATTATTGATTCAATTATTATCACAGTATCATCTGCACAATATTTTATATTATTAAATCAATAATTGAGACAACACATTTATTCATATTATTATTTTCATTATTGACAATGTCTAGAAAGTTCTATCGAGGAAAGGGGTTATTATATTTAATTGCGCGCCAATAAGGAGAAATCCTTATCGGAAAGCCCCCTCTTTCCTGGGAATGATTTGGTTGTCAATATTGTGAGTTATAATATTAATGATGAATAATTGTTAAAAGATTAAAAATGTGTTTATTAAAGATAAGTGATTTGTGATAAATATTTATTCAATTTTTTGAGATAAATAGAGGGGTTTGTCATTAGGCGTTTGTTGTAAGTTTGACTTATTATTTCATGGGGAGATGTACTAATTTGTGGACCGTCGATTGTGTTTTTAATAGTAAATCAATCTGGACCGTCGGTTGTGGTTTTAATAGTAAATCAATATGGACCGTTGGTTGTAGTTTTAATAGTAAATCAATATGGACCGTTGGTTGTGATTTTAATAGTAAATCAATATGGACCGTCGGTTGTGGTTTTAATAGTAAATTAATATGGACCGTCCATTTTAATATAAATCAATCTGGACCGTACGTGAATTAGTTGCTATTTAGTCCATTCTCCTATAAATAAAAGCTTATTCCTTCTTTCATTCTCACCAATTCACTAAGACTCATAAGAGAAACTATAGAGAGAGAAACCATATATAAAAAGAAGAAGAGTATTTTGCTACTTCACTATTGCAGTATCCAATATTCTACTAAGGTAAGAGGTATTATTTCTTTCATATTGTAAGGGATAATATTGTTTCGTATTCATCCTTTAATCTGTGGGAATAACCTGTCTATGCGAATTACCGCATGACGGGTGAAAATCCATTTGCAGTTTTGTATATTTTTTTTTTCATATTCTTAAATCTAAACTTACTATGGTAAGTATTGCTTCTATAATCCCTGAAATTAGTAGAATATCCTTGAGTTTTGCGCTTCATGTGGTATCGTTTCATTGGAATATTGGTCTAAACTTTCTTATTAAATTTCAATATTTTCACTCGGGGGTACTATTCATGGGGTACTATTCACTCAGAGATTCGGGGTACTTTGCATGACAGGTTACTATTTATTTATTACTATTCACTCGGGGTAATATTTATTCGGGGTACTTTGCATGACGTGTTACTATTCATTTATTACTATTCACTCGGGGTAATATTTATTCGGGGTACTTTGTATGATGGGTTACTATTCATTTATTACTATTCACTCGGGGTAATATTTATTCGGGGTACTTTGCATGATGGGGTACTATTCTTTCGGGTACTACTTCATTAACTCAGCTGACTCGAAAAGATACAAAATTCGGTTGAAGCGAGGAATATGAAAAGAGTTTTCAAAAACTCAAGAGAAGACTCATTTCAGCATCTGTTCTGACAATACCATCTGGCTTGGAGGGATTTGTCATCTACAGTGATGCTTTAGGCAAAGGGTTAGGATGTGTTCTCATGCAATATGGGAAAGTCATAGCCTATGCCTCTCGACAACTCAAAGAATATGAGAGAAATTATCCTACTCATGATCTAGAGTTGGCAGAAGTCATTTTTGCGCTTAAGATTTGGAGGCATTACCTGTATGGAGAGAAGGTGGAGATCTATACGGATCATAAAAGCCTCAAATATTTCTTCACTCAAAAGGAACTCAACATGTGACAACGACGATGGCTTGAGTTGTTGAAAGATTATAATTGTAGACACTCAAATTTTTCTGCGCTCCTATTATTAACATTGCAGGAGGGTAGATTCGTCTTTTGGAGATAACCCTGGAAGACAGCTTACATCCATTCCGGATACTACCGAAAGTTCAGTTCCAACCCGGAACACAAACTGGGAACATCAGTTCCAACCCGGAACACAAACCGGGAACATCAATTCAAAACCCGGATCACACACCGGGAATGTCATTTTCAATCTCGGAGATAACCCCGAGATATGCAGAGCAAAAGACCGGCAACAACACCGGAGAGGATAGTTCTGTCTCGGCAATAACACCGTGACGCTCAGTTCCAGTCCTAGAGACAACACTGGGTGTAGCAACCCCATCCTTGGTGATAGCCCTAAGAGATGCCATTGCAGTTCCGGCGATAACCCCGGAAATGCTTGTTTCAAACATATGCAATCAGCTTCAACCCCAGACATCCTATCAAGGCACACACACCTCAGACCCGGAGTTAACAAACGGGCAAACAGGAACACCCACAGATGACAGTGAGACATACAAACAAGCAGCAGTCTAATCTCAGATGTAACCCTGAGCAATGTTTGCTTTCCGCTTAAACCGGCGATAACCGCAGTGAGGAGTCACAACGTCATCTTACCATCTCAACAAGATGATATCGCGACATACCAACAAGTAGTCCAATCTCAGCTGTAACCCTAAGCAACATCTACTTTCAGCTCAAACCGACGATAACCCCGGCGAGGAGTCAAACGTTATCTTGTTCCTTCGACAATGGCATGTCATCTCAACACTTCATACATACATACATCCAACAATGTCCCACAAGAACCGAGGATTGACAATCCTGAGTGACTATTACGTGTGACATTGCTTTGGATAGAATTTGAAGCTTGAAGACCATGGGCATAGACCCCTCTTCCTGACTTCGTACAACCTCTAATCCATGTTATTGCGTAACTCTCGACACAAGCCGGTGCAAGAAGGTCGATATACCTCATTCGGATGCTCGATTGAAGTTCTCGCAAGTTCGAGTGAACATTACAAAGGCATGAGTGCACGTCTTCTTAGATGAGATGACGGGACCCATGAAGGCTCGGATACATCACGACCAAATTGCATGTATATACTTCACGGGCCGCCGCAGTACCTGCCATCCGCTCTATATATATACAAGCCTTAGGGTCTGCCATTTGAGAAGAAGAGGGAGGGAAAAAGGCGAGGAAGCCCTGTCCATTTTACTCTGCATACACATCTTTTGAGTGTTTCCTTATCTTTAAACACTAGTTAGCTCACATATAGCTATTTTTATCCGGCGGGAGTTGAGTGTTTATCCATTTAAAGTCATAGAAGTCTACTTTGGCAGCCCACTGTAAGCCTTCTTATATTCTATAAAGCCTTCTTCTCATATTAGCACACACTGTTATACACATTGAGAGTCGTGTTGTGTGCGTTTGCCCGGACTTCGGTCCTTGGTTTTCATTTCTGTCTGTATATATATATACTTATATATGTATATATTTTATATATGGACTAACATTATCGAGTTATGCCTCGATTGAGCCTGAACTTGATGCAGAGCGTTTAATTGCTTATATATATATATATACTTATATATATAAATCTGTGGTCGATTTTTTGTCTGCGATGAGCCCGAGATTTTATCCTCAGGTGCATTTAATTACTTATATATATATATATATATATATATTATATATAATCGCTGTTATCGATATCTCATGAGCTCGAATTTACATCCAAAGTCGTTTTAATCGCTTATATATATATATATATATATATTTTACATTTCACAGTTCGAGTTCACTTCAGGCCTTTTACAACTTTTATTTATATTCTCATCTGCCGAGAGTTTACTTGCGGGGCGCTTGATCGCTTTTATGCCTTTATTTATATTTTATCCCTTTGAGTTTACTTCATATGCGGTTGATCATGTTTATATATATATATTTTACAACTTTTACATATATATAACTACTTACCGCTTCCATACAAATTGCGTTATCATGTGAGCCTAGGAATCATGTGATCACAGTTCGCCATTGAATCTAGATTGATTCCCATGATGAACATTTTTCAAATTGTAGCGTACTGTATATTATTTTTACAAAGGTCTCAATTTCCTTGGATGGTCACATGTTTCCATGAGGAGTTCTAAGATCTTTCAGATATTATTTTTTCGAGAATGCTTCGCATCTCGAAAATAAAAGCAAATGTAGAACATTTAATAATAAAATGGAAGTATGAAAAGGTCTCAATTCTATTGAGCATGTGGTTGAAAAACCTCTTTACAAAACGTCATTACTATATTGTGGTTAAAACCAAATTTTCTATAAATTCAAACCCTTTATATATAGGTGCGAATGAGGCCTCGCACTACTTTCAAATAATCGCATATTGATCCACACACACACACAAACACACATATTCATATAACAATTTCTTTGAAGAGTGGCGATCCACCGTAGTAACACGGATGTCGGGGTGCCTAACACCTTCCCTCCAAGCATAATCAAGCCTCCGAACCCAAAATGAATCTCGGTTTCACGAGAATCTGCCTAGCAATGTCAAATCACCGGGTCAATGTGCAAACCTTTTTCTATTATACACGTTAGTGCAACCAGCTAAATACATCAATCAAGCGACTCTTAAAGTCAAATCGTCGACATTATACATGTCAGACCTTTTTCACTTGTTTTTTCAAACAAATCTCATATTAACATGAGAACACCAAAAAACAAGTAACGAAAAGGGACACTCAAAAATCCCGACGTCGACAATAATCATACCATCCAATACCATCCTGGAAAAGCGAATGTAGTAGCTGACGCATTGAGTAGAAGATTATATGCGGGTATGAGTGCAATATTGTCAACGCAAAGACCCATTTTGTATGACTTGGAAAGGATGGAAATAGAGTTAAAGACTCCAGGGACCCATGTGATGATGGTGAATATACGAGTGGAACTGACTTTAATCGATAAAGTTAAAGCTGCTCAAACTACAGACTTGGAGCTAATGCGTATAAAGAAGAAAGTACAAAAAGGTGTTATTCCGGAAGCAAGAATCGATGAAGAAGGAATACTTCGAGTCAACTCCAGACTTTGTGTTCCTAACGATTCTGACTTGAAGTATAAAATCATGATGGAGGCGCACAACACACCGTTTGCAATCCATCCTGGGAGTACCAAAATGTATCATGATCTTCAACATACATTTTGGTGGAGCAATATGAAGAGAGAGATAGCGGGGTTTATCTCAAGGTGTATAACTTGTCAATGAGTCAAGGCGGAGCATCAAGTGCCAAAAGGTCCATTGCAACCACTTGAAATTCCATAATGGAAGTGGGAGGACATTACCATGGATTTCATTACTGGTCTTCCCGAGGTTTCTTAAGGCATAGATGCGATTTGGGTCATTATTGATAGATTGACCAAGTCTGCTCATTTCTTATTGATACGAGAAACTTTTACACTTGAACGACTTGCTAGTATGTACATAAATAAGATCGTAAGATTGCATGGTATGCTAGTATCCATAGTTTCTGATCGAGACCCAAGTTTGACTTCAAGATTTTGGGTTAGTTTGAAAAAAGCTATGGGCACATATTTATAATTTAGTTCGACATATCATCCTCAAACGGATGGGCAGTTGGAAAGGACTATTCAAACTCTTGAAGATTTATTAAGACTCTGTGTCCTTGACTTCAAGGGAAGTTGGGACAAGTTCTTACCATTGGTGGAGTTTTCCTACAATAATAGTTATCAAGCAAGTATTGACATGGCTCCATTTGAGGCGTTATATGGAAGAAAGTGTCGTTCTCCAAAGATATCTTTGGATGAGGTGGGTGAAGCAATGTTGTTGGGACCGGATTTGGTACGTATGACTACGGAAAAGATTCAAACGATTCGATAACGTATAAAAACCTCACAAGATCGACAAAAGAGTTATGTTGATCTTCATTGAAAAGTCGTGGAATTCAATATTGGAGATCATGTGTTGTTACGTGTTGCTCCATGGAAAGGAGTTACAAGATTTGGAAAGAGAGGAAAGCTCAATCCTCGATTCATTGGCCCATTTTTAATCCTCGATCGTGTAGGAACTGTGGCCTATAGACTCACCTTACCGCCAAGTATGTCTCGTGTTCATAACATTTTTCACATATCTATGTTACGTAAATATGTGAAAGACCCGAACCATATTATTGAATTAGAACCAGATGAGATAGAGGAAGATTTAACGTATGAAGAGTTACCTGTTAAAATCTTGGATAAGAAGGATCATATTCTACGCTCTAAAGTTATACCTCAAGTCAAAGTTTTGTTGAGAAACCATGATGTGGAGGAAATGACCTGGGAGTTAGAATCTGAGATGAAATCAAGGTATCCTCACCTCTTCGACATACTAGGTACGCACCCTAATTTTGAGGATGAAATTTAATAAGAAGTAGAGGTTGTAAGACCCCAAATTTTATGAATAAAGAATAATTTTCTCGAAATATATTTTTGAATATTATGATGTGGATTTGATATAATGTTATAGTTGTGGGTAATATTTACAAATTTTACAAAGTAAGCAAGTGGTTATATAATATTCGATTTGTCGGGGAATATTCGTTTTAACTGGAATATTCGTACGATGACACAATCATTGGTGGACCCCACAACGGAAGTATTGTCGTAGTTAGAAAATGACATAATTATCTTTTTATAAAAAAACGGCGGAAGTTTTACCGTTAAACTGTTGAACTATCCGGTAGTAAAAGTACAGTAATACGCGTGGTTGCATAGTAGCAAACGGTATTGATTATTGATGCTTACGTGAGAAGTCACTCAGTTATACTCAATTATTGCTATAGTAATTGTTGCATCATATCTCTCATATTATTGATTCGATTATTATCACAGTATCATCTGCATAATATGATATATTATTAAATCAATAATTGAGACGACAAAGTTATTCAAATTATTAAATTGCAATAGTTACAATGTCTAGAAGTTTTGTCAAGGAGAGGTTTGGTCATCTAATTGCGCACCAATAAGGAAAAATCCTTATCAGAAAGCCCTCTCTTTCCTGGGAACGACCTGGTTGTTAAATATTGTGAGTTATAATATTAATGATGAATAAGTTCGTGTTGGTTAAAGATGAAATTGATAGTTCCATTGTGTTGGAATTATTAGTGTTAGTAGAAATCGACATTTATTTCGATATTAATTGATGTCTGGAAGTTATACTGACCAGTCAGGTAATTAACTGGATAAATGAGCAATTAATTGCTATTAATTCACATGATTATAACTATTTGTTCACATGTGTGTACTATGATTCCCATTCTTGTACTATTAGGGGAGTTGGTGCAAGATTGATAATACTTGCATGACTAAGTTAAAAATGGAGGTATAGATGGAGGTACTATACTGTAATTCATATCTTCACATGATTATAACTATTGATTCACATGATTGAACTATTGATTCACATTATTTACTATTAGGGGAGGTGGTGCAAGTTTGATAATACTTGCAGGACTAAATTAAAAATAAAAGAAAAGTTGAAGGTATTGTACTGTAATATTTCGAGCCCCAAAACGTGCAATTATCAAAACTATATTTTCCTATAAATAGAAGCTCATTCTTCCTTCATTTCTCACCAATTCACTAAAGCTATAGAGCAATTATTATAGAGAGAAATTATAGAGAGAAAGAACAAGAGAAGTCTGCTACCTCTCTACTCCAGTATCCAGTTTCTTTCTAAGGTAAGGGGTATTATTTCTTTCGGATTTATGAAGAGAGCTTACATTATTTCGCTCTTTATTATTATGTTGAATAACTCCGTCTATCTGCCAAGTACCGCATACAAGGTGAAATTCTTCTGTTATTCCATTCTTTATTATTCGCTTGGAATATGTCGTATGCATCGGATTACGCTAGACTCGGTTCCATTCTTTATTATTCTCATTGGAATAACTTGTTCATGCGGTCTATTGCATACATGGTGAATTCTTTGTTATTCTATTCTTTATTATTATTCGTTGGAATATCCTCACATGCATAAGGATTACGCTAGACCCGGGGTTCCATTCTTTATTATTCATTGGAATAACTCATGCATCATGTATGTCCTATCGCATGCATGGTGAATTCTTCATTATTCCATTCTTTATTATTCTCGTTGGAATATCTTGTCTGCATGCGAATTACGCATGACCTGGTTACATTCTTTATTATTCTGTTGGAATAACCTGTCTATGTGGATTATCACATGCATGGTGAATGATCCTTCGTATTCATTCCTTATTAAATTGTGGAAATGATCTATCTACGTGGATTACCGCATGGTGGGTGAAAATTCATTTGCAGTTTCATATATTCTATGGTACTCATTTGGTTAAAGTTTTGGCTTCTATACTCCATGAAATTAGTAGAATATCCTGGATATTTGTGCTTCATCCGGTATCTTTTCATGGAAATATTCTTCCGATCATTCTTGAATTTTACTCCACAAAGCAAAGATTCATGTTGACAATTTGATTTAATTGATTTCAAGATAAATTAACTTATAAATCTTTAAAATTTATTCTTGAACTTGTTTTATTGAATTATTATGCCATTGTCATCATCCTCATGCTTATATTATGATGAAAGTCATCTTTAGCTCACGTGCATAGATGAACTTGGTATGATTATGACTGGGGATTATTTGGTATAATCATGACCTGTAATGTTATAAATGATGTGGTAAAAGTCCTCAGTAGGCTATAGTGCATTGATGGACAGTTTTTGGTATGATTATGACTAGGGATTATTCGGTATAGTCATGACCATTGATGATTTAATGAATATCCTTGGCCGTAGTGCAGGGATGACTTCGATGATGTGGTTTATTTATTAAGCTGAGTCTTAGCGATAAAAATTGATGAAAACATTTTAAATCATAGAAGATAGTAGATATCATGCTCTACTTGACTCTTCTAATGGATTGCTTATTCCGCTGCAGTTAAACTTGATGTCTATTGTATTTTATCAGTTTAACATTGTTGAAGACTAATGATAATTTATTATGCATTATCTTAGTCATAATATTTCTTACTGGGCTAGTTGAGCTCACTCTTTCTTTCACTGTTCTCTTCAAGAAATGAGAACGTAGCCGGGACTAGTCGGGGAACGGAGTGACGGTCCAGATGATAGCATTAGTGTTCCTCACTATTCTATTAAATAGTGTAACAATAAATGTAATGAGGACTCCATTGAGTGTGTATTTTGTCTAGATGACAATATTCTTATTAAAACTCTTAGATTATGTTTTGTCGTATTTTACACGACTGTTGTATAATTAAGTTATATTTGAATTTTGTACCATGTATTTGGTGACTCAAAATGGGTGATGTATACCTATTTTGGGGGCGTCACAATGACCTTTGGTGATAATAACGAATATCCTTGGCCCGTAGTGCATGGATAATTTGTGGATGTGATACTAATGAATATCCTTGGCCCGTTGTGCATGGATAATTCAGTGATGTGGATGATTTATTGAGCTGTGTTACATCGATAAAATATTAATGATAAACTTTTAAATCATAGAAGATAGTAGATATCATGCTTTACTTGACTCTTCTAATGGATTGTTTGTTGCGTTGCAGTTAAACTTGTTGTCTATTGTATTCTATCAGTTTAACACTATTGAAGGCTAACGATAATTTATTCTGTATTATCTTAGTCATAATATTCTTTACTGGTCTAGTTGAGCTCACCCTTTGCTTTCATTGTTCTCTTCAGGAAATGAGAATAATGCTGGGACTAGTCCGAGAATGGAGTGATGGTCCGAGATGGTAGCTATAGTAGTCCTCACTATTCTATGAAATAGTGTGATAATAATTATAATGAGGACTCCATTTGAGTTTGGATATTGTCTACGAGACAATATCCGTGTTAAAACTCTTAGCTACATTTTTGTCGTATTGTATAAATGAAGTTTGTATTTGAATTTTGTACCATGTATTTGGCGACTAAGAATGGGTTGTGTATTCCTATTTTGGGGGTGTCACACATGACCTGTAATGTTATAGACAAATGATGTGGTGAAAGTTCTCTTTGTCCTGTAGTGCAAAGATAGACTGTTGATTATTTGTTTTACAGTTGTATGTCTTTGGCCCATAGTGCAAAGAAGAACTATTAATTGATATCTTTGGTCGTAGTGTAAAGATGAACTGTTGATTGATAGCTTTGGCCCGTAGTGCAAATATAGACATGTGTATAACATGATCATGGCCACTGGTGATACTAACGAATATCCTTGGCCCGTAGTGCATGGATAATTCGATGATGTGTTTGGCAGGATCATGACCATTGGTTTTACACTTGAATGTCTTTAGCCATAGTGCACTGACAAACAATTGATTGGTATGATCATAACCATTGGTTTTATGGTTGAATATCTTTGGCCCGTAGTGTAAAAATAGACAATTGATTGGTATGTTCATTATTTTTTTATTTGAATATCTTTAGCCTTTGGGGTAAGGATATTGAGTAAACATTCTATTAAGCCTTTGTGGTAAGGAGAAACTGTTGAATTACATGATTATAAACATGAATTGTGAATTTAACTATAATCTTTGGTGGTTCAGATGAAGACAGGCAATGAAAGTTCTTTTTATCTTGGTTATAACAAAGAACTGTTGATGGGTATACATGAAATATTAATGATGGACTTTTAATGTGGAGGAGATAGTAGACATTATGCTCTACTTTACACTTCTAATGGATTTTTGATTTCACTGCAATTATAGTTGAAATCTTTTATTATCTACCATATGTTATAAATATCTGATTTATTACTGATGAAGGGTATTGATAATTTAATTATCTTAGTCATGATAGTCTTTACTGGGCTATTTGTGCTCACCCTTTTACTTCACAATTCCTTTCAGGTAGTAAGAGTGTAGCTGGATCAAGCGGGGATAACAGGGGATTAGAGTGATGGTCTGAGACTTTGGACGTCTCTCAATACATTATAAAACAGCATGACCATATATAATGGTATTAAGGACTTAAGATGTGTGTGTCGTATTTTATACGTCACTTAATAATTAATTTTGGTGAACAACAATAGGGTGATGAGTGTGACACCCCCCTAATTCGAACCTCCACTTGGTCACTCGAATTTAGTTCATCACGTTCTCATGGTAAAACAATAATAACTAAAATAACGCATACACAACGGAAAACCTACTTTAGAATAATATACCATGATTTATTATAATTATTCCCCAAGTCTCAGAACTCACAAAGATTTAATAGATTACATAATAGTATCGAATAAAGACCTATTACATAATCCTACTTAAGTTTAAACATAGTCCACAAACAGTCGTAGCATAACATAATAGCTTTAAACATAAAAAGGACAAGCTAGTCGGTAGCCTTGCCCTTGCCCTTGTCTACTCTAGAGACACCTCCCTATTCTTCCTTAACTGAAAGGTTTTAAATAAGCAAGGATGAGCACAAATTGCCCAGCAAGTAATATACAACAAGGGTGTAGGATATAATATCACAAGGTTTGAAATATCGAAGGGTTATTTCTAGGATAGTTCAAAGTGTCAGAATATCATCATGAATAAGGGAAATAACAATTCAATATAAATCAACATATATATATGAATTCAACGGCTAACAAAGTGTCCAACTGGATAAGCAATTTATACTGAGCAGTCACTAAGGACTATGGAACTTCCACTAGAGTTACCAATATTAAACTGATAACCAAAAATATCAAGTACTATAGATGATCAGTCTACAATACTTTACGTTATGCATAACACCACAATAATATTTATTCATGTGTTGGGGTTTCCAACAACATACACTCCCCTTACCAAAAGGGTTGTCTAACTCAGTTTTCAAGATTTTCGCACCAATCAATTGGTTTGGACAATTTTTTTTTATAAACATGCATATAGTCTAGCCGAATCAAATGGCATCGACTCTTTCACAATATTCAAGGGCAATACCAATTTCAACATGAATAATAACTTTCACAAGGGTTTAACATACTAACTCATTTGAACGAGAAAGTAATTTATCTTGTATTCAAAGGGATAAGCTTACGGTATTGTTCAAATAAATAATACAATGGTATTGCACAACAATAATAGTAGGGTTCAGATACTTGCTCAATAAAAGTAAGTTTCAAGGAAACTTGCTCAATAATAATTAGAGTAAGTTTAGGGAACTTGCCTTAAGCGTAGTTTATCCACATTAATAAATCAAAACTTTCGAATCCTATTTATAACGCATTATATGTTCAAGATGTTAATTAGCTAACACGCCTTTTAATCAAGCTTGACACGTATACAAGTATGCACATATGGTACAAAATCAGTTTATAAGTAATCATGAACCAAACACTTAGTCATTTTATAAACAAATCAAGAATGCTCAAGGTTAGGACCTCCTCTACTCATGGACGTTTCATTTCAATGCAACACCGACATATCAACTAAGCATCACACACATATATATACATCAATATGTTTTAGATCACATTTAGCATTATAAGTATTATGTAAGTTACTGTCCAAAAGATCAGAATTTATTTTCTAGGATTCCAGATCATGCAATTGTGTGCATGGCTAGGCTTAGAACCGACGCAGCATGCTAGTGGTCCCCGACCTCGCCAAGACTCAAATTTCTTTGCCTTGTGGGTTCTGTTCGGTCTTGAACGCACACTCATACTTAATGTATTTTGACATGTTAAAGGCTTTCACATGCTTCGTAGATCAATTTAGGTCCCTTCTTGCATAACATGGTTCTAAATTTGATCATTTCAATAATTTAAAGTCATTCAAGGTCATGAAACCACAAAGTCTAGCATGCTTGCTTTCTAAATCATACAAGTTAGTTACAGCACTCATATTATACATGCTTGTGTGTATTCGTAACACATACGTGAAACTAATCATCGCTTTAGTTAAAAATATGCTTTGTTCGGGCTTTTCTTGAAATATAACATACAAGCATAGTATATCCATGGTTATACTGCATGAGTTAGTCTAAGAGAGTCATTAAATATGATCACAAATGTCAGATTCTAGTCCTCAAGGTAACATGACAATATTCCTATTCAAAGGTCATATTTTCATTTGTAAAGTATACAACATGTTCATGCTTTATTGTCGATCATATAAACACAAGCTAAAGGTTTATTCATGCATGTCTAAGTCATAATAACATGTTTTCAAAGTCAGTATACGTACATGGCATACATACATATTAAGTTCACTTCTAAGTTTCTAAATCCATTTAAAATCATACACTTTTGTTATTCATGCGAATCTAGTCTAAACATGCTCACATTAGGTTCATATATCTATATATACATCATAAACATGTTTACATGCTAGCTTGAGTCATAATATTTAGCTAACATGTATCAGATTGCAAAACAAAGTCTTCAACTAAAATCGATCGCGCTATAGCTCTACGCGCTTTATCATAAATATGGCGCGATTCTTGTGCCAGGATCGGTTCGAGCCAAGAATAATGCTGCTTTACAATCTATAGCCCAACCTCACAATTTACCCACGAAATCATTCCTAAACACTCATATATCAATTGCAACATTCTCATATGATCATATAACAATTATATGGACATTACCCAACCTCATTAACATACAATTACATGAATTCAAGAAATTGACATTTCAAAACAAAAACTCCATTTTTACAGTGAATGAATATGGCAACAAGGAAAGAGGAATTATACCTCTGTAATGTGATTTGAAACTTGCTTCAATGAACTTCTAAGCTCTAGCACACTTGTATGCTCTCAACCTCACTACTTAGAAATTCATAAACAACTTCAAGCAACAAGAATGGAGAAACACAGCTGCTATTTATAGAGAAATACAAATCTAGACATTGCATTTTTCCATTGAATCAAACTCATGTGTTAAAGGATTGCATGAGGGTTAACAAGGAGTTGTTAGATTGGTTGTTGGAACTCATCATGATTACCACTCCTCCATGATCATGCCTAGCAAGCTTGGAAGAAAATATGAAAACATAGGCCTTAACCTTTATGAAATGCACGTGGGTGAGAAATGAGAGGTAAATGGGACTATTAATTTGGGACAAACAAGTTAACTAGCCTTCTTGTATACTCCTACACATCCTCACTCTTTAATACACATCTCAACCATATATTATGATTAAATGTCACACTTAATAATTAAGGTTTCAATGTAGTAGATGAAATATGGAGATGTAATATACATATAATCCATGTACACTTTATCACACTGGTATATTTTAATAGTTCATGGTATATTATCTCCACACATGCCCACATACATATTGCTACATAGATAATGTATTTATAACATATAGTCCCAATATATTTAGTCACAATACTCTTACAATATAGTTTTATAAGACTTAATATATATAGCCACATAAATGTCACACTGCACCATATAGTTATTTTTGTATTATTGTTCACATGCACATAACTATCAATACAATATTATTATATTACTAACTTACTCACTTATGTTCAATAAATTAACCATGCACTTCCTTAATTAATTAACATCAATATTAATTAATCCACCCATTTATGGGTTTTCCATAATCATTACTTATCTATATAATAATCACCTATTATTAATAATTACCAAGAAATCAATATTCCACCACAACCATTATCAATTAAATAATAATTAATAATCACATATTAACCGACCTTATTAATATCAATTAAAAAAATCCATAAATATACTACAACAACACTTAACAATTAATATTACTTAATTGCTCATCTCATAATTTCTTCGCCGCTTATCATTACTATTTGAATTTCCATCACCATGCCACACAAGGCTTTCAACGAGTTTACCACAAACTCCACGTATTCTCAATTATTCATTTATTAATATGATTGAGTTATCTTATTTCATAATACGAAAATTGTTCATATTCAAACAAATATTTATTTTCATTAATATATTTATTTAATAATATGCGGAAATTCTCGGGTATTACAATGAGAACCTGACTTTGAAAGCGTCAAAAGTGCACCTCATTAGAATGAACAAGATAGTAATCTTCTCATTCTTCTTTGGGGTCTTGAAATATTTGTTGCTATATTTTATATGGCATTATAATAATTTGAGTTTGGATATTGTCTACGAGACAATATTTGTATTAAAACTCACAGGGTATGTGTTGTCGTACTTTGCACGACAGTTTAACAATTGTATAAATGAAGTTTGTATTTGAATTCTGTACCGTATATCTGGCAACTCAGATTGGGTTGTGTGGACCTATTTTGGGGGCGTCATAAATGGTATCAAAACTTAGGGATATGGTCTCTGGCGGAGATCTGAGATTAGAACTAGGAGGGGAGAGACGAGTAATATCCTTCGCTAGTGTGTGTCCTACCTAAGCTGAATTTTCTAACTTAATAAGTTGACAAATTGTGATATGTCAATTAACCTTTATTTTGAAGTTGTATTCTGGAATGATATTTGAAATCCAAGAGATGAGCAATGGAGAAATCAGGATACAGAGGAAATGACCGGGAAGATAGAATCTGAAATAAAAGCAAGGTATTCTCACCTGTTCGAACTACTAGGTACGTAAATTTCGGGGACGAAATTTCATAACGAGGGGAGATTGTAAGACTCCAAATTTTATGAAATGAAAGTATTCAATTTTCATATAATTATTATTCTATTTAGTAAATGATTAAATTGATAAAAGGTTAAAGTTAAGGGTGATATGTGAAAATTTTACAAAGTAAGCAAGTTGTCATAAATTATTCGTTGTGTCGGGGAATATTCTTTTTATCGGAGAATATTCATACGATGGCATAATCATTAGTGGACCACACAACGGAATAACTGTCAGATATAGAAAGCGACGGAAATAAACTTTTTATAAAAATAACGCCAAAACTTTTTCCGTTAAACAGTTGAAATATCCGGTGATAAAATTACAGTAATACGCGTTGTTGCACAATATCACACGGTATTGCATAGTATCTCTGATTATTGATGCTTACATAAGAATTCACTCAGTTTTATTTAATTATTGCAACAGTAGTTGCTGCATAGTATCTCATTTGAAGCCCCCAAAATAGGTATACACAACCCATTCTGAGTCGCCAAAAATAACACTATTGACAACTTCTTTTATACAACTATTGAACTATCGTGCAAAATACGACAACACATACGCTGTTAGTTTTAATAAAATATTATCTCATTGACAATATCCAAACTCAAATTATTACAATGCCATATAAAATACAGCAGCAAATATTTCAAGACCCCAAAGAAGAACGAGAAGATTACTATCCTCTTCATTCTAATGAGGTGCATTTTTGACGCTTTCAAAGTCGGGTTCTTATCACCCTATTGTTGTTCACAAAAATCAATTATTAAGTGACGTATAATATACGACACACCCATCTTAGGTCCTCAACACAATTATATATTACATGTTATGCAGTTTTATAATTTATTGAGAAACTTCTACAGTCTCGGACCATCACATTATTCCCCTGTTATCCCCGCTCGACCCAGCTACACTCTTATTACCTGAAAGGAATTTTAAAACAAAAGGGTGAGCATAAATAGCCTAGTAAAGAATATTATGACTAAGATAATTACATTATCAATAGCCTTCATCAATAATAAATCAGAGATTGAGAATATATGGTAGATAATAAAAGTTTTCAACCATAATTGCACCGGAATCAACAATCCATTAGAAAAGTCAATTAGAACATAATATCTACTATCTCCTCAAAATTAAAAGTCCATCGTTAATATTTCATTCCTGTAATACTCATCAACAATTCTTTGTTATACCCAAGACAAAGAGAACATTCATCACCTGAACCACTAAAGATTATAGTTAAGTTCATAATTAATATTTATAATCATGTAAATCAATAGTTTCTCCTTACCACAAAGGCTTAATAAACTGTTTATTCAATATATTTACCCCAAAGGCTAAAGATATTCAAATATAATAACAATGATCATACCAATCAGTTGTCTATCTTTGCACTACGGGCCAAATATATTCAACTATAAAACCAATGGTCATGATCATACCAATCAATCATCTGTCAGTGCACTACGGCCAAAGACATTCAATTTTTAACTAATGGTCATGATCCTGCCAATCACATCATCAAATTATCCATGCACTAGGGGCCGAGGATATTCGTTAGTATCACCAGTGGTCATGATCATGTCATACACCTGTCCATCTTTGCACTACGGGCCAAAGCTATCAATCAACAGTTCATCTTTGAACGTAAGCCAAAGATATACAACTGTAAAACCAATAATCAACAGTCCATGTTTGCACGTAAGCCAAAGATATACAACTGTAAAACTAGTAATCAACAATCCATCTTTGCACGTAAGCCAAATATGACTTTCGTTACAATATAAGCATGAGAATGATGATAATGATATAAACATTTAATTAAATGATATCAAGGATAAATATTAGAAAATTTATAATTCAATTTATCTAGAGTTCAAGAATATCCAAATTGTCAACATGATAACGCTTTGTGGAGTAAAATTCAAGAATAATATTCACGAATCAAAAATAATTTGGACAGAAAAGAATCAATTTTTTGTCGTGAATAGTACTCTGTGAATAATACTTCATGAATAGTACCCCATAAATAGTATTTTGTGAATAATACCCTGTGAATAGTACTTCATGAATAGTACCCCGTGAATAGTATTTTGTGAATAGTACCATATATATAAATAGTACTGTATGAATATAAATAATACCCCTTACCTTATTAGAAGACTGGATACTACAATAGTGAAGTAGCAGAATACTCTTCTTCTTTCTCTCTATAGTTTCTCTTTCTATAGTTGCTCTTGTGAGTCTTAGTGAATTGGTGAGAATGAAAAAAGAAATAAGCTTCTATTTATAGGAAAATATAGTTTCGATAATTGTACGTTTAAGGGCTCGACTTATTACAGTTTAGTACCTTCATCTTTACCTCTATTTTTAATTTAGTCCTTCAAGTATTATCAATCTTGCACAACCTCCCCTAATAGTACATTCATGTGAACCAATAGTTCCATACATGTGAACAAATAGTTATTTACATGTGCACCAATAGCAATTAATTGCTTATTTATCCGATTAATTACCCGTTTGGTCAATTTAACATCCAGAAATCAACTATTATCGAAATAAATGTCGATTTCCACTAACACTAATAATCCAAACACAATGGAAATATTTTTATCAATAATTTCATCTTTGAATTTTCAAAGTTTGTCTTTTTTCGAAAAAGGCAACTGTTGACTTTTTGACCAAAAAGTTATCCCGACAAATTTTATGTTTATAGTCCATTATTACTAATTTCATCGTCCCAGACTCAAATATCTCATCTGCGTCTCCAAATTCAACTCCGAACTCAAATTCAATTTTTAATTTCATTTTCTTGTGTTTTATACACACTTTTGCTTTCTTAGTTAGTTCAAACTATTTAATTAATCTTGACTAACTATTAAATTAAATCTCATCATTTATCGCTAATAAATATATATAACACATCTTTAATCATTCAATAATTATTCATCATTAATATTATAACTCACAATATTAAAAACTAGATCATTCCCAGAAAAGAGGGGCTTTCCGATAAGGACTTCTCCTTATTGGCGCGCAATTAGGTGACCAAACCCCTTTCCTCGATAGAACTTTCTAGATATTGTCAATAATAAAAATAATAATATGAATAACTTTGTCGTCTTAATTATTGATTTAATAATATAAAATATTATGTAGATGATACTGTGACAATAATTGAATCAATAATGTGAGATACTATGCAGCAACTGTTGCAATAATTGAGTATAACTGAGTGACTTCTTACGTAAGCATCAATAATTAGAGATATTGTATAATACCGTGTGCTACTTTGCAACCTCGCGTATTACTGTTCTTTTATCACCGATTATTTTATGACAACTTGCTTAC
The DNA here is from genome assembly GCA_020205605.1 of Panax ginseng. Lineage (NCBI taxonomy): Eukaryota > Viridiplantae > Streptophyta > Magnoliopsida > Apiales > Araliaceae > Panax > Panax ginseng. The sequence goes on along the minus strand of CM035131.1, from coordinate 55,299,603 downwards.
TTTGCAAAGTTTTCAAATATCACCCTTAACTTTAACCTTTTATCAATTTAACCATTTACTAAATAGAATAATAATTATAAGAAAATTGAATACTTTCATTTCATAAAATTCGGGGTCTTACATATCATATTATTGATTCAATTATTATCACAGTATCATCTGCACAATATTTTATATTATTAAATTAATTATTGAGACAACACATTTTTCATATTATTATTTGCATTATTGACAATGTCTAGAAAGTTCTGTCGAAAAAATGGGTTAAGTTATTTAATTGCGCGCCAATAAAGAGAAATCCTTATCGGAAAGCCCTCTCTTTCCTGGGAATGATCTGGTTGTCAATATTGTGAGTTATAATATTAATGATGAATAATTGTTAAAAGATTAAAAATGTGTTTATTAAAGATAAGTGATTTTTGGTAAATATTTATTTAATTTTTTGAGATAAATAGAGTGGTTTGTTATGAGGCGTTTGTTGTAAGTTTGACTTATTATTCCATGGGGAGATGTACTAATTTATGGACCGTCGGTTGTGGTTTTAATAGTAAATCAATCTGGACCGTCGGTTGTGGTGTTAATAGTAAATCAATCTGGACCGTCAATTGTGGTTTTAATAGTAAATCAATATGGACCGTCGTTTTTGTTTTGATAGTAAATCAATATTGACCGTCGGTTGTGGTTTTAATAGTAAATCAATCTGGACCATCGGTTGTGGTTTTAATAGTAAATCAATATGGACCGTCAGTTGTGGTTTTAATAGTAAATAAATATGGACCGTCCATTTTAATAGTAAATTACTCTAGACCATCCATGAATCAATTACTATTTTGTCCATTCTCCTATAAATAAAAGCTCATTTCTTCTTTTATTTTCACCAATTCACTAAGACTCACAAGACAAACTATAGAGAGAAACTATAGAGAGAAAGAAGAAGAGTATTCTGTTACTTCACTATTGCAGTATCCAATCTTCTACTAAGGTAAGGGGTATTATTTCTTTTGTATTGTAAGGGATAATATTTTTTCGTATTTGTCCTTTAATCTGTGGGAATAACCTATCTACACGAATTATAGCATGACAGGTGAAAATTCATTTGCAGTTTCGTATATTATTTCTTTTCATATTCTTAAATCTAAACTTACTATGATAAGTATTGCTTCTATAATCCCTGAAATTAGTAGAATATTCTTGAGTTTTGTGCTTCATTTAGTATCATTTCATTGAAATATTGGTCTGAACTTTCTTATTAAATTTCAATATTTTCACTTGGGGGTACTATTCACAGGGTAATATTCACTCGGGTATTATTCACTCGGGGATTCGGGGTACTTTGCATGACGGGTTACTATTCATTTGTTACTATTCACTCAGGGTAATATTTATTTGGGGTACTTTACATGATGGGTTACTATTCATTTATTGCTATTCACTCGGGTACTATTTACTTGGGGTAATATTTATTCGGGGTACTTTGCATGACGGGTTACTATTCATTTTTTACTATTCACTCAAGTACTATTCACTCGCGGTAATATTTATTTGGGGTAATTTACATGATAAAGTACTATTCATTTGGTACTGTTCATTCAGGTACTATTCACGGGGTACTATTCATGATAAAAAGTGATTTCTTTTCTGTCCAAATTATTTTTGATACATGAATATCATTCTTGAATTTTATTCCACAAATAAATTATCATGTTGACAATTAGGATATTCTTGAACTCTGGATAAATTGAATTATAAATCTCTAATGTTTATCCTTGATCTCACTTGATTGATTCTTTATATCATTGTCATCATTCTCATGCTTATATTGTGGTAAAAGTCATCTTTGGCCCATAGTGCATAGATGGACTGTTGATTGGTATGATTATGATCAGGAATTTTGTATTGGTATAATCATGACCTGTAATGTTACAGACAAATAATGTGGTGAAAGTCCTTTTTGGCCCGTAGTGCAAAGATAGACTGTTGATTATTTGTTTTATAGTTGTATGTCTTTGGCCCGTAGTGTAACGATCCGGAATTTCAAATTGTAATATTAAATATTTATTAAAATATAAATATTTATTTGATGTGTTTATTGTTGAAATTGATGAGATAAATATTTTATTGATGTAATGGTTGCTAGTAAATATTTATGAATCTAAATTCATTAGATAATATTCTAAATTAAATTAATTTATAATTTAGAGAGTTGTAATATAACATGAGATGTTATATTGTTGTTTTAATTTAATAATTTAAAGTGATATATTAAGTTATTAAATAAAATTATAATAAAATTATAATTTTGTGATATTTGGTTAAGTGGAAAATTTATTTAGTATGTGGTAAGTAGTTTATTTAATTAAGATTGGATATGGAAATCCAAGTAAACAATGCGGGACAATAAACTATATTATAAATGACTTATAAAAATAAATTATAAGAGTTTTAATTTGATTTTACCAAACAAAGCCTTAGAGCTTTTAAAATTCTTATTTTAATCTTGTTTTGCCAAACAAGGTTTAATGAATGATTAAGTCATTATTTTAAGTGGTTTTACCAAACAAGATATAAGGATTAATTGATTAATTTTAATTATGTTAGCCAAACAAGCCTTATGGCTTTTGATTTTCAAAATTTGATAACTGATTAAAGTTATATACTTAATATCTATATTATTACTATTATACGTTATATTTTTGTTAGTGCGTAAGTTAGAAATTAGGGAGAAAGACTCAGAAGAAAGAAAAAGAAGAAAAGAAGAAATTGAGATAAAACTTGAGAGAATCCTAGAGAGATTTTGAGAAAGGAATTGGGGAAAAGAAGTCTTGTTGATCAAAGGAAGAAAATTTTCACCTTCTAGCATACAAGGTATCCTCTTACCCTTTTAAAATTCTAAAAGTTGTGGTTGTCTTCTCGTCCAAAATTCTCTATAAAATCTTTGTAGAGGTTGAATTAATTGTTATATATAGTTTATATGATAAATTAGTTGTTGTGAAACTGTTTTCATAAGTTTATATATGAGTATTGTCAATGAATTCATGTTATGTATGTTATGGCTTAGTTGGAGTCAAAGTTTAGTTATGAAATCATGATGAAAACCTTAAATTGATGATGTATTCTAATAGTGCTTGGAAAAACAAAAACAACCCAAGTTGAACGAGTCAAAACGGATGTAAAACGAATTCACAATGAAGAATTTCGCTATGAATGTCAAAAGAAGAGGTAATAAGAGAAATAGTAAAATTAAAGGTTGTAATCTTTGATGTTTATGTGGTTAGAAACGTGTTAGAAATATTAGTTGACGTTTCTGTAAACATATTACACTTTTGGTAGGTTGGTATGGTTGTTAGAAGGAGTTTGTAGGCCTAATTTGGCTTTCTGTAGTGTTCGGGATCAAAATTCGCGAGTTAGCAGAAGGAACCCCCGCCTCGGCGGGATCCTCTAGTGTAAAAACCCCCGCCCCGGCGGGGGGTAGTCTGCCTAGCCAATTTTGGAAAAAAAATCTGACAGGACATGTTTTACTAAAACAGCCATAACATTTTCATACGAACTCCATTTGAGGTGATTAAAGATGATCCGGAACGAGGACGAATAGACCTACAACTTTTGTTCTTTAAGTTTTTCAATTTGAGTTCGAAAAAAGGGATCAAAATGGTCATTTGTGGGACTGATATGTATTAGGAGGCAAGCGGAGGGCGTCGGGAATGCACACATGCAAGTGTAGTGCTCTTGACGATTAAAGATGTTGTCCTAAGTTATAAAACATGAATATTAGTAAATAGAATGATGCTTAACATTAATAAATGATGTATTAGATAAGTTGTATAAGCATACTAAGCACACACATGAGAGACGAGAATGAACGTCGAAACGCCGTGCCAAGTATAAATAAACTTAAAAAGTGTTTCAATTCAATTGAAATAAATATTATAAGATATGGAATGGAGTTAATATAAAACCAATAAGTAGTCCTAGCAAGACTTAAGCACTTGAATGAACTTCGAACATGAAATATAGGGAGTTATAAGTCTAAAGTTAACACAATCAAATTGAACATTGTGTATTGATTAATAGGAAGGGTTATAGGATGTAGATTAAACTTTACATTACAACTACTATGCGTTGTTATGTGACTAATAGTTGATGTGAATGATTATATAATTATGTAGGGCACGTGCAGTACAGATAACCGTAAGCTATTAAACTGTTATTGGTAAATAACGATAAAGGCAAGTCTTTCCGTTCCTATTTGCTATGTGAACTTGATGATTAACTATTTTAAATCTTTATTGCAAAGAGAATGGTGTGTTATATATATTTTGAATGTATGAAATGTTAAAGTCAATTTATGACTACGTTGTTTGACTAAAGCATGCTGATTGAGTAAGGAACTCAATCTTTATACTTGTTATATGAATGGTAGCATGTATGTTATGTTAGTCCGATGTTTATGAGATATATGTTGAGCATGTTATTATGTGCTACGTGATGCATGAAAACTGTTAGATTTTACTGGGCTGTCGAGCTCAACCTTGCAAATAACCACTTTTACAGGTTCAAGATTTAAGGTAAAGTTATGTCTTACTTGAAAGACATGAGTCAGATGTGATGCTTGAAGATTTATACACTTTGGCTCTGTTATTATTATTTGAAGCATATTTAAGGTTCCGAATAATGTATTAATGTCGAATTGTAATATCATTTTGAGATGTAAACTATTGTAGTATTAAAATGATTCTGAGGTATTTAGATGTAAAGGTTGAAGGTTTTGGGAACGAGGATAGTTTGTAATAGAAAATTTTAATTATTCTGCAAATTTCAATGGTTGAATTATCGTTTAATGATGTAAAATTAGAGGTTGAACATATTGTTAACGACCGAAGTCTAGAATTAAATTGTATGAATTTTGGGGTCGTTACAGTTGGTATCAAAGCTGTAGGTTATAAACCTTAGGTAGGAGTACCGTAGGCTATAACCTTAGAGAAGGAATATAAAGATAATGAAAGAATACGCTCAAATACAGTTTGAACAATAAGAAATAATTTTAAAAAAAATTTATAAAAGAGGGATTAAAACATGCGTGAAAGGATTCAAAGAAGAATCTCGCAAAGTTATAAGGAGTATGAATGTGGGGTTACCTAACTCCAATAATAAGGATGTAAGGTGATAATAAATAGACAATGTCTATAAGAAGAGAATGATAAAGAAGTAAGAATCAAAAAGTTATATTTAAGTAATTTGACAATTGTACTCTTTAATAGTTGATGTATGGTATCTGGGCTAAACGATTCCTTCATAGAGAGGAGATATATACGAACTAGCAACTCAGAACCTAGTTTGTTGGTTGTTTGTGGGAAACCACTCAGCGTACCATATTGAAATTATTAGAGACTCGATGTGTACCAAATATAGAAATGGATACGTATGATGAAAAAAGAAAGAAAAAGGATCGTAAAACAAAACGATCACGAGTTAAGAAAAGAATTTTAAGGGAGATGATTATAGAATAAGATCACGACGTGATCTGTTTAAGTTATAAAAGAAAGATGGTCTGCAATTTTTCAATAATTATAGCTTGATGCTATGAAGTTAATGTACTATGATATAGTACAAGATAAACTCATGAGGAGTTATAGATAATGTGATACGAGGAATTCATATTGAGCAAGTTATGAGCAAGATAGAGTTAAGTGGGATTTCAATTGAGGACTCATATGATGGTTGAGTTGTACAAATCTTTGTATGGGTGAGGGTTTTATGCTTGCACTCAGTTTATCACATTGATAATCATTGGAATGTTGGTATCGCGCTATCAATGTATATGTGGCGAAAAGGTGATTCTTTTCTCATGTGTATATTTGATAGTTAGAAAATATTAAGATTAGTAAGATATTATTAGGATTAGGTGCGGTTCTTAAAACTAATGCATATGGTAAGTTCGTGACTCACAATAATATGGTATGTTTTGAACCCCTCAGCGAATGGACGCCTATGGTCTAACTAGGATAAGTTCATAAACTCATATTATTGTGGCAAGTTCCTGAACTTCTAATGTGCGGTAAGTTTGATGAACTATATTGGGTAGGAAATGGTTATAGTATAGAGAGCATTGATGAAGTTGAAGATTGATAGAATGGTTAAGTAATGAAGTAATGGAGTAATGATTGAAGTTGATGGATACCTGGATATTCTAAATCTACTAGCTATACTAGACTTTCGAAATTTATTGACTTCGTACCGATGGTTATACTTTTGATTTTTTTTTTAAAATAAATGTTGGGTCACACTAGTAAACCAAAGAATTTTTAAAAAATAGTGCTATTATTCGTATGTCTATGCTAATTGCTTTGGCTAGATAAAACTGATTTGAAATATATCAAAATGTATTTTTTTTATATCATCAATGCATCATGGAACACAGTGCGAGATGATAAAAATGATGGAGTCATCAATGCAAAGATTACTTAGTGTTGGATGTGATCTAAGGATCGTCACCCACTATGGTATGATGTAGTATGATAAAATCACCAAAGGACTAAATCCTCAACTGAATCGTAAATATAGTGCGGTATCATGACATTATAAAAATATTTTTGAATTTTTTTAAGATATGAGAATATATATATGTATATGTATATTTCGATTGATGTCCGAATTATCGTAGAAGTCTATGCTATTTGATTCAGCTAGACGAATATTGAAAGATGTTCATAAAATTCAAGCGTTTCTTAAAAAGTTATGCTAAACCAAATTGTTTTGGTGCAGATTCGGATGTTGAAAAATTTGAGATGAACAACCCTTTTATAGGGATTACGCGAGGCGTTTAGATGTTTGTGCACAATACATTGTACGAAGGGCTGATCACCCTAAATACGAAGGGTCCTTATAGTCTTATGACTGTTAAAGTTTAAGTTGAAAGATTACTTATAACTATGGACATATGCATAGCATTTAAATGTTTGTGCACAATACATCGTCTTTAAGGGCTTAACACCCTAAGACGGAGTCCTTATAGTCTAATGATCAATTAAGGTTTAATTTGAAAGAGTACTTATAACCGTGGACGTAGTTCAAGGTCTTATGACCCTCAACATGATTTGGAATCTTTTAAATTTCTGTTGTTCATATCGCTTCCCAATTATTGAGCAATTGTGGAAGATTCTTATTATTCTAAAAGGTGAAAGTGGAAAGGATGAGAAAATTAAGCAAAACATAATAATTTCAAGAAGGAATTGAAATTCCAGAAAGAGGAGAAAGGTGAAACTCTTAGAAGAGGAAGAGGTGAGGAATATGATGATCTTAGAAAGATCCTTAGAGAAAGAATTTGGTTGCAAAACCTAATGAATAAATAGATATCAACATAAAATCTATTTTGACAGATTGAACGAATAAAGAGTAATAAATAAAATTTTGAGGACGAAATTCTTAGAAGAATGGGTGAATGTAATATCTCGAGTGTTCATGATAACGATCCTTAGAGAAGAAAATTAACGGGTTAAAGAATATGTAATACTCAAATATAATTGAGTCTAAGTAAAGGTTATGAAATAAAACTTACAAGAATTTATTATGAAGAATGGAGGGAGTAGGAAATATAAAACCTATATTAAGGTAATGAGTTGAAGTTATTCAACGAAGAGATTTGGTAAGAAACCTGAGGAAGGTGGGGTTTTGGTGATTCCGAGGACATAATTTTTATAAGGTGGGAAGAATGTAACAATCCAGAATTTTATTTATAATTTCAAATATTAAATTTGAATATCTTTAGCCTTTGGGATAAGCCTATTGAGTAAATGTTCTATTAAGCCTTTGTGGCAAGGAGAAACTGTTGATTTACATGATTATAAACATGAATTGTGAATTTAACTATAATCTTTGGTGGTTCAGGTGAAGACAGGTGATGAAAGTTCTTTTTATCTTGGTTACAACAAAGAACTGTTGATGGGTATTATAGGAATGGAATATTAATGATGGACTTTTAATGTGGAGGAGATAATAGACATTATGTTCTACTTGACTCTTCTAATGAATTTTTGATTCCGCTGCAATTATGGTTGAAAACTTTTATTATCTACCATATGTTATAAATATCTTATTTATTACTGATGAAGTCTATTGATAATTTAATTATCTTAGTCATGATATTCTTTACTGGGCTATTTGTGCTCACCCTTTTACTTCACAATTCCTTTTAGGTAGTAAGAGTGTATTTGGGTCGAGCGGGGATAACAGGGGAATAGTGTGATGGTCTGAGACTGTGGACGTTTCTCAATACATTATAAAACAACATGAAAATATATAATGGTATTGAGGACTTAAGATGTGTGTGTCGTATTTTATACGTCACTTAATAATTGATTTTGGTGAACAACAATAGGGTGATGAGAACCCGACTTTGAAAGCGTTAAAAGTGCACCTCATTAGAATGAACATGATAGTAATCTTCTCTTTCTTCTTTGGGGTCTTGAAATATTTGCTGTTGTATTATATGGCATTGTAATAATTTGAGTTTGGATATTGTCTAAGAGACAATATTTGTATTAAAACCCACAACGTATGTGTTGTCGTATTTTGCATGATAGTTTAACAGTTGTATAAATGAAGTTTGTATTTTAATTCGGTACCATATATCTGGCGACTCAGAATGGGTTGTGTGGAACTATTTTGGGGGCGTTACAAATGTTTTATTTTATGTTAGCTCAAAATCACATTTATTAACTCAGTCAATTAACTTTGTTAAATTAAGTCAATTGTTTTTCCTTGCTCGACTGGATTTTTCGATTCTCACCGTAGATATACCAACATCTTCTTATTCAGTCTCATCTCTCATGGCGATCTCTCTATTTAATCCACCAACTCACAACATGAAAATTTTATATGCCAGTGTCGATCTCTTTATCTACCTCCTCAACTTCGCTGAACTAAATTCATCTTCATTATAAGCCTTATGCAACCTTTCTGTCTCTTCATCTTCTTCTTTTTCTTCATTAGCATAATGGGTCTGTATATCTATGAATTCTTCTTCAAGGATTTGTTCAAAAATGAATTGGATCTCAGATTTGGGAGGGATTATTCATGAATTTGTACAAAAATGAATTAGGTATGTGATTTGAGATTTTTTCTTCTTGAAAATTGGGTATGTGATTTGGGTTTCTTCTTTATGAGAAGATGACTTTTGTTCAACTTATTATTCACTGCTTTTATAATCTGCAGATACATCTCTAGAACATGATTTTTCAAAACTTCATGTGCCCAGTAATTTGGAAATCGATATTAGTAATAGAATGGAGGTGAGTCCTTTTTTTCATTATTCTCTATCTCATCATTACATCTACAAGTATATGTATACACACACACACACACACACACACACACACACATATATATATATATATATATATATATATATATACACATAAATCCTCTCCGATAATTTCTTTTTTCATGAACCTCCTATAATAAATTGTTAATTAAAAAATTAAGGTGCCAAATATATATATTATATTTAGGTAAGTACTTTTTAATATTGATGTTGCTCTCATAGTTTAGCTTAAGGATTTAACATTGATTTTACATTCATAATTTCTATTGGGAACTGTATATTTAAATTTGATGTTGGAATATATACATAAGCATTCCTTTCCAAAGTTTGTAAAGTCCTTATTAAATCATATGTGCAAGGACTTAGATTTAGGATCAAAGTTGTTAAGTTGATCTGAGCTTTATGTTAATCTTTCTATAAAAAATCTTGTAATAGAAAGATCAATCTTGTTAGGATGATCTTATGAGTTGTAATAGATAGGCAATACAAAATCGCGAAGTCTGCAAAAGCCAAAATTGTAGTGCGCTGTTCAAGTTTATCAGAAACGTGAAGCAGCTTAATGAATGCATCACAACTAAGTCAAAATCATATGCACTGACCTGAATCGTAGAGTTCTTAAAGCAGTGAAATCGTAGTCTGCTAAGAGCTGTCAAAGACAAGGCAAAATCGTAGAGTGAAAGCTCTTATCATAAGACCACGATCGTAGTGTTCATCAGTGAGCATCAAAAATCGATGAAAATGTTTGACATCATCAATTGACACTTGAACGTTGATAAGATTGAGAAACCCAATGCTCTCACCAAACAACCTTGGTTGAATCGAAGAATCAGATAGTAAGGAGAAATGTATGTACCAACTAGTTTGCTGATAGTGACGTCTCAGAGGTGTTAGGTGAGAAAGCAGACTGTTATGTCAGGCAAGTCAAAAAGAAGCTCTCACATCATCTGTATGTCAACATCAAAGAACTTAGAGTGCATGAAACATTAAATGCTCAAATGGAAGTTTCTCAACGGGAAGATTTCAAAGGCTTCTATGTAAGGCCATCAAATTGAAGATATCAGAAAAGTAAGAATCAAGAACGAAAAAGAACACACAACATCTGAAAAATCTTCACTCCAAGATTCAACTATATCTTACTTCGCTACTAAGTTTTTTAGTACCTAAGCTTAAGGAAACTTAGTATCACAACAACAACATCAACTACACTCATTGTAGAGCTGCCAAACCTGCTAGGTTGGAAGATTACTTACTGTACTATCTTTTCAAGTCTGCTGGGCTTGAAGAGTTCTTTGTGAACTAGCTTTCCAAGACTGCTGGTCTTGAAGGAATCTCAGTGATTCAAAGATTGTACCATCATCCTTAGTGGATTTCCTACTCGTGGAGTAGAAGAGTGGACTAGGAGTCTTAAGTTCTCTGAAACACTTAAAAACACTGTGTCATTTACTTTCAGTCGCTTTAACTGTTTATCTGCTATAACTGATTCTTGATTTATAACCTTGTCTTTATCTTAAGGGGGATAACTAAATCATATATTCCTCTGTGCTAAGTTAAGCTTTTTAATAAAATTATCAGTTACTCTTTCAAATAAGAAAATCCAAAATATCTATTCAACCCCCCTTCTAGATTACTTGTGTGCCTCCGAGAACTAACAATTTTATTCTAGCTTTGACTTTTGAATGGGAACTCCCATTGTGTGAAGCGCATATGTTGTTTTGGATATAAATTTGGATATTTATTTTTTATTTAAAATTTTTGGAGATGATCGGAAGGAGTGTGGCTGGCCTGTTAGATGGTTAATCTTAAGGTTTGATTATATTTGCACATTATATGTTTGGTAGAATGACACCAAGAGGTTATAGACTTTAATTACATTAACTAGCATATACTTGAACCCTTGAGAGACCGTATCATTTTGAATCTTTGATAATGAAGGGAAATAGGGGAAGAAGTTGATTGACAATAAGTGTGATCCCTTGCTTTTTTCTGATATGTCTTCTGGGGCATGTGAGCTTATTTGTTTTTAAATATAAAGGGTGTAAGAAAAGGAGTATAAATATTAATGGAAATGTACAAGTTTATCAGTCATCTTACTTTTTAATTTGATGGCATGAATGTATTGTAATTTTCATATAAACAATTATCTTTAGAACTTTATAACACTTGAACATACTGGATAAAGTATGAGGAGACATAAATATTCATAGCTTGGTTCATGGTTGATTTAGAATCTGACAGTTGAAATAATTTTCAAATGTTTCACAATCTATGATTTTCTTTCTTATAGGTTCAAGAAAGAATTATGGAGGAAGACAACACCAAAGGGCCTTAAATTGAAGAAGCCCATTGAAGGACCGTATGGAACACTTACCCATGATAGTTCTTATGTTGGACTGGATTGAAGTACATTGCAAAGTATTTAGCTACCATCAAAATGAACTACACATCCACCAATTTGTGATGATCCAAAGGGAAAAAAATGCAATAACCAAACTTCTTTTACCAGCTCAAATTCTACCCAAAACAACATAACTAACTACACATACAATTTTTTTTAAAAAAAAAACTCTAGGGATTTAAGATCATAAGAGCTTTAGATTCTTAAACAATGTGGATCTTTTCAACACATTTTAATGTCTAGATTTAAGAAATTCAAGGTTCAATATTCAAAAGAATCAAAACTCACAAAGAAGGCGATTTTTTAAGAAGATTACAGAAGATAACAGAATCAAGTTGTGAGATTCTAAAATTCCCAAAAAATAACCAACATCGTAATCCAACTCTTCAAATCAAAAGAGTGTTTACTTTATACTTCACAAAATTAACATACATCTGATATATGCATGTTGACAGATATTAAGTATGCAATTAAAATGATATCATTGCCCTTCTGTTTTGATAAATAGTGTAACTGCTTGAGATGTTTTTTTGGTTTATGTATGATTGGGTAGTGCATTTTAAGTGTTTGATACAATGAGTCTGATAAAATATTTATGGATAGATATGCTCACAACGTTGCCTATAAGGAATAATGTTAGTGAACGCGTAGACATGTTAAGACGGAGCATGAAAGAGAGGATTGTAACAAGCTTAGGTGTGTTCATTATCAACAATTTGTTTTGAATTCGTTGCCAAGTTTACATCATGCAACATAACTAATTATAGTCGCTACTACATGTAAAAATGTTTTATAAAAAGAAAATATATGTCATGTGTTTGCCTTTGTTTCCAATAATAGTTCAATGCTTTGTTGTGGTGCTCAAAGTTCATGAATCATATTCCTTAAATTATTTGCAAGAATATGAATTTTTTTCTTTTATATATCATGAGACATACTTCAATGTTGAAAGTACTATTAAGCATGTGCTATGAAATAATTTATGTCTCCTTAAAAGACTATGCATTTTGTTGTCTTTACTTAATTTTGATGAATTTGCTTTAGGAAAGTGGATCTCTTAATTTTATGATAAAGTAATTCAACTAATTTACATGAATTGTGTACTTCAAGTTTTTTTTTTTGACATAAATATCAGACAAATTATTAAATTCATTACTCAAACTAGCCCGTGCATTGCACTGGCTACCAACTAGTATTAATAAGTAGAGCATTCATTTTGAAATTTATGATTTCAAAAATGATGAAAACTTATTTGAATTATAATTTAGAGCATTCATTTTGAATATTAAAGCATTAAACTTATTTGAATTGTAATTTATGATTTAAAAAATGATGAAAACTTATTTGAATTGTAATTTATGATTTTAAAAATGACGAAAACTTATTTAATTTGAATTGTAATTTATGATTTCAAATATGATGAAATTTTTTTTGAATTGTAATTTATGATTTCAAAAATGATGAAAACTTATTTGAATTATAATTTAGAGCATTCATTGTAATATTAAACTTATTTTGATATATTTTTTCTTTATTACGATTATAGTTGTAATTAGAGCATTCATTTTGAAATTCAAATTTAATATTTCAAAATGATGAAAACTTATTTAAATTGTAATTTAGAGTATTGATTATTGTATTTATTAAAAATAAATAAATTAACATTCATTTATTAATAAACTATACTTTAAAACTCATTTTTTCTTATTCTAGTTATAGACTTATAATTGTAATTGAGAATTCATTTTAAAATTTAAATTTAGGATTTCAAAATGATGAAAACTTATTTAAATTGTAATTTAAAGTATTGATTATTGTATTTATTAAAAATAAATACATTAACATTTATTTATTAGTGAATTATACTTTAAAACTCATTATTTTTTTTAATTTTACTTATTCTAATTCTAATTATAATTAGGGCATTCATTTTAAAATTTAAAATTAAGAAAATAATTAAAATTTAATATTTCTAATCAACGGTCGAGATTCACGAACCCAACCTGCCATTTAAATCGACCTTTTATTACCCAATTTTCATATCTTTTCAATGATGTTATTTTCATAATTTCTCTAAGATGTTTAAATTTTAATTTTTATGCTCAATGATGTATGTATGATGATATGTTTTGACATTTTTCTCCCTTTTATGATTAGGATGTTTAATTAATATGTATGGTTTAAACTTTAAATTGTGCTTGGTGTTGATTAATTATTATTCAATTTTTTTCTTTATTTTTTTAAATAATTTGAATAAATTGTTTATTAGGTGAATGATAAACGAATTCGGATACCCGAATATTCAAATAAGTTGTTTATTCGGATAAATAAACAGAAACGAATATTATTCATATTCAGATATTATTATGAATATGTGACGCCCCCAAAATAGGTCCACACAACCCATTCTGAGTCACCAAATACATGGTACAGAAAAAAGCTACAACTTCATTATTACAATTATCGTGCAAAATAAGACAACACATATGATGTGAGTTTTAATACAAATATTGTCTTCTAGACAATATTAACTCAAATAGAGTCCTCATTACAATTACTGATACACTATTTTACAAATAGTGAGGACTGCTAAAACAACTGTCTTGAACCATCACTCCATACCCCGACTAGTTCCCGCTATATTCTCGCCTTCTGAGAAGAAAAATGGAACAAAAAGGAAAAAGATGAGCTTAACTAGCCCAGTAAAGAATATTATGACTAAGATAATGAAAACCAAATTATTGTTAGCCTTAAATAAATCAGATAAAATATAATAGATAACAAGTTTAGATCAATATTCGCAGCGAAAATAACAATTCATTAGAAGAGTTAAGTAGAGAATGAAGTCTACTATCTTCTATGATTTAAAATTCCATCATCAATATTTTATCCGTGTGACATCAATCAATATACATCTTGAACCAAATATTCATCTTTGCACTACAGGTCAAAGATATTCATTTGTATCACCAGTTGGTCATGTTCATCTCAACACCTATCCATCTTTGCACTACGGGCCAATGATATTCATCAAGTAATCATTTATCTTTGCACTACAGGCTAAAGATATTCAGTTATATCACAATTTAGGACTGAGGATGATAAAAAAATATTTTAAAGAAAAAGAATCCAATGAGATAAAAGGATAAAGATTAGGAATTTGTACTTTAGTTTATCCAAGTTCAAAAATACTCTATAATAAATAATTGTGGAGCAAAATTCAAGAATGAAGATCAAAACATGGATATAATCAAAGATAGTAACCATAATAGACAACTTGGACAAAGAAAAGAAAATTTAATTTTTCTATGAATATTGCCGTATACGTGAATAGTAACCCCGACACGAAAAGGTAAAAAATTTCACAATAAAATTCATATCAATATTTTGGTATAATGATATAAAAAGAAATAATATAATTTATGAAAAAAATAACATCCCTTACCTCAAAAGAATAGTACTTTTGGCTGGAATATTGGATATAATACTGAAGAAAACTTGCACACTCAAAGTATTTAAATACTCACAAAAATACGTTTGATATTATAGAGAGAGAAACTTCTAATTCTGGTGTGATTTTCAATTCTAACCTAAGCATCCTATTTATAGAAAAATGCTTAGAACGCCAAAGAAAAAAATTTAATAAAATATTATATTTATAAAAACAAATTTCGCACACCTCCTTGACGATTTCATCAGCCCACACAAGTGGGGCCCACTTCACAAAAAACATTTTTTATTAAGAAAATATCAATTCAGACCCAATATTCTGGAACTTCAATAATTAATAATAAATAGCCCTTTTATCAGAAAATACAAATTTTATGTCCATTCCATATGAAATTTAATTCTCTACAACTTTGTAGAAGAAAGTTTTTCCAAATGCTAAACGAAAAGTGACCGAAATCCACATACGGACGATCTTGCAGGCTATAATCAAATTTCAGTTAAAATGGGGCCCACCAACATATTTAACATATTTTTTGTAACAAAAATACTCCGGACCCAATTTGCTCTCTTCCTCCTAATTTATTCATATATCGTGCATTCATTGTAAAAACATCACCGTTATTATATTATTATATTATTACATCATACACTTATAATGTAATATTACAATAATATATTTGAATGAATTGTTTTATCGAAGAAGATAAAATATCAATTCTTAATAATTGTCTCTTTAAAAATTTCTCCATTAAATAAATATTTTCTTATCATTTTTATCAATAATTAATTATTCACAAATAATATTATAGAATCACAATAATGACAACCAAGTCATTCCCGGGAAAGAGAGGGCTTTCCGATAAAAATTTCTCCTTATTGGCGCGCAATTAGGTGACCAAACACCTTTCTTAGACAGAACTTCCTTAGACATTACCAATAATGCTATCTAATAATATTATTCAAATAATATAAATTATTGATCTGATAATGGGAAATACTGTGCAGTGATAATTATTGAATCAATAATATAAAATATTGAACAGTAATTTTTGTAACAATTATTGAGTAGTGACTTCTTACGTGAGAATCAGTAATTAGAATTATTGTGTAAAACCGTGTGCTACTGTGCAACACCGCGTATTACTGTATTTTAACCAGTGGGTATTCTAACAGTTTTAACGGTAACAACTACGCCGTTATTTATAAAAAAAACTCATACTTGTCATTTTCTTCATCCGACAATTTTCCGTTATGGAACCCACAAATGGTTGCGCCGTCGTACAAATATTCTCCGACAACAAAAATATTTCACGACCAAATGAATATTCCCAGATAACAATGAGTATTTTATAACCACTTACTTATTTAAAATATTTACATATTTTACCCATAACTAACCACATTAATCAAATCAAACCCTTACTATTTCAAAATAATAAATAGAGGAAATTCAATTTTATAAAAAGTTGGGGTCTTACAATTTAGATCTCATTAGCATGATGTTGGGTAAAATCTAATTACACACAACACGCAAGTATACGTGGTCAACAAGTAATATAATAGTAAGTAGAGTATCGTTCCCTCAAAGACTGTAAATAGAATTTAAACCTCACAATTACCAATTTCCTATTAATCCTAATTTTATTAAACTAATCAATTTCCAGTGTGTAACTAAAAAAATTAAAAATAGTAAAATCACCAAACAATTAATAAATGTTAAAAACTGAATTTTCAAACAAATAATGGAGAATTAGGCTTCCGACTTCACTCTAAGCATCACTCAGATTATTACACCTTTATTCTAGTTGAATTCACTAATCCCAGTTTATTAATCAAGAACACGTACGTAGCACTAGCCACCTCTCGATGTACTAATACCGTATTAACCCAAATCCACAATTAAGATAGAATTATGTTAAACACCTTAATCAACTAACTCACTATATCTCTATGTGAATTATAATTAAAGAAGGTTTTAGTTCAAGTTCTTTATCTGATTACATGCGATGTCAAGCATATCTCTACCCTAACATTCATCAAGACTCTGTACATTCACATAAATCAAGAACACATTTTATATTAACTAAGTCTAGACTTGTACTTCATCTCTCGAGTTCATACAAGTCCACAAAGAATCGTTGATTAGGCAATTCATAAATTCAAGCTCAAATTAATATAGATAAACCGGATAATAGCTTATTAAACTGAATTCAAAGATTACATAATCATCGTTTCACTTAAAGATTCGTCTTAAGCCTAAAAAGTGATTAGTTCATAATAAATTAAATAATAACTGAATAAATCAAATATAACATCTTCTCAATTACAGATATAAACTAAAGTAGAAGAATAACGCAGAACACCCTTCACTTTAGCCTTTATCCGCAATCAATATGAACGTTCTTCAAAATCTTCACTCCGTTATTCAATATGAAAATCTGTAATTAAATTACTGTTAATTGCTTTGCATGCTCCTCAATTTGTTGTTTGTTTAGCAATATATATCCAACACACATGTCTTGGTCGAAATCCCATGCTAAACAGAGTCCATATGCTATCCAAGTGCTAATTTTCATGTCCCAGTAGAGTTTAAGGCAAGATAGGACACTTAGCTTTCGAGACCCCCCTGCCCCGGCGGGGGTATACGCGCCCACCCCGGCCGGCATGCATTCTGTAAAATAATATTGAAGACCCCCTCACCTCGGCGGGGGTATATAAGAAAAATGGGCCCGCCCTGGCGGGGGTAGGTCCTACTAGTTGGCTTGGCTGAACTTCATACTTGCAACCATAATGCTCCATTTGCCTCCTTTTTCACTCATGCACCACACCACACATCCTATACATAAAATAACAAAAAACCAGTAAAAGAAGATTATAGAAACAAGGATTTAACAATAATTAAGCTTAAATTGGACATCAATTCGTGGATATAAAATCCACTTATCCAAATCCCCCAAACTTAAACCGTGCTAGTCCTCGAGCACAAACAGAACAAATATGCTTCATAATGCAATGCAATGATATATAATGTATCTAATCTATATATTTTCGAATTCAACAGTATCACAGAATTGAAAATATTCCACCGGCCTCAGGAAAATCAAGCAAACACTATAATTCTTAATCATCAAAACCAATCAATAATTCCTTATTAGTTCTCAAATCTTAAACCATTATCACTGGTATAGTGTGCGTGTGTGTTCAACAGCCATGATAACTGATACGGACTCAAATTTAATACATAAACAATTTCTTAGAAGGAATCATACAATGCAAACTTAAAGATTTCAAAAATAGACAAGTTCCAACTGAATTCAAACATTTACCAAGATTAGGGGATCAAATAAGGTATTCACACTTTCTTTTCTTTTTCTTTTTTTTATATATTGACGGGGGACCTTTGCTCTTATTTCCCGTCTTTTCTTGATATTTTTTTTAGATAGATGGTTGGTGAGTGCGTTTTATGCTCCATCTCACGCTCGTGTTTATGGGGAGTATATTCTCCTCAACCCACCACAAGACTCAACTAGATATTATATTTTTTTTTTTCTGAAGCTTATATACCCTACCTTTTTCCCCCAAACTTAAGTTCTTGTCTAATTCGTCGTTTTCACTGTCTATTCTTGTCATTCTATGCTTTACACTAGCAGTATCCTTTAGAAACTATTTATGTATCAATTTAAACTAATCAGTTAACACAGATGTTATTACGCGCTACCCTTTTTATACCAGTTTCAAACAAGCACAAGATTCGAGTCATAATTCAAAACTACATCAAAGTTCTAATAATCAATGTTGTATTTGTTAACTTAAATCTCAATCTCATCATTGGCCCAAAATAACATGGACTACAACACTGCTGGACATATGCAAACACAATATTTAACTAAATTATTATTATTACTATTATTTTTTAATATATGTCATAACATAAAAAAAATGCATCAATAACAAAAATAAAAATGCAATAACAAAAATAACCTAAGCTACTATGTATGCACTTAAGCTATCATGCAACTATGTGACTACATGAATGCAACATCACAATTCCTAAATTCATATGCAAAAGTAGAATGCAATGACAAATGTAAGCCTAACTAATGACATTATGTGTGACGCCCCCAAAATAGGTATACATCACCCATCTTGAGTCGCCAAATACATGGTACAAAATTCAAATACAAACTAATAATACAAAGAATTGTGTAAAATATGACGCCAAACATATCTTCAGAGTTTAAATACAAATATTGTCTTATAGATAATATCCACTCTCGATTAATTCCTCATTACATTTATTGTCACACTATTTAATGTAATAGTGAGGGACTACTAGCTAATACTATCATCCCACCATCACTCCATTCCCCAATTCGTCTCCAAATACGTTCTCATTTCAAAGAGAACAATGAAATAAAGGGTGAGCTCAACTAGCCCAAAGAAGAAATATTATGACTAAGATAATGCGAGAATAAATTATCATTAGTCTCCAACAATGTTAAACCGATAAAATACAATAAACATCAAGTTTAAGCTGCAGCGGACAAAGCAATCCATTAAAAGAGTTAAGTAGAGAATAAAATCTACTATCTTTTATAATTTAAAAGGTTTTTTTATCACTTTTATCACGAGACTCGACAATAAATAATCCACATCATCCCCGCACTCGACCAAGGATATTCATTAGGGTCACGACCACAAATTCCATGCACTACGGGCCAAGGATATTTGTGTATTCATCAATGGTCATGATCATGCCAACAACTGTCCAACAATGCACTACGGGCCAATGAGGACTTTTAACACATCTTTTATAACATTATGGTCATGATTACACCGAATAATCCCTGGTCATAATCATACTAAGTCCATCTATGCACTACAGGCCACAGATGACTTTCAAAAAAAAATATAAACATTAGGATGATGACGATGATATAAGAATTCAATAAAACAAGTTCACGAATTAATTTATTCAGGAACTAATAACGTCCAAATTGTCAACATGATACTGCTTTGTAGAGTAAAATTCAAGAATGCTCAGAAGAATATTTCCATGAAAAATACTTTGGATGAAGCGCAAAATATCAAGGATATTCCACTAATTTCATGGAGTATAGAAGTCAAAATTTTAACCAACCGAGTATAATAACGAATGAAATAACAAAAGAAATCACCATGCATGCGGTACTTGAATGAGCGGGTTATTCCAACGAGAATAATAATAACGGAACCGGTCGTGAAATTCACCGCAAGCGATGTTCCAACAGAATAATAAGTGCGAATAATAAATAATGGAACTGAGTTCGGCGTAAAAACGCATAGACGGGATATTCGGCGAGAATAATAAAAAGCGGAATAATAAATAATGGAACCCGTGTGCGGTGTAAAACACACGAGCGAGATATTCCAATAGAATAATAAAGACAGAATAATAGAAGAATGTCACCAAGTATAGGGTAACCCGCGTATACAGGTTATTCCAACAGAACAATAAAGAATGGAATAACAGAAGTTCTCTTCATGAATAAGAAAGAATAACACCCCTTACCGTAAAAGAAACTGAATATATGAAAAGAAAGTTAGCAGACTTCTCGTCCTCTTTCTCTCTAAAATTTTCTCTCTCTAGAGTTCAGTGAATACGTAAGAAAATAATGAAGGAATGAGCTTCTATTTATAGAAAAATGGAATGCATAGTAACTAACTCATGAACGGTCCAGATTAATTTACTTTAATCGGACGGTCCATATTTAAAGCAAAATCTTTTAAATAAAATATAATATATTTATATATTTTTGCCTGCCATATACGACTTTGAGGATAAGAGAATCTCACAAATTTTGTTTTTATATAACATCAGATTAAGACTGTGAGCATCTTTCACAAAAAAAACAAGTAAGATGGCCATTATATATCATTTATATAATATATATATATGTAACATCCGTGACACTTTGTCACCCCCCCACCAAATGACATTTTACAATCATATATATATATATATATATATATATTTATACCTACTTGAATGCTTTATATATATATATATATATATATATATATATATATATATATATATATACTTTTATAACTTCCTACCGATTATTTTGAAAAATGGGTAAATGGGGTTCATAAAATAAGCATCATATACTGTGACAATAATTAAATAAAATTGAATGACTTCTCACGAAAGAATCAATAATCAATACTGTGTGCTACTATGCATCCATCGCAGACATTCTTTGTACTTTTACTACTGAGTAGTTCAACATTTTTAATCGTAAAATTTTCACGTAGTTATTTTCATTAAATATTTTTGTCATTTTCTCAATCCGACAATAATTCTGTTGTGGGGTCCACCAATGATTGCGCCGTTGTACGAATATTCCCTGCTAAAATGAATATTCCCCGACCAATCGAATATAATATGACAACTTGCATACTTTGTAAAATTTATAAATATTACCCACAACTATAACATTATATCAAACTTATTCCATAATATTCAAAAATGATATTTATAGAAAATTCATTTTTATTCATAAAAGTTGGGGTCTTACAATCTCCCGTTCTTAAGAAATTTCGCCCTCGAAATTAGGGTACGTACCTGGTATATCGAAGAGGTAAGGATACCTTGACTTCATTTTAGATTCTAACTCCCAGGTCATTTCCTCAACATCGTGGTTTCTCCACAAAACTTTGATTTGAGGTATAACCTTGGAGCGTAGGATATGTTCCTTCTTATCCAAGATTTGAATAGGAACCTCTTCATACATTAAATCTTCCGCTATTTCGTCTGGTTCTAACTCAATAATGTGGTTCGGGTCTTCCACATATTTACGTAACATGGATATGTAAAAAACGTTATGAACACGCGACATACTTGGCGGTAAAACGAGTCTATAAGCCACAGTTCCTACTTGATCAAGGATTTCAAAATAGGCCAATTAAATCGAGGGTTAAGATAACCTTGAACCTTCTTCTTCACATTCATCAGCTCTGAGTATGTAGCTTGAGTGGCTTTAACTTTATCGATTAAAGTCGATTCTACTCGTATATTCGTTATCTCCTCGTGGGTTCGTATATTCGCACTTGTAACCGCATACGATCTTCTACTCAACGCGTCAGCTACCATGTTCACTTTTTCTATGGATGGTATTGAATGGTACGATCATAATCTTCAATAGCTCGAGTCAACGTCTTTGGCGCATGTTACGTTTATTTTAGTAGAAGAAATATTTGAGGGTTTAAGAAATGGGTTTTGTACTGGGGTCAATACAAAATTCGATTTCACGCTCTAGGGTAGGCCATGAAATCTTCAAGAATACGTCAGGAACTTTATTAACAATAGAAATATCATTCAAAACTGTGACCCTCATCCAAGACTTGGATAACACATCACATTGATACCTATCAACTTACCATCTTCATTCACGATGTCGCCTACAAAAAGTCTGGCTTTGGTGCATTGCACACAAGGAAGTCAACAACGAAAGGATTGGGCTCTTTACTTATGGCTTGATATGACAGTGTTTAACTTTAGGGTTTGGTTCCTTGAATTAAAGATAACAGGTTGGTTAGGAATATAAAAGCTAACAACCTTACAAAAAGCATGATGAGTAATTAACCAATCGATTCCCAAAATTGCATCAAAGTCAAGTATTTTCAAAGAGATAAGATCGATAGGTGTCGATTTGAATCAAACAAGATTTATAAATAGTGGAGGTAACGAAGGTTCCTCCTAACAAAGTTTCAACAGATAAGTCAAAGTCTAATTTCTGAAGAGCCAAGTTTAAACGTTGAACACAACTAGGTGAAATACAAGAGTGGGTAGAACCGATATCGAATAAGGTACAAACTTCGTAAGGGTTTATGATTAGCTTACCCGTGATAACTTCATTTGGATTCCTCACTTATTGGGAAGTCATGACAACCGCTCTCCCTTGAACTACCCGGCTTTGACTTGTCTGGGGTAGCATTTGGTGTCATCACTATCGTTGGAATTGACTTTTCTATAGGGCATATTCCACCCTCAACTGCTTCATCGTACTCCTGATTCATGATCTGAATCATCAATCTTTGATCCATATCGAATTGAGATTGACCGCTCTGTACAGGGTAATTCAAAACTCGATGTTGGGTTCTTCCAATTGCTGTCCAAAAAGAGAAATATATATCATCTATTTTAGCCTTTTTGGATCGGACGTCTCTTTCTACAATATCAACATGTCGTGCGGCTTTTACCCATGCATCCTTCATTCTTACTCGTTCAGTTGTTTCTTCTTTCAGCTGATCCTTGATATTTGAATTCTCAGATTCCAACTTTAATATCTTACACTCTGCCGAAGTGTGATTTTGTTCGAGCATCACATATCGGGTAACACAATTTTGAATTGTTGTATCCCTTTTTCCACGACCACTTGCCGTTCTTTAACCTGTTCTTCTAACTCACGAATACGATTTTGAAATTCTAAATATTGATCATAAACTTCTTCTAACCAATTTTCCTCGGGTTCCTCTTCTTCTTCCTCACTCTCAATTTGCTACCTCTGCAACTAGCTCAGGTGTAACTATTAGTTCTTCACTTACCACATAGATATCTCTAATCTCTTCTTCACCTGATATTACATTATCCTGGTTGGTGATTAGAGGTGTCTCCACGGTCTCATTCACTCCATTGTTGACATTTTCAAATTCCATTTCAAATCATACACAAAAAAAAGCTAATTAACATGTAACATATTATCAATATACTCTGACCAACCAATTAAATAACAAAAAAAAACTTAGGTAGGTCATACTAGCGAAGGAATTCCCCGTCTCTCCCCTCCTAGTTCTTATATCACATCTCAGCCAGGGATCATATCCCTAAGCTTTGATACCAACTGTGACGCCCCCAAAATAGGTATACATCACCCATCTTGAGTCGCCAAATACATGGTACAAAATTCAAATACAAACTAATAATACAGCAGTCGTGTAAAATACGACGAAACATATGCTGTGAGTTTAAATACAAATATTGTCTTATAGACAATATCCACTCTCAGATTAATTCCTCATTACATTTATTGTCACACTATTTAACAGAATAGTGAGGACTACTAGCTAATACTATCATCCGGACCATCACTCCATTCCCCGACCCGTCCCAGCTACGTTCTCATTTCCTGAAGAGAACAATGAAATAAAGGGTGAGCTCAACTAGCCCAGCAAGAAATATTATGACTAAGATAATGCAGAATAAATTATCATTAGTCTCCAACAATGTTAAACTGATAAAATACAATAAACATCAAGTTTAACTGCAGCGGACAAGCAATCCATTAAAAGAGTTAAGTAGAGAATAAAATCTACTATCTTTTATAATTTAAAAGGTTTTTTTTATCACTTTTATCGCTGAGACTCAGCTTAATAAATAATCCACATCATCCCTGCACTACGACCAAGGATATTCATTAGGGTCACGACCACAAATTCCATGCACTACGGGCCAAGGATATTTGTGTATTCATCAATGGTCATGATCATGCCAACAACTGTCCAACAATGCACTACGGGCCAATGAGGACTTTTAACACATCTTTTATAACATTATGGTCATGATTACACCGAATAATCCCTAGTCATAATCATACTAAGTCCATCTATGCACTACAGGCCACAGATGACTTTCAAAAAAAAATATAAACATTAGGATGATGACGATGATATAAGAATTCAATAAAACAAGTTCACGAATTAATTTATTCAGGAACTAATAACGTCCAAATTGTCAACATGATACCGCTTTGTAGTAAAAATTCAAGAATGCTCGAAGAATATTTCCATGAAAAATACTGGATGAAGCGCAAATATCAAGGATATTCCACTAATTTCATGGAGTATAGAAGTCAAAATTTTAACCAACTGAGTATAATAACGAATGAAATAACAAAAGAAATCACCATGCATGCGGTACTTCGAATAGACAGGTTATTCCAACAGAATAATAATAACGGAACCAGGTCAGGTGAAATTCACACCGACAGGATGTTCCAACAGAATAATAAGTGCGGAATAATAAATAATGGAACTGTGTTCTACAGAAAAGCGCATAGACGAGATATTCTCGACGTAATAATAAAGACGGAATAATAAATAATGGAACCAGTCCGGTGTAAAACACACGATGTGATATTCCAATAGAATAATAAAGATGTAATAATAGAAGAATGTCACCAAGTATAGGGTAACTCGGCAGATACAAAGTTATTCCAATGTAACAATAAAGAATGGAATAATGAAGTTCTCTTCATGAATAAGAAAGAATAACACCCTTACCGTAAAAAAGAAACTCAATATATGAAAAGAAAGTTAGCGTACTTCTCGTCCTCTTTCTCTCTAAAATTTTCTCTCTCTAGAGTTCAAAGAATACGTAAGAAAATAATGAAGGAATGAGCTTCTATTTATAGAAAAATGGAATGCATAAGAACTAACTCATGAACGGTCCGTATTAATTTACTTTAATCGGACGGTCCATATTTAAAGCAAAATCTTTTAAATAAAATATAATATATTTATATATTTTTGCCTGCCATATATACGACTTTGAGGATAAGAGAATCTCACAAATTTTGTTTTTATATAACATCAGATTAAGACTGTGAGCATCTTTCACAAAAAAAACAAGTAAGATGGCCATTATATATCATTTATATAATATATATATATATGTAACATCCGTGACACTTTGTCACCCCCCCACCAAATGACATTTACAATCATATATATATATATATATATATATATTTATACCACTTGAATGCTTTATATATATATATATATATATATATATATATATATATATATATAATCACACTAAATATACACTTACCCACACTAAGACATACATATATATATATATATATATATATATATATATATATACACTTTATAACTTCCTACCGATTATTTTGAAAAATGGGTAAATGGGGTTCATAAAATAAGCATCATATACTGTGACAATAATTAAATAAAATTGAATGACTTCTCACGAAAGAATCAATAATCAATACTGTGTGCTACTATGCATCCACGCGTATTACTGTACTTTTACTACCGAGTAGTTCAACATTTTTAACTGTAAAATTTTCGCCGTTATTTTCATTAAATATTTTTGTCATTTTCTCAATCCGACAATAATTCTGTTGTGGGGTCCACCAATGATTGCGCCGTTGTACGAATATTCCCTGCTAAAATGAATATTCCCCGACCAATCGAATATAATATGACAACTTGCATACTTTGTAAAATTTATAAATATTACCCACAACTATAACATTATATCAAACTTATTCCATAATATTCAAAAATGATATTTATAGAAAATTCATTTTTATTCATAAAAGTTGGGGTCTTACAATCTCCCGTTCTTAAGAAATTTCGCCCTCGAAATTAGGGTACGTACCTGGTATATCGAAGAGGTAAGGATACCTTGACTTCATTTTAGATTCTAACTCCCAGGTCATTTCCTCAACATCGTGGTTTCTCCACAAAACTTTGATTTGAGGTATAACCTTGGAGCGTAGGATATGTTCCTTCTTATCCAAGATTTGAATAGGAACCTCTTCATACATTAAATCTTCCGCTATTTCGTCTGGTTCTAACTCAATAATGTGGTTCGGGTCTTCCACATATTTACGTAACATGGATATGTAAAAAACGTTATGAACACGCGACATACTTGGCGGTAAAACGAGTCTATAAGCCACAGTTCCTACTTGATCAAGGATTTCAAAATAGGCCAATTAAATCGAGGGTTAAGATAACCTTGAACCTTCTTCTTCACATTCATCACCTCACGAGTATGTAGCTTGAGTGGCTTTAACTTTATCGATTAAAGTCGATTCTACTCAGTATATTCGTTATCTCCTCGTGGGTTCGTATATTCGCACTTATAACCGTGATACGATCTTCTACTCAACGCGTCGGCTACCATGTTCACTTTTTCTATGGATGGTATTGAATGGTACGATCATAATCTTCAATAGCTCGAGTCAACGTCTTTGGCGCATGTTACGTTTATTTTAGTAGAAGAAATATTTGAGGGTTTAAGAAATGGGTTTTGTACTGGGGTCAATACAAAATTCGATTTCACGCTCTAGGGTAGGCCATGAAATCTTCAAGAATACGTCAGGAACTTTATTAACAATAGAAATATCATTCAAAACTGTGACCCTCATCCAAGACTTGGATAACACATCACATTGATACCTATCAACTTACCATCTTCATTCACGATGTCGCCTACAAAAAGTCTGGCTTTGGTGCATTGCACACAAGGAAGTCAACAACGAAAGGATTGGGCTCTTTACTTATGGCTTGATATGACAGTGTTTAACTTTAGGGTTTGGTTCCTTGAATTCGTATAACAGGTTGGTTAGGAATATAAAAGCTAACAACCTTACAAAAAGCATGATGAGTAATTAACCAATCGATTCCCAAAATTGCATCAAAGTCAAGTATTTTCAAAGAGATAAGATCGATAGGTGTCGATTTGAATCAAACAAGATTTATAAATAGTGGAGGTAACGAAGGTTCCTCCTAACAAAGTTTCAACAGATAAGTCAAAGTCTAATTTCTGAAGAGCCAAGTTTAAACGTTGAACACAACTAGGTGAAATACAAGAGTGGGTAGAACCGATATCGAATAAGGTACAAACTTCGTGAGGGTTTATGATTAGCTTACACCGTGATAACTTCATTTGGATTCCTCACTTATTGGGAAGTCATGACAACCGCTCTCCTTGAACTACACCCATTGCTTTGACTTGTGCGGGTAGCATTTGGTGTCATCACTATCGTTGGAATTGACTTTTCTATAGGCATATTCCACCCTCAATCGCTTCATCGATACTCTCGATTCATGATCTCAATCATCAATCTTTGATCCATATCGAATTGAGATTGACCGCTCTGTGCAGGGTAATTCAAAACTTCGATGTTGGGTTCTTCCAATTCTTTGTCCAAAAGAGAAAATATATATCATCTATTTTAGCCTTATTGGATCGGACGTCTCTTTCTACAATATCAACATGTCGTGCGGCTTTTACCCATGCATCCTTCATTCTTACTCGTTCAGTTGTTTCTTCTTTCAGCTGATCCTTGATATTTGAATTCTCAGATTCCAACTTTAATATCTTACACTCTGCCGAAGTGTGATTTTGTTCGAGCATCACATATCGGGTAACACAATTTTGAATTGTTGTATCCCTTTTTCCACGACCACTTGCCGTTCTTTAACCTGTTCTTCTAACTCACGAATACGATTTTGAAATTCTAAATATTGATCATAAACTTCTTCTAACCAATTTTCCTCAGGTTCCTCTTCTTCCTCACTCTCAGCTGCTACCTCTGCAACTAGCTCAGGTGTAACTATTAGTTCTTCACTTACCACATAGATATCTCTAATCTCTTCTTCACCTGATATTACATTATCCTGGTTGGTGATTAGAGGTGTCTCCACGGTCTCATTCACTCCATTGTTGACATTTTCAATTTGTCATTTTCAAATCTTGCACAAAAAAAAAGCTAATTAACATGTAACATATTATCAATATACTCTGACCAACCAATTAAATAACAAAAAAAAACTTAGGTAGGTCATACTAAGCGAAGGAATTCCCGTCTCTCCCCTCCTAGTTCTTATATCACATCTCACCAGGATCATATCCCTAAGCTTTGATATAACCGTGGCGCCCCAAAATAGGTATACATCACCCATCTTGAGTCGCCAAATACATGGTACAAAATTCAAATACAAACTAATAATACATAATGATCGTGTAAAAATACGACCATAAACATATCTTTGTGAGTTTAAATACAAATATTGTCTTATAGACAATATCCACTCTCGATTAATTCCTCATTACATTTATTGTCACACTATTTAACGAATAGTGAGGACTACTAGCTAATACTATCATCCCACCATCACTCCATTCCCCAGGCCGTCCCACCACGTTCTCATTTCAAGAGAACAATGAAATAAAGGGTGAGCTCAACTAGCCCAAAGAAGAAATATTATGACTAAGATAATGCGAATAAATTATCATTAGTCTCCAACAATGTTAAACCGATAAAATACAATAAACATCAAGTTTAATCTGCGGCGGACAAGCAATCCATTAAAAGAGTTAAGTAGAAATAAAATCTACTATCTTTTATAATTTAAAAGTTTTTTTTATCACTTTTATCATTTGAGACTCGACTTAATAAATAATCCACATCATCCACGCTTTCGACCAAGGATATTCATTAGGGTCACGACCACAAATTCCATGCACTACGGGCCAAGGATATTTGTGTATTCATCAATGGTCATGATCATGCCAACAAGCTCGTCCAACAATGCACTACGGGCCAATGAGGACTTTTAACACATCTTTTATAACATTATGGTCATGATTACACCGAATAATCCTCGGTCATAATCATATACTAAGTCCATCTATGCACTCAAATACGAGATGACTTTCAAAAAAAAATATAAACATTAGGATGATGACGATGATATAAGAATTCAATAAAACAAGTTCACGAATTAATTTATTCAGGAACTAATAACGTCCAAATTGTCAACATGATATTGCTTTGTAGAGTAAAATTCAAGAATGCTCAGAAGAATATTTCCATGAAAAATACTGGATGAAGCGCAAATATCAAGGATATTCCACTAATTTCATGGAGTATAGAAGTCAAAATTTTAACCAACTGAGTATAATAACGAATGAAATAACAAAAGAAATCACCATGCATGCGGTACTTGAATAGAACGGGTTATTCCAACGAAATAATAATAACGGAACCAGGTCAGGTGAAATTCACACCGGCGGGATGTTCCAACGTAATAATAAGTCTTGGAATAATAAATAATGGAACTGGAGTTCTACGTAAAAGCGCATAGGCGGATATTACGACGAGAATAATAAAGACGGAATAATAAATAATGGAACCCGTGTCCGTGTAAAACACACGAGATGTGATATTCCAATAGAATAATAAAGATGAATAATAGAAGAATGTCACCAAGTATAGGGTAACCCAGCATGATACGAGTTATTCCAACGAGAACAATAAAGAATGGAATAACGAAGTTCTCTTCATGAATAAGAAAGAATAACACCCCTTACCGTAGTAAAAAAATCAATATATGAAAAGAAAGTTAGCGGACTTCTCGTCCTCTTTCTCTCTAAAATTTTCTCTCTAGAGTTCAAAGAATACGTAAGAAAATAATGAAGGAATGAGCTTCTATTTATAGAAAATGGAATGCATAGTAACTAACTCATGAACGGTCCAGATTAATTTACTTTAATCGGACGGTCCATATTTAAAGCAAAATCTTTTAAATAAAATATAATATATTTATATATTTTTGCACCATATACGACTTTGAGGATAAGAGAATCTCACAAATTTTGTTTTATATAACATCGATTAAGACTGTGAGCATCTTTCACAAAAAACAAGTAAGATGGCCATTATATATCATTTATATAATATATATATATATATAACATCCAAGTGACACTTTGTCACCCCCACCCAATGACATTTACAATCATATATATATATATATATATATATATATTTATACCTCTTGAATGCTTTATATATATATATATATATATATATATATATATAATCACTAAACGCACTCCACACTAAGCATATATATATATATATATATATATATATATATATATATATATATATATATATATATATATATATATATATATATACACTTTATAACTTCCTACCGATTATTTTGAAAAATGGGTAAATGGGGTTCATAAAATAAGCATCATATCTTTGTGTGATAATTAAATAAAATTGAATGACTTCTCACGAAAAGAATCAATAATCAATACTGTGTGCTACTATGCATCCACGCCAGACATTCTTGTACTTTTACTACCGAGTAGTTCAACATTTTAATCGTAAAAATTTTCGCCATTTATTTTCATTAAATATTTTTGTCATTTTCTCAATCCGATAATAATTACATTTGTGGGTCCACCAATGATTCTTGTGGTTATACGAATATTCCTGCTAAAATGAATATTCCCCGACCAATCGAATATAATATGACAACTTGCATACTTTGTAAAATTTATAAATATTACCCACAACTATAACATTATATCAAACTTATTCCATAATATTCAAAAATGATATTTATAGAAAATTCATTTTTATTCATAAAAGTTGGGGTCTTACAATCTCCCGTTCTTAAGAAATTTCGCCCTCGAAATTAGGGTACGTACTGTATATCAAGAGGTAAGGATACCTTGACTTCATTTTAGATTCTAACTCCTGTGTCATTTCCTCAACATCGTGGTTTCTCCACAAAACTTTGATTTGAGGTATAACCTTGGGCGTGGGATATGTTCCTTCTTATCCAAGATTTGAATAGGAACCTCTTCATACATTAAATCTTCCGCTATTTAAATGCGGTTCTAACTCAATAATGTGGTTCGGGTCTTCCACATATTTACGTAACATGGATATGTAAAAACGCGTTATGAACACGCCGACATACTTGGCGGTAAAAACGAGTCTATAAGCCACGTTCCTACTTGATCAAGGATTTCAAAATAGGCCAATTAAATCGAGGGTTAAGATAACCTTGAACCTTCTTCTTCACATTCATCATTTCTGAGTATGTAGCTTGAGTGGCTTTAACTTTATCGATTAAAGTCGATTCTACTCAGATATATTAGTATCTCCTCGTGGGTTCGTATATTCGCACTTGTAATCGCATACGATCTTCTACTCAACGCGTCGGCTACCATGTTCACTTTTTCTATGGATGGTATTGAATGAATGCGATCATAATCTTCAATAGCTCGAGTCAACGTCTTTAGCGCGTATTACGTTTATTTTAGTAGAAGAAATATTTGAGGGTTTAAGAAATGGGTTTTGTCTTTGGGGTCATACAAAATTCGATTTCACGCTCTAGGGTAGAAGCCATGAAATCTTCAAGAATACGTCAGAACTTTATTAACAATAGAAATATCATTCAAAATCGACCCTCATCCAAGACTTGGATAACACATCACATTGATACCTATCAACTTACCATCTTCATTCACGATGTCGCCTCTAAAAAGTCTCGTCGGCTTTGGTGCATTGCACACAAGGAAGTCAACAACGAAAGGATTGGGCTCTTTACTTATGGCTTGATATGACAGTGTTTAACTTTAGGGTTTGGTTCCTTGAATTCGTATAACAGGTTGGTTAGGAATATAAAAGCTAACAACCTTACAAAAAGCATGATGAGTAATTAACCAATCGATTCCCAAAATTGCATCAAAGTCAAGTATTTTCAAAGAGATAAGATCGATAGGTGTCGATTTGAATCAAACAAGATTTATAAATAGTGGAGGTAACGAAGGTTCCTCCTAACAAAGTTTCAACAGATAAGTCAAAGTCTAATTTCTGAAGAGCCAAGTTTAAACGTTGAACACAACTAGGTGAAATACAAGAGTGGGTAGAACCGATATCGAATAAGGTACAAACTTCGTAAGGGTTTATGATTAGCTTACCCGTGATAACTTCATTTGGATTCCTCACTTATTGGGAAGTCATGACAACCGCTCTCCCTTGAACTACCCGGCTTTGACTTGTCTGGGGTAGCATTTGGTGTCATCACTATCGTTGGAATTGACTTTTCTATAGGGCATATTCCACCCTCAACTGCTTCATCGTACTCCTGATTCATGATCTGAATCATCAATCTTTGATCCATATCGAATTGAGATTGACCGCTCTGCATGCGGGGTAATTCAAAACTTCGATGTTGGGTTCTTCCAATTGCTGTCCAAAAAGAGAAATATATATCATCTATTTTAGCCTTTTTGGATCGGACGTCTCTTTCTACAATATCAACATGTCGTGCGGCTTTTACCCATGCATCCTTCATTCTTACTCGTTCAGGTTGTTTCTTCTTTCACCGATCCTCCTTGATATTTGAATTCTCGATTCCAACTTTAATATCTTACACTCTGCCAAGTGTGATTTTGTTCGAGCATCACATATCGGGTAACACAATTTTGAATTGTTGTATCCCTTTTCCACGACCACTTGCCGCTTTTTTAACTTTTGTTCTTCTAACTCACGAATACGATTTTGAAATTCTAAATATTGATCATAAACTTCTTCTAACCAATTTTCCTCAGGTTCCTCTTCTTCCTCACTCTCAGCTGCTACCTCTGCAACTAGCTCAGGTGTAACTATTAGTTCTTCACTTACCACATAGATATCTCTAATCTCTTCTTCACCTGATATTACATTATCCTGGTTGGTGATTAGAGGTGTCTCCACGGTCTCATTCACTCCATTGTTGACATTTTCAGCTGTCATTTTCAAATACTGCCACAAAAAAAAGCTAATTAACATGTAACATATTATCAATATACTCTGACCAACCAATTAAATAACAAAAAAAAACTTAGGTAGGTCATACTAGCGAAGGAATTCCCCGTCTCTCCCCTCCTAGTTCTTATATCACATCTCAGCCAGGGATCATATCCCTAAGCTTTGATACCAACTGTGACGCCCCCAAAATAGGTATACATCACCCATCTTGAGTCGCCAAATACATGGTACAAAATTCAAATACAAACTAATAATACAAAGAAAATGTAAAATACGACGAAACATATCTTCAGAGTTTAAATACAAATATTGTCTTATAGACAATATCCACTCTCGATTAATTCCTCATTACATTTATTGTCACACTATTTAACGTAATAGTGAGGACTACTAGCTAATACTATCATCCCACCATCACTCCATTCCCGACTAGTCTCATTCGTTCGTTTCATTTTCTCAAGAGAACGGTGAAAATAAAGGGTGAGCTCAACTAGCCCATAAGAAATATTATGACTAAGATAATGCAGAATAAATTATCATTAGTCTCCAACAATGTTAAACTGATAAAATATAATAGACATCAAGTTTAACTGCAGTGGACAAGCAATCCATTAAAAGAGTCAAGTAGAGAATAAAATCTACTATCTTTTATAATTTAAAAGGTTTTTTTTATCACTTTTATCGGCGAGACTCAAACAATATATAATCCACATCATCCCCTTTCTACGCCAAGGATATTCATTAGGGTCACGACCACAAATTCCATGCACTACGGGCCAAAGATATTTGTGTATTCATCAATGGTCATGATCACGCCAACAACTGTCCAACAATGCACTACGGGCCAATGAGGACTTTTATCACATCTTTTGTAACATTACGGTCATGATTACACCGAATAATCCCTGATCATAATCATACCAAGTCCATCTATGCACTACAGGCCACAGATGACTTTCAAAAAAAAAAAATATAAACATGAGGATGATGACGATGATATAAGAATTCAATAAAACAAGTTCACGAATTAATTTATTCAGGAACTAATAACATCCAAATTGTCAACATGATACTGCTTTGTAGAGTAAAATTCAAGAATGCTCAGAAGAATATTTCCATGAAAAATACTGGATGAAGAGCAAATATCAAGGATATTCCACTAATTTCATGGAGTATAGAAGTCAAAATTTTAACCAACTGAGTATAATAACGAATGGAATAACAAAAGAAATCACCATGCATGCGGTACTTCGCATAGACAGGTTATTCCAACAGAATAATAATAACGGAACCGGTCGGTGAAATTCATACAAGCGGGATGTTCCAATGAGAATAATAAGTGCGGAATAATAAATAATGGAACTAGGTTCGCGTAAAACATATCTGAGTATGTGATATTCCGGCCGAATAATAATAAAGACGGAATAATAAATAATGGAACCAGTCCGTAAAACACACAGCATGAGATATATTCCAATAAAATAATAAAGAGGCGAAATAATAAATAATGGAACCGTGTCCCGTGTAAAACACATGACGAGGATATTCCAACGAAATAATAAAGACGTAATAATAGAAGAATGTCTCCAAGTATAGGGTAACCCGTATACAAAGTTATTCCAATGAGAACAATAAAGAATAGAATAATGAAGTTCTCTTCATGAATAAGAAAGAATAACACCCTATACCGTAAAAGAAACTGAATATATGAAAAGAAAGTTAGCAGACTTCTCTTCTTCTTTCTCTCTAAAATTTTTTCTCTCTAGAGTTCAGTGAATTCGTAAGAAAATAATGAAAGAATGAGCTTCTATTTTTAGAAAAATGGAATGCATAGTAACTAACTCATGGATAGTCCAGATTGATTTACTTTAATCGGACGATCCATATTTAAAATAAAATCTTATAAATTAAATATAATATATATATATATATATATATATATTTTTTTTGCCTGCCATATACGACTTTGAGGAAAAGAGAATCTCACAAATTTTGTTTTCATATAACATCAGATTAAGACTGTGAGCATCTTTCACAAAAAAAACAAGTAAGATGGCCATTATATATCATTTATATAATATAAATATATATGTAACATCCGTGACACTTTGTCACCCCCCCACCAAATGACATTTACAAGCATATATATATATATATATATATATATATATATATTTATACCTACTGAATGCTTTATATATATATATATATATATATATATATATATTATAATCACACTAGCACACACCCACACGGCACAGACATAAAATATATGTATACTTTATAACTTCCTACCGATTATTTTGAAAAATGGGTAAATGGGGTTCATAAAATAAGCATCATATACTGTGACAATAATTAAATAAATTGAATGACTTCTCACGAAAGCATCAATAATCAATACCGTGTGCTACTATGCATCCACGCATATTACTGTACTTTTACTACCGAGTAGTTCAACAGTTTTAACTGTAAAATTTTCACCGTTATTTTCGTAAAATATTTTTGTCGTTTTCTCAATCCGACAATAATTCTGTTGTGGGGTCCACCAATGATTGTGCCATTGTACAAATATTCCCTGCTAAAATGAATATTCCCCGACCAATCGAATATAATATGACAATTTGCATACTTTGTAAAATTTGTAAATATTACCCACAACTATAATATTATATACAACTTATTCCATAATATTCAAAAATGATATTTATAGAAAATTCATTTTTATTCATAAAAGTTGGGGTCTTACATTATGCATGCAAATAAGTAATTAAATCCCCCAAACTTAAGAATTACAATGCCCTCATTGTATGGATAATCGCAATAAAATGTGTGAGGACTTCCCTGCAATCGCCTAACTCTGGGGTGGTGGTGGTTGATCTTCTTCCTCGGAGTCACTCAGCGAAAACCTTGGCATTGGCATGGGTTGCTGGTATGGAAATTGGGTAGCTGGATTTAAACTTTGTAGCGTCGTGTTCAATGAAGCGAATGAGAGGTTCATTGCCTCGAACATATGATCCTGCCTAGCAGCAAGACGCCTAATCTCTCGTCGTGCTTGCTTATTGTGTTCATCTACTTAGCGCTGAAATGCAAGAAACTGAGGACTAGTTAATGCCTCAGATTGCGTTACCTTCTTTGTTCCTTGATCTCCCATAGTCTCATCCTCATCCTCCGAGGTGTCTGCAGCGTCAACCTCATCCTCCGAAGCCGATGGAAAAATAAAACCCAGACCTCAAGGATGGGAATCACCTCTGGCCCACACCGAATACCGTTCTATCATTCTGGAATCTAGTAACTAAAGCAACATCTGCGTGGGTTCATCATTCGACCATCGAACACCTGCTTGGCGACACAACCCACATATGAGTGATGGGTGTGGAAAACCGCCTGAAAAGTTTCCTCGTAAGCATCGGCAAATGGAAAAATAGATTATGGCCCCGACATCAATGATGAAGTCTTGCATAATCACGTATAGTATTAGTGCCTTCTCCTTGGTCACGTCCGATGTGTGTTGGGACGGATACAATTTTGCACATTAAAAGGCATACCAAATTTTACCATACCGACTGAGATCTTTGCTATAAAAAACTGTGCCTCCCTTCCGACCTTTGATCCATGTTGTTCCCGGCTTAGTCATTTCTTTGAGTATCGCCTCATAGTCCGGATCAAAATCGCGTAGGTGAGCATATTGACATTGTCGAGGCACTTGTAATTGATAATAGGTGTTGATGGCATTGGCACTGAACGGTACTAATCGACCCCGCACATAAGCATTGAAGGGGGCTTTGTCCTCGGCTTTCGCATAAAATTCCTTGACTATGTTGACAACAACGGGCTCAAGTTCCTCGGTGAATTTGTTCCAACCTTTCTGATAAATTTGCTGCATCATTTCCCCATCGATATGATCTAGTGCCAACCCCCGCTCCGGTGTAAGGGCTTTTTTCGTACCGGTCGGCGGCGGTGGCACTTACGAATTTACGGTGATCAAAGGTCCGTGTCGGTTGTGTGGGCCTTGAGCTTTCTCCCCTTTGTCATTTTGATGTGGGTTGCGAAGCCATTGATTCTCGAATGCCTTAACAACAATATCTCCCACCCAAACTTGGTTCACGCAAACCATCGAACACTTGGTGTGCATAGTGATTTAACCTCCACAAAACTTAAAATATTGATCTATTATGGTACTTGGAGGTGAGGAATTGGAACACAAAGTACTCACTCTAATTTGCTCTATACTCACCTCTATGGAAGCCCTAATTCGCAGCCTTGTGAGATGTTGATGAAAGTTTGTGAGGAATTTTGGTTGTGAGGGTGTGACTATATATAGATGGTGATGTGAAGTAATGGAGTAGTGAATTGGAGTGGTGGGGAAAAGTAATGGAGTAGTGGAAATCGTGGGGGTGAAGTGGGTGTAATGGATGGGGGTTGGACCTTCAATTGAGGAAGAAGTAATGAGAGTGGGAGTTGGATGGGAGTTGAACTTGTAATTGTCGAGCAACTGCTTTGTATTCAAGACCCATTTTGGTGAAGCAGTATTAAACTTAGGAAGCCGCCCGGCCGAACAAGTAATTTGCTATTTGGAATTGGGGACCCTCGCCTCGGTGGGGGGGTGCAAGGCTAAAGAGGTCCTCCCCAGCGGGCATGCTCACTACAAACTGACCTCATTTTCTCTTCTTTTCTTCATGCTATGCCACTTAATGGTTACTTTCTCATCCTGCAAGCCATGAAACATAAAAATTAGTAGATTGTTGATCAATTGGGGAATGGTTGAGAGATTAACAAGACTTATAAACTATAATAACTATTTAATGAACGTATTATATCTTACTAATTATGCTAAACTATAATCTAACAGTTATGAATGAAAATATGAAAAATAAAAGTATGATTGGGTTGCCTCCCAATTAACGCTTGATTTTAAGTCGTTTAGCCTGACTACTTCCTGTTCATGGTACGTCGGATAATGTGATGGCGATGACATCAGTGTTGGACTCACTACCCCAATAGTGCTTTAATTATTAACCGTTGACTTTGAAAGTTTCTAATGGATTTTGACTGTAGAGTTCAACGACGCCATGAGAGAACACCCTTTTTATGGTGAATGGTCCCGACCATCTTCACTTCAGCTTTCCTGGGAACAATCTCAACCATGAGTTGAACAATATGACTGATTGCCCGGGCTCAAACGTTCTTTTCATGATTTTCTGGTCGTGCCATCTCTTGACCTTTTCCTTGTATAGCTTAGAGTTCTCGTAGGCTTGAAGTCGAAATTCGTCAAGCTCGTTTAATTAAAGTAGTCATTTTTCCCCTACAGCTGCTTGATCAAAATTTAGTTTCTGAATCACCCAGTAAGCCTTGTGCTGTAACTCGACAGGTAAGTGGCAAGCCTTTTCGTATAGTAGTTGATATGGTGACATACCAATCGGTGTTTTATATGCAGTCCGGTAGGCCCATAATGCATCATCCAACCTGAGCAACCAATCCTTTCGATTTGGGTTTACCACTTTTTCCAAGATTCTCTTTACTTCCCTATTTGAAAACTCAGTTTTCCCACTGGTTTGGGGATGATAAGCTGTCGCCACCTTGTGGTTGACCCCATACTTTGCCAATAGAGCTATAAACGATTTGTTGCAAAAGTGACTACCTTCATCACTTATAATAGCTCTCAGCATGCCAAATCTCATAAAAATGTTCTTCTACAAGAATTTGAGGACCACTTTGGCATCATTAGATGGGAGTGCTGCGGCTTCAACCCACTTTAGGACATAATCCACTGTGAGCAAAATGTACTGATTATTAAGTGACGAAGGGAATGGTCCCATGAAATCTATGCCCCATACATCAAAAATCTCAACTTCTAGAATTGTTTGTAGTGGCATCTCATTCCTTTTCGATATGTTTCCCACCCTTTGACATCTATCACATGTTTTAACAAATTGGTGGGTGTCTATGAACAATTTAGGCCAATAAAATCCAGATTGAAGCACCCTTGCCGCTGTCCTCTCACTACCATAATGTCCTCCATATACAGATGAGTGACATTTATGCAGTATGTTCTTCACTCCACTATAGGGCAAACATCTTCTGATCATTTTGGCGGCACACTGTTTGAATAAGTAAGGTTCATCTCACATATACCACTTGACGTCATGAAGAAACTTCTTTTTCTGTTGTCGTGTAAGATCAGGGGGAAGGATGTTGCTCACTGGATAAAATTTTACATACCATGGAAATTCTGTATTTATCCCAAACAACTGCTCATTTAGAAATGATTCGTTAATTACACACTTGTCCTCTTCCTTTTTATTCTGATTTTTTAGCCTAGACAAATGATTGGTGACTTGGTTCTCCGTCCCCTTTCTATCCTTTATTTCCAAATCAAATTCTTGGAGAAGGAGAATCCATCTGATAATTCGTGGCTTAGTATCCTTTTTCAAAATGAAGTACCGAATGGCCGAGTGATCTGTATACACTACCACCTTTGTGCCGATCAAGTATGCTCAGAATTTAATGAATGCATACACCACTGCAAGTAGTTCTTTTTTCTGTGGTTGTGTAATTCATTTGAGTCTCCATGAGTGTCTTGCTTGCATAATATATGGCGTGAAATACCTTCTCTCGGCATTGACCCAAA
Source organism: Panax ginseng (assembly GCA_020205605.1). Taxonomy (NCBI): domain Eukaryota; kingdom Viridiplantae; phylum Streptophyta; class Magnoliopsida; order Apiales; family Araliaceae; genus Panax; species Panax ginseng. The sequence continues at coordinate 55,259,383 of CM035131.1, read as the reverse complement.
ACAGCCCCAACCGCATAATCGCTTGTATCACACATTAACTCAAAGGGCATGGTCCAATCCGGCGCGACGATAACGGGAGCTATGGTTAATTTCTTCTTCAGCAACTCGAATGCCAATTTACACTATTCATCAAACTTGAACACCGAATCCTTCTCTAAAAGACTGCATAAAGGTTTTGCAATTTTAGAGAAGTCCTTTATAAATCTTCTGTAAAACCCGGCATGTCCCAAGAAACTTCGAATTCCCTTAACTGAACTTGGTGGAGGAAGTTTTTCAATTGTTTCCAGCTTCGCCTTATCAACCTCTAATCCTTGAATCGAGGCCTTGTGACCCAAAATTATGCCCTCCTCAACCATGAAGTGGCATTTTTCCTAGTTAAGTACAAGGTTCGTGTCTTTGCATCTTTGTAACACCATCACCAGATTCCCTAGGCAAGCACCAAAATCGTCCCCATAGACAGAAAAGTCATCCATAAAGACTTCCACGTTTTTCTCCACTATGTCTGAGAAATACATAAGCCGAACGACATTCTCCTGAATGCAAATGTGCCGTATGGACACGTGAACGTAGTCTTCTCTTGATCTTCAGGGGCAATGACGATCTGATTGTATCCCGAATATCCATCCAATAAGTAATAGTACTCGTGTCCCGCTAATCTGTCCAACATTTGATCGATAAAGGGCAAAGGAAAGTGATCTTTGCGAGTCACCTTATTCAACTTTCTATAATCCATGCAAATCCTCCAACCTGTCACTGTCCTTGTCGGAATTAGCTCGTTGTCCTCATTCTGTACCACGATCATTCCTCCCTTTTTTGGCACACACTAAACCGGACTAACCCACTTACTGTCAGAAATTGGGTAGATGATACTGGCATCCAACAATTTTAGAATTTCTTTCTTTACAACTTCCTTCATAATTGGGTTGAGTCGTCGTTATTGCTCCACCGTCGGTTTTGCATCGTCTTCCATCAGAATTTTGTGCATGCAAAATGATGGGCTGATTCCCTTGATATCCACAATTGTCCATCCTATCGCCGATTTGTGGTCCCTAAGTACTCTCAGCAACTTTTCTTCCTGCAAATCGTTAAGTGTAGCAGAAATAATAACATGTAAAGAATTTGAATTGCCTAAATATGCATACCTGAGGTGTTTAGGGAGTGGCTTAAGTTTAAGAGTCGGTGGCTCCTCTAATGACGATTTTATCCTCGTTGCGGCTTTATCCTCAGTGTGCAATGATTCAAAGGGTGTTTTAAATCTGCTAACTCGTGGCAGAGAATCTAGCATCTATAAATAGTCCACGAATTCTGGATCATTGAACTCTTCATCCCCCAATAATGTCGTTTCCAATGGATCGTTCACTAAACTCTTGTTCATATCTTCGCTGATTATTTGGTCAATGAGATCCATCCTAAAACATTCTTCTTCATCCGTAGGGATTTCATGGCCTTAAACACGTTAAATTTTATTTCTTGATCTTGGACCCTCATAGTAAGTTCACCTTTTTATACGTCGATGAGTGTCCTACCCGTAGCCAAGAAAGGTCTCCCTAGGATAATCGGGATGTTCTTATCTTCCTCAAAATCCAAAATGATGAAATTTGCGAGGAATATAAATTTGTCAAACTTTACCAATATGTCCTCCACAATGCCTCTCGGGTATGTGACTGACCTATCCGCCAACTGTAATGAGATGTTCGTAGGCTTGGAGCTGGCAAACCCAATTCTGTATAAACTAATAACGACATAAGGTTCACACTTGCCCCCAAATCACATAAACACCTATTAAATACCATGTTCCCAATCGTGCACAGAATAGTGAAAATCCTCGAATCTTTCAACTTTGGTGGTAAGTAAAATCGCACTACACTCCTCTGTTAATGCCACTGTTTCGAAATCTTCCAATTTTTTCTTCCTGGACAGATTCCCTTTCATGAATTTCGCATAACTCGGCATCTGCTCTAGGGCTTCTGCGAACGGGATGTTAATATGAATTTTCTTAAAAACTTCCAAAAATTTTGCAAACTGCTTATCTAATTTCTATTTTTGGACTCTCTGCTGAAATGGTGGTGGAGGATACACAACTGGCTTGCCATCTAACTTTTTTTTCTCAATTTGCTTATCCTCACCCTGATTTTCCTCAACCACTTTGCTGTCATCAATTTTGTCATCCGATATAGCTGAATTTTCTGCACCCTTCCCTTCTAAATGTTTTCCACTTCTCAACATTATTGCCTGACACTGTTCTAGGTTTCCCTTCGAATTTCTCTCAGTGTCACTCGGTAGAGTCTCTTGTGGTCTTTTGTTCAATGCTAAGGCAATTTGTCCCATCTGATTTTCCAAATTCTTGATGGCCATTGCTTGGTTTTTCATTGCTGCCTCATTGCTTGTTATATATTTTGACAATAACTCCTCTAAATCTGATTTTCTTTCTTGATGTTGCGCTGGTTGTTGATGATTCTGAAAACCTGGGGGATATGATGGTCGTGGAGCTTGATGTTGCTGATTATTACTCCACGAGAAATTTAGGTGATTCCTATTCCCCTGGTTGTAATTATTCTGATATATGTTCTGTGGAATCCTGTTGTAGCTGCCCACAAATTGCATGGACGCTGGGTTGATTGCACATTGATCTGTAGGATGCTCACCCACGTACAATTCACAAACGACCGCAACCTGTTGCACCTGTGCCCCTGTCATAGCATCCAACTTCTTTGAAAGTGCTGAAATTTGCGCTTATATTGCCGTTACACCATCTACTTCTAACACTCCAGCTTCCTTTGTCTGTGTCATTCTTGCCATGGGCCACTGGTAGTTGTTAGCCGCCATTGTCTCAATCAAATTGTAGGCCTCCTCATAACTCTTAGCCATGAACGCTCCACCTGACGCTACATCAATACTGGTCCTGAGATTCCCATGTAGTTCGTTATAGAAAGTATTCATTTGCAACCACTTAGGCAATCCATGATGCAGGCACTTTTGAGCAATTTCTTGTATCTCTCCCATGCCTTGTACATAGATTCCCCATGTTGCTGCTCAAACATTGTTATCTCATTCCTCATTTTTGCAGTTTTCGTTGGTGGTAAAATTTTTGCAAGAAACTTCTAAGCGAGGTCTTCCTATGTAGTTATCGATCCCGACGGTAGAGAGTATAACCAACTCTTCACCTTGTCCCGTAAGGTGAATGGAAACAAGCTAAGTCTCACCGCATCATCCGACACCCCATTATACCTAAAGGTGTCACAAATTTCCAGAAAGCTGACTAGATGTTCGTTCGGATCATCATTTGCCAATCCTTCAAACTGAACTGAATTTTGAATCATTTGAATCGTCCCAGTGCTTGATTTGAATGTGTTTGCAACTATATTGCAGTTCGGTGATGCTCGATCATTGCAAATTTCGATCACCTTAGGTGTGGCGAAGTCCCTCAACGCTTTTTGGTCTTTAACTGCCATTGCCTCTTCTTTTTCAGAATTTTCAAAGTCTTCCCTTGTTTCCTTGATCCACTTACTTAACCTCTCAAATCGTCTCTCAATGTCATCCTCAAAAGGAAGCAAGTCTGGATTTTTGGACCGAGTTTGCATAAACCACTTCAAAGACCTGAAATAAGAGGAACCAAACGAAAATAAAAATTGTTTAAGTAAAATTGGACTAATTAAACTGATATCGTAAAATATTAAAATCTATACTAAAGTCCCCGGCAACGGCGCCAAAAACTTGTTGGGTAAAATCTAATTACGCACAACACATAATTATACGTGGTCAACAAGTAATATAATATTAAGTAGAGTATCGCTCCCTCGTAGACCGTAAATAGAATTTAAACCTCACAATTACCAATTTCCTATTAATCCTAATTTTATTAAACTAATTAATTTCCATTAAAACTAAAATATTAAAAATAGTAAAATCACCAAACAATCAATAAACGCTAAAAACTGAATTTTCAAACAAATAATGGAGAATTAGGCTTCCGACTTCACTCTAAGCATCACTCAAATTATTACACCTTTATTCCAGTTTAATTCACTAATCCCAGTTTATTAATCAAGAACACGTACGTAGAACTAGCCACCTCTCGATGCACTAATACCGTATTAACCCAAATCCACAATTAAGATAGAATTACGTTAAACACCTTAATCAACCAACTCACTATATCTCTATGTGAATTATAATTAAAGAAGGTTTCAGTTCAAGTTCTTTATCTGATTACATGTGATGTCAAGCATATCTCTACCCTAACATTCATCAAGACTCTGTACATTCACATAAATCAAGAACACGTGCTATATAAACTAAGTCTAGACTCGTACTTCATCTCTCGAGTTCATACAAGTCCACAAAGAATCGTTGATTAGGCAATTCATAAATTCACGCTAAAATTAATATAGATAAACCGGATAATAGCTTATTAAACTGAATTCAAAGATTACATAATCATCGTTTCACTTAAAGATTCGTCTTAAGCCTAAAAAGTGATTAGTTCATAATAAATGAAATAATAACTGAATAAATAATATATAACATCTTCTCAATTACAAATATAAACTAAAGTAGAAGAATAACGCAGAACACCCTTCACTTTAGCCTTTATCCGCAATCGATATGAACGTTCTTCAAAATCTTCACTCCGTTACTCAATAAGAAAATCTGTAATTAAACTGCTGTTAATTGCTTTGCATGCTCCTCATTTTGTTGTTTGTTTAGCAATATATATCCAGCACACAAGTCTTGGTCGAAATCCCATGCTAAAAAGAATCCATATACTATCCAAGAGCTAATTTTCATGTCTCAACAGAGTTCAAGGCAAGATAGGACATTCAGCTTTCGAGACCCCCCCGCCCGGCGGGGGTATATGCCTAATAAAGTCCCGCCCCGGCGGGCATGCATTATGTAAAACAATATTGAAGACCCCCTCGCCCCGACGGGGTATATAAGTAAAATGTGCCCGCCCCGGCAGGGGTAGGTTCTGCTAGTTGGCTTGGCTGAACTTCATACTTGCAACCATAATGCTCCATTTGCCTCCTTTTTCACTCATGCACCACACCACACATCCTATACATAAAATAACAAAAAAACAGTAAAAGAAGATCATAGAAACAAGGATTTAACAACAATTAAGCTTAAAATGGACATCAATTCGTGGATATAAAATCCACTTATCACATGATCAACATCATGATTCTAAAAGCATTACTAAAAAATTATGGTTTTATCACATTTATTTAATTCAACCAATTAACACATTGATAAAGAATGCCTTTAATTAAATAAATTTTTTTATTAGTAAATGAACAAAATTACAAAGTAAATACTTATCACAAAGTAATTTATTTTCCTTTTTGTTCCATTTTTCTTCTCAGGAGGCGAGAATATAGCGTCGGGGTGTGGAGTGATGGTTCAAGACAGTTGTTTTAGCAGTCCTCACTATTTTACAAATAGTGTATCAATAATTATAATGAGCACTTTATTTGAGTTTGGATATTGTTTAGAAGATACTATTTGTATTAAAACTCAATAAGTATTTACTTATTATAAGTATTTACTTATTATAAGTATTTACTTGTGAGAAGTATTTATTTTGTAATCTTGTTCATTTATTAATAAAGGAATTTATTTAATTAAAGGCATTCTTTATCCATGTGTTAATTGGTTGAATTAAATAAATGTGATAAAGCCATAATTTTTTAGTAATGCTTTTAAAATCATGATGTTGATCATGCTAATGAGATCTAAATTGTAAGACCCCAACTTTTTATAAAATTAAATTTCCTATATTTATTATTTTAAAATAGTAAAGGGTTGATTTGATTAATGTGGTTAGTTATGAGTAAAATGTGCAAAATTTTAAATAAGCAAGTGGTTATAAAATACTCATTGCTGTCAGGGAATATTCGATTGGTCGTGGAATATTCTTGCTGTCGGGGAATATTTGTATGACGGCGCAACCATTTGTGGGCCCCATAACGGAAAACTATCGGATGAAGAAAACGACAAGTATGAATTTTTTTTTAAATAACGGCGAAGTTGTTACCGTTAAAACTGTTGAAATACCCGGTGGTTAAAATACGATGTCTGGCGCTGTTGCATAAAGAGATATTACCAGTATTGCACAATAATTCTAATGATTGATTCTTACGTAAGAAGTCACTACTCAATAATTGTTACAGTAATTACTTTTCAATATTTTATATAATTGATTCAATAATTATCACTACACAGTATTTCCCATTATCAGATCAATAATTCATATTATTTGAATAATATTATTAGATAGCATTATTGGAAATGTCTAAGGAAGTTCTGTGTGACGCCCCCAAAACAGGTATACATCACCCATCTTGAGTCGCCAGATACATGGTACAGAACTCAACTACAAACTTAATTATACAATTGTCGTGCAAAATACGACAAAACATAGCTGAGAGTATAAACACGAATATTGTCTTCTAGACAATATCCAAACTTAAATGGAGTCCTCATTACAATTATTATCACGCTATTTCATAGAATAGTGAGGACTACTATGACACCATCTCGGGCCGTCAATCCGTTCCCTGACCAGTCCCAGCTATATTCTCATTTCCTGAAGAGAACAGTGAAAGAAAAGGGTGAGCTCAACTAGCCCAGTAAGAAATATTATGACTAAGATAATGCAGAATAAATTATCCTTAGCCTTCAACAGTATAACAACTGATAGAATACAATAGGCAACAAGTTTTAGATCAACAACTGCAGCGGAATAAGCAATCCATTAGAAGAGTCAAGTAGAACATAATGTCTACTATCTCCTCTAGATTAAAAGTCCATCTTTAATATTTCATTCCTGTAATACTCATCAACAGTTCTTTATTATACCCAAGACAAAAAGAACTCGCATCACCTGTCTTCACCTGAACCACCAAAGATTATTGTTAAATCCACAATTCATATTTATAATCATATAAATCAACAGTATTTCCTTACCACAACGACTTAATAGAACGTTTACTCAATATCCTTACCCCAAAGGCTAAAGATATTCAAATGTAATAACAATGATCTTACCAATCAGTTGTCTACTTTTGCACTACGGGCCAAAGATACTCAACTATAAAACCAATGGTCATGATCATACCAATCAATTTCCTGTCAGTGCATTACTGCACAAGACATTCAACTATTAACTAATGGTCATGATCTTGCCAATCACATCATAGAATTATCCCTGCACTACGGCCAAGGATATTCGTTAGTATCACTAGTGGGCATGATCATGTCATACACCTGTCCATCTTTGCACTACGGGCCAAAGCTATCAATCAATAGTTCATCTTTGCACTACGACCAAAGATATCAATCAATGCAGCCTTCTTTTACTCTACAGCCAAAAAGACATACGAGTGTAAAACCAATAACCAACAGTCCATCTATGCACTACGGGCCAAAGATGACTTTTAACGTAATATAAGCATGAGAATCATGACAATGATATAAATAATCAATCAAACGAGATAAAAGATAAATATTAAATATTTATAATACAATTTATCCAGAGTTCAACATTATCTAAATTGTCAACATGATCACCAATTGTGGAGTCAAATTCAAGAATAATATTCATGTATCAAAAATTAATTTGGACAGAAAAGAACCAATTTTTCTTCATGAATAGTACCCCGTGAATAGTACTTCGTGAATAGTACCCCATGGATAGTACTTCACGAATAGTACCCCATGAATAGTACTTTGTGAATAGTATCTCGTGAATAGTAATTCATAAATAGTATTTTGTGAATAGTACTTCATGAATAGTACCCTCGAGTAAATAATACCTGAGTGAATAGTACCCCATAATAATACTTTGAGTGAATAGTACCCCATGAGTAATACCTCGAGTGAATAGCACCCGAGTGAATAGTAAGAAATAATAACCTTTACGAATAAGAAATAAATAACATCCCTTACGAATATTGAACGAAAATAAAATTCCTTACGAATATTAAACGAAGACAATGAATATTGAATGAAAATGATATTCCTTATGAATATTGAACGAAAATAATATTCATACGAATACGAAAACTAATATCTCTTCAGAATATGAAATAAATAATACCCCTTACGACTATTGAACAAAAATAATATTCATATGAATATTGAACGAAGATGATATTCCTTACGAATATTGAACAAAAATAATATTCATATGAATACGAAAAATAATATCTCTTCAGAATATGAAATAAATAATAACCCTTACATCAGAAGAAGACTGGATACTGGAATAGTGAAGTAGCAGACTTCTCTTCTTCTTTCTCTCTATAACTTCTCTCTCTATAGTTTCTCTCTCTATAATTGCTCTTGTGAGTCTTAGTGAATTGGTGAGAATGAAGGAAGAATGAGCTTCTATTTATAGAAAAACATAGTTTCGATAATTGTACATTTTGGGGCTCAAAATATTACAGTATAATACCTTCATCTTTTCCTTCATTTTTAATTTAGTCCTGCAAGTATTATCAAACTTGCACCACCTCCCCTAATAGTACATCATGTGACTCAATAGTTCTATACATGTGAAAAAAATAATTACAGTATAGTACCTTCATCTATATCTCCATTTTTAATTTAGTCATGCAAGTATTATCAATCTTGCACTACCTCCCCTAATAGTACATAATGTGAATCAATAGTACACACATGTGAACACATAGTTATAAGCATGTGAATTAATAGCAATTAATTGCTCATTTATCCGATTGGTTAATTATTATCGAAATAAATGTCAATTTCCACTAACACTAATAATCTTAATCACAATGGAACTATCAATTTCATCTTTAATCAACACGAACTTATTCATCATTAATATTATAACTCACAATATTTAACAACCAGATCATTCCCAGGAAAGAGGGGGCTTTCCGATAAGGATTTCTCCTTATTGGCGCGCAATTAGGTGACCAAACCTCTCCTTGACAGAACTTCTAGACATTGTCAATATTGCAAATAATAATATGAATAACTTTATCATCTCAATTATTGATTTAATAAAATAAAATAATATTGACAATAATTGAATCAAATAACGCGAGATACTATGCAGCAATTACTGTAGCAATAATTGAGCAAAACTGAGTGACTTCTCACGTAAGCATCAATAATCAATACCGGGTGCTACTATGTAACCATGCGTATTACTGTACTTTTATCACCGGGTATTTCAACAGTTAACGGTAAAACTTCTGCCGTTATTTTTATAAAAAGATTATTTCTGTCGCTTTCTATATCTGACTGTTATTCCGTTGGGGGTCCACCAATAATTGTACCGTCGTACGAATATTCCCCGACACAACGAATATTTTATATCAACTTGCTTACTTTACAAAATTTTCACATATCACCCTTAACTTTAACCCTTTCTCAATTTAACCATTTACTAAATAAAATAATAATTATAAGAAAATTGAATACTTTCATTTTATAAAATTAGGGATCTCACAATCTCCCCTCCTTATGAAATTTCGCCCTCGAAATTTACGTACCTGATAGTTCAAAGAGATGAGAATACCTTGCTTTCTTTTCGGATTGTACCTTCTCGGTTATTTCCTCTCTATCATGATTTTCCCATTTCTCATCTCCTGTATTTCAGATATCATTCTAGAATATAGTTTCAAAATAAGGGTTAATTGACATGCCACATATTATCTCTATATTCTGACCGACCAATTAAATAACAAATAAACTTAGGTAGGTCATACTAACGAAGGAATTACCCATTTCTCCCCTCCTAGTTCTAGCCTCACATCTTAGCCAGGGATCATATCCCTAAGCTTTGATACCAACTGTGACGCCCCCAAAACAGGTATACATCACCCATCTCGAGTCGCCAGATACATGGCACAGAACTCAAATACAAACTTAATTATACAACTGCCGTAAAAAATACGACAAAACATAGCTGAGAGTTTAAACACGAATATTGTCTTCTAGACAATATCCAAACTCAAATGGAGTCCTCATTACAATTATTGTCATAATATTTCATAGAAAGTGAGGACTACTATGACACCATCTCGGTAGTCAATCCGTTCCCGACTAGGTCCCAAATATATTCTCATTTCACAAGAGAAAATGTTGAAAGAAAAGGGTGAGCTCAACTAGCCCGAAGAAGAAATATTATGACTAAGATAATGCGAGAATAAATTATCCTTAGCCTTCAACAAAGATAACAACCGATAGAATACAATAGACAACAAGTTTTAGATCAACAACGCTGCAATGAATAAGCAATCCATTAGAAGAGTCAAGTAGAACATAATGTCTACTATCTCTTCTAGATTAAAAGTCCATCTTTAATATTTCATTCCTGTAATACTCATCAACAGTTCTTTGTTATACCCAAGACAAAAAGAACTCGCATCACCTGTCTTCACCTGAACCACCAAAGATTATTGTTAAATCCACAATTTATATTTATAATCATGTAAATAAACAGTTTTTCCTTGCCACAAAGGCTTAATAGAACGTTTACTCAATATCCTTACTCCAAAGGCTAAAGATATTCAAATGTAATAACAATGATCATACTAATTAGTTGTCTACTTTTGCACTACGGGCCAAAGATATTCAACTATAAAACCAATGGTCATGATCATACCAATCAATTGCCTGTCAGTGCACTACTGCACAAGACATTCAACTATTAACTAATGGTCATGATCCTGCCAATCACATCATCGAATTATCCCTGCACTACGACCAAGGATATTTGTTAGTATCACTAGTGGTCATGATCATGTCATACACCTGTCCATCTTTGCACTACGGGCTAAAGCTATCAATCAATAGTTCATCTTTGCACTACGACCAAAGATATCAATCAACAGTTCTTCTTTGCACTACAAGCCAAAGACATATGAGTGTAAAACCAATAACCAATAGTCCATCTATGCACTACGGGCCAAAGATGACTTTTAACGTAATATAAGCATGAGAATCATGACAATGATATAAAGAATCAATCAAACGAGATAAAAGATAAATATTAAATATTTATAATACAATTTATCCAGAGTTCAAGATTATCTAAATTGTCAACATGATCACCAATTGTGGAGTCAAATTCAAGAATAATATTCATGTATCAAAAATTAATTTGGACAGAAAAGAATCAATTTTTCATCATGAATAGTACCCCGTGAATAGTACTTTGTGAATAGTACCCCATGAATAGTACTTCGTGAATAGTACCCCATGAATAGTACTTTGTGAATAGTATCCCGTGAATAATAATTCATGAATAGTATTTCGTGAATAGTACCCTCGAGTAAATAATACCCGAGTGAATAGTACCCCGTAATAATACTTCGAGTGAATAGTACCCGAGTGAATAGTACCTTAAGTGAATAGTACCTGAGTGAATAGTAAGAAATAATAACCTTTACGAATAAGAAATAAATAACATCCCTTACGAATATTGACCAAAAATAATATTCCTTACAAATATTAAACGAGGACAATGAATATTGAACGAAAATGATATTCCTTACGAATATTGAATGAAAATAATATTCATACGAATACGAAAACTAATATCTCTTCAGAATATGAAATAAATAATACCCCTTACGACTGTTGAACGAAAATAATATTCCTACGAATATTGAACGAAGATGATATTCCTTATGAATATTGAACGAAAATAATATTCATACGAATACAAAAAATAATATCTCTTCAGAATATGAAATAAATAATGCGTCTTACCTAAGAAGAAGATTGGATACTGGAATAGTGAAGTAGCAGACTTCTCTTCTTCTTTTTCTCTATAACTTCTCAATCTATAGCTTCTCTCTCTATAATTGCTCTTGTGAGTCTTAGTGAATTGGTGAGAATGAAGGAAGAATGAGCTTCTATTTATAGGAAAACATAGTTTCGATAATTGCACATTTTGGGGCTCGAATATTACAGTATAATACCTTCATCTTTTCCTTCATTTTTAATTTAGTTCTGCAAGTATTATCAAACTTGCACCACCTCCCCTAATAGTACATCATGTGAATCAATAGTACAATCATATGACTCCATAGTTCTATACATGTGAAAAAAAAATTATAGTATAGTACTTTCATCTATATCTCCATTTTTAATTTAGTCATGCAAGTATTATCAATCTTTCACCACCTCCCCTAATAGTACATATATGTGAATCAATAGTACACACATGTGAACACATAGTTATAAGCATGTGAATTAATAGAAATTAATTGCTCATTTATCCGATTAATTACCCGATTGGTTAATTATTATCGAAATAAATGTCGATTTCACTAACACTAATAATCTCAATCACAATGGAACTATCAATTTCATCTTTAATCAACACGAACTTATTCATCATTAATATTATAACTCACAATATTTAACAACCAGATCATTCCCAGGAAAGAGGGGGCTTTCCGATAAGGATTTCTCCTTATTGGCGCGCAATTAGGTGACCAAACCTCTCATTGACAGAACTTCTAGACATTGTCAATATTACAAATAATAATATGAATAACTTTATCATCTCAATTATTGATTTATTAATATAAAATAATATTGACAATAATTGAATCAAATAACGCGAGATACTATGCAGCAATTACTGTAGCAATAATTGAGCAAAACTGAGTGACTTCTCATGTAAGTATCAATAATCAATACCGTGTGCTACTATGTAACCACGCGTATTACTGTACTTTTATCACCGGGTATTTCAACAGTTAACGATAAAACTTCCGTCGTTATTTTTATAAAAAGATTATTTCTGTCGCTTTCTATATCCGACAGTTATTCCGTTGGGGGTCCACTAATAATTGTACCATCGTACGAATATTCCCTGTTAAAACGAATATTTCCCGACACAACGAATATTTTATATCAACTTGCTTACTTTGCAAAATTTTCACATATCACCCTTAACTTTAAACCTTTCTCAATTTAACCATTTACTAAATAAAATAATAATTATAAGAAAATTAAATACTTTCATTTTATAAAATTAGGGATCTCACATTCTGTCTAGGAAAGGGGTTTGGTCACCTAATTGTGCGCCAGTAAGGAGAAATCCTTATCGGAAAGCACTCTCTTTCCTGGAAATGACCAGGTTGTCATTATTGTGATTTTGTAATATTATTTGTGAATAATTAATTATTGATAAAAATGATAAAAAAATATTTATTTAATAGAGAAATTTTTAAAGAGACAATTATTAAGAATTGATATTTTATCTTCTTCGATAAAATAATTCATTCAAATATATTATTGTAATATTGCATTATAAGTGTATGATGTAATAATATAATAATATAATAACAGTGATATTTTTATAATGAATGCACGATATATGAATAAATGAGGAGGAAGAAGCAAATTGGGTCCGGAGTATTTTTGTTATAAAAAACATGTTAAATATTTTGGTGGGGCCCATTTTTAATTGAAATTTGATTATATCCTGCAAGATCATTCGTATGTGGATTTCGGTCATTTTTCGTTTAGAATTTGGAAAAGCTTTCTTCTACAAAGTTGTAGAGAATTAAATTTCCTATGGAATGGACATAAAATTCATTTTTTTTTCTGATGAAAGGGCTATTTATTATGAATTATTAAAGTTCCGAAATATTGGGTCTGAATTGATATTTTCTTAATAAAAAATGTTTTTTATGAGGTAGGCCCCATTTGTGTGGACTGATGAAATGGTAAGGAGGTGTGTGGATTTTTTTATTTATAAATATAATATTTTATTAAATTTTCTGTTTTGGCGTTCTAAGCATTTTCCTATAAATAGGGTACTTAGGTTAGAATTGAAAATCACACCAGAATCAGAAGTTTCTCTCTCTATAATATTGAGCGTATTTTTGTGAGTATTTAAATACTTTAAGTGTTACTATTTCGTGCAAGTTTTCTTTCGTATTATATCTAATATTCCAACCAGAAGTACTATTCTTTTGAGGTAAGGGATGTTATTTTTTTCATAAATGATATTATTTCTTTAAAAATCATTATACCGAAATATTGATATGAATTTTATTGTGAATTTTTTTACGTTTTCGTGTCGGAATTACTATTCATGTATACGACACTATTCACGAATACAACACTATTCATAGAAAAATTAAATTTTCTTTTCTTTGTCCAAGTTGTCTATTATGGTTACTATATTTGATTGTATCCATGTTTTGATCTTCATTATTGAATTTTGCTCCACAATTGTTTATTATGGAGTATTTTTAAACTTGAATAAACTAAAGTACGAATCCTTAATCTTTGTCCTTTTATTTCACTGGATTTGTTTTCTTTAAAATAATTTTTTTATCATCCTCAATCCTAAATGGTGATATAACTGAATATCTTTGGCCTGTAGTGCAAAGATAAATGATTACTTGATGAATATCTTTTGCCTGAAGTGCAAAGATAAATGATTACTTGATGAATATCGTTGGCCTGTAGTGCAAAGATGAATGATTACTTGATGAATATCCTTTGCCCGTAGTGCAAAGATGGACAGGTGTTGAGATGAACATGACCAACTGGTGATACAAATGAATATCTTTGGCCCGTAGTGCAAAGATGAATATTTGGTTTAAGATGTATATTGATTGATGTCATAGTGATAAAATATTGATGATGGACTTTCAAATCATAGAAGATAGTAGACTTCATTTGTGATGCCCCCAAAACAGGTATACATCACCCATCTTGAGTCGCCAAATACATGGTACAAAATACAAATAAAAACTTAATTATACAACTGTCGTGTAAAATACGACAAAACATAACTGAGAGTTTAAACAGGAATATTGCCTTCTAGACAATATCCACTCTCAAATAGAGTCCTCATTATATTTATTATCACACTATTTTACATAATAGTGAGGACTACTAATACACCATCTCGGACCATCACTCCGTTCCCCGACTCGTCCCAGCTATATTCTCATTTCCTGAAGAGAACAATGAAAGAAAGGGTGAGCTCAACTAGCCCAGTAAGAAATATTATGACTAAGATAATGCAGGATAAATTATCATTAGCCTTCAACAATGTTAAACTGATAAAATACAATAGACAACAAGTTTAATCATGAATGGAATAAGCAATCCATTAAAAGAGTCAATTAGAGAATAAAATCTACTATCTTTTATGATTTAAAAAGTTTTTCATCACTTTTATCGCTGAGACTAAGCTTAATAAATAATCCACATCATCCCTGCACTACGGCCAAGGATATTCATTAGTATTACGACCACAAAATTATCCATGCACTATGGGCCAAGGATATTCGTGTATTCATCAATGGTTATGATAATGCCAACAACTGTCCATCAATGCACTATGGGCCAATGAGGACTTTTATCACATCATTTGTAATATTACGGTCATGATTACACCGAATAATCCTTGGTCATAATCATACCAAGTCCATCTATGCACTAAAGGCCACATATGACTTTCAAAAAAAATATAAACATGAGGATGATGACAATGATATAAGAATTCAATAAAACAAGTTCAAGAATTAATTTATCCTGGAACTAGTAACATCCAAATTGTCAACATGATACTTCTTTGTAGAGTAAAATTCAAGAATGCTTAGAAGAATATTTCTATGAAAAGATACTAGATGAAGCGCAAATATCAAGGATATTCCATTAATTTCATGGAGTATAGAAGTCAAAACTTTAACCAACTGAGTATAATAAAGAATATATGAAACTGTAAATGGATTTTCACCCGCCATGCGGTAATCCACGTATACAAATCATTTCCACAATTTAATAAGGAATGAATACAAATGATCATTCACCATGCATGTGGTAATCCACATAGACAGGTTATTCCAACAGTATAATAAAGAATGGAATAACAGAAGGATTCACCATGCATGCGATAGAGACCGTACAGACAGGTTATTCCCAATAGGATAATAAATAATGGAACCAGGTTCGGCTTAAATGCATAGACAAGATATTCCGACAGAATAATAAATACAGAATAATAAATAATGGAACTAGGTCCCGTAGAACGTATGACATGTTATTTCGACGAATAATAAAGAATGGAATAACAACGAAATTTCACCATATATGCGAGATTGCAGATAAACAGTTTATTCCAACGAATAATAAAGAATCGAAACCAGTGTCAAAGTAAATTAAGCACCCATACATGATATTCCAACAGAAATAATAAAGATTTTACCGAGTCCCACGTAAAACGCATGCATATGTGATATATTCAATGAGAATAATAAATACGGAACCAGTCCCACGTAAAAGCGTCTGAGATGAGATATTCCAACGTAATAATAAAGACTTTTAACCAGAGGCGTAAAATGAATGCATGATGTGATATTCCAATGAATAATAAATAATGGAATAACAGAAGAATTTCACCAAGTATAGGGTAGCCCGCGTATACAGGTTATTCCAACAAAATAATAAATAATGAAATAATAGAAGAATTTCACCGAGTATAGGGTAGACCGCGTATACAGGTTATTCTAACAGAATAATAAATAATAGAATAACATAAGAAATAATGGAATAACAGGAGTTCTCTTCATGAATACAAAAGAAATAATACCCCTTACCTTATAAAGAAGAAACTGGATATAGAAGTAGTGAAGTAGCAGAATACTCTTCTTCTTTCTCTCTATAATTTCTCTCTCTAGAGTTTCAGTGAATTAGTAAGAAATAATGAAGGAATGAGCTTCTATTTATAGGAGAATGGATTGAATAGTAACTAATTCATGAACGGTCCAGATTAATTTACTTTTAAATGGAAGGTCCATATTAAAACTTAAAGCAACGATCCATACTTATTCACTATTAAAACTTTAAACCAGCGATCCATATTGATTTACTATTAAAACTTTAAACCAGCAATCCATATTGATTTACTATTATAAATTTAACCAACGGTCTGAAAAATTAGCACATCTCTTCATGGAATAATATTGCACCCAAAAATAATTTGGACCGAAAAGAAATATATTGTTCGGGTGAATAGTAACTCATGAATAGTAACTCGTGAATAGTACTCTGACACAAAAAGTGTCCCGAATACCCGATTGAACAATATAACCTCCAGACATCAATTATCATCAGAATAAATGTCGATTTCTACTAACATAAATAATCCCAAGACAATAGAACTATCAAATTCATCTTTAATCAACACGAACTTATTCATCATTAATATTATAACTCATAATATTTAACAACCAGGTTGTTCCCAGGAAAGAGGGGGCTTTCTAATAAGGATTTCTCCCTATTGGCGCACAATTAGGTGACCAAACCTCTCCTTGACAGAACTTCTAGACATTGTAAATATTGCAATTTAATAATATGAATAACTTTGTCATCTCAATTATTGATTTAATAATATAACATATAATGCAGATGATACTGTGACAATAATCGAATCAATAATATGAGAGATATGATGCAACAATTACTGTACCAATAATTGAGTATAACTGAGTGGTTTCTCACGTAAGCATCAATAATCAATACCGTATTGCTTACTATGGAACCACAGCCAGACATCGTGTACTTTTACTACTGAGTAGTTCAACAGTATTAACGGTAAAACTTCCGCTGTTATTTTCATAAAAATATTTTTGTCGTTTTCTCAATCCGACAATAATTCTATTGTGGGGTCCACTAATGATTGCATCGTTGAACGAATATTCTCTACTAAAATGAATATTCCTCGACCAATCGAATATAATACAACAACTTGCATACTTTGAAAAATTTATAAATACTACCCACAATTATAACATTATCTCAAATCCACACCATAATATTCAAAAAAATATTTCGAGAAAATTAAATCTTTATTTGTAAAATTTGGGATTTTACAATCTCCCCTCCTTATGAAATTTCGCCCTTAAAATTTACGTACATACCTGGTATGCCGAAAAGATGAGTACACTTCGTCAGATTCTAACTCTTGAGGTATATCCTTTAAGCGTAGAATATATTCCAGGATTTTAACAGGTACATCTTCATACATTAAATTATCCGTCATCTCGTCCGATTCTAAATAAATAATGTGGTTTGGGTCATCCATATATTTACGTAACATCAACACGTGACAAACGTTATGAACACGCAACATATTTGGCGGTAAAACGAGTCTATAAGCCATAGTTCCTACTCGATCGAGGATTTTAAATGGGCCAATTAAATTGAGGATTGAGATTTCCTCTCTTCATCGATTCTTGCTTCTAGAATAACGCCCTCTTGAACCTTCTTTTTCGTGTTCATCAGCTCCGGGTCTGTAGCTTGAGCGGCTTTAACTTTATCGATTAAAGTCGATTCTACTCGTATATTCGTTATCTACACATAGGTTCGTATATTCGCACTCGTAAATGCATACGATCTTCTACTCAACGCGTCAGCTTCCACGTTCACATTTCCACGATAGTATTGAATGGTACGATCATAATCTTCAACAGCTCGAGCCAACGTCTTTGGCGCATGTTATGTTTGTTTTAGTTGAAGAAATATTTAAGGGTTTTAGAAATGGGTTTTGTACTGGGGTCAATACAAAATTCGATTTCACGCTCTAGGGTAGGCTAAGAAGTCTTCAAGAATACGTCAGGAAATTTATTAACAATAGAAATATCATTCAAAACTGTGACTCTCATCCATAACTTGGATAGTACGTCACATTGATACCTATCAACTTGCCATCTTTATTCACGACGTCGCCTACAGAAAGTTTGGCTTTGGTGCATTCCACACAAGGAAGTCAACAACGAAAGGATCGGGGCTCTTTACTTATGGCTTGATATGACAATGATTGACTTTAGTGGTTTGGTTGCTTGAATTCGCATAACAGGTTGGTTAGGAATATGAAAGCTAACAACCTTACGAAAAGCATGATGAGTAGTTAACCAATCGATTTCTAAAATCACATCAAAGGCAAGTATTTTCAAAGAGATAAGATCAACAGGTAATGTGAAAGTGTCGATTTGAATCAAACAAGATTAATAAACAGTGGAAGGTAACGAAGGTTTCTGCTAACGAAGTTTCAACCAATAGGTCAAAGTCTAACTTCTCCTGAGTTAAATTTAAACGTTGAGCCCAAGCAAGAGAGATAAAAGAATGGGTAGAACAGGTATCTAATAAGGTATAGACTTCGTAAGAATTTATAATTAACTAACCCATGCTAACTTCGTTTGGGTTACTCTCTCTTTTTGAGAAGTCACGAAAAATGCTATTCCTGAAACCACCGACTTTGTTTTGTCCGTATTCGCCTTTGGTTCCACCATCCCAGCTAGACTTGATTTCGGCGCACGACAAAATCGGGCTAGGTGACCTTTTCTTCCACAATTGTAACATGCTTTGGAGGACATCGTGCAGTTTGGACTGATGTGTCCCTCCCCTCCAAATTTGAAGCATATGATAGGTGGTTGTTCTCCTTCCCTTAACAACGGTCTTTGGTCTTTGACGTCTTTCCATCATTGTTGAATCTCCTCTTCTTGAAATGTCCATTCTTATTGTTTTGGCCATGATTACCACCGAGTGGTTACCATTTACGCATCTTGATTCCCTCCACGCTTATTGTCACCGCTTCCGATGATCATTATCATTAGTATTATCATTTTGCATTTGCTTCTCTTTTGGTTGCATTGACTCATTATCGCTCTCCAATAACTGAGCCCTATTAACAACATCTGAATACAAACATAGTTTATGAGAAATGAGGTATTGACGTATCTCGGGTTTCAAACCTCTTAGAAACATTCACGTCATTCTCTCCTCATTATCAACCAAATGGGACGCAAACCGGGACAACTCGGCGAACTTGGCTTCGTACTGTGACACGGTCATGTTATTTTGCTCCAACTTGATGAATTCTACCTCTTTCATGTGACGAATACTTTTGGGAAAGTACTTGTCGTTGAACAATTCTTGGAACTTCTCCCAAGTCATCTTCGGTCTGGGCGGCGAGTTGAGTCGTTTACGATTCCCACCAATAATCACTTTCTCTTTGCGCAACATGAAGGTGGCAAGGAACCTTTGCTCCTTGGAGCATCCCAAGACATCAAATATCTTGCAGATCTACTTTATCCACGTCTCCGCCTTAAGTGGTTTTGGCTCTCCAAAAAACTCCGGTGGTCCCAGCTCCTTGAACTGTTTGGCGGTGACCATCCAAGAGTTGCCAGTGTTTCCACCTACATTTTGGACAGGAGCCGCACTCGCCTGATGTTGCATAAATTGCATGAAGCCTCGAAACATTCCGGCGTTCATCATTTGGTCAGTGTTGTTGTTTGCATAAGGATTGTCGCCTTCCTGATGCACATTATCCTGATTATTGATCTGCGAAGACTCAACGGTCTCCTGTGTTCCATTGATGTTCTCAACATTCTCGGATGCCATTTTTAAATACTGCCACAAAACAAGGGTTAATTAACATATCACATATTATCCCTATACTCTGACCAACCAATTAAATAACAAATAAACTTAGGTAGGTCATACTAGCGAAGGAATTCCCCGTCTCCCCCCTCCTAGTTCTTATCTCACATCTCAGCCAGGGATCATATCCCTAAGCTTTGATACCAACTGTGACGCCCCCAAAACAGGTATACATCACCCATCTTGAGTCGCCAAATACATGGTACAAAATACAAATAAAAACTTAATTATACAACTGTCGTGTAAAATACGACAAAACATAACTGAAAGTTTAAACAAGAATATTGCCTTCTAGACAATATCCACTCTCAAATAGAGTCCTCATTACATTTATTATCACACTATTTTACAGAATAGTGAGGACTACTAATACACCATCTCTCTACCATCACTCCGCTCTCCGACTCGTCCCAAATTATATTCTCATTTCACGAAGAGAACGGTGAAAGAAAGGGTGAGCTCAAATAGCCCAAAGAAGAAATATTATGACTAAGATAATGCAGGATAAATTATCATTAGCCTTCAACAATGTTAAACTGATAAAATACAATAGACAACAAGTTTAACTGCAGCGGAATAAGCAATCCATTAAAAGAGTCAAGTAGAGAATAAAATCTACTATCTTTTATGATTTAAAAAGTTTTTCATCACTTTTATCATTTGAGACTCGACAATAATAATAATCACATCATCCCCACTTTTCTACCAATGATATTTATTAGTATCACGACAACAAAATTATCCACGCACTATGGGCCAAGGATATTCGTGTATTCATCAATGGTCATGATCATGCCAACAATTGTTCATCAATGCACTACGGGCCAATGAGGACTTTTATCACATCATTTGTAACATTATGGTCATGATTACACCGAATAATCCCTGGTCATAATCATACCAAGTCCATCTATGCACTACAGGCCATATATGAATTTCAAAAAAAATATAAACATGAAGATGATGACAATGATATAAGAATTCAATAAAACAAGTTCAAGAATTAATTTATCCAGGAACTAGTAACGTCCAAATTGTATACATGATACTTCTTTGTAGAGTAAAATTCAAGAATGCTCAGAAGAATATTTCCCTGAAAAGATACTGGATGAAGCGCAAATATCAAGGATATTCCACTAATTTCATGGAGTATAGAAGTCAAAACTTTAACCAACTGAGTATAATAAAGAATATATGAAACTGCAAATGGATTTTCACCCGCCATGCGGTAATCCACGTATACAAATCATTTCCACAATTTAATAAGGAATGGATACAAAGGATCATTCACCATGCATGTGGTAATCCACATAGACAGGTTATTCCAACAATATAATAAAGAATGGAATAACAGAAGGATTCACCATGCATGCGATAGCGACCGTACAAACAGGTTATTCCAAATAGAATAATAAATAATGGAACCAGTCCGTGAAAGCAGGCGAGATATTCCACGAATAATAAAGAATGGAATAACAATGAAATTTCACCATATATGCGATGAATTAGCATAAACAAAGTTATTCCAACGTAATAATAAAGAACGAAAACCAAAGTTAAAGCGAAATTTGCATCGACGGATATTCCAATGTAATAATAAAACGGAACCAGTCCGGCATAAAACGTCTGAGAGGATATTCCAATAGAATAATAACGACGGAACTAGGTCTGGCGTAAAATGCATGAGCGTGATATTCCAACGAGAATAATAAAGATTTAAACCAGTCCGACGTAAAACGCATGCATGTGATATTCCAACGTAATAATAAAGATGGAACCGGTCCCGTAAAAAACGAATGCAGACGAGATATTCCAATGAATAATAAAGACCGGAATAACGAAAGAATTTCACCAAGTATAGGGGTAGCCAGCGTATCTGAGTTATTCCAACGAATAATAAATAATGGAATAACAGAAGAATTTCACCAAGTATAGGGTAGACCGCGTATACATGTTATTCTAACAGAATAATAAATAATGGAATAACATAAGAATTTCACCAAGTATAGGGTAGACCGCGCATAAAGGTTATTCCAACAGAATAATAAATAATGGAATAACAGAAGAATTTCACCAAGTATAGGGTAGACCGCGTATACAGGTTATTCCAATAGAATAATAAATAATGGAATAACAAAAGAATTTTACCAAGTATAGGGTAGACCGTGTATACAGGTTATTCTAACAGAATAATAAATAATGGAATAATAGGAGTTCTCTTCATGAATACAAAAGAAATAATACCCCTTACCTTATAAAGAAGAAACTGAATATAGAAGTAGTGAAGTAGTAGAATACTCTTCTTCTTTCTCTCTATAATTTCTCTCTCTAGAGTTTCAGTGAATTCGTAAGAAATAATGAAGGAATGAGCTTCTATTTATAGGAGAATGGATTGAATAGTAACTAATTCATGAATGGTCTAGATTGATTTACTTTTAAATGGATGGTCCATATTAAAACTTAAAGCAACGGTCCATACTGATTCACTATTAAAACTTTAAACCAAATGATCCATATTGATTTACTATTAAAACTTTAAACCAAATGATCCATATTAATTTACTATTATAAATTCAACCAACTATTCGAAAAATTAGCACATCTCCTCATGGAATAATATTGTACCCAAAAATAATTTGGACCGAAAAGAAATATATTGTTCGGGTGAATAGTAACTCATAAATAGTAACTCGTGAATAGTAACTCGTGAATAGTAACTCGTAAATAGTAACTTGTGAATAGTAACTCATGAATAGTAACTCGTGAATAGTATTCTGACACAAAAAGTGTCCCGAATACCCGATTGAACAATATAACCTCCAGACATCAATTATCATCGGAATTAATGTCGATTTCTACTAACACAAATAATCCTAACACAATGAAACTATCAAATTCATCTTTAATCAACATGAACTTATTCATCATTAATATTATAACTCACAATATTTAACAACCAGGTTGTTCCCAGGAAAGAGGGAGCTTTCTAATAAGGATTTCTCCCTATTGGCGCACAATTAGGTGACCAAACCTCTCCTTGACAGAACTTCTAGACATTGTAAATATTACAATTTAATAATATGAATAACTTTTTCATCTTAATTATTGATTTAATAATATAACATATAATGCAGATGATACTGTGATAATAATCGAATCAATAATATGAGAGATATGATGTAGCAATTACTGTACCAATAATTGAGTATAACTGAGTTATTTCTCACGTAAGCTTCAATAATCAATACCGTGTGCTACTATGTAACCACGGGTATTCTTTGATTTTTACTACTTAGAGTAGTTCAACAAGATTAATCAGTAAAACTTACATCGTTATTTTCATAAAAATATTTTTATCGTTTTCTCAATCCGACAATAATTCTATTGTGGGGTCCACCAATGATTGCGTCGTTGCACGAATATTCCATGCTAAAACGAATATTCCCCGACCAATCGAATATAATACAACAACTTGCATACTTTGCAAAATTTATAAATACTACCCACGATTATAACATTATCTCAAATCCACACCATAATATTCAAAAAAATATTTCAAGAAAATTAAATCTTTTTTCGTAAAATTTGGGATTTTACATCATTCTCTACTTAACTCTTCTAATGAATTGTTATTTCCGCTGCGAATATTGATCTAAACTTGTTATCCATTACATTTTATCTGATTTATTGAAGGCTAAAGAAAATTTATTTTTCATTATCTTAGTTATAATATTCTTTACTGGGCTAGTTGAGCTCATCCTTTTTCTTTTTGTTCCATTTTTCTTCTAAGGAGGCGAGAATATTGCGGGAACTAGTCGGGGTGTGGAGTGATGGTTCAAGATAGTTGTTTTAGCAGTCCTCACTATTTGTAAAATAGTGTATCAATAATTATATTGAAGACTTTATTTAAGTTTGGATATTGTCTAGAAGACAATATTTGTATTAAAACTCACAACATATGTGTTGTCGTATTTTTCACGACAATTATAATAATGAAGTTGTAGTTTTTTTCTATACCATATATTTGGCGACTCAGAATGGGTTGTGTGGACCTATTTTGGGGGGCATCACAGTTGGTATCAGAGCTTAGGGATATGATCTCTGGTGGAGATCTGATATTAGAACTAGGAGGGGAGAAACGAGTAAATTCTTTGCTAGTGTGTCTTACCTAAGCTTAATTATTGTCGGTCAGAATATAGGGATATTATGTGGTATGTCAATTTCTTTAATTAACCCTTATTTTGTGGCAGTATTTGAGAATGACATCTTAAAATATTGAGATGAGCAATGGAGCACATGAGACCATTGAGACATCGACAATCAACAACCAGGGTAATGTGCTTCAGGAAGGCAATATTCCTCCTGTAAATAACACCACCGATCAAACGATGAATGAAGGGATGATTATAAGCTTTTTGCAGTTCATGCAAAACTAGATGAGAGAGACTCCTGTTCAAAATGCAGGTGGAAACAATGGCAACTCACTGCTAGTCACTGCTAAGCAATTCAAGGAGTTGGGGCCGCAAGAGTTTTTGGGAAAGCTGGATCCGATCAAGGCAGAAACGTGGGTTAAGAAAATTACCAAGATATTTGATGTCGTGGGATGCACGGAGGAACAGAAGGTTCCATTCGCCACCTTTATGTTCCGTGGTGAGGCATATTACTAGTGGGGATCTTTGAAGTGTACCCAGCCGGCCACACTCAATATGTCTTTGGAAGCATTCCAGAAACTATTCAATAACAAGCACTTTCCTGAAAGTATTCGTCATATGAAGGAGGTAGAGTTTATCGATCGAATGAACAACATAAGCGTGTCCCGATCCCACGAGGGCTAAGTTCATGAGTTATCCGAGTTTGCACCTCGTTTGGTAGAGAATGAGGAACATATGACGCGGATGTTTCTGAGAGGTTTGAAATCCAAAATTCGTCAATACCTCATTTCTCACAAATTTTCTCTATATTCAGATATTGTGAACATGGCTCAATTATTAGAGCGAGATAATGAGTTTGTCCAACCGGGGGACCACAACCAGGGTCGTACCGGTGGAAGCAATCATCGAAGTAATGACAACCAACGGGGAGGAAAATATCCAGACAGAAGCGGTAACCATTCTGGTGGTAATCGTGGCTATGATAGTAGAAAAAGCGAGTCGGGGGGAGATTTCAAAAAGAGAAGGTACAACCATGACAACGTGAAGACTTTAGCACCAACATCAACTATTTTTAGGGGAGGAGAACGACCACCGGTCGTATGTTATAAATGCGGGAAAGAGGGACACATCAGCCCAAACTACCCACAATAATTCAAGGTGTGTTATAACTGTGGAAAGGAAGGTCATATATCTTGAGATTATCCTGTAGCAAAACCAAGTCCAACGAGGATGGTGACTCCAAAGACTGTCCCAGACAAGTCAAAGTCGGTTGTTCCTAGAAGAGCGTTTATCGTAACTGCCCAAAACGTAAGGAACCCGAACAAGGTGATCGCGGGTAAGCTAATCATAAACTCTTGCGAAGTTTATACCTTATTAGATACCGATTCTACCCATTCTTTTATCTCTCCTATTTGTGCTCAACGTTTGAACTTGACTCCTGAGAAATTAGACTTTGAATTATCTATTGAAACTCCGTTAGGAGAAACTTTCATTACATCCACTGTTTATAAATCTTGCTTGATTCAAGTTGGGACCATCACATTACCTGTTGATCTCATCTCTTTAAAGATACTTACATTTGATGTGATTTTAGGAATTGATTGGTTAACTACTCATCATACCAAAATTGATTATTTTTGTAAGGTCATTAGTTTTCATATTCCTAACCAACCTGTTATGCGAATTCAAGCAACCAAACCACTAAAGTCAATCACTGTCATATCAAGCCATAAAGCCATTCATTTATTAAAAAATGGATGTCAAGCTTTCTTAGCCCATGTCATGGATTTAAACAAAAATACGTCAGATTTAAATAATATTTCTATTGTTAGTGAATTTCCTAAAGAACTTCCTGGCCTACCCCCAGAGCGTGATATCGAATTTTGTATTAACCTTGAACCCGGTACAAAACCCATTTCCAAAATCCTATATCGAATGGCTCGTATTGAACTTCAGGAGTTAAAAACCCAACTACAGGAGTTGTTGGATATTGGTTTCATTCATCCTAGTAAATCTCATTGGGGTGCTCCTATTTTATTCGTAAAGAAGAAAGATGGGAGTATGCGACTATGCAGTGACTATCGGGAGTTAAACCATGTCACCATCAAAAATAGGCACCCACTTCCTCGTATTGATGACCTGTTTAAGCAGTTGTAAGGTGCTAAATTCTTCTCAAAAATCTATCTTCGTCTGGATATCATCAGTTAAAGATTAAAACTGATGACATTCCCAAGAATTCCTAGTTATGTCTTTTGGATTGACTAATGCTCCTGCGGCCTTCATGGATATGATGAAATGAGTATTCAAGGAATATTTATATCATTTTGTGGTTGTCTTTATTGATGACATCCTCATCTATTCCAAAAGTCATGAAGATCATGAGCAACACTTGAGGCTGATACTCCAAAAGCTTCATGAAAATAAGCTATATGCCAAGTTGAAGAAATGCGAGTTCTAGCTTGAGGAAGTAGCATTCCTTGGGCACGTGGTATTGAAGTATGGAATATCAGTTGACCCAGAAAAGATTGAAACAATACAAAGTTGGGAGCAACCTAAGTTAGTAATCGAAGTACGTAGCTTTCTGGGCTTAGCTGGTTATTATCGGAGATTCGTGGAAGGATTTTCTTGAATCGCTACTCCATTAACTCAGCTGACTCGAAAAGATATAAAATTTGAATGGAGCGAGGAATATGAGAAGAGTTTCTAAGAACTCAAGAGGAGACTCATTTTGGCACCTGTTCTGACAATACCATCAGGTTCGAAGGGATTTGTCATTTACAACGATGCTTCAGGCAAAGTTTTAAGATGTGTTCTCATGCAACATGGGAAAGTCATAGCCTATGCCTCACGACAACTCAAAGAATATGAGTGGAATTGTCCTACTCATGATCTAGAGTTGGCAGCAGTTGTTACGTGATAAAAATATGGAGGCACTATCTATATGGGGAGAAAGTGGAGATATATTCAGATCATAAAAGCCTCAAATATTTCTTCACCCAAAAGGAACTCAACATGCGACAATGATGTTGGCTCGAGCTGTTGAAAGATTATAACCATACCATTCAATACCATCCTGGAAAAGCAAACGTGGTAGCTGACGCATTGAGTAGAAGATCGTATGCGGGTATGAGTACGATTTTTTTAACACAAAGACCCATTTTTTACGACTTTCAAAGGATGGAGATTGAGTTAAAGGCTACAACTACCCACGTGATGATATTAAATATACGAGTAAAATGACTTTAATCGATAAAGTTAAAGCTGCTCAAGCCATAGACCCAAAACTGATGCGTATGAAGAAGAAAGTAAAAGAAGGTGCTATTCCAGAAGCAAGAATCGATGAAGAAGGAATACTTTGAGTCAACTCCAGACTTTGTGTTCTTAACGACTCTGATTTGAAGTACAAAATCATGATGGAGGTACACAACACACCATTTGCAATTCATCTTGGAAGTACTAAAATATATCATGATCTTCGACATACATTTTGGTGGAGCAATATGAAGAGAGAGATCGTTGAGTTTATCTCAAGATGTTTAACTTGTCAACGTGTTAAGGCGGAGCATCAAGTGCCAAAGGGTTCATTGCAACCACTTGAGATTCCAGAATGGAAGTGGGAGCACATTAACATGGATTTCGTTACTGGTCTTCCCAAGGTTTCTCAAGGCATACATGCAATTTGGGTCGTTATCGATATATTAACCAAGTCTTCTTATTTCTTGCCTATACAAGAAACTTATTCACTTGAACGTCTTGCTCGTATGTACATAAATGAGATTGTGAGATTTCATGGTATGCCAGTATCCATAGTTTCTGATTGAGACCCAAGATTCGCTTCACAATTTTGGGTGAGCTTATACAAAGCAATGGGCATGGCTTTACGATTCAGTTCGGCATACCATCCTCAAACAGACAGGCAATCGGAAAGGACTATTCAAACTCTTGAAGATCTATGAGACTTTGTGTTCTAGACTTCAAAAGGAGTTGAGATAAGTACTTACCATTAGTGGAATTCTCCTATAATAATAGTTATCAGGCAAGTATTGACGTGGCTCCATTCAAAGCATTGTATGGACTAAAGTGTCACTCTCTAGTATGTTGGGATGAGGTGGGTGAAGCAACATTGTTGGGACCAAATTTGGTACGTATGACTACAGGAAAGATCCAAATGATCCGAAAACGTATACAAACGGCACATAATCGACAAAAGAGTTATGCGGATTTTCATCGAAAGGACGTGAAAGGGATTTACAAGATTCGAAAAGAGAGGAAAGCTCAATCCACGATTTGTTAGTCCATTTGAGATTCTTGACCGAGTAGAAAATGTGGCCTATAGACTTTCATTACCTCCAAGTATGTCTCGTGTTCATAATGTTTTTCACATATCTGTGCTTCGTAAATATGTGAAAGACCCAAACCACATTATTGAGTTATAACCAGATGAGATAGCCGAAGATTTAAAGTACGAGGAGGTACCTATCAAGATCTTGGATAGGAAGGAGCATGTCCTACGCACAAAGTTTATACCACAAGTAAATGTTTTGTGGAGGAACCATGCTATTGAGGAAATGAACTGGGAGTTGGAATCGGGAATGAAAGCGAAGTATCCTCACCTTTTCGAAACACCAGAGTCAATTTTGAGGAAGAAATTTCATAAGGAGGGGAGGTTGTAAGACCCCAACTTTTTATAAAATTGAATTTCCTATATTTATTATTTTGAAATAATAAGGGGTTGATTTGATTAATGTGATTAGTTATGGGTAAAATGCGTAAATATTTAAAATAAGCAAGTGTTTATAAAATTCTCATTGTTGTCGGGGAATATTTGTTTGGTTGTGGAATATTCTTGCTCATTGGGAATATTCGTATTTACGGCCAGCAGCCATGACCATTTAGGGGCCCCATAACTAAAAAACTGCTTGATGAAGAAAAACGACAAGTATGGTTTTTTTTATTATAAATAACGGCGTTGTTGTTACCGTTAAAACTATTGAAATACCCTGTGGTTAAAATACAATAATACGCGGTGTTGCACAGTAGCACACGGTATTGCACAATAATTCTAATGACTGATTCTTATGTAAGAAGTCACTACTCAATAATTGTTACAGTAATTACTATTCAATATTTTATATTATTGATTCAATAATTGTCACTGCAAAGTATTTCCCATTATCAGATCAATAATTCATATTATTTGAATAATATTATTAGATAACATTATTGGCAATGTCTAAGGAAGTTACATTGCAGGAAAGGGGTTTGGTCACCTAATTGCGCTTGCCAAGATGAGAGAAATCCTTATCGAAAAACCCCCTCTTTCCTGAGAACAACTTGGTTGTCATTATTGTGATTCTGTAATATTATTTGTGAATAATTAATTATTGATAAAAATGATAAGAAAATATTTATTTAATGGAGAAATTTTTAAAGAGACCATTATTAAGAATTGATATTTTATCTTCTTCGATAAAATAATTCATTCAAATATATTATTGTAATATTACATTATAAGTGTATGATGTAATAATATAATAATATAATAACGGTGATATTTTTACAATGAATGCACGATATATGAATAAATGAGGTGGAAGAGAGCAATGGGTCCGAAGTATTTTTGTTACAAAAAACATGTTAAATAAGTTGGTAGGCCCCATTTTTGACTGAAATTTGATTATAGCCTGCAAGATCATCCGTATATGGATTTTAGTCATTTTTCGTTTAGAATTTGGAAAAACTTTCTTCTACAAAGTTGTAGAGAATTAAATTTCCTATTGAATGGACATAAAATTCATATTTTTCTAAAAAATTGTTATTTATTATGAATTATTGAAGTTCCGGAATATTAGGTCTGAATTAATATCTTCTTAATAAAAAATATTTTTTGTGAGGTGGGTCCCACTTGTGTGGGCTGATGAAATGGTCAAGGAGGTGTGCAATTTTTTTTTATAAATATAATATTTGATTAAATTTTATGCTTTGACGTTCTAAGCATTTTCCTATAAATAGGGTGTTTAGGTTAGAATTGAAAATCACACCAGAATCAGAAGTTTCTTCCTGTATAATATCGAGCGTATTTTTGTGAGTATTTAAATACTTTGAGTGTTACTATTCGGTGCAAGTTTTCTTCAGTATTATATCCAATATTCCAGCCAGAAGTACTATTCTTTTGAGGTAAGGGATGATATTTTTTTCATAAATGATATTATTTCTTTTAATATCATTATACCGAAATATTGATATGAATTTTATTGTGAATTTTTTTACCTTTTCGTGTCGAGATTACTATTCACGTATACGACACTATTTATAGAAAAATTAAATTTTCTTTTCTTTGTCCAAGTTGTCTATTACGGTTACTATCTTTGATTGTATCAATGTTTTTATCTTCATTCTTGAATTTTGCTCCACAATTGTTTATTATGGAGTATTTTTGAACTTGGATAAACTAAAGTACGAATCCCTAATTTTTGTCCTTTTATCTCACTGGATTCGTTTTCTTTAAAAAAATTTTTTATCATCCTCAGTCCTAAATGGTGATATAACTGAATATATTTGGCTTGTAGTGTAAAGATAAATGATTACTTAATGAATATCTTTGGCCTGTAGTACAAAGATAAATGATTACTCGATGAATATCGTTGGCCTGTAGTACAAAGATGAATGATTACTTGATGAATATACTTGGCCCGTAGTGCAAAGATGGACAGGTGTTGAGATGAATATGACCAACTGGTGATACAAATAAATATCTTTGGCCTGTAGTGTAAAGATGAATATTTGGTTCAAGATGTATATTGATTGATATCACAGGAATAAAATATTGATGATGGACTTTTAAATCATAGAAGATAGTAGACTTCATTCTCTACTTAACTCTTCTAATAAATTGTTATTTCCACTGCGAATATTGATCTAAACTTGTTGTCCATTATATTTTATCTGATTTATTGAAGGCTAACGATAATTTGTTTTTCATTATCTTAGTTATAATATTCTTTACTGGGCTAGTTGAGCTCATCCTTTTCCTTTTTGTTCCATTTTTCTTCTTAGGAGGTGTGACACCCCCAAACCCAGGTACTTCATTTCCACAGGATTTGGTGTTCACTTAATCAAACATTCATATCTAACTACCCAATCACAATAAAACTGGATAAATAAAACCTTCCCCATTAAAGAGTTACATAATAAAATCTCTCAGGCTGTCTAACCTTTAAATACAATCATTCAAATGCGGAAATTAAATAAACTTCATTACAACCATTCAATTAAAATCTAAAAATCAAATATCATATTACAAGTCTTCAAAACTTATTCATCTTTCCTTTTCCCTTACTGGTGCTAGGTACATCAACCTTCTCATCCTTAACTATAATAGTTATATAAGCAAGAGTGAGCAAACAAAGCTCACTTGGAACAGCAATGAATGAAAAATCTTTACAACAATTGCCAAATACGAGGCTCGATAGAATTAAACAATATGATTTTTCAACATTACAAATAAATAACTCGAGGGTCCTAAGACCACGAACTCATCATCCATAGTTATAAGTAATGTTTCAACTTAAACTTTAACAATCATAAGACTATATGGACTCCTCGCATTTTAGGGGGATCACCCCTTCGTATGTAATGTATTGTGCACAAATATTTCAACGCTAAGCGTAAGTTACCCCTAATAATAGGGTTATTCATCTCAGTATTTAGAGTACAAGTCTGCACCAAAGTGAGTTTGGTTTGGATACATTTCAGGGTAATTTGGAATTCAATTAACATCAACTAAGGATTAGTTGAATGAAACCAATAACATCATACTATAGAATAATCGTAATTGAAGCAACATGGTAAATTAAAGTCATACTTTAGGAATAATCTAATAGCATACAACTTGAATAACTATAACACACCTTGCTTGAACAATATTAAGCCAAGGTTATTTAGAATTGCATACTAAGCATGCATGGCAATATGAACGATAAAACTATTCAAATATATTTGGGCATGCTAAACAACAAGTTAAATACAAGAATAACTTGTTTAATATCAAAATCAAAGTTTAGAAACCTTGCATTATTATATTGGAAACAAAAGTTGATTCAACAAGATAATGGATTAGAAAACTTGCATCATTTATAAGGTAATCGAATTGGAAACAATAATTGCTTCAATAAGAAAATAGATTAGAGAACTTGCCTTGCTCGTGAGCTAAACCGAACAATTCAAATCATAATATCCTATAAACATATGTCATCATGACATAATTAGTCACTACCACTTACAAACTTAACTAACTACATTCATCATGTAGGTTTGATTATTCAATCACGTAATCAAGTTATAACACAAGTTAATCGTTGATAACATGCTTATTCATAGTATAGAAATACTGAAATTAATGTTTTACAGTCCTACTATTATCCTATAATAGTTCCTTCAAATCTCGAGTACAAAAAGTATCTTTCGTTAGACCATTACGCTAACTTCATGGCTGCAATCCACGGTTTATCTTTATAATGTGCGCGTCATGATCTGATGAAAAAATTCTACCAGTCGCACTACTGGCGTGGAGTCAAGGCCGACGCTTGAAATTAATCTCGCTAAGTCACATGGCTGCACATATGAATCATAGCCTTCAATCGACAGCTTTCTAAGAATAAGATGAACCAAAGCCAATTTTGGCCTACAAGCTCCTCTCTAACAGTCTAATTCACATGTAATTCATACAAAGACTTCATGTAAACATAATTCAAGAACTCCTAACATGTTTCTACCCATACAACAACATAAACAACAAATTTAAAACATCCAATTTCATAGTTTTTGATAAAAACTCAATTTTTGATGTTTTAAATGAAAATAAACACTGTGATTTTGTTTTCCAACCAAAATAGTTAATTCAAAGCACTTTATCAATGTTTATACATACTCTACCACATTCAATAATTAATTTATCAACTAAATAACTAATTAACCCTTAATTTCCACCTTAAACCAAACAATATATATTCATAAAAAATCTCTGTAAAAATATTTTTCTTCACAAATTACATACATATCATCAATTCATTGACTATAACTTATGAAAATAGTTTTAACATCATTAGTATATCATATAAAGCCACATAACAACAACAATTTATCCTTACACAAGGATTCTACAGAGAATTAGGGAAGAGAAAAACTAAATTTTTAAAAATAAAAAAAAATAGGATGATACCTTGAAGAAGAAGATGATACTATCTCTTTGATTGTCAAGCTTTTCTCCTCTTCACTCCAAATTCTCTAGGATTCTCTCACTTTTCTTCTTCTCTTCTTCTTCTTCTTCTGAGTTTTTCTTTTCTTCTCTCTTACCTCTCTCTTCTATTCTTACGTCTTAGAATATAACGCATATAAGATATAATATATATTAATTATATAATATAGTACTAACTTAACTGACATCAGTTATTTTTATTTTGAAAACCAAAAGCCATAAGGCTTGTTTGGCTAACCACTAAAAAAATAATCAATTAATCATTATGCCTTGTTTGGTAAAACACAATTAGATTAAAGACTTAATAGACATTAGGCCTTGTTTGGCAAAAACTGAATTAAAACTCCTTTAAGTTATTTTAATAACTACTTTATAAAAGGTTATTTGTTACACTTTTATTTAATTAGATTAATTCTAATAACAATCTATTAAATTACCTTAACCCATAAATCAATACCACAAAATTATAATTTTCTATATAATTTTATTTAATCAACTAACATATCCTTTTAATTACAAATTCAAATAAAAAGAATAATAATTCAATTAATCAAAACTCTCTAACTTAATAATTAAATTAAATTAGCAAATATAATAATTAACTTCCTTAATTATTTATTTAACAAATAATTAACCAAATTGAATCAAATTTGAACAATTACAAATTCAACCATAAACACATCCATTAAATACTTATATAATTCAACAAATATTTAATATAACAATTAAAAATTCTGGAATGTTACAAGAGGTGAGAATATAGCGGGAACTAGTTGGGGTATGGAGTGATGGTTCAAGACAGTTGTTTTAGTAGTCCTCACTATTTGTAAAATAGTCTATTAATAATTATAATGAGGACTTTATTTAAGTTTGGATATTGTCTAGAAGACAATATTTGTATTAAAACTCACAGCATTTGTGTTGTCGTATTTTACACGACAATTGTAATAATGAAGTTGTAGTTGTTTTCTGTACCATGTATTTGGCGACTCAGAATGGGTTGTGTGGACCTATTTTGGGGGCGTCACATAAATTCTAGATAGCTCAAAAACTAAAATGTTCCTAATCGTTGGATCACTAATGTGGGGTTACTGATTCTGGATTGATTAGTTCATACTATGCTTGCTCTGTTGAAGAGGATGATTGATCTTAAAACATTTGTGTGGAGACATTAAAGTAAGTATGTAGGTGCTTATTGGAGAATAATTTTATTGAATGTGGCTCGCTTAATTAACACCTAATGGAGTTTTACTTTCCTGACAATAAGAGTTCCTATAATAATAGTTGTATAAGTGATCCTTGGACTTGAGATCATCATAGTATCTTGTGTATTCTAAATTACACTTTGTCATATTCATTAATACTTTAGAGTATGTTATAAGGTATGTTTGGATATAATAAAGTGTACATGGAGGTAGTTAAATGATCAACAAAGGATATATCACTTCAAGTAAATGGAGATAATGTTTTATGTGATTCGATAAGTGTCAACTTGAAAATTCTTGGCCAAGGTGAATGGAAATTAGAAAAGAGTTTCTAATTTACATTAATCTGAGTTGTGTATTTTATAAATCAAAATACATATGATTAAATAAATAAGACTTGTTAGTAATTTCATGTCTTATATTTTATCGGGACATTATATGGTAGAAGGATTGAATTGTACGATAACTATTTACGAAACAAGTTCTTTGTGTTCTTTGTGATTAAACGTTGAATTCATATTATTCGAAAAGTCATGATACATTATCGTAAGGTGTCACCCATGATGTAGAATAAATATAATTTATTTATATTTGAATTATTAGAGTTTAGTTCATTATAAATAATACTAAAATGATTCTAATTTATTTATTCTACTTTTCAGCTTAATATTGAACATAGATGGTCACACCATAAAAAAGAGAAATATAATTGAATAAGTGATTGACTTAAAATAATAAGTTAAGTATATTTAATTTATTAGTGGAATAAATTAAATAACTTGATATTTATAATTAAGTATTTGGATAAATATTAAATTATAAATTAATAAGATAAGTATTATTATTATAAATAAATTGGCTAAATAATAAATTTAGTATTTGAAGAAATACTAATATTAATAATTAAGTATTTGGAGAAATTTATATTATAAATAAATAAGAGGAGTCTTATTTTTATTTTTTATTTATTATTATTAATTTAATTCCTAATTAGATTTAGAATTAAATTAAACCCTAACTCCTAAAAGGTTTAGGAGAAAAGAGTTAGTCTATAAATAAGAGGAGTCTTATTGTGGGATAGACTAATGCCAAGACTAATACTATTATAAGCGTTCTCAAAAACCTAAGAGAGTTATAAGAGAGAGAATTAGGGCTAGCCACACAAGGTATTATAGAACCTGAAAATTACTTCTTCAATCAATATAATCTTAGTGGATCACCTCTTGGGCGTTGCACACTTTGAGTAACGAATGTTTGATCCGTGGAAATGGAGAAGCACAAAGGCGAAAAGTATTGGTGCTTGAAGATCACATCAAGGAGTTGATTATCTTCATAAGGTATATTTTTTATCATTCCTCAATTAATAATATTGCATAAGGTGATTCTTGAGATTGTAGAATTTTTTTTATTATGATTTATGTCATGTTTCTGTTGTGTTACAATGTTGATTGTATGTGTTAGGTTTGTAAGATTCACGAGTGACGTACAATCAAATTGCATATAATAAGCGAAAACGTGATAAAATCATATTTTAAAAATTTTTACAAACCCAAAACCATGACCAATACTTATGCACAATTATCAATTAAAAAAGGAGATTGAGAATTATACCTTTGTAGAAAAAAGCTTATTCAGGTACAAGTTCAACTCCAAATCCTTCGCGTCCTCTTTGAATTCCAAAAATTAGATTCCTTTGATCAATGTTAGCCACTCAAATATTTGACCTCTAAAGGTGACCTAGTTGAGAATTTTATGAGTATTCTTTCAAGTCTAATGGAAGAGTGTGTGTGTGTGTAACCCTAATCTCTAATAAGACTCCTCTTATATCTAGATGTAGACAATTCTCCTAAACTATTTAGGAATAGGGTTTATAAGAATACTCTTATTAATTAATTCCAAAACCATTTAGGAAATAAATAATAATAATAGTAATAATTATAATAAGACTCCTCTTATTAATTTATAATTAGTATTTTCACAATACTAAATATTAAGTTATTTAATTTATTCTATCACCATAGTATAAATTAAATATACTTAACTTATTATTATGATTATGACATTCAATTCTTAAATAAATATTTTTCTTTTGCGGTGTGACCCTTTAGATTCTCCATATTAAACCGCTTGTAGAATAAATTAGTTAGAACAATTTCTAATCTTATTTAAATAAATAAATAAAATTATTTAATTTATTTAAATAAATAATATTTATTCCACAATAAGGGTAAACCCCTTTAGCGATCAATGTTGGTTGATTTCACAATCAATGAATACAAGCAAGTATACGTGGTCAACAAGTAATATAATGATAAGAAAAGTTAATATTGTTTGTGATTTGAAAAGTTAAATTAATCTTATTTAATTACCAATTCCAATTCAATTAATATGCTAATATTTATTAATTACCAATTCTAATTTAATTAATCTTATTTTAAACTACGAAATATTGGTTGTGATTTGAAAAGTTAAATTAACAAAATTAATAATTAAGATAAGAATTTCATAAGATTAACTACAGATTTAGCATGTTAAGATTACAACTTCTCTTGATATTTCATTTAAATCAATTTACTTTCCATTTAAATCAATTAATTAATATGAATCATTATCTAAGAATGCTTATTCGTACTCATGCACTTCTTCCGAAAGACACATGAACAAATCCCACGAAATTCGTTCTCCACGACTCAGAATTACGAAGAACACCCTAGTTAATCAACTCACTATTTTCTTATGTGAATCAAGTTAATTGAGGTATTATGCACAACTTCTTTCAATGAAGACAAAAGCTACATAGGTATATTCCTATCCTACATGCTAATCATATTAACCCTATTCAGATTATATGAACATATGTTATTATATCCAGATCTAAATTTATACTCCATTTTCCAATTTTATATAGATTATCACAGTAATTGTTGGCCAAACAATTAATCAATAAACATAAGATATAATAAATAATTCAATAAAAACCAACTTTCATTCAGTGGGAATGATCAATTTAAACTACATGCCAAGTTTCGTTGCAATCTTAATTAAAAAATAGTTCATAATGATAAAGAAAAATATCATCCAGATTAATAATCTAAACATCCCAGGTAATTACAAAGAATAAGAATTAGAGAAAAGATTAGAAGTGAAAGTAGTATGCATACAAGCCAATCATGTATGATGATGAAGCATATACTTTGTAAACAATCTTATTCATTTATTAATAAAAAAATTATTTATTAAAGGCATTTAATTATCTACATGATGCTGTTTTAACAATATGAGATAAACCCATAGTTTTAAGCAATGCTTTTAGAATCATAATTGGATCAAAATTCTTAGATAGCTTAAAAACTAAAATGTTCTCAATCAATGGATTACTAAAAAGGGGATTTGTGAATCCGGATAGATTGGTACATACGTGGCTTGCTCATTGAATGAGGATGATTGATCTCATGATCACTTGTGTGGAGACACTAAAGCAAGTATGTAGGTGCTTATTGGAGAATAAGTTCACTTAACGTGGCTCACTATGGAATACCTAATGGAGTTTTACTTGCTTGTCAATAGGAATCCTTGAAGTGATAGTAGTACAAGTGATGTTTAGACTTGAGATCATCATAGTATTTTTTGTATAATGAATTATACTTTGACTTATTTCTTAAGACCCTTAGGGTATATCAAAGGGTATGATTGGGTGTAATGAGTTATATATAGAGATAATAAATTATCAATAAAGAATCTATCGCTTCTAGTAAAAGAAGAGATATGCACTATGTGATTCGATAAAAGACAACCCAGGAATCCTTGGCCAAGGTGGAATAAAATTAGAAAGAAGTTTCTAATTTGTATTTATTTAGAGTTGTGCATTTGGGAATCGAAATACATATAATTAAATAAAATAAGACTTGTCAGTAATTTCATGTCTTATATTTAATTGGTACATTGTATGATGGAAGGATTGAATTGTATGAAAACTATTTACTCAAATGTTCTTTTATGATTAATGTTGAAATCTATATTATCTGGAAAGTAGTTCATCGCTAAGGAGGCTTATCTTTATTGTAGAATAAATATTATTTATTTAAATAGATTATTAGTTTAATTTATTTATTTAAATAAAATTAGAATTGTTCTAATTGATTTATTCACAACCGGTTTAATATGAAAAACCTAAAGGGTCACACTATAAAAGGAAGAAAAATTATTTAAGAAGTTAATCGCATAATCATAATAATATGTTAAGTGTATTAATCTTTGGTGGTAGAATAAATTAAATAGCTTAATATTTATTATTTAATATTTTGAGAATATTAAATATAAATTAATAAGAGGAGTCTTATTAATATTATTACAATTATTATTATTTTAATTTCTAAAAGAGTTTGAGAATTAATTTAATATAAGTACTCTCATTTATTCCTAATAAGATTAGGAGGCAAATTAATTAAAAGATTTTATTTAATTATCCCTAATAAGATTATAGAGCTTAATTATTTAAATTTAACCCTATTTCTAATTAGATTAGAAGGGTTGACTAATATCTATATAAGGGGAGTCTTATGCCAAATATCAGTAGACGTAATTCCAATTGTTGGAAAGTACTCATTTTTTTACAGAGATAAAAAAAACTAGGGTTTAGTCAAAACACCATTCTTCTTGAGTTTTTGTTCTTCCTTGGTGGATCACCTCTAGTGGCCAAACGCTTGGGTGGCTAATGTTGATCAAAGGAAGGAATCAATCATACGTATTCAAGGAGAGCAGGAAGGACTAGGAGTTGAACTTATAGATGATGAAACTCGAATCTTCAAGGGTATGATTTTGATTCTCTTACTCTTTTATAGATTGATAATCAATCACAAGAATAATCATGGTTTATAAGAAAATTTTAAAATTTAATTTTATTACGCTTCCGCTTGGTTTATATTATTTTATTGCATATTCATGTTTCTAGCAAACCTAATAGTGGTATTAGAACTAATCTTGTGCTAATTATCAATCTTTGTGATTCCATGTATGTACAATATGTGATTGGATCAGATTCTTGGGCAACAGAAAAAGTTTTTTGTTTCTGCGATCGGGCGCAGCACCACCGTCTCCATTTCATTCTGGAGCGTGGCCGCATTGCTACCTGCATCCAGCTTCGATGACCAGTAGCTACACACACGCTGACCCAGATTCATTTTGGGCACAAATGCCAATTACCTAAAAATCAAGTTTACGCTTTTGAATCACAAAATTACCGTGACCCAGCCATTATTGGAAGTTGTGCCTTTAAAGCGTAATCAAAAAAACTCTTATTTTTTCAATTATAATAAATGGTTTATTTAATTGATAAAATGTTAAAATAAAGGAGTTTATTTTATTTGAAATATGATTTTAGATTGCTAAAATTAAAGATTTTAATTTGGCTTTGGCTTTTGATTAAAATAAAAGAGTTTATTTTGTTTTAAAACTAAAGTTTAGCAAACTATTGCCCATTAATTGATATTGATGCATATATGGAATGGATTTATTATTCATAAGATGAATGTTATTTATTGATGTATATGTTGATATGTATGATAATAAATGAGATTGATTATGGACTATTGACCAATGTGATTGGATATTATTTTAGTTGGATGCATGAATGTATTAGTTTTATTACATGGAGTCTGCGTACCTCGTCTTCTCTAGTTTTTCTCAATTGAAATTCTATCTCCCTCCTATGTACTTCCCCTTGACTGCTGATCAAAGTTTCTATTTTTATAAATAGTTTTGTAATAAGAATAGTTAAAATTAAAATTTTGAACAATTGAAGATAAAGGAGCAAGGAGCTCTCGAAGACCCGTTTGTAATGGAGCTCTTCAGTTTAAATGTAGTAGTTACGCTTAAATTTAATTATCAAGATATATTACCCTGTGGTTCATATATTTATTTCATTTTGTCAATAACATATCGCCTTCTAATTTTACATTATTATTCGATGTTAAACTTTATAAAAATACTTAATTTTAAACTTTATGCTTTTCAACTTATTTAATTCAAACATCTTTAATATTTATTTACATTTAATATTATATATCTTTATATCAACTTATATATAGAATTACATCATATGAAACTTCAATCATATCTTTTAACTGCATTTAATCAAGATCATGATTAACAATCATAGTTAAATGTCAATAAATCATCAAATTTTAATCACCATTCAGGATTGTGCAATTAATAATTTAAATCATTGTAGTTCAAATTCAATCGCTTTCACAGCTTAATCAATATTTACGCTTTCACACACATAAAATCATCTACAATATTCACGATCATTACCACTTAATGTTATTCTCAGACATTACTACTTTTCATCTAAATTTATCACATACTCATTGTTTCACATTGCATATTCTTACGCAGTCTTTAAAAATTTAACATCATCTATGTTTATATAACCATTAGATACTCATGTTTAAAACATCATTATGTCATAGTATTATTCATACTTTATATGCTTTAAGGTTTGATTCACACCACAAGTACAGACATCGCGCAGCCGCCACCTGCCAGGCTTAGGACTGCTGTCATACTGTCCCCGCCTGCACTGTGGTCGAGCTACGCCACAGGGCAATGATGCCTTATTATTTTAACTATGAATCCAGACCTTAAAGCATATAGGTATGAATGTTTAAAGCTATAATATTTAA
Organism: Panax ginseng; assembly: GCA_020205605.1. Lineage (NCBI taxonomy): Eukaryota > Viridiplantae > Streptophyta > Magnoliopsida > Apiales > Araliaceae > Panax > Panax ginseng. The sequence goes on along the minus strand of CM035131.1, from coordinate 55,217,631 downwards.
CATAGATGATGTTTTATGTATAAGAGCATGTAATGGTTATATAAAACAAAGAGTTGTTAAATTTTATTAAAGTTTGTAAAATGTAAGAACGATGTAGATCGCGTATCTGTGAACTTTAAATATGTGTTGAACACATAGCGAGTCAAGTGTGTGACTGATGTATTTGAATGTTGATATGAAGCATGTGTAGCTAAGATGTACTATATATACATAGCTATTCTAAGAGTTTATTATGAAAGTAGGAAGGTCTTAAAAACCAAGATAGAAAACAATGTAACATTATTATTACATTAAGAATGTATGAATGTGCGACTAATGGATGTGAATCCATGATTATATAACTGTGTAGGAATACACAAAGTGTAGATACGCTAAGTAGTAGCTTAATTCAGTAGTTCATAAACTACTAATCGTAAGGTTTTCAGCCCTATTTGCATGGAACTTGATGATTAATCGCTTTAAATCTTTATTACAAAGAGCATGATGTGTTATTTATATGTTGAAAGTATGAAATGTTAATGTCAATTTATAACTACATCGATTGATTAAAGATGCCGATTGAAAAGGAACTCAATCTTTATACTTGGTATATGAACCGCAAAGATGTATGTTATATGTCGAGTATGTTATTACGTACATGTGATGCATGAAAACCGTTAGATCTTGTCATCAAGCCGAGCTCAACATTGCAAATAACCATTTTAACCAAAGTTAAGGATCAAGGTAACACTATGTGCTACTTGAATGGCGTGGATCAAAAATAATACACAAAGATTAATATTTTAGCTAAAGTTGTTATTTCTTTATACCATGATTAAGATTCATGAGATGTACTAAATGTTTTATGATGTACATTTTTATTTTGAGTTGTAAAGCTAAAGTTAGAGTTATCTGATATGTAAAGGTTATCAGATTGAAATGTAAAATTTTATATAATAAAAGTGATAAAGCGAATCATAAAATAAGATTGATTCAAAGACATGTAGATGATAAAGGTTTTGATTCAGGGAATTAAAGTAAGAAAACATAAAAGTTTAAATTATTTCGCATTTTATAAAGTTTAACATCGAATAATGATATAAAATTAGAAGGTAGATGTGTTATTAACGACCAAAGTTGAGAATTAAATTGTATGAATTTTGGGGTCATTATAGTTGGTATCAAAGCTGTAGGTTATAAACCTTAGGTAAGAGTTCCCTAGGCTATAACCTTAGAGAATAAATGAGAAGATGATAAAGAAGTTAAGAATCAAAAAGTTATATTTAACTATGGAACAATTGTACTCTTTAATAGTTGATGTATGTTATCTGGGCTAAACGATTCCTTCATAGAGCGGAGGTATATACGAACTAGCAACTCAGAACCTAGTTTGTTGGTTGTTTGTAGGAAACCACCAAACAGTACCATATTGATAATCTTTAGAGACTCGATGTGTACCAAGTATAGAAAATGGATACGTATGATGAAAAAGGAAAGAAAGATGATCGTAAAACAAAACGATCACGAGTTAAGAAAAGAATTTTAAGGGAGATGATTATAGAATAAGATCACGACGTGATCAGTTTAAGTTATAAAAGAATGATGGTTTGTAATGTTTGAATAATTATAGCTTGATGCTATGAAGATGATGTACTATGAAATAGTACAAGATAAACTCATGAGGAGTTATAGATAATGTGATACGAGGAATTTGTATCGAGCAAAGAGCAAGTTAAGAGTAAGATAGAGTTAGGTGAGATTTAAATTGAGGACTCATGTGATGGCTGAGTTGTACAAATCTTTGTATGAGAGAGGGTTTTGTGCTTGCACTCAGTTTATCATATCGATAATCATTGTAATGTTGGTGTTGCGCTATCAATGTATATGTGACGAAAAGGTGATTCTTTTCTCATGTGTATGTTTGATAGTTAGAAACCATTAATATTAGTAAGATATTATTAGGATTAGGTGCAGTTCTTAAAACTAATACATATGGTATGTTCGTGACTCATAATAATATGGTATGTTTGGAACCCCTCAGCGAATGGACGCCTATGGTCTGACTAGGATAAGTTCTTAAACTCATATTATTGTGGCAAGTTCCTGAACTTCCAATGTGTAGTAAGTTTGATGAACTACACTGGGGGTATAGGAAGATTGAAGTTGATGGATACCTGGATATTCTAAATCTACTAGCTATTCTAGACTTTCGAGATTTATTGATTTCGTGCCGATGGTTGTACTTTTGATTTTTTGAAAAATGTTGGATCACACTAGTGAACCAAAGGATTTTTAAAACAGTGTTATTATTAGCGTATCTATGCTGTTTGTTTCTGGCTAGATTAAAAAAATGATTTTTTTTTAAAATTTCAAAATATATTTTAACTATATGTATCGGGTGATGTGATAAATGATGGAGTCATCAATGCAATGGAACTTGATGTTGGATGTGATTATATGATCGTCAGCCCACTATTGTGAGATGTAGTATGACAACGTCATAATCATGACTCCATAAAAGGATTTTTGAGATTTCTTTAAGATAAGAGAATATATATATATATATATATATATATATATGTGTGTGTGTGTGTGTGTATGTGTGTGTGTGTGTATTTTGATTAATGTCCGAATTGTTGTAGAAGTCTATGCTATTTGATTCAGCTAGACGATTATGGAAAGATGTTCATAAAATTCAAGCGTTTCTTGAGAAGTTAGGCCAAACCAAATTGCTTTGGTGAGGATTCAGATGTTGAAAAGCTGATATGAACAATCCTTTTATAGGGGAGTACGTGAAAGCGTTTAGATGTTTGTGCACAATACATGGTACGAAGGGCTGATCACCCTAAGTACGGGAGTCCCTACAATCTAATGACTGTTAAGGTTTAAGTTGAAAGAGTACTTATAACCGTGGACAGAGTGCACAATACATCGTACGGAGGGCTTAACACCCTAAGTACGGAAGTCCCTATAGTCTAATGACTGTTAAGGTTTAATTTGAAAGAGTACTTATAACCGTGGACGTAGTTCAAGGTCTTGTGACCACTCAGCATGATTTGGAATCTTTTAAATTCTTGAGTTATTCATATTGTTCCCAATTATTGAGCAATTGAGGAAGATTCTTTCTATTCTAAAGGGCAGTGTGGTAAGGATGATATTCCTTTCAAAAAAAAAAGAAGAAGTGAGTCGTAGAATGCGACACCGAATGATGAATATATTGAATAAGTGAGAAAAGAAATTTTGAAACGAGAAGGAGATGAGTTATCAAAGAATAATGTAAAACTTTTAATAGAAAAGTTTAATAATTGTAGAAAGATCTTCGTGGGAAGAAGTGGTTATAGAACCCAATGAATGAATAAAGTATTAACATAAAATCTATTTTGATAGATTGAATGAATGAAGATTAATAAATAAAATTTCGAGGATGAAATTCTTAGAAGAATGGGTGAATGTAATATCTCGAGTGTTTATGATAATGATCCTTAGAAAAGAAAATGAGTGGGTTAAAGAATATATAATACTCAAAATATAATTGAGTTCAAGTGAAAGTTATGAAATAAAACCTAGAATTTGTTGAGGTAATGAATGTAATAGGAAATATAAAAACCTATATTAAGGTAATGTGTTGAAGATATTCAACAATAAATTTTGAAAATAGATTTGGCGAAAACCGAGTAAGGGAGGTTTTGTTGATTCCGTGGACAGAATCCTTATAAGGGGGAAGGATGTGACAACCTGAATTTTTATAAGTAATTAAAATAGGAATTTAATAATTAAATTCTTATTATGAGATGTTTTGAGTTTGAGTATGTATATATACATGCTATATATTTTGAAATATGTGATCTGGTGTGAAGAGAAATATATATTCTTATATTGGGAAGTGAGGTTCAATAGTTAAGTTAACTATTGAAGAAATTAAATGAATTTGGTAATTAATTTTAAATATTTATTGAATTAAATAAATATTTTAAATAATTTATTTATTGAGAAAATAAATAATTTATGGAATTGTGGTATAATAATTTAGTTACGTGTGTATGCTAATTAAATTAAAGCAAAGATAAATTTTATTCTTTGAAGATTTAATTTAATTAATTAATTAAATTAAATGAGTTGTTTAATATTAAATAAAATAAGTAAATTAAATTAAGTGATGTTTAAATCTAATTTATTAATTAAATTATATATATGATTATTTATTAATCATCAGAAGAATTATACTAAAAATTATAATTATTATAATTATTATTGTAAGTTATGTAAATTGGTTACAGGTGTGACACATAAAAACTATATAATATAATATGATTAAAATAATCTAGTATGGGGTGGAATTGGGTGTAACCAAACGCAGCCTTATGGCTTTTGGTTTATTGTAACTGACGCCTTTTATTTTCTTCACCTGACGTTAGTGGGTTAAAGCCATATCAGTTTGTTTATGTGTATATTCTAAAGCCTAGAGAGAAACACAGAGATTAGGAAGAGAGCTTGGTGAGAAGAATTGCAGAAATTTTTGGAGAAGAAAGTAAACACAGTGGTTTTGAGAGAAGGGTTTGCTAAATCAAAGTATAACCCATTCTTAAATTTTCAAGTTTTAATTTTGTAATCTTATTCTCTATAATTGTTTTTTTTTGTTGGGTTAGAGTTTGAGATGTTGATTATATACATGTGTAATCTAATAATTGTTATATAGAAGTTGTATTGAGTAATCAAATTCACGGAAAAGTGGTTTGTAGAAGAAAATTAAGATAACAGTGTTTTGTATATGAAAATGGCTTAGTAAGTCCAAAATTTGATGTTCAATTCTTGCTAGAATCTGTTAATTGGTTATATATTGTGTTAGTATATCAAGAAACGAAAGCAATGGAAGTTAAACGAACCAATTTGGTTGAGAAACGAATTCGTAGTGAACGAATTCGCTAAATTGTCAAAATATGAACAATTAGTATGAACATGAGTTGTAAATTCATATTTGGGTTAGTTAATGTTTATTTTAGTTGATGGGTATTTGGTATGTTATAGTTTTATGAGTTACAAACCTATAGAATTGAAAATGAACTAAATTGGATGAATATAACTCATGTTATGATCATCGGAAGGGGTAGGGGTCTGTAAAATTGCGAAGAACAGAGCCTGAGGGGATGTATCGCCTCCTGTATGCAAATGTTGATCGCCCCCAAGGCCAATTGGGGCGCAACAAGCCCGCATCAATAACTGATGGACTACTCTGACCTGTTGTAGTAAATTATGCATAACATTTTCATACGAACTCCGATTGAGTTGATTCAAGATGATACGGAACGAGGACGAATAGACCTACAACTTTTGTTCTTTAAGTTTTTCAATTGGAGGTTGTTATGAAGGGTCAAAATAGTTATCTTTGTGACTGTTACATATTCGGAAGCGATCGGAGGGCGTCGAGCGAGCACATACACAAGTATTGTGCTCCCGACGATGGAATATGTTATTCTAAGTGATGTAACATGAAAATGCATAATATTATACATGAAATATAAGATTTTCTTGCTCATAATAGAAAGTATTGGCATGACTTAGTATGCGTTTTGAAAAGAAACTTAAAGATTTTGAAAACAAACCTTGTGGAAACTTATGTTCTATAAGTTTTGAACTTAGTGGTTTATAAACATGATTGAGTTCAAATATAAATGAGTATGATATGGTGTTTATAGTGTCTTTGTTCATGATTAAACTTGTTAGACCTTATGATTAGAGTAATTTCAAGAAAAGCTTAGTACAATAAGCTAATAAACATGAATGCTATATGATATAATTTCTGAACTTGAAAAGATGTTATCATGACCTAGTTACTTATGGTAAGAGTTTCAAAGTTGATTTACATGCGCTATATTTCATCATTCATGAAAAAGGATTTCAAAGGCAACCTCGAACATGTTTTCAAACTTAAGTTGCATTACATATGAGTATTTAGATTCTAAAGGCTTGAGATGCCATGTTACGTTTTATTATGTCTCTAAACATGATTCGTAGGTAATGGACATAAAGATGATTTATTCAAACATGAGTTAAAGAATATTTGAAAGTGTTAAACAATGCTAGTTATGAATGAATGATATGAACATCATGATCATACGTATTAACAGATTACGAGACCTCTATATGTAGAAATATGACCAAAGTTATAAAGCATGATAAATACATAACCTTTTATGTTTTAATTTCGTGGAAAGTCATGAACTAAAACTTGTAAAAATGAACTCAAGAATGGTCATATGCTTATGTAAGAACCTCTAACATGTATGTATGTATGTTAAAGTATAAGTGAATAGGTGTGTTAGAGTTGGACAGAAATAGGAAGTGCAAGCTCAACCTCAATTCGGCCAGGGGATGAGATAAGTGATGCCGCCATCCCTAAGCTTAACTTGTATGCAAATGCTGCATGGCAAATGATGCCTTATTATTTTAACAATGAATCCAGACCTTAAAGCATATAGGTATGAATGTCTAAAGCTATAATACTTGACATAGATGATGTTTTAAGCATAAGAGTATGTAATGGTTATATAAAACACAGACTTGTTAAATTTTATTAAAGTTTGTAAAATGTAAGAACAATGTAGATCGCGTATCTATGAACTTTAAATATGTGTCGAACACATAGCGAGTCAAGTGTGTGAATGATGTATTTGAATCTTGATATGAAGCATGTGTAGCTAAGATGTACTATATATACATAGCTATTCTAAGAGTTTATTAAGAAAGCAGGGAAGGTCCTAAAAACAAAGATAGAGAACAATGTAACATTATTATTACATTAAGAATGTATGAATGTGAGACTAATGGATCTGAATCCATGATTATATAATTGTGTAGGAATACACGAAGTGCAGATACGCGTTAAGCAGTTAAGTCGTAGTTCATAAACTACGAATCAGGCAAGTCTTTCAGTTCCTATTTTATATATGAACTTGATGATTAACTTTTTTAAATCTTTATTGCAAAGAGCATGATGTGTTATTTATATGTTGAAAGTATGAAATGTTAAAGTCAATTTATGACTACATTGATTGATTAAAGCATGCTGATTGAGTAAGGAACTCAATCTTTATACTATGTATATGAACTGCAGCATGTATGTTATATGTTGAGCATGTTATTATGTGCTATGTGATGCATGAAAACTGTTAGATCTTGCTGGGTTGTCGAGCTCAACCTTGCGAATAACCATTTTTGCAGGTTAATGATTGAAGGTAACAGAGTTGTTAAATTTTATTAAAGTTTGTAAAATGTAAGAACGATGTAGACCGCGTATCTATGAACTTTAAATATGTGTCGAACACATAGCGAGTCAAGTGTGTGAATGATGTATTTGAATGTTGATATGAAGCATGTGTATCTAAGATGTACTATATATACATAGCTATTCTAAGAGTTTATTAAGAAAGTAGGGAAGGTCTTAAAAACCAAGATAGAGAATAATGTAACATTATTATTACATTAAGAATGTATGAATGTGCGACTAATAGATGTGAATCTATGATTATATAACTATATAGGAATACACGAAGTGTAGATACGCGTTAAACAGTTAAGTCGTAGTTCATAAAATATGAATCAGGCAAGTCTTTCAGTTCCTATTTGCTATGCGAACTTGATGATTAACTGTTTTAAATCTTTATTGCAAAGAGCATGATGTGTTATTTATATGTTGAAAGTATGAAATGTTAAAGTCAAAATATGACTACATTGATTGATTATAGCATACTGATTGAGTAAGGAACTCAATCTTTATACTTGGTATATGAACTGCAGCATGTATGTTATATGTTGAACATGTTATTATGTGCTATGTGATGCATGAAAACTGTTAGATCTTGCTGGGCTGTCGAGCTCAACATTGCAAATAACCATTTTAACCAGGTTAAGGATTGAAGGTAACACTATGTGCTACTTGAATGGCGTGGATCAAAAATAATACACAAAGATTAATATTTTAGCTAAAGTTGTTAATTCTTTATACCATGATTAAGATTCATGAGATGTACTAAATGTTTTATGATGTATAGTTTTATGTTGAGTTGTAAAGCTAAAGTTAGAGTTATCTGATATGTAAAGGTTATCGGATTGAAATGTAAAATTTTATATAATAAAAGTGATAAAGCGAATCATAAAATAAGATTGATTCAAAGACATGTAGATGATAAAGGTTTTGATTTAGGGAATTAAAGTAAGAAAACATAAAAGTTTAAATTATTCCGTATTTTATAAAGTTTAACATCGAATAATGATGTAAAATCAGAAGGTAGATGTGTTATCAACGACCAAAGTTGAGAATTAAATTGTATGAATTTTGGGGTCGTTAAAGCACCATAGGGTTTGACTTTTTGATTCACTTGGTGGCTCGAGTGAACCAAACTAGAAAAAAATTCATGCTTATACTATATATATATATGACGCGTCATATTATTTTACATGAAAAACATGTTGCATAATATATATATATATACACATATATACATATATATATATACATGCACGCTAAATAAGATGAGACAAATAATAACAAACCCTTCAAAGAAATTATATTAAGTTGTAACGTTCAAAGATATTTGGAATATCGAACGTCGCCTTCTAGAATGATAAAAATAATAGAGTATTGAATATTTAATATGAGTTTGTTGTGCACACAAAAGGCAAGTATTAAATATTTGAGATGTTATTTTTATTGCATATGATGTTTTTAAGGAAATGAACATTATCGTTTTGTTGTGCACACACAAGGACTGTAATTTTCTCTTCACTTATATGAAAATGTTGGGTCTGACTTAACTTAAATCATTTTAGTTCGGATGTGCACACACTTGACCATTATGATTTAAGAGGCAAACTACAAGGAGTTACATGATGATATAATTGACAAGAGTTGTCTACCTATTTATTTATACATAGTTTGTTGTGCACACACAATGCTATATACATTTGAAATAGAATCCTTATTCTCACTAACATAGCTTTAATTAGATATTGCCGAATTATATAATGAGGGTAATATAGTTTGAAGAAAATAGTGGGAGATACCAATTTAAAATAAGACCTAATTTATTTTGGTAATTAATTAAATGAATGTTTACTAAAATATTATCTTTTTCGCATGAAGAATTTTGAAAATGTCACACTCACTAATATCACTGTGTAGCATTTTGGATGTTAACAAACTGACTGGACTGAATTTAACGGACTGGTTAAGGAATTTGAGAATTGTTCTCACTGTTGAAAAGATTTCTTATGTCCTAAATTCTCCCGTCCCTAAAAAACTTGCTGAAACAGCCTCTAAGGAAGAGATTGGTACTTTTAAGAAGTGGCAATATGATGCATCTGTGGCTCAATGCATCATGCTCGCATCTATGAGTAACGAGCTTCAGCGTCAGCGTCAGCATAAAACTATGGATGCTCCTATTATATTGTTGCACCTCCAAGAGTTGTATGATGAGCAAAGTAGAACTGCTAGATATGAGATATCTAAGGAGTTCTTCCAGTCTCGGATGACCGAGGGCACTGATGTTGAGACTCGTGTCCTAATGATGATCAATCTAATTGAATGTCTTGGACAACTTGGGTTCTTCATGGATGGGGAGTTGAGTCAAGATTTAGTCTTGCAATCACTCCCTGATGCCTTCTCACAATTTGTTATAAATTTCCACATGAATAAGTTGGACGTCAGCTTGCCTAAGTTACTTAACATGTTGAAAACCGTTGAAGGTCATTTCTCATCCAAGAAGAGCCAAGTCTTATTGGTGGATGATTCTTCCAAGAAAAGGAAGAGGCCCAAGGTATCTTCTAAAAAGAATAAATCCAAGAAGCCTAAGGGAAAAACAAAAAGAAAGGATAATAAGAAACCTGATCTAGATAGCAAAGGAATATGCTTCCATTGCAACAAGTCGAGTCACTAGAAGAAGAACTACAAGGAGTTCCTTGCCAAACAAAAACAGAAGAAGCATTGAGAAGCTTCGATTCCTAATCAAGGTTTGTTTATGATTGAAATTAATTTTTCTGAAAGTCAATCTTCTACTTGGGTATTGGATACCAACTGTGGTTCTCACATATGTAATAATATGCAGGAACTGGTCAGAAGTAGAAAGCTGAACAAGGATGAGGTCGTCTTACGAGTGGGAAATGGAGCAAAGGTTGCTACATTAGCTGTAAGGACTTATTGTTTAGCACTGCCTACGGACAAGTCCATTAGTTTAAATAATTATTATTTTGTTCCATCATTTATTAGAAACATTATTTCAATTTATATATTAGATATGGATGGTTTTGATATTATAATAAAGAACAACAGTTGTTTTATTTATTAATTTGCGAAATAGACTTTACATACTTGACTTGCATGAAAATATACTTCAAATTGAATAAACTAATAAAAGGAAAAGAGATGATATTAATTATACCTTTATGTGGCACTGTAGACTCGGTCATATCAATGAAACAAGATTATCTAAGTTGCATAAAGATGGGCTCTTAGAGCTATTGGATTATGAATCATATCCAACTTGTGAATCTTGTCTCATGGGTAAGATGACTAAATATCCTTTTAATGGAAAAGGAGAAAGAGTTACAGAGTTGTTAGCGTTGGTTCACACAGATGTATGTGGACCTATAACAGCAAATGCAAGAGGAGGGTATTCTTATTTTATTACTTTCACTGATGATCACTCAAGAATTAGATATGTGTATTTAATGAAATACAAATCTGAATCATTTTAAAAGTTCAAAGAGTTCTGAAGTGAAGTAGAGAAGCAAACTGGAAAGAGTATTAAGATTATTTCATCAGATTGAGAAGGTGAACACTTAAGCATTGATTTTCTCAATTGTCTGAAAGAAAATGGTATAACCTCACAATGGACTCCACCAGGAATACCACAGTTGAATGGTGTATTTGGAAGGAGAAATCAAACACTGTTGGACATGGTTCATTCCATGATGAGTTTTATCAAAATTTCGGTGTCATTCTGGGGATGCCCTAGAAGCGGCTACATATCTACTAAATAAGATCCTCTTAAAATCGGTCAATAAGTCTCCATATGAGATGTGCACAGGGAGGAAGCCTAGTCTTAAACATGTTAAGATTTGGGGATGTCCAACTTATGTGAAAAAGTTTGAAAATGGTAAGCTTGGGACAAGATCTGATAAGTGTACATTTGTGGGATATCCTAAAGAAATTTTATGATACTATTTATATTATCCTACTGAGCAAAAGGTGTTAGTTGCCAAACACGTTGCCTTCTTGGAAAAGGCGTTTATCCTTGAAGGGGCCAGTGGGAGGAAAATAGATCTTGAAGAAATTCAAGAACCACAAACCACTACAGGTCAATTAGATTAACCTGTCCAAGTAAAGACATCTTCTGTACAACACCCTATTCGTAAATTTGGAAGAGTACCGAAGATACCTGAGAGGTATGGATTCGTCATAGAAGATGACAATGAGGTACGCATCATGAATGATGATGATCCATTGAATTACGAACAGGCTATGAGTAGTAAAGACTTAGAGAAATGGCTAGAAGCCATAAAATCTGAGATGGACTCCATGTATGAGAACCAAGTATGGACTTGGGTTTCATCACTTGAGGGCATTAAGCCTATTGGGTGAAAATGGGTCTTTAAAAGAAAGATTGGAGCGGACGACAAGGTAGAGACCTATAAGGCCCAACTGGTTGCAAAAGGTGTCAAACAAAGACAATGAGTTAACTATGATGAAACCTTCTAACCAGTAGCGATGCTCAAGTCCATTCGAATTTTTCTTGCGATTGCAGCTTATCACGACTATGAAATCTGGCAAATGAACGTGAAAACGACCTTCCTCCATGGGAAACTTGAGAAGGATGTGTATATGGCACAACCAGAGGGATTTGTTTCAACAGTTGGAACAAATCAAGTCTGTAAGCTACAACGATCCATTTATGGATTGAAGAAAGCTTCTCATAGGTGGAACATCCATTTTGATAAGACAATCAAAGAGTTTAATTTTATCAAAAAATGAGGATGAACCATGTGTGTACAAGAAGGTTAATAGGAGCGCTGTTTCATTCCTTGTATTATATGTTGATGATATATTAATGATAGGGAATGATATTCCTATGCTACAATCGATTAAAATCTAGTTATCTAAACACTTCTTTATGAAGGACTTGGGAGAAGCATCCTATATTTTGGAGAAAAAGATCTATAGAGATAGATCTAAAAGGATGCTTGACTTGTCCCAAGGAACGTACATTGACTCGATGCTAAAGAAGTTTAACATGGAAGATTCCAAGAGAGGCCTCATGTCGATGAGCTATGGAATATATCTCTCCAAGAAATAGGCCCCAAAGACATCTGAGGAGAGAGACCGTATGAGTAAGATTCCTTATGCTTCAGCAATAGGATCTATCATGTACAGTATGATATGTACTAGATCGGATGGCGCTCATGCACTTAGTATAACAAGTAGAAATCAGTCGAATCCAGGAGAAGAGCACTAGAAGGCAGTGAAAAATATTCTAAAGTACTTAAGAAGAACTAAATATGTATCTCTTGTCTATGGTGGGTCTGAATTGAAATTAAAGGCCTTCATAGACTCAAGTTTTCAAACAGACCAAGATGATAGTAAATCCGTTTTGGGTTATGTGTTTACTTTAAACGACGGCGCAGTGAGTTGGAAGCGTTCTAAATAGCAAACAATTGTTGATTCAGTGACAGAGGCAGAGTACATAGTTTTGAAAGTGAAGCTGCAAAGAAGACTATTTGGATGAAGAAGTTCATAAGCAAACATGGCGTGGTTCCTAACATTAGATGAGAAGTACCTTTGTACTGTGATAACACCGGAGCTGTTGCACAGGCTAAGGAACCCATATCTCATTAGAAATCCAAACACGTGTTGCCACGGTTTCATTTGATTAGAGAAATCATTGAAATAAGAGATGTCACATTAGAGCGTGTGGACTCTCAAGACAACATTGTAGATCCATTTACTAAATCATTAACACAACAACAGTTTGATCGTCACTTAAAGAAGATGAGTATGAGATACCATAACGATTAGCTTTAGTGCAAGTGGTAGATTAAAAGTAGTATGGATATAAGCCAATCATGTATCATGATAAAGCATATATTTTGTAAACAATCTTATTCATTTATTAATAAAAGAATTATTTATTAAAGGCATTTAATTATGTACATGATGTTTTTTTAACAATATGTGATAAACCCATAGTTTTAAGCAATAATTTTAGAATAATGATGAGATCATGCTAATGAGATCTAAATTCTTAGATAGCTTAAAAACTAAAATGTTCCCAATCAATCGATTGCTAAAAAGGGGATTAGTGAATCCAGATAGATTGGTACAGACGTTGCTTGCTCATTGGATAAGGAAAATTGATGTGACGCCCCCAAAATAGGTATACATAACCCATTCTGAGTCGCTAGATATCACACTATAAAAATCATTTACAAACTTCATTTATACAACTGTTGAACTGTCGTGCAGAGTACGACAACAGATAAGCTATGAGTTTTAATACAATATTGTCTCGTAGACAGTATCCAAACTCAAATTGTTACAATGCCATATAAAATACAGCAGCAAATATTTTAAGACCCTAAAGAAGAACGAGAAGATTACAATCATATTCATTCTAATGAGGTGCACTTTTGACCCTTTCAAAGTCGGGTTCTCATCACCCTATTGTTGTTCGCCAAAATCAATTATTATGTAACGTATACAATACGACACACTTATCTAAAGTTCTTAATAAAATTATTTCCATACTATTTAGGAAGAACCTCAACAGCTATAGACCACCGTTCTATTCTTTTGTTACCCCCGCTCAACCCAGGTACACTCTTATTACCTAAAAGGAATTGTGAAGCAAAAAGGGTGAGCACATCTAGCCTAGTAAAGAATATCATTTACATCATCAATAGCCTTTATCAGTAATAAATTAGAGATTTAGAATATATGGTAGATGGTAAAACTTTTCAACCATAGTTGCGGTAGACGAAGCGATCCATTAAAAAGAGTCGAATAGACCATCGTGTCTATTATCTTCTCCATGTTAAAAGTCCACCAATAATGTTTTATCCTGTAACATCAATCAACAATTCACATCCCACAATCATATGAATAACTCATAATCATAATTGTGATTCTAAATTCCTCTTCGCACCCAGGACGAAGATAATTTTCATCGTCTATCTTCACCTTAGAAGAAAACTGGATACTGGAATAGTGAGATAGCAGACTTCTCTACTTCTTTCTCTTTATAATTTCTCTCTATAATAATTCCTGTATAGCTTTAGTGAATTGGTGAGAAATGAAAGAAGAATGAGCTTCTATTTATAGGAAAATATAGTTTCGATAATTGCACGTTTTGGGGCTCAAAATATTACAGTACAATACCTTCAACTTTTCTTTCATTTTTAATTTAGTCCTACAAGTATTATCAAACTTGCACTACCTCCCCTAATAGTAAATCATGTGAATTAATAGTTCATTCATGTGACTTAATAGTAATAATCATGTGAAAATACGAATTACAGTATAGTACCTTCATCTATACCTCCATTTTTAACTTAGTCATGCAAGTATTATCATTCTTGCACCACCTCCCCTAATAGTACATGAATGTGAATCAATAGTACACACATGTGAACAAATAGTTATAATCATGTAATTTAATAGCAATTAATTACTCATTTATTCGATTAATTACCCGATTGATCAATACAACCTCCAGACATCAATTATTATCGAAATAAATATCGATTTCCACTAACACTTACAATCCCAACACAATGGAAATATTTTTCTCAAAAACTTCATTTTTGAAATTTTAAAGTTTGACTTTTTCCAAAAAAGTCAGCTATTGACTTTTTTTTGACTAAAAAGTCAACCCCAGTAAATTTTGTGTTTATAGTCTATTTCCACTAATTTCATCGTTCCGGACTCAAATATCATGTCCGCTTCTCCAAATTTAACTCCGAACTCAACTTCGATTTTTAAATAACATTCATCATTAATATTATAACTCATAATATTTAACAACCGTGTCGTTCTTCGAGAAGAGGGGCTTTCCGATAAGGATTTCTCCTTATTGGCGCCTTGATTAGGTGACCAAACCTCTCCTTGATGAGAACTTCTAGATATTGTCAATATTGCAAATAATAATATGAATAACTTTGTCATCTCAATTATTGATTTAATAATATATAACATATTATGCAGATGATATTGTGACAATAATTGAATCAATAATATGAGAGATATGATGCATCAATTATTATAGCAATAATTGAGTATAATTGACTGACTTCTCACATAAGCATCAATAATCAATACCGTGTGCTACTATGCAACCACACGTATTACTGTACTTTTACTACCAGGTAGTTCAACAGTTTTAACGGTAACACTTTCGTCGTTATTTTTATAAAAAGATAATTCTGTCGTTTTCTAACTACGAAAATACTTCCATTCTGGGGTCCAATGATTGTGCCGTCGTACATATTCCCCGACAAAAAAAAATATTCCCCGACCAAACGAATATAATATAACAACTTGCATACTTTGCAAAAATTTCACATATCATCCTTAACTTTAACCTTTTATCAATTTAACCATTTACTAAATAGAATAATTATAAGAAAATTGAATACTTTCATTTCATAAAATTCGGTGTCCAACAATCTCCCCTCCTTATGAAATTTCGCCCTCGAAATTTACGTACATACTTGGTATTCAAAGAGATGAGAATACGTTGCTTTCTTTTCAGATTGTACCTTCCCAGTTATATCCTCTGTATCATGATTTTTCCATTCCTCATCTCCTGTATTTCAGATATCATTCTAGAATATATCTTCAAAATAAAGGTCAATTGACATATCATAAATTGTCAACTTATCAAGTAAAAATTTCGGCTTAGGTAAGTCACACACACTAGCGAAGTATATTACTCGTCTCTCCCCTCCTAGTTCTAGACTCATATCTCCGCCAGCGACCATATTCCTAAGCTCTGATACCATTTGTGACGCCCCCAAAATAGGTATACATCACCCATTCCGAGTCGCCAGATATCACACTATAAAAATCATTTACAAACTTCATTTATACAACTGTTGAACTGTCGTGCAGAGTACGACAACAAATAAGCTATGAGTTTTAATACAATATTGTCTCATAGACAGTATCCAAACTCAAATTGTTACAATGCCATATAAAATATAGCATCAAATATTTTAAGACTCCAAAGAAGAACGAGAAGATTACTATCATATTCATTCTAATGAGGTGCACTTTTGACGCTTTCAAAGTCGGGTTCTCATCACCCTATTGTTGTTCGCCAAAATCAATTATTAAGTGACGTATACAATACGACACACTTATCTAAAGTTCTCAATAAAATTATTTCCATACTATTTAGGAAGAACCTCAACATGACTATAGACCAATTGCTTACTATTCTCCTGTTACCTCGCCGACTAAACCCGACTACTCTCTTATTACCTAAAAGGAATTATGAAGCAAAAAGGGTGAGCATAACTAGCCCAATAAAGAATATCATTTACATCATCAATAGCCTTTATCAGTAATAAATTAGAGATTTAGAACATATGGTAGATGATAAAACTTTTCAACCATAGTTGCAGCGGGAATGAGCAATCCATTAAAAGAGTCAAATAGACCATCAGGTCTATTATCTTCTCCATGTTAAAAGTCCACCAATAATGTTTTATCCCTATAACATCAACCAACAATTCCTGTCCACAATCATATGAATAACTCATAATCATAATTGTGATTCTAAATTCCTTTTTGCACCCATGACAAAGATAATTTTCATCGTTTATCTTCACCTTAGAAGAAAACTGGATACTGGAATAGTGAGATAGTAGACTTATCTTCTTCTTTTTCTCTATAATTTCTCTCTATAATAATTGCTCTGTAGCTTTAGTGAATTGGTGAGAAATGAAGGAAGAATAAGCTTCTATTTATAGGAAAATATAGTTTCGATAATTGCACGTTGTGGGGCTCGAAATATTACAATACAATACCTTCAACTTTTCTTTCATTTTTAATTTAGTCCTGCAAGTATTATCAAACTTGCACCACCTCCCCTAATAGTAAATCATGTGAATTAACAGTTCATTCATGTGACTTAATAGTAATAATCATGTGAAAATAGGAATTACAGTATAGTACCTCCATCTATTCCTCCATTTATAACTTAGTCATGCAAGTATGATCAATCTTGCACCACCTCCCCTAATATTACATGAATGTGAATCAATAGTACACACATGTGAACAAATAGTTATAATCATGTAATTTAATAGCAATTAATTACTCATTTATTCGATTAATTACCCGATTAATCAATATAACCTCTAGACATCAATTATTATCGAAATAAATGTCGATTTCCACTAACAATAACAATACCAACACAATGGAAATATTTTTCTCAAAAATATCATTTTTGAAATTTCAAAGTTTGACTTTTTCCAAAAAAGTTAACTATTGACTTTTTTTTGACCAAAAAGTCAACCCCAGCAAATTTTGTGTTTATAGTCTATTTCTACTAATTTCATCGTTTCGGACTCAAATATCATGTCCGCGTCTCCAAATTTAACTCCGAACTCAACTTCGATTTTTTAATAACATTCATTATTAATATTATAACTCACAATATTTAACAACCACGTCGTTCCCAGGAAAGAGGTGGCTTTTTTATATGGATTTCTCTTTGTTGGCGCGCAATTAGGTGACCAAACCTCTCCTTGACAGAACTTCTAGACATTTTCAATATTTCAAATAATAATATGAATAACTTTGTCGTCTCAATTATTGATTTAATAATATATAACATATTATGCAGATGATACTGTGACAATAATTGAATCAATAATATGAGAGATATGATGCAGCAATTATTGTAGCAATAATTGAGTATAACTGAGTGACTTCTCACATAAGCATCAATAATCAATACCATGTGCTACTATGCAACCACGTGTATTCTTCATTACTTTTACTACTAAGGGTAGTTTAACAGTTTTAACGGTAACACTTTTCATTATTTTTTATAAAAGATAATTACATCATTTTCTAACTACGATAATACTTCCGTTGTGGGGTCCACCAATGATTGTGCCTTCATACGGATATTCTCCGACAAAAAGAATATTCCCCGACCAAACGAATATAATATAACAACTTGCATACTTTGCAAAAATTTCACATATCACCCTTAACTTTAACCTTTTATCAATTTAACCATTTACTAAATAGAATAATTATAAGAAAATTGAATACTTTCATTTCATAAAATTCGGGGTCTCACAATTGATCTCATGATCATTTTTGTGGAGACACTAAAGCAAGTATGTAGGTGCTTATTGGAGAATAAGTTCACTGAACGTGGCTCGCTAAGGAATACCTAATGCAGTTTTACTTGATTGTGAATAGGAATTCCTGAAGTGATAGTAGTACAAGTGATCCTTAGACTTGAGATCATCATAGTATCTTGTGTATAATGAATTATACATTGACTTATTCCTTAAGACCCGTAGGGTATATTGTAAGACCCCAACTTTTATGAATAAAAATGTATTTTCTATAAATATCATTTTTGAATATTATGGAATAAATTTGATATAATGTTATAGTTGTGGGTATTATTTATAAATTTTGCAAAGTACGCAAGTTGTTATATAATATTCGATTGGTCGGGGAATATACGATATAAACAGGGAATATTCGTACGACGACACAATCATTGGTGGACCCCACAACAGAATTATTGTCAGATTGAGAAAATGACAAAAATATTTTTATAAAAATAACGGCGGAAGTTTTACCGTTAACTGTTGAAACACCGGTGTTAAAAATATGCGAATACTGGCGTGGTTGCATAGAGCAATACTGCAGGTATTGATTATTGATGCTTACGTGAGAAGTCACTCAGTTTTGTTCAATTATTGCTTCAATAATTGTTGCATAGTATCTCACGTTAATTGATTCAATTATTGTTGATATTTTATAATTGAGATGACAAAGTTATTAATATTATTATTTGCATTATTAACGTTGTCTAGAAGTTCTGCCAAAGAGAGGTTTGGTCACCTAATTGCGCGCCAATAGGGAGAAATCCTTATTGGAAAGCCCCCTCTTTCCTGGGAACGACCTGGTCGATTAATAGTGTGAATAATAGTAATGATGATGAAGTTCTATTTTATTAGTATTATTAATGTAATAAAACAGAAAGCTTTTTATATAAAACAAAACACTTTTATAAAGTTATTCGTTTTATTACGCTAATAGTAAAATCTTTTTATATAAAACATAATACTTTTATAAAGTTATTCGTTTTATTAGACAATAATTAGAATATATTATATTTTATTATGCATAGTATTTGCATAGTGCCTGCATAGTGTTTGCATAGTAAAATCTTTTTAAAAGTTATTCGTTTTATTAGATTATAAATAGAATATATTATATTTTATTGTAAACTAATCTGGATTGTCTGTTTAAAGTAAATCGATAGGGACCGTTCATGGATTGGTTACTATTCAGTCCATTCTTCTATAAATAGAAGCTCATTCCTTCATTATTTCTTACTAATTCACTAAAACTCTAGAGAGAGAAACTGTAGAGAGAATTATTCTTCTATCTTGAGCGTATTTTTTAGCGTTTAAGAAAGCTTTGAGCGTAGTGCAAGTTTCTTCAAGTATATCCCTGCCCTACCGTCGGAGTACTCTTCTATATAAGGTAAAGGGTATTTTTTTTTCCATATTCATGAAGAGAACTTCTGTTATTCCATTCTTTATTATTCTGTTGGAATAACCTATATACGCGGTCTACCCTATACTTAGTGAAATTCTTATGTTATTCTATTATTTATTATTCTGCTGGAATAACCTTTGTCATCTGGTATCTTTGCATATATGGTGAATTTCATTGTTATTCCATTCTTTATTATTACATTGGAATATCCTCGTCTGCATGCGTTTTACTGGGGACTGGTTCCGCTCTTTATTATTCTGCTGGAATATCACATGCATGCATTTTACCAGGATCCGTTCCGTTATTTATTATTACATTGGAATAACCTATCTATGCAAAATACCGCATGCATGGTGATTTCTGTTGTTATTCCATTCTTTATTATTCATTTGGAATATCCTCATAGCAAGTGTATTACGCTTTGACTGTTCCGTTATTTATTATTACATTGGAATAACCTATCTATCTGATACCGCATGCATGGTGATTTCTTTTGTTATTCCATTCTTTATTATACTCAGTTGGTTAAAGCTTTGACTTCTATACTCCATGAAATTAGTGGAATATCCTTGATATTTGCGCTTCATCCAGTATCTTTTCATGGAAATATTTTTCTGAACATTCTTGAATTTTACTCTATAAAGAAGTATCATGTTGACAACTTGGATGTTATTGGTTCCTGGATAAATTAATTCTTGAACTTGTTTTATTGAATTATTATGTCATTGTCATCATCCTCATGTTTATATTATGTTGAAAGTCATATGTGGCCTGTAGTGTATAGATGGACTTGGTATGATTATGACCAGGGATTATTCGGTATAATCATGACCGTAATGTTACAAATGATGTGGAAAAAGTCCTCATTGGCCCGTAATGCATTGATGGACAGTTTTTGGTATGATTATGGCTTTGGATTCTCTTCGGCCAAGGGTGCAAAGATGAATTATTTTATGGCTTGATCAGGACCGTTGATGAAAACACGATTATCTTTGGCCCGTAGTGCATGGATAATTCGTGGTCGTGATACTAAAGAATGTCGTTGGACGTAGTGCAGGGATGATGTAGATTATTTATTAAGCTGAGTCTTAGCTATAAAAATGGATGAAAACATTTTAAATCATAAAAGATAGTATATTTTATTCTCTACTTGACTCTTCTAATGGATTGCTTGTTCCACTGCAGTTAAACTTGATGTATATTATATTTTATCAGTTTAACACTGTTGAAGACTAATGATAATTTATTCTACATTATCTTAGTCATAATATTTCTTACTGGGCTTGTTGAGCGCACTCTTTCTTTCACTGTTCTCTTCAGGAAATGAGAATGTAGCAGGGACTAGTTGGGGAACGGAGTGACGGTCCAGATGATAGTATTAGTAGTCCTCACTATTCTGTTAAATAGTGTGTTAATAAATGTAATGAGGACTTATCCTGAGAGTGGATATTGTCTAGAAGACAATGTTTGTATTAAAACTCACAGCTCTCTTGTTGTATATTTAAGATTGTATTTGTATTCTGTACCATGTATTTGGCGACTCAGAATAGGTAATGTATACCTATTTTGGGAGCGTCACAGTTGGTATCAAAGCCTAGGGATATGATCCATGGCTGAGATGTGAGACAAGAACTAGGAGGGGAGAGACGGGGAATTCCTTCGCTAGTATGACCTACCTAAGTTTATTTTATATTTAATTGGTTGGTCAGAGTATAGCGATTATATGTGATATGTTAATTAACCCTTATTTTGTGGCAGTATTTGAAAATAGCATTCAAGAATGTTAAGAACATCAATGGATCACAAGAGACCGTCGAGTCTCCACAGATTAATAATCAGGATAATGTGCATCAGGAAGGCGACAATCCTAATGCAAATAACAACACTGACCAAATGATGAACGATGGGATGTTCCGAGGCTTCACGTAATTCATGCAACATCAGGCGAGAGTGTCTCCTGTCCAAAATGCAGGTGGAAACACTGGCAACTCTCGAACGGTCACAGCCAAACAGTTCAAGGAGCTGGCACCACCGGAGTTTTTTGGAGAGCCAAAACCACTTAAGGTAGAGACGTGGATAAAGCAGATCAACAAGATATTTGATGTCTTGGGATGCTCCGAGGAGCACAAGGTTCCCTTTGCCACCTTCATGTTTTGCAGAGGCGGAGGCGATTCTTGGTGGGAATCTGTAAAGCGTACTCAACCTGCCGCACTGAAGATGTCTTGGGAAAAGTTTCAAGAACTGTTCAACGACAAGTACTTTCCCGAAAGTATTCGTCACATGAAAGAGGTAGAGTTCATTAAATTGGAACAAAACAACATGACCGTGTCGCAGTACGAAGCCAAGTTTATCGAGTTGTCCCGGTTTGCGTCCCATTTGGTTGATAATGAGGAGAGAATGACGCGAATATTTCTAAGAGGTTTGAAACCTGAGATACGTCAATATCTTATCTCTCATAAACTGTGTTTGTATTCAGATGTTGTTAATAGGGCTCAGTTATTGGAGCGTGATAATGAGTCAACCCAACCAAAAGAGAGCAGCCGGCAAAATGATAATATCAGTGATAACAGTCATCAAAGCGGTGACAATAAGCATGGGGGGAATCAACATGCCAGAAATGGTAACCACTTCGGTGGTAATCATGGCCAAAGCAATAAGAATGGACATTTCAAGAAGAGGAGATTCAACAATGATGGAAAGACGTCAGCACCTGCACTTGTTGTTAAGGAAGGAAAACGACCACCTATCATATGCTTCAAATACGGAGGGGAGGGACACATCAGTCCAAACTGCGCGATGCCGTCCAAAACATGTTATAATTGTGGAAGAGAAGGTCACCTAGCCCGATTTTATCATTCACCAAAGATAAGTTCAGCTAGGATGGAGGCACCAAAGGACGCCCCAAAAAAGTTAAAGCCAATAGTGCAAGGGAGAGCGTTTGTCGTGACCTCCCAGAAAGCAAGGAACCCGAATGAGGTCATCACGGGTAAGCTTATCATAAACTCTAGCGAAGTATATACCTTATTTGATACCGGTTCTACCCATTCCTTTATTTCTCGTACTTGCGCTCAACGTTTAAATTTGACTCAGGAGAAATTAGACTTTGACTTATCTGTTGAAACTCCATTGGGAGAAACCTTCATTACATCCACTGTTTATAAGTCTTGTTTGGTACAAATTGGTACCCTCACATTACCTGTCGATCTTATTTTATTGAAAATACTTGCATTTGACGTAATTCTAGGGATTGATTGGTTAACTACTTATCATGTAAAAATTGATTATTTTCGTAAGGTTGTTAGCTTTCATATTCCTAATCAACCTATTATGCGAATTCAAGCAACCAAACCATTAAAATCAATCACTGTCATCTCAAGCCATAAAGCTATTCGTTTATTGAAAAATGGATGTCAAACTTTCTTAGCTCATGTCACGGATCTAAACAAAAATACGTCAGTTTTGAATGATATTTCTATTGTTAATGAATTTCTTGACGTATTCCTCGAAGAACTTCCTCAGCCTACCCCAGGCGTGAAATTGAATTTTGTATTGACCTTGAACCTAGTACAAAACCTATTTCCAAAGCCCCATATCGAATGGGCTCCTATTGAACTTCGTGAGTTAAAGACCCAATGCAGGAATTGTTAGACATTGGCTTTATTCGTCCTAGTACTTCTCCTTGGGGTGCTCCCTGCTTACATTCGTGAAGAAGAAAGATGGGAGTATGCGACTTTGTATTGATTCTCGGGAGTTAAATCATGTCACCATCAAAAATAGGTACCCATTACCACGTATTGATGACCTGTTTGACCAGTTGCAAGGCGCCAAATTCTTTTCAAAGATTGATCTTTGTTCCGGATATCACCAATTGAAGATTAGAACCGATGACATTCCAAAGACGGCTTTCAGAGCTCGGTACGGGCATTATGAATTCCTAGTCATGTCTTTTAGATTAACTAATGCTCCTGCTGCCTTCATGGATATGATGAATCGAGTATTCAAGGAATATTTGGATCACTTTGTGGTCGTCTTTATTAATGACATCCTTATTTATTCCAAAAGCCGTGAAGATCATGAGCAACACTTAAGGCTGATACTCCAAAAGCTTCATGAATATAAGCTTTATGCCAAGTTGAAGAAATGCGAGTTCTGGCTTGAGGAAGTAGCATTCCTTGGGCACGTGGTATCAAGTCATGGAATATCTCAAGGCCGCGAAAAGATTGAAGCCATTCAAAGTCGGGAACAACCTAAATCGATGATCGAAGTCGTAGCTTTCTCAATTTGGTTATTATCGGAGATTCGTAGAAGGGTTTTCTCGAATCACTACTCCCTTAACTCAGCTGACTCGAAAAGATACAAAATTTGGTTAGAATGAGTAATGTGAGAAGAGTTTTCAAGAACTCAAGAGAAGACTCATTTCAACACCTATTCTGATAATACCATCTGGCTCGGAGGGATTTGTCATCTACAGTGATGCTTCAGGCAAAGGGTTAGGATGTGTTCTCATGCAACATGGGAAAGTCATAGCCTATGCCTCTCGACAACTCAAAGAATATGGGAGGAATTATCCTACTCATGATCTAGAGTTGGCAGTTGTTGTCTTCGCACTTAAAATTCGGAGGCAGTACTTGTATGGGGAAAAAGTGGTGATCTTTACGGATCATAAAAGCCTCAAATATTTCTTCACTCAAAAGGAACTAAACATGCGACAGCGATGTTGGCTTGAACTGTTGAAAGATTATGATCATACCATCCAATACCATCCTGGAAAAGCGAACGTGGTAGGCGACAACATTGAGTAGAAGATCATAGCAGTACGAAAGGCGATATTGTCAACGCAAAGGCCCATTTTGTATGACTTGCAAAGGATAGAGATAGAGATAAAGACTCCAGGGACCCAAGTGATGATGGCAAATATACGAGTAGAACCGACTTTAATCGATAAAGTTAAAGCTGCTCATGCTACAGACCTGGAGCTGATGCATATGAGGAAGAAAGTACAAGAAGGTGCTATGCCAGAAGCAAGAATTGTATATTTAAGATTGTATTTGTATTCTGTACCATGTATTTGGCGACTCAGAATAGGTGATGTATACCTATTTTGGGGGCGTCACATATATCAAAGGGTATGCTTGGGTGTAATGAGTTATATATGAAGATAATGAATGATCAATAAAGAATCTATCGCTTCTAGTAAAAGAAGAGACATGTCCTATGTGATTCGATAAATAACAACCCAGAAATCCTTGGGGTGGAATAAAATTAGAAAGGAGTTTCTAATTTGTATTTATTCGGAGTTGTGCATTTTGGAATCAAAATACATATAATTTAATAAAATAAGACTTGACAATAATTCCATGTCTTATATTTTATTGGGACATTGTATGGTGAAAGGATTGAATTGTACGAAAACTATTTACTCAAAGGTTCTTTTATGATTAATGTTGAAATCTATATTATCTGGAAAGTCGTTCATCACTAAGGAGGCTTATTCTTATTGTAGAATAAATATTATTTATTTAAATAGATTATTAGTTTAATTTATTTATTTAAATAAGATTAGAATTATTCTAATTGATTTATTCACAACCGGTTTAATATAGAGAGCCTAAAGGGTCACACCATAAAAGGAAGAAAAATTATTTAAGAAGTTAATGGCATAATCGTAATAATATGTTAAGTGTATTTAATTTA
The DNA here is from genome assembly GCA_020205605.1 of Panax ginseng. Taxonomy (NCBI): domain Eukaryota; kingdom Viridiplantae; phylum Streptophyta; class Magnoliopsida; order Apiales; family Araliaceae; genus Panax; species Panax ginseng. The sequence continues at coordinate 55,192,148 of CM035131.1, read as the reverse complement.
ATCTATGATGATAGAATAAATTAAATCGCTTAATATTTATTATTTAATATTTTGGAAAAATTAAATATAAATTAATAAGAGGAGTCTTATTAATATTATTATAATTATTTTTATTTTAATTTCTAAAGGAGTTTGAGAATTAATTTAATATAAGTACTCTCATTTATCCCTAATAAGATTAGGAGGCAAATTAATTAAAAGAGTTTAATTAATTATCCCTAATAAGATTAGGGAGCTTAATTAATTAAAACATTTTAATTAATTAAAATGTTTTAAGTATGTATGTTTTGTTTCAACATATCATTTTTAGTATGTATGTTTTGTTTATGCAAACCAACAGTGGAATCAAAGCCATCCTTATACGAATTATTAATTGTTTTGATTAGATTGAAATGTGTTTAGAATAATTTATTTCGGTATAATTGTTGGTATAGAATCATGTTTTTTGGAATGAAGAAGTAAAATCGTGATATGAAAATTCAAAAATGAGAACGGACAAAAGCCTCAGAGTCGTGACGCTTTCCTTGTGAGCCGCGGTGATGGGCTAGAGGCAGCGCTTGCAGTTCTGTTAGTTCATTTTGTGCAATTTTGATCTTTAGCATATGAAATCTCTTTCATGTTTACCTTGTTGTTCTATCTATAAATCACTTGATAAAATCCTTAATACGTATTTTCTGAAGTCTTTTCCTATTTGTATTGGTCCCAAACCTTCTCTAGATTCCTGTCTGGCTTCAAAATTCCAATTCAACAGCAAAACACCAACAATGTCTGTAGCCTAGCGCACTAGGCGCTAGGAATTACACTGACCAAGCGCACTAGGTGCTAGGCAAGGACCGTGTATTTACAAAAATTCCATTCAACTCCAAATAACCAATTTGTCCCTCTAACTCCATTCTACAAGAAATAAAAACAAAAACCAATAAAAATATACTAAAAATACTCAAAGATAACAATAATTGAGCTTAAATATACCAGATTCGTTGGTATAAAACTCATTCATTAATCAACAACTTTTTAAATAATATAGATTTTAACATTTAATCATAAAAGAACCTTTCAGCGAATAATTATCGTACAATTCAATCATTCTACCATAAAATATCCTAATCAAATATAAGATATGGAATTACTATCAAGTCTTATTAATTTGATTATATGCATTTCGATTCTCAAATTCACAACTCTAAATAATGCAAATTAGAAATTCCTCTCTAATTTCATTATGTCTTGGCCAAGGACTACTAAGTTTTCATTTATCGAATCACATAGAACATTCTATCCTTTTACTAGAAGTGGTAGATTCTTTGTTGATCATTCACCTATCTCCCTATACAACTTATTATACTTAAACATACCCTTTTATATACCCTAAAGGTCTTAAGGGACATGTCAAAGTATAACTCATTATACACAAGATACTATGATGATATCAAGTCCACGTATCAATTGTACTACTATCACATTAGGAATTTCTATTGACTGACAAGTAAAACTACATTAGGTATTCCTTTAGCAAGTCATGTTCAGTGAACTTATTCACTAATAAGCACCTACATACTTAATTTAGTGTCTCTACATAAATGATTATGAGATCAATCATCCTCCTCATAAGTGCGAGCAGAATATGTACTAATCTATCCGGATTCAATAATTCCCTTCTTAGTAATCCAATAATTAGAAACGATTTTAGTTTTTGAGCTATCTAATAATTTTGATCTCATTAACATAATTATCGTCATGATTCTAAGAGCATTTCTCAAGACCACGGGTTTATCACAATTAAATCAACAACAAAATGTGAATAAAGAAAACTCATTTAAAAAAATTATTTCTTTTATTAATAAATTAATAAGATTACAAAGTATATGCTACATCATATCAAATATGATTGGCATATGTGCATATCATTTTCAGTATGTATGTTTTGTTTCTGCAAACCAACATTGGAATCAAAGCCATCCTTATACGAATTATTAATTGTTTTGATTAGATATATTGAAATGTGTTTAGAATAATTTATTTCGGTATAATTGTTAGTATAGAATCATGTTTTTTGGAATGAAGAAGCAAAATCGTGATATGAAAATTCAAAAACGAGAACGAATAAAAGCCTCTGAGTCGTGACACTTTCCTTGTGAGCCGCGGTGATGGGCTAGAGGTAGCGCTTGAAGTTCTGTTAGTTCGTTTTGTGTGATTTTGATCTTTAGCATATGAAATCTCCTTCGTGTTTACCTTGTTGTTCTATCTATAAATCACTTGATAAAATCCTTAATATGTCTTTTTTGAAGTCTTTTCATATTTGTATTGGTCCCAAACCTTCTCTAGATTCCTGTCTGGCTTCAAAATTCCAATTCAACAGCAAAACATCAACAATGTTTGTATCCTAGTGCACCAGGCGCTAGGAATTACACTGACCAAGCGCACTAGGCGCTAGGAAAGGACTATGTATTTACGAAAATTCCATTCAACTCCAATTTTAATGATTTTTAGTCCTTTTCTTCTCCCAAATGACCAATTTGTCCCTCCAACTCCATCCTACAAGAAATAAACACAAAAACCAATAAAAAGATACTAAAAATACTCAAAGATAACAATAATTAAGCTTAACTATACCAGATTCGTTGGTATAAAACTCACTCATCAATCAACAACTTTCCAGAAAATATAGATTTTAACATTTAATCATAAAAGAACCTTTCAGCGAATAATTACCGTACAATTCAATCATTCTACCATACAATATCCTAATCAAATATAATATATGAAATTACTATCAAGTCTTATTAATTTGATTATATGCATTTCGATTCTCAAATTCACAACTCTAAATAATGCAAATTAGAAATTCCTCTCTAATTTCTTTATGCCTTGGCTAAGGACTACTGAGTTTTCATTTATCGAATCATATAAAATATTCTATCCTTTTACTTGAAGTGGTAGATTCTTTGTTGATCATTCACCTATCTCCCTATACAACTTATTATACATAAACATACCCTTTTATATACCCTAAAGGTCTTAAGGGATATGTCAAAGTATAACTCATTATACACAAGATACTATGATGATCTCAAGTCCAAGTATCAATTGTACTACTATCACATTAGGAATTTCTATTGATAGACAAGTAAATCTACATTAGGTATTCCTTTAGCGAGTCATGTTCAGTGAACTTATTCACTAATAAGTACCTACATACTTAATTTAGTGTCTCTACATAAATGATTATGAGATCAATCATCCTCTTCATAAGAGCGAGCATAATATGTACTAATATATCCGGATTCAATTCCCTTCTTAGTAATCCAATGATTAGGAACGATTTTATTTTTGAGCTATCTAATAATTTTGATCTCATTAATATAATTATCATCATGATTCTAAGAGCATTTCTCAAAACTATGAGTTTATCACAATTAAATCAACAACCAATGTGAATAAAGAAAACGCATTTAAAAAAATTATTTCTTCTATTAATAAATTAATAAGATTACAAAGTATATGCTACATCATATCAAATATGATTGGCATATGTGCATATCATTTTCAGTATGTATGTTTTGTTTCTGCAAACCAACAGTGGATCAAAGCCATCCTTGTACGAATTATTAATTGTTTTGATTAGATATATTGAAATGTGTTTAGAATAATTTATTTCGGTATAATTGTTGGTATAGAATCATGTTTTTTGGAATGAAGAAGCAAAATCGTGATATGAAAATTCAAAAACGAGAACGAGAAGAAGCCTCAGAGTCGTGACGCTTTCCTTGTGAACTGCAGTGATGGGCTAGAGGCAGCGCTTGAAGTTCTGTTAGTTCGTTTTGTGCAATTTTGAAAATTCTAAATTAAAATAAAGGATTTTATTTTTGATTTAGAATTGGATTAAAATAAAAGATTTTATTTTGATTCAAAATTTGATTCTATGCTAATTAATTGGAGTTGGAATTGGATTCCTTGATAACTAAATGGATTTGAAATTGGATTAAAATAAAAGATTTTATTTTGATTTGGAATATGATTCCATGTTAACTAAAATAAAGGAGTTTATTTTTATTTGGAATAGGATTCCATGTTAACTAAAATAAAAGAGTTTATTTTGATTTGGAATATGATTCCATGTTAACTAAAATAAAGAAGTTTATTTGGAATTGGATTCCATATTTTATTTTCAGCAATTTTAAAGTTCAAATAAATGAGTTTATTTTGAACTTGAAATTGGATTTCATGCTAACTAATATTGCCCATTAAATGATATCAATAGAAATATATATAGGATGTTTATTTTCATAAGATAAATATTTTATTGATACATATGATGATATGTATGATAATAAAGGGGATCATTATGGATCGTTGACTAATGAGATTGGATTTAATTTTAATGGATCCTTGAATGAGTGTGGTTTTCATAAATGAGGTATGCGTACCTCGCCTATCTAATTTTCTGATGTAAATTATATCTACCTCCTATGTACCTTCCCTTAACTGCTGATCAATGTTTCTATTTTTCGAAAATAATTTGTAATAGGATTTTATAGAATTACTCAAGAAATTGGAGCTAAAGAGCAGGAGTATTGAATACCCGTTTGTAATGAAACCTAGGTTGAATATAATAGTTATATTCAAATTTTATTCTTGCACCCTATGTTTGACCTTTTGGTTCATGGTGACTCCAGTTAACTAAATTAGAATTAAGTCCATAATCATCTAAGGTAGAATATAGTATTTTATATGTGCATGCTAATTATATATTAAATATAGTATTATACATGGTGATATATGTTTAATATGACACTTATTTCTATATATATATTTGTATGAACGCTAAACAAGATGAGACAATTAATAACAAAACTGTCAAAGATAATATATTAAGTTGATTATGTTCAAGGACATTGGAGAATGTCAAACGAAGCCTTCTAGCATGGTAAAGCAATAAAGTGTTGAATATTTAATATTAGTTTGCTGTACACACACAAGGTTTGTATTAAATATATAAGATGTTGCTTTATTACATTGAATGTTTATAAGAAATTGAACTATACCGTTTTGTTGTGCATACACAAGGGCTGTATTTTTTTATTCACTTATATGAAAATGTTGGGTCTAACTTAACTTAAATTATTTAGTTCAGATGTGCACACACTTGAACATTATAATCTAAAAGACAAAAATTAAAAGGATTTACATAGAGATATAATTGACAAAACTTGTCTACTTATTGAATAAATATGTAATTTGTTATGCGTACACAAGACTATATATTTATGGCAATAGGATCCTTGTGACAATCCGAATTTTCATAAATTATTAAAATAAGAATTTAATAATAAAAATTCTTATTACGAGGTGTATATATTTTGAATTATGTGTTTTGGTATGAAGAAATTAAATTTTTTTGAGATTTAATAGTTGATTAAACTATTAAAGGAAATAAAAGAAATTAGTCACAATAAGGAATTTGGTGGCAAGGGAAATTAACCCTATAAATATTGGGTAATTTAAATTAAGTTGAAACTATATTATGGAATAATATTGTAGTGGTGTTGTAGTAAAGTGGATAAAAGAGTTAATTCAGTTAATTAAAATAGTGAGTTAATATACGAGTTTTGCTAATTAAATTTGCTATTCTTAATATATATTACTTGTCATGGTAATATATGAAAAGGTTTAGTATCTTAAATGATGTTAATAAAATATAAATTGATGGTGAGAGAAGAAAAACCAATATACATACACATAATTATTGGTTAGAGATTAATAAATTGAATTAATATTTAAGTGGTGATTAGATGTATGGGTTAAATAAATTGTACTGAGACAATTTGTGCGAGAAAAAAGAATGAAATGATTATATATAATAAATATATAATTCATTTGAGTTAACTAAAATAATTAGTGGAATAAATATTAACTATTTTAATGGAAATATTTATTTTAATAGAGATGTTTATTTTACTTACAAAGGTAATTTCATAATTTATAGTGTAGTAATTATACATGTTATAATTGTGTAATTACTTAAAGTGGCTAAACAGTTTAACAATAAAATGAAGTGTGACATATGTATCATATAGTAAGGGAGTTGTTAAAATAATTAGATTGGAGCTTATTTGAGTTAGCCAAACATGGCCTAAACTCTTTGTATTTTATAACTGCTAAAACATTTTATTTTTAACTGATAACCCAACTTAAAGTCACGTAATCATTAGTTGGGGGTTACGCTCAGTATTTTCCTAAAGCTAAGAGTTAGAAAATAGAGAAGAAGAGAAGAAGAGAGAAAGAGAAGAAATTCTCTGTAAATTGATAAGGTTTTGAGAATCAAAGAAGGAAGAAGAAGAAAATTCATATCATCTATTCTAGGTTTAAAGAAGAATCAAAGGTAATATTCTAGCTTTAAACTTTAGTTTATTTTTTTTAAAGTTTTCTATGTAAATGATTTTGATGAGGAAATTGTTAAGAAAATGTGTTATATTTGTTATTGATATACATATAATCTGTTATAGGTAATCTACAAGAAATTTTAGAATTGACAAATTCATGAAAATCATGTTAAGGATGAAGAGTGTGACTTTTGTTTAATATATGTATTTTGGGTCTGTTTTGAGACTTAAATTGGTTAGGAGTTTGTGTTATAATTATAAAATTGGTGATGGATTGTATTAATATGATAAGAAACGAAAAGAACACAAGTTGAACGAATCAATTTGGTTAAAAAACGAATTTGTAGTGAATGAATTCGCTAAACATGTTAAAACATGAAAATAGAATATGAACATGAGTTTTAGGTCAAGATTTAGGTTGGTTAATGTTTTTATAAATTTTTATAATTCTAGTATATTGTAGTTCTATGAATTACGAATGCATATAATCGAAAACAGACTAATTGTGAAATGTATAACTCAAGTTATGAAGATTAGAAGGAGAAAAGGGTCAAAAATTGCAAGAACAGTAAAATACAAGTTTCGGTTCTACTAACGGGCGTAGCTGCACTGTTCCCTAAGTCTTTTGTGGCACAGCTACCCTCTTGGATGCAGCTGCGCTGTGTCCAAGGCTTAATTGGGCACAACTGCACTCTAGGTGTGTCAGGTGTGATTGTTTTGACCTCTTGTAGTAAAATTGCCATAGCGTTTGCATACAAACTCCGATTGAGAAGATTCAAGATGATCCGGAACGAGGAAGAATAGACCTACAACTTTCATTCTTTAAGGTTTTCAATTTGAGATCGTTAGAAGGGGTCAAAATGGTCATATTTAGGACTATTATGTTTTTGGGGATAATCGGAGGGCGTCGGGCATGCACGAATGTAAGTGTAATGCTTCTGACGATAAAAGATGTTGTTCTAAGTTATAAAACATGAATGTTAGTAAATATAATGATGCCTAACATTAATAAATGATGTATTAGATAAGTTGTATAAGTATACTAAGCACACACAAGAGAGACAAATCGGGCGTGTGACGAATGCACGTCGAAACGCCGTGATAAGTGTTAATTAACGTAAAAAGTGTTTTAAGTCAAATAAAATTAACATTATAAGATATGAAATGGGGTTAATATAAAACCAATATGTAGTCCTAGCAAGACTTAAACACTTGAATAGATTTTGAGTATTACTAAAAAGAAATACAGTGAGATATAAGTCAAAAGTTTACACAATCAAATTAAACATTGTGTATTGATTAATATGAAGGGTTATGAGATGTAGATTAAATTTTATTTTATAACTACTATATATTGCTATGTGACTAATAGTTGATGTGTATGATTATATAATTGTGTAGGGCACGTGAAGTGTAGATAGTTGTAAGCTGTTAAACTATTAATTGTAAACAACGATCAACGCAAGTCTTTCATTTCCTATTTGTTATGTGAACTTGATGATGAACTATTTTAAATCTTTGTAGCAAAGAGAATGATGTGTTATATATATATATATATATGTTGAAAGTATGAAATGTTAATGTCAATTTATGACTACGTTGGTTGAGAGTAATGAATGTTAATTGAGTAAGGAACTCAATCTTTATACTTGTTATATGAACTGCAGCATGTATGTTATGTTAGTTCAATTTTTATGAAATGTATGTTGAGCATATTATTATGTGCTACGTGATGCATGAAAACTGTTAGATTTTGCTGCGTTGTCGAGCTCAACCTTGCAAATAACAACTTTTGCAGGTTAAGGATACAAGGTAACTCTATGTGCTAATTGAAAGACATGAATCAGATGTAATGCCTGAAGATTTATATACTTTGGTTGAGTTTTTATTATTTGAACAATATTTAAGGTTCCGAATAATGTATGATGTTTAATAGATGTTGAGTTATAAAGTTTAAATTTTGTTTGTTGTATAAAGGGTATTGAACCTGGATGTAAGTTTTATTTATGAACTCTGATAAAGTGAGTACTAAACTAAGTATGGGTCAAAGGTAGGTAAAGATAAAGGTTTTGAGAAATGTACTTTGTGACGCCCCCAAAATAGGTATACATCACCCATTCTGAGTCGCCAATTACATGGTACAGAATACAAATACAAACTTAAATATACAACATGAGCTATGAGTTTTAATACAAATATTATCTTCTAGACAATATTCAAACTCAAAATAAGTCCTTAATACATTTATTATCACACTATTTCACATAATAGTGAGGACTACTAATACAAACATCTGGACCGTCAATCCATTCCCCGACTAGTCCCAACTATATTCTCATTTCCTGAAGAAAACAGTGAAAGAAAGGGTGAGCTCAACTAGCCCTATAAGAAATATTATGACTAAGATAATGCAAAATAAATTATCCTTAGCCTTCAACAATATAACAACTGATAGAATATAATAGACAACAAGTTTTAGATCAACAACTGCAGTGGAATAAGCAATCCATTAGAAGAGACAAGTAGAACATAAAATCTACTATCATCTATGATTTAAAAAGATTTTTCATTAACTTTATCGTTGAGACTCAGCTTAATAAAAAAAAATTCACATCATCGAATCATCCCTGCACTACGGGCCAAGGATATTCTTTAGTATCACGACCACGAATTATCCATGCACTACGGGCCAAGGATAATTGCGTTTTCATCAACGGTCATGATCATGCCATAAAATAATTCATCTTTGCACCCTTGGTCGAAGAGAATCCATGGCCATAATCATACCAAAAACTGTCCATCAATGCACTACGGGCAAATGAGAACTTTTACCACATCATTTGTAACATTACGGTCATGATTATACCGAATAATCCCTGGTCATAATCATACCAAGTCCATCTACGCACTACGGGCCAAAGATGACTTTCATAACAATATAAGCATGAGGATGATGACAATGACATAATAATTCAATAAAACAAGTTCAAGGATAAATTTTAAATACTTTAACAATTTAATTTATCTAGAATTCAATAACGTTCAAATTGTCAACATGATATTGCTTTGTGGAGTAAAATTCAAGAATAATATTGTACCAAAACTAATTTGGACCAAAAATGAATCAATTTTTATCGTGAATAGTACCCCGGGTGAATAGTACTCGAGTGAATAGTACTTCGTGAATAGTAACCCATGAATAATACTCCGATATAAAAAAGTTAAAACTTATCAAGAATGCTCAGAATAATATTTCCATGAAAAGATACTGGATGAAGCGCAAATATCAAGGATATTCTACTAATTTCATGGAGTTTAGAAGCCAAAGTTTTAACAAAACGAGTACATAATTCGAAATCTGAAACGAAATAATATTACTTACATACTACAAAGTATGGAAGAAAATATTATTTCAAGCGAATATTGATCGAAAATAACATTCCTTACGAATATTGAACGAATATAATATTCCTTACGAATATTAAACGAATATAATATGAATATTAAACGAAGACAATATCCCTATGAATATTAAACGAAAATAATATTAATTACGAATATTGAACGAAAATAATATTCATACGAATACGAAAAATAATGTCTCTTCTGAATATGAAATAAATAATACCCCTTACCTTAAAAGGAAGAGTATTCCAACTGGTATAGCGGATATATTCTTGAAGAAAACTTTTACTATTTTCTACACTCAAAGCTTTATAAAACTCGAAAGAAATACGCTCAATATTATAGAAGAAGAATTCTCTGATTCTTGTGTGATTTTCAATTCTAAATAAGCATCGTATTTATAAGAGAATGGAAAGGATAGTATTTGAGCGCACAATGAAGGGAAAGTAACGGGCAAATTCTTCGACTGATTTCGTTAAAAAATTTGATTTTACTATGCAGCACTATGCAATAAAATATTCTAATAAAACAAAAACTTTTAAATAAAATATATAATATATATTATATATATTAAATATATACATAGCATGTGTCAAAAAAACTCACATTCATATTGTTTTGCTCCAGCTTGATGAATTCCACCTCCTTTATGTGATGAATACTTTCGGGAAAGTACTTGTCGTTGAACAGTTCTTGAAACTTCTCCCAAGACATCTTGAGTGCGTCAGGCTGGGTACGTTTTACAGATTCCCACCAATGATCTGCTTCTTCACGCAACATAAAGGTGGTGAAGGGAACCTTTTGCTCCTCTGAGCATTCGAAGATATCAAATATCTTGGTGATCTGCTTTATCCACATCTCTTCCTTAAGTGGTTCTGGCTTTCCCAAAAACTCCGGTGGTACCAGATCCTTGAACTGCTTAGCGGTGACCAACTGTGGGTTGCCATTGATTCCACCTACATTATGAACATGAGTCTCTCTCGTTTGGTGTTGCAATAACTGTATAAAGCCTCTGAACATCCCATCGTTCATCATTTGATCGGTGTTGTTATTTACCTGAGGATTATTATCTTCCTGTTGCACATTATCCTGGATATTAATCTGTGGTGACTCAACGGTCTCATGTGCTCCATTGTTATTCTCAACATTCTCGGATGTCATTTTCAAATACTGTCACAAAACAAGGGTTAATTGACATGCAACATATTATCCCTATATTCTGACCGACAAATTAAATACCAAATAAGCTTAGGTAGGTCATACTAGCGAAGGAATTCCCCGTCTCTCCCCTCCTAGTTCTTGTCTCACATCTCAGCCATGGATCATATCCCTAAGCTTTGATACCAACTGTGACGCCCCCAAAATAGGTATACATCACTCATTCTGAGTCCCCAAATACATGGTACAGAATACAAATACAAACTTAAATATACAACATGAGCTGTGAGTTTTAATACAAATATTATCTTCTAGACAGTCCCGCTTCTTAGCCTATCTCGGTAATGGCCCTACCCCCTTTCTCTTCCTTGGGCTTTGGTCTCCTTTGGCTTCGGGCTTCTGTTCATGCTCATCCTCAGCCTCCGGTAGTCAAACTCAAAATAAGTCCTCAATACATTTATTATCACACTATTTCACAGAATAGTGAGGACTACTAATGCAAACATCTGGACCATCAATCCATTCCCCGACTAGTCCAAGCTATATTCTCATTTCCTGAAGAGAATAGTGAAAGAAAGGGTGAGCTCAACTAGCCAAGTAAGAAATATTATGACTAAGATAATGCAGAATAAATTATCCGTAGCCTTCAACAGTATAACAACTGATAGAATATAATAGACAATAAGTTTTAGATCAACAACTACGACGGAATAAGTAATCCATTAGAAGAGTCAAATAGAGCATAAAATCTACTATCTTCTATGATTTAAAAAGGTTTTTCATCAACTTTATCGCTAAGACTCAGCTTAATAAAAAAAATCCACATCATCGAATCATTCCTGCACTACGGGCCAATGATATTCTTTAGTATCACGACCACGAATTATCCATGCACTACGGGCCAAAGATAATTGTGTTTTCATCAATGGTCATGATCATGCCATAAAACAATTCATCTTTGCACCATTGGCTGAATAGAATCGATGGCTATAATCATACCAAAAACTGTCCATCAATGCACTACGGGCCAATGAGGACTTTTACCACATTATTTGTAACATTACGGTAATGATTATACCGAATAATCCCTGGTCATAATCATGCCAAGTCCATCTATGCACTACGGGCCAAAGATGACTTTCATAACAATATAAGCATGAGGATGATGACAATGACATAATAATTCAATAAAACAAGTTCAATGATAAATGTTATATACTTTCACAATTTAATTTATCCAGAATTCAATAACGTTCAAATTGTCAACATGATATTGCTTTGTGGAGTAAAATTCAAGAATAATATTGTACCAAAAATGATTTGGACCGAAAACGAATCAATTTTTATCGTGAATAGTACACCAGGTGAATAGTATTCGAGTAAATAGTACTTCGTGAATAGTAACCCGTGAATAATACTCCGACATAAAAAAGTTAAAACTTATCAAGAATGCTCATAATAATATTTCCATGAAAAGATACTGGATGAAGCGCAAATATCAAGGATATTCTACTAATTTCATGAAGTTTAGAAGCCAAAACTTTAACAAAACGAGTATAGAATTCGAAATCTGAAATGAAATAATATTACTTACATACTACAGAGTATGTTAGAAAATATTATTTCAAGTGAATATTGAACAAAAATAACATCCCTTACGAATATTAAACGAATATAATATTCCTAACGAATATTAAACGAATATAATATGAATATTAAACGAAGACAATATCCCTACGAATATTGAACAAAAATAATATCCATTACGAATATTGAACGAAAATAATATTCATACGAATACGAAAAATAATGTCTCTTCTGAATATGAAATAAATAATACCCCTTACCTTAAAAGGAAGAGTATTCCAACTGGTATAGCGGATATATTCTTGAAGAAAACTTTCACTATTTTCTACACTCAAAGCTTTCTAAAACTCGAAAGAAATACCCTCAATATTATAGAAGAAGAATTCTCTGATTCTGGTGTGATTTTCAATTCTAAATAAGCATCCTATTTATAGGAGAATGAAAAGGATACTATTTGAGCGCACAGTGAAGGGAAAGTCACGGGCGAATTCTTCGACTGATTTCGTTGAAAAATTTGATTTTACTATGCAGCACTATGCAATAAAATATTCTAATAAAACATAAACTTTTAAATAAAATATTATATATATACATATATATATTATATATATATATTAAATATATATATATATATAGCATGTGTCAAAAAACTCACGGGATACACTCCTGTGATTAGTTTTTTTCCCTCCCATTTTGTAGAAAGTTATATATATATATATATATATATATATATATATATATATATATATATTACATCCCTCCCGTGACTAAAATCTCCCCCTCCCATATTTTATTTTCCTTCCACGTGGGCCCCACGTGTTCCCCTCCCACCAACATCTCATAATCATAGGTGGGTCCAATAATATTTATACTAAATAACTTTTTATCGAGTATTTTAAAAATGAGTAGATGGGGTTCCAAATAATAAGAAAAATTTTCAACAACTACTTCATAAAAATCCTCTCAATATTTTAAACAACATTTATCATCATTATTATAATTCACAATATTTAACAACCAGGTCGTTCCCAGGAAAGAGGGGGCTTTCCAATAAGGATTTCTCCTTATTGGCGCGCAATTAGGTGACCAAACCTCTCCTTGACAGAACTTTTAGACATCGTCAATATTGCAAATAATAATATGAATAACTTGGCATCTCAATTATTGATTTAATAATATATAAAATTTGGACAATAATTGAATCAAATAACGTGAGATACTATGCAGCAATTATTGTAGCAATAATTGAACAAAACTGAGTGACTTCTCATGTAAGCATCAATAATCAATACTGGTGCAGCTACTACGCAACCACGCCAGATTCTTTGTACTTTTTACTCTTCGGGTAGTTCAACGGTTTTAACGGTAAAACTTCCGCCGTTTATTTTCATAAAAAGATATTTATGTCGTTTTCTCGTTCTGACAATACCGTTGTGGGGTCCACCAATGATTGTGTCGTCGTACGGATATTCCCCGACACAAATAATATTCTCCAACCAATCGAATATTTTATAACCGCTTACTTATTTTTCAAAATTTATAAATATTACTCATAACTTTGACATTATCTCAAATCCACACCATAATATAAAAAAAATATTTCGAGAAAATTAAATCTTTATTCATAAAATTTGGGGTCTCACATACTTGATAATTATGATGTAAAATTTCATATCTAGTTGTAAAGTTTGAGCTACCCAATGTATAAGGGATATCTAGCTTAGATGTAAGATTTTATATAACAACTCTGATGAAGTGAATCATAAAATAAAATTGATTCAAAAATGTGTGTAGACACTCAAAATTTCTGCATTCCTGTTACTAACCTTGCAGGAGGGCAGAATCGTCTTCCAGAGATAACCCTGGAGGTCAACTCAGCTCAATCCCGGAGACAACCTCGGGATACTTAGTTTTTTCATCTCGGAGACAACCCCGAGATACTCAGTTCTAGTCCTGGAGACAACCTTGGGAGTTTCAATTTCAACCTCGGAGACAACCCCGAGGAATGCAGTTCCAGTTTCAGAGATAACACCGGAGAAGTTAGTACCATCTTAGAGACAACCCTAAGATACTCAGTTCTAGTCCCGGAGAAAACCCCAAGAGTTTCAGTTTCAACCTCGAAGATAACCCCGAGAAATACAGTCCAGTTCCAGAGATAACCCCGGAAAAGCTTGTTTCAAACCCCAAAAGTCAGCTTTAACCTCAGAGATAACCCCGAGGCACTCAGGTCCAACCCCGAGAGGTTAAACACACCTCAGAGACAACCCTGAGGACATTCAGTACTCACAATAGCCCAATCTTAGAGATAACCCTGAGCAATGACTGCTAAATCAGCCCAGAACTGGAGATAACCTCGGTGATGGGCAAAATCATCATTTTGCCACCTAAATCCCACATTCACATCGTCTTAACAACATTTCAGCCCACATTCTACACAGAAGTCTCCTATAAGAACCATAAATCAAATCTCGAGTGACTACTACGCAAGATAGTACATCGGATAAAATTTGAAGTCCTGAAGATCTGGTCATGGACCCATCTTCCCGGCTTCGTACAACCTCTTATCCCATATCATTATGTATCTCTCGACAACAACATTTCAGAAAGGTATTATACGCCTTAATCGGATGCCCAAATTGAAAGTTATGAAGGTCAAGCGGATAACGCATTGCACGAGTGTATTTACTTCGAGATGGCGGGGCCCACAGGGTAGGTACACTTGCGGGCCCCCCCCCCCCTCTATAAGTAGAGGGCTTGGGGTGGCCATTTTCAAGAGAGAAAAGGCGAGGAAGATGTGACGCCCCCAAAATAGGTCCAATCCATCCAACCTATTCTGAGTCGCCAAATACATGGTACAGAAAACAACTACAACTTTATTACTACAATTGTCATGCAAAATACAACAACACATATGTTATGAGTTTTGATACAAATATATACCAACTGTGACTCTCATCCCGACCTTGGATAGCACGTCACAATGGCACCTTACATAAAGGTACAGTCAAAAACTGTTTTAGAAATTAAAATCTTTGAGAAGTGCTCAAGGAAACCTTCATACATGGGAGGCCATGCGTCTAGGTTATGATAGATATCATATGTCCACAGAATTATCCATGGTTGACCCAATAGACCCCAAAGAAAAATGAGAAGATTACTATCATGTTCTTTCCAATGGTCAGTCTTCTCTTGACATATAACTATGTCCACTGTCTACAATTGAAAATTATATTTCAACCAAACTCCAAGATTAAATAGGTATTGCTCGTAGATATACTCAGCAAGTGGATGTGCACAACCCTGTCTTATGATAATACGAGGTTGTATGTCATTAGACATCTTGTACGATAGTGGCAAAACACCCTTCCAAAGTTGGGTTCGCATCACCCTATTGTTGTTCACCAAAATTAATTATTAAGTGACGTATAATATACGACACACACATCTTAGGTCCTCAATATAATTATATATTGTATGTCATACCGTTTTATAATGTGTTGAGAAACTTTGACAGTCTCAGACCATTACACTATTCCCCTGTTATCCCCGCTCGACCTAGCTACACTTTTATTACCTAAAAGGAATTATGAAGCAAAAAGGGTGAGCACAAATAGCCCAGTAAAGAATATCATGACTAAAGATAATTAAATTATCAATAGCCTTCATCAGTAATAAATCAGAGATTTAGAACATATGGTAGATGATAAAACTTTTCAACCATAGTTGTAGCGGAATGAGCAATCCATTAGAAGATTTAAATAGACCATAAAGTCTATTATCTTCTCCATGTTAAAAGTCCACCAACAATGTTTTATCCCTGTAAAATCAATCAACAGTTCCTGTCCATAATCATGTGAATAACTCATAATCATAATTGTGGTTCTAAATTTCTCTTCTCATCCAGGACGAAGATAATTTTCATCACCTGTCTTTACCTGAAACATCAAAGATCATGGTTATACCAAATCACAGTTCCTGTTCATAATCATACTAATAAGTTCATTTTTGCACTATGGGCCAAAGATATTCATTAACAGTTCATCTTTGCACTACAGGCCAAAGATATTCAACAACAGGTCATCTTTGCACTACAGGCCAAAGATATTCAACAACAGGTCATCTTTGCATTGCGGGCCAAAGATATTCATCAATAATTCATCTTTGCACTACAGGCCAAATATATTAATATCTCAAAGAAATACATAATCATTTCAGAATTTATATAAACTATAATTATAACCATGTTGATCAATTCATCTTTGCACTTAAGCTAAAAATATTCAATTATAAATTCAATGGTCATGATTATACCAGTTAATGATTCAACTTTGCACTACTGGCCAAAAAGAACCCATAGTCACGATCATACCAATAATCTACCCATCTTTACACTCAAGTCAAAGAGAATTTTCTTCACCAGGATTATAAAAATGTTATATATGATAATAAAAATAATATGATCAAAACATGGATTTAATTTCAAGAGTAAGATTCATATGTGACGCCCCCAAAATAGGTATACATCACCCATCTTGGGTCGCCAGAAAATACACTACTGACAACTTCATTTATACAACTGTCGTGCAAAATACGACGACAAGTATACTGTGAGTTTTAATACAAATGTATGTAACTCTCATGGTGCCTCGACCACAACCTTACAATGGTACGTTACATAAAAGTACAGTCAAAAACTGTTTTAGAAATTAAAATCTTTCAAAAGTGCTCAAGGAAACCTTCGTACATAGGAGGCCATGAATCTAAGTTATGATAGATATCATATGTCCAGAGAATTATCCTTGGTTGACCCAATAGACCCCAAAGAAAAATGAGAAGATTACTATCATGTTCCTTCCAATGGTGAGTCTTCTCTTGACATATAACTATCTCCATTGTCTCCAAGTGAAAATTATATTTTAAATAAACTCCAAGATCATATAGGTAGTGCTCGTAGATATACTCAGCAAGTGGATGTGCAAAACTCTGTCTTATGATAACACGAGGTTGTATGTCATTAGACATCTTGTATGATAGTGATAAAACACCCTTCCAAAGTTGGGTTCGCCTCACCCTATTCGGTTCACCAAAATTAAATATCAAATAACGTATACAATACGACACACTTATCTAAAGTTCTCAATAAAATTATTTCCATACTATTTAGGGAGAACCTCAACAGCTATAGACCACCGTTATATTCCCCTATTATCCCCGCTCGACCCAGCTACACTCTTATTACCTGAAAGGAATTGCGAAGCAAAAGGGTGAGCACAACTATCCTAGTAAAGAATATCATAACTAAATATAAATAAATTATCAATAGCTTTTTTCAATAATAAATCAGAGATTTAGAACATATGGTAGATGATAAAACTTTTCAACCATAGTTGCAGCGGAACGAGCAATCCATTAAAAGAGTCAAATAGACCATCATGTCTATTATTTTCTCCATGTTAAAAGTCCACCAATAATGTTTTGTCCCTGTAACATCAATCAAAAATTCCTGTCCACAATCATATGAATAACTCATAATCATAATTGTGATTCTGAATTCCTTTTCGCACCTAGGACGAAGATAATTTTCATCACCTATCTTCACCTGAAACATCAAAAATCATGGTTATACCAAATCACAATCCCTTCTCATAATCATACTAATAAATTCATCTTTGCACTACGACCAAAGATATTCATTAACAATTCATCTTTACACTACAGGCCAAAGACATACAACTGTATTTTAGAAGAGTCAAGTAGAGCATGATATCTACTATCTTCTACGAATTTAAAAGTTTATTATCAATATTTTATCGCTGAGACTCAGCTTAATAAATAATCCACATCATCGAATCACCCATGCACTACGGCCAAGGATATTCATTATTATCACATCCATGAATTAATATTTCATTGCTGAGACTCAGTTCAATAATTAATCCACATCATCAATTCATCCCTGCACTATAGGCCAAGGACATTCTTATAGTATCATGACCACGAATTATCCATGCACTACGGGCCAAAGATAATCGTGTTTTCATCAATGGTCCTGATCATGCCATAAAACAATTCATCTTTTCACCCTTGGCCGAAGAGAATCCATAGCCATAATCATACCAAAAATTGTCCATCAATGCACTACGACCAATGAAGACTTTTTTCATATCATTTGTAACATTACGGTCATGATTATACCGAATAATCCCTGGTCATAATCATACCAAGTCCATCTATGCACTACAGGTCACAGATGACTTTCAACATAATATATACATGAGGATCATGACAACGATATAAACAATCAATCAAATGAGATAAAGGATAAATATTAAACATTTATAATATAAATTATTCGGGTTCAAGAATATCCCAATGTTATCAAATCACTTAATAATCTCATAATCTAATATCATTAATATTATAACAATATTTTAATTATTTCTTAAACTTATAAATAATTTATTTTAATTGTTTACAATTTACCAAATAATGCATTTAATCATTCAAAAATGCCATACACATAAGATTTCATCACCAATGATCAAATCTCTTATCAAAAATCTGCATATACCCTATATAGGATTCCCAAGCCATAAAATCCTATTCACATAACATATTTAACTCATATACTCATAACTAGTGCATTTTCATGAAAAATACCAAATCAGTCCCAAAAATATTTCTTTTCTGGGATTTAGCAGAATATAGTCCCATAATGAACATATATTTTCTCTAATTTTAAAATTCATTTACTATTTTTCAAAAATCAATTTCTAATTAATTCCTTAAGAAATTAGCTACCTCAAGTTTAACTCCAGAAATTCCCAAATTTTGGCAGGATCTTACACATGTTAACGTGATCTTCCAGTTTAAATTTCATGGTCATCGGAGTTATAGAACTCCGGTTATAGCGTTTTTTGTCGGAAAAACCTAAATATTGAAATGGTCATAACTTGCTCATTTTAAGTCGGAATGAGCTCATTTTTGGACAGGAGGTACTTTATACCATATATTTTCATGTCCCAAAAGACCAGAATTTTTCTCATAAATTAAGTGGTCGAAAATGCCCTTTTAAAATTTCTAGCAGTAGCTGTTTTCCCATTTTTCACTTTTTCGTGCTTTGCTAAAATCAGTCCACACGAAAAATCTACAACACCTTTTCCAGTGATTCCACTTGGATAAGTTAGGAAACTCATAGATCTAACTCTAAAACTTGACCACACTTAAAAATTCAAAATATAATAGGAGATATGGTCAATTGAATTTCATGTTCCATTTTCACCAAAATCTGATTTTTCAACCCTTTGTGATTTCTAAGAAACTTTCATGTTTTCACATAATAACCAACATAACTCATTATAACACTTACTAATACTTCATATACCCATGATTTTCATCAGTCCAATGCTTTTATTATGACTCTCATCATAATCAACATAATCAAATCATTTCCATAATTTAATAAGGAATGAATATAAATGATCATTCACCATGCATGTGGTAATCCACATAGACAGGTTATTCCAACAGAATAATAAAGAATGGATTAACAGAAGGATTCACCATGCGTGCGATAGATCGCATGCAGACGGTTATTCCCAATGTAATAATAAATAATGGAACCAGGTCAAACGTAAACATGCAGACGAGGATATTCCGCGTAATAATAAAGAAGCGGAACCAGTCGAGGCAAAATTCTCACCGACATGATATTCCAACAGAATAATAAAGAATGGAATAACAACAAAAATCACCATGCGTGCGGTACTTCGCATAGACAGGTTATTCTAACAGAATAATAAATAACGGAACCGTGTCGGGCGAAAATTACATGCAAGCGGGATGTTCTAACAGAATAATAAAGAATGGAATAACAACAGAAATCACCATGCATGCGGTACTTCACATAAATAGGTAATTCTAACATAATAATAAGGAATGGAATAGAAGAATTTCACCAAGTATAAGGTAGTCCGCGTATACAGGTTATTTCAACAGAATAATAAAGAATGGAACAACAGAAGTTCTCTTCATGAATACAAAAGAAATAATACCTCTTACTATAATAATAATAATATCCCTTACCTTATAAAGAAGAGTACTCCGACGGTAGGGCGGGGATATGTTGCCTCTTTTACCGTCCTAATAAAAGAGCTCTAACTCATGCAAGCATACATGCATCAACAAGTAATACAGAGTAAGTAGAGTATCGATCCCACAGAGAAAGTTGTTAAATTTAAACTATTATGCATCAATTAACTCATTGTATTTATATGCTTAAACTAATAACTAGAATTATTGAATTGAACTAATTGTACTAACAACTAAAAATAAGAATAATAATGGAATAAATATAAACTGGGAATAATGGGACCCTAACTTCATTTAATATTTCATCTCATCGCCACTATCATGCAAGAAGTGTTCACATATCATAGGAAAATAGCCAAGAGCACGAACAGAGTTATAACCATTTTTTAATGCACTATAACCTACTTACACAACATCCACAGATGATAGACTCTATGTAATCATTAACACAATTAAAATAACTATATGTCTATGTGAAATTGCAATTATATTGATTTTAAGCATAAGCCCTTACTCTAGCTCATACGGTGAAACAATATATGTCTATCTGGTTCACGAAATATGCAAGCCATATATAACAGCTCCATATTCGTATGCTATCATGATTACAATCAATACTTGCATGTTCATTGTCAATTCCATACAAATACTGAGACGAATAGTGATCAGGCATTCATACATGTAAAACAATCACGATAGAATTCCCATATAATATGCAAAACAACCCTAGCATTTAAGCGTGCAACCAAACTACATATTAAAATCCGTTAGAATCCCATAATGGAATTTAGTTCATGTCTGAACCAAAAGCCATTATAGGATCAACGCTAAACATGATCAATAAGCAAACAATTGAAATATGAAAGATAGAATGATCAAACCCAATTGCTGAATAAAAACCAATGATCAACGATTAAATCCTCATAGAAATCCAGTAAACAATAATAAAAATCCACAATGATAGAGAATCCCAAGAATAATTGGAGAAGTAGACATTTTGGCTTTGTTCTACGTTGGAATCTCTTCCAAGGTGTAAACCCTAGTTATGATGTGTAAAATACGCTAAAAGTATCAATCCTCCTTTCTGACACCCGTCAGAACCGTTTTAAAAACCAATTACAACTCATTTAATTAAAATTAAAATAAAACAAAATCAGAGCTTCAGCATCGCGCGCTCCTTCGGTATGTCCCTCGCGCGGGGTGAGACTTGCAAAAAGTTTGCCCTGTCCAACCGAGTCCTCATGAGCGTCGCTCCCAGGGCTCTTCACTTGCCACATGTGCATGCCTTGATCTGAAGTTACAAGTTACGATTCTATTCTATTGTCATATTCTTTGTCTTTTCTACTACTTGCTCTTTCATGCTTGATCTTCTTCCATGCTTGGTCTCCATGCTTCATTGTACCTCCATGTCATGCACATCACCGCTTGTGCCTCGCCTTCACGCATCCCTTAGCCTCGTGCCCTCTAATATCACCAAAATTAAGCCGATTCCTGCACTTATTCACAAAAGGAGTTTTAAGTAAATGCAATGCAAAATAACATGAAATACAACTAAAACACAATAAAATGTACTTGAGAAGGACACAATTCGCATGAATTGGTATTCAATAAGTAGGTAAAAATACCACTTATCAAGATATACTTGAAGAAACTTGTACTACGCTCAAAGCTTTCTTAAACGCTAAAGAAATATGCTCAAGATTATAGAAGAAGAATTCTCTCTACAGTTTCTCTCTCTAGAGTTTCAGTGAATTCGTAAGAAATAATGAAGGAATGAGCTTCTATTTATAGAAGAATGGATCTGAATAAGTAACCAATCCATGAGCGGTCCAGTTGATTTACTTTTAAGCGGACGGTCCAGTTGGTTTACAATAAAATATAATATATTCTATTTATAATCTAATAAAACGAATAACTTTATAAAAGTATTACATTTTATATAAAAAATTTTACTATGCAAACACTATGCAGACACTATGTAAATACTATGCATAATAAAATATAATATATTCTAATTATTGTTTAATAAAATGATAACTTTATAAAAGTATTACATTTTATATAAAAAGATTTTACTATTAGCCTAATAAAATGAATAACTTTATAAAAGTATTACATTTTTATATAAAAAGCTTTTCTATTTTATTACATTAATAATACTAATAAAACAAAACTTCATCATTACTTACTTTGAAAAATTTTCAAATGTCACCCTTAACTTCAAACTTTTATCAATTTAACTATTCACCAAAATAGAAAAATTGAATACTTTTATTTCATAAAATTCGGGGTCTCACAATCTACCCCTCCTTATGAAATTTGCGCCCTCGAAATTTACGTGCGTACTGGTATTTCGAAGAGATGAAAATACCTTGCTTTCTTTTCGGATTGTACCTTCCCGGTTATTTCCTCTGTATCATGATTTTCCTATTGCTCATCTCCTGTGTTTCAGATATCATTCTAGAATATACCTTCAAAACAAAGGTTAATTGACATATCATAATTTGTCAACTTATCAAGTAAACAATTTCAGCTTAGGTAAGTCACACACTAGCGAAGTATATTACTTGTCTCTCCCCTCTTAGTTCTAGACTCTTATCTCCGCCAGCGACCATATCCTTAAGCTCTGATACCAAATGTGACGCCTCCAAAATAGGTATACATCTTCCATCTTAGGTCGCCAGAAAATTCACTACTGACAACTTCATTTATATAACTGTCATGCAAAATACGATGACAAGTATACTGTGAGTTTTAATACAAATGTATGTAACTCTCATGGTGCCTCGACCACAACCTTACAATGGTACGTTACATAAAAATACAGTTAAAAATTATTTTAGAAATTAAAATCTTTGGGAAGTGCTCAAGGAAACCTTCGTACATAGGAGACCATGAATCTAAGTTATGATAGATATCATATGTCCAAAGAATTATCCTTGGTTGACCCAATAGACCCCAAAGAAAAACGAAAAGATTACTATCATGTTCCTTCCAATGGTGAGTCTTCTCTTGACATATAACTATCTTCACTGTCTCCAAGTGAAAATTATATTTTAAATAAACTCCAAGATCATATAGGTAGTGCTCGTAGATATACTCAGCAAGTGGATGTGCACAACCCTGTCTTATGATAATACGAGGTTGTATGTCATTAGACATCTTGTATGATAGTGACAAAACGCCCTTCCAAAGTTGGGTTCGCCTCACCCTATTCGGTTCACCAAAATTAAATATCAAATGACGTATACAATACGACACACTTATCTAAAGTTCTCAATAAAATTATTTTCATACTATTTAGGGAGAACCTCAACAGCTATAGACCTCTGTTATATTCCCCTGTTATCCCCGCTCGACCCAGCTACACTCTTATTACCTGAAAGGAATTGTGAAGCAAAAAGGTGAGCACAACTAGCCCAATAAAGAATATCATAACTAAATATAATTAAATTATCAATAGCTTTTGTCAATAATAAATCAGAGATTTAGAACATATCGTAGATGATAAAACTTTTCAACCATAGTTGCAGCGGAACGAGCAATCCATTAAAAGAGTCAAATAGACCATCAGGTCTATTATTTTCTCCATGTTAAAAGTCCACCAATAATGTTTTATCCCTGTAACATCAATCAAAAATTCACTCCCACAATTATATGAATAACTCATAATCATAATTGTGATTACGAATTCTTTTTCGCACTAAGGATCAAGATAATTTTCATCACCTATCTTCACCTGAAACATCAAAAATCATGGTTATACCAAATCACAATCCCTTCACATAATCATACTAATAAATTCATCTTTGCACTACGACCAAAGATATTCATTAACAATTCATCTTTGCACTACAGGCCAAAGACATACAACTGTATTTTAGAAGAGTCAAGTAAAGCATGATATCTACTATCTTCTACGAATTTAAAAGTTTATTATCAATATTTTATCACTGAGACTCAGCTTAATAAATAATCCACATCATCGAATCACCCACACTTTTCTGCCAAGGATATTCGTTGATATCACATCCATGAATTATCCATGCACTATGGCCAAGGATATTCATTATTATCACATCCATGAATTAATATTTCATTGCTGAGACTTAGCTCAATAATTAATCCACATCATCAATTCATCCCTGCACTATAGGCCAAAGACATTCTTTTAGTATCATGACCACGAATTATCCATGCACTACGGGCCAAAGATAATCGTGTTTTCATCAATGGTACTGATCATTCCATAAAACAATTCATATTTTCACCCTTGGCCGAAGAGAATCCATAGCCATAATCATACCAAAAATTGTCCATCAATGCACTACGGCCAATGAGAACTTTTTCCACATCATTTGTAACATTACGGTCATGATTATACCGAATAATCCCTGGTCATAATCATAACAAGTCCATAGATATAACTTGGATAAGTTAGGAAACTCATAGATCAAACTTTAGAACTTGACCACACTTAAAAATTCAAAATATAATAGGACATATGGCCAATTGAATTTTATGTTCCATTTTCTCCAAAATCTGATTTTTCAACCCTTTGTGATTTCTAAGAAACTTTCATGTTTTCACATAATAACCAACATAACTCATTATAACACTTATTAATACTTCATATACCCATGATTTTCATCAGTCCAATGCTTTTATTATGACTCTCATCATAATCGATAATTTCCACAATTTAATAAGGAATGAATATAAAGGATCATTCACCATGCATGTGGTAATCCACATAGACAGAGTTATTCCAACGAGAATAATAAAGAATGGAATAATAGAAGGATTCACCATGCGATGCGATAAGTACATGCACGAGTTATTCCCAATGTAATAATAAATAATGGAACCAAGTCCCAAGGCGTAAGCGAATGACAAGATATTCCGATAGAATAATAAAGAAGCGAAACCGGTCAAAGTGAAATTACTTGCCGATAGGATATTCAAATGTAATAATAAAGAATGGAATAACAACAAAAATCACCATGCATGCGATTGCTTGGCATAGATAGACAAGTTATTCTAACGAATAATAAATAATGGAACCAAGTCAAAGTAAATTACACCGCGGGATGCTCCAACAGAATAATAAAGAATGAAATAACAATAGAAATCACCATGCATGCGGTACTTCGCATAGATAGGTTATTCCAACAGAATAATAAGGAATGAAACAAAAGAATTTCACCAAGTATAGGGTAGTCCGCTTATACAGGTTATTCCAACAGAATAATAAAGAATGGAACAATAGAAGTTCTCTTCATGAATACAAAAGAAATAATACCCCTTACTATAATAATAATATCCCTTACCTTATAAAGAATAGTACTCTGACGGTAGGGCGGGGATATACTTGAAGAAACTTGCACTACGCTCAAAGCTTTCTTAAACGCTAAAGAAATATGCTCATGATTATAGAAGAAGAATTCTCTCTACAGTTTCTCTCTCTAGAGTTTCAATGAATTCGTAAGAAATAATGAAGGAATGAGCTTCTATTTATAGAAGAATGGATGAATAAGTAACCAATCCATGAACGGTCCGTTGATTTACTTTTAAAATGAGACGGGTCCAGTTGGTTTACAATAAAATATAATATATTCTATTTATAATCTAATAAAACGAATAACTTTATAAAAGTATTACATTTTATATAAAATGATTTTACTATACAAACACTATCACAGGACACTATACAAAATACTATGCATAATAAAATATAATATATTCTAATTATTGTCTAATAAAATGTATAACTTTATAAAAGTATTCTGCATTTTATATAAAAGATTTTACTATTAGCCTAATAAAACGAATAACTTTATAAAAGTATTCTGTTTTATATAAAAAGCTTTTCTATTTTATTACAATAATAATATTAGTAAACAAAACTTCATCATCACTTACTTTGAAAAATTTTCAAATGTCACCCTTAACTTTAAACTTTTATCAATTTAACTATTCACCAAAATAGAAAAATTGAATACTTTTATTTCATAAAATTCGGGGTCTCACACATAAATCAACGATAATTTGGTCAGAAAAAGAAACCAATTTTGTCGTGAATAGTACCCCGTAATTAGTAACTCGTGAATAGTAACTTGTGAATAGTAACTCATGAATAGTAACTCATATTCGTACATAGTACCGTATACGTAAATAGTGCCATATACATGAATAGTGTCATATACGTGAATAGTGTCATATATGTGAATAGTGTCGTACACGTGAATAGTAATTCCGACACGAAAAGATAAAGTTTCACAATAAAATCTATATCAATATTTATAACACCTTAATCCAAATGTTATAAATCACTTAATAATCTCATAATCTAATATTATTAATATTACAATAATATTTTAATCATTTCTTAAACTTATAAATAATTTATTTTAATTGTTTACACTTTACTAATTAATGCATTTAATCATCCTAAAATGACAAACTCATAAGATTTCATCACTAATAGCCAAAACCCTCATCAAAAATCTCCATATACCTTATATAGGATTCTCAAGCCATAAAATCCTATTTTCCAATTTTCTTACTTCACATAACATATTTAATTCATTTACTTATAACTAGGTCATTTTCATAAAAAATACCAAATCAGTCCTAGAAAATTTTCTTTTTTGAGATTTAGCAGAATATAGTCCTATATTGAATATATTTTTCTCAGAATTTTTAAAATTCATTTACTATTTTTCATATGGCCAAAATTGCCGAATATTTAGACATTTATCATAAACTGTACTTTTGTCCAAAAATTCCGAAATGCACAGAGTATACTTCTGTTATATACATGTACTCCCAATAAAAATTTCACCAATTTTGGAGTTAACCACAAGGAGTTATAAGGGTTTACTTTTAAAATAGTCTTTTTCCATAAAATTCATAACTCATAATTTATACATCCAAAAATCGCCATTTTTGGATACAATCTAGAAAACTCATCAAATTATTATTTCAAATTTTTCCAGAATTTTTGAGGGTCGGAAATATTATGAAACTAAAAAACATAATAACCCTTACAATCCCTTACCTCAAAAAAGTAGTATTTCTGACTGGAATATCGGATGTAAAGTCGAAGGAAACTTGCACTGAATAACAATTCTGAGAGTATCTAAATACTCACAAAAATATGCTTGATAATATAGAGAGAGAAAATGTGAGACCCTGAATTTTATGAAATGAAAGTATTCAATTTTTTTATAATTATTCTATTTAGTAAATGGTTAAATTGATAAAAGGTTAAAGTTAAGGGTGATATGTGAATTTTTTTCAAAGTAAACAAGTTGTCATAAAATAATCGGTGATTAAAGTATAGTAATACGCGTGGTTGCATAGTAGCACACGGTATTAATTATTGATGCTTACGTGAGAAGTCACTCAGTTATACTCAAATATTGCTACAGTAATTGCCACATCATATCTCTCAGATTATTGTTTCAATTATTGTCACAGTATCATCTGCATAATATTTTATATTATTAAATCAATAGTTGAGATTTTACAAAGTTATTCATATTATTATTTGTAATATTGACAATGTCTAGAAGTTACATCGAGAGAGGTTAGATAATCTAATTCATGGCGCCATGATAGGGAGAAATCCTTATCTGAAAGCCCCTCTTTCTGGAACGACACGGTTGTTAAATATTATGAGTTATAATATTAATGATAAATAAGTTCGTGTTGATTAAAGATGAAATTGATAGTTCCATTGTGTTGGGATTATTAGTGTTAGTGAAAATCGATATTTATTTCGATAATAATTGATGTCTGGAGGTTATATTGACCAATCGGGTAATTAACTTAGGATAAATGAAACAATTAATTGCTATTAATTCACATGCTTATAACTATGTGTTCACATGTGTGTACTATTGATTCACATGATTTACTATTAGGGGAGTTGGTGTAAGATTGATAATACTTGCATGACTAAATTAAAAATGGAGGTATAGTTGAAGGTACTATACTATAATTAATTTTTTCACATGTTTAGAACTATTGAGTCACATGATTTACTATTGATTCACATGATTTACTATTAGGGGAGGTGGTGCAAGTTTGATAAAACTTTCAGGACTAAATTAAAAATGAAGAAAAAGAGGGAGGTATTATACTATAATATTTCGAGCCCTAAAGCGTGCAATTATCGAAACTATATTCTCCTAGAAATAGAATCTCATTCTTCCTTCATTTCTCACCAATTCACTAAAGCTATAGAGCAATTATTATAGAGAAAAATTATAGAGAGAAAGAAGAAGAGAAGTCTTCTACCTTACTATTCCAGTATCCAGTTTTTTTCTAAGGTAAGGGGTATTATTTCTTTCATATTCATGAAGAGAGTTATTTCGTTCAATATTCGTAGGGAATATTATTTTTGTTTAACCGTTGTAAGTAAGGGGTTTTGCCAGGGGCAGTTTCATAATTTTTCTGACCCTCAAAAATTCTGAAAAAATTTGAAATGATAATTTGATGAGTTTTCTAGATTGTGTCCAAAAATGGCGATTTTTGGATGTATAGATTAGGAGTTATGAATTTTATGGGAAAAGAATATTTTAAAAGTAAACCCTTATAACTCCTTGTGGTTAACTCCAAAATTGGTGTTGGGAGTACATCTATATAACATCAGTATACCTTGCAAATTTTGGAATTTTTGGATAAAAGTACAATTTTTGATAAATGTCTAAATATTTGGCAGTTTTAGCCATATGAAAAATAGTAAATGAATTTTAAAAATTTTGAAAAAAATATATGTTCAATATGGGGCCATATTATGTTAAATCCCAAAAAAGAAAATTTGTTTGTACTTATTTGGTATTTTTAATGAAAATGGGCTAGTTATGAGTAAATGAATTAAATATGTTATGTGAAGTAAGAAAATTGGAAAATAGGATTTTATGGCTTGAGAATCTTATATAAGGTATATGCAGATTTTTGATGAGAGTTTTGGTTATTGGTGATGAAATCTTATGAGTTTGGCATTTTAGGATGATTAAATGCATTAATTAGTAAAGTATAAACAATTAAAATAAATTATTTATAAGTTTAAGAAATGATTAAAATATTGTGGTAATATCAATAATATTAGATTATGAGATTATTAAGTGATTTATAACATTTGGATTAAGGTGTTATAAATATTAATATGGATTTTATTTGAAACTTTATCTTTTTATGTCGGGATTACTATTCACGTATATGACACTATTCACGTATACAGCACTATTCATGTATATGGCACTATTTACGTATATGACATTATTTATGTATACGGTACTATGTACGAATACGGAGTACTATTTATGAGTTACTATTCATAAGTTACTATTCACGAGTTACTATTCATGAGTTACTATTCACAAGTTACTATTCACGGGGTACTATTTATCCGAAAAAAATATATTTCTTTTCTGTCCAAATTATTTTTGGTACGTGAATATTATTCTTGAATTTTACTCCACAAATCAGTATCATGTTGACAATTTGGATATTTTTAAACTCTGGATAAATTTAAAGTCTTTAATATTTATCATTGATTTCATTTGATTAATGTTTATATCATTGTCATCATCCTCATGCTTATATTGTGATGAAAGTCATCTTTGGCTTATGTGCATAGATGGACTGTTGATTATTGGTTTTATAGTTGTATATCTTTGGCTTACGTGCATAGATGGACTGTTGATTATTGGTTTTACAGTTGTATATTTTTGTTTTACGTGCAAAGATGGACTGTTGATTATTGGTTTTATTGTTGTATATCTTTGGCTTACGTGCAAAGTTGGACAGGTGTATGACATGATCATAACCACTGGTGATAATAACGAATATCCTTGGCCCATAGTACATGGATAATTCGATGATGTGATTGGCAGGATCATGACCATTAGTTAACAGTTGAATGTCTTTAGCCGTAGTGCACTAACAGACAATTGATTGGTATGATCATGACCATTGGTTTTATAGTTGAATATCTTTGGCCCGTAGTGCAAAGGTAGAGAACTGATTGGTATGATCATTGTTATTACATTTGAATATCTTTAGCCTTTGGGATAAGGATATTGAGTAAACGTTCTATTAAGCCTTTGTGGCAAGGAGAAACTGTTGATTTACATGATTATATATATGAATTGTTAATTTAACTATAATCTTTGGTGGTTCAGGTGAAGACATGTAATGAAAGTTCTCTTTGTCTTGGGTATAATAAAGAACTGTTAATGGGTATTACAACGATAAAGTTGATGAAAAACTTTTTAAATCATAGAAGATAGTAGATTTTATGCTCTATTTGACTCTTCTAATGGATTGCTTATTCCGCTGTAGTTGTTGATCTAAAACTTGTTGTCTATTATATTCTATCAATTGTTATACTGTTGAAGGCTAAGGATAATTTATTCTGCATTATCTTAGTCATAATATTTCTTACTGGGCTAGTTGAGCTCACCCTTTTGCTTGTTTTTTTTCTCTTCAGAAACTGAGAATATAGCTGAGACTTGTCGGGGAATGGAGTGATGGTCCGAGATGGTTATTTTAGCAATCCTCACTACTTAGTGTGATAATAAGTGTAATGAGGATAGAATTTGAGTTTGTATACTGTCTATGAGACAATATTCATGTAAACTCTCAGCTATGTCTTGTCGTATTTTACACGACAGTTGCATAAAAGAAGTTTGTATTTGACTTCTGTAGTGTGATATGTAGCGACCCAAGATGGGTGATGTATACCTATTTTGGGGGCGTCACAAGAAACTTATGTTTCTGGTGTGATTTTCAATTCGAACTTAAGTGCCTATTTATAAGAAAATGCTAGAACGCCAAAGGAGACTAAACTAATAAAATAATATTATTTCATTTTCCTTCTTCTACGCAAGCCACCTTTGAAAAATCATCAGCCAACACAGTGAGGCCCACCCAAAATCAGCACATGTTTTCTACACCAACCAAAAGTGGGTCCCACCTAATTTAAATAAAAAATATTTTATTTTCTGAAACTTCAGTAATTCATAATAAATAGTCCTTTTATCAGAAAAATACGAATTTTATGTCCATTCCACACGAAATTGAATTCTCTACAACTTTGTAGCTTTAAGTTTTTCCAAATTTCAGACAGAAAATATCCGAAATCCACAAACGGATGATTTTTAACACCTTTTAAAATTCATAACAAATCATGTGTTAATTTTTAACGGATCAAAATTTGTGGACATATACTCAACTTATATATGTATAGCATATCCAAAAATCACAACGATCCAACGGTCGGATTAAAATTATAACTCACGCAATAAATCTTTAAGAACACTGATTTGATTTTTAATACCTCCATTCCGACAAAAATACTGATAAAACACCTCAACATTAATTCCTTCAATTATATCCACATTAAAATAAATATTTCCTTATCATATAAATCAATAACTAATTATTCACAAATAATATTACAGAATCACAATCATGACAACCAGGCCGTTCCCAGGAAAGAGGGGGCTTTCCGATAAGGATTTTTCCTTACTGGCGCGCAATTAGGTGACCATACCTCTCCTTGACAGAACTTTCTAGACATTACCAATAATGCTATCTAATAATATTATTCAAATAATATAAATTATTGATCTGATAATGGGAAATACTATGCAGTGATAATTATTGAAACAACAATAATATAAAATATCAACGCAGCAAATATTGAACCAATAAAATAAAATATTGAATAGTAATTACTGTAACAATTATTGAGTAGTGCCTTCATACGTAAGAATCAATAATTCAAAAATATTGTGCAATACCGTGTGCTACTGTTCAACCACGGGTATTATTGTTGTGACACCCCCAAATCCGGTACTTCCATTTCCACAGGATTTGGTGTTCACTATACAAACATCATCTATCTATCTACCCATAAATCAAATGCAAACCATACAATTTATAGAAATAATAATAAAATCTCTCCCCTTATGGGGTTACATCAACTGAATAATAATAAATCCCAGGTTACTCTAACCTTAAAACATCTGTGGGAAAAACATAAACAAATAAGTTTTAGTAACATCAATTCTAATTACATCACATAACCACAATAATAAAACAGTCTTCATTACTTACTAAGCTTGCCCTTGCCCTTGCTAGTGGAAGGTTTGTCTGTTCTTTCGTTCTTAACTGCAATGTTATTATTACGCAAGAGTGAGCACGATTGCCCACAAGTATAACAATATAACAATGAATAATAACATGCGAGAGAAATAATAACTTCTGATATAAAGATCAACTTTTGAATCAAGAATGGATAGCAAGAATCAAAAGAAATTCTGAGGGTCATAAGACCTTGAACTATGTCCTAGGTTGTCAAGTGTTTTTGCTTGAAACATTTAACAGTAATAAGACTATGGACTCTTCTTCTCGTACTTAGGGGGATCAGCCCTTAGTACCATACTGTGCACAATATCTTAACGCTAAAGCATAAATAATCCCCTATATAGGGTTGTTCATCTCATTTTGACATTCAAGTCCGCACCAAAGGAAGTTTGGTTTGGATAATTCATCAAGGAATTCTGAAATTTAGAACGCTCATCAACTATGGACTAGTCGAATCAATAAGGGTTCGCTAGTCTAATAATGTTTAACAGTAAATGAATATTTAACTTGAATTACATCTCAAAAGGTATACAATAGAATAATTATTGTATAACAACATCATGCTTGAAGATTAATAAACTTTAATATCCAAGACAGGCTTAATCAATAATAATGAGAACTTGCTCAATGTTGAAAGAGGAATTAATCAATTTATATAACGATACCTAGTAAGGTTAGGAAACTTGCTCAACGAAAGTTTAGGGTAAGAAACTTGCTCAACGTAAATGTAGAGTTAGAAAACTTGCTCAATGTAACAAGATAAGGTTTAGAAACTTGCCTCGTGCGTAGATTACACTTAAACAAACTTGTTCTTTGAATTAAATCCTACATATCAATTACGTTCACAATACCAGTCAATAATAACATACTAAACATCATAAGTTATTCTTTGTCTAATCTCGACTTCATGACCATACTTAGTCAAATTACCATACTTTTTTTCCACATAATATAATACTACACGAAAAACAAGTTAATTACAAAATCAACGATTCAAATAACATGTAATTGTCTTCTTGACTTGGTAAAAACTCATTTTAATATCTCATTATATGTCTAACAAGTTTTTATGTTCATTAGACTAGGTCATTAACTCATTTCTATACTTGAACATTAAAAATTTGCATTTTCTGGACAATCTACTAAGTGGTATTTCTGTATTTCCACTTTTATCTTAAACTCTTGGTATTTCTTATTTTGCCGTAGTCTTCTTATTTGGGACACTTAGTATTTGCGTATGCCATTATTCTATGACACGGAAAAGAACTAGGAGTTGGCGCCGTAGCGCGAGACTCGAGTTCCAGTTTTTGCAATTCGCGAAAATTGCAGAACACGACTAAAAATTTCCAATCAACTTATTTTTACACGAATTTAGACATACCCACATGCCAGAATTCATAAATAATCAATACTTAACATCTATGGAGTGATTTTCACCCATTAAAACACATAATTACAGAATTAAAGCATGCAAATTTGACTGTTCTTGAAGTTCTTGAACAAAAACATGGATTTTAATGCTACGGATTCGTTATAAAGCCAAATCCAACCATTCATGTTTCATTTTGTTCATTTTAACATGCATAATCATATCAATGTGTGAATTTTGCAAAATAAATTATATTTGACATATAAAAAAATCACGTATAAGGCCATATGGCCATATCACGTACTCTGTAAATTTTTGAAATAACAAGCCATAATCATACGTTGTAATCTCATGAAATTGATGATATGGAAACACACATATATATATATATATATATATATATATATATATATATATATATATATATATATATATATATATATATAAAACATGTCATACTGACTTCAATTATTACATATATTCTCATAACAACAAAATTTCCCAAATCTGAGAGACTCACGAAAGTATGAAGCCATTTTATGAAAACTTAAAAGACGTAAAATAAGAATTTGGGTTGAAGAGAATTACCCAAAGCGTAGATTAAATAAAATGACAAATCTCTCTACCTCAATCACAGAGTTTCTCCCAATCTCTCTCAAACTCTCTCTCTGTTAAACTTTGTCAGACTTAGAAATAATAAGGAAAAGAAAAGAAGGCATAGACTAATACATAAGGTAAACTGATGCGCATGATGGAGGTCAGTTACCTATCATGGGTAACTGCTCCCAACCTCTCTTAGTGCCATGTTTGGCTAGCAAGAATGGGGTTTAAAATCATTTAATTTAATAAATCATTATCATATAGTTTAAATAATGTCACATCCATATAAAATAAATCTAATATCTTATTTAATTGACTTTAAATAAAATATAATAATTTCTCATTAATACACATAGTCACATAATTCAAATTCTCTTTGATTAATAATGTCAAATTATTAAATCTCTAATTAATAATTAAATTAATTAAAATAACATAGAAGCTATTAAATATTTCTTTTAATTCAATAAGCTCACATAATCACATACTTGAATAATAAAAATTCTCCACATTAAATTAATAAATGTAACACATATAATTAAATTAATCTATCACAACTTCATCAATTAATTATTTAATCTAATGATTAATTCATCAAAAAATATTTATTCAATCAAATAAATATTAAAATTAAATTGCAAAATTACGGTTGTCACATCTTTTCCCTCTTAAAAGGATTCTGTCCCCATAATCATAACTCAAACAAGTCGTCCCGTTACATTCTCCCCCCACAAAGATTTTGTCCCCGAAATCGCATATAACAATCTAAGTAAATAAATGAGGATAATTTCTTCATCATATTCTCTTGAGTTCCCACGTAACCCGTCGACATTGTGGTTCCTCCAAATTACCTTAACGTAAGGTATTACTTTATTTCTCGAACTTGTTCTTTTCGATTAAACAATTTGAGCAGAATTTCTTCGTAAGACAAGTCTTTGTCAAAATGTAGGGGTTCATATTCAATCACGTGCTTGTAATTGGGTTTATAGGGTCGTAGGACTGAGACATGGAAAACATTGTGGACATTCTCTAGAGATGGAGGTAAGGCTACCTCATAAGCAACTTCTCCGACCCTTCTCAAAACTTCAAAGGTTCCAATAAATCTTGGGCTCAATTTCCCTTTCTTTCTGAATCGATCTTTCCTTCCAAGGAGAGACCTTTAAGAACACATAACTACACGTTCGAACTCAACATTCTTACGGTGTGGATCGGTATTATTTCTTCCATCTCTTGAAATTGCTATCAATCTCGCTCAAATCACTTTGACTATCTCTGCTATTTGTTGTACCAATTCTGGTCCTAGTAATTTTCTTTCGCCAACTTCATCCCAATATAGTGGAGTTCTGCACTTTCTACCATATAACGCTTTATAAGGCGACATTCCAATACTAATAGCGATAATCATTGTTGTGTAGAAAACTCTCTGGCGGTAAATGGTCATCCCAATTTCCTTTAAAATCCATTATACAAGCTCTTAACATATCTTCCAATGTCTGAATTGTTCTTTCACTCTGTCCATCTTTCTGAGGGTGATATGCTGTGCTCATTCATAACTGTGTACCC
Organism: Panax ginseng; assembly: GCA_020205605.1. Lineage (NCBI taxonomy): Eukaryota > Viridiplantae > Streptophyta > Magnoliopsida > Apiales > Araliaceae > Panax > Panax ginseng. Next base: position 55,155,830 of record CM035131.1, on the reverse strand, counting down.
ATGCATTCCTGTAGACGTTTCCAGAAGTTCGACGTAAAACGCGGATCTTTATCAGAAACAATTGACACCGGAACTCCGTGCCTTGAAACAATCTCTTTCACATATAACCTTGCCAACTGATCTAGGTGAATCGATTACGATCGGAAGGAAGTGTCGGATTTCGTCAATCGGTTCAATAATAACCCATACTGCGTCGTAGCCTTTCTGAGTCGTCGGTAGGCCAACCACGAAATCCATCGTAATATATTCCCATTTCCATTTTGGAATCTCTAAATGTTGTAGCAATCCACTCGGTCTTTGATGTTCTGCTTTTACTTTTTGACATGTCAGGCATTTGGCAACACATTCTGCAACCTCTCGTTTTAAATTTGGCCACCAAAAGTGTTGTCGAAGATCTTGGTACATCTTGGTGCTACCAGGGTGAATCGAATATCTTGAGTTGTGAGCCTCGCTCAAAATTTCTTCCTTAATCTCCGCAATGCCGTGGTACCCAAATTCTCGCTCTCAAATCTTAGTAGTCCCTCACTATCTATTTTGAATCTAGGTTCAGTCCCTTCAGATATCTTCTTCTTCACTTTCTCATATTCTTCATCCTGAAGTTGAGCCTCATTAACTTTATCCAGTAAGGTTGTACCAGCTTGCATTTGGAACAACTTCTCGTCAATCTCTATAGGATACTTCACTTCAAATTCTAGCTTCTCCATTACTAAAATTAGCTCCTCCTGAGCGGTCAACATCATCAATTTCTCTCGACCTTTTCTACTTAGGGTGTCGGCCACCACATTTGCCTTACCCGAATGGTATAGAATCTCACAATCGTAGTCCTTAATTAACACCAACCACCTTCTTTGACGCATGTTCAAGACTTTTTGTGTAAAAATATATTTCAGACTCTTATGATCTATATATATTTCATACTTCTCCCCATAGAGATAGTGCCTCCAAATTTTCAAAGCAAAAACTACTGCAGCTAACTCCAAGTTATGGGTTGGATACCCTTTCTCATAATCTTTTAGTTGTCGCGACGCATACGCAATGACTCTGCCATTCTGCATAAGCACACAACCAAGTCCTTTATGCGATGCATCACTATAAACCACAAAATTTCCTGTGTCATCTGGAAGAGATAACACAGGTGCTGAACTTAACCTCCTCTTTAATTCTTGAAAGCTTTCCTCACACTTCTCCGTCCAAACAAATTTCACCGATTTCCTAGTCAAATTCATCAGCAGAGTTGCGATCTTGGAAAAATCCTGAATAAATCTTCTGTAATAACCCGCCAATCCAAGAAAATTTCTTACTTCTGACGGTGTCTTCGGCTGATCCCAGTGAATCACAGCTTCGACTTTGGAGGGATCCATTAAAATTCTGTCTCTATCAATCATATGTCCAAGAAATTGTACTCTTACAATCCAAAATTCACATTTCGAAAACTTAGCATACAACTTCTCTCTTCTCAATGTCTCTAATGTCAACCTCAAATGCTCTTCTTGTTCTTCCTTGGTTTTTGAATATACCAAAATGTCATCTATAAATACTACTACGAATTTGTCCAAAAACGGCTTGAACACTCCATTCATTAAGCCCATAAATGCTGCAGGAGCATTCGTTTAACCAAATGACATTACCGAAATTTGTAGTGATCGTATCGTGTTTCTAAACACTTGTCTTGGTACATCCTCCGGTCTCACCTTCATTGATGATAACCACTTCTCAAATCTATCTTTGAAAATATTTTGCTCCCTTTAACTGATCTAACAAGTCATCGATTCGCGGTAATGGATACCTATCCTTAATCGTGACCTTATTCAGTTCTCTATAGTCGATGCAGAGCCGCATCATCCCATCCTTCTTTTTTCACAAATAAAACTGGCGCTCCCCAAGGTGATACGCTTGGTTGAATATACTTTTTGTCTAGTAATTCTTGTAGTTGGACCATCAGTTCTTTCGTCTCTACCGGTGCCATTCGGTACGGTGCCTTCGATATTGGGGCCGTTCCTGGAGCCAAATCAATAACGAATTCAACTGCTCTATCTGGAGGAAGTCCCGACAAATCATCCAGAAATACGTCTGCGAAATCTCTCACTACTAAAATCTCATCAAATTTCGGATTCTCTTTACGACTATCGACTATGTAAGCTAGATATCCTACACAGCCTTGTCTTAACAATCTCCTGGCCTACATCATCGTCAGATAACTCGCTTGTCTAGGCGACTTTCTACCATAAAACACAACCTTTGACGGAGTCATAAGGATAATACGCTTCTTCTGGCAGTCAATTATCGCCCCATAATTGGATAACCAATCCATACCCAAAATAATATCAAATTCTCCAAGTCGAATAGGGATAAGGTCTCCGTTCATGATATTACCCTTAATATCTACTCTACAGTTCTTGTACACATACTTAACAGGGATAATTTCTCTATTCGCAATTTCTATGTTCATGGGGTATTCTAACTCGTCCTTAAGCAATTCTAAGTTCTTAGCAAAGTCATCGGATATAAATGAACAAGTAGCACCCGAATCAAATAACATATAAGCATTAACTTTATTGATCAGAATGATACATGACACCACATCGCGAGACTGCATTGCGTCTTGCACTGTCATGTTAAATGTTCTGGCAGTCGATCGGTTGGTTGCGGTTGGTGCTGCGATTGATAGAGTGCTTCCACCAGTATTTCGTCTATTTCCTCCTGAACTCGTCCCTCCCAATCCCGTCTTAGGACAATCTCTTGCAAGATGGTCCTTTGAGCCACATGTGAAACAGGCACCCTTCTTTGGGTTCGGACAGTTTGGTGCTATATGGCCTTCCTGACCACAATTGTAGCACACTCGTTTCCCTTTTAAGCAAGCTCCCATATGAGTTTTTCCACAGGTTGGGCACGGTTCAATCTTCTTCTTCCATCCCCCTGCACGACTTCCAAATACGCAATTATCGGACCACTTCATCTTCCTCGATTTGTGATTACCCCCAGTGCTTCTCCCACCAGTCTTGTTATTACCTTCCTTCTCACTCTTCTTCTTCTTCTACTCCTGATTATACTTCGTTATTGCATCGCTTCCACCCTCAGCGAGTATGGCCTTCTCTAACACTCCAGCAAAAGTGTTCAATAGGAACATTGACACTTTGCTATACAATCAGGGCTTCAGTCCCTGCTTAAATCATCTTGCCTTTCTCTCATCGGTATGTACTTGGTACGTGGAGAACCTAGCCAACTCATTAAACCTTGCCGTATAATCAGCTACTGACATATTCCCTTGTTTTAACTCTAGAAACTGAACCTCCATATGATTTTGTGAGCTAGCCGGGAAATACATCTCGAAAAACATTTCTTTGAATCTCTCCCAGGATATTACACCTTCACCTCCTCTCACTTTGTTTGTCTGCCACCAATAGCTGGCTTCGGACTTCAGGATAAATGTTACATAAGCAGTCTTCTGATCTTCCCTTACCCTAGCAACATTAAACACCTTCTCCATCTCCATTACCCAGGTTTGAGCTTCGATTGGGTTTATGGAACCCTTAAACTCTGGCGGTCCCACCGCCTTGAAGTCCTTAAACGAAGTATTTGGTGGAGCTTGGGGTTGATTATTATGTGCTCCAGCTAAAAGGTTTACCAATTCTTTGAGCGGAGTTAGCATTAGGCGTCGTTGTTATTGTTTGTTGACCCTTCCTGGGCTTGCTGACGATTTTGTCTTCTAGGCGGCATATTTCTATTAAGAATATACGCTTATGAGATCTTTACTCAATCTCTAAAACATTTAAGACTTAACTAAACATTTAATCATAACTCACTTAACACATTACTTCAAATAAACTTTGACATTTCATTTAATTCAAAAGTCTTTACATCATAAGATAGCATCACTTTATTTACATCAACTATCCCGAGATAAAAATGTACGAGTTTAAAGCATCACAATATTCCTTTATTTATGAACATATCGAATTTACATCATTAACTATCAAATAGTTTTCACATATTTAAACTAATATTATCACCATATCATTAAGGTCTTTGAATGGCCTTTTACGTTCCTCTTCCATGATGCGGCACATCGTTCTACGATCTAGCATATATGATGGTAGATCCTCAAACTGGATTGGATACTTCCCGACTCGATCTTGGACCGTATCCATTGCATTTTTTGTAGTGTAGAAATCGTCTCCTCAAGTTTAGCCTTCTTCGCATACGACGATCATCTTCTTCACGATTATTAACGACGACGTGACTCTCGCACTCCAACCCTCCTCTGCTATGGCAAGCCTCTCTCCGAGCTCTCCTTGAGATCCTTCTTTAACTTCTATTTTTACGCGAATTATCCTCAGTTACGACCCTTCTCGTGAACCAGATCCCACTCCACGCTTCCTAAACGTGTGTGAAGAGTCACAATCTCTATCCCTCTCGCTTTCAATAGTAATCTGGCGACTAACCGCTTTTCTTTCGGTCGGATCTCGAACAGTATCCTGCAACTCTACGTTATGATCATAGAGTGCATCATACATCTCTGCATCAATGGAGCTCGGTGGGAACTCCTCTTCTTCCTCTTCTTCTTCCTCTTCCTCAGGATCCCTCCTCTCGGATCATCTCTCACTCATGCTCGACTCACCCGACCTTGATGATCAACGGAGATGGCTCTCTCTGTACAAGCTGTTCCCTGACGACATGAATGTCTCGGGGCTCCTCCTCTATAGGTAATCGGGGTTCCTCCTCCCCAGCTCGACTAGCTCCTCCAACATCCGACATCCTGACAACAAAATTTTAAGTTTTAGTTACTAATCCGTATTAATGAACACATAGATTAACACATAAGCACATAAAGTCTTTTATTATCTTCAATGAATTTAGAAATTCATTTCTTAGAACTCGGTAAGAGTTTACCACTACTATGTTCTCGATCTCTTACAAGGCTACTACCTAAAGTTGTTCCCCCCACCTAAGGTTCATAACCTTACAGCTTTGATACCAACCTGTGACACCCCCAAATCCGGTACTTCCATTTCCACAGGGTTTGGTGTTCATTGTACAAACATCATCTATCTATCTACCTGTAAATCGAATGCAAACCATATAATATATAGAAATAATAATAAAATCTCTCCCCTTATGGGGTTACATCAACTGAATAATAATAAATCCCAGGTTACTCTAACCTTAAAACATCTGTGCAAAAAACATAAACAAATAAGTTTTAGTAACATCAATTCTAATTACATCACATAACCACAATAATAAAATAGTCTTCATTACTTGCTAAGCTTTCCCTTGCCCTTACTAGTGGAAGGTTCGTCTGCTCTTTCGTTCTTAACTGCAATGTTATTATTACGCAAGAGTGAGCACGATTGCCCACAAGTATAACAATGAATAATAACATGCGAGAGACATAATAACTTCTGATATAAAGCTCAACTTGTGAATCAAGAATGGATAACAAGAATCAAAAGAAATTCTGAGGGTCATAAGACCTTGAACTATGTCCTAGGTTGTCAAGTGTTTTTACTTGAAACCTTTAACAGTCATAAGACTATGGACTCTTCTTCTCGTACATAGGGGGATCAACCCTTAGTACCATACTGTGCACAATATCTTAACACTAAAGCGTAAATAATCCCCTATACAGGGTTGTTCATCTCAGTTTGACATTCAAGTCCGCACCAAAGGAAGTTTGGTTTGGATAATTTATCAAGGGATTCTGAAATTTAGAACGCTCATCAACTATGGACTAGTCGAATCAATAAGGGTTCGCTAGTCTAATAATGTTTAACAGTAAATGAATATTTAACTTGAATAACATCTCAAAAGGTATACAATAGAATAATTATTGTATAACAACATCATGCTTGAAGATTAATAAACTTTAATACCCAAGACAGGCTTAATCAATAATAATGAGAACTTGCTCAATGTCGAAAGAGGAATTAATCAATTTATATAACGATAACAAGTAAGGTTAGGAAACTTGCTCAACGAAAGTTTAGGGTAAGAAACTTGCTCAACGTAAATGTAGAGTTAGAAAACTTGCTCAATGTAACAAGATAAGGTTTAGAAACTTGCCTCGTGCGTAGATTACACTTAAACAAACTCATTCTTTGAATTAAATCCTACATATCAATTACGTTCACAATACCAGTCAATAATAACGTACTAAACATCATAAGTTATTCTTTGTCTAATCTCGACTTCATGACCATACTTAGTCAAATTACCATACTTGTTTTTATATAATATAATACTACATGAACAACAAGTTAATTACATAATCAACGATTCGAATAACATGTAATTGTCTTCTTGACTTGGTAAAAACTCATTTTAATATCTCATTATATGTCTAACAAGTTTTTATGTTCATTAGACTAGGTCACTAACTCATTTCTATACTTGAACATTAAAAATTTGCATTTTCGGACAATCGCTAAAGTGGTATTTGTGGCCACTTTCACTTTTATCTTAACTCTTAGCGGCAGAAGACCGTATATTCATGTTGTTGGACACTTAGCGACCAGTGGCGCGGTGGTCTTCTTGGCTGAAAAAAAAGAACTAGGAGTTGGCGCCGCGGCGCGAGACTCCAGTTCCAGTTTCTACAATTCGCGAAAATTGCAGAACACGACTAAAAATTTCCAATCAACTTATTTTTACACGAATTTAGACATACCCACATGCTAGAATTCATAAATAATCAATACTTAACATCTATGGAGTGATTTTCACCCATTAAAACACATAATCACAGAATTAAAGCATGCAAATTGGACTATTCTTGATGTTCTTGAAGTTTTTGAACAAAAACATGGATTTTAATGCTACGAATTTGTTATAAAGCCAAATCCAACCATTCAAGTTTCATTTTGTTCATTTTAACATGCATAATCACATCAATATGTGAATTTTGCAAAATAAATTATATTTAACATATGAAAAAATCACGTATAAGGCTATATGGCCATATCACGTACTCTGTAAATTTTTGAAATAACAAGCCATAATCATACATTGTAATCTCATGAAATTGATGATATGAAAACACACAATATATATAAAACATGCCATACAACTCGAATTATTACATATATTCTCATAACAACAGAATTTCCCAAATACAGAGACTCACAGAAGTATGAAAGCCATTTTTATGAAAACTTAAAAGACGTAAAATAAGAATGTGGGTTGAAGAGAATTACCCAAAGCGTAGATTAAATAAAATGACAAATCTCTCTACCTCAATCACAGAGTTTCTCCCAATCTCTCTCAAACGTTCTCAAACTCTCTCTCTGTTAATCTTTGTCGACTTAGAAATAATAAGGAAAAGAAAAGAAGGCGTATACTAATACATAAGGTAAATCGATGCTAAGATGATGGAGGTCAGTTACCTATAATGGGTAACTGCTCCCAACCTCTCTTAGTGCCATGTTTGGCTAGCAAGAATGGGGTTTAAAATTATTTAATTTAATAAATCATTATCATATAGTTTAAATAATGTCACATCCATATAAAATAAATCTAATATCTTATTTAATTGACTTTAAATAAAATATAATAATTTCTCATTAATACACATAGTCACATAATTCAAATTCTCTTTGATTAATAATGTCAAATTATTAAATCTCTAATTAATAATTAAATTAATTAAAATAACATAGGCTTATTAAATATTTCTTTTAATTCAATAAGCTCACATAATCACATACTTTGAATAACAAAAATTCTCCACATTAAATTAATAAATGTAACACATATAATTAAATTAATCTATCACAACTTCATCAATTAATTATTTAATCTAATGATTAATTCATCGAAAAATATTTATTAAATCAAATAAATATTAAAATTAAATTACAAAATTACGGTTGTCACAACTGTACTTTAACCACCAGGTAATCCAACAGTGTTAACGGTAACAATTGCGCCGTTATTTATAAAAATTTAAACTTGTCGTTTTCTTCATCTGACAATTATTATGTTATGGGGCCCACAAATGGCTGCGCCGTCGTACGAATATTTCCTGATAACAAGAATATTCCACGACCAAACGAATATTCCCCGACAACAATGAGTATTTTATAACCACTTGCGTATTTTAAAAAAAATTTATATATATCACCCTTAAGTTTAAACTTTTATCAATTTAACCAGTTATTGAATAATAATTATAAGAAAAATTGAATACTTTTATTTCATAAAATTAGAGGTCTTACAATCTCCCCTCCTTATGAAATTTCGTCCCCGAAATTTACGTACCTAATATTTCAAAGAGTTGAGAATATCTTGCTTTCATTTGATTCCATCTTCCATGTCATCATTATTTCCCCATTGCTCATCTCGTGTATTTTATATCATTCCGAATACGACCAAAACAAAGGTTAATTGAACAAATTAACATATCACATAATATCCCTATATTATGACCGACCAACAAATAAGCTTAGGTATGACACACTAGCGAAGGATTTACTCGTCTCTCCCGTCCTAGTTCTATTCCCTGATCTCCGCCAGAGATCATATCCCTAAGCTCTGATACCAACTGTGATGCCCCCAAAATAGGTCCAATCCATCCAACCTATTATGAGTCACCAAATACATGGTACAGAAAACAACTACAACTTTATTACTACAATTGTCTTGCAAAATACAATAACACATATGTTGTGAGTTTTGATACAAATATATACCAACTGTGACTCTCATCCCAACCTTGGATAACACGTCACAATGGCACCTTACATAAAGGTACAGTCAAAAATTATTTTAGAAATTAAAATCTTTGGGAAGTGCTCAAGGAAACCTTCGTACATGGGAGGCCATGTGTCTAGGTTATGATAGATATCATATGTCCACAGAATTATCCTTGGTTGACCCAATAGACCCCAAAGAAAAATGAGAAGATTATTATCATGTTCTTTCCAATGGTGAGTCTTCTCTTGACATATAACTATCTCCACTCTCTGCAATTGAAAAATATATTTCAACCAAACTCCAAGATTATATAGGTAGTGCTCGAAGATATACTCAGCAAGTGGATGTGTACAATCTTGTCTTATGATAACACGAAGTTGTATGTCATTAGACATCTTGTATGATAGTGGCAGAACACCCTTCCAAAGTTGGGTTCGCCTCACCCTATTGTTGTTCACCAAAATCAATTATTAAGTGACGTATAATATACGACACACACATCTTAGGTCCTCAATACAATTATATATTGTATGTCATGTCGTTTTATAATGTGTTGAGAAACTTTGACAGTATCGGACCATGACACTATTCCCCTGTTATCCCCGCTCGACCCAGCTACACTCTTATTACCTGAAAGGAATTGTGAAGCAAAAAGGGTGAGCACAAATAGCCCAGTAAAGAATATCATGAGTAAATATAATTAAATTATCAATAGCCTTCGTCAGTAATAAATCAGAGATTTAGAACATATGGTAGATGATAAAACTTTTCAACCATAGTTGTAGTGAAACGAACAATCCATTAGAAGAGTCAAATAGACCATAAAGACTATTATCTTCTCTATGTTAAAAGTCCACCAACAATATTTTATCCTCAGAACATCAATCAGCAGCCTCACATCCCACAATCATGTGAATAACTCATAATCATAATTGTGGTTCTAAATTTCTCTTCTCATCCAGGACGAAGATAATTTTCATTACCTGTCTTTACCTGAAACATCAAAGATCATGGTTATACCAAATCACAGTTCATGTTCATAATCATACTAATAAGTTCATCTTTGCACTATGGACCAAAGATATTCATTAACAGTTCATCTTTGCACTATAGGCCAAAGATATTCAACAACAGGTCATCTTTGCACTACAGGCCAAAGATATTCAACAACATGTCATCTTTGCACTACAGGCCAAAGATATTCAACAACAGGTCATCTTTGCACTACAGGCCAAAGATATTCAACAACAGGTCATCTTTGCATTACGGGCCAAAGATATTCATCAATAATTCATCTTTGCACTACATGTCAAAGATATTAATATCTCAAAGAAATACATAATCATTTCAGAATTTATATAAACCATAATTATAACCATGTTGATTAATTCACCTTTGCACTTAAGCTAAAAATATTCAATTGTAAATTCAATGGTCATGATCATACCAGTCAACGATTCAACTTTGCACTACTGGCCAAAGAGAACCCATAGTCACGATCATACCAATAATCTACCCATCTTTACACTCAAGTCAAAGAGAAAATTTTTCACCAGGATTATAAAAATATTATATATGATAATAAAAATAATATGATCAAAACATGAATTTAATTTCAAGAGTAAGATTCATAAATCAACGATAATTTGGTCAGAAAAAGAAACCAATTTGTCGCGAATAGTACCATGTGAATAGTAACTCGTGAATAGTAACTCATGAATAGTAACTCATATTCGTACATAGTACCGTATACGTAAATAGTGCCATATACATGAATAGTGTCGTATATGTGAATAGTGTCGTATACGTGAATAGTAACTCCGACACGAAAAGATAAAGTTTCACAATAAAATCCATATCAATATTTATAACACCTTAATCCAAATGTTATAAATCACTTAATAATCTTATAATCTAATATTATTAATATTACAACAATATTTTAATCATTTCTTAAACGTATAAACAATTTATTTTAATTATTTACACTTTACTAATTAATGCATTTACTCATCCTAAAATGCCAAACTCATAAGATTTCATCACTAATAACCAAAACCCTCATCAAAAATCTGCAAATACCTTATATAGGATTCTCAAGCCATAAAATCCTATTTTTCAATTTTCTTACTTCACATAACATATTTAATTTATTTACTCATAACTAGTCCATTTTCATGAAAAATACCAAATCAGTCCCAGAATTTTTTTTTTCCTGGGATTTAGCAGAATATAGTCTCATATTGAACATATATTTTTTTCAGAGTTTTTAAAATTCATTTATTATTTTTCATATGGCCAAAACTGCCGAATATTTAGACATTTATCAAAAATTATATTTTTGTCAAAAAATTATGAAATTTATAGAGTATACTTCTGTTATATACATGTAATCCCAATAAAAATTTTACCAATTTTGGAGTTAACCACAAGGAGTTATAAGGGTTTACTTTTAAAATAGTTTTTTTCCCATAAAATTCATAACTCATAATCTATACATCCAAAAATCATCATTTTTGGACACAATCTAGAAAACTCATCAAATTATCATTTAAATTTTTTCCAGAATTTTTGAGGGTTGGAAAAATTATGAAACTGAAAAACATAATAACCCTTACAATCCCTTACCTCAAAAGAGCAGTATTTCTGACTAGAATATCGGATGTAAAGTCCAAAGAAACTTGCACTGAATAACAATTCTCAAAGTATCTAAATACTCACAAAAATACGCTCGATAATATTGAGAGAGAAAACTTATGTTTCTGGTGTGATTTTCAATTCTAACTTAAGCGCCTATTTATAGGAAAATGCTAGAACGCCAAAGGAGACTAAACTAATAAAATAATATTATTTTATTTTCCTTCTTCTACGCAAGCCACCTTTGAAAAATATCAGCCACCACAGTGGGGCCTACCACATATTTTCTACACCAACCAAAAGTGGGTCCTACCTAATTTTAATAAAAAATATTTTATTTTTCAAAACTTCAGTAATTCATAATAAATAGCCATTTTATCAGAAAAATACGAATTTTATATCCATTCCACACGAAATTGAATTCTCTACAACTTTGTAGCTTTAAGTTTTTCAAAATTTCAGACAGAAAATATCCGAAAGCCATAAACGGATGATTTTTAACACCTTTTAAAATTCATAACAAATCATGCGTTAATTTTTAACGGTTCAAAATTTATGGACATATACTCAACTTATATATGTATAACATATCCAAAAATCACTCACATAATAGAGCTTTAAGAGCACTGATTTGATTTTTAATACCTCCATTCCGATAAAAATACTGATAAAATACCTTAACATTAATTCCTTCAATTATATCCACATAAAAATAAATATTTCCTTATCATATAAATCAATAAATAATTATTCACAAATAATATTACAGAATCATAATAATGAGGACCAGGCCATTCCCAGGAAAGATGGGGCTTCCGATAAGGATTTTTCCTTACTGGCGCGCAATTAGGGGACCAAATATCTCCTTGCAAGAACTTTCTAGATATTGCCAATAATGCTATCTAATAATATTATTCAAATAATATGAATTATTAATCTGATAATGGGAAATACTGTGCAGTGACAATTATTAAAACAACAATAATATAAAATATCAACGCAAAGAATTATTGAACCAATAAAATAAAATATTGAGCGATGAAATTATTGTAACAATTATTGAGTAGTGCCTTCATACGTAAGAATCAATAATTCAAAAATCTTTGTGCAATCTGGTGTAACTATGTGCGACCACGCGTATTCTTTGTATTTTAACCACCAGGTAATCCAACAGTGTTAACGGTAACAATTACGCCGTTATTTATAAAAACTCAAACTTGTCGTTTTCTTAATCCGATAGTTATTCTGTTATGGGCCCACAAATGGTTGCGTCGTCGTATGAATATTCCCCGACAACAAGAATATTCCACGACCAAACGAATATTCCCCGACAACAATGAGTATTTTATAACCACTTGCGTATTTTAAAAAAAATTTATATATATCACCCTTAAGTTTAAACTTTTATCAATTTAACCAGTTATTGAATAATAATTATAAGAAAAATTGAATACTTTTATTTCATAAAATTCGGGGTCTTACAATCTCCCCTCCTTATGAAATTTCGTCCCCGAAATTTACGTACCTAATATTTCAAAGAGTTGAGAATATCTTGCTTTCATTTCAGATTCCATCTTCCATGTCATCATTATTTCCCCCATTGCTCATCTCGTGTATTTCAGATATCATTCTAGAATACAGCTTCAAAATAAGGGTTAATTGAACAAATTAACATATCACATAATATCCCTATATTATGACCGACCAACAAATAAGCTTAGGTAGGACACACTAGCGAAGGATTTACTCGTCTCTCCCCTCCTAGTTCTATTCCCCGATCTCTGCCAGAGATCATATCCCTAAGCTCTGATACCAACTGTGATGCCCCCAAAATAGGTCCAATCCATCTAACCTATTCTGAGTCGCCAAATACATGGTACAGAAAACAACTACAATTTTATTACTATAATTGTCGTGCAAAATACAACAACACATATGTTGTGAGTTTTGATACAAATATATACCAACTGTGACTCTCATCCCAACCTTGGATAGCACATCACAATGGCACCTTACATAAAGGTACAGTCAAAAACTGTTTTAGAAATTAAAATCTTTGGGAAGTGCTCAAGGAAACCTTCGTACATGGGAGGCCATGCGTCTAGGTTATGATAGATATCATATTTCCACAGAATTATCCTTGGTTGACCCAATAGACCCCAAAGAAAAATGAGAAGATTATTATCATGTTCTTTCCAATGGTGAGTCTTCTCTTGACATATAACTATCTCCACTGTTTGCAATTGAAAAATATATTTCAACCAAACTCCAAGATTATATAGGTAGTGCTCGTAGATATACTCAGCAAGTGGATGTGAACAACCCTGTCTTATGATAACACGAGGTTGTATGTCATTAGACATCTTATATGATAGTGGCAAAATACCCTTCCAAAGTTGGGTTCGCCTCACCCTATTGTTGTTCACCAAAATCAATTATTATGTGACGTATAATATATGACACACACATCTTAGGTCCTCAATACAATTATATTTTGTATGTCATGCCGTTTTATAATGTGTTGAGAAAGTTTTACAGTCTTGGACCATCACACTATTCCCCTGTTATCCCCGCTCGACCCAGCTACACTCTTATTACCTGAAAGGAATTGTGAAGCAAAAAGGGCGAGCACAAATAGCCCAGTAAAAAATATCATGACTAAAGATAATTAAATTATCAATAGCCTTCGTCAGTAATAAATCAGAGATTTAGAACATATGGTAGATGATAAAACTTTTCAACCATAGTGCCATTGGTATATAGTAGTCTCATGTGCATGCATGAGAGACGAGGGTTTAACTCTTGTTAGTTGTACCAGATGCTAATGTTGTACATGAGGATGGCGCCGTAGCGCCGGGAGAGAAGAAATGTCTGACTTGGTTATTTTTGAACCCAATTGTTTACTCAGCTATGATGAGACATGTATATACTTAGTATACATGGTGAGACCATTCTTATATCATATATATAATGATGACTTTAGGAAATGAATGTTATTTAATAGTAATTAAACGAAGAACATAAAGTGTGAGAAAGTAAATCGTATTCAACTACTATGGTGTTTAACCAAGGGTCATTGAGTATTGATTTAGAGACATGAGAACGTTAATAAGCCGTAAAGAAGAATAGTAATGTGAATCGAGTTTTATTAATGAAATAAATTCGATTAAGTTATAGAAGAGAAAGAAGTTGGTAAAAACAATGTGATTAGATTGTTTGGTAGCTAATTACAGTGTGCTATATGAATATATCATGTAGAAACTGTAATGATCAAGAACTGTTAAATATTTATTTGAAGACGCTTGAAGGCAAGTTTTATTAACGCTTGTCTAACCTTCGTGTTAGCCAAGTTTTCTGTGATTCATGTTATGAGATGCATGAATTGTTTTACGAAAGAGTCAATGCCAGTTTTAACTCAGCTAGACTAATCTTAAGAGTTAGATTGATTTGTTTACAAGTCTTTCGATATAGTATTGTTAACGCTATCATATGCCAATTGTTTGGTACAGATTCAAAGGTACGATTGTGTATGAATAAACAAATGTATTTTCATCGATTATTTGATGGGAACGCGAGGTTGCCAAAACTTAAATGTAGATACGTTTAATGGATGAGTGTTGATCAACATAGAGTACTATAGGCTGATCACCTATGTGACGCCCCCAAAATAGGTATATATCACCCATCTTGAGTCGCCAAATACATGGTACTAAATTCAAATACAACTTGATTATACAACAGTCGTGTAAAATATGACAAAATACATGCTGTGAGTTTTAATACAAATATTGTCATCTAGACAATATCCATACTCAATTTAGTCCTCATTACATTTATTATCACACTATTTAACAGAATAGTGAGGACTACTAAGACACCATCTCGGACCATCACTCCATTCCCCGACTAGTCCCGGCTACGTCTCATTTCCTGAAGAGAATAGTGAAAGAAAGGGTGAGCTCAACTAGCCCAGTAAGAAATATTATGACTAAGATAATGCAGAATAAATTATCATTAGTCCTCAACAGTGTTAAACTGATAAAATACAATAGCCATCAAGTTTAACTGCAGCGGAACATGTAATCCATTAAAAGAGTCAAGTAGAGAATAATCTACTATCTTTTATGATTTAAAAAGGTTTTTCATCACTTTTATCGTTGAGACTCAGCATAATAAATAATCCACATCATCCCTGCACTACAGCCAAGGATATTCATTAGGGTCACGACCACAAATTATCCATGCACTACGGGCCAAGGATATTTGTGTATTCATCAATGGTCATGATCATGCCAACAACTGTCCATCAATGCACTTCAGGCCAATGAGGACTTTTACCACATCATTTGTAACATTACGGTCATGATTACACCGAATAATCCCTGGTCATAATCATACCAAGTCCATCTATACACTACATGCCACATATGACTTTCAAAAATAATATAAACATGAGGATGATGACAATGATATAAGAATTCAATAAAACAAGTTCAAGAATTAATTTATTCAGGAACTAATAACGTCCAAATTGTCAACATGATACTTCTTTGTAAATTAAAATTCAAGAATGCTCAGAAGAATATTTCAATGAAAAGATACTGGATGAAGCGCAATATCAAGAATATTCCACTAATTTCATGGAGTGTAGAAGTCAAAACTTTAACTAACTGAGTATAATAAAGAATTGAATAACAAAAGAAATCACTATGCATGCGGTGCCCATTATGTAGCAAAGTTATTCCATCGAATAATAAATAACGTAATCCAAGTCAAAGCGTAATACATGACCAAGCGTGATATTCCAACGAGAATAATAAAGAATGGAATACAACGAAATAACCATGCATGCGGTACTTTGCATAGACAGGTTATTCCAACAGAATACTAAATGACGAAACCAGGTCAGGTGAAATTCACACCAACAGGATGTTCCAACAGAATAAAAAAGACGGAACCACGTCTGGCGTAAAGCACAGACATGATATTCCAAAAGAATAATAAAGATTTTACCAGTCCCAAGGCGTAAAAGCCTGAATGAGGATATTCCAAATGTAATAATAAAGAATGGAATACAAAATAATTTCACCAAGTATAGGGTAGCCCACGTATACAGGTTATTCCAACAGAATAATAAAGATGGAATAATAGAAGTTCTCTTCATGAATACAAAAGAAATAATACCTGTTTCATCGTAAAAGAAACTTGATATCGAGAGTAGTGAAGTAGCGAGAATACTTTTCTTCTTTCTCTCTATAGTTTCTCTCTCTATAGTTTCTCTCTCTAGAGTTTCAGTGAATTCGTAAGAAATAATGAAGGAATGAGCCTCTATTTATAGAAGAATAGAATGAATAGTAACCAATCCATGAATGGTCTAGATTGATTTACTTTAATCGGACGGTCCATATTTAAAGCAAAATCTTTTAAATAAAATATAATATATTCTAATTATTGTCTAATAAAACAGATAACTTTATAAAAGTATTCTGTTTTATATAAAAAGATTATACTATTAGCCTAATAAAACAAATAACTCTATAAAAGTATTCTGTTTTATATAAAAAGTTTTTCTGTTTTATTACGTTAATAATATGAATAGAACAAAACGTCATCATTATTATTATTATTCACACTATTAATCGACCAGGTCGTTCCAAGAAAAGAGGGGGCTTTCTAATAAGGATTTCTCCCTATTGGCGCGCAATTAGGTGACCAAACCTCTCCTTGGCAGAACTTCTAGACATCGTTAATAATGCAAATAATAATATTAACAACTTCGTCATCTCAATTATTGATTTAATAACATATAAAATATCGACAATAATTGAATCAAACTGAGTGACTTCTCACATAAGCATTAATAATCAATATCGTGTGCCTCTATGCAACCACGCCATTCATCGTACCTTTACTATCTTGAGTAGTTCAACAAAGATCAACGGTAAAACTTCCGCCGTTATTTTCATAAAAATATTTTTGTCGCTTTCTCAATCCGATAATAATTACATTGTAGGGTCCACCAATGATTGTCTTGCCGTCGTTTAATATTACGACCAATTGAATATTATATAACAACTGCGCGTTTTTGCAAAATTTATAAATATTACCCACAACTATAACATTATATCAAATTTATTCCATAATATTCAAAAATGATATTTATAGAAAATTCATTTTTATTCATAAAAGTTTGGGTCTTACAATCTCCCCTTCTTATGAAATTTCACCCTCGAAATTAGGGTACGTACCTGGTATGTCGAAAAGGTAAGGATACCTTGATTTCATTTCAGATTCTAACTCCCAGGTCATTTCCTCAACATCGTGGTTCCTCCATAATACTTTGACTTGAGGTATAACCTTGGAGCGTAGAATATGTTCCTTCTTATCCAAGATTTGAATAGGAACCTCTTCATACGTTAAATCTTTCGCTATTTCGTCCGGTTCTAACTCAATAATATGGTTCGGGTCTTTCACATATTTACGTAACATGGATATATGAAAAACGTTATGAACACGAGACAAACTGGCGGTAAAACAAGTCTATAGGCTACAGTCCATACTCGATCGAGGATTAAAAATGGGCCAATGAATCGAGGATTGAGTTTTCCTCTCTTTCCAAATCTCGTAACTCCTTTCCATGGAGCAACACGTAACAACACATGATCTTCAATATCGAATTCCACATCCTTTCGATGAAGATTAGCATAACTCTTTTGTCGGTCTTGTGAGGTTTTTATATGTTGTCGGATCATTTGAATCTTTTCCGTAGTCATACGTACCAACTCTGGTCCCAACAACGTTGCTTCACCCACCTCATCCCAGCATACTGGAGAACGACACTTTCTTCCATACAACGCCTCGAATGGAGCCATGCCAATACTTGCTTGATAACTGTTGTTGTAGGGAAACTCCACCAATGGTAAGAACTTGTCCCAACTTCCCTTGAAGTCAAAGACACAAAGTCTTAATAAATCTTCAAGAGTTTGAATAGTCCTTTCTGATTGTCCGTCCGTCTGAGGATGATAAGACAAACTAAATCATAAATCTGTGCTCATAGCTTTTTGCAAACTAACCCAAAATCGTGAAGTGAATCTTGGGTCTCGATCAGAAACTATGGATACTGGCATACCATGCAGTCTTACAATCTCGTTTATGTACATACGAGCAAGACGTTCAAGTGTATAAGTTTCTCGTATTGGTAAGAAATGAACAGACTTGGTCAATCTATCAACAATGACCCAAATTGCATCTATGCCTTGAGAAACCTTGGGAAGACTAGTAACGAAATCCATAGTAATGTGCTCCCACTTCCATTCTATAATTTCAAGTGGTTGCAATGGTCCTTTTGGTACTTGATGCTCCACTTTGACTCGTTGACAAGTTAGACACCTTGAGATAAACAGTGCTATCTCTCTCTTTATATTGCTCCACCAAAATGTATGACGAAGATCACGATACATTTTGGTACTCCCAGGATGGATTGAAAATGGTGTGTTGTGCGCCTCCATCATGATTTTATACTTTAAATCAGGGTCGTTAGGAACACAAAGTCTGGAGTTGACTCGAAGTATTCCTTCTACATCGATTCTTGCTTCCGGCATAGCACCTTCTTGTACTTTCTTCCCCATATGCATTAGCTCCAGGTCTGTAGCTTGAGCAGCTTTAACTTTATTGATTAAAGTCGGTTCTACTCGTATATTCGCCATCATCACATGGGTCCCTGGAGTCTTTAATTCTATCTCCATCCTTTGCAAGTCATACAAGATGGGCCTTTGCGTTGACAATATCGTACTTGTACCCGCATATGATCTTCTACTCAATGCGTCAGCTACCACGTTTGCTTTTCCAGGATGGTATTGGATGGTATGATCATAATCTTTCAACAGTTCAAGCCAATGTCGCTATCGCATATTGAGTTCCTTTTGAGTGAAGAAATATTTGAGGCTTTTATGATCCGTAAAGATCTCCACTTTCTCCCCATACAAGTAATGCCTCCAAATTTTACGTGCGAAGACAACAGCTGCCAACTCTAGATCATGAGTAGGATAATTCCTCTCATATTCTTTGAGTTGTCGAGAGGCATAGGCTATGACTTTCCCATGTTGCATGAGAACACATCCCAACCCCTTGCCTGAAGCATCACTGTAGATGATAAATCCCTCCGAGCCAGATGGTATTGTCAGAACAGGTGCTGAAATGAGTCTTCTTTTGAGTTCTTGAAAACTCTTCTCACATTCCTCGTTCCAACCGAATTTTGTATCTTTACGGAGTCAGCTGAGTTAAGGGAGTAACGATTCGAGAAAACCCTTCTACGAATCTCCAATAATAACCAGCTAAGCCGAGAAAGCTACGTACTTCGGTCACTGATTTAGGTTGCTCCCAGCTTTGAATGGCTTCAATCTTTGCCGGGTCAACAGATATTCCATGACTTGATACCACGTGCCCAAGGAATGCTACTTCCTCAAGCCAGAACTCGCATTTCTTCAACTTGGCATAAAGCCTATATTCAGGAAGCTTTTGGAGTATCAGCCTCAAGTGTTGCTCATGATCTTTACGACTTTTGGAATAAATAAGGATGTCATCAATAAAGACGACCACAAAGTGATCCAAATATTCCTTGAATACTCGGTTCATCATATCCATGAAGGCAGCAGGAGCATTAGTCAATCCAAAAGATATGACTAGGAATTAAGTAATGCCCATACCGGGTTCCGAAGCCGTCTTTTTGAATGTCATCGGTTCTAATCTTCAATTGGTGATATTCGAACGAAGATCAATCTTTGAAAAGAATTTGGCGCCTTACAACCGGGTCAAATAGGTCATCAATACGTGGCAATGGGTACCTATTTTGATGGTGACATGATTCAACTCCCGATAATCAATACAAAGTTGCATACTCCCATCTTTCTTCTTCACGAATAGAACAAGAGCACCCCAAGGAGAAGTACTAGGACGAATAAAGCCAATGTCTAACAATTCCTGCAGTTGGGTCTTTAACTCCTGAAGTTCAATAGGAGCCATTCGATATGGGGCTTTGGAAATAGGTTTTGTACCAGGTTCAAGGTCGATACAAAATTCAATTTCATGCTCTGGGGGTAGGCCAGGAAGTTCTTCAGGGAATATGTCAGGAAATTCATTAACAATAGATATATCATTCAAAACTGACGTATTTTTGTTTAGATCCGTGACATAAGCTAAGAAAGCTTGACATCCGTTTTTCAATAAATGAATAGCTTTATGGCTTGAGATGACAGTGATTGATTTTAATGGTTTGGTTGCTTGAATTCTAATAATAGGTTGATTAGGAATATGAAAGCTAACAACCTTACGAAAACAATCAATTTTTGCATGATGAGTAGTTAACCAATCAATCCCTAGAATTACGTCAAATGCAAGTATTTTCAATGAAATAATATCGACAGGTAATGTGAGGGTACCGATTTGAACCAAATAAGACTTATAAACAATGGATGTAATGAAGGTTTCTCCCAACAGAGTTTCAACAGATAAGTCAAAGTCTAATTTCTCTGGAGTCAAATTTAAACGTTGAGCGCAAGTAGGAGAAATAAAAGAATGGGTGACCTCGTTCTGGTTCCTTGCTTTCTGGGAGGTCACGACAAACGCTTTCCCTTGAACAACCCATTTTGTCTTGTCTAGGACGACCTTTGCTACCTCCATCCCAGCTGGACTTGTCTTCGGTGCACGACAAAATCAGGCAAGATGTCATTCTCTTCCACAATTGTAACATGTTTTGGAGGGCATCGCACAGTTTGGACTGATGTGTCCCTCCCCTCCACATTTGAAGCATATGATAGGTGGTCGTTCTCCTTCCTTAACGACAGGTGCTGATGCTGACATCTTTCCATCATTGTTGAATCTTCTTTTCTTGAAATGTCCATTCTTATTATTTTGGCCATGATTACCACCGAAGTGGTTACCATTTCTGGCATGTTGATTTCCTCCACGCTTATTGTCACTGCTTGGATGACTGCTATCACTAGTATTATCATTTTGTCAGCTACTCTCTTTTTGTTTGGTTGACTCATTATCGCGCTCAAATAACTGAGCCCTATTAACAACATATGAATAAAAACACAGTTTATGAGAGATAAGATATTGACGTATCTCTAGATTCAAACCTCTTAGAAACATTCGCGTCATTCTCTCCTCATTATCAACCAAATGGGGCGCAAACCAGGACAGCTCGGAAAACTTGGCTTCGTACTGTGACACGGTCATGTTGTTTTGTTCCAGTTTAATGAATTCTACCTTTTTCACGTGACGAATACTTTTGGGAAAGTACTTGTCGTTGAACAGTTCTTGGAACTTCTCCCAAGACATCTTCAGTGCGGCAGGTTGAGTATGCTTTACAGATTTCCACCAGTAATCTGCCTCTGCCCGTAACATGAAAGTGGCAAAGGGAACCTTTTGCTCCTCGGAGCAACCCAAGACATCAAATATCTTGTTGATCTGCTTTATCCATGTCTCCGCCTTAAGTGGTTTTGGCTCTCCAAAAAACTCCGGTGGTCCCAGCTCCTTGAACTATTTGGCGGTGACCGTCTGAGAGTTGCCAGTGTTTCCACCTGCATTTTGGACAGGAGCCGCTCTCGCCTGATGTTGCATGAATTGCATGAAGCCTCAGAACATTCCATCGTTCATCATTTGGTCAGTGTTGTTGTTTGCATTAGGATTGTCGCCTTCCTGATGCACATTATCCTGATTATTGATCTGTGGAGACTCACGGTCTTATGTGCTCCAT
Source organism: Panax ginseng (assembly GCA_020205605.1). Lineage (NCBI taxonomy): Eukaryota > Viridiplantae > Streptophyta > Magnoliopsida > Apiales > Araliaceae > Panax > Panax ginseng. The sequence continues at coordinate 55,133,746 of CM035131.1, read as the reverse complement.
TGATGTTCTCAACATTCTCGGATGCCATTTTCAAATACTGCCACAAAATAAGGGTTAATTAACATATCACATATTATCCCTATACTCTGATCGACCAATTAAATACCAAATAAACTTAGGTAGGTCATACTAGCGAAGGAATTCCCCATCTCCCCCCTCCTAGTTCTTATCTCACATCTCAGCCAGGGATCATATTCCTAAGCTTTGATACCAACTGTGACGCCCCCAAAATAGGTATACATCACCCATCTTGAGTCGCCAAATACATGGTACTAAATTCAAATACAACTTGATTATACAACAGTCGTGTAAAATACGACAAAATACATGCTGTGAGTTTTAATACAAATATTGTCATTTAGACAATATCCACACTCAATTTAGTCCCCATTACATTTATTATCACACTATTTAACATAATAGTGAGGACTACTAAGACACCATCTCGGACCATCACTTCGTTCCCCGACTAGTCCCGACAACGTTCTCATTTCCTAAAGAGAACAGTGAAAGAAAGGGTGAGCTCAACTAGCCCAGTAAGAAATATTATGACTAAGATAATGCAGAATAAATTATCATTAGTCCTCAACAGTGTTAAACCGATAAAATACAATAGACATCAAGTTTAATGCGATGAACATGCAATCCATTAAAAGAGTCAAGTAGAGAATAAAATCTACTATCTTTTATGATTTAAAAGGTTTTTCATCACTTTTATCATTTGAGACTCACAATAAATAATCCACATCATCCCCGCACTACTGACCAAGGATATTCATTAGGGTCACGGCCATAAATTATCCATGCACTACGGGCCAAAGATATTTGTGTATTCATCAATGGTCATGATCATGCCAACAACTGTCCATCAATGCACTTCGGGCCAATGAGGACTTTTACCACATCATTTGTAACATTACGGTCATGATTACACCAAATAATCCCTGGTCATAATCATACCAAGTCCATCTATGCACTACATGCCACATATGACTTTCAAAATAATATAAACATGAGGATGATGACAATGATATAAGAATTCAATAAAACAAGTTCAAGAATTAATTTATTCAGGAACTAATAACGTCCAAATTGTCAACATGATACTTCTTTGTAAATTAAAATTCAAGAATGCTCAAAAGAATATTTCCATGAAAAGATACTGGATGAAGCACAAATATCAAGAATATTCAACTAATTTCATGGAGTGTAGAAGTCAAAACTTTAACCAACTGAGTATAATAAAGAATGGAATAACAAAAGAAATCACCATGCATGCGGTACTTCGCATAGACAGGTTATTCCATCAGAATAATAAATAACGGAATTAGGTCAGGCGTAATACGCACCGACAGGATATTCCAACAGAATAATAAAGAATGGAATACAACAGAAATAACCATGCATGCGGGACTTCGCATAGACAAGTTATTCCAATAGAATACTAAATGACGGAACCAGGTCAGGTGAAATTCACACCAACAGGATGTTCCAACAGAATAAAAAAGACTGAACCAGGTCCGGCGTAAAGCACAGACATGATATTCCAACAGAATAATAAAGACGGAACCAGGTCTGGCGTAAAGCACAGACAGGATATTCCAACAGAATAATAAAGAATGGAATACAAAAGAATTTCACCAAGTATAGGGTAGCCCGCGTATACAAGTTATTCCAACAGAATAATAAAGATGGAATAATAGAAGTTCTCTTTATAAATACAAAAGAAATAATACCCTTTACCGTAGAAGAAACTTGATATCGGAGTAGTGAAGTTGCAGGATACTTTTCTTCTTTCTCTCTATAGTTTCTATCTCTATAGTTTCTCTCTCTAGAGTTTCAGTGAATTCGTAAGAAATAATGAAGGAATGAACTTCTATTTATAGAAGAATGGAATGAATAGTAACCAATCCATGAACGGGTCCAGTTGATTTACTTTAATCGGATGGTCCATATTTAAAGCAAAATCTTTTAAATAAAATATAATATATTCTATTTATAATCTAATAAAACGAATAACTTTTAAAAAGATTTTACTATGCAAATACTATGCAAGCACTATGCAAATACTATGCATAATAAAATATAATATATTCTAATTATTGTCTAATAAAAATGTATAACTTTATAAAAGTATTCTCATTTTATATAAAAAGATTATACTTATTAGCCTAATAAAACAAATAACTTTATAAAAGTATTACATTTTATATAAAAAGTTTTTGTTTTATTACGTTAATAATACTGAATAAAACAAAACGTCATCATCATTATTATTATTCACACTATTAATCGACAGGGTCGTTCCAAGAAAAGAGGGGCTTTCCAATAAGGATTTCTCCTATTGCGCACGCAATTAGGTGACCAAACCTCTCCTTGGTAGAACTTCTAGACATCGTTAATAATGCAAATAATAATATTAACAACTTCGTCATCTCAATTATTGATTTAATAACATATAAAATATCGACAATAATTGAATCAAACTGAGTGACTTCTCACATAAGCATTAATAATCAATACCGTAATGCTACTATGCAACCACATGCCAGACATCGTACTTTACTACCAAGTAGTTCAACATTATCAACAGTTATTTTCATAAAAATATTTTTGTCGTTTTCTCAATCCGACAATAATTTTGTTGTGGTGTCCACCAATGATTGTGTCGTCGTACGAATATTCCCTGACCAATCGAATATTATATAACAACTTGCATACTTTGCAAAATTTATAAATATTACCCACAACTATAACATTATATCAAATTTATTCCATAATATTCAAAAATGATATTTATAGAAAATTCATTTTTATTCATAAAAGTTGGGGTCTTATAACCTAAAAGTGCTCGTAAGATATATCAAACTTACTGACTTAGTATCGGGTTGTCCTTTTTCATGAATAAAAATCAAAAGAGAATGTTCATGGTCTTTTGACCTGCTCAGAATTCCTAAGTTATTATATGTACTCTGGAATTGTGTTATGAAATGAAAAGTGCTATTTAATGTTTCATAGTACTTCATAGCTACTTATTTAGTTATTGAAGAATAATCATATTATTCTCGACGTGGTATTTGTATTATCTTTTATTAGACTTGCTTAGCTAGTTATGCTCACTTCTTTTCTTGAATTATATGATTGCAGCTAAGGCCGAAAGAACTGAGAATCCCAATAGGGATAAAGGCAAAGCTAAGATGGATAAATAGATTATCCTGTAATAGAATAGTATATTTGTAAGAATCATATTATGATAAACGAAGAATGTATCGGTTACAGAACCTGGGAAATGATTTATTATTATTATTGTAATAAGAATGCAGTAAATATAATCATTTTGATGTTGTTTCAATGGAATGAATGTATAGTTATGAGTACCATGTAGCACCATATCTGTGGGTTGAAAGTACCCGGATTTGGGGCGTCACAGGTTTGTATCAAAGCATTAGGTTATAAAACTTAAGGGGGGAAGAACCTTAGGCTAATAACCTCGTTAGTAAATGAGAAGTTAGAAGGAATTGAACTCGAGAAGAATGAGTTAATTACGTATCGAGTAAACTCAGTACCGAAAGATTTAAAATATGGAAATTAATCCTAAATAAACTAAATGAGATTTGTGCTTAGATTATTAAGTATTGTGTACTAATCAACATGTTATGTGTTATTGTAGATGTCCATCGATAGCTTCATGTATAGGGATATACACGTGGTGAGTGAAGAGTCAGTAAAACGGGTAGAGCCAGTACCAGTGCCAATGGCAGGGGGTACCAGTAGTGAACCTAGAAGATTCCAAGCCAAAGGAGGAATATTCAGAGGAGGACTATTCAGAGGGGGATATGGAAAATGTGGGATCGACTTCATATCTCGATATAGTGGTCGATGTTGATGAGCATATGGAGGTAGCATCATTTAATATGGTGGTACTGCTGACTAGAAACCAACACCTCCGGACGCCTTGATGAGGCCTTTGTATCTAGCGGTGCTTGGCCGGAATGTACAAATCACAAGCGCCTTTGTTGTTCGAACTCAAAGGAGGAGGTTAGTGACCTCCATGAAGCTAAGGAATCTGTAGAAGAAAATTTTGAGATAGAGCATGATGAGAAGGTGCTCATAAAGGATAAGGTGACGGATTATAAGAATGAGGTCGTTGAGCTTCATAATGAACTAGGTCAGAAGAACCAGAAAATAGCACGGATGTCTTACATCCATGAAAGTGCTCAAGAGGATTTCAACCTAAAAATTGCTTGTTATTTGATTGATTCAGGCCAAACTCGACATACTATTAGTCGAGATATTATGTCGATTCTTGCGAATTAGAAGCATGAGAATGTTGTTATGCTGTATTAGAAGTAAATGGAGGAAGTATAGATCGGTAAATCTTTTGTGTATATGTGTAGTGACCTAAAACCCTCTTTTGTATAATTAAAGGGTAATCTTTTTGTAAATCCCAATTTTTGTGAATTTCAATCGCAGGATAGGAATGTAATATCTTTGGCTATGGAATCAATTTGTAAATAATTTTGAACTATGAAGAAGCATATTAATATAATGAAGTTTTTATTAAATGTGCTTTGTTGTGGTATGAGTTGTTGTTTAATGAATAATAACTAAGTAAGCAAATAGATAATAATGAAACTTTATTTATTTAATCAGAATAATGCCGCCAAGAAGAAGACAACGTAATCAGGAAGCTGAATCCCATAACGATAACCAAGGGGGTCAGAATAACCCTATGCAAGAGTTCGTTAATTTATTAACTACCATTTATTTAACCAAACTGGGGTAGAGCACCCATGATCGTAGGGTATGTCGAATCGACTACCTTTAAGGAGTTCAAAAGTGTAGGTCCGCTGGAGTTCAAAGGAACTACGGACCTAAGAGAGGCCCGAACATGGGTAAAGGAAATACAGAAGGCGTTTGTTATTACAAACGTAGCAGCGGTGCAAAGGACTTCTTTTGAGACCTACATGATGAAAGGAGAAGCCAACTTTTGGTGGGAGGCTCACCAAGGTGGGGCTAGAACTGATGCTGTTACGTGGGAACAATTTAAGAAGGTTTTTTTAGAACTATTTTCCTACAAGCATGCAGGGGAGAATGGAGATTAAGTTCTTAGAACTTAAACAAGGGGACATGACGGTTCCCCAATATGTGACCAAATTTAATGAATTAACAAGGTTTGCTCCACACCAAGTGGACACTGAGGAGAGGAAGGCACATAGGTTTGAGCAGGGACTGAAACCTAGGCTCTATAGTATGATTTTTGTTTTCCAGAGCGCTTCATATGGAACCTTTCTAGAGAAAGCAATCATTGTGGAGGGTGGTAGTGAGGCTTTGAGCTGATACCACAAAGAGAGAAAGAATAAGAGCAAAGAAGAAGGAGGACCTAAGGCGGAGGGAACTAGTGGTAGTGGGAGTATGCCCAAGAGGAAGAGTTTTAACTCTGGAAATATTGGGGTAAAACAAGGGGATACTAAGCGAAGGATCGAAGCATGCAAGACATGCGAAAAGACTCATTTAGGAGTTTGTCTGAAAGGGAAGCAATTTGTTATAACTATGGGCAGGAGGGTCATATATCACCCAATTGTCCTAATCCCAAGAAGAACCAGGGTTATTTTGTTTATGGGTTGATGGACCACATGGAAAGAAATTTCCCAAAGAAGGGGTCAGAGGGTAGTACGGGTACTGGTAGTGGTAAGTAAGCAATTACTGGACCAACACCATCGTCGGGTAGACCCACGGCCCGTACTTTTAATATAAATGTCCAAGATGCGGTTGCATCAGCGGATGTAGTAGCAAGTATCATTCCAGTCAATGAAATAAATGCTTATGTGATGTTTGATTCAGGTGCTACTTGTTCTTTTATAGCATGTGAATTTGCTAAGCGATTAGGTTTATTCTCAGAAAGATTAGAAATACCTTTAGACGTTAAGGTAGCAAACGAAGAGATAATTCCCATTGAACACGTTCATAGGAGTTGTTGCGTAAATATTAGAGGTAACAAATTATCGGTAGATTTAATACCAATAAGGTTGAGAGAATTTAATGTAATTCTCAGTATGGATTGGTTGATTAACCATAAAGCTATAATAGATTATTATAGAAAAAGTGTGAACCTTCGGTTTTCTAAGAAACCTAAGGTAGTGTTCTACTGTAGTAACTTACCAAGACGCTCTTGTTGTCCAACCATGACACAAGCTAGGAAGATGTTGAGGAAGGGATGTATAGGATATCTATGCCATGTTGTGGATACCCAAAGAGTGGAAGCATCATTGGAGCATACCTATGGTACAAGAATTCACGGATGTATTTCCAGATGATTTACCAGGTCTTCTGCCCGATAGTGAGGTCAGATTTGTGATTGATTTATTACTGGGTACGTCACCAGTTTCTAGGGCACCATATAGGATGGCGCCGGTAGAGATGAAGGAGTTAATTGTTCAATTACAAGAACTATTAGATAGAAAATACATTCAACCGAGCGTGTCTCCGTGGGGAACGCCGGTATTGTTTGTAAAGAAGAAGGATGGGTCATTACGACTTTGTATGGACTATCGAGAGTTGAACAAGTTAACGATTAAGAATAAATACCCATTGCCTAAGATTGATGATCTATTTGATCAGTTGAAAGGGGCAAAGTATTTTTCTAAGATAGATTTTCGTACAGGGTACCATCAGTTGAAAGTAAGGAAGGAGGATGTACCTAAGATGACATTTAGAACTCGTTATGGTCATTACGAGTTTTTGGTTATGTCGTTTGGGTTGACTAATGCGCCAGCCACATTTGTGGATATTATGAACAGAGTGTTCAAATAATATTTGGACAAGTTTGTCGTAGTGTTCATTGATGATATTCTAGTCTATTCTAAGACGCCAGAAGATCATGTTGAACATTTAAGGATAGTGTTGGAAACACTACGGAGGGAGAAGTTATAGGCAAATTTCACTAAGTTTGAATGTTGGCTTAAAAGAGTGCAGTTTTTAGGACATGCTATTGATAAATATTGCATTTCTGTGGATCCGGTGAAAGTGGAAGCAATTAATAATTGGGAACAACCGAAAATTCCAATTGAGGTTCAGAGTTTTCTAGGGTTAGCGAGATACTATAGAAGGTTCATCCAAGACTTTTCTAAAATAGCTACTCCGTTGACAAATTTGACGAGGAAGTCAGTGAAGCATGTGTGGACAGACTGTGACACCCCCAAATCCAGGTACTCCTTTCCCACGGGATTTGGTGCTCAGTATCCAAAACCATTACATCTAACTACCCATCATAAAGGATAAAGACATAATTTAAATAACTTAAACAATAATCTTTCCCATTAAAGGGTTACATCATCATCTCAAAGTAATCCCAGGTAATCTAACCTTAAAATTATTACATAAGTTTACGGAATACATCATAAAGTAAAACAAGTCTTTAACATAATTCATTTAAATAAATTTCTCATAAGTCTTCAACACTTGGACAGTTTGCCCTTTCCTTTGCTAGTAGATGGCTCATCGACTCTCTCTACTTTAGATGCAATGTTAATTGCAAGAGTGAGCAAACAAATGCTCACTAATATAGAAAGTAGTAATGATAGCAACATGAGAGTGAACAACGAAAGATGAAAAATAAAGAACTTGTTCTACGAATCAAAATAGAAAACAAGTTCGAACTTTAATTATATGAGGGTCTTAAGACCACGAACTATGTCTCCAATATTTAGGTATTATTACCTTAACCTTAAAAGTCATTTAGACTATACAGACCCTTCTTAACGTACTTAGGGGGATCATCCCTTTGTACCATGTATTGTGCACAAACATTTACACGTTACATGTACAAAATCCCCTATATTAGGGTTGTTCATCTCAGCTTGAATTTAGAATTTCCGCACTAAAGAAAGTTCAGTTTGGAACTAGCTTATCAGTGTTTCTAGAATTTTAGAACACTATTCAATTATAGATTAATTCAATCAATAAGAGTTTGCTTACTACTTGAAGGTTTAATACAAGAATGTATAACAGAACAAGGCTATGAAAGTCAAAGATCAGATATCAGCAATATATAACTGAATAAACATGATATACATGTAAAGTGCTATATCCAAAAGAGTTAGAACAATCTCATTGGAATCGATGTATTAGAACAATATATGCTTTGAACAATAATATCATGGTTTAGAAAAGTAAAAGTCACTCGAGGTAACGGATTAGGTTACAAGAGCTTATTTAATCGCACATAAGGATAGAATCAATAGTCTTGCTCAATAAAATTTAGGAACTTGCATTGCATTAACAAAAGGATGAAGTTAGAAAGCTTGGTCAATGTAAAGAGATAGGATTTAAAAATTTACCTTATATGTAAGCTACACAACCGTAATATTCGCCAATTACCCTACATATATCATTAAAATTGCAACAACAATTAGTTGTGTGAATATTAGCACTATGGGTTTTAACCCATTATTTAGGTCATAACACTAACCTAACATCTAACCATGTTGGTTAACATCCTTAACGCCTCTTAAATCTCATTAGGACTCAACATAACTTAATCGTTCATCTCTAACTTTTGAAAACATCACTTTTAGTTTCATTATATAACTCAATTAACAATCACTTAAAAATCTTTTACACTTTGTATTACAACACCTTACAATCTGTTATTGTAGTTTCTATTATGTCTTAACATCATTAACATGCTTGTTTAGCTAACATAAGTCCATTACACATGACCTGCAAATAAGTAGAAGTCATTTGCTCGGGCTCGAGAACGCAGCAGCAGCTTACTGTCCTTGCCTTGCTTGGCATCGCGCAACTTGACCGGTTCTCATTGCGAGAAAACCTAGTGGTGCAATCTGACTTCTGTCACTCACTGTAATGGCGCAATTGCGCATTGCGTCGTGCCACAAAAAAGTCAAAGAAGACAACTCTCTATTACATAGCAAATCACCCAATTCAACCTAAACACTACAAAATTCTTAAAATTAATCATCTAAAACTCTATAATAACGTAGTTAAGCATGTTATACCATTCTATATACAAAAGCATCATATAAATTCAAGTTTAAGGGATCAAAACCCCAATTTTTCCAAATTTCATCATTTTCACATATTTAGTGAATTCGATCGCCACGAACTCGTTTCTTAACCAATTAACATGATTCGAACTATGTCGCTTTCGTTTCTTAACATACTAACATAATCCATCAACAAATTACAGATTATAACAAGTATTGATCACAAAATTTTCTACTTTCTAAGCCATATCCAATAACATAAACACTGATATATATAAAACCTTCTACTACAACCAAATTTCATGCCTTTAATCATCAAATAACACTTACATATGATAGATAACCAATTATAAATCATATATACATATATGTGTATCAATCTAACACCACTATCAATAGAAATTTCAAGAAAACAAGAGTTAAAAATTAGAATTGGTTATACCTTATTCTTTGATTGTTGGGTAGGAAAAGATGATAAATAGCCTTCGCAAAGCCCTCCTTTTCCAACTCTCAAAATCAATGAGTTTTTCCTCTCTTATTCCAAGCTCTCTCCCTCTCTCTCTCTCAACTCTGCTCTTTCAACCTTAGGAGAAAAATAAGACGCTAAAAGAAAATAAACTGATATGGCTTAACTCTCCCACGTTCTCTTCAGTTAAAAACAATGCGCCTTCATCAGTTAAGTTAGCCCAAAGCCACAAGGCCTTGTTTGGCTAACCAAAAATTCCCCCAAACTAGATTATTCTTATATTATTTATATTATATAGTTACTTGTGTCACACTTTAATTTAGTTAATTTAAATAACTTATAATAATCATAAAAAATCTTATTATCATTATACTTATAATTAATAAATAATTATATATCTAATTTAATTAATAAATTAAAAATATCACTTTATTTAATTTAATTATTTCCTTCAATTAAATCGTTCAGATAAAATTATCATTACTCAAGTTAATTAACATTAATCAATTTAGTTACTAAATTACTTCACCACAATTCATCAATAATTTATTTTTCTCAATAAATAAATTATTTAAAATATTTATTTAATTCAATAAATATTTAAATTAAATTATAAATTTTCTCGATCGTTACATCATTCCCTCCTTAAAAGGATTCTGTCCCCAAAATCACAACTTGAAAAATTTATTCATTACATTCTTCCTTCCTTACCAAGATTTTGTCCCCAGAATTGCTATACAAAATCAAGCAAACAACTGAGGATAATTCTTCATCATAACGCTTTCAAGCTCCCACGTGGCTTCTTCAGCATTGTGGTTTCTGCAGATTACCTTAACAGAAGGTATAACCTTATTCCTCAGTACTTGCTCTTTTCTGTCAACAATTTGAACAGGGACTTCTTCATATGACAAATCTTTCGCAAACTGCAAGGGCTCATATTCTATAACATGTTTATAGTCAGGCTTATATGGCCTCAACACCGATACATGGAAAATATTATGAATATGCTCAAATTTTTGAGGTAAAGCTACCTTATACGCCACTTCACCAACTCGTCGAAGCACTTCGAAAGGTCCTATAAACCTAGGGCTCAATTTCCCCTTTTTGCCAAATCGAATTTTCCCCTTCCAGGGAGACACTTTCAAGAAAACATAACTACCGACATCGAATTCTTTATTTTTTTTAGTGTTGATCGGCATATTTCTTCTATCTATCTTGTGTGGCTATCAATCTCGCTCGAATAACCTTGATGATCTCGACAGTCTATTGTACCAATTTTGGACCCAATAGCTGACGTTAACCTACCTCATCCCAACATAATGGAGTTTTGCATTTTCTGCCGTATAACGCTTCGTAAGGCGACATGCCAATACTCGCGTGATAACTATTATTATAAGAAAATTCCACTAATGGTAGATGGTCATCCCAATTTCCCTTGAAATCCATGATACATACTCTAAACATATCTTCTAGTGTTTGGATGGTTCTCTCACTTTGTCCGTCGGTTTGAGGATGGTACGCTGTGCTCATTCTTAGCTGTGTTCCCAAGCATTCTTGTAATTGTTTCCAGAAATTAGATGTGAAATGTGGATCTCTGTCTGATACAATGGACACTAGTACACCGTGTCTTGACACAATTTCCTTCACGTATAGTTTTGCCAATCGATCTAGGGAAATCGAAGCTTGATTGGCAAAAAGTGTGCCGATTTCGTTAGTTAATCGACAATCACCCAAATGGCATTGTAACCTTATTGGGTCATTGGAAGACTTACCACAAAATCCATTATGATATGCTCCCATTTCCATTCTGGTATCTCCAATGGTTGTAATAATCCGCTTGGCCTTTGATGCTCAGCTTTAACTTTTTGGCACGTTAAGCACTTCGCCACGCACTCAGCCACATCCCTTTTCATATTTGGCTACCAAAAATGATGTCTAAGATCCTGGTACATCTTTGTACTCCCAGGGTGAATCAAATATCTTGAATTGTGAGCTTCACTCAGAATTTCTTCTTTAACCTCTGATACTGGCGGAACCCAAATTCTCCCTTTGAACCGAAGTAACCCTTCCGAATCGATTTTGAATTTGTTTTCCTCACCTTCAGATATTTTCTGTATTATCTTTTCGCAGTCTTCATCCTGAAGTTGTGCTTTCTTCACCTTATCTACCAACGTTGAACTATTTCCCATCTAGAACAACTTTCATCGGATTCTGTCGGATATTTAATTTCCAACTCCATCTTAGCCATTTCCGACACTAGCTTTTCTTGAGCAGTTAACATCATTAACTTCTCCCGTCCCTTCCTACTTAAGGCATCAGCAAAAACATTCGCCTTTCTGGGATGATAGAAAATCTCGCAGTCATAGTCTTTGATCAGCTCCAACCATCTTCTTTGTTGCATGTTCAAGTCTTTTTGTGTAAAGATATACTTCAAACTTTTATGGTCGGTATATATCTCACACCTCTCTCCATAAAGATAATGTCTCCAAATTTTCAGGGAAAACACCACCGCCACCAACTCTAAATCATGAGTCGGATACCCTTTCTTGTAATCTTTCAACTGTCGTGATGCATACGCAATAACTCTGCCATTTGCATAAGCACACAGCCTAGTCCTTTATGCGATGCGTCACTATATACCACAAAATTTCATGTATCATCAGGTAATGACAACACAGGTGCTAAACTCAACCTCTTCTTCAATTCTTGAAAACTCTCATCACACTTTTCTGTCCAAACAAACTTAACCGCTTTCCTAGTTAAGTTCGTCAATGGAGTCGCGATCTTGGAAAAGTCTCGAATAAAATGCATATAGTAACCTACCAATCCTAAGAAACTCCTTACTTCTGACGGTGTCTTTGGTTGATCCCAGTTTATTACAGCCTCAACTTTTGATGGATCTACCAAAATTCCGTCCTTATCAATAACCTGTCCGAGAAACTACACACGTTCCAACCAAAATTCACATTTTGAGAACTTAGCATACAACTTCTCTTTTCTCAATGTCTCTAACGTCACTCTTAAGTGTTCAACATGTTCCTCTTTGGTTTTGGAATATACCAATATATCATCAATAAACACCACCACAAATTTGTCTAAGAATGGTTTAAACACTCTGTTCATCAAGTCCATGAACGCTACAAGTGCGTTGGTTAAACAAAAAGACATAACCAGAAACTCGTAATGACCATACCGAGTTCTGAAGGCTATTTTTGGTACATCCTCCGGCCTCACCTTCAACTGATGATAACCACTTCTTAAGTCTATCTTTGAGAAATATCTCGCTCCCTTCAACTGATCTAACAGGTCATCGATTCTAGGTAATGGATACTTATTTTTAATCGTGACCTTATTCAATTCTCGGTAATCAATGCAAAGCCGCATCGATCCATCTTTCTTCTTAACAAACAACATCGGTGCTCCCCATGGTGAAACGTCGGCTGAATATACTTCTTGTCGAGCAATTCTTGCAACTGCACCATCAACTCTTTCATCTCTACCAGGGCCATTCTATATGGTGCCTTAGATATCGGGGTCGTTCCTGATACTAAATCAATCACGAACACGATTTGTCAATTCGGCGGAAGACCCGACAAATCATTTGGAAATACATCTGCAAAATCTCTTATAATCGGTATTTCTTTTAACTTCGTACTCTTCTTCTATGTATCGACTATGTAGGCTAAGTATCTTACACATCCTTGTCTCAATAACTTCTTAGCTTGCATCACCGTCAGACAACTTGCTTGTCGAGGTGACTTACTGCCATAAAACATAACCTTTGACAGAGTCATAAGGTTAACACACTTCCTTTGGCAATCAATTACTGCTCCGTAATTAAATAACCAATCCATTCCCAGTATAACATCAAACTCACCAAGTCTAATTGGTATCAAATCTACCATCATCCCGTGACCTTTTATATCCACTCTACAATTCCTATATATGAATTTAATAGGAATCACTTCCCTATTCGCAATCTCTATACTTAAGGGAAATTCTAATTCTTCTTGAGGCAAATCTATGTTTTGAGCAAATTCATCGGATATAAATGAACAAGTAGCACCCGAATTAAATAGTACATAAGCATTAATACCATTAATCGGAATGATACCTGACACCACATCCTTAGGATCGCATAAAGATCCTCGCACACTCATATTGAAAGCCCTCGCATGAGTAAAGCGATTGTCTTTGGTCCAGTGATAGTCAATACACCACCACCGTTGTTATTTCCTTTTCCACCACTTGCACTTCCCGCTGGCTTCTTAGGGCAATCACGAGCTATGTGATCCTTCGAACCGTAGGTAAAGCATGCTCCTTTCTTTGGACTAAAACAATTCGGTGCAATGTGTCCTTCCTGACCATAGTTGAAACACACCATCTTTCCCTTCAAACATACCCCAGTATGATTCTTTCCACACGTTGCACAAGCTTTAAACTTTTTCTTCTGTTGATTTCCCTACTGTCCTCCCGTAGTCGAATTCTCACTCCACTTCCTCTTTTGACTGTTACTTCCAACATTACTACCACCAACCTTGTTTTCATTCTCAGTCTTCCTCTTTTTCTGCTCCTGATTGTACTTGGTCAAGGCATCGCTTCCACCTTCCGCGATAAATGCCTTTTCTAGTACCGCCGCAAATGTATTTAGCTGGAACATTGAAACCTTACTATATAGCCAGGGTTTCAATCCTTGTTTGAACCTTCTCGCTTTACGCTCGTCAGTATTAACTTGGTAAGTGGCAAGCCTTGCCAATTCGTTAAACTTCGCAGCATATTTGGCACCATCATTATTCCTTGCTTCAGCTCCAGAAATTGTACTTCCAACTGATTCCGAGAACTCGCTGGAAAGTATATTTTGAAAAACATTTCCTTAAATCTATCTCATGCTATCATTCCTTGTCCCCCACGAACCTTATTTGCTTTCCACCAGTAGCTAGCTTTAGACTTCAGCATGAAAGTTGCAAATGTAGTCTTTTGATCTTCGTTAACTCTAGCAACGTCGAACACCTTCTCCATTTCCATGATCCATGTTTTGGCTTCCACTGGATTCATAGACCCTTGAAACTCTGGCGGTCCAACCGCTTTAAATTCCTTAAAGGTCGTGACTTGAGCTTGCGGTTGATTCGCAATTGCACCCGTCAACAGAGTTACCAACTGCTGAACCGGATTAGCGTTGGTCTCGTTGTTATTATTAGTAGACCCCTCAGGAGGTGCTTGCTGACGTGGTTGTCTTCTTCTATGAGGCATTTTTTATTAAAATATACGCTTATTAGTTCATTACTCAACTTCTTGAGTTTTTGAAGTTTAACTTAAACATTCCAAGATTAAAGCTCACATTTCAAATAAACTTTTATATTTTATTCATTCATAAAGTTTTAGAACACACTAAAGATAGCATAACCGCTATAAACATCCACTTTTATGAACTAGACAAGTTTCAGGACTACATACTCATACTATCCCTTTATTTATCTCAAAATAAGGGATTCACAATTTATTTATTCACATAATTAACCACATATTATTATCACTCTTATTCTATCTAGGCATATTAAGACATCGTAAGGCTTTTCGACGCTCTTCCTCCATGATACGATACGCTGTTCTACGATCCATCACGAACCATGATGAGTCTTCAAACTGAGGTGGGTAATAAAAGACTCAATCTTGGGCCCTATCAATTGAAGAATTAAAAGCGTAATCCATCTTCTTCATCTTGGCCTTCTTCACTTGGACCTTAGACTCATCACGGTCTGCACGTTGAGTCGCCTTCATCCAAGCATCCGCTACTCTTGCATGCTTAGTTGATTCCTCCTTGAAGTCATCTTTTAATTTCTCCATGTCAGTCTTCATCTTCTCGTTTACTGCCAACAGGTCTTCATACTGACCCTTTGTATGAACCAGGTCCCACTTCGTGTTTCCAAGGCGTTAGTCGAGTTCCTGAATCTCCGCATCCTTCTGCTCTATCGAAGCATGATGCATTTTTACCATCTCCTTCAGCTCCTCAACCTTGTCCTATAGTTCTATGTTACGGTCGTATAGAGCGTCACACATCTCAACTGATATGGAGTTTGGTGGAAGCTCCTCAGGATCTTCTTCCTCGTCATCATCCTCTATCTCCTCAGAGCTATCCTCCTCGGGATCGGTCACAGGCTCATCCTCCTGGATCAACTGCTCACTTGAACATGAATATCCCGGGTTCGTCAGCTCTGTAAATGCGTGAGGTATCACTTCCCTAGCTGGACTGGATCCTCCATCGTTAGACATCTTGACAACAAAATATTTTAAGTTTTACTTAACATTTTCGATACTCACGAGCACATAAGTTATTAACACATAGCACATAATGTCTTTTATTATTTAGCTTCAATGGATACCTTAATCCATTCCTTAAACTTGATAAGAGTTAGACACCTCTATATTTTCTGTCTCCTTAAAGGGTACTTCCTAAGGTTTACCCACCTAAAGTTCATAACCTAAGGCTCTGATACCAACCTGTGACACCCCCAAATCCAGGTACTCCTTTCCCACGGGATTTGGTGCTCACTATCCAAAACCATTACATCTAACTACCCATCATAAAGGATAAAGACATAATTTAAATAACTTAAACAATAATCTTTCCCATTAAAGGGTTACATCATCATCTCAAAGTAATCCCATGTAATCTAACCTTAAAATTATTACATAAGTTTGCGGAATACATCATAAAGTAAAACAAATCTTTAACATAATTCATTTAAATAAATTTCCCATAAGTCCTCAGCACTTGGACAGTTTGCCCTTTCCTTTGCTAGTAGATGGCTCATCGACTCTCTCCACTTTAGCAGCAGTGTTAATTGCAAGAGTGAGCAAACAAATGCTCACTGATATAGAAAGTAGTAATGATAGCAACATGAGAGTGAACAAGGAAATCTGAACAATAAAGAACTTGTTCTACGAATCAAAATAGAAAACAAGTTCGAACTTTAATTATCTGAGGGTCTTAAGACCACGAACTATGTCTCTAGTATTTAGGTATTATTACTTTAACCTTAAAAGTCATTTAGACTATACAGACCCTTCTTAACGTACTTAGGGGGATCAACCCTTTGTACCATGTATTGTGCATAAACATCTAAATGTTACACGTACAAAATCCCCTATGTTAGGGTTGTTCGTCTCAGTTTGAATTTAGAATTTCTGTACTAAAGAATGTTCAGTTTTGAAATAGCTTATCAGTGTTTCTAGAATTTTAGAACACTATTCAATTATAGATTAATTCAATCAATAAGAGCTTGCTTACTACTTGAAGGTTTAATACATGAATGTATAACTGAACAAGGCTATTAAAGTCAAAGATCGGATATCAGCAATATATAACTGAATAAACATGATATACATACAATGTGCTATATCCAAAAGAGTTAGAACAATCTCATTAGAATCGATGTATTAGAACAATATATGCTTTGAACAATAATATCATAGTTTAGAAAAGTAAAACTCGCTCGAGGTAACGAATTAGGTTACAAGAGCTTATTTAATCGCACATAAGGATAGAATCAATAGTCTTGCTCAATAAAATTTAGGAACTTGTATTTCATTAACAAAATGATGAAGTTAGAAAGCTTACTTAATGTAAAGAGATAGGGTTTAGAAACTTACCTTATATGTAAGCTACACAAATGTAATATTCGCCAATTACCCTACATATATCATTGAAATCGCAACAACAATTAGTTGTGTGAATATTAACACTATGGGTTTTAACCCATCATTTAGGTCATAACACTAACCTAACATCTAACCATGTTGGTTAACATCCTTAACGCCTCTGAAATCTCATTACGATTCAACATAACTTAATCATTCATCTCTAACTTTTGAAAACATCACTTTTAGTTTCATTATATAACTCAATAAACAATCACTTAAAAATCTTTTACACTTTGTATAACAACACCTAACAATCTGTTATTGTAGTTTCTATTATGTCTTAACATCATTAACATGCTTGCTTAGCTAACATAAGCCCATTACACATGACACGAAAATAAAGTGTAAGTCATCGCTCAGGCTCGGTACACCACAGCCTTACTTCTGTCATCTCACTTGCATTAAATAAGTAAATTTTGAAATGGTGCTTCATTCGCAGAAAACCTAGTGACCTTGTGTACTGTGCCATTTCTCATTGTTGCAACAAATACATTTGTCAAATCGTACACAAATGAAAACTGCAATGCCAATTCTTTTACATAGCAGTCACCCAATTCAACCTAAACACTACAAAATTCACAAAACTAATCATCTAAAACTCTGTAATAACATAGTTAAGCATGTTATACACCATTTTATATACAAAAACATTATATATATTAAGGTTTAAGGGATCAAAACCCCAATTTTTTCAAATTTCATCATTTTCATATATTTAGCGAATTTGATCGCCACGAACTTGTTTCTTAACCAATTAACATGATTCGAACTACGCCACTTTTGTTTCTTAACATACTAACATAATCCATCAACAAATTAAAGATTATAACAAGTATTGATCATGAAATTTTGTACTTTCTAAGCCATATCCTACAACATAAACACTGATATATAAAACCTTCTACTACAACCCAATTCTATGCCTTTAATCATCAAATAACAGTTACATATGATAGATAACAAATTATAAATCATATATACATATATGTGTATCAATCTAACACCACTATCAATAGAAATTTCAAGAAAACAAGAGTTAAAAATTAGAATTGGTTATACCTTATTCTTTTGGCTAGCAAAAGATGATAGAAAGCCCTTCCCAAAGCCCTCCTTTTCCAACTCTCAAAATCACTGAGTTTTTCCTCTCTTCTTCCAATCTCTCTCTCCCTCTCTCTCAACTCTGCTCTTTCAACCTTAGGAGAAAAATAAGAAACAAAAAAGAAAATAAACTGATATGGCTTAACTCTCCCACGTTATCTTCAGTTAAAAACAATTCGCCTTCATCAGTTAAGTTAGCCCAAAGGCCACAAGGCCTTGTTTGGCTAACTAAAAATTTCCCCAAACTAGATTATTCTTATATTATTTATATTATATAGTTACTTGTGTCACACTTTAATTTAGTTAATTTAAATAACTTTAGTTTAGTTAATTTAAATAACTTATAATAATCATAAAAAATCTTATTATCATTATACTTATAATTAATAAATAATTATATATCTAATTTAATTAATAAATTAGAAACATCACTTTATTTACTTTATTTATTGCCTTTAAATTAAACAATTCATTTAATTTAATTATTTTCTTAAATATTAAGCAATTGATTTAATTTAATTATTTCTTTAAATTAAATTCTTTAGATAAAATTATCATTACTCAAGTTAATTAACATTAATCAATTTAGTTACTAAATTACTTCACCACAATTCATCAATAATTTATTTTCCTCAATAAATAAATTATTTAAAATATTTATTTAATTCAATAATTATTTAAATTAAATTACAAATTTTCTCGATCGTTACACTGAGAAGTGTGATAATAGCTTTCAGTAACTAAAAAGTAGATTAAGTGAGGCACATGTATTATCTTTACCAGATGATACAGAAATTTAAATAGTTTATAAAGCTTCTTTTAGATAGAGGATCGGGATGCGTGCTCATGCAGCATGGCAAGGTCATTGCGTATGTGTCACGCCAGTTGAAGGATTATGAGAAGGTCTATCCTACTCATGACCTAGAATTGGCAACAGTAGTTTTTGCCTTAAAAATATGGAGACATTATTTATACGGGGGGAAGTGTGAGATATACACGGACCATAAAAGTCTGAAATATATCTTTACACAAAAGGAGTTGAATATGAGACAGAGAAGGTGGTTAGAATTGATAAAAGATTACGACTGTGATATCTTATATCATCCAGGAAAAGCAAATATAGTAGCCGACGCGTTAAGTAGGAAAGGTAGGGAAAATATAACAATTTTAACGACTCAAAATGAGTTAACAACGGAGATGGCAGGAATGGAGCTAGAAGTTAAATTACCGAGTGAAGCGGTAGAGATGTTATTCACAATGGAGACTCGACCAACTATAGTGGAACGAGTTAAAGAAGTACAACTAGGTAACGAGGACTGTGAACGAATGAAGAAGAGGATGAAGGATGAAGGATGAAGGATGAAGAGAAGACTAAGTATAACCTTGATAAGGAAGGATTACTTCGTTTTGAAGGAAGAATTTGGGTTCCAGATAATTCTGAGTTAAAGGAAGAGATAATGAGTGAGGCCCATAGTTCGAGGTACTCGATACATCCAGGTAGTACTAAGATGTATCAAGACCTTCGACAGAACTTTTGGTGGCCAAACAAGAAGAGAGAGATAGCAGAATATGTTAGTAAGTGCTTAACTTGTCAGAAAGTTAAGGATGAACACCAACGACCGAGTGGATTATTGCAATCACTAGAGCTTCCAAAGTGGAAATGGGAGCATATCACAATGGACTTTGTGGTTGGACTTGCAACGACAAGGAAGGGATACGATGCTATCTAGGTAATAGTGGATCGGTTGACCAAATCGGCTCACTTTTTACCAATAGGAGTTAGGTATAACCTAGATCAATTGGCTAAACTTTATGTCAAAGAAATTATTTCAAGACATGGAGTACCAATTTCGATTGTGTCAGATCGTGATCTACGATTCACATTGAATTTTTGGAGAAGTTTGCAAGATCAACTGGGAACGTAGTTGAGGTTGAGTACAACGTATCATCCTCAGATGGATGGACAAAGTGAACTGATAATTAAAACGCTAGAAGATATGTTAAGATCTTACGTTATGGATTTCAAGGGGAGTTGGGATGAACATCTGCCTTTGGTGGAATCTGCGTACAACAATAGTTTTCACGCTAGTATAGGCATGTAGCCTTATGAAGCGTTATATGGTAGGAAGTACAGAACTCATCTGTGCTAGGGTGAAGTAGGTGAACGTCGGATGTTGGGACCTGAGATGGTACAACAGACGGCAGACATGGTAAAGTTAATACGTACTCGATTGGTAGCAGCTCAAGATAGACAAAAGAAGTATGCAGATCCTCACCGTGAAAAGAGGGAGTTTGAGGTAGGGTCGTATGTCTTTCTGAAGGTATCGACTTGGAAAGGGAAGATACGTTTTGGAAAGAACGGGAAGTTAAGTCCAAGGTTTATAGGACCTTTTGAAATTTTAAGAAGGGTATGAGAGGTAGCTTATGAAGTAGCTTTACCTCTAGAGATGGAACGAATACACAATGTGTTTCACGTGTCAGTGTTGCGTCCTTATAAACCGGACTACAAACACGAAATAGAGTATGAATCTATTCAGATAGAAATTAAAAAGACTTAACGTATGAAGAACTTCCTATTCAAATTGTTGATAGGAAGGAACAAGTCTTGAGAAATAAGATAATACCTTCGGTGAAGGTAATTTGGAGGAACCACAATGCCGAAGAAGCAATGTGGGAACTCGAGAGTAAAATAAAAGAAAATTTTAACCATTTGTTTATGTAATTGTATCGAGATTTTGGGGACATAATCCTTATAAGAGGGGAGAATGTAACGCCCGAGAAAATTGATTTTTTATATGAATTAAATTTCTATTTGATTATTTAAATTAAATGAATTTAATTTACTTATTATGTGAGTAAGCTGCTTGAAGGTCGTTCTATGACCTAGAATGTGCGGATGTGGTTATGATTCTGGCTATGTGCTAAGATTAATTGTTTTGAATTTCAAAGACGAAAATAAAAGTTTTTCGAGAAATTTCTATAAAAACACTATTCATCCATTTCTGGTCGGGATTAATTTTGAATTTCTGTGAAACGCGTAATGATAGAATTCTAAGACGAGATGGAATATCCAATAATATTTCAGTTATGGCAAACAAAGTTTTCGCTTGTGGACTTAAAACCTAAGGGTTAGGAAAAGTGAGTTTCAAAAATGAAATGACTATGTATAATGATTAAGGTTATTATACTTGAGAAATACAAGTATGATACTAGTTATTATACAAGTATAGTAGGAAGATTATTACGACGTATAATACGAATATCATACGAATAGTATACGAAGAAAATACGAGAATTGCACGAGTAGAATACGATTTATTCCTAATGGACTCTTAGTAATTGGACTTTGTTAATTCTAATTGGACTTGGGTTATGTCAAGCCCAAGATAGGCCCAATACGATTTAACTCTAAGCCCAAACCAAGAAACTGAACCACGGATTGAACCGATGGATCACCACATGGGTAAAACCCATGGGGCAACCCATGTGAGACCCAAAAGGATATTTGGGCCGGCCACTTGGTGGCTAAGTAAAGTGTATTACTTGGTTGCTAAGAAATGAATAGTATGGAGGTGGGACAATTGACCATTTTGCCCTTCATTTGGTTTTCTATATAAAGAAAGCTATGTTAGTTCATTTATGTTTTTCACCAACATTAACCAATATATTAAGAGAGAGAAAAGAGCACTAACAAGTAATCACAAGGATCCAAAGTAAAACAATCAAGTTTTATTCAAGAACGCGAAAAACGTTAAGGTAATAATAGGTAAACCTTTGTCTTCGATCCTTTTCTATTTATTTTTCATAGCGAAGTATGAATTGGTGTAGCATGTCTCTTTCGGGGTAATAAGGATGGCTATTAGTGCATTAAAACATCGATAAGCCATGTATAAGTAAGAATCATAAGCGTTTAAGTAAGTTTAATCGCAAAAAATCATTAAGCGTTGATTTGGTTGTTGATGGAAAAATTAAAAACCATCATATATAGGTTATGTGCATATTGCTTGGTTAGGATATAGATGATGAATCAATAGATTGGTTCCATTTGATTTGGCATATAGAACACGAGTAATGAAGTTATGGCGAAAGTTGCAAGATTAGGCGTTGCACGTTGAAATCGTAGAATTTCTGGATTAGTAGTCAAAAGTCGTCGTTTAACTTAAAAACCTTAGTTTTTGATGGCGTAATGTAGACCAATGTATTTAAGAGTCGTGGACTCAAGAATGGTCAAATTCTGACTGAAAACAAAAAATGAGTTATGAACGTTCACGAACGTTAAACGAACATGTAATAGAACGTTAAAAAGTGAATTCATTGTTAACTGATTTAAAAACTACTTTTATCTTGATGAAATCGAAGTACATGGAATGTGTAAGATAACGGCTTTCGAACGAGTAAATTCTGACTTATAACGACTAAATTACGAGTCCGGAAAGATTTGAATTGGAAAATTTTAAACATTTTTCAAAGGCTCAGGTAAATATTGTATTCACCCCAAGTTATAAACCTCGCCATGTTGGCAATGTAGGGGGGAATTAGTGTGACACCCCCAAATCCAGATACTTCATTTTCACAGGATTTGGTGCTCACATATCAAAAACTATTACATCTAACTACCCATAGTAAAGGATAAAGACATAATTAAAATAATTTAAACAATAACCTCTCCCATTAAAGGGTTACATCATCATCTCAAATTAAATCCCAAGTAATCTAACCTTAAAATTATTACATAAGTTTGCGGAATACATCACATATTTAAAACATGTCTTGAAATATAAAACATTTAAATAAAATTATCATAAGTCTTCATCATTTGGACATCTTGCCCTTGCCTTTGCTAGTCGACGGCTCATCAACTTTCTCCACTTTAGCTGTAGTGTTAATTGCAAGAGTGAGCAAACAAATGCTTACTGATATAGAACGTAGCAATGATAATAACATGAGAGTGAACAACGAAAGCTGAACAATAAGGAACTTGTTCTACAAATCAAACTAGAAAACAAGTTCGAACTTTAATTATTTGAGGGTCTTAAGACCACGAATTATGTCCCCGGTACTTAGGTATTATTACCCAACCTTAACAGTCATTTATACTATACGGACCCTTCTTATCGTACTTAGGGGGATCAGCCCTTTGTACCATGTATTGTGCACAAACATATAAACGTTGCACGTACAAAATCCCCTATGTTAGGGTTGTTCGTCTCAGTTTGGATTTAGAATTTGCTCACTAAAGAAAGTTTAGTTTGGAACTAGCTTATCAGTGTTTCTAGAATTTTAGAACACTATTCGAATATAGATTAATTCAATCAATAAAGGTTTGCTTACTACTTGAAGGTTTAATACAACGATAAAGCTTTGAACAAGGTTATCAAAGTTAAAGATTGAATAACAATAATATATAATTGAGTAATCATGATATACATGCAAAGCGCTATAGAAGAGTTAAAACAATCTCCCTTGAATCAATGTATTAGAATATTATATGCTTTGAATAATAATTAGGAAACTAAATCTCGCTCAATGTAACGAATTAGGTTACATAAGCTTGTACAAACATAGGCAAGATAGGTTAAGCTTGCTCCAATTCATAAAGAATGTGAGAAACTTGCAGAATAATAATATAGGAATGGAAACTTGCGTTCGATATGAAAAGAACAAAGTTCGAAAGCTTGCTCAATTGTAAAGAGATAAGGTTTAGAACTTGCACAATTATAAAAGTAGGGTTAGAGAACTTGCCTCGTGCGTAGGTTAAACAATCACTACTCACGTTCACCCCAAGTCCTACACATACCATATGTATTGACAATACATATTAGTTACACTAACATTACCTTCATGAGTTGCTTTCCACTTTTAGTATAGCTACTAACTAAGTTTAAGTTTAAACAAAATCGCATCTTTTCATGAACATTACTTTTTAGCTTTATTACAACTACTTAAGTGATCATGTCATTGCACCACATACACATTAACAACTTGATACAACATCCTATTACATGTCCAACATGTTATCATTAAGTTATACTAACACACAAAGGATTTCACTTGCATTCGCGCATCCCGACGCCCTTCGATTGGCTCCAAATACACAACAGTCCTAAAGATGGCCATTTTGACCATTCATAATGATTTCAAATTGAAAATCTTAAATAATAAAAGTTATAGGCCTATTCGTCTTCTTTCCGAATCTTCTTGAATCACCTCAATCGGAGTTCTTATGAAAACGTTATGGCCATTTTACTACATGAGGTCAAAATCTGTCAGGCCTGCACCACTTTTCGATTGCTAGGTAGCGAAGACGGTGCGTATGGGCGTGAATTCAACGTTGAAGTAGCGAACTTGGTCTACCTTTAGCTGATGGTCGTGAAATTTGGTATTTGAAGCGAGAAATTTAGTATTGGGCTCAATTATAGAACACCCAAAACCAGAAACAAAACCAAGCTACTGTGTCTTAATTTCTAACACCAATTAAAATGTGTAATCCTTGTAAAGTACACATAACTATTACCAAGCATATATGTACCAATTTAAACATCTAAACAAAAATTTTAGAAAACTTAAATTTTGAAAACAAGGTTTAAAAAACCAAAACTCCATAGTTGATATATTTTAACACAGTAAACACTTAAAATTCTAATAACAACTAATTTGTTTATTTTAACTACAATTCTTTGAAATTCGTAACAAACGAATTAACATAATCACAGTTTAACTTCTCAATTAGTATAATCTAATTTTTTTATCATACAAAATTTAACAATCACTGTTCATATCTTTACTGTAAAACTATTTCCTTCTTGTAACCGTAAATTAGCATACAATCATATATATACATATATACATGCTGGTTATTACCAAAACACATGATTTAGTAAAGCATAGTTTACAGACAATTTTTGTAAAGAACCTTATATTACAGTCAAATTCACATACACAGAGAATTTAGGCATAATTACGTGAAACATATATATCAGTATAAAGGTTATGCCACATACCTTCTAATTGCTTAGTAATCCTTGCTAACACCACTGGAATTTTTTGAAAACCTCATGTGTACACTCTCAATCTCCTCTGCAATTCTCTCTTCCTCTATTTTCTTTCTATACCAACAAGCCTTGGAAAATAATGCGTAGAGTTATAAACTGACTCCCACGCTCTCTTTCCGTTAAGGAAAACAAAGGACGCCAGTTAAAATAAGCCAAAGGCCACAAGGCCCTGTTTGGCTAACACATAAATCCCATAACTAAATTATTTAAATAATATTTATATTATATAGTTACACTTGTCACACATTACTTCAATTAATTAAATAACTTTGATTTTAGCTTATAATAATAATAAAATTCTTATTACCATTATACTTAAAGTTAATAAATAATTATATATCTAATTTAATTAATAAATTAGACACATCACTTTATTTAATTTATTCATTCTCATTAAATTAAACAATTCATTTAATTAACTAATTTCTTAAATATTAAGCAATTGATTTAATTTAATTATATCCTTAAATTAAATCCAACAAATAAAATTATCATTACTCGATTCAATTAACATTAATTAATTTAATTACTAAATTAATTCATCACAATTCATCAAATATTTATTTTCCTCAACAACTAAATTATTTAAAATATTTATTTAATTCAATAAATATTTGTAAATTAAATTATAAATTTCTCGATCGTTACAATTAGCTACTACTCAATGGCGCCAGCGATTATAATCGGTATATAGGAGTCTCATGTAGTAGAGTCGAGACAGGGGTTTAAATATTGTTAGTTGGTTGGCGTATATGCCGCCTGATGTTGTCTGATGAGGATGGCGTAGTAAATGGGGGAGAAAGAAATGTTTGACTTGGTTATTTTTGAACCCAATTGTTTACTCAGCTATGATGGGGCATATATATACTTAGTATACATGGTGAGACCATTACTATTTCATATATATAATGATGACTTTAGGAAATGAACGTTGTTTAATAGTAATTAAATGAAGAACATAAAGTGCGAGAAAGTAAATCGTACTCAACTACTATGGTGTTTAACCAAGGGTCATTGAGTATTGATTTAGAGACATAAGAATGTTAATAAGCTGTAAGGAAGAATAGTAATGTGAATCCAGTTTTATTAATGAAATAAATTCGATTAAGTTATAAAAGAGAAAGAAGTTGGTAAAAATAATGTGATTAGATTGTTTGGTAGCTAATTACAGTGTGCTATATGAATATATCATGTAGAAACTGTAAAGATCAAGAACTGTTTAATATTTATTTGAAGACGCTTGAAGGTAAGTTTTCTTAACGCTTGTCTAACCTTCGTGTTAGCCAAGTTTTCTGTGATTCATATTATGAGATTCATGAATTGTTTTACGAAAGAGTCAATGACAGTTTTAATCTGGCTAGACTAATCTTAAGAATTAGATTGATTTGTTTACAAGTCTTTCGATATAGTATTGTTAACGCTATCTTATGCCAATTGTTTGGTACGAATTCAAAGGTAAGCTTGTGTATGAACAAACAAATGTATTTTCATCGATTATTCGATGGGCACGTGAGGTTAACAAAACTTAAACGTAGATACATTTAATGGATGAGTGTTGATCAACATAGAGTACTATAGGCTGATCACCTAGAAGTGCTTGTAAGATATATCGGACTTACAGACTTAGTGTCGGGTTGTCCATTTTCATGAATGAAAACCAAAAGAGAATGTTCATGGTCTTTTGACCAGCTCAAAATTCCTAAGTTGTTATATGTACTCTGGAATTGTGTTATGAAATGAAAAGTGTTATTTAATGTTTCATAGTACTTCATAGCTACTTGTTCAATTATTGAAGAATAATCATATAATTCTCGATGTGGTATTTGTATTATCTTTTGTTAGACTTGCTAAGCTAGTTATGCTCACTTCTTACTTGAATTATATGATTGCAACTAAGGCCGAAAGAGCTAAGAATCCCAGTAGGGATAAAGGTAAAGCTAAGATGGATAAATAGATTATCCTGTAATAGACTAGTATGTTTATAAGAATCATATTATGATAAATGAAGAATGTTTCGGTTACAGAACCTAGGAAAGGATTTATTATTATTATTGTAATAAGAATGTAGTAAATACAATAATTTTGATGTTGTTTCAATGGAATGAATGTATAGTTATGAGTACCGTGTAGCACCATATCTGTGGGTTAAAAGTATCCGGATTTGGGGGCGTCACACCTCCACATTTGTAGCATACAATCGATGGTCGTTCTCCTTCCTTAACAATGGGTGCTGGTGCTGACGTCTTTCCATCATTGTTGAATTTCCTCTTCTTAAAATTTCCACTTCTATTATCTTGGCCATGATTACCACCAAAGTGGTTACCATTTCTGGCATGTTTATTTCCTCCACGTTTGGTGTCACCGCTTTGATGACTCCTACCACTGGTATTATCATTTTGCCGGTTGCTCTCTCTTGGTTAGGTTGACTTACTATTGTGCTCCAATAACTTAACCTTATTCACAACATCTAAATACAAGCAAAGTTTGTGAGAAATGAGGTATTGACATATTTTGGGTTTCAAATCTCTTAGAAACATCCGCGTCATACGCTCCTCATTATCTACCAAATGGGATGCAAACCGGGACAACTCGGCAAACTTAACCTCGTATTGCGACACGGTAATATTGTTTTATTCCAGCTTGATAAATTCCACGTCCTTCATGTAACGAATACTTTCAGGAAAGTACTTGTCGTTGAATAATTCTTGGAACTTCTCCCAAGACATCTTCAGTGTGATAGGTTGAGTACGTTTTACAGATTCCCACCAATAATCTGCCTCTCCTCGCAACATGAAGGTGGCAAAGGGAACCTTTTGCTCCTCGGAGCATCCCAAGACATCAAATATCTTGGTGATCTGCTTATTCCATGTCTCCGCCTTAAGTGGTTCTGGCTTTCCCAAAAACTCCGATGGTCCCAGCTCCTTGAATTGCTTAAGGCTGACCAACCATGAGTTGTCAGTGTTTTCACCTACATTTTGCACAAGAGTCTCTCTCTCCTGGTGTTGCATGAATTACATAAAGCCTCTGAACATCCCATCGTTCATCATTTGGTCGGTGTTGTTATTTACCTAGAGGATTATTGCCTTCGTGATGCACATTATCCTGGTTATTGATCGTCAGTGACTCAACGGTCTCATGTGCTCCATTGCTTATCTCAACATTTTCGGATGTCATTTTCAAATGCTGCCACAAAACAATGGTTAATTGACATGCCACATACTATCCCTATATTCTGATCGACCAATTAAATAACAAATAAGCTTAGGTAGGTCATACTAGCGAAGGATTTACTCGTCATTCCCCTCCCAGTTCTAGTCTCACATCTTAGCCAGGGATCATATCACTAAGCTTTGATACCAAATATGACGCCCCCAAAATAGGTATACATCACCCATTTTGAGTTGTCAAATACATGGAACAGAATACAAATATAAACTTAATTATACAACTATCGTGTAACATAAGCTGAGAGTTTTAACACAAATATTGTCTCCTAGACAATATCCAAACTAAAATGAAGTCCTCATTACAATTATTATTACACTATTTCACATAATAGTGAGGGCTACTAAAGCAACCGTCTGGACCGTCACTTCATTTCCCAACTAGTCCCAGCTATATTCTCATTTCCTGAAGAGAACAATGAAAGTAAAGGGTGAGCTCAACTAGCCCAGTAAAGAATATTATGACTAAGATAATGCAGAATAAATTATCATTAGCCTTCAACAGTGTTAAACTGATAGAATACAATAGACAACAAGTTTAACTGCAGTGGAACAAACATTCAATTAGAAGAGTCAAATGGAGCATGATATCTACTATCTTCTATGATTTAAAAGATTATCATCAATTTTATCGTTGAGACTCAGCTCAATAAATAATCCGCATCACTGAATTATCCATGCACTACGGGCCAATGACATTCATTATTATCACATCCACGAATTATCCATTCACTACGGGCCAAAGATATTCATATTATCACCAGTGGTCATGATCATGCCAACAACTGTCTATCAATGCACTACGAGCCAATGATGACTATTACCACATCATTTATAACAATACAGGTCATGATTATACCGATACATAGTCATAATCATATCAATCAACAGTCCATCTATGTACTATGGGCCAAGGATGACTTTCATCACAATATAAGAATGAGGATGATGACAATGATATAAGAATTCAATTAAATGAGAGTAAGGATAAATTTTAAAGATTTATAATTCAATTTATCCAGAATTCAATAATGTCCAAATTGTCAACATGATACTGCTTTATGAAGTAAACTTCAAGAATAATATTGTATCAAAAATGATTTGGACGGAAAAAAAATAATTTTTTGTCATGATTAGTACCCCGGGTGAATAGTATCTCGTGAATAGTACTTCGGGAATACTACACCGTGAATAGTACCCTGACATGAAAAGATTAAAAATTTTCAAGAATGTTCAGAATAATATTTTCATGAAAAGATACTAGATGAAGCACAAATTTCAAGGATATTCTACTAATTTCACGGAGTATAGAAGAAAAACTTATCAACGTGAGTGTAGAATTAAGAATACGAAACGAAAAAATATTACTTACATACTACAGAGTATGGAAGAAAATATTATTTCATACGAATATTGAACAAAAATAATATCCCTTACCTTAAAAAGGAGAGTATTTTTGACTGGTAGGGCGTTGATATTCTAGAAGAAAACTTGCACTGTTTTCTACACCCAAAGCTTCCTTAAACTCTAAAGAAATACACTCAATATTATAGAATAAGAATTCTCTGATTCTGGTGTGATTTTTAATTCTAAACTAAGTATCCTATTTATAGGAGAATGGAGGGATACTATTTGAATTTAGAAAATCACGGACGCACAATGCTTTTTCACGGGCGCGTATAAAATTTTGTAGAAAATTTTCTAAGTTTTACTATGCAAACACTATGCATAATAAAATATAATATATTCTATTTTCATAAAAATAAAACTTATTATAATATATATATATATAT
The DNA here is from genome assembly GCA_020205605.1 of Panax ginseng. NCBI lineage: Eukaryota > Viridiplantae > Streptophyta > Magnoliopsida > Apiales > Araliaceae > Panax > Panax ginseng. The sequence goes on along the minus strand of CM035131.1, from coordinate 55,103,407 downwards.
ATATATATATATATATATATATATATATATATATACTCCCTCCCTAATTAAGTTTCTTATATATATATATATATAATCACATGCATCATATATATATATATAGAACTGAGATAACTTACTCCCGATGATTTTGAAAAATGAGTAAGTGGGGGTCCATATAATAAGCCAAACTTACAACAAATACTTCATAAAATACCCCTCTTTTATCTCAATTCACTTGGCTTCTCAAAACATATTTTTAATAACATTCATCATTAATATTATAACTCACAATATTAACAACCAAATCATTCCCAGGAAAGAAGGGGGCTTTCCGATAAGGATTTCTCCTTATCGTCGGGCAATAAGGTGACCAAACCCCTTTCCTTGATAGAACTTTCTAGACATCGTCAATAATTGAAATAATAATATGAATAACTTTGTCGTCTCAATTATTGATTGAATAATATAAAATATTGTGATAATAATTGAATCAATAACGTGAGATACTATGCAATAATTATTGTGGCAATAATTGAAATAAACTGAGTGACTTCTCACGTAAGCATCAATAATCAAAAATACTATACAATATCGTGTGCTACCATGAAACCACGCGTATTACTGTACTTTTACCACCGGGTATTTCAATAGTTAACGGTAAAACTTTTGTCATTATTTTTATGAAAAGTTATTTATGTCGTTTTCTAACTCTGACAATAATTCTGTTATGGGGTCCACCAATGATTGTGTCGTCGTATGAATATTCCCTGATAAAATGAATATTCCCCGACCAAACGAAAATTTATTACAACTTGTTTACTTTGCAAAATTTGTAAATATTACCCACAACTATAACATTATATCAAATCCACACCATAATATTCAAAATGATATATAGAGAAAATTATTCTTTATTCATAAAACTTGGGGTCTTATAACCTCCCTTCTTATGAAATTTTGTCCTCAAAATTGGTGTACGTACCTGATATGTCGAAGAGGTGAGGATCTAATTTTCATTTCAGATTCTAACTCCCAGGTCATTTTCAAAACATCGTGGTTTCTCCACAAAATTTTGACTTGAGGTATAACCTTGGAGCGTAGAATATGTTCCTTCTTATCCAAGATTTTAACAGGTACCTCTTTATACGTTAAATCTTCCGCTATCTCGTCTAGTTCTAACTCAATAATATGGTTCGGGTCTTTCACATATTTAAGTAACATAGATATGTGAAAAATGTTATGAACACGAGACATACTTGGCGGTAAGGCCAGTCTATAGGCCACAATTCCTACTCGATCAAGGATTTTGAATGGCCCAATGAATCAAGGATTGAGCTTTCCTCTCTTTCCAAATCTTGTAACTCCTTTCCATGAAGCAACACGTAACAACACATGCTCTCAAACATTGAATTCCACGTCCGTTCAATGAAGATCAACATAACTCTTTTGTCGATCTTGTGAGGTTTTTATATGTTGCCGGATCATTTGAATCTTTTTCGTTGTCATGTGTACCAATTTTGGTCCCAACAACATTGCTTCACCCACCTCATCCCATCATACTGGAGAACGACACTTCCGCCCATACAACGCCTCAAATGGAGCCATGTTTATACTTGCTTGATAACTGTTGTTATAAGAGAATTCCACCAATGGCAAGAACTTGTCTCAACTTCGTTTGAAGTCAAGGACACAGAGTCTTAATAGATCTTCAAGAGTTTGAATAGTCCTCTCCGACTTCCCGTCCGTCTGAGGATGATATGCCAAACTGAATCATAAATTCGTGCCCATAGCTTTTTGCATACTAACCCAAAATCGTGAAGTGAATCTTGGGTCTCGATCAGAAACTATGGATACTGGCATACCATGCAGTCTTACAATCTCATTTATATATATACTAACAAGATATTCAAAGGTATTATATGATAAGGAAGAAATTCAATTATTTAATGGGTGTGACAAGGGTATTATATGATTGGGAAGAAATTAAAATAAATTAGAAGAGGATAATTGGGTTTTAGTCAAACATGGCCTTGAGACACTTGGGTTTTTGTAACTGATGAAGCCATATTGATGTACGTATTATGTTATATCAGTTATTTAGTTTTACATTCTTTTCCTAAGGTTGAGAGAGAAAACAGAGAAAGGTTGAGAAGTTAGGGAATGAGAGAATTTGGGAGAGAAAGAGAAGAAGTTCTCTATAAATTGAGAGAAGAACTTTATGAGAATTATGGAAAGAAGAAACAAGAAGATTATTTAAAATTTTATAGCTAATCAAAAGTAATACTCTAGCTTTTAGTTTTTAGAATTATACTTTTTGAGTTTTCTTTGAAAAGTTGAATTTCTATAGTTAGATTGTTAAGAAATTGGTTGTATATGTTATTGAGTTTATAGATTGCATTCTATGTTGTTTATAAATGATTTTGAGTAATCAAATCCATAAAAAAAAAAATATGTTTTTAATCGAAGAATTTAGAGTTTTACATTTTATACGTATTTTGGTCTATTTTGAGGCTAAAATTGGCTAGGAATTCATGTTGGATTCTATGAATTGATAGTAGATGTTGTTAATATGTTGACAAAAGAAAAAAACGAAGTTTAAATGGATTGATTTGGTTAAGAATCGAATCCGTGGTGAACGATTACGCTAAATATGTTGAAAACATGAAAATTTAACATGAACTTTGAAGTTGGGTCATTTTAATGGTTTCTAGTGTTCTTAAAAGATGTTAATTCTTTGGTATGATGTAGTTCTATGAATTACGAATCCATAGAATCAAAAACGGACTAATTTGGATGTGTATAACTCAAGTTATAAAGATTAGACGGAGAAAAGGTTCAAAAAATCGCGAGAGCAGTAAACTATAGAATCTGGCTCTGTTAACGGGCGCAACTGCACTATTCCATAAGTCTTTTGCGGCGCAACTGCCCTCTAGGGTGCAGCTGAGCTATGTCCAAGGCTTAATTAGGTGCATCTGTGCTCTAGTTGTGTCAGGTGTGACTGTTTTGACATCCTGTAGTAAAACAACTATAACTTTTTCATACGAACTCCGATTGAGGAGATTCAAGATGATCCAGAACGAGGAAGAATAGACCTAAAATTTTCATTCTTTAAGGTTGGCAACGGGGGTCAAAATGGCCATATGTGGGACTAATGTGTATTCGATGGCAATCGGAGGGCGTCGGACATTCACGTATGCAAGTGTAGTGCTTCTGACGATAAAAGATGTTGTTATAAGTTATAAAACATGAATATTATGAAGTATAATGATGCTTAATATTAATAAAAGATGTATTAGATAAGTTGTATATACATACTAAGCATACACAAGAGAGACAAATCAGGCGTGTGACGAATGAACGTTGAAACGTCGTGATAAGTGTTTATGAACGTAAAACATGTTTTAAGTAAAATGAAATGAATATTAAAAGATATGGAATGGGGTTAATATAAAACCAATAAGTATTCCTAATAAGACTTAAACACTTGAATGAACTTCGAGTATGACCTAAGAAGTAATACATTGAGATATAAGTCGAAAGTTAACACAATCAAATTGAAAATTGTGTATTGATGATAGGAAGGGTTATCAGATATAGAGTAAAGTTTACATTACAACTACTATGCTTTGCTATATGACTAATAGTTGATGTGCATGATTATATAATTGTGTAGGGCTCGTGAAGTGCAGATAGATGTAAGCTGTTAAACTGGTATTGGTAAACAACGATCAAGGCAAGTCTTTCAGTTCCTATTTGCTATGTGAACTTGATGATGAACTATTTTAAATCTTTATTGCAAGAAGCATAATGTGTTATATATATGTTAAAAGTATGAAATGTTAAAGTCAATTTATGACTACGTTGATTGAGTAATGAATGCTGATTGAGTAAGGAACTCAATCTTTATACTTGTTATATGAACTGCAACATGTATGTTATATTAGTCCAATGTTTATGAGATGTATGATGAGAATGTTATTATGTGCAACGTGATGCATGAAAACTGTTAGATTTTGCTAGGCTATCGAGCTCAACCTTGCAAATAACCAATTTTGCAGGTTAAGGATTCAAGGTAATGCTATGTGCTACTTGAAAGACATGAATCAGATGTAATACATGAAGATTTATATATTTTAGCTAAAGATTGTTATTTCTTTAAACCATGATTAAGGTTTATGAGATGTACTCAATATTTTATGATGTATATTTTATGTTGAGTTGTAAAGTTAAATTTTAAGCTATCCGATGTATAAAGGATATCGATTTGATATGTAAGTATATATATAATAACTGTGATGAAGCGAATCATAAATTAAACTTGATTCAGTGATATGTAAATGATAAAGGTTTTGATTCAGAAAATTTAAGTAAGAAGACATAAAAGTTTTAATTATTCTGCATGTTATTAAGTTTAACATCGATTAATGATGTAAAATCAGAAGTTAGATGTATTGCTAACGACCAAAGTCGAGAGATGAATTGTATGAATTTTAAGGTCGTTACAGTTGGTATCAGAGCTATAGGTTATAAACCTTAGGTAGGAGTACCTTGGGCTATAACCTTAGAGAAGAAAGGAGAAGATAATGAAAGAATAAACTCAGATAGAGTTGAAGTGATAAGAAATAAATTTTAAAATTTATAATAAGAGATTAAAATATATACGGAAAGATTCAAAGAAGAATCTTGAGGTATTTAAAATATATGAATATGGAGTTACTTGACTCTAGTAATAAGATGTTAAGTGTTATTAAATATACGATGTCTACAAGATGAAGGTGATTAAATTAATAATAATAATGAACTCAAATAGAATTTAATTGATGACAAATTTAGAGAATGCTTATGAAATAAGTTAAGATAATATGTGTGGGTTCAAAGAAGAACTTGAAGAGTTAAAATTGAGTTGAATAGTCACAAGATAACATAATTAAAGAGGAAGTAATGAGGATTATGAAACCATAACGATCATAATATAAGAAAGGAATCATAAAGAAGATGATTATAGATTAAGATCACGACGTGATCTGGTTAAGTAGTAAAATGATAGATGATCTGTAATGAATGAATAGTTATAGCTTGATGCTATAAGAGAATATACTATAAAATAGTACGAGGCAAACTCATGAGGAGTTATAAATGATCTGATACAGAAAGTTCGTATCAGTAAAAATTAAGTTATGAGCAAGATAGAGTTAGGTGGGATTTCAATTGAGGACTCATGTGATGGCTGAGTGGTATAAACCTTTGTACGGACGAGGATTTTGTGCTTGCACTCAGTTTATCACATTGATAATCATTGGAATATTGGCGTCGCGCTATCAATTTATATATGGCGAAAAGGTGATTCTTTTCTCATGTGTATATTTGATAGTTAGAGACTATTAAGATTAGTCAGATATTATTAGGATTAGGTGCGAGTTCTTAAAACTCATAATTATGGTAAGTTGATGACTCATAATCATATGTATATTTTTGAACCCTAATCGTATGGACAGTCCTTGATGGGGTCTTGGACTACACATTGCTAGGACAAGTTCCTAAACTCATATTATTCTGGCAAGTTCTTAAACTTCCAATGTGTGGTAAGATTGATGAACTATACCGGGGGTATAGGAATATTGTAAGTTAAAATACAAAAATATTTAGTATAAGAGCATTGGTGGTGCTATAAATAAAAAGAATTAGTCAGTAATGAGGTAATAGAGTAAAGATTGAAGTTGATGGTGAAAATTAGATATTTCAAATATTCTAGCTTTGCTAGATTTTTCGAAATTTATTTACTTCGTGCTGATATTTGCACTTCTATTTTCTTTAAAAATAATGGATCAAATGATGTAACCAATGACTTTTAAAAATAATATTGTTATTCGTATGTATAGGCTATTTGTTTTGGCTAGACAAAAATGATTTAAAAATATCAAAATGTATTTTATTTTTTCGTAGTCATTAAAGCATTACTAAATATAATCCTGATATGACAAATGAGGAAGTCATCAATGCAGTTGATCCTAGAGTTGGATGTAATCATAAGATCGTCAGCCCACTAGCATGACAGTCATATAATGACTGAATAATCAACGTACTATCGAGATAGTATGGTATCATGACATCATAAAGAGGATATTTAGTTTTCTTTAACTAAGAAAGATATGCCAATTGAATTGGCTAAAACTATTTTGATTGATGTTCGAGTTGTTAAAAGTCTAAGCTATTTGATTCGGTTAGACGATTATTGAAAAATGTTTATGAAATTCAAGCGTTCTTTGAGAAATTATGTCGAACTATATTGTTTTGGTGCGGATTCAGATGTTGAGAAGCTGAGGTGAACAACCCTATAAAGGGGACATGTTATCGGAGACAATGGTTCGGAAAGTAACACATATAGTCGTTACGATGTTAAGATGTACTACGTGTGTGCACGACGTAGTAGTGCAATTGGCTGATCACCTAGAGCACTGATGTAGAATGTTTACAGTCTGTGTGATTGTTAAACATTATGTTAGAACGGTTTATAGTGTGAAGTACTGGGGTGAAGAACTATTAAACCTCGAGATGAGTTCATAGTCTTGTGACCCCTCAGCTTGATTTGAGAATCTTTTAAATTCCTAAGTTATTCATACTGCTTCCCAATTATTGAGCAATTGCAGACGATTCTTGTTATTCTGAAAGGTGAATGTGATAAGGATGATATTCCTTAGAAAGTAGTAAGTCGTAGAATACGAAACCTAATGATGAATATATTGAATAAATGAGAAAAGAAATTTTGAAATGAGAAGGAGATGAGTTATCAAAGAATAATGTAAAACTTTTAATAGAAAAGTTAATACTTGTAGAAAGATCTTTGTGGAAAGAAAGTGGTTATAGAACCCAATGAATGAATAAAAGATTAACTTAAAAATCTATTTTGATAAATTGAATGAATGAAGATTAATAAATAAAATTTCGAGGACGAAATTCTTAGAAAAGCGGGTGAATGTAATATCCCGAGTGTTTATGAGTTGAGTATATGATAACGATCCTTAGAAAAGGAAATGAATTGGTTAAAGAATATATAATACTCAAAATATAATTGAGTTCAAGTGAAAGTTATGAAATAAAACCTAGAATTTGTTGAAGAAATAAATGTAGTAGGAAATATAAAACCTATATTAAGGTAACGTGTTGAAGTTATTCAACGATAAATTTTTTAAAGAGATTTGATGAAAACCTGAGTAAGGTAGGGTTTCGATGATTCCGAGGACGGAATCCTTATAAGGAGGGAAGGATGTGACAACCCGAATTTTCAAAAATTATTAAAATAAGAATTTAATAAATAAAATTCTTATTACGAGATATTTTGAGTTTGGATATGTGTATATATGTGTTATATATTGTGAAATATATGATTTGGTGTGAATATAGAAGATATATATATATATATATATATATATATATATATATATTAGAAGAATGAGGTTTAGTAGTTAATTTAATTTAACTATTGAAGAAGGTAAATGAAATTGTTTGAAAATAGAGTTAAGTTAATTGATTTGAAAATTATATTATGGAATAATATAATTTGATTATTATATATATGGCAATGAATTTATTATGAATTAAATCTCTTAAATAATGTGAGTAATTCACTTAATTAAAATAGTGGATTAATGTAAAATAATTAAAATAAGAATTTAATGGTAAAATTCTTATTATGATGTGTTTTAATAAAATGAGAGAGTAATGTATGTTACATACAAATGTAATATGTTAATATGTTATGTAAAAGAATATGATGGAAACAAGAATTAATTGAATAAATATTGGTTAATTTAAATTTATGTCTTCTTACTTAAATTCCCTGAATCAAAACCTTTATCATTTACATATCTCTAAATCAAGTTTAATTTATGATTCACTTCATCAGAGTTATTATATATATATATATATATATATATATATAAAATTTAACTTTACAACTCAACATAAATATACATCATAAAACATTGAGTACATCTCATGAACTTTAATCATGGTTTAATGAAATAACAATCTTTAGCTAAAATATATAAATCTTCATGTATTACATCTGATTCATGTCTTTCAAGTAGCACATAGCGTTACAATGAATCCTTAACCTGCAAAAAGTGGATATTTTTAAGGTTGAGCTCGACAGCCCAGCAAAATCTAACAGTTTTCGTGCATCACGTAGCACATAATAACATTCTCATCATACATCTAATAAACATTAGACTAACATAACATACATGATGCAGTTCATATAACAAGTATAAAGATTGAGTTCCTTACTCAATCATCATTCAATACTCAATCAACGTAGTCATACATTGACTTTAACATTTCATACTTTCAACATATATATAACACATCATGCTTCTTGCAATAAAGATTTAAAATAGTTCATCATCAAGTTCCCATAGCAAATATGAACTGAAAGACTTGCCTTGATCGTTGTTTACCAATAATAGTTTAACAGATTACAGCTATCTACACTTCACGTGCCCTACACAATTATATAATCATGTACATCAACTATTAGTCATATAGCAACGCATAGTAGTTGTAATGTAAACTTTACTCTATATCTAATATCCCTTCCTATCATCAATACACAATGTTCAATTTGATTGTGTTAACTTTTGACTTATATCTTAATGTATTACTTCTTAGATCATACTCGAAGTTCATTCAAGTGTTTAAGTCTTTTTAGGACTACTTATTGGTTTTATATTAACCCCATTCCATAACTTATAATATTCATCTCATTTGACTTAAACACTTCTTATGTTCATTAACTTGTCACAGCGTTTCGACGTTCATTCGTCACACGCCCGATTTGTCTCTCTTATGTATGCTTAGTATGCATATACAACTTATCTAATACATCACTTATTAATGTTAAGCATCATTATATTTACTAGCATTTATATTTTATAACTTAGAATAACATCTTTTATCGTTAGAAGCACTACACTTGCATATGTGCATGCCCGACGCCCTCTGATTGCCTCTAAAAATACAATAGTCCCAAAGATAGCTATTTTTACCCCTGTTTCCGACCTGAAATCAAAAAACTAAAAGAATGAAAGTTGTAGGTCTACTCGTTAGCTTTTCGAATCATCCTGAACTGCCTCAATCGGAGTTCGTATGAAAAAGGTATGGTTGTTTTACTATAGGAGGTCAAAACAGTTACATCTGACACACCTAGAGCGCAGCTGCGCCCAATTAAGCCTTGGACACAGCGCAGCTGCACCCCAAAAGATTTAGGGCACAACATAGCTGTGCTCGTTAGCAGAGCCAGATTCTATAGTTTACTGTTCTCGTGATTTTTTGAACTTTTTCTCCTTCTAATCTTTATAACTTGAGTTATACATATCCAAATTAGTCTGTTTTCGATTCTATGGATTCATAATTCATAGAACTACAACATACCAAAGAATTAACATCTTCTAAGAACAATAGAAACCATTAAAATGACCCAACTTCAAAGTTTATGTTAAATTTTTATGTTTTCAACATATTTAGCATAATCGTTCACCACAGATTCGATTCTTAACCAAATCAATCCGTTTAAACTTCGTTGTTTTCATTTTTCAATGAATTAACAAAATCTACTACCAATTATTTTACATCATTATTCGATGTTAAACTTAATAAAATGCAGAATAATTAAAACTTTTTTGTCTTCTTACTTTAATTCCCTGAATAAAAACCTTTATCATCTACACATTATCGACGTCGGGATTTTTATTTGTCCCTTTCTGTTCTTGTCTTTTGGTATTCTCATGTTAGGTGAGATTTGTTTGAAAAAATAAGTTTGAAAAGGTCCGACATGTATATGTCGACGATTGGACTGTAAGATTCGCCAGTTGGTATTTTTAAATGGTTGCACCAACTCAACCGAGAAAAGGTTTGTACATTGATGTAGTGATGTAACACTGCTTAACTGGTCTATGAAACTGAGTTTCGTTAGGGTCTAGGGGCTTGATTAAGCGGAGGGAAGGTTTTACGCACCCCCCGACTTCTGTGGTGACACAGTTACCGCCTCTTTTTAATTTAAACTTTTATCTGAATGTATGTGTGTGTAAGTCAATGTACAATTATCTAGAAGTAGTGTTATGCCTCGTTTGCACCTATATACAAAGGGTTTGAATTTTGTATAAAAGTTCAATTTTAATGAGATATGATAGTGATGTTTTGTAAAATAGGTTTTTTAAACCCTTATGCTCAATAGTAATTGAGGCCTTTGATACTTCCATTTTATTATATGTTCGGCTTGATTGCTTTTATTTTTGAGATGCGAAGCATCTACGAGAAAATAAGATACATAGCAATGCCGAACTCTTTGTGGGCATGTAAGCTATCTAAGGAAATTCAAACACCGTGAATAATTTACAAGCTGGTCACACCTGAAAATGTCCATCACGGGAACCGAATCTAGATTTAGGAACTGAATCTGTGATCACATGATTTCCTAGACTCACATGATGATACAGTATGTATGAAAGCTATAAAATGTTATATATATATATATGGACGATCAACTGCCACGAAGTAACCTCCAGGAAAGACGAAAAACGTATGTATATATATATATATATAGAAAAACAATAAAAGTCACGGACCGACGGTCTGGGCATACGCACACAACACGACTCTCAACATGAATAACTGTGTGTGAATGAAAGTGGAGAAAGGCTTTAAGAAATGTGAGATGTCTTATAGTGGGCTACCAAGAAGACTTCAGATATCTTTAAATGAATGAATACTCGGTTTCCATCGATAAAATGTAGCAAAGCACAAGCTCACAAGTGTTTAGAAAGAGAAAGCACTCAATTTATAGTGTGTACAAAACAAAATGGACAGGGCTTCCTCGCCTTTTTTCTCTTGAAAATGGCCACCCCAAGCCCTCTTTTTATAGAGGAGGGGGAGCCCTAGGTGTACCTGCGGCTACCTAGGGTACCCTGGGCTCCATGGGCCCTACCATCTCGAAGTACGTGCACTCATACAATGCGTTGTCCGCTCGAACCTTCATAACTTTCAATCCGGGCATCCAATTGAGGTATATAATACCTTTCCAGAATGATGTTGTCGAGAGATACACAATGACATGGGATAAGAGGTTGTAAGAAGCCGGGAAGATAGGTCCGTGACCAGATCATTAGTCTTCAAAATTCTATCTGGTGTGTTATCTTGCGTAGTAGTCACTCGGGATTTGAGCTATGGTTCTTGTAGGAAACTTCTGTGTAGAATGTGGGTTGAAATGTTGTTGAGATGGCGTGAATGTGGGATCGAGGTGGCAAAATGACGATTTGTCCCCTCATCGAGGTTATCTCCGGTTATGGGCTGATTTAGCCATCGTTGCTCCGGGTTATCTCTAAGATTGGGCTGCTGTGAGTACTGAATGTCCTCAGGGTTGTCTCTAAGGTGTGACTGACCTTTCGGGGTTATCTCCGGGGTTGGAACTGAGCGCCTTGGGGTTATCTCCGAGGTTGAAGCTAACTTTTGGGGTTTAAAACGAGCTTTTCTGGGGTTATCTCCGGAACTGGTCTATATTCCTCGGGGTTATCTCCAAGGTTAAAACTGAGACTTCCAGGGTTGTCTAAGGGACTGGAACTGAGTATCTCGGGGTTGTCTCTGAGATGGGACTGACTTCTCCGGTGTTATCTCCGGAACTGGAACTGCATTCCTCGGGTTGTCTCTAAGTTGGAAAAATTGAGTATCTTGAGGTTATCTCCGGGATTGAGCTGAGTAGACCTCCAGGGTTATCTCTAAAAGACGATTCTGCCCTCCTGCAAGGTTAGTAATAGGAATGCAGAAATTTTGAGTGTTTACAGATGCCCCTCTTTATCATATTCATGCAATGTAATGGCATGGATAGGATAAAGAATACTAGACACTTAAAATGTGATAAGATAATCATGATGCAGTGTAATGCAGCATGATGTAGTGTAATGCATCATGATGCAAATGCATGATGAATATGGTTTGTTGGACCATTTTCCAATGGGATGTGATGACTGTTTGCTCCCATACCTTCTGATGGGGATTTAAGTTATCACTGATGATCTTGACGAACTACTTGGATGTGTACTCTAAAGTTCTCAGGAACTTTCAGGATGTTGACGTTGGGGTTATCACCAAAGTTCTTAATCCATGGTATAGATTTCCCACTGAGGATGTACCTCTCATGTACAAAAGACTCGTGGGGATTTGTGCTCTGTTTGATGATGACTTGTATAATATATTCCATCATCGGTCCTCCCCGATGAGGATAGTTATCCCTGGTTTATATTGCCAGGTCTTTCAATGCTCTGTCAGAGTTACTGCCAACAGTCTATGTTGTCAGGGTTGCTTGACCCCCGCTGAAATGTACTTCAATAGATACCATCACCGGATTGTCTTTGATGCTTCGTTGGGTTTAATTGCCAACGGCTGATGATGTCAAAGCTGCTTGACCTTCATTGAAATGTACATCAACGGATGAGATAATCAGATGACTTCTGACGCTTCGCTGGGTTTACTTGCCAATAGCTGAAATAACGTCAAGGTTGCTTAACCTTCATTGAAATGTGCATCAACGGCTGAGATCATTAGATGACTTTCGACGCTTCGCTGGGTTTACTTGCCAACGGCTGAAATAATGTCAAGGTTACTTGACCTTCGTTGAAATGTGCATCAACGGCAGAGATCATCGAATGACTTCTGACGCTTCACTAGGTTTACCTGCCAACGAATAAAATAACGTCAAGGCTGTTTGACCGTCGTTGAAATGTGCATCAATGGCTAAGATCATCAGATGACTTTCGATGCTTCGCTGGGTTTATTTGCCAATGGCTGAAATAACGTCAAGGTTGCTTAATCTTCGTTGAAATGTGCATCAATGGTTGAGATCATCGGATGACTTTTAACGCTTCGCTGGGTTTACTTGCCAATGGCTGAAATAACGTCAAGGTTGCTTGACCTTCGTTGAAATGTGCATCAATGGATGAAATTTTCGGATGACTTCCAGCACTTCATTGGGTTTACTTGCCAATGGCTGAAATAACATCAAGGTTGCTTTACCTTCATTTAAATATGCATCAACGGCTGAAAATGTCTGAAATATCCGCTGGGGATAGGTTTTTAAAGTTATGACCTTGAACTGACGGCATCAGACCTTTGTGAGGTATTTCGGAGTGTAGTTTGCAACATTTGTGATCATTGGTGTTTTGAACGCTGTGTCTGGGTGAATACCAATGAGTGATATGTAGACCCGTAGTTTGGTCTTTGAAAATCAGAATTTCAGGCTTTTCCGCTCAATACACGTCATTTTTCCTAATTTGACTTTTTTAGCTTGTGAGACCTCCTTTGCAACTCAAATTGGACCGAGCCGGAGGGGTAGGACCCGTATAGGGCAGTCATAGGTACACCTGCGGCCATCCGTGGGTGTACTTGTAGGCTGTTTGCCTTTCACAAGTTATTTTCAAGTTGCGCCACATAGAGAATCCGAGAGTTCTTCAGATCTGCTAAGTTCGGGCTGCTTTCTACAAAATTTGTCAACGTACAAATGCATTTGAAAAAGCTCCAGGTTAGAATTTACCTATAACGACCCCAAAATTCATACAATTTAATTCTTGACTTCGGTCGTTAACAATACATTCAACTTCTAATTTTACATCATTAAACGATAATACAACCATTGAAATTTGCGAAATAATTAAAATTTTCTATTACAAACTATTCTCGTTCCCAGAACTTTCACCCTTTACATCTAAATATCTCAGAATCATTATAATACTACAAGAGTTTACATCGCAAAAAAATATTACAATTCAACATTAATACATTATTCGGAACCTTAAACATGGTTTAAATAATAATAACTTCGACCAAAGTATATAAATCTTCAAGTATCACATCCGATTCATATCTTTCAAGTAGCACATAACCTTACCTTAAATCTTTAACTTTGCAAAAAGGTTATTTGCAAGGTTGAGCTCGTCAACCCAAAGAAAATCTAACGAGTTTTTGCATCATCACATAGCACATAATAGCATGCTCAACATATATCTCATAAACATTGGACTAACATAACATACATGCTGTATTTCATATAACAAGTACAACGATTGAGTTCCTTACTCAATCAACATTCATTATTCAATCAACGTAGTCATAAATTAACTTTAACGTTTCATACTTTCAATATATATAGAACACATCATGCTCTTTGCAACAAATATTTAAAACAGTTCATCATCAAGTTCACATAACAAATAGGAACTGAAAGACTTGCCATGATCATTGTTTACCAATAACAGTTTAACAGCTTACAGTTATCTGCACTTCATGTGCCCTACACAATTATATAATCATGCACATCAACTATTAGTCACATAGCAACGCATAATAGTTGTAATGTAAACTTTACTCTACCTCCCATAACCCATTCTTATTAATCAATACACAATGTTACTATGACTTAAAACACTATTTTCGTTCATTAACATTTATCATGGCGTTTAAGTATTGCTAGGAATCATTATTGGTTTTATATTAAACCCATTTCATATCTTATAATATTTATTTCATATGACTTAAAACACTATTTACGTTCATTAACATTTATCATGGCATTTCGACGTTTATTCGTCACACGCCCAATTTGACTCTCTTGTGTGTGCTTAGTATGCGTATACAACTTATCTAATATATCATTTATTAATGTTAAGCATCATTATATTTACTAACATTCATGTTTTATAACTTATAACAATATCTTTTATCGTTAGAAGCACTACACATGCATACGTACATGCCCGACGCCCTCCGATTGCCCCTGAAAACACAATAGTCCAAAGGATGACCATTTTTACCACTGTTCCTGACATCAAATTGAGACACTTAAAGAACAAAAGTTGTAGGTATACGCGTCCTCGTTCCGGATCATCTTGAATCACCTCAATCGGAATTCGTATGAAAACGTTATGCTTGTTTTAGTAAAACATGTCCGGTCAGTTTTTTTTTCAAAATTTGGCTAGATAGACTACCCCCCCTCGCCGGGTGGGGTTTTTTTACTCTGAGGGGCCACCGAAGGGGGGTCCTTCTACGTGCTTTTGCAATTTTTGATCTAGAACACTACAGAAACATAAACTAATGTTTCTAACACGTTTCTAACCACATAAACAACATAAACATCAAGATTACAACCTTTAATTTCACTATTTCTATTATTTCTTCTTCTTTTGACATTCATAGCGAAATTCTTCATTGTGAATTCGTTTTACATCCGTTTTGACTCGTTCAACTTGGGTTGTTTTCGTTTTTCAACATACTAAAAATATCTATCATCAATTTCAGATTCTATCCATCAATTTTGACTCCAACATAAGTTAAAATATACATATTCCATCAAAACCCAAGTTTTTCATGTTTAACTTATTTTTATGATTTTGATTACTCTAGAACCAATTAAAGAGACTATATATAGCAGATTATACACCCATACACACACACACACACACACACACACACACACACACACACACACACACACACACATATATATATATATATATATATATATATATATATATATATATATATATATATACAACATCTCTTCAAATCACCAAACCAAAATAGCTTTTTAAGTGAAGAACTTAAGAAACTATAAATTAGAATTTTAGAACTAAATGAATACCTTTGATTCTTCTTAAACTTGATTAGATGATGAGAAACCTTCTTCTTCTTCCTTGATTCCTCCAAGCTTCTTTTCAAAGCTCTCTAACCCTCTTCTCCAACACTCTGTTTTCTTTATTCTTAGGCTTTAGGAACAAAACACGTACATCCATATAACATATATAAACATAATGCGTATGCATTATGGCCTCATCAGTTACAATAACAAAGGGTCATTATGCCATATTTGGCTAGCACCCAAAATCTCTTTTTTTTTTTCAATTTTTTTAGCAATCCTTCTTATCATATGATACCATTGTCACACCCATTAACTATTTGAATTGAATTAATCTTAATTCATTAATAAATCCAATTAAACCTTACTAATAAAATTATAACTTCTATTTAGCCAATATAATTATAATTTTATTTAACAATCATTAATCCTCTAATTTAATTACTTAATTAAATTAGAAAATCACCACCACATTAACGTAATAATTATGCACAAATTATAAAATTATTTATCATCACTTTATTTAATATCATCATACTTAAATAAATTATTCCATAATAATTTTCATTGAATATTTATTTATTCCATAAATATTTCAACTAAAATACTTATTTTACTTGATAAATATTTTAATTATTTACGATCTCACAATCGTAATATATTAACATATTACATTTATATGTAACATACATTACTCTCTCATATCATAATAAGAATTTTATTTTAATAATTTTCAAAAATTTGTGTTGTCACATTACCACACTCATTCTGAGGTGATTTGGAGACTTGTGTCTAGATATATGGATCCGGATCAGCCGAGTAGTTCTTGCAGGACCACTTCAGGTGTGCGGAGGAGGGCTTCTGATGTGCCTCCACCCCATTCAGTCAGACAGCCTCGTAGTTTGGTGGAGGCAGTGATTCATCCTATCTGGGTTGAGTTACCAGATGTTGAGAAAGGGGAGGAGGATATACCAGTTATAGATCCCGCTCCTACTGCTCATGCTCCCTTCAAGGATCTCCCAGGCATTTATGTGATGATTCCAGAGCTCCTGGATGATTTGAGTCATCACCCCTCGGTTTAGTTGCATACAAATGAGGTAAAAGCTAGATTTGATCTTCCTTTTTCCTATTGATGAGGAGCAAGGATTCTGATGTTGACCTGCTTTTGTGATATAGGTTCCCGGCTTTACACAGCCTCGAGGGAACAAGTTCAGCATACACTCTGTATATCAGGCTCTTCATCCTGATTATCGAGAGATTGTGCATGCTTGGGGCTTTGAGGCGTTCTTTTCCATTCTCCCTCATCGTTGTCTTGGGTTTATCTCAGGGCGTTATCTGAGTGCTAGTTTTACCAAACTCAGTCTCCTCATTTGCTAGATTGTGAGGTGATGATGACACCGATGGATTGACGATTTATCATCGGTATAAAGTTTGGAGGGGCGACAGTGTCTGGTACGGCGAACATTACCCCGACTGCCGTTAGATCCTTGCTAGGAGTACAGGTTGAGGTGCTGAAGGGTAGGACAGTTCGTGTAGGTCCTTTGAGTGTAGATACTATGAGTGGGCTTTTGAGTGAGCCCATACCCAGTGATGTGAGAGTTAGGGACCGCATTCTTCGGCGATTGTTCCTGGTTATTATCAGAGGTTGCTTCATAACGGATAACTCTTCCACGGTGTCATTCACTTTGGTCAGAGCCACACGAGATGTGGACCGTATTGGAGAGTATAATTGGGACTCCTATACCTTTGCCCATTTCCTCATGGGAATGTTCATGCGTTCACAGGGCTTGACGGAGGCTTGGCTAGGATTTTACCCATTTCTGCTGGTGAGTATTTCTATTTTGATTTCCCATGTACAGGTTAGAGTGTTGACTGACTGCAGATGTTTACCTTTGTGTTAGCAGTTTTGGGCCTATGAGAGGCTCCTATGCCTGCGTCCCATTAGTGTGTTAGGTTCAGAAACCTATCCACGGGGACGGCGATAGCATCACTCCACGTTGGCGGAGTTTTCTGTAGCTGAGGGCTTCACCCATTGATCACACCCCACCAGTATTGGTAGCCTTATGCTTGAGGTCATGGTATGATAGTTTGTCACCTCCAGATTGGGTGACTGTAGATCAGAAGTTACAACACTCTATGACCCTCCTGATGTTCCAGGTTCCTGTGGGCTTTGTAGAGGGTATGCTAGTACTGGATAGGCAAGTATTCTGGTTCGAGACCCAGGAGTTGACTCCTACTTTGGAGGAGTATGAGCGGTTAACAACTTTTCCACTGGATAGGCCTTGCGCTCAGATGGATATCGGCGAGATGAGCCGGAAGTTCATGACCCTCACCGGGTTGAGGCGTAGAGTAGTACAGGATGAGATCACATCTGGGCATGTAGTGTCCCAGCATTTTCTGATAAATAGATTTGGCTCATTGGACAGTCATGCACGGCACTCCGGGGATTTCACCATGTCGGAGGATCAGTGGCGTGTTGCCAGAGTAGACGTACTCATGATGTGCGTAGTGGCTTATTTATATATCACTGTATATAGATCATTTGGACATCGGTGTCGTTATGGCAGTGAGAGCTCTCAGGGAGGGTCATATCATTGTACCGATGATTGTGGTAGATACATTGAGGTTAGCCATGTATTGCCATACCCATCCTGCAGGGGTATTTACAGGCAGCTCGGTCTTGTTATATGTGTGGTTCATGTCACACCTGAGATCGATTGGCACCTTCCAACGGAATGGGTACTGCTTTTCCCATGAGATAGCCCTGTCTTACTCTTTTCAGCTAGCAGAGTGTATAGACGCTGCATCCTGGCTGGTGTTTTTTGTAGGGATCGAGAATCCATTTGACATTTTTTTCGTGTACAGGGCTTACTTCTCCCCACGACTTCATTACTCATGCACCTGACATGGATTATCTCCCTCTGGCTGGTTTGAGGGGTATGACCACGTATCACCCACTGGTTATAATGTCACAGTTTGACTAGTTTCAGGATGTTCATCCTTTTGAGGGGGCATTAGGTTAGTGTTTATCTTCTAGGCATTTATCAGCAGGGATTAACGTGAGAGGTCTGAGTTTTCTATTAGCCATCTGGGCCGTTCTATAGAGTATTCTGCATGGATGGAGGCAGAGATTACATAGGCTGCGGTTGTATCCATAGAGCCGAGGATTGATTCTGATGGTGGAGAGCCCACGGAGGACACTGATTCTCCCACCAAAGAGGAGCTATTTGTTGGGTTGACAGTAGCTCTTGTTGATTCTCCCAGTATGACTGCTATTGTGAACCCGCACTCGGCAAATTATTTAGAGTAGAGTTTGCATCTGATGACATTCGAGAGAGATCAGGCTAGGGCCTTGATGTTGATAACTCTAGCTGGGAGAGATGTCGCTCTATTGGAGAGAGATGATGCCTTAGCTCATAGAGACATCGCTACTGCTGAGCGGGATGAGGCTAGATCATCTAAAGATGCATTGATTATTGAGCGAGATGGCGCTATATCTGCCTGGGATGTTACCGTTACAGATAGTACTATAGTGAGGTCTCATACTACTGATGTCATTGCAGTGATAAGCACGTATATTGATGAGCATAGTGACACCATGCAGTTAGCTGTGGATCTATTGGCTCGTGTAGATACCCTTGGGCAGGAGCTCACAGTGTTACCCCCTTATTTTGAGAGGGATGCCATGTTGGACTTGATAGCGCACATATACACTGATTTTTAGATGGGCTTTGGATTTTCCTGCACAGACTAGCTTTAGCCATTTTGTCATATGTATAGTACACATTGTATATATCAAACAACATTATATATGGCAAGGAAATATATTTTGATTCACTTTCCTTTTAGTTGTGCCTTGTTACTTGCTTGATATTTGCATGTTTCTCTAGGACTTATGATCTTGATGTATTCTGAACTCCCGCTTGATGGATGGACATTGAGATATCTCAGGATCTTTCAGAATAGATCATTGATCTATGTGTATTCCCTACCCTTTGGTGTCTTGGGACTGGTTTCTATATGTAGTTGTGGAGAGGAGTGTGGCTTTCCTCTCTGAGGTTGACCACACCACAGATGGTCGCCGGTACTCCTTTGTATGGGGGAGCCCAGGTAGTTCCATCTCTTATGGATTGGTGTTTCTCTTTGAGGACTCAACCGCATCTTAGATGGTCGCTGATTCTCCTATTAGTGTGGGGAGACCATGTAGTTCCATCCCTTTGGTCTAAGACAATGAAGTGTGATGGATTGAAAGATGATCCCAATACCATTTGACAAGTTTTTGTGTTTTGGTATGGGGTAAGGCCGAACCATGAATGGCTGCATATGTACTCCTATTGAAGAGGAGATCAGGTCTGCGTAGTTCGAACCTGGTGTGAAAGGTTCAAAGGTGTATGTGAAAAGGTGTAGAGATGTTTTTTTTTGTGAGACCGGGCCATAAAAATGGTTGCCTACGTACTCCCATGTATTAGGGAGATCAGGTCAACATAGTTCGTCCCTTGTACATGACGGATTACAGTTGAAAAGTTTGATCCCATGTACAAGACAAACTAAAGGTGTGAAAAGTTTTTATCCCTGGTGGGACAAAACTGAAGGTGTGAAATGTTTATCCTGGGTGGGATAAATTGAAAGTGTGAAAGGTTATGAAAACCTGAATTGAGTGAAGGATCTGATGATCCGAAACTAGGTTGCTGGTTGGAAGGTGTGTTCATCCCTGATGGGGTAAACAGATATGAAGAAGGGTTGTATATAGTGAAGGGTTTAGAAAACCTGAACCAACTGGGGATCTGTTGATCCAAAACCAGGATGTTAGCTTGCTGGTAACTTTAGACATAGTACCGTTTCATGGTGTCCGAGTTAATGAGCTATAGAAATCCATCGCCATCTATTTCCTGTAATCTGAGAGCTCCTCCTGTCAATACCTCATTGACAACAAACGGGCCTTCCCAATTTGAGGCGAATTTTCCTTTGGATTGATCTTGGTAGTAAAGAATTTTCTTCAAGACCAAGTCATTCTCTTTGAATTGTCATAGCTAGACTTTTCTGTTGTAGGATCTGGCGATCCTTTGTTGTTATAATTGACCATGGAAGATGGCATTGGCTCACCTTTCATCTATTAGAGACAATTGGTGATACATATCTTGTAACCATTGGTCTTCATCCAACTGAGCATCTATAAACACTCTGAGGGATTCCATTTCCACTTCTATAGGGAACACTACTTCCATCCCATAGGTTAATGAGTAGGGGGTTGCCCTAGTGGAAGTGTGCATTGACATTCTGTAGGCTAATAGAGTCAGAGGCAACAAGTCAGGCCATCCTTTGTAATTGGCTGACATCTTTTGCATGATCTTTTTGATATTCTTATTAGCTGCTTCAACAACACCATTCATCTTTGGATGATAGATGACGAAGTTGATATGTTTGATGTGGAATTTACTGCATAACTCCTCCATCATTTAGTTGTTGAGGTTTTTAGCATTGTCTAACACAATCACCTCTGGTTATCCATATCGATAAATGACATTATTTCTGATGAAACCAATGATGACTTCTTTATTAACCCTGGGGAAGGAGGTTCTTTTACCCACTTGGTGAAGTATTCAATCATGGTAAAAATAAATCGATGTCTATTGCTGGCTTTAGGCTCGATGGGCCCGATCACGTCCATTCCCCATTCCCGTATTCATATTGAAAGGCTCGAGGGGCGGATAGCTTCCCATGAATTTGGAGTTCCCTCTTAACGTGATCATCATAAAGTAGAGAGAGCCAATAATGCCCTATTCTTAGGATTTTCCACAAGTAGAGGGCCTCCACCATGTATTTCATCCACCATGTATTTCATCCATGAGCCTTTGAGCTTGGTCCTTGTCCAGACATCTGAGGAGTCCTAGTCCTGCATCTCTTTTGTAGAGTGCATCTCCGCTCAGGTAGAATTTCATGGCTATTTGATGGATCCACTTTCTTTCAGCCTGACTCGCCCCAGTGGGTGTAAATCCATCTCGCAGATACTACTTGATATACTGATACCAAGGGTGTTAGATGGGAGGTAGCTCATCCAATACTTCTCTAATGTAATTCCAATAGGCTGGAGCCTTTTGCAGGGCAAATGTGATGTTTGGCATATTTTCCTTGTCAGGTATGTTGATCAAGATGGCCAAAGTTGCTAGCGCATCCATAAAGTCATTCCTATTCCAAGGAATGTGGAGGAAGGATATTTCTTCCAACTCCGAAGCCATCTATATAACCTGCCGATGGTAAGGTAGCAAATGTAGCTCTTTGGTTTGATAGATCCTAGTGCTTTGTCTGATTACCAAAGATAGTTAACTGTCTGATGCCCATTGATTGGGAAAGTTTCAACCCCATGATACAACCTTCGTACTCAACTGTGTTGTTGGTGCTGATAAACTACAATTTGACACGATGGGATACTGCTCCCCCGTAATGGATACTAGAACTGCTCCAGCCCTAGAACCTTCCATGTTTATGGCTCCATCAAAATACATCTTCCATGATTGGTGTGTATCGTCCTGATGGTGTTGTTGAACTGTCATTACCCCTTCATCGGGGAAGTATATTTACAAGGGTTTGAAATCCTCTGAAGGTGCGGCGGCCAGTTGATCCGTAATTCCTTGACCTTTGATAGACTTTTGCGTCACATAGACGATGTCAAATTGTTGTAGGATCAACTGCCATTTGGACAGTTGACAATTCAAAATGGGTTTGCTGAATACGTACTTGAGAGGATCCACACGGGATATGAGATGAGTTGTGTGACCATAGAGATAATGATGTAATCTCATGGAAGCCCATGTTAAAGCACAAGTTTTCTCAATCAGAATGTACTTGTGTTCACTGTTGCTGAATCTTTTGCTGAGGTAATAGATGACTCGTTCTTGGCCTTTATCATCTTTCTTTCCCAACATGTAGCCCATGGCATTGTCATTGATGGATAGGTAAATGAACAGGGGAACACCATCCCTGGGAGGTACCAAAACAGGAGCTTTGACTAGCTGCTCTTTGATTGTAAGGAAGGCTTTTTGACACTCATCATTCCATTTCATGGAGGAGTTCTTCCTTAACAACTTGAAGATAGGCTCACAGGTTGCTATGAGTTATAAGATGAATCAGTTGATGAAGTTGATTCTTCCCAAAAATCCCCGTATTTCCTTCTCTGTTTGAGGTATGGGCATTTCCTTGATGGCCTGGATTTTTGTGGGATCCAGCTCAATCCCTTTGTGGCTGACTAGAAATCCTAGCAACTTACCGGATTTAACACCAAAGGCGCACTTGGTCAGGTTTAACTTCAAGTTGTACTTACACAACCTATTGAAGAGCTTTTTAAGATGATCTAAGTGGTCTTCCTCCCTTCGAGACTTGACAATGATGTCATCCACATAGATTTCTATCTCTTTTTGCATTAGATCATGGAAAAGAGCCATCATGGCTCGTTGATAGGTAGCTCCAAAGATTGATGAGGCCAAATGACAACCGCTTCAGAGCAAAAGGTTCCCCAAGGAGTGATGAATGCGCTTTTCTCACGATCCTCTTCAAAGAACCATGATTTGATGGTACCCCGCAAAGCAATCAAGAAAGGGAGTACATGTCATATCGAAGTCAGTATTGTCAATGAGTATGTGGATAAATGGCACGAGAAAGCTATCTTTGAGACAAGCTTTATTCAAATCCCTGTAATCCACGTAAACTCGCACCTTTCCTCCGAGTTTAGGCATGGGGACTATGTTGGATAGCCACTCAGGGTATGTTGATACCATAATGATGTCAGCTTGAAATTATTTCACAATTTCTTCTTTAACTTTTAAACTCGACTAAGGTTTTAATCGCCTGAGCTTCTACCTGACTGGCTTGAATCCCTCTTTGATGGGAAGGCGATGAATGACAATGTCAGTAGACAAACCGACCATGTCTTTATGAGACCATGCAAACACATCTTGGAATTAGGTCAATAGAGTAACCATGTCATTCCTTTGGTTTGGAGTGAGGTCCGTACCAATTTGGATTTGTTTAAGGTTTTTTGAGGGTCCAAGGTTAAAAGAGGTGGTTTGATCAAGATTTGGCTTGGGTTTGTCTTCGACCCATTCTTTGATCTCTTGAGGTAACTCATAGTCCTCTTGTATTTCTATCAAGTCTAAGTCCAACTTTACATCAAAGTTACAGTCCTTGTGGAGAATAGGCACCTCATCAGCAAGTTTAGGCACATCTAACTTTAGAGTCTTGGAATAAAATGCTTTCACTTAATATATGAAACTGTTCAATCATACAAAGTTTTAGCATGTAATGACAAAAGGAACTGCTAGTACTATACATAAAAAGTAAGTAGTTATTGCTATCTACAAGGAAGAGGGAGTTTCTGCCCTTTTTACCCTCGTCGGCAAATGCAAGGAGTGTTGCTCTAATTGTCTAAGGTGAAGTCCTGAGGGACAACAGTGATGAAGGGGTTGTTGTCAACCTCCTTCTCTTGAATGATGACCATGATATCTGGTTAATCATCATCTGGAATGTCTCTGTTCATACCCTCCGTATGGACTATGACGTGCGTGTTTGATAACTGCCTTGCAATGTCTTGTTTACGTATCCGTTCCTCTTCCTCCACTTCAAGATCTGGAATCAGGGATTCCATTCCTTTGACCAGTATCGGCTTAGGAAACAACATAGCCACCACATGGGCAGGAACCTTTAATAAAGGACGTACATGCTCAGCCTCTGTAGGTTTAGGCAATCGTCGTGTGGTTGAAGATGAAGGAACCTATTTGTGCTTGTGTGGGTTCCTGTGAGTGGACATAGAAGAATAGCCTAGTTTGGCTATCCCTGTTTGACTGGAAACATGAATTGGGCGCTTAATGCCCTGATGATCTTTTCCCAACCTCTGTCCAAGTTGATAACCCAAGGATATCATCTCTTGACTTGCCGACGTTACCTCAGCAAAAATTCTGGGTATGAGAGGTGGCACCCCAATGGGTCGATAGTAAGTGTTGCTCACCTCAAGGGCCTGGAAGCTGACATACTCAACTTCTGCATTGAAACTGATGAGTGGTATGTCACCTTATTCAGGACATTCTGGCTCAACATTAACAGTAACCAGACTATTGTTAATAATGTATTTGAGTTGCTGATGAAGGGTGGAAGGGACGGCTCCAGCCATATGAATCCATAGTCTTCCCAAGATCAGATTGTATCCTGTAGCTATTTTGAGCACATGAAAGGATACACATAATGTATGTGGACCAATCTCCACAGGTAGTTCAATCTCTCCGACAGCATTTCATCTGGATCCATCAAAAACTTTGATAATTGTATGGCTGCTTCAGATCCTGTTGAGATTAATATTCATTTTCTCCAAGGTGGCGTAAGGGGAGATGTTTAAGGATGATCCTCCATCTATCATAACTCCTCCCACCATATATCCGGAGGACATAACCGCTATATGCAATGGTTTGCAATGACCCGTCCCTTCGGGAGGTATGTCATCATCAGTGAAGGATATCACATTGCTATTGAAGATGTGATCAACCAGATGATGGAACTTTTCAACATCCACCGATTTTGGCAAGTGGGCTTCTTCTAAAACTCTTAGTAAGTCCTTCTTATGATCTTCTGAAGAGAAAACCAAGTCCAGTATTGAAATCTGTTGTGGAGCTTCTTTCAAGCTTAAAACCACCTTGGCTTCATTGTGTCCCATAGTACGGAGGAAATCTTTAATCTTCTCCATGGGAACTTTCCCATTTGATCTGAAGGTAGGCTTCATCACCCGTTGGGGAAGATACCGTGGATTTTCCTTCGACACTACACCAGTTATATTAGATGTGGATCTTTCAGCCTCTCCATAATTCCATGGAACTTTTTGTAGGCTGACAACATGATATTATGGCTTGAATGGCAATATAATTGGCTTTGGCGCAACCACTTTCAAAGGATTTTCAATACCTTTGAGTTTGAATTGGTTGTATTGTAAGTGGTGTGGCGTACCAAATCATCCTCAGAGGATATAACCTACTACGACTTCCTTCCATTTTGTAGGAAATGTGTCCCCACTCTCAAGTAATACAACGTCATTGTTCCGCCATCTGCAAGACACCACCGTCAATCGTGTTCGAATAAGATGGTGGAGTGCCCAAAGATTCTTCAAAGGTTGTGATCATGAGATTGGGAGTGGTATTAACATACTCCATTAAAATCGAACCGTCTTGAGCGTGGGCTGATTGGAGGTAGTAGGGTTGTGATTCTTCCCTCATTGATCAGCATCTGGAATATTTCTTCCATCGGTTGGCCTAAATAGGTTAATTACCTTTTGTTGGCTAAATCCCTACAGGCTTTGGCTTTTTCTCTTTTTGCAATTTTATCCTCCAGTGTTTTTCCTTCTGGAGTAAGTGGTGGAATACTGGCAACAAGAGGAAGGAGGCGAGCATGCTCCTGACTAAATAATTGATGTGTGACTTGGTGATGATGGACCACCAGTTCTACCAATTGGTTGACTTGCTCACGAAGAGCCTTCATTTTCCGTTCCATCATAAACTAGAATTGTGCATAATCCCATTTGTCAGTCCCATCCTTGTTGGTTTGGGAGGATCCACTACTGTAATGGGAACTCTGTCCACTAATCCAATTAATCATGTTAACCTCCTCTTCTTTGTGTTGAGGAAGAGGGTTGTCTTGAACATGGGGTTGGTTGGGTTTAGTTACAATGATCTCACCATTGTCAATTAAATCTTGGATCATATGCTTCAGGGCCCAGCAATCCTGAGTGTTATGGCCTAGAACTCCAGCATGATAAGCACACTTCCTGTTAGCATTGAAACCCTTTCCACTCAAGTTGGCTGGTGGAAGAAGATGTGTAATTTTCTTCTGAGCTGTTAGAAAATTGAGAATGTTCTCGAGTGAGTCCCCTAAGGGTGTGAACACTTGAGTACGTATGACTTCTCCACTTTTTGGCAATGGAGGGTTTGAAGACTATGCTTGGAAAGGGGAATAGTTTCTCCTTTGAATAAGCATGTTCTGAATGCCTTTTTGTTCTTGTAGTATCAAGGAAACATCCTCCTCTTTCTTCTTATGGACCCTCCAGGGGTTGTTTCCATAACTTCCAGACTGGATGTGCTCAGCTACAGCTTTTAGTGCGACAAGGTCTTGAATCTTCCCTGATTTCAATCCCATCTCAGCCATTTCTCCATGTTTGATCATTTCAAAGAATGGCTTGCCTATTCCAGCTAAGACCCTCTCATAGAAGGGAGCTTCTTGAATGTCTATGAAGGTCATCACCATTTCAGACTAAGTTATATAGGGAATAACCTGAGCAGCCAGACGCCTCCATCTTTGGGCATACTCTCTGAAAGACTCATTGGCTTGTTTCTTGACCTTGGTAATTTGGTACCGGTCTGGAGCCATCTGAGATTGGAAACTGTATTGACTAAGGAAAGCATGAGCTAACTCCTCCCAGCTATGAATCTTGGAGTTGTCTAATCTGGTGTACCATGCCCGCTTCTCCAATCGACTTTTCTTCTCAAATAAATGCATTCGAGCTTTTCATCCTCGGCATAAGATCTGAGCTCTCCAATGAATACTTTTAAATGTGTGTAAGGATCTCCCAATCCATCATACTTTTTAAAATCGGGAGTTTTGAATTTTTCTGGATAATGAACCCAGGGAAGATGCAAAGGTCTGAATATCAAACACTCTCGTGTGCTCCAATCCCTTTGATAGACCGAATAGTCTCTTCCATTTGTAGAAATTTCTTTCTGATATCACTGGTGTCTGGATCTTCTTTGAGATGGGTGATTTCAGGGGTTTTGTTGGTTTTTTCCAACTAAGACTCAGGTACTGGAGCTTCTTTGTTCGGACCCTGGATTCCTCCATGTGCAGAGGATTTTGTATGTATGGGAAATTTGTGGACCCTGAGTGGGCTTGTGTAGTTCTTTGAGCAGAATAGCCAACTCTGTGATTTGATTGCTTAATCCTTCAAACTCCTCGCAAGAGACAGGAGTAGGATTAAACCGGCCAGATGTAGCCATGTTTGGCTGTAGGCTTATTGCCTTTTTGGACTTTGAACGGGTAATAGGACCAATTGTTTCCCTACAAAAAGACTTATGTAGTTTAGTCTTAGGGAATGTAGAAATGTTACATGCTATGTGATGTGTCTGTTTTAGGAATATTATCCTACAAAACGGATGTCAGTTTTTTACAACATGACCGGTTTTGATATAAAAGGGAATGCATGTACACACATTCGTTTATACTTTCCATTACATTGAGATTGACATGAAATGAAATTACAAGTAATTTCAGATTACAAGTAATTGAAATGGGAAAGTATAAAGAGACTTCCCTCTGCATTTAGTTTATCAAAGGCTGGCCTATCTTAGGCTACTCTCACGGCTTTTTGGCATGAATGTTCCCAGATGATCGCAATTTACTCGACGAGAAGTTAATCTGGTCTTTCAACTAGAGTGAATCTGGGCGGTGCTTTTCCTGAGCCTCGTTGGAATTAGTCTCCCTACGAGTCAAGTAATCAAACACCGATAGGATAGCCTCCTGATGGAGGGACCACACAACATACATTCATATACAATGTGTCTCATCATATGGAAATGAAGACATGTGCGAAGCACTAATATCAGAGGCAGATATAGTGTGAAGCACTAAGTGTAGTAAGTAAATGCATTAGTACACATTCATTCAAATGTAAATGAAACAACCACACACAAGCAGATAAAGGTTTTGAAAAGCTTGTAATATCGGCTTAAGCCCTCTTACTGGATGTCCCCAGCGGAGTCTCCACCTGTCGACGTCGGGATTTTTATATGTCCCTTTTTGTTCATGTCTTTTGGTGTTCTCATGTTAGGTGAGATTTGTTTGAAAAAACAAGTTTGAAAAGGTCCAACATGTATATGTCAACGAATAGACTGTAAGAGTCCCTAGTTAGTATTTTTAAATGGTTGCACCAACTCAATCGAGAAAAGGTTTGCACATTGACCTAGTGATACAACACTGCTTAACTGGTCTGTGAAACCGAGATTTGTTAGGGTCCGTGGGCTTGATTAAGCGGAGGGAAGGTGATAGGCACCCCTCGACTTCCGTGGTGACATGGTTACCGCCACTTTTTAATTTAAACTTTTATCTGAATGTATGTGTATAAGTCAATGTGCAATTATCTGGAAGTAGTGCTATGCCTCATTTGCACCTATATACAAAGTGTTTAAATTTGTATAAAAGTTCAATTTTAATGAGATATGACAGTGATGTTTTGTAAAACAGGTTTTTCAAACCCTTATGCTCAATAGTAATTGAGGCCTTTGATACTTCCATTTTATTATATGTTCGGCTTGATTGCTTTTATTTTCGAGATGTGAAACATCTACGAGAAAATAAGATACATAGCGGTGTTGAACTCCTTGTGGGCATGTATGCCATCTAAGAAAATTCAAACACCGTGAATAATTTAGAAGCTGGTCACAGCTGAAAATTTCCATCACGGGAACCAAATCTAGATTCAGGAACTGAATCTGTGATCACATGATTCCTAGGCTCACATGATAATGCAGTATGTATGAAAGTTGTAAACAGTTATATATATATATACATATAAAAGCTGTAAATATATATATATATATATATATATATACGATCAATCAACTCATCACTTAAGTAAACTCCAGTGCAGAGACGAGAAATGTATATATATATATATATATATATATAGAAATGTCTTACAATGAAATGCCAAGAAGACTTCAGATAGCTTTAAATGAATGAATACTCAGTTTCCACCGATAAAATGTAGCAAAGCACAAGCTCACAAGTGTTTAGAAAGAGAAAGCACTCAGTTTATAGTGTGTACAAAGCAAAATGGACATGGCTTCTATAAGACCCCAAATTTTATGAAATAAAAGTATTCAAATTTTCTTATAATTATTATTCAGTAAATGGTTAAATTGATAAAAGTTTAAAGTTAAGGGTGATATATATAAATTTTTTTCAAAATACGCAAGTGGTTATAAAATACTCATTGTTGTTGGGGAATGTTCATTTTTTCGTGGAATATTCTTGTTGTCGGGGAATATTCGTACTATGGAGCAGCCATTTGTGGGCCCCATAACAGAATAACTGTCGGATGAAGAAAACGACAAGTTTGAGTTTTTATAAATAACGGCGTAATTGTTACCGTTAACATTGTTGGATTACCTAGTGGTTAAAATACAGTAATACGCGTGGTTGCACAGTAGCACATGGTATTGCACAGTATTTTTGAATTATTGATTCTTACGTAAATTGTTACAGTAATTACTGTTCAATATTTTATTTTATTGGTTCAATAATTGCTGCGTTGATATTTTATATTATTGTTGTTTCAATAATTGTCACTGCACAGTATTTTCCATTATCAGATCAATAATTCATATTATTTGAATAATATTATTAGATAGCATTATTAGCAATGTCTAGAAAGTTCTGTCAAGGAGAGGTTTTGTCACTTAATTGTGCGCCAGTAAGGAGAAATCCTTATCGAAAAGCCCCATCTTTCCTGGGAACGGCCTGGTTGTCATTATTGTGATTCTGTAATATTATTTGTGAATAATTATTTATTGATTTATATGATAAGGAAATATTTATTTTTACATGGATATAATTGAAGGAATTAATGTTGAGTTATTTTATCAGTATTTTTGTCGGAATGGAGGTATTAAAAATCAAATTAGTGTTCTTAAAGCTTTATTGCGTGAGTTATAATTTTAATCCGATCGTTGGATCGTTGTGATTTTTGGATATGTTATACATATATAAGTTGAGTATATGTCCACAAATTTTGAACCGTTAAAAATTAACGCATGGTTTGTTATGAATTTTAAAAGGTGTTAAAAATCATCCGTTTGTGGATTTTGGATATTTTCTGTCTGGAATTTGGAAAAATATAAAGCTACAAAGTTGTGAGAATTCGATTTCATGTGGAATGGACATAAAATTCATGTTTTTCTGATAAAAGGGCTATTTATTATGAATTACTGAAGTTTCGAAAAATAAAATTATTTTTATTAAAATTAGGTGGGACCCATTTTTGGTTGGTGTAGAAAACCTGTGCTGATTTTGGGTGGGCCCCACTGTGGTGGCTGATGATTTTTCAAAGGTGGCTTGCGTTCTAGCATTTTCCTATAAATAGGCGCTTAAGTTAGAATTGAAAATCACACCAGAAACATAAGTTTTCTCTCTCTATATTATCGAGCATATTTTTGTGAGTATTTAGATACTTTGAGAATTGCTATTCAGTGCAAGTTTCCTTCTACTTTACATCCGATATTCCAGTCAGAAATACTGCTCTTTTGAGGTAAGGGATTGTAAGGGTTATTATGTTTTTTAATTTCCTAATTTTTTCGACAATCAAAAATTCTGGAAAAATTTGAAATGATAATTTGATGAGTTTTCTAGATTGTGTCCAAAAATGATAATTTTTGGATGTATAGATTATGAGTTATGAATTTTATGGGAAAAGACTATTTTAAAAGTAAACCCTTATAACTCCTTGTGGTTAACTCCAAAATTGGTAAAATTTTTATTGTGAGTACATGTATATAACAGAAGTAAACTGTGTAGATTTTGGAATTTTTGGATAAAAGTACAGTTTATGATAAATGTCTAAATATTCGGAAGTTTTGGCCATATGAAAAATAGAAAATGAATTTTAAAAATTTCGAGAAAAATATATGTTCAATATGGGACTATATTCTGCTAAATCCCAGAAAAGAAAATTTTTTGGGACTGATTTGGTATTTTTCATGTAAATGGACTAGTTATGAGTAAATAAATTAAATATGTTATGTGAAGTAAGAAAATTAGAAAATAGGATTTTATGGCTTCAGAATTCTATATAAGGTATATGCAGATTTTTGATGAGGGTTTTGGTTATTAGTGATGAAATCTTATGAGTTTGACATTTTAGGATGATTAAATGCATTAATTAGTAAAGTGTAAACAATTAAAATAAATTATTTATATGTTTAAGAAATGATTAAAATATTGTTGTAATATTAATAATATTAGATTATGAGATTATTAAGTGATTTTATAACATTTGGATTAAGGTGTTATAAATATTGATATAGATTTTATTGTGAAACTTTATCTTTTCATGTCGGAGTTACTATTCACGTATACAATACTATTCACATATACGACACTATTCATGTATATGGCACTATTTACGTGTACGGTACTATGTACGAATATGAGTTACTATTCATGAGTTACTATTTATGAGTTACTATTCACGAGGTACTATTCACGACAAAATTGATTTATTTTTCTGACCAAATTATCGTTGATTTATGAATCTTACTCTTGAAATTAAATCCATGTTTTGATCATATTATTTTTATTATCATATATATCATTTTTATAATTCTGGTGAAGAAATTTCTCTTTGACTTGAGTGTAAAGATGGGTAGATTATTGGTATGATCGTGACTATGGGTTCTCTTTGGCCAGTAGTGCAAAGTTGAATCGTTGACTGGTATGATCATGACCATTGAATTTACAATTGAATATTTTTAGCTTAAGTACAAAGGTGAATTGATCAACATGGTTATAATTATGGTTTATATAAATTCTAAAATGATTATGTATTTCTTTGAGATATTAATATCTTTGGCCTGTAGTGCAAAGATGAATTATTGATGAATATCTTTGGCCCGTAATGCAAAGATGACCTGTTGTTGAATATCTTTGGCTTGTAGTGCAAAGATGACTTGTTGTTGAATATCTTTGGCTTGTAGTGCAAAGATGACCTGTTGTTGAATATCTTTGGACTGTAGTGCAAAGATGAACTGTTAATAAATATCTTTGGCCCATAGTGCAAAGATGAACTTATTAGTATGATTATGAACAGGAACTGTGATTTGGTATAACCATGATCTTTGATGTTTCAGGTAAAGACATGTGATGAAAATTATCTTCATCCTGGATGAGAAGAGAAATTTAGAACCACAATTATGATTATGAGTTATTCACATGATTGTGGACATGAACTGTTTATTGATGTTACAGGGATAAAACATTGTTGGTGGGTTTTTAACATGGAGAAGATAATAGACTTTATGGTCTATTTGACTCTTCTAATGGATTGCGCTGCTGCGCGAAGACTGGTATATACCATGCGCTGCTACGCGAAGTTTATAGCTTGGGGTGGCGCTGCGGCGCTTACCCTGAGCCTTTGAAAAATGTTTAAATTTTTCCAATTCAATTCTTTTTGGACTCGTAATTTGGTCGTTATAAGTCGGAATTGACTCATTCGAAAGCCGTTATCTTACACATTCCATGTACTTCGATTTCATCTGGATAAAAGTAGTTTTTAAATCCGCTAACAATGAATTCACTATTTAAGGTTTTATTACGCTATCGTTTAACGTTCGTCAATGTTCATAACTCGTTTTTTTGTTTTAAGTCAAAATTCGACCATTCTTGAGTCCATGACTATTAAATACATTGATATATGTTACACCATCGAAAACTAAGGTTTTCGAGTTAAACAACGACTTTTGACTACTAATTCGGAAATTTTACGATTTCAACGTGTAATGCCTAATCCCATAAATTTTGCCATAACTTCGTTACTTGTGTTCTATACGCCAAATCAAATGGAACATATCCATTAATTCATCATCTATATCCTAACCAAGCAATATTCACATAACCTATATATGATGGTTTTCAATTTGTCCATTAACAACCAAATCAATGCTTAAATGATTTTCTTCGATTAAACTCACTTAAATACTTATGATTCTTGCTTATACTGGGCTTATCGATTTTAATCCACTAATAGCCATCCTTATTACCCCAGAAGAGACATGCTCCACCAATTCATACTTCTCTATGAAAAAAAAAATAGAAAAAGATCGAAGAAAAAGGTTTATGTATTATTACCTTAACGTTCTTCGCGTTCTTGAATACAACTTGAATGTTTTGCTTTGGATCCTTGTGATTACTTGTTAGTGCTCCTTTTTCTCTCTCTCAATATATTGGTTAATGTTGGTGAAAAACATAAATGAACCAACATAGCTTTCTTTATATAGAAAACCAAATGGAAGGCAAAATGGTCAATCGTCCCACCTCCTTACTATTCATTTCTTAGCAACCAAGTAATACACTTTACTTGGCCACCAAGTGGCCGGCCCACATGTCCTTTTGGGTTGCCCCATGGGTTTTATCCATGTGGTGATCCATCGGTTCGATTCACGGTTCGATTTCTTGGTTTGGGCTTAGAGTTAAATCGTATTGGGCCTATCTTGGGCTTGACATAACCCAAGTTCAATTGGAATTTACAAAGTCCAATTACTAAGAGTCCATTAGGAATAAATCGTATTCAACTCGTATAATTCTCGTATTGTCTTCGTATACTATTCGTATGATATTCGTATTTACGTCATAATAATCTTCCGACTATACTCATATAATAACTAGTATCATACTTATATTTCTCACTTATAATAACCTTAATCATTATACATAGTCATTTCATTTTCGAAACTCACTTTTCCTAACCCTTAGGTTTTAAGTCCGCAAACGAAAACTTTGTTTGCCATAACTAAAATATTATTGGATATTCCAAATCGTCTTAGAATTTTATCATTACGCATTTCTCAGAAATTCAAAATTAATTCCCGAGCAGAAACGGATGAATATTATTTTTACAAAGATTTCTCGAAAAACTTTTATTTTCGTCTTGGAAATTCAAAACAATTAATCATAGCATATAGCCAAAATCCTAACCACATTCGCACATTCTAGGTTATAAAATGACTTTCAAACAGCTTACCCATATAATAAATCAATTAAATTCATTTAATTCAAATAATCAAATAAAAATTTAATTCACATAAAAATCTAATTTTCTCGGGCGTTAAAGGGGGGGAGGGACACATCATTCCAAAGTTTACGCAGCAGTCCAAAGCGTGTTACAATTGCGGAAGAGAAGGTCACCTAGCCCAATTTTATCATGTATTAAAGTCAAGTCCAGCTGGGATGGATGCGCCAAAGGCCGTCTGATGAATGGGTAATATACCCATGAATTGGATACATTCGGTCTTAATTTATTGTTGTTCTCAAGTCTTTTAGAATAGTTTTTATGTGTTTATATCTATTCATGCATGTTTTATGTTGTTTTGTAGGAATTGGGACAAAAGTTACTTGGATCGACGTTTGGGGTGACTAGATTCGCGTTTTCGGCTTGCCATTTACACAACAATCATTTCAGAGCCAATTTTAGTATAGCTCCGGACCTTATTTTGAAAACCTTAAAGAATGAAAGTTGTAGATCTACTTCTCCTCTTTCCGGAACATCTTGAATCATCAAAATCGGAGTTCGGACAAAGAGGTTATGGCCATTTTCCCAAAGGACGTCAGAGCAGAAAATGTCAGAACATGTGCCAACGCCGGGGAGCCCAAATAGGCTTATGCCCAGCGCTGGAGCGCTGGGGGCAGGGTTGCAGCATCAAGCCCAGCGTTGGGGCACTGGGGAAGGGCTTGGTGATGGCCTGGACGCGTTTTTGGGAGAATTTTAACACATTTTTGACTCCAAATTGGATTGGGTTTGTTCCTAAGCTAAAAATTTAGACTTATAACCTATAAATACATGATGTAAGGCATAAAATAAAAGGAGAGAATACATAGATTAGACTAGATTAAACACTCCATTAAATTAGAATCTAAACCCTAGTTCTTAATTAGCCATTGGAGATTGAAGCAAATTGAAGAACACTGAAGATCAAGAGCAAGAGCAAGAGGGGAGCATCAGATTTGCTGACAACAGATTCTATTCTCTTCTCTTATCATACTTTTATCTTTTAATGTCTATTCAGTTGTGAATTCTTGGTTTTAATTCATTAATTATGAACTAACTCTTTTATTAAGATTTCAATTGAACCTTTTATGGCTATAAATTAGTTATTTAATTTATTCCAATTATTTGTGTCAAAGTGAGTTGTTTATCATGCCTTATGCTTATTGATTAATTATCTGATCAATAATTACCTTGTTACTCTAGAAGGAATTGGGAAAGGAATTCTAGGGTTAGAACTGGGCATGATATCATGTGACTTAGTTATTTGCACAGTGAATAATTAGGTTTGTAAATAGAAAGAAAATATCTATTTGCCGCATGTAACACATAAGGAATTGGGATTGTAACGAGTTTAATTCAATTGTTTTGCATAGAAATATAGCAAAATTAATCTGGATTAAATAGAAGGCAAATGATCACTTGGGAAAGGGCTTTTGGCATTAGAGAATTCCTGTTAATAATTCAGTAGACATAATAATTGGGATAATTGGATAATTGATTTATACTTCATAATTGGGGATATTGGAGTCTTAATTCTTATTTATTTGAATTCAATCAATTCTTAGTTGTTTATTTGCTTTCTTTTAGAATAATCTTTTTATTTTGTTTAATTTAGTTTTCTTATATCTAGAAATCACAATTATTGGTTGTTTAAATAAAATTGATTTGGTTAAGAGTTAGTAATTGGTAATTTTTATTAAATAATTCCTCGTGGGAACGATACTCTACTTTCACTTTATTACTTGTTGACTGTGTATACTTGCACGTATTCATTGATTGCAAAATTGATTAACACCATCCCAGACAAGTCAAACCCGATAGTTCAAGGGAGAGTGTTGGTCATGACCTCCCAAAAAATGAGAAACCCGAACTAGGTTATCACGGGTAAGCTAATCATAAACTCTTGCAAAGTTTATAGCTTATTTGATACCAGTTCTACCCATTCTTTTATTTCTCCTACTTGCGCTCCACGTTTAAACTTAACTCCGGAGAAATTAGACTTTGACTTATCTGTCAAAACTCCGTTGGGAGAAACCTTCATTACATCCATTATTTATAAATCTTGTTTGATTCAAATCGGCACCCTCACGTTACCTATCAATCTTATCTCTTTGAAAATACTTGCATTTGATGTGATTTTAGGGATTTAGTGGTTAACTACTCATCATGCTAAAATTGATTGTTTTTGTAAGGTTGTTCACTTTCATATTCCTAACCAACCTATTATGAGAATTCGAGCAAACAAACCACTAAAGTTAATCACTGTCATATTAAGCCATAAAGCTATTCGTTTATTAAAAATGGATGTCAAGCTTTCTTAGCCCATGTCACGGATTTAAACAAAAATACGTTAGATTTGAACGATATTTCTATCGTTAATAAATTTCCTGACGTATTCCTTGAAGAACTTTTTGGCCTACCCCCAGAGCGTGAAATCGAATTTTTTATTGACCTTGAACTTGGTACAAAACCCATTTCCAAAGCCCCATATCGAATGGCTCCTATTGAACTTCTGTCATTGATGGAATTACTTGCGCTGCGAGATGTCTCCACCTTTGGGCATATTCTCGAAAAGATTCAGTACTTTTCTTTTTGACTTTAGTCACTTGGTATTAATCAGGTGCCATTTGTGACTGAAAACTGTACTGACTTAGAAAGGCGTGGACCAATTCTTCCCGATTGTGGATTTTGGCATTGTCAAGTCGAGCATGCCAGGCTTTAGCCTCTCCGGTGAGACTCTTTTGAAAAAGTTGCATTTTGAGGCTTTCATCTTCGGTATAAGACCCTAGTTTGCCAATGTACACTTTCAGATGTGTATAGGGATCGCCTTCCCCATTGTACTTTTCAAACTCTGGGACATTGAATTTGGCAGGATATCGAGCCCCTGGGAATATGCAGAGCTCTGAATAGGTGACACTCCCATAATTTCCAGTCCCTTTGATTGACCGGATGGTCTCCTCCATTTGTTGGACTTTCTTTATTAGATCCCCAGTTTCTCAAGCATCCCTAAGATTTGTGATTTCTTTGTTGGAATGAGGTTTAGGTATATGGGTTTCCATCTTTTTGCCAATACCCTTACTGCCCCTGGTGTGGATGACTCTGGTTGAGTAGGCATTGTTTGGCCTTGGATTCCTCCATGTGCAGAGGTGTCTAGGTGGATGGGTATTTGGGTACCCTGAGTGGATTAGTGTAGCTCTTTGAGCATAACAGCCAACTCTATAATTTGATAGCTTAATCTGTTGAACTCTTCGTGAGAGACAGGAGTAGGATCAGGCTAAACACTTTTATCCATGTCTAACTGTGGGCTTAATGCCCTTTTGGACTTTGAACGGGAAACGGGCCCAATTGCTTCCCTACAAAAGACTTATGTAGTTTAGTCTTAGGGTAATGTAAATGTTATCCTAACATGTCCATTTTAGGAATATTGTCCTGGAAAATCGGGTGTTAATTGATAACATTCATGCACAGATAAGCTTCATATTTTCCATTACATAAAGATGAACATGGAATAAAATTACAAGTAAATGATTTTACAAGTAATTGAAAATGGAAAGCATGAAGAGACTTTCCTCCGCGTTTGGTTTATTAGAGGTTGACCTATCGTAGGTTTACTATCGCGGCTTTTTGGCATGAAGGTTCCCAGATCATTGCAATCTACTTGACGGGAATTTAATCTGGTCTTTCAACTGGAGTGAATCTGGGTGGTGCCTTTCCTGAGCCCCGTTGGAATTATTCTTCCTACGAGTCCAGTAATCAAACACCGATAGGATAGCCTCCTGGTGGACGAACCACACAACATACATTCACATACAACGTGTCTCACCGTTTATGAAAATGATGACATGTCTGAGCACTAATATCACGAGATAGATATAGTATAGTGCAGTAAGTAAAATGCATTCGTACACATTCATCATAAATGTAAATGCAACATTCACACACAAGCATATAATAGTTTTGCAAAGCTTGTAATAGCGGCTTAAGCCCTCTTCTTTGAGTCCCAAAGAGAGTCGCCACCGTCGACGCCGGGATTTTTTTAGTGTCCCTTTTCGTTACTTGTTCTTTGGTGTTCTCATGTTAATGTGAGATTTGTTTAAAAAAAATAAGTGAAAAAGGTCCGACATGTATAATGTCGACTTTTTGACTTTAAGAGTCGCCAGTTGGTGTATTTAACTGGTTGCACCAACGCAACCGAAAAGATTTGCTCATTGACACAGTGATATGACACTGCTAAGCGGGTCTGTGAAACCGAGATTCATTTGAGTTCGGGGGCTTGATTATGCGGAGGGAAGGTGTTAGGCACCCCCCACATCCGTGTTACCACGGTGACCGCCACTTTTCAAGAAACTGTTATATAAATGTGTGTGTGTGTGTGTGGATCAATGTGCAAGTATTTAGAAGTAGTGTTATGCCTCATTCGTACCTATATACAAAGGGTTTGAATTTATAAAAAAATTCAGTTTTAACCAGATATAACAATGATGTTTTGTAAAAAAGAGGTTTTTCAAACCATGTGCTCAATAGTAATTGAGGCCTTTGATACTTCCATTTTATTATTAAATGTTTGGCTTGTTTGCTTTTATTTTCGAAATGCGAAGCATCTTCGAGAAAATAATATATAGCAGTGCCAAACTCCTCATGGGCATGACAGTCATCCAAGGAAATTCAGACACTGTAAATAATGTACAAGCTACTTACAGCTGAAAATGTCCATCATGGGAACCGAATCTAGATTTCAGTAGACTGAATCTGTGATCACATGATTCCTAGGCTCACATGATACTGCAATTTGTATGGAAAACAGTAAGTAGTTATATATACAAAAGCTGAATATATATATATATATATATATATATATATATATACAGACATGATCAACCACCGCGAAGCAACTCCATGGGGGATCAGAAATGTAAATATATAAAAGCGGTAAATATATATATATGGACATGATCAACCACCACGAAGTAAACTCCAGGGGGGACGAAATGTAAATAAAGCTATAAAAACAATCAACTGCCACGAAGTAAACTCCAGGCAGGACGAAATGTAAATAAAGCTATAAAAGTAATCAACTTCCACGAAGTAAACTCCAGGTAGGACGAAATGTAATATATATATATATATATATATATATATAAGCGAACGCACTATGGGATGTAAATCCGGGCTCATCGGATATGTCCACAACAATTATATATATATATATATAAGCAAGTAATCGCACTGATGTAAAATCCAGGCTCATTGGATATGTCCGACAACAATTATATATATAAGTATATATATATATATAAAAGTAGGTAAATGCTCCGGATATAAAATCCAGGCTCATCGGATATGTCCGATATATATATATATATATATATATATATATATAAGTAAGTAAACGCTCCAGAAATAAGTCTAGGCTCAATCGAGGCATAACTCGATAATGTTAGTCCATATATAAAATATATACATATGTAAGTATATTTATACAGACAAAAATGAAAACCACTTGAATCAAGTTCTGCAAACGCATTACAACACTCGACTCTCAATGTGTATAACAGTGTGTGCTAATATGAAAAGAAAGACTTTATAGAATGTGAGAAGGCTTATAGTGTGCTACCAAAGTAGAGTTCTATGACTCTATGTGGATTACTCAGCTCCCGCCGGAAAAAAAATATAGCTATATGTGAGCTAACAGATGAGGAAACACTCAATATGGGTGTGTACAGAGTAAATTGGACAGTGCTTCCTCTCCCTTTTCTCTCCTTCTCTCCTCTCAAATGGCTGATCCCAAGGTCTATATTTATAGATTGATGGTCGAGGTGCACCGGTGGCATGCAGATGCACTACGATGGCAGAGTGGCAGTCACATGATATGACTGGCAGAGTCAGAGATGCACCTGGCCGCCGCCGGGTACAGCTGGGGTTCCATGAGTCCTATCTTCTCGAAGTACATGCACTCGTGCACTGTGATGTCCGCTCGAACTTGCAGAACTTCAATCCGAGCATCCGAACGAGGTGTACAA
Organism: Panax ginseng; assembly: GCA_020205605.1. Lineage (NCBI taxonomy): Eukaryota > Viridiplantae > Streptophyta > Magnoliopsida > Apiales > Araliaceae > Panax > Panax ginseng. The sequence goes on along the minus strand of CM035131.1, from coordinate 55,062,891 downwards.
GACCATCTTCAGACTGCTTTTGTTGAGAGTTATGCAATGACATGGGATTTCGCCTTTTTTATTCTAGGAAGATGGGTCCATGACCAAAATAGCATTCCTGGCTCTCCATTAGGCAATTCGATAAGCTATTTTATGTAGTTCGCACTTCGAAGTTAAGATATGGTTCTTGTGGGACTTCTTTTGAAGAGATTTGAGTTGAAATGAGTGTATTTGACTTGAAGTGAAGTTAAGTCAGAAAAATGACCATTTTGCCCCTCCTAGGGTTAGCTCCAGTTTTTGCACAGTTGTAGCGGGTTTTTTTCCCAAGGTTATCTCTGAGATAGTAATTTTGTTGACTCTGGATATCCTCAGGGTTATCTCTGAGGTTTGGAATTGATGTTGTGGTCCTCCAAGGTTATCTCTCGAGTGAAAAAGACGTTTTTGCCCTCCTACATAGTTAGTAACAGGAAAAGAAAATTTTGAGTGTCTACACACCCATTTAAACTCTCTCAAACTCAAAACCCACGAAATTTCTTAGCATAACAGTCACAAAATCAAGCACCACGAATTTCGTAACAACATCAGTAGCACAGAATCAAAGAATTATCAAAGAAGGTAAAACCCTAGCCATGAAATCTGACCTTTGATCTGTTGTTAAATGTTAAGTTTGTTATGTTAAAAATGTTGTATGGAGTCTAATTAAGTAATCTGGGGTTGATAGATGTTAGATCCATAACATCTATAGGCTCAGATCTAGCATTTTACAAAAAACTGGAAAATTTTGCTTTTGTTGTCTGACAGTGAATGCCAGGCCTTGTAGATCTCTGTTTGTGTTTGATTTTTGTGATTTAAGTGTTGAGTATTGTAGGCTGATATGTGGTCTTTGATCTGGATCAAGAATCAGGCCTAGATCAGTTCTAGATTGCAAGTTATTCGTGGTCAAACAACGTTGACCGACATTGACTGGTTGAAATCTGGGCAGCCATGAACTTGCCCAGAAAGCTCTGACAACAAGTTCATAAGCCCAGATCTTTCTATTGTTAGTTGTTTGGTTTCTGTTGTTGTAACAATGTTGTAGTATAGTATATGGACTTCAGGTTAAGACTTTTAGATCCTTGAAATCATCAACAGATTGAACACTATAGATGGTCAAACCAGCTCAGTTGATCACAGTTCACGTTTTTTGGGAACCCAGAAAACGTTTGAACGTGTCCTCTGACATGTTTTGATCGGGATATATCTTCTTGATCTGTTGATGTTTTGATGATGTTTGGTGATAGATCTCTTAAGTTACATGTTGGCTACAACATGAAATCATTATATCATTAAAACATTACAAGCCTAGCATGTAATGGATGCTGGAAAGTGGCATTTAGGCATCGTTTCTTCATTTCGGGTAACCCGTAAATGAAGAAATGTTCTCCGATAGCTACTTTAGGCCCTTAGATCTCTTTGGTTATGCATGATCTGACTATGTTTGTTGTTGGGTCTTGTAGTGGTGCATTTGTAGTACATGATTTGATCAACAACGAGTCCAGAAACACTTTGTGTGATGAATGATTGATGGTCAAACATGGTCCCTCGAAATTGTGTATGAAGATCTGGGTTTGCATGAAAAACATTAAGAACACCTATAGTGACGGTTCTGTCGCTATAGGTGGTCTTTAGCGATAGATTTTTTATAAAATTATATTTTTATTAAATAATTATAGAAAATTAGTTTTTAATTATTAAAAATACATAATAAATTATTAAAAATTATTTTAAAGTCCTAAAAATAGTTTTAATTATTTTTAATATATTTCATAAATATTTAATATTTTTGAAATATTAAAGGTATTTAATTTCTTTAATTATATATTAAATAAATTATTTAAAAATGATTTTAAAACTTTAAAAATCATTTAAAAATTATATTATGGAATAAAAAAAAATATTTTAAGTTATTTTTAATGACTTTTAATATTTTGTGATGAAATTTATTAATTAATTAATGTTAATGATAATTTAGATATTTAATAAATGAATTAAATGAATAGATTAAAAATGATTTTATTATATTAAAATCATTTTAAATAATAATAAGGTAATTAAAAATATTTTAAGTTATTAAATATAACTTTCAATATTTAAAGTTAAATTTCATTAATTAATTATTATTAATGATATTAAAGTTATTTAATAATTACATTAAATAATTTAGTTTAAAATGATTTTATTATTATAAAAATCATTTTAAATGAAAATAAAGTGTTTAAAGATATTTTAAGTTATAAAATATAAATTTTAATATTTAAAGGATAATTTCATATTAATGATATTTATTTAACATTAATGATATTAAATTTATTTAATAGTTATATTAAATAAATGGTTTAAAAATGATTTTATTAATTTAAAATGATTTAAAAAGGATATAAATAAATTAAAAATGTTTTAAGTTATACTTAATAACTTTTAATATTTTGGATAAATGGTAATTAATATTTAAATATTAATGATAATTATTTATAAATGATTTTAACTGTTTTAAAAATCATTTAAGGGTAATATTAATACTTTAAAATATTCAAGTTATTATAAATAACTTTAATATTTTTGCAATGGTTTCATTAATAGTTTAATATTAATTAAATATTAATGATAATAGAATTATTTGATATTTAAATCATTTAATAATGATTCCGATGTTTGAAAATTCATGATAGATTATAATAATGTTTTAAAATTATTATAAATCAGTTAAAAAAAATATGACTGATACTTACGGATATTGAACTTTGGTGTAGAGTCTTAGACTCGATAATTACCCGATAAAGCTGTCGGTACACTGACATGTTTCAGAAATTGATCTGGATTTAGATATTTTGATGGTGTTAATGTTTGTTTGTGATCCAATGACTGTTGAACATGTGTGATAAGGTGATTAGGTTATGTGCTGACTGCAATAGGGAGTATTATGTGTTACGATATGTTATTATAATCAGTAAAATGATCTTATTACTGATAGGTGATTACATAAAAGATAAAACTAAGTTGCGAATTGTAAGCAACGCATCAGGCAAGTATCCTACCTTTGCATTTTCTTTATGCAATGGACATGAGTAAGAAAGTTTCAGAATTATATTATTATACATATTATTAACTCTATAATATATACGCTCATTGATTATCAACATGTTAGTATATGGTAATTCAGGTATATATTATGTTCGTTAATTTCTATAAATAGTTATACAAGTGTCCCTACTTGGATAATCATTGTATTTAATCACATGTTGATACACCTTTGTTAATTACCCGTATATATATATATATATATATGTTGAATTATATATTATTTTTGAACAAGATAAAACCTTATTATTATCTAACCAAATTGCTTTGGTTTGGAACCCCAACAAGTATGAACATCCCTTACACGAGAAAATTTTTATTCATCCAAGGTGGACAGAGTGAACGATAACATCGTTCTTGCATGTAGTATTGATCAATACAGGGTACAACGGGCTGATCACCCCCGTGCCCGTAAGATATGATGGTTTACAGATGAAGTTCTGTTTAACCTTCTCAAAAATGAAAATAATGTTCATAGTATGTCACTAAACCCTATTTATAGTCAGTACGTAGTTTCAAAAATTTGAAAGAGGGTTGTTATGTTATTATTATCGGTTCAGATTACTTCACAACTATTGATTTGTTGTAGAAGGATAGTATAAAGAAAACATTTAAATTCTTTCAGCTTATATATATATATATAATTGATAATACTTGTTGGGCACTCAAATGCTCATCCTTGCTTAATTTAAATGTTTTCAGCTAAGTGTGAAGAACTAGAAGGCTCATGCAGAAACAAAGGAAAAGAAAAGCTAACCAAATAAGATTTGTGGTAGTTTATGTAATAGTTTGATATTATTAAGACAATGATATATAGTATCTATCATGTTATGTAATGAATGATTAAAGGTCTCGTACCTGGGGATTAGACTATGATGATATGTAAATTAAGTTGATCTTTATATTATTGTTATTATTATTAGTATTATTCCGCTCATAGAAATTGTATCGTGAAGCACCGAGTTTGGGTTTCAAGTACCCAATTTTGGGGGCTTTACAATCTCGGGGTTATCTCTGAGATGAAACGGCCTTCTCCGGTGTGATTTTCGGTATTAGAACTGCATGCCTCGAGGTTATCTCCAAGGTTGAAACTGAAACTTTCAGTGATATTTTGAGATGGATTTTGGAACTTCCAGTGGTATTTCCAAGATTGAGTTGAACTGTCCTCCAGGGTTATCTCTGAAAGGCGACTCTACCCCCTGCAATGTTAGTAATAGGTATACAAAAAATTTCGAGTGTCTACAGATGCCCCTCTTTATCATATTCATGCAATGCAATGCAATGGCATGGATAAGATAAAGAATACTAGACACTTGAAATGCAACAAGATGATCATGATGCCATGTACAACAATATGATGCGAATGTATGTGGTTTTGTTGGATTATTTTCCAACATGGTGGGATGATTGTGAGCTCCCCTTGACTTCTACCGTTGTTGACAATTATTATTTACAATCCTGATGAACTGTCTTGGACTTGCAATCTAATGCTCTCAGGAGCTTCTAGGATGTTGACGTTGGGGTTATCACCAAAGTCCTTAATCCATGGTACAGACTTCACATTGAAGATCCATCTCTCATGTACAAGAGATTTTGTGGGGATAGTGTTTTGTCTGTTGAGGATGTGTATAACATATTCCATCACCAGTCCTTCCCAATGAGGATGTTCTTCCCTAGTTTGTACCGCCAGGTCTTTTCGCTGCTCTATTGGAGTTACTACCAACAGTCGGTGTTGTCAGGGTTTCCTGACCTTCATTGATATGTGCATCAACGGATGGATCCCTGCTGAGGATAATGTCAAGGCTGCATGACCTTCATTGACATGTGCATTAATGGATGTATGAAAACCCGTTGGGGAAAAGGTTTTTTTAGGACTACGACCTTGAATTAATGGCATCAGACCTTCGTGAGGTATTTCCGAATGTAGTTTGCAATGGCTGAGAACATTAGTATAGTGTACCATGTGTTTGAGTGAATTCCAAAGAGTGATATGTAAAGCCACAACTTGACCTATGAAAACTAGGATTTCAGGCTATTTTGCTCAATCGCGTAGCATTTTTATTCCTGATTTGGCCTCTATTAGTAGTTGGGTGTCTGTGCCCCATTTCCCTATATTTTTAGTTGTACAAAGATGTATTAGATGATGATGTACTTAGGAATGTATATAATGTTATTCCCTACATCATATTGTCATCTATTATTCATTATGTATGTATTATGTTATGCATATGTATATATGTCCAAAGATATTCAGCATTGACCCCTGGATGGTCTTATGACACGGCCCGTATAGATGTCTTCCTTGATAGTTAGCTGTATTGATCATACCCCACCAGTATTGGTGGCATCCAGTCTGAGATCATGGTATGATAGTATGTCATCTTCGACGTGGGTGACTCAGAGATCGATTATTCGCAAAGATACTATGACACTCCCCGATGTTTCGTGTTTCCATGAACTCATAGAGGGTATTCTGGAGCTTTGGATACTTGAGAGGCATGTTTTTTGGTTTTGTATCCATGAGTTAACTCCTACTTTAGAGGATTACGCACTATTGACGGCGCTGCTACTGAACAGACCTTACGCGCGGATAGTTATCGATGACATGAGCCTACAGTTCATGACCCTCACCGGGCTGAGGCTTAGAGTTATGCAGGATGAGATCACATCTGGACACGTTGTATCCCAGCATTTTTTGATGGACATATTTGGCTCGGAGGATAGCTATACACGGCATTTCGGGGATTTTACCATGCCAGAGGATTATTGGCATTCAGCTAGAGTAGATATATTTATATTGTGCATATTATCATATGTATACATGCCACGATACATATATGAGATAGACATTGGCGTCATTATGGCATTGAGAGATCTAAGGGAGGGTCACACCATCGTACCGATGATTGTAGCAGAGACGCTAAGATCGGCTACATATTGCAGCACCTACCCTGTAGGGGTATTTATATGTAGTTCGATCATGTTGTACATGTGGTTCATGTCACACTTGAGACCGATTGGCACTTTTCGATGGCACAAGTATTGTTTTACCTATGAGATAGCCATGTCCTACTCCTTTCAGCCTGCGGAGTGTACATATCCTGAATCTTGGTCCATTTTCCTGGCAGGGATTGGAGATCCATTTGATGTATTGCCGTGTACGGGGCTTTGTTCACCTTACATCTTCATTACTCATGCTTCAGGCATGGATTATCTCCCTCTAGATGGTTTGAGGGGCATGACTACTTACCACCTACTAGCCGTGATGTGTCAGTTTAACCAGTTCTAAGATTTCCATCTTTTTAAGGGGGCATTAAGTCATTGTTTGGCTTCTCGCCACTTGTCAACAGAGGACAGATCCAGGGTATATGCTTATTGGGATCAGCGTGAGCTAGCTGCATTTTCTGTTAGCCATCTGATCTGTTCTATAGAGTATTCTGCATGGATGGAGACAGAGACTACATCGGCTTCGGTAGTATCCACATTATCGAGGATTGATTCTGATGATGTGGAGCCCATAGAAGACATTGATATTCCCACGGAGGAGGAACCATTCACTGGGTTACCAAAAGCTCTCGCAGATTCTCCTAGTATGAGTGCCACTGTGATTCAACATTCAGCATAATATTTGGAGCAGAGTCTTCATCTGATGACCTTTGAGAGAGATCAGGTTAGGGCCTTGATGTTGACAACTTTTGATGGGAGAGACACTGCTCTATTGGAGAGAGATGAGGCCAGATCAGCCAGAGATGCATTGATTGTAGAGCGGGATGCTGCCCTGTCTGCCCGAGATGTGGCCATTACAGAGAGTGCTTCAGTGAGATCCCTTACGACTGACATCCTTGCCGATATGAGTGCATATATTGATGAGCATCATGTCACCATGCAGTTGGCCTCAGATCTGCTAGCTCGTGTAGATACCATTGGGCAGGAGCTTGCAGCGTTACCTCCTTCTTCGGAGAGAGATGCTATGTTAAATCTGATAGTCCGCATATATACAGATACATAGATAGACTTGTACTTTCCTGCACACACCAGCTTAGCTATTTTGTCATGTATAGCACATATTGTATATATCAAACAGTATTATATATGGCAAAGAATTATATTTTGATTCACTTCACTTTTAGTTGTGCCTTGATACTTGCTTGATATTTGTCTGCTTCTTCAAGGCTTGTGATCTTGATGTATTCTGAACTAATCCTTGATAGGTGGACATTGAGACGTTGTAGGATCTTTCAGAATGGACCATTGATCTGTGTATATCCCTACCCTCTTTGGTGTCTTGGGACTATTTTCTGTATGGAAATGTGTAGAGGAGTGTGACTTTTCCTCTCTGAGATTCACCGTACCACAGATGGTGGCCAGTACTCCTATTTGAGAGGAGCCCAGTTAGTTCCATCTCTTATAGATTAGTGTTGCTCTTCAAGGAATCAACCGCATCTTAGATGGTCACCAACTCTCCCATTTATGGGGAGGTCAGGTAGTTCCATCCCTTTGGTCTGAAACCGATGAAAGGTGGTGGATTGAAGTTTGATCCCAATACCGTGTGACAAGTATTTGTGTTTTGGTAGGGGGTTAGATCCATAAATTGCTGCTTGCGTACTCCTATTGAAGAGGAGATCATGTTTGCATAGTTCGAACCTGGTGTAAGAGGTTCAACGTTGTATGGTGTAAAGGTAGAAAGGTGTAGGAATGTTTTTTGTTATTTTTTTTGTTTGTATAGAAGGGTGTAGAAATGTTTTTATTGTTTTTTGTTTTATTACGACTGGGCCATATAAAATGTTTGCCTACGTACTCCCAGGTATCGGGGAGATCAAGTCGACGTAGTTCACCCCATGTTCAGGATAATTTGCAGCCGAAAAAGTTTGATCCCATGTTCAGGATAAACTGTGGGGAAAAGTTTGATCCCATGTTCAGGACAAAGTACGGGTGTGAAAAAGTTTGATCTCATGTTCAGGATAAACTACAGGGGAAGGGTTCAATCCCTGGTGGGATAACCAAAATTGTATGGAGTGTGAAATGAAAGATCTGATGATCTGAAAACCAGGCTGCTTGCTAGAAGAGTATGTTTCCCTGATGGGGCAAATTGGTATGAAGAAAGGGTTGTGTGTAGTAAGGGTTAGAAAACCTGAAATGACTGGTGATCTGGTGATCCAAAACCAAGATATTTGCTTGATGGTAACTTCAGACATAGTACCGTTTCACGAGGTCTGAGTTGATGAGCTGTGGAAATTCGTCGCCATCCATTTCCTATAATCTGAGAGCACCTCTTGTAATACTTCTTTGACAATAAACGGGCTTTCCCAGTTTGGAGTGAATTTTCCCTTTGCTTGATCTTGGTTGTCAATGATCTTCTTCAAAACCAACTCATGTTGTTTAAACTGCCATAGCCAGACTTTTTTGTTGTAGGATCTGGCGATCCTTTGTTGGTATAACTGACCATGGAAGATAGCATCAATTCGCCTTTCGTCTATTAGAGACAATTGGTGATATAAATCTTATAACCATTGGTCTTCATCCAGCTGAACGTCAATCAATACTCTGAGGGATTCCATTTCCACTTCTATGGGGAGCAGTGCTTCCATCCCATAGGTCAATAAGTAGGGGGTTGCCCCAGTGGAAGTACACATTGAAGTTCTGTAAGCTAACAGAGTCAGAGACAAGAGGTCAGGCCATCATTTGGGTTTGGCGGACATTTTCTGCATGATCTTCTTGATTTTCTTATTAGCTACTTCAACAACACCATTCATCTTTGGACGCTAGATAACGGAGTTAAGGTGTTTAATGTGGAATTTACTGTATAACTCCTTCATCATTTTGTTGTTAAGATTCTTAGCATTATTTGACACAATTACTCTGGTTGTCCATATCGACAAATGACATTATTTTTTATGAAAGCAATGATGACTTCTTTGGTAACCATGGGGAAGGAGGCTGCTTCTACCCATTTGGTGAAGTAGTCGATCATGGTGAAGATAAACTGATGCCCATTACTGGCTTTGGGAATGATGGGCTCGATCATGTCCATTCCCCACATTGAGAAGGGACAAGGTGAACTCATATTGTGGAGTTCCCTAGGAGGGGAGTGGATAACATTCCCATGAATTTGGCATTGATAGCACCTCTTGACGTGATCATCACAGTCAGCCTTAAGTGAGATCCAGTAATGCCCTGTTCTGAGGATCTTCTTAACAAGTAAGGGGCCGCTCATGTGTGGGCCACATACTCCACCATGGATTTCATTCATGAGCTTCTGAGCTTAGTCCTTTTCCAGACATCTGAGGAGACCTATTCTTGCATCTCTTTTGTAGAGTGCATCTCCACTCAGGTAGAACTTCATAACCAATCAATGGATCCGCCTTCTTTCAGTCGGGCTGGCCTCAGCGGGTGCAGACCTATCTCGTAATTACTCCTTGATGTGTTGATACTAAGGGTGCTGGATGGGAGGTAGCTCATCCGATACTTCTCCAACATAATTCCCATAGGCTGGAGCCTTTTGTAGGGCAAATGGGATGCTTGGCATGTTTTCCTTGTCATATATGGTGATCAAGGAGGCCAAAGTTGCTAGCGCATCCGTAAAATCATTCCTATTCCGAGGAATGTGGAGGAAGATTATTTCTTCAAACTTTGAAGCCATCTGTAAAACTTGTCGATGGTAAGGCAGCAAATGTAGCTCTTTGGTATGATAGATTCCTGTGGTTTGTATGATTACCAATTTTGAATCCCTAAAGATAGATAACCGCCTGATACCCATTGATTGGGCATGTTTGAGTCCCATAATACAGCCTTCATACTCAGCTGTGTTGTTGGTGCTGACAAACTATAATTTGACGACGACGGGATATCGCTCCCCCGTACCGGATACTAGAACTGCTCCACCTCCAAAACCATCCATGTTAACAACTCCATCAAAATACATTTTCTACGTACGACATGCATTGTACTGATGGTGTTGCTGGACTGTCATTAACCCTTCATCGGGGAAGTATGTTTCCAAGGGTTTGAAATCCCCTGCAAGTGCGACAGCCAGTTGATCCACAATTCCTTATCCTTTAATGGACTTTTGCATCACATAGACGATGCCAAATTGTTATAGGATCAACTGCCATCTGGACAGCCGACAATTCAATATGGGTTTACTGAACACGTACTTGAGAGGATCCATGCGGGATATGAGATGGGTTATATGACCATGGAGGTAATGATGTAACCTCATGGAAACCCATACTAAAGCACAACAAGTCTTCTCAATTAGAGTGTACTTGTGTTCACTGCTATTAAATCTTTTGCTGAGGTAGTAGATAGCTTGCTCTTGGCCTCTATCGTATTTTTGTCCCAGCATGTAGCCCATGGCATTGTCATTAATGGACAGGTACATGAATAGGGGAACATCATCCCTGGGTGGTAACAAAACAAGAGCATTAACCAGCTACTCTTTGATTGTAAGGAAGGCTTTTTGATACTCATCGTTCCATTTCATGGAGGAGTTCTTCCTTAACATCTTGAAGATAGGCTCACAAGTTGCTGTGAGTTGAGAAATAAACCTGCTAATGAAGTTGATTCTTCCTAAAAATCCCCATATTTCCTTTTCTATCTGAGGAATGGGCATTTCCTTGATGGCCTGGATTTTGGTGGGATCCAGCTCAATCCCTTTGTGGCTGACTAGGAAACCTAACAACTTGCCTGATTTAACACCAAAGGCGCACTTGGCTGCATTCAACTTCAAGTTGTAATTACGCAACCTGTTGAAAAGCTTTCTGAGATGGTCTAAGTGGTCTTCTTCCCTTCCGGATTTGACAATGATGTCATCCATGTAGATCTCTATCTCTTTGTGCATTAAGTCATGAAAAAGAGCCATCATAGCTCGCTGGTAGGTTACTCCGGCATTAATGAGGCCGAACGACAATCATCTATAGTAAAAGGTTCCCCAAGGCGTGATGAATGTAGTTTTCTCACGGTCTTCCTCAGCAACCATGATTTGATGATACCCCGCAAAGCAATCAGCAAATGAGTACATATCATATTAAGCAGTATTGTCAATGAGAATGTGGATAAATGGCACGGGAAAGCTATCCTTAAGGCAAACTTTATTCAGATCTCAGTAATCCACGTAAACTCGCACCTTTCCTCCCGGTGTAGGCACGGGGACTATATTTGATAGCCATTCAGGATATTTGGATACCATGATGATGCCAGCTTGAAATTGTTTCACAATTTCTTCTTTAACCTTTAAACTCCACTCAGGTTTTAATCGCCTGAGCTTCTGCCTGACTGACTTGAATCCTTCTTGAATGGGAAGGCGATGGATGATGATGTCCATAGATAAACCCACCATGTCTTTGTGAGACCATGCAAACACATCCTAGAATTGGGTTAATAGTGCAACCATGTCATTCCTTTGGTTTGGAGTGAGGTTTGTACAAATTTAGATCAACCTACGGCTTTCTAATGTTCCGAGATTGAATGAGGTGGTTTGATCAAGATTTGGTTTGGGTTTATCTTTGACCCATTCCTTGATCTCCTAAGGTATCTCAATGTCCTCTTGTATTTCCATCAAGTCTGAGTACAACTTTTCATCAAAGTTACAGTCCTTGTGGAGAAAAGGCACCTCATCAGCAAGTACATGCACATCTAAATTCAGAGTTCTGAAACAAAATATGCTTTCACTTAATATATGAAACTGTTCAATCATACAAAAGTATTAGCATGTACTGATAAAACAACTCATTATCACCAGATAGAAAAATAAGCGATTAAGCTATCTACGTGGCGTAGGGTTTCTCGCCTTTTTTACCTCGACGACAAATGCAAGGAGTGCTGCTCCAATTATCAAGGGTGAAGTTCTGGTGGACGACAGTAATGAAGTGACTGTCACCGTCCTCCTTTTCCCGAATGATGACCATAATGTCGGGACAATCATTGTCTGGAGTGTATCTATTTGTGTTCTCATTATGAAAAAGGATTCGTAGATGAGACAATCTCCTGGTGATGTCTTGTTTACATCTCTGTTCCTCTTCTTCCACTTTGGGATCAGGAATCAGGACCTCTTTCGCTTTAACCGGTATTAGTTTGGGAAATAACATATCCAAAATTTTCCTATCAGATAGAATTTGAATATCAGTCTCTGCCACAATATGAGGTGACATCTGAATTGGATGAGAGCCTTTCCATATAATTAAAATGAGAAGAAGAGAGAAGGCTTGAGGAGCTCCTTACCAACTTCATAGAGAGAAATAAGTTTTGAATGGCGACCAAGATGCCTTATTTCAGAACCTTTACGCCTCATTTTGGAGCCTCGAGAGTTAAATGGGATAGCTCGTTAATTCTATCATAAATCCACTGCAAAGCAGTCTACCTGTCGTTACTTATAACAGCGAAGGGGGTGAAGAGCATTGTATGGTGGATACACAAGGACAAGGCGATGAGTTTCATGAAGTTGTTGAGGGAGATGTCAAAATGCGTATTAACTAATATGTGGATTCTGAGGTAGGAAATGAAAGGATCATGAGTGGGTGTATTGCCAAAATTGATGAAAAGTTAGAACCCACACTCAAGGTTGTTTAAACCCTAGAGGGCCCACTAGCGCACAAAGAACGATTTTAGTTTGATGAGAAAAGCGAATTAGTGGATAATTAAAGTGGTGAATGATTCTTAGTGCCGACAGATAAAGTGAAATTTTGGGGTGGCCAATCATCCATATCCACCATAAAATACAAGGAATTGACAAATAGGCGGCATGAAATCATCTTTTTCGCATATGAGCCGAATTAAGAGTAAATACGAAGAGTCGGGCCGACGACTATAAACAAGCGCTTGGTGGGAAGGCAACCCCATCTCAGTATTAATTTTTTAGCTTATGCTTGTTTTTTGTCTTGTTAATAGTGTATTTCGTCTATTATAGATGTTAATAAGGATTTTAGTAGTTTTGCATACTATTAGTGGTGTATTGGTTTATAATTATGTTCATGGGAATTTTTTGTCTAGTAATAAGATTTCTAAGTGCTTGCATGATGCATTCTATTGCCATATTCATCATCGTTGTGGTATTTATTTACGCAAGATTGTTGAGAATTGCTTTTTAAACCTTTTTGTATCCGTGTGTTTGGTTTTTCAAATTCGTAATAGCCATTCATTTTTAAGTTTATGTAAGCCTTTGTTCTATTTCTATTGTTTGTTAATACGCATGTTTTTAAGTTGTTAAGTTTTAGTTTTGTTATGGTAAGTTTTAGTTTATATAATTTTTTTATAAAATGTGTGGCTAAAAGTTTGTGTTGGTGTGATTTTGGTCGTGTTCAAAGTCTAATTTTTTTTAAATTTTGCAGGACAAGTGTTGCAAGGTTTAAGTTTGGCTCTTCAACCAAATACTTAACGCCTACATTAAAGCCCGCTTTACAAGCCAAAGACCGCAAATACCATCATCCAACCCAACCTACTAGAAAAACGCATCAGAACGCCTTTTTTTTTGCTCGCACCTGGTACTGCAAATACCCCAAAAAATATAACTTTAATGTGCAATGTTACAGCGCCTCATAACGAAAGAAAGTTGGTGCTACAGCACCCATAATGAAAATTTTGTTAAATAAGTAAGGCTGGGACTCGGCAGCTAAAGCCATTTCACCCTAACTTCTGTCGACACCAGACCTTCTTTACCCCAAGCCACAACACATCCAACCCATTCTCACACTAAGCATCTAAATCCTCAAATCACTTTTAACTTCAAGGATTAGGCTCCTGAATTATGTCAAGCTAGGGTTTTCAACGTTCTTCCAGGTAATTAGGTTTTTAAGTTTCCACAAGGTTTGAAAAGTTTTACTTCTTTTGTGGTATCAGAATTGTTGTGAATCCCATTTGGAATTGCTTTTGGCCTGTTTAGTATTGTTCTTTTTGATTGTATTGATCCGCTTTGAGGAACTTTTGGGTTTGAATATACCTAAGGTAAAGGCTTGGCAAAGTGAGTTGGGGCAACACACACAAGGTGTTCGTCAAATTGTCAAAGTGAGGTTTTGGGTTTTTGGGCTAAGTTTGACTAGGAGTTTGTTGTGAATTGTTTGGAATTGCTATTACATAGTTTAGCTTGGACTTTTCTTTGGCTTGTAATTGGCAACCACTTTGGCTCATTTTAATTTGGCATTGGTTAGCAACAGTCAACATTTTGGCATTCATTTGGCTTGTGTTGGGTGCAAATTGGCCTGCAAGTTATGTATTGACTAAAAATTCTGAAATGGTGCCAAAGAGATAAAAACTTAGCATTGGTGGATCCTCTTCGTTGACACCGCAATAGGATCGTTCAAGGTTTATTAGCAAGGAGGCATCAGACAAATATTATAATGTATTGGCTAACAAGAGCCTAGTTCTAGAGAGAGGTCTCAGGCCTGATGTGAAGCTAGATGGGGAGATATTATCCATGATCATCGATCGCAATTGGACTCATTTCACTTGACAACCATTGTCCCCAGTCGTTGCTTTTGTGAAGGAACTATACACTAACGCCTTAGCTGAGGGAAATTTGGTGGTCCAAGTTAGGGGTAAGGTTGTCCTCTTTGATAAGAAAACCATAAATGACTGCTTTCAGATGCCGAATTACGATAGAGATTACTTAGCAGACGGTGTGCGCAACTATAATTTAGATGAAATTATAAAGAGGATGTGTAAGCCCAGCACCACTTGGAAAATAAATGAGTACACGGGTGAATAGTCTAGCTTCGCTCACACAGAGCTCTTACGTTATGGGAAATCATGGTATAGCTTTATCTGCCACAACCTGATGCCGACTCGGTATGTTAGTGACGTGATCAAAGAATGGGCGGTGTTATTTTTTTCTATTGTGATAAGATTGAAGGTTGATGTAGGGTCTCTCATCCTGGAATACATTCTTAAGGTCTTGAGAGGAAGAACTTCAAGAGGACTCCCACATCCATCTGTCATCACATTTCTCTGCAAGATAGCTGAGGTGCACGTGGATAAAGATGAAATACGAAGCAATTATGGAGCAATTATGTGTACTAAAAGATATTTTAAAACCACTATCACATAGTTAACCGATAGATAAAAGATTATACTTGAGTCCTGTGACTAATTGAACGTTAGAGATTATTATATGGTTATTATCGACACTTCCAATTCTAATTATTTTACCTTTATTGTTATTTCCAAAAGTTACTTCACCATAGTTTGTAGCTTGTATATTCTTCAATTTTGATTTATCACTAGTCATATTTCTTGAACAAACGCTATTGAGATACTATTTACTTTTATTCAAGTTAGTTGTAAGACATACTTGCAATATATACTAATTTCATAAACTGGTACCCTTTAATATGAAGGGTCCTTTGGTTAAGTTTTTCATTTTGTATAAGGAATATTTGTATTTTCCTTTACAAAACTAGGCATGGGATAATCAGTTTTAGTAAATATAAGCATTCTATGAATGCATGATTATAAGATGTATGATAATAGTTTTTATGAAATTATTTTCTTGTAATAGATAGTGCAGTGTATGTTCCTATGGGAAAAAAAATATTTTTTCTTTATAGTTTCCATTTCTAGCATTGCACATAAAAAAAGGAATGACCATTTTTATTAAAGTAAGAGCATTTAGTGAAAGGAGATGTATGATTTTCTTTTTCTCTGCTTTTAACATGATATAGTCCTTTATCTTTTGTTTTACTTGACTCTCCAATATATCATAATCCTTCTTTTTTAAAACCACATCTCTGTTGATTCAACACGCCATCAAGATTTTCTTTTCCTTTTGTAAATTTAAAGACTATAGTATTTAAATTGTCACGTTCTTTAGTTAAATTATTAATTAAAGAAGTATGTTTTTCTAACTTTATTTTTAGATGTGAATTCTCAATCTTGAGATTTTTAATCTCTTCAGTTAACATTTGATCTTGTATTTGAGTATCTTCATTAATTACAACAAGTGTTGAATTTTCAAGTTTAAGATTTTTAATAAAAATGATAAGTGTTAAGTTCTGTATTTCAAGATTTTTATTTATTTTTCTAAATTTTTGTAATTCTTCTTTTAATGAATCATTTTCTAGTTTTTCTTCATTTAAACTCTCATTAGTTATGATTAAATTTGCATTTGCATTTTCAATTTCAATATTTTTATTTATTTTTCATAATTTTTCTAATTCTTCTTTTAATAATAAATCATTTTCTAATTTTTCTTCTTTTAAATTTCATTAGTTATGATTAAATTTGAATTTTCTATTTCAAGATTTTTGTTAGTTTTAATTAATTTTTCTAAAGAGATTTTTAATTTAATAAAATCTTCTTTGATTATTTCATTATTTTCATATAAACTGTAAGACCCCAACTTTTTATGAATAAGATTTGATTTTCTTTATATATTATTCTAAATAGTAAGGAGTTGATTTAATAAATTTTATAGTTGTGGGTGATATGTGAAAATTATACAAAGTAAACAGTTGTCGGAAAATATTCGTTTTGTCAGGAAATATTTTTTTTATAGGGGAATATTTGTATGATTGCGCAATCATTGGTGGGTCCCATAACGGAATAACTTTAGGATATAGAAAGCAACAAAAATAACCTTTTTATAAAATAACGACAAAACTTTTCCTCTTAACAGTTCTAATACCCAGTGATAAAGGTACAGTAACATGCGGTACTCCACAGTAGCACACACTATTGCACAGTATTTCAGATTATTGGTTCAATAATTGCTACAGTGATAATTGTATAGTATTTCATAATATTGATTAAATAATTGTCACAATAACAATTGCATGGTATTCTACTTCATTAAATTAATAATTATCAAGACATAGTGACTCGTATTATTTAAAAGGATATTATTATTTAGCACTATTGGCAATTTTTAGAAGTTCTATCGAGGAAAGGGGTTAGCTTATATAATTGCACCCCAATACGAAGAAATCCTTATCGAAAAGCCTCCTCTTTCCCGGGAACGACCTGGTTGTCAGTATTGCGAGTCTATAATATTAATAGTGAATAATTATTGAAGGATTAAAAAGCGTTGATTAATTATATAATGCGTAACATAACCAATAGTAAGAAGTTACCGACACTCGAAGGAAATAATGGTGATATGTGGTATTTTGTAAGTTTGGCTTATTCTACGGGACCCATAGGTCATCATCTAAGAGTCACTTTTGCCAATAATATTTGCCTTTACCAGACGTTAAACCACTTACCTTTTCACATTATAGGTGTCAAACCACTTGTCTTTTCACATTACCAAGCGCCAAGCCACTTTTCTCTTTACATTGCAAGGGCCAAGCTAGAATTCTTCTATAAATAGAAGCTCATTTCCTCCTTCTTTCTCACCAATAGAAAAGAAACTCAAAAGAGAAAGTTAGATAGAGAAGAAGAGTATTCGAGAAGCAAGCACACACCAACAATACAAAGTTCTGCTATTACACTATTGCACTATCTAGTCTTTTATTAAGGTAAGGGGTGTTATTTTTTTTCAATACTCGTAAGGGATGTCATTTATTGTATACTCGTATGTAATGTCATTTGCTTTCATATCCGTACGTGATATTACTTCATACTCATAAGGGTTGTCATTCTATTCCTTATTAATTTGTGGGAATAACCTATCTACACGGATTACCGCATGCCTAGTGAATAACCCTTAGTATTCATTCTTTATTAAGTTATGGAAATGATCTGTCTATGCGGATTACCATATAAATCCATTTGCAGTTTCGTATATTCTTTCACAATCCATATTATATAAGTGATATTATTTCATTTCATATTCCTGAATCTAAACTTACTATGGTAAGAATGCTTCTATAATTCCTGAAATGATTAGATATTCCTTGAGGTTTGTGCTTTATCAAATATCATTTCACTAAAATATTGGTCTGAACTTTCTTATTAAATTTTAATCTTTTTATGTTGGGGCTATTCATCCAGGGTACTATTCATACAATAGTACTATTCATCTAGGGTACTATTCATGCCAGAGTACTATTAACAACGAAATTAGTTTCTTTTTTTTGTCCAAATTGTCTTTGATATATGAATCTTATTCTTGAATTTGAATCCACGTTTTGATCATCATGTTGACAATTTGGACATTCTTGAACTCTGGATAAATTAAATTATAAATCTCTAATATTTATCCTTGATCTCATTTGTACTCAATATTTATATCATTGTAATCATCCTCATACTTGAATTATGGTGAAGAGTTATCTTTGGCCCGTAGTGCAAAGATGAATTATTGATTGATATGATTATGACCAAGAACTGTATATTGGTATAATCATGACCTTTAATGTTACAGATAAAGGCTTGTTGTGAGATCCTGAATTTTATAAAATAAAAGTATTCAATTTTTCTATTTTGGTAAATAGTTAAATTGATAAAAGTTTAAAGTTAAGGGTGATATTTGAAAAATTTTTAAAGTAAGAAAGTTTTCATAAAATAATCAGTGATAAAAGTACAGTAATATGCTTGGTTACATAGTAGCACACGGTATTGATTATTGATGCTTACGTAAGAAAGTCACTCAGTTATACTCAATTATTTTTACAGTAATTGTTGCATCATATCTCTCATATTATTGATTCAATTATTATCACAGTATCATCTGTATAATATGTTATATTATTAAATCAATAATTGAAACGGCAAAGTTATTCATATTATTATTTGTAATATTGACAATGTCTAGAAGTTCTGTCAAGGAGAGGTTTGGTCACCTAATTGCACGCCAATAAGGAGAAATCCTTATCGGAAAGCCCCCTCTTTCCTGGGAACGACCTGGTTGTTAAATATTATGCGTTATAATATTAATGATGAATAAGTTCGTGCTGATTAAGGATGAAATTGATAATTCCATTGTGTGGGAATTATTAGTATTAGTGAAAATAGACATTTATTTCGATAATAATTGATGTCTAGAGGTTATATTGACCAATCGGGTAATTCACCGGATAAATGAGCAATTAATTACTATTAATTCACATGCTTATAACTATGTGTTCACATGTGTGTACTATTGATTCGCATGATTTACTATTAGGGGAGTTAGTGCAAGATTGGTAATACTTGCATGACTAAATTAAAAATGAAGGTATAAATGAAGGTACTATACAATAATTAATTTTTTCACATGTTTAGAGCTATTGAGTCACATGATTTACTATTGATTCACATGATTTACTATTAGGGGAGGTGGTGCAAGTTTGATAATACTTGCACAACTAAATTAAAAATGAAGGAAAAGATAATGGTATTATACTGTAATTTTTTGAGCCCCAAAATATGCAATTATCGAAACTATATTTTCCTATAAATAGAAGTTCATTCCTTCATTATTTTTCACCAATGCACTAAGTCTCAAAAGAGCAATTATAGAGATAGAAGCTATAGAGAGAGAAGCTATAGAGAGAAAGAAGAAGCGAAGTCTGTTACTTCACTACTCCAATATACAGTCTTCTTCTGAGGTACGGGGTATTATTTATTTCATATTTTGAAGAGATATTATTTTTTGTATTTGTATGAATATTGTTTTCGTTCAATATTCGTAAGAAATATCATCTTCGTTCAATATTCGTAGAAATATTATTTTCGTTCAACAGTTGTAAGGGGTATTATTTCTTCGTAAATGATATTATTTTTTCAATATCATTATGTCAGAATATTGGTAAGAATTTTATTGTTGAATTTCTACCTTTTTGTGTTGAGGTTACTATTTACTATAGTATTATTCACTCGGGTATTCGGGGCACTTTTTGTGCTAGAGTACTATTCACGAGTTACTATTCATGGGTTACTATTCACCCAGTTACTATTCACTCTAGTATTATTCACTCGGGTATTCGGGGCACTTTTCGTGCCAGAGTACTATTCATGAGTTACAATTCATGGGTTACTATTCACCCAGTTACTATTCACTTTAGTATTATTCACTCGGGTATTTGGGATACTTTTCATCCTGGGGTAATATTCACGAGGTACTATTCCTGAAATACTATTCATAGGGTACTATTCATGGTGTACTATTCACCCGAAAAATATATTTCTTTTCTGTCCAAATTATTTTTGGTAGATGAATATTATTCTTGAATTTTACTCCACAAAGCAGTATCATGTTGACAATTTGGATATTTTTAAACTCTGGATAAATTTAAAGTCTTTAATATTTATCTTTGATTTCGTTTGATTAATGATTATATCATTGTCATCATCCCCATGCTTATATTCTGATGAAAGTCATCTTTGGCATATGTGCATAGATGGACTATTGATTATTGGTTTTACAGTTGTATATCTTTGGCTTACATGCAAAGATGGACAGGTGTATGACATGATCATAACCACTGGTGATAATAACGAATATCCTTGGCCCGTAGTACATGGATAATTCGATGATGTGATTGGCAAGATCATGACCATTAGTTAACAGTTGAATGGCTTTAGTCGTAGCGCACTGACAGTTAATTGATTGGTATGATCATGTCCATTGGTTTTATAGTTGAATATCTTTGGCCCGTAGTGCAAAGGTAGACAACTGATTGGTATGATTATTGTTATTACATTTGAATATCTTTAGCCTTTGGGATAAGGATATTGAGTAAACGTTCTATTAAGCCTTTGTGGCAAGGAGAAACTGTTGATTTACATGATTATAAATATGAATTATGGATTTAACTATAATCTTTGGTGGTTTAGGTGAAGACAGGTGATGATAGTTCTTTTTGTCTTGGGTACAACAAAGAACTGTTGTTGAGTATTACAGGAATGAAATATTAACAATGGACTTTTAATTTAGAAGCGATAGTAGACATTATGTTCTACTTGACTCTTCTAATGGATTTCTTATTCCGAAGCAGTTAAACTTGATGTTTATTGTATTTTATCAATTTAACACTATTGAAGGCTAAGGATAATTTAGTCTGCATTATCTTAGTCATAATATTTCATATTGGGCTAGTTGAGCTCACCCTTTTCCTTTCATTGTTCTATTCAGGAAATGAAAATATAGCTGGGACAAGTTGGGGAATGGATTGATGGTCCGAGATGGTGGCTATAGTAGTCCTCACTATTTTTATAAAATAGTGTGATAATAATTGTAATGAGGACTCCATTGAGTGTGAATATTGTCTAGAAGGCAATATTCTTGTTTAAACTCTCAGCTATGTTTTGTCGTATTATGCACGACAGTTGTATAATTAAGTTTGTAGTTGATTTATGTACCATAAATTTGGCGACTCAAGATGGGTGATGTATACCTGTTTAGGGGCGTCACAGTTGGTATCAAAGCTTGGGGATATGATCCCTGGCTGAGATGTGAGACAAGAACTAGGAGGGGAGAGACGGGGAATTCCTTCGCTAGTATGACCTACCTAAGTTTATTTGTTATTTAATTGATCGGTCAGAATATAGGGATAATATGTGGCATGTCAATTAACCCTTATTTTGAAACTATATTCTAGAATGATATCTGAAATACAAGAGATGAGCAATGGAAAAATCATGATATAGAGGAAATAACCGGGAAGGTATAATCCGAATAGAAAGCAAGGTATTCTCATCTCTTCGAACTACCAGGTACTTAAATTTTGAGGGCAAAATTTCATAAGGAGGGGAGATTGTGAGATCCCGAATTTTATAAAATAAATGTATTCAATTATTCTATTTTGGTAAATAGTTAAATTGATAAAATTTAAAGTTAACGGTGATATTTTTAAATTTTTCAAAGTAAGAAAGTTTTCATAAAATAATCTGTGATAAAAGTACAGTAATACGCTTGGTTGCATAGTAGCACACATTATAGATTATTAATGCTTACGTAAGAAAGTCACTCAGTTATACTCAATTATTGTTACAGTAATTGCTGCATCATATCTATCATATTATTGATTCAATTATTGTCACAGTATCATCTGTATAATATGTTATATTATTAAATCAATAATTGAGACGACAAAGTTATTCATATTATTATTTGCAATATTGACAATGTCTAGAAGTTCTGTCAAGGAGAGTTGCGTGCCAATAAGGAGAAATCCTTATCGGAAAGCCCCCTCTTTCCTAGGAACGACCTGGTTATTAAATATTGTGCGTTATAATATTAATGATGAATAAGTTCGTGTTGATTAAGGATGAAATTGATAATTCCATTGTGTGGAAATTATTAGTGTTAGTGGAAATAGACATTTATTACGATAGTAATTGATGTCTGGAGGTTATATTGACCAATAGGGTAATTCACCGGATAAATGAGCAATTAATTGCTATTAATTCACATGCTTATAACTATGTGTTAACATGTGTGTACTATTGATTCACGTGATTTACTATTACGGGAGTTGGTGCAAGATTGATAATACTTGCATGACTAAATTAAAAATGAAGGTATAAATGAAGGTACTATACTATAATTAATTTTTTCACATGTTTAGAACTATTGATTCACATGATTTACTATTAGGGGAGATGGTGAAAGTTTGATAATACTTGCATGACTAAATTAAAAATGATGGAAAAGATAATGGTATTATACTGTAATATTTCGAGCCCCAAAATGTGCAATTATCGAAACTATATTTCCAATAAATAGAAGCTCATTCCTTCATTACTTTTCACTAATTCACTAAGTCTCACAAGAGCAATTATAGAGATAGAAGCCATAGAGAGAGAAGCTATAGAGAGAAAGAAGAAGCGAAGTCTGCTACTTCACTACTCCAATATACAATCTTCTTCTGAGGTAAGGGGTATTATTTATTTCTTATTCTGAAGGGATATTATTTTTCGTATTCGTATGAATATTATTTTCGTTCAATATTCGTAAGGAATATCATTTTCGTTCAATATTCGTAGGAATATTATTTTCGTTCAACAGTCGTAAGGGGTATTATTTCTTCAAAAATGATATTATTTCTTTAAATATCATTATGCTGGAATATTGGTACGAATTTTATTGTGGAATTTCTACCTTTTTGTGTCGAGGTTACTATTCACTATAGTATTATTCACTCGAGTATTTGGGGCACTTTTTGTGCAGGAGTACTATTCACGAGTTACTATTCACTAATTACTATTCACCCGGTTACTATTCACTCGGGTATTCGGCGCACTTTTCGTGTTGGAGTACTATTCACGAGTTACTATTCACTCGATTACAATTCACTTTAGTATTATTCACTCTGGTATTTGGGACACTTTTCATGCCGGGGTACTATTCACGAGGTATTATTCCTGAAGTACTATTCATAGGGTACTATTTACGAGGTACTATTCAACCGAAAAATATATTTCTTTTCTGTCCAAATTATTTTTGGTAGATGAATATTATTCTTGAATTTTACTCCACAAAGAAGTATCATGTTGACAATTTGGATATTTTTAAACTCTGGATAAATTTAAAGTCTTTAATATTTATCTTTGATTTCGTTTGATTAATGATTATATCATTGTCATCATCCTCATGCTTATATTGTGATAAAAGTCATCTTTGGCTTATGTGCATAGATGGACTATTGATTATTGGTTTTACAGTTGTATATCTTTGGCTTACATGCAAAGATGGACAGGTGTATGACATGATCATAACCACTGGTGATAATAACGAATATCCTTGGCCCGTAGTGCATGGATAATTCGATGATGTGATTGGCAAGATCATGACCATTAGTTAACAGTTGAATGTCTTTGGTCATAGTGCACTGACAGTTAATTGATTGGTATGATCATGACCATTGGTTTTATAGTTGAATATCTTTGGCCCATAGTGCAAAGGTAGACAACTGATTGGTATGATTATTGTTATTACATTTGAATATCTTTAGCCTTTGGGGTAAGGATATTGAGTAAACGTTCTATTAAGCCTTTGTGGCAAGGAGAAACTGTTGATTTATATGATTATAAATATGAATTATGGATTTAAGTATAATCTTTGGTGGTTTAGGTGAAGACAGGTGATGATAGTTCTTTTTGTCTTGGGTACAACAAAGAACTGTTGTTGAGTATTACAGGAATAAAATATTAACGATGGACTTTTAATCTAGAAGACATAGTAGACATTATGTTCTACTTGACTCTTCTAATAGATTGCTTATTCCGCTGCAGTTAAACTTGATGTTTAATGTATTTTATCTATTTAACACTGTTGAAGGCTAAGGATAATTTAGTCTGCATTATCTGAGTCATAATATTTCTTACTGGGCTAGTTGAGCTCACCCTTTTGCTTTTATTGTTCTCTTCAGGAAATGAGAATATAGCTGGGACAAGTCGGGAAATGGAGTGATGGTTCAAGATGGTGGTTATAGTAGTCCTCACTATTTTTATAAAATAGTGTGATAATAATTGTAATGAGGACTCCATTGAGTGTGAATATTGTCTAGAAGGCAATATTCTTGTTTAAACTCTCAGCTATGTTTTGTCGTATTATGCACGACAGTTGTATAATTAAGTTTGTAGTTGATTTATGTACCATAAATTTGGCGACTCAAGATGGGTGATGTATACCTGTTTAGGGGCGTCACAGTTGGTATCAAAGCTTAGGGATATGATCCCTAGCTGAGATGTGAGACAAGAACTAGGAGGAGAGAGACGGGGAATTCCTTCGCTAGTATGACCTACCTAAGTTTATTTGTTATTTAATTGATCGGTCAGAATATAGAGATAATATGTGGCATTTCAATTAACCCTTATTTTGAAACTATATTCAAGAATGATATCTGAAATACAGGAGATGACCAATGGAAAAATCATGATATAGAGGAAATAACCGGGAAGGTATAATCCGAATAGAAAGCAAGGTATTCTCATCTCTTCGAACTACCAGGTACGTTAATTTCGAGGGCGAAATTTTATAAGGAGGGGAGATTGTGAGATCCCGAATTTTATAAAATAAAAGTATTAAAATGTTCTATTTTGGTAAATAGTTAAATTGATAAAAGTTTAAAGTTACGGTGATATTTTAAAATTTTTCAAAGTAAGAAAGTTTTCATAAAATAATCGGTGATAAAATAATTGATTATTAATGCTTACGTAAGAAAGTCACTCAGTTATACTCAATTATTGCTACAGTAATTGCTACATCATATCTCTCATATTATTGATTCAATTATTGTCACAGTATCATCTGTATAATATGTTATATTATTAAATCAATAATTGAGACGACAAAGTTATTCATATTATTATTTGCAATATTGACAATGTCTAGAAGTTCTGTCAAGGAGAGGTTTGGTCATCTAATTGCGCGCCAATAAGGAAAAATCCTTATCGGAAAGCCCCCTCTTATCTGGGAACGACCTGGTTGTTAAATATTGTGCTTTATAATATTAATTATGAATAAGTTTGTGTTGATTAAGGATGAAATTGATAATTCCATTGTGTGAGAATTATTAGTGTTAGTGGAAATAGACATTTATTACGATAATAATTAATGTTTGGAGGTTATATTGACCAATCGGGTAATTCACCGGATAAATGAGCAATTAATTGCTATTAATTCACATGCTCATAAATATGTGTTCACATGTGTGTACTATTGATTCACATGATTTACTATTAGGGGAGTTGGTGCAAGATTGATAATACTTGCATGACTAAATTAAAAATGAAGGTATAAATGAAGGTACTATACTATAATTAATTTTTTCACATGTTTAGAACTATTGAGTCACATGATTTACTATTGATTCACATGATTTACTATTAGGGGAGGTGGTGAATGTTTGATAATACTTGCATGACTAAATTAAAAATGAAGGAAAAGATAATGGTATTATACTGTAATATTTTGAGCCCCAAAATGTGCAATTCTCAAAACTATATTTTCCTATAAATAGAAGCTCATTCCTTCATTATTTTTCACCAATTAACTAAGTCTCGCAAGAGCAATTATAGAGATAGAAGCTATAGAGAGAGAAGCTATAGAGAGAAAGAAGAAGCGAAATCTACTACTTCACTACTCCAATATACAGTCTTCTGAGGTAAGGGGTATTATTTATTTCTTATTCTGAAAGGATATTATTTTTCGTATTCGTATGAATATTATTTTCGTTCAATATTCGTAAGGAATATCATCTTCGTTCAATATTCGTAGGAATATTATTTTCGTTCAACAGTCGTAAGGGGTATTATTTCTTCGTAAATGATAATATTTCTTTAAATATCATTATGCTGGAATATTGGTACGAATTTTATTGTGGAATTTCTACCTTTTTGTGTCGAGGTTACTATTCACTATAGTATTATTCACTCGGCTATTCGGGGCACTTTTTGGGCTGGAGTACTATTCACGAGTTACTATTCATGGGTTACTATTCACCCGGTTACTATTCACTCGTGTATTCGGGGCACTTTTCGTGTCGGAGTACTATTCACGAGTTAATATTCATGGGTTACTATTCACTCAGTTACTATTCACTTTAGTATTATTCACTCGGGTATTTGGGATACTTTTCATGTCAGGGTACTATTCACGAGGTACTATTCCCAATGTACTATTCATAGGGTACTATTCACGTGGTACTATTCAACCGAAAAATATATTTCTTTTCTGTCCAAATTATTTTTGGTAGATGAATATTATTCTTGAATTTTACTCCACAAAGCAGTATCATGTTGACAATTTGGATATTTTTAAACTCTGGATAAATTTAAAGTCTTTAATATTTATCTTTGATTTCGTTTGATTAATGATTATATCATTGTCATCATCCTCATGCTTATATTGTAATGAAAGTCATCTTTGGCTTATGTGCATAGATGGACTGTTGATTATTGGTTTTACAGTTGTATATCTTTGGCTTACATGCAAAGATGGACAGGTGTATGACATGATCATAACCACTGGTGATAATAACGAATATCCTTGGCCCATCGTGCATGGATAATTCGATGATGTGATTGGCAAGATCATGACCATTAGTTAACAGTTAAATGTCTTTGGTCGTAGCGTACTGACAGTTAATTGATTGGTATGATCATGACCATTGGTTTTATAGTTGAATATCTTTGGCCCGTAGTGCAAAGGTAGACAACTGATTGGTATGATTATTGTTATTACATTTGAATATCTTTAGCCTTTGGGGTAAGGATATTGAGTAAACGTTCTATTAAGCCTTTGTGGCAAGGAGAAACTGTTGATTTACATGATTATAAATATGAATTATGGATTTAACTATAATCTTTGGTGGTTTAGGTGAAGACAGGTGATGATAGTTCTTTTTGTCTTGGGTACAACAAAGAACTGTTGTTAAGTATTACAGGAATGAAATATTAACGATGGACTTTTAATCTAGAAGAGATAGTAGACATTATGTTCTACTTGACTCTTCTAATGGATTGCTTATTCCGCTGCAGTTAAACTTGATGTTTATTGTATTTTATCAATTTAACACTGTTGAAGGCTAAGGATAATTTAGTCTGCATTATCTTAGTCATAATATTTCTTACTGGGCTAGTTGAGCTCATCCTTTTGCTTTCATTGTTCTCTTCAGGAAATGAGAATATAGCTGGGACAAGTCGGGGAATGGAGTGATGGTTCGAGATGGTGGCTATAGTAGTCCTCACTATTTTTATAAAATAGTGTGATAATAATTGTAACGAGAACTCCATTGAGTGTGAATATTGTCTAGAAGGCAATATTCTTGTTTAAACTCTCAGCTATTTTTTGTCGTATTATGCACGACAGTTGTATAATTAAGTTTGTAGTTGATTTATGTACCATGTATTTGGCGACTCAAGATGGGTGATGTATACCTATTTTGGGGGCGTCACAGTTGGTATCAAAGCTTAGGGATATGATCCCTAGCTGAGATGTACGACAAGAACTAGGAGGGGAGAGACGGGGAATTTCTTCACTAGTATGACCTACCTAAGTTTATTTGTTATTTAATTGATCGGTCAGAATATAGGGATAATATGTGGCATGTCAATTAACCCTTATTTTGAAACTATATTCTAGAATGATATCTGAAATACAGGAGATGAGCAATGGAAAAATCATGATATAGAGGAAATAACCGGGAAGGTATAATCCGAATAGAAAGCAAGGTATTCTCATCTCTTCGAACTACCAGGTACGTAAATTTTAAGGGCGAAATTTCATAAGGAGGGGAGATTGTGAGATCCCGAATTTTATAAAATAAAAGTATTTAATTTTTCTATTTTGGTAAATAGTTAAATTGATAAAAGTTTAAAGTTAACAGTGATATTTTAAAATTTTTCCAAGTAAGAAAGTTTTCATAAAATAATCGGTGATAAAAGTACAGTAATATGCTTGGTTGCATAGTAGCACATAGTATTAATTATTAATGCTTACGTAAGAAAGTCACTCAGTTATACTCAATTATTAAACCGCTACAAAGAATTGTTTATCATATCTCTCATATTATTGATTCAATTATTGTCACAATTATCATCTTATATAATATGTTATATTATTAAATCAATAATTGAGACGACAAAGTTATTCATATTATTATTTGCAATATTGACAATGTCTAGAAGTTACATCAAGGAGAGGTTATTATCATCTAATTGACAATGCTACCAATAAGGAGAAATTCTTATCGGAAAAAGCCCTCTTTCCGGGAACGACCTGGTTGTTAAATATTGTGCGTTATAATATTAATGATGAATAAGTTCGTGTTGATTAAGGATGAAATTGATAATTCCATTGTGTAGGAATTATTAGTGTTAGTGGAAATAGACATTTATTACGATAATAATTGATGTCTGGAGGTTATATTGACCAATCGGGTAATTCACCAGATAAATGAGAAATTAATTTCTATTAATTCACATGCTTATAACTATGTTTTCACATGTGTGTACTATTGATTCACATGATTTACTATTAGGGGAGGTGATGCAAGATTGATAATACTTGCATGACTAAATTAAAAATGAAGGTATAAATGAAGGTACTATACTATAATTAATTTTTTCACATGTTTAGAACTATTGAGTCACATGATTTACTATTGATTCACATGATTTACTATTAGGGGAGGTGGTGAAAGTTTGATAATACTTGCATGACTAAATTAAAAATGAAGGAAAAGATAATGGTATTATACTGTAATATTTCGAGCCCCAAAATGTGCAATTATCGAAACTATATTTTCCAATAAATAGAAGCTCATTCCTTCATTATTTTTCACCAATTCACTAAGTCTCACAAGAGCAATTATAGAGATAGAAGCTATAGAGAAAGAAGCTATTGAGAGAAAGAAGAAACGAAGTCTGCTACTTCACTACTCCAATATACAGTCTTCTTCTGAGGTAAGGGGTATTATTTATTTCTTATTCTGAAGGGATATTATTTTTCTTATTCGTATGAATATTATTTTCGTTCAATATTCGTAAGGAATATCATCTTCGTTCAATATTCGTAGGAATATTATTTTTTCGCTTCAACAATGTAGTGGGTATTATTTCTTCAGTAAATAAAATTATTTCTTTAAATATCATTATCTTTGGAATATTGAGTACGAATTTTATTGTGGAATTTTTACCTTTTTGTGTCGAGATTACTATTCACTAAAGTATTATTCACTCGGGTATTCGGGGCACTTTTTTATGCCAGAGTACTATTCACGAGTTACTATTCACGGGTTACTATTCACCCAGTTACTATTCAATCTAGTATTATTCACTCGGATATTCGGGGCACTTTTCGTGTCGGAGTACTATTCACGAGTTACTATTTATGGGTTACTATTCACTCAGTTCCTATTCACTTTAGTATTATTCACTCGGGTATTTGGGACACTTTTCATGCCGGTTACTATTCACGAGGTACTATTCCTGAAGTACTATTCATAGGGTATTATTCACGGGGTACTATTCACCCGAAAAATATATTTCTTTTCTGTCCAAATTATTTTTGGTAGATGAATATTATTCTTGAATTTTAATCCACAAAGCAGTATCATGTTGACAATTTGGATATTTTTAAACTCTAGATAAATTTAAAGTCTTTAATATTTATCTTTGATTTCGTTTGATTAATGATTATATCATTGTCATTATCCTCATGCTTATATTGTGATGAAAGTCATCTTTGGCTTATGTGTATAGATGGACTGTTGATTATTGGTTTAACAGTTGTATATCTTTGGCTTACATGCAAAGATGGACAGGTGTATGACATGATCATAACCACTGGTGATAATAATGAATATCCTTGGCCCGTAGTGCATGGATAATTCGATGATGTGATTGGCAAGATCATGACCATTAGTTAACAGTTGAATGTCTTTGGTCGCAGTGCACTGACAGTTAATTGATTGGTATGATCATGACCATTGGTTTTATAGTTGAATATCTTTGGCCCATAGTGCAAAGGTAGACAACTGATTGGTATGATTATTGTTATTACATTTGAATATCTTTAGCCTTTGGGGTAAGGATATTGAGTAAACGTTCTATTAAGCCTTTGTGGCAAGGAGAAACTGTTGATTTATATGATTATAAATATGAATTATGGATTTAAGTATAATCTTTGGTGGTTTAGGTGAAGACAGTGATGATAGTTCTTTTGTCTTGGGTATAACAAAGAACTGTTGATGAGTATTACAAGAATAAAATATTAACGATGGACTTTTAATCTAGAAGAGATAGTAGACATTATGTTCTACTTGACTCTTCTAATGGATTGCTTATTCCGCTGCAGTTAAACTTGATGTTTAATGTATTTTATCAATTTAACACTGTTGAAGGCTAAGGATAATTTATTCTGCATTATCTTAGTCATAATATTTCTTATTGGGCTAGTTGAGCTCATCCTTTTGCTTTCATTGTTCTCTTCAGGAAATGAGAATATAGCTGGGACATGTCGGGGAATGGAGTGATGGTCCAAGATGGTGGCTATAGTAGTCCTCACTATTTTTATAAAATAGTGTGATAATAATTGTAATGAGGACTCCATTGAGTATGGATATTATCTAGAAGGCAATATTCTTGTTTAAACTCTCGAGCTATGTTTTTCGTATTATGCACACGTACGGTTTGTATAATTAAGTTTGTAGTTGATTTATGTACCATGTATTTGGCGACTCAAGATGGGTGATGTATACCGTTTTGGGGGCGCCATAGTTGGTATCAAAGCTTAGGATATGATCCTCAGGTGAGATGTGAGAAAAGAACTAGGAGGGAGAGACGAAATTCTTTCGCTAGTATGACCTACCTAAGTTTATTTGTTATTTAATTGATCGCTCGAAATATAGGGATAATATGTGGCATGTCAATTAACACTTATTTTGAAACTATATTCTAGAATGATATCCTAAATACGAGGAGATGAGCAATGGAAAAATCATGATATAGAGGAAATAACCGGAAGGTATAATCCAAAATAAAGCAAGGTATTCTCATCTCTTGAACTACTAGTGTACGTAAATTTCGAGGGTGAAATTTCGTGAAATGAAAGTATTCAGGAGATTGTGAGATCCCGAATTTTATATAATAAAAGTATTCAATTTTTTATTTTTGGTAAATTGTTAAATTGATAAAAGTTTAAAGTTAACGGTGTATATTTTTTAAAATTTTTCAAAGTAAGAAAGTTTTCATAAAATAATCGGTGATAAAAGAACAGTAATACGCTTGGTTGCATAGTAGCACACAATATTGATTATTAATGCTTACGTAAGAAAGTCACTCAGTTATACTCAATTATTGCTACAGTAATTGCTACATCATATCTCTCATATTATTGATTCAATTATTATCACAGTATCATCTGTATAATATGTTATATTATGAAATCAATAATTGAGTTGGCAAAGTTATTCATATTATTATTTGCAATATTGACAATGTCTAGAAGTTCTGTCAAGGAGAGGTTTGGTCATCTAATTGCCCGCCAATAAGGAGAAATCCTTATCGGAAAGCCCCCTCTTTCCTGGAAACGACCTAGTTGTTAAATATTGTGCTTTATAATATTAATTATGAATAAGTTCGTGTTGATTAAGGATGAAATTGATAATTCCATTGTGTGGGAATTATTAGTGTTAGTGGAAATAGACATTTATTACGATAATAATTGATATCTGTAGGTTATATTGACCAATCGGGTAATTCATCTGGATAAATGAGCAATTAATTGCTATTAATTCACATGCTTATAACTATGTGTTCACATGTGTGTACTATTGATTCACATGATTTACTATTAGGGGAGTTGGTGCAAGATTGATAATACTTGCATGACTAAATTAAAAATGAAGGTATAAATGAATGTACTATACTATAATTAATTTTTTTCACATATTTAGAACTATTTAGTCACATGATTTACTATTGATTCACATGATTTACTATTAGGGAGGTGGTGAAAGTTTGATAATACTTGCATGACTAAATTAAAAATGAAGGAAAAGATAATGGTATTATAATTTGTAATATTTTGAGCCCCAAAATGTGCAATTATCAAAACTATATTTTCCTATTAATAGAAGCTCATTCCTTCATTATTTATCACTAATTCACTAAGTCTCACAAGAGTAATTATAGAGATAGAAGCTTATAGAGAGAAGAAGAAGAAAGTCTACTACTTCACTACTCCAATATACGATCTTCTTAGGTAGGTATTATTTGTTGTATTCAGGTATTATTATTATTTATTTCATATTCAAAGGGATATTATTTTTTTCGTATTCAATATGAATATTATTTTCATTCAATATTCGTAAGAATATCATCTTCGCTTCAATATTCGTTGGAATATTATTTTCGCTCAACAATCGTAAGGGTATTATTTCTTCGTAAATGATATTATTTCTTTAAATATCATTATCTTTGGAATATTGGTGTAAATTTTATTATGGAATTTCTACCTTCTTGTGTGTCGAGGTTACTTATTCACTATAGTATTATTCACTCGGATATTCGGGGGACTTTTTGTGTCGGAGTACTATTCATGAGTTACTATTTATGGGTTACTATTCACCCTGTTACTATTCACTCTAGTATTATTTACTCGGGTATTCGGGGCACTTTTCGTGCCGGAGTACTATTCACGAGTTACTATTCATGGGTTAATATTCACTCGGTTACTATTCATTTTAGTATTATTCACTCGGGTATTTGGGACACTTTTCATGCCAGGTACTATTCACGAGGTACTATTCCTGAAGTACTATTCATAGGGTACTATTCACCCGAAAAATATATTTCTTTTCTGTCCAAATTATTTTTGGCATATGAATATTATTCTTGAATTTTACTCCATAGAGCAGTATCATGTTGACAATTTGGATATTTTTAAACTCTGGATAAATTTAAAGTCTTTAATATTTATCTTTGATTTCGTTTGATTAATGATTATATCATTGTCATCATCCTCATGCTTATATTGTGATGAAAGTCATCTTTGGCTTATGTGCATAGATGGACTGATGATTATTGATTTTACAGTTGGATATCTTTGGCTTACATGCAAAGATGGACAGGTGTATGACATGATCATAACCACTGGTGATAATAACGAATATCCTTGGCCCGTAGTGCATGGATAATTCGATGATGTGATTGGCAAGATCATGACCATTAGTTAACAAGTTGAATGTCTTTGGTCGCAGTAGTAATCGACGACAGCATAATTGATTGGTATGATCATGACCATTGGTTTTATAGTTGAATATCTTTGGCCCATAGTGCAAAGGTAGACAACTGATTGGTATGATTATTGTTATTACATTTGAATATCTTTAGCCTTTGGGGTAAGGATATTGAGTAAACGCTCTATTAAGCCTTTGTGGCAAGGAGAAATCGTTGATTTATATGATTATAAATATGAATTATGGATTTAAGTATAATCTTTGGTGGTTTAGGTGAAGACAGGTGATGATAGTTCTTTTTGTCTTGGGTACAACAAAGAACTGTTGTTGAGTATTACAGGAATAAAATATTAACGATGGACTTTTAATCTAGAAGACATAGTAGACATTATGTTCTACTTGACTCTTCTAATAGATTGCTTATTCCGTCATGTAGCTAAACTTGATGTTTATTGTATTTTATCAATTTAACACAAATTGGCTAAGGATAATTTAGTCTGCATTATCTTAGTCATAATATTTCTTATTGGGCTAGTTGAGCTCATCCTTTTGCTTTCATTGTTCTCTTCAGGAAATGAGAATATAGCTGGGACATGTCGGGGAATGGAGTGATGGTCCAAGATGGTGGCTATAGTAGTCCTCACTATTTTTATAAAATAGTGTGATAATAATTGTAATGAGGACTCCATTGAGTATGGATATTATCTAGAAGGCAATATTCTTGTTTAAACTCTCAGCTATGTTTTGTCGTATTATGCACGACAGTTGTATAATTAAGTTTGTAGTTGATTTATGTACCATGTATTTGGCGACTCAAGATGGGTGATGTATACCTGTTTTGGGGGCGTCATAGTTGGTATCAAAGCTTAGGGATATGATCCTGGGTCGAGATATGAGAGAAAGAACTAGGAGGGAGAGACGGGGAATTCTTTCGCTAGTATGACCTACCTAAGTTTATTTGTTATTTAATTGATCGTTCAGAATATAGGGATAATATGTGGCATGTCAATTAACACTTATTTTGAAACTATATTCTAGAATGATATCTAAAATACGTGGAGATGAGCAATGGAAAAATCATGATATAGAGAAATAACCGGAAGGTATAATCCCAATAGAAAGCAAGGTATTCTCATCTCTTTGAACTACTAGGTACGTAAATTTAGAGGGTGAAATTTCATAAGGAGGAGATTGTGATATCCCTAATTTTATATAATAAAAGTATTCAATTTTTTATTTTGGTAATTTAGTAAATTGATAAAAGTTTAAAGTTAACGGTGATATTTTTAAAATTTTTCAAAGTAATAAAAGTTTTCATAAAATAATTTAATAGGATAAAAGAAAATCATTGAATACGCTGGTGCATATTTTCGTAGATTATCAAATAATATTGATTATTAATGCTTACGTAAAAAGAAAGTCACTCGAGTTATACTCAATTATTGCTACAAGATTATTGCTGCATCATATCTCTCATATCATTGATTCAATTATTATCACATCATATCTCTCATATTATTGATTCAATATTGTATATCATTATATTATTTTAATCAATAATAATTGAGTTGGCAAAGTTATTCATATTATTATTTGCAATATTGACAATGTCTAGAAATTTCACAAGGAGAGGTTTGGTCATCTAATTGCCCGCCAATAAGGAGAAATCCTTATCGAAAGCCCCTCTTTCCTCGGAAACGACCTAGTTGTTAAATATTGTGCTTTATAATATTAATTATGAATAAGTTCGTGTTGATTAAGGATGAAATTGATAATTCCATTGTGTGGGAATTATTAGTGTTAGTGAAAATAGACATTTATTACGATAATAATTGATATCCGAGGTTATATTGACCAATCGGGTAATTCAATCGGATAAATGAGCACTTAATTGCTATTAATTCACATGCTTATAACTATGTGTTCACATGTGTGTACTATTGATTCACATGATTTACTATTAGGGGAGTTGGTGCAAGATTGATAATACTTGCATGACTAAATTAAAAATGAAGGTATAAATGAATGTACTATACTATAATTAATTTTTTTCACATATTTAGAACTATTTAGTCACATGATTTACTATTGATTCACATGATTTACTATTAGGGGAGGTGGTGAAAGTTTGATAATACTTGCATGACTAAATTAAAAATGAAGGAAAAGATAATGGTATTATACTGTAATATTTCGAGCCCCAAAATGTGCAATTATCAAAACTATATTTTCCTATTAATAGAAGCTCATTCCTTCATTATTTATCACTAATTCACTAAGTCTCACAAGAGTAATTATAGAGAGAGAAGCTATAGAGAGAAAGAAGAAGAGAAGTCTACTACTTCACTACTCCAATATCCGATTCTTCTTAGGTAAGGGGTATTATTTATTTCATATTCGTAGGGGGTATTATTTTTTCATATTCGTATTATGAATATTATTTTCATTCAATATTCGTAAGGAATATCATCTTCGCTCAATATTCGTAGGAATATTATTTTCGTTCAACAAATGTAGTCAAGTATTATTATTTCTTCGTAAATGATATTATTTCTTTAAATATCATTATCTTTAATATCAATATTGATACGAATTTTATTATGGAATTTCTACCTTCTTTGTGTCGAGGTTACTTATTCACTATAGTATTATTCACTTTAATATTCGGGGACTTTTTGTGTGAGTACTATTCATGAGTTACTATTTATGGGTTACTATTCACCTTTATTACTATTCACTCTAGTATTATTTACTCGGGTATTCGGGGCACTTTTACATGTTTGAGTACTACTATTCACGAGTTACTATTCATGGGTTAATATTCACTCTAGTTATTATTCATTTTAGTATTATTCACTTTTCATTTTGGGACACTTTTCATGCCGTGTACTATTCACGAGGTACTATTCTCTGGTACTATTCATAGGGTACTATTCAATTCAAAAATATATTTCTTTTCTCATCCAAATTATTTTTGGCATATGAATATTATTCTTGAATTTTACTCCATAAAGCAAAGATCATGTTGACAATTTGATATTTTTAAACTCGGGATAAATTTAAAGTCTTTAATATTTATCTTTGATTTCGCTTGATTAATGATTATATCATTGTCATCATCCTCATGCTTATATTGTGATGAAAGTCATCTTTGCCTTATGTGCATAGATGGATGATGATTATTGATTTTATGCTTGGATATCTTTGGCTTACATGCAAAGATGGACAAAATGACATGATCATAACCATCGGTGATAATAACGAATATCCTTGGCCCGTAGTGCATGGATAATTCGATGATGTGATTGGCAAGATCATGACCATTAGTTAACAAATTGAATGTCTTTGGTCGCAGCAGCAATCGACAGCTAATTGATTGGTATGATCATGACCATTGGTTTTATAGTTGAATATCTTTGGCCCATAGTGCAAAAGGTAGACAAATCGATTGGTATGATTATTGTTATTACATTTGAATATCTTTAGCCTTTGGGGTAAGGATATTGAGTAAACGCTTCTATTAAGCCTTTGTGGCAAGGAGAAACTGTTGATTTATATGATTATAAATATGAATTATGGATTTAAGTATAATCTTTGGTGGTTTAGGTGAAGACAGTGATGATAGTTCTTTTTGTCTTGGGTACAACAAAGAACCTGTTGTTGAGTATTACAAGAATAAAATATTAACGATGGACTTTTAATCTAGAAGAGATAGTAGACATTATGTTCTACTTGACTCTTCTAATAGATTGCTTATTCCACCGCAGCTTAAACTTGATGTTTAATGTATTTTATCAATTTAACACTTGAAGGCTAAGGATAATTTATTCGCATTATCTTAGTCATAATATTTCTTATTGGGCTAGTTGAGCTCATCCTTTTGCTTTCATTGTTCTCTTCAGTCAGGAAATGAGAATATAGCTGGGACATGTCGGGGAATGGAGTGATGGTCCAAGATGGTGGCTATAGTAGTCCTCACTATTTTTATAAAATAGTGTGATAATAATTGTAATGAGGACTCCATTGAGTATGGATATTATCTAGAAGGCAATATTCTTGTTTAAACTCTCAGCTATGTTTTGTCGTATTATGCACGACAGTTGTATAATTAAGTTTGTAGTTGATTTATGTACCATGTATTTGGCGACTCAAGATGGGTGATGTATACCTGTTTTGGGGGCGTCATAGTTGGTATCAAAGCTTAGGGATATGATCCCTGGCTGAGATGTGAGAAAAGAACTAGGAGGGGAGAGACGGGGAATTCTTTCGCTAGTATGACCTACCTAAGTTTATTTGTTATTTAATTGATCGTTCAGAATATAGGGATAATATGTGGCATGTCAATTAACACTTATTTTGAAACTATATTCTAGAATGATATCTGAAATACAGGAGATGAGCAATGGAAAAATCATGATATAGAGGAAATAACCGGGAAGGTATAATCTGAATAGAAAGCAAGGTATTCTCATCTCTTCGAACTACTTAGGTACGTAAATTTTAGGGTGAAATTTCATAAGGAGGGAGATTGTGAGATCCCAATTTTATATAATAAAAGTATTCAATTTTTTATTTTGGTAAATTGTTAAATTGATAAAAGTTTAAAGTTAACGGTGATATTTTAAAATTTTTCAAAGTAAGAAAGTTTTCATAAAATAATCGGAATATTTGTTAAAAAAAACGATAATACTTGGTTGCAGTATCTTTTTATAAATAACACACAATATTGATTATTAATGCTTACGTAAGAAAGTCACCTTTGATTATACTCAATTATTGCTACATTATTGAATTTGCTACATCATATCTCTCATATTATTGATTCAATTATTATCACAATATCATCTCGTATAATATGTTATATTATGAAATCAATAATTGAGTTGACAAAGTTATTCATATTATTATTTGCAATATTGACAATGTCTAGAAGTTCACATCAAGGAGAGGTTGGTCATCTAATTGCCCGCCAATAAGGAGAAATCCTTATCTAAAGCCCCTCTTTCCCGGAAACGACCTAGTTGTTAAATATTGTGCTTTATAATATTAATTATGAATAAGTTCGTGTTGATTAAGGATGAAATTGATAATTCCATTGTGTGGGAATTATTAGTGTTAGTGGAAATAGACATTTATTACGATAATAATTGATATCTGTAGGTTATATTGACCAATCGGGTAATTCACCGGATAAATGAGCACTTAATTGCTATTAATTCACATGCTTATAACTATGTGTTCACATGTGTGTACTATTGATTCACATGATTTACTATTAGGGGAGTTGGTGCAAGATTGATAATACTTGCATGACTAAATTAAAAATGAAGGTATAAATGAATGTACTATACTATAATTAATTTTTTTCACATATTTAGAACTATTTAGTCACATGATTTACTATTGATTCACATGATTTACTATTAGGGGAGGTGGTGAAAGTTTGATAATACTTGCATGACTAAATTAAAAATGAAGGAAAAGATAATGGTATTATACTGTAATATTTCGAGCCCCAAAATGTGCAATTATCAAAACTATATTTTCCTATTAATAGAAGCTCATTCCTTCATTATTTATCACTAATTCACTAAGTCTCACAAGAGTAATTATAGAGATAGAAGCTATAGAGAGAAAGAAGAAGCGAAGTCTACTACTTCACTACTCCAATATACAGTCTTCTTCTGAGGTAAGGGGTATTATTTATTTCATATTCTGAAGGGATATTATTTTTTCAGATTCGTATGAAATATTATTTTCATTCAATATTCGTAAGAATATCATCTTCGCTCAATATTCGTAGGAATATTATTTTCGCTCAACAAATGTAAGGGGTATTATTTCTTCGTAAATGATATTATTTCTTTAAATATCATTATGCTGGAATATTGGTACGAATTTTATTATGGAATTTCTACCTTCTTCGTGTCGAGGTTACTTATTCACTATAGTATTATTCACTTTCGGATATTCGGGGACTTTTTGTGTCTGAGTACTATTCATGAGTTACTATTTATGGGTTACTATTCACCCCTAGTTACTATTCACTCTAGTATTATTTACTCGGGTATTCTAGGCACTTTTCGTGTTGTGAGTACTATTCACGAGTTACTATTCATGGGTTAATATTCACTCTACATTATTCATTTTAGTATTATTCACTCGGTATTTGGGACACTTTTCATGCCGTGTACTATTTATGAGGTACTATTCTCAAGTACTATTCATAGGTACTATTCTATTCACCCAAAAATATATTTCTTTTCTCATCCAAATTATTTTTGGCATATGAATATTATTCTTGAATTTTACTCCATAGAAGCAAGATCATGTTGACAATTTGGATATTTTTAAACTCTGGATAAATTTAAAGTCTTTAATATTTATCTTTGATTTCGTTTGATTAATGATTATATCATTGTCATCATCCTCATGCTTATATTGTGATGAAAGTCATCTTTGGCTTATGTGCATAGATGGACTGATGATTATTGATTTTACAGTTGGATATCTTTGGCTTACATGCAAAGATGGACAGGTGTATGACATGATCATAACCACTGGTGATAATAACGAATATCCTTGGCCCGTAGTGCATGGATAATTCGATGATGTGATTGGCAAGATCATGACCATTAGTTAACAGTTGAATGTCTTTGGTCGCAGTGCACTGACAGTTAATTGATTGGTATGATCATGACCATTGGTTTTATAGTTGAATATCTTTGGCCCATAGTGCAAAGGTAGACAACTGATTGGTATGATTATTGTTATTACATTTGAATATCTTTAGCCTTTGGGGTAAGGATATTGAGTAAACGTTCTATTAAGCCTTTGTGGCAAGGAGAAACTGTTGATTTATATGATTATAAATATGAATTATGGATTTAAGTATAATCTTTGGTGGTTTAGGTGAAGACAGGTGATGATAGTTCTTTTTGTCTTGGGTACAACAAAGAACTGTTGTTGAGTATTACAGGAATAAAATATTAACGATGGACTTTTAATCTAGAAGACATAGTAGACATTATGTTCTACTTGACTCTTCTAATAGATTGCTTATTCCGCTGCAGTTAAACTTGATGTTTAATGTATTTTATCAATTTAACACTGTTGAAGGCTAAGGATAATTTAGTCTGCATTATCTTAGTCATAATATTTCTTATTGGGCTAGTTGAGCTCATCCTTTTGCTTTCATTGTTCTCTTCAGGAAATGAGAATATAGCTGGGACATGTCGGGGAATGGAGTGATGGTCCAAGATGGTGGCTATAGTAGTCCTCACTATTTTTATAAAATAGTGTGATAATAATTGTAATGAGGACTCCATTGAGTATGGATATTATCTAGAAGGCAATATTCTTGTTTAAACTCTCAGCTATGTTTTGTCGTATTATGCACCATACGCTTGTATAATTAAGTTTGTAGTTGATTTATGTACCATGTATTTGGCGACTCAAGATGGGTGATGTATACCTTGCTTTGGGGCGCCATAGTTGGTATCAAAGCTTAGGATATGATCCCTGGCTGAGATGTGAGAAAAGAACTAGGAGGGGAGAGACGGGGAATTCTTTCGCTAGTATGACCTACCTAAGTTTATTTGTTATTTAATTGATCGTTCAGAATATAGGGATAATATGTGGCATGTCAATTAACACTTATTTTGAAACTATATTCTAGAATGATATCTGAAATACAGGAGATGAGCAATGGAAAAATCATGATATAGAGGAAATAACCGGGAAGGTATAATCTGAATAGAAAGCAAGGTATTCTCATCTCTTCGAACTACTAGGTACGTAAATTTCGAGGGTGAAATTTCGTAGGAGGAGATTGTGAGATCCCTAATTTTATATAATAAAAGTATTCAATTTTTTATTTTGGTAAATTGTTAAATTGATAAAAGTTTAAAGTTAACGGTGATATTTTAAAATTTTTCAAAGTAAGAAAGTTTTCATAAAATAATCGGTGATAAAAGAATAAGAATACGCTTGGTTGCATAAGTATTAGCACAATATTATTGATTATTAATGCTTACGTAAGAAAGTCACTCAAGCTTATACTCAATTATTGCTACAGTAATTGCTACATCATATCTCTCATATTATTGATTCAATTATTATCACAGTATCATCTGTATAATATGTTATATTATGAAATCAATAATTGAGTTGGCAAAGTTATTCATATTATTATTTGCAATATTGACAATGTCTAGAAGTTCTGTCAAGGAGAGGTTTGGTCATCTAATTGCCCGCCAATAAGGAGAAATCCTTATCGGAAAGCCCCCTCTTTCCTGGAAACGACCTAGTTGTTAAATATTGTGCTTTATAATATTAATTATGAATAAGTTCGTGTTGATTAAGGATGAAATTGATAATTCCATTGTGTGGGAATTATTAGTGTTAGTGGAAATAGACATTTATTACGATAATAATTGATATCCAGAGGTTATATCGACCCAATCGGGTAATTCAATTTGGATAAATGAGCACTTAATTGCTATTAATTCACATGCTTATAACTATGTGTTCACATGTGTGTACTATTGATTCACATGATTTACTATTAGGGGAGTTGGTGCAAGATTGATAATACTTGCATGACTAAATTAAAAA
Source organism: Panax ginseng (assembly GCA_020205605.1). Taxonomy (NCBI): domain Eukaryota; kingdom Viridiplantae; phylum Streptophyta; class Magnoliopsida; order Apiales; family Araliaceae; genus Panax; species Panax ginseng. Next base: position 55,020,643 of record CM035131.1, on the reverse strand, counting down.
TGAAGGTATAAATGAATGTACTATACTATAATTAATTTTTTTCACATATTTAGAACTATTTAGTCACATGATTTACTATTGATTCACATGATTTACTATTAGGGGAGGTGGTGAAAGTTTGATAATACTTGCATGACTAAATTAAAATGAAGGAAAAGATAATGGTATTATACTGTAATATTTCGAGCCCCAAAATGTGCAATTATCAAAACTATATTTTCCTATTAATAGAAGCTCATTCCTTCATTATTTATCACTAATTCACTAAGTCTCACAAGAGTAATTATAGAGATAGAAGCTATAGAGAGAAAGAAAGAGAAGTCTCTACTACTTCTACTACTTCACTACTCCAATATACAGTCTTCTTCTGAGGTAAGGGGTATTATTTATTTCATATTCTGAAGGGATATTATTTTTCGTATTCGTATGAATATTATTTTCATTCAATATTCGTAAGGAATATCATCTTCGTTCAATATTCGTAGGAATATTATTTTCGTTCAACAGTCGTAAGGGGTATTATTTCTTCGTAAATGATATTATTTCTTTAAATATCATTATGCTGGAATATTGGTACGAATTTTATTATGGAATTTCTACCTTACTGTGTCGAGGTTACTTATTCACTATAGTATTATTCACTCGGATATTCGGGGGACTTTTTGTGTCGGAGTACTATTCATGAGTTACTATTTATGGGTTACTATTCACCCTGTTACTATTCACTCTAGTATTATTTACTCGGGTATTCGGGGCACTTTTCGTGCCGGAGTACTATTCACGAGTTACTATTCATGGGTTAATATTCACTCGGTTACTATTCATTTTAGTATTATTCACTCGGGTATTTGGGACACTTTTCATGCCAGGTACTATTCACGAGGTACTATTCCTGAAGTACTATTCATAGGGTACTATTCACCCGAAAAATATATTTCTTTTCATCCAAATTATTTTTGGCATATGAATATTATTCTTGAATTTTACTCCATAAAGCAAAGATCATGTTGACAATTTGATATTTTTAAACTCGGGATAAATTTAAAGTCTTTAATATTTATCTTTGATTTCGCTTTGATTAATGATTATATCATTGTCATCATCCTCATGCTTATATTGTGATGAAAGTCATCTTTGGCTTATGTGCATAGATGGATGATGATTATTGATTTTACAGCTTGGATATCTTTGGCTTACATGCAAAGATGGACAGTGTATGACATGATCATAACCATCGGTGATAATAACGAATATCCTTGGCCCGTAGTGTATGGATAATTCGATGATGTGATTGGCAAGATCATGACCATTAGTTAACAAATTGAATGTCTTTGGTCGCAGCGGTAATCGATGCAGTTAATTGATTGGTATGATCATGACCATTGGTTTTATAGTTGAATATCTTTGGCCCATAGTGCAAAAGGTAGACAACCGATTGGTATATGATTATTGTTATTACATTTGAATATCTTTAGCCTTTGGGGTAAGGATATTGAGTAAACGTTCTATTAAGCCTTTGTGGCAAGGAGAAACTGTTGATTTATATGATTATAAATATGAATTATGGATTTAAGTATAATCTTTGGTGGTTTAGGTGAAGACAGTGATGATAGTTCTTTTGTCTTGGGTACAACAAAGAACCTGTTGTTGAGTATTACAGAATAAAATATTAACGATGGACTTTTAATCTAGAAGACATAGTAGACATTATGTTCTACTTGACTCTTCTAATAAATTGCTTATTCCGCCGCAGCTTAAACTTGATGTTTAATGTATTTTATCAATTTAACATCAAGTTGAAGGCTAAGGATAATTTAGTCTCGCATTATCTTAGTCATAATATTTCTTATCGGGCTAGTTGAGCTCATCCTTTTGCTTTCATTGTTCTCTTGTGAAATGAGAATATAGCTGGGACATGTCGGGGAATGGGAGTGATGGTCCAAGATGGTGGCTATAGTAGTCCTCACTATTTTTATAAAATAGTGTGATAATAATTGTAATGAGGACTCCATTGAGTATGGATATTATCTAGAAGGCAATATTCTTGTTTAAACTCTCTAAATATGTTTTGTCGTATTATGCACGACAGCCAGTATAATTAAGTTTGTAGTTGATTTATGTACCATGTATTTGGCGACTCAAGATGGGTGATGTATACCGTTTTGGGGCGCCATAGTTGGTATCAAAGCTTAGGGATATGATCCTCGTGAGAGATGTGAGAAAAGAACTAGGAGGGGAGAGACGGGGAATTCTTTCGCTAGTATGACCTACCTAAGTTTATTTGTTATTTAATTGATCGTTCAGAATATAGGGATAATATGTGGCATGTCAATTAACACTTATTTTGAAACTATATTCTAGAATGATATCTGAAATACAGGAGATGAGCAATGGAAAAATCATGATATAGAGGAAATAACCGGGAAGGTATAATCTGAATAGAAAGCAAGGTATTCTCATCTCTTCGAACTACTAGGTACGTAAATTTCGAGGGTGAAATTTCGTAAGGAGGGAGATTGTGAGATCCCGAATTTTATATAATAAAAGTATTCAATTTTTTTATTTTGGTAAATTGTTAAATTGATAAAAGTTTAAAGTTAACGGTGATATTTTAAAATTTTTCAAAGTAAGAAAGTTTTCATAAAATAATCGGTGATAAAAGAACAGTAATACGCTTGGTTGCATAGTAGCACACAATATTGATTATTAATGCTTACGTAAGAAAGTCACTCAGTTATACTCAATTATTGCTACAGTAATTGCTACATCATATCTCTCATATTATTGATTCAATTATTATCACAGTATCATCTGTATAATATGTTATATTATGAAATCAATAATTGAGTTGGCAAAGTTATTCATATTATTATTTGCAATATTGACAATGTCTAGAAGTTCTGTCAAGGAGAGGTTTGGTCATCTAATTGCCCGCCAATAAGGAGAAATCCTTATCGGAAAGCCCCCTCTTTCCTGGAAACGACCTAGTTGTTAAATATTGTGCTTTATAATATTAATTATGAATAAGTTCGTGTTGATTAAGGATGAAATTGATAATTCCATTGTGTGGGAATTATTAGTGTTAGTGGAAATAGACATTTATTACGATAATAATTGATATCTGTAGGTTATATTGACCAATCGGGTAATTCACCGGATAAATGAGCACTTAATTGCTATTAATTCACATGCTTATAACTATGTGTTCACATGTGTGTACTATTGATTCACATGATTTACTATTAGGGGAGTTGGTGCAAGATTGATAATACTTGCATGACTAAATTAAAAATGAAGGTATAAATGAATGTACTATACTATAATTAATTTTTTTCACATATTTAGAACTATTTAGTCACATGATTTACTATTGATTCACATGATTTACTATTAGGGGAGGTGGTGAAAGTTTGATAATACTTGCATGACTAAATTAAAAATGAAGGAAAAGATAATGGTATTATACTGTAATATTTCGAGCCCCAAAATGTGCAATTATCAAAACTATATTTTCCTATTAATAGAAGCTCATTCCTTCATTATTTATCACTAATTCACTAAGTCTCACAAGAGTAATTATAGAGATAGAAGCTATAGAGAGAAAGAAGAAGCGAAGTCTACTACTTCATTACTCCAATATACAGTCTTCTTCTGAGGTAAGGGGTATTATTTATTTCATATTCTGAAGGGATATTATTTTTCGTATTCGTATGAATATTATTTTCATTCAATATTCGTAAGGAATATCATCTTCGTTCAATATTCGTAGGAATATTATTTTCGTTCAACAGTCGTAAGGGGTATTATTTCTTCGTAAATGATATTATTTCTTTAAATATCATTATGCTGGAATATTGGTACGAATTTTATTATGGAATTTCTACCTTACTGTGTCGAGGTTACTTATTCACTATAGTATTATTCACTCGGATATTCGGGGGACTTTTTGTGTCGGAGTACTATTCATGAGTTACTATTTATGGGTTACTATTCACCCTGTTACTATTCACTCTAGTATTATTTACTCGGGTATTCGGGGCACTTTTCGTGCCGGAGTACTATTCACGAGTTACTATTCATGGGTTAATATTCACTCTACATTATTCATTTTAGTATTATTCACTCGGTATTTGGGACACTTTTCATGCCGTGTACTATTCACGAGGTACTATTCCCAAGTACTTATTCATAGGGTACTATTCAATTCAAAAAATATATTTCTTTTCATTCCAAATTATTTTTGGCATATGAATATTATTCTTGAATTTTACTCCATAAAGCAGTATCATGTTGACAATTTGGATATTTTTAAACTCTAGATAAATTTAAAGTCTTTAATATTTATCTTTGATTTCGTTTGATTAATGATTATATCATTGTCATCATCCTCATGCTTATATTGTGATGAAAGTCATCTTTGGCTTATGTGCATAGATGGACTGATGATTATTGATTTTACAGTTGGATATCTTTGGCTTACATGCAAAGATGGACAGGTGTATGACATGATCATAACCACTGGTGATAATAACGAATATCCTTGGCCCGTAGTGCATGGATAATTCGATGATGTGATTAAAAAGATCATGACCATTAGTTAACAAATTGAATGTCTTTGGTCGCAGTGTAGACCGACGATTAATTGATTGGTATGATCATGACCATTGGTTTTATAGTTGAATATCTTTGGCCCGTAGTGCAAAGGTAGACAACTGATTGGTATGATTATTGTTATTACATTTGAATATCTTTAGCCTTTGGGGTAAGGATATTGAGTAAACGTTCTATTAAACCTTTGTGGCAAGGAGAAACTGTTGATTTACATGATTATAAATATGAATTATGGATTTAACTATAATCTTTGGTGGTTTAGGTGAAGAGAGGTGATGATAGTTCTTTTTGTCTTGGGTACAACAAAGAACTGTTGTTGAGTATTACAGGAATGAAATATTAACGATGGACTTTTAATCTAGAAGAGGTAGTAGACATTATGTTCTACTTGACTCTTCTAATGGATTGCTTATTCCGCTGCAGTTAAACTTGATGTTTATTGTATTTTATCAATTTAACACTATTGAAGGCTAAGGATAATTTATTCTGCATTATCTTAGTCATAATATTTCTTACTGGGCTAGTTGAGCTCACCCTTTTTGTAAAATCCCAAATTTTACGAATAAAGATTTAATTTTCTCGAAATATTTTTTTGAATATTATGGTGTGAATTTGAGATAAAGTTATAGTTGTGGGTAGTATTTATAAATTTTGCTAAGTATGCAAGTTGTTATAAAATATTCGATTGGTCGGGGAATATTCTTTTTGTCAGAAATATTCGTACAACGGCACAATCATTGGTGGACCCCACAACAGAATTATTGTCGGAGTGAGAAAATGACAAAAATATTTTATAAATAACGGCGAAGGTGTTATTGTTAAAACTGTTGAACTACCCGGTAGTAAAAGTACAGTAATACGCGTGGTTGCGTAGTAGCACACGGTATTGATTATTGATGCTTACGTGAGAAGTCACTCAGTTATACTCAATTATTGCTACAATAATTGCTTTGATCATATCTCTCATATATTATTGATTCGATTGTTGTCACAAGATCATCTCGCATTATATGTTATATTATTAAATCAATAATTGAGACGACAAAGTTATTCATATTATTAAATTACAATATTTACAATGTCTAGAAGTTCGTCAAAGTAGAGGTTTGGTCACCTAATTGCGCACTGAATAGGGAGAAATCCTTATTGAAAGCCCCTCTTTCTGGGAACAACTTTGGTTGCTAAATATTGTGAGTTATAATATTAATGATGACTAAGTTCGTGTTGATTAAAGATGAATTTGATAGTTTCATTATGTTGGGATTATTTGTGTTAGTAGAAATCGACATCTATTCTGATGATAATTGATGTCTAGAGGTTATATTGTTCAATCGGGTATTCGGGTAACTTTTTCGTGTCGGAGTTACTATTCACGAGTTACTATTCATGAGTTACTATTCATGAGTTACTATTCAAATGTTACTATTCATAAGTTACTATTCACGAGTTACTATTTATGAGTTTTAATAGTAACTTGTCCTTTCGGTTTTCCAAGAGTTATTTGACCATTCAGCTTTCTAAGAGTTATTTGCCTCTTCGGTGTTCCAACAGTTAATTGCCCCTTCGCAAATAGTAGTTGTCTCTTCAATATTACCAAGAGTCATTTTAACCCTTCGTTAAAACCAAGAGCCACTCTCAGTTCTTCTATAAATAGAAGCTCATTCCTTCATTATATCTTACGAATTCACTGAAACTCTAGAGAGAGAGAAATTATAGAGAGAAAGAAGAAGTGTTTTCTACTACTTCACTACTTCGATATCCAGTTTCTTTACGGTAAGGGGTGTTATTCTTTTGTATTCATGAAGAGAACTTCTATCATTCCATCCTTTATTCTTCTGTTAGAATAACCTGTATACGCGGACTCCCCTATACTTGGTGAAATCCTTCTGTTGTTACATTCTTTATTATTCTGTTGGAATAACCTGTATACTCGGACTCCCCTATACTTGGTGAAATACTTCTGTTATTCCAATCTTTATTATTATGTTGGAATAACCTGTAAATGCAAAGTACTGCATACATGGTGAAATTCTTCTATTATTCCATTCTTTAATATTCTCGCCGGAATATCCTGGCTTGGTGTAATTTCACGACAATTCGGTTCCATTATTTATTTTTCCATATTTATTGTTCTCATTGAATAACTTTGCTCTGCTCTGGCACCGCATGCATGGTGATTTCTGTTGTTATTCTATTCTTTATTATTCTGTTGGAACATCCTGTCGGTGTAAATTTCACCTGACCTGGTTCCATTCTTTACTAATTTATTGCTTATTCCGCTGCAGTTAAACTTGATGTTTATTGTATTTTATCAATTTAACACTGTTGAAGGCTAAGGATAATTTAGTCTGTATTATCTTAGTCATAATATTTCTTACTGGGCTAGTTGAGCTCACCCTTTTGCTTTCATTGTTCTCTTCAGGAAATGAGAATATAGCTGGGACAAGTCGGGGAATGGAGTGATGGTCCGAGATGGTGGCTATAGTAGTCCTCACTATTTTTATAAAATAGTGTGATAATAATTGTAATGAGGACTCCATTGAGTGTGGATATTTTCTAGAAGGCAATATTCTTGTTGAAACTCTCAGCTATGTTTTGTCGTATTCTGCACGACGGTTGTATAATTAAGTTTGTAGTTGATTTGTGTACCATGTATTTGGCGACTCAAGATGGGTGATGTATACTTGTTTTGTGGGCTTCACACTTGGGATAAATGTTCTCTTTAGTTGTAGTTCAAAGATGGACAGGTGTTTGGTATGATCATAACCAATGGTGATACAAATGAATATCTTTTAGCCCGTAGTGGAAAGATAAGTTGTTGATTTGAAATAATTATTGATTGGTGTTAGAGGGATAAAATATTGATGATGAACTTTTAAAGCATAAAAGATAGTAGACATCATGCTCTACTTAACTCTTCTAATGAATTACCATTTCTGCTGCAGTTTTTAATCTAAAACTTATTGTCTACTATATTTTATATGATTTATTATTGTTGCAGGCTAAAGATAATTTATTCTCTATTATCTTAGTCATAATATTCTTACTGGGCTAGTTGAGCTCACCTTTTTCCTTTTTGTTCCATTGCTCTTCTCAGGAGATAAAAGTGTAGTTGAGACTAGTTGAAGAGTGGAGTAATGGTTCGAGATAATTACTATAGAAGTCTTCACTATCTGGTAAAATAGTGTGATAATAATTGTAATAAGGATTTAATTTGAGTTTGGATATTGTCGTATTATGTACGATGCAATATTTGTATTCATACTCACAGTATGTGTGGTCGTATTTTGAATGATAATTTAATAGTTGTAAATAAGGAAGCTTGTATTTGGATTTTGTAGTATGTATTTGGCAACTCAAAATGGGTTGTGTGGACCTATTTTTGGAGGCATCAAAGTTGGTATTAGAGCTTAGGGATATGATCTCTGGTAGAGATCTGGGATTAAAATTGGGAGGGAAGAGACGAATAAAACCTTCACTAGTGTGTCCTATACCTAAGCTTCTTCTTTATTTAATTGGTTGGGCAGAATATAGGGATAATATGTGACATGTCAATTTCTTTAATTAATCCTTATTTTGTGGTAGTATTTGAGAATGGTATCTGAAAATCTGGAGATAAGCAATGAAGTATATGACACCATTGAGACTCTACCAATCAATAACCAGGATGATGTGAATCAAGAAGGCAATAATCCTCTTATAAACAACACCACCGACCAAATGATGAATAATGGGGTGTTTAGGAGCTTTCTACACTTAATGCAAAACCAGACGAGAGGGACTCCTGCTCAAAATTAAGGTGGAAAAAATGGTAACTCACGGCTGGTCACTTCCAAACAATTCAAAGAGTTGGGACCGCTGAAGTTTTTGGGAAAGCCAGATCCACTCAAGGCAAAAGCTTGAGTTAAGTAGATCACCAAAATATTTGATATCCTGGGATGCACAGATGAGAAAAAGTTCCCTTCGTCACCTTTATGTTGCGTGGAGAGGCATATTACTGGTGGAAATCTATGAAACATACTCACCTTTCCGCACTTAAGATTTCTTGGGTGAAGTTCCAGGAATTTTTCAACAAAAAGTATTTTCCATAAAGTGTTTGTCAAATAAAGAAGGTGGAATTAATCAAACTAAAATAGACAATATGATTGTATCACACTACGAGACCAAGTTTGCTGAATTATCCCAGTTTGCATCCCATTTGGTGGATAATGAGGAACAAATGACACGAATATGTTTGAGAGGTTTGAAACCTGAAATTCATCAATACCTCATTTCTTATAAAGTTTGTTTGTATTCAGATGTTGTGAATAGGGCTCAATTATTGGAGCGGGATAATGAGACATTTTAACCAAAGGACAACAACCGACATCACGATAATAGTCATACCAGCGACAACAATTATCGAAACAATGATAACTAGCGTGGAGAAATTGTAAGACCCCAACTTTTATGAATAAAGAATAATTTTCTCAAAATATATTTTTGAATATTCCGGTGTTGATTTGATATAATGTTATAGTTGTGGGTAATATTTACAAATTTTGCAAAGTAAGCAAGTGGTTATATAATATTCGATTGGTTCAGAATATTCGTATGACCAAGACAATCATTGGTGGACCCTACAACTAAGTATTGTCGTAGTTAGAAAATGACATAATTATCTTTTTATAAAAATAACGACAAAAGTTTTACCGTTAAACTGTTGAACTACCCGATAGTAAAAGTACAGTAATACGCGTGATTGCATAGTAGCACATGGTATTGATTATTGATGCTTACGTGAGAAGTCACTCAGCTATACTCAATTATTGTTACAGTAATTGCTGCATCATATCTCTCATATTATTGATTCGATTATTGTCACAGTATCATTTGCATAATATGATATATTATTAAATCAATAATTGAGACGACAAAGTTATTCATATTATTAAATTGCAATATTTACAATGTCTAGAAGTTCATCAAGGAGAGGTTTGGTCATCTAATCATGCTAAATAAGGAGAAATCCTTATCGGAAAGCCCCCTCTTTCCTGGGAACGACCTGATGTTAAATATTGTGAGTTATAATATTAATGATGAATAAGTTCGTGTTAATTAAAGATGAATTTGATAGTTCCATTGTGTTGCGATTATTAGTGTTAGTAGAAATCGACATCTATTCCGATGATAATTGATGTCTGGGGGTTATATTGATAAATCGGGTAATTAATCGGATAAATGAACAATTAATTGCTACTAATTCACATACTTATATAACTATTTGTTCACATGTGCGTACTATTAATTCACATGATTGAACTATTGATTCACATTATTTACTATTAGGGGAGGTGGTGCAAGTTTGATAATACTTGCAGGACTAAATTAAAAATGAAAGAAAAGTTGAAGGTATTATACTGTAATATTTCGAGCCCCAAAATGTGCAATTATTGAAACTATATTTTCCTATAAATAGAAGCTCATTTTTCTTTCATTTCTAACCAATTCACTAAAGCTATAGAACAATTATTATAGAGAGAAATTATAGAGAGAAAGAAGAAGAGAAGTCTGCTACCTCTCTACTCTAGTTTCCAGTTTCTTTCTAAGGTAAGGGGTATTATTTCTTTCGTATTCATGAAGAGTGCTATTGTTATTCCATTCCTTATTATTATGTTGGAATAACCTGTCTATGCGAAGTACCGCATACATGGTGAAATTCTATTGTTATTCCATTCTTTATTATTCTGTTGGAATAACCTGTCTGTGCGGTCTATCACATGCCTGGTGAATTCTGTTGTTATTCCATTCTTTATTATTCTATTGGAATATCCTGTCTATGCGGTTTACGCATGACCTGGTTCCATTCTTTATTATTTTGTTGGAATATCCTGTCGGTGCAGTTTACGCATGACCTGGTTCCATTCTTTATTATTCTGTTGAGAATAACCTATCTGTGCGGTCTATCGCATGCATGGTGAATTCTTCTGTTATTCCATTCTTTATTATTCTGTTGGAATAACTTATCTATGTGGATTACCGCATGCATGGTGAATGATCCTTTATATTCATATGAATAGTATTTTCATTCCAAAGGGGTTTCTACCAGGGGTAGTTTCGTAATTTTTCTGACCCTAAAAAATTCTGGAAAAATTTAAAATGATAATTTGATGAGTTTTCTAGATTGTGTCCAAAAATGACGATTTTTGGATGTATATATTAAGAGTTATGGAATTTATGGGAAAAGACTATTTTAAAAGTAAACCCTTATAACTTTTTGTGGTTAACTCCAAAATTAGTAAAATTTTTATATGGAGTACATGTGTATAATAGGAGTATACCCTGTAAATTTCGGAATTTTTGGACAAAAGTACAATTTATGATAAATGTCTAAATATTCGACAGTTTTGGCCATATGAAAAATAGTAAATGAATTTTAAAAATTTCGAGAAAAATATATGTACAATATGGGACTATATTCTGCTAAATCCCAGAAGAGAAATAATTTTGGGACTGATTTAGTATTTTTCATGAAAATGAACTAGTTATGAGTAAATGAATTAAATATGTTATGTGAAGTAACAAAATTGGAAAATAGGATTTTATGGCTTGGGAATCCTATATATGGTATATGCAGATTTTTGATGAGGGATTTGATCATTGGTGATGAAATCTTATGAGTATGGCATTTTTGAATGATTAAATGCATTATTTGGTGAAGTGTAAACAATTGAAATAAATTGTTTATAAGTTTAAGAAGTGATTAAAATATTGTTATAATATTAATAATATTAGATGATGAGTTTATTAAGTGATTGATAATATTTGAATAAATTTAAAGTTTTTAATATTTATCCTTGTTTTCGTTTGATTAATGCTTATATATCATTGTCATTATCCTCATGTTTATATTGTGATGAAAGTCATCTTTGGCTTACGTGCATAGATGGACTTGGTATGATTATGACCAGGTATCATATTATTGATTCAATAATTGTCACAGTAACAATTATATAGTATTCTATGTCATTAAATTAATAATTTTCACGACATAGTGACTTATATTATTTGAAAGGATATTATTATTTAACACTATTGGAAATGTCTAGAAGTTTTATCGAGGAAAGAGGTTAGCTTATATAATTGCACTCCAATAAGGAGAAATCTTTATTGGAAAGCCTCCTCTTTCCTAAAAATTATCTGGTTGTCAGTATTGTGAGTCTATAATATTAATAATGAATAATTATTGAAGGATTAAAAAGCATTGATTAATTATATGATATATAGCATAACCAATAGTAAGAAGTTACTAACACTCGAAGGAAATAATGGTGATATGTGGTATTTTGTAAGTTTAGCTTATTCTATGGGACCCATAGGTCATCATCTAAGAATCATTTTGGCCAATAGTACTTGCCTTTACCTGACATCAAACCACTTGCCTTTTCACATTACAGGCGTCAAACCACTTGTCTTTTAACATTACCAGACGTTAAGCCACTTGCCTCTTCACAATGCAAGGGCCAAGGTTGAATTCTTTTATAAATAGAAGCTCATTTCTTCCTTCTTTCTCACCAATTCACTAAGAAAAGAAACTTACAAGAGAAAGTTAGAGAAAGAAGAAGAGTATTCGAGAGGCAAGCACACACCAACAACACAAAGTTCTGCTACTACAATATTGCAGTATCTAGTCTTTTATTAAGGTAAGAGATGTTATTCTCTTTCAATACTCGTAAGGGATATCATTTATTGCATACGTATATGTAATGTTATTTTCTTTCATATTCGTACTTGATATTACTTCATACTCATAAGGGTTGTCATTCTATTCCTTATTAAACTGTGGGAATAACCTGTCTACATGGATTACGGCATGCCTGGTGAATAACCCTTAGTATTCATTCTTTATTAAGTTGTGAAAATGATCTATCTACGTGGATTACCGCACAACGAGTGAAAATCCATTTGTAGTTTCATATATTCTTTCTTACTCCATATTATGTAAGTGATATTATTTCATTTTGTATTCCTAAATCTAAACTTATTATGGTAAGTATTGCTTTTATAATTCCTGAAATAATTAGAAATTCCTTGAGGTTTGCGCTTCATCTAATATCATTTCACTGGAATATTGGTCTGAACTTTCTTATTAAATTTTAATCTTTTCATATCGGGGTACTATTCATCTGGGATACTATTCATACCAGAGTACTATTCATTCGGGGTACTATTCATGTTGGAGTACTATTCATAACAAAATTAGTTTCTTTTTTCGTCCAAATTATCTTTGATATATGAATCTTATTCTTGAATTTGAATCCACGTTTTGATCATCATGTTGACAATTTGGACATTCTTGAACTCTGGATAAATTGAATTATAAATATCTAATATTTATCTTTGATCTCACTTGTACTCATTCTTTATATCATTGTCATCATCCTAATGCTTTAATTGAAGTGAAAAGTTATCTTTAGCCCGTAGTGCAAAGATGAACTGTTGATTGGTATGATTATGATCAGGAACTGCGTATTGGTATAATCATAACCTTTAATGTTACAGATAAAGACTTGTGATAAAAGTTCTCTTTGGCCGTAGTGTAAAGATGGACATGTGTTTGGCATGATCATGACCAATAGTGATACAAATGAATATCTTTGGCCCATAGTGCAAAGATAAATTGCTAATTTGAAATAATTATTGATTGGTGTTACAGGGATAAAATATTGATGATGGACTTTGAAATCATAGAAGATAGTAGACATCATTCTCTACCTGACTCTTCTAATGGATTGTCATTTTCGCTGTAGTTGTTGATCCAAAACTTATTTTCTACTATATTTTATCTGATTTATAATTGTTGCAGGCTAAAGATAATTTATTCTCCATTACCTTAGTAATAATATTCTTTATTGGGCTAGTTGAGCTCACCCTTTTCCTTTTTGTTCCATTATTCTTCTCAAGAGATGAAAGTATAGCTAAGACTAGTTGGGGAGTGGTGTAATGCTCTGAGATAGTTACTATAAAAGTCTTAACTATATGGTGAAATAGTGTGATAATAACTGTAATGAGGACTTAATTTGAGTTTTGATATTATCGTATTATGTACGGTGCAATATTTGTATTCAAACTCACAGTATGTGTAGTCGTATTTTGAACGATAGTTTAATAGTTATAAATATGGAAGTTTGTATTTAGATTTTGTAGTATGTATTTGATAACTCAAAATGGGTTGTGTGGCCTGTTTTTGGAGGCGTCACATAAATAGTTATAAGCTTCTGATAATTCATAATTTTCATCATTTATATTTCCTAATATGTGTGTGGTGTTGGGTAATTTCTAGTTACACATAACACGCAAGTATACGTTGTCAACAAGTAATACAGTGATAAGTCAAGTATAGTTCCTACAGAGATTAGCAAGAAATTAACCTCACAATTACCAGTCCTCTATTAATCCAAAATTTATTAAACTATCCAATTTAAGAATTATAACTATAAAAACTAAATATGTTAAAAATACTAAGATTACCAAACAATCAACAAACCCTAAAAACTAAAATTTTGAACAAATATTGGGGAATTAGGATTACAACTTCACTCTAAATATCACTCTGATTATTACCCTTTATTCTAGTTTAATGCATTATCCCAGTTTATTAATCAAGAACACTCAAGTAGAACTAACCATCTCTCGATGCACTAATACCATATTAACTTAAACCCACAAATTAGATAGAATTAAGCTAAACACCTTAATTATCTAATTCACTATATCTCTTTGTGAATTACAATCAAAGAAGGTTTAAGTTCAAGTTCTCTATATAATTACATGCGATGCTAGGCATATCTCTACCCTAACATAAATCAAGATTCCATTCAATCACAGAATTCAAGAACACATGCTATATTGACTAGGTCTAAACTCGTATTTCTTCTCTCGAATCCATACAAGTCCACACAGAATTAGTGATCAAGCAATTCATAGATTCAAGCACAAATCAATATAGATAAACTGAAAGATAGATTATTAAACTGAAAATCAAAGATTACATAATCATCGTTTAACCCAAAGATCCGTTATAAGCCTAAAGAGTAATTTAGTTCATCATCAATGAAATAAAAACTGAATTAATCAAAGTAAACATCATTCCAATTTCAAATATTAAACTAAAGAAAAAGAATGAATCTAGAACCACCCTTATCTCTAGCCTTAATTTGTAATTATTGTGAAATTTCCTTCAACGTCTTCCTCCAATGCTCTTGCTTAAAATTTGCTTCAAAAGATGTTAATTGCTCGTATCCTGCTTCAATCTTGTTGTTTGTTATTAATTATATGCCAAGACACGTATTTTTACTCTAATTCCATGCACAATTGAGTTCCAAGCCATGCCAAACACTAACCTTCACGTTTACTATAGCAGTTCAAAAGGAACAGGACACTGGTTTTCTCGTACCCCCGCCCTGGCGGGGGTTTTGTATTCTAAATGTCCTCATTTTAAAGATAAAGAAATAAATGTGTGAGAACTTCCCCGGTGGGCTACCTTTCTGTCTAATTCTCAGCACCCCCCTGCCCCGGAGGGGGTTTTGTATGTAGAAAGTTTGCCCCAGCGGGCCACCCTTCTGTCTTTGGTCCATTGTAGCTCTTGTTCTTGCCAAATTTCTCCATCATTCCACCCTTTAAGTCCAATTGCCATGCCACCACACCTAAACGCAAAACAACACTAAACAAGTAAAATGAAACATAAAAACTAAAGATTTAACACATTTTAAGCTCCAATTAGAGGCCGATTTATGGGTATAAAACATACTCATCAAACTCCCCCAAACTTAAACACGTGCTAGTCCTCAAGCACAAAATAAAACAAAAATGCTATACAAATGCAATGAGATGTAATGCATCTAATCTATATGCATATGAATCCAGCAGTCATCATAGAATCAAGTTTATTCATCTAACTTCAAAGAAATCAAGTAAACTTAACAACACTTCATATCAAAACCAATCAATAATTCCCATCATTCATCAAATCTTAAACTGTTATTACTGGTATAGTGTGTGTGTGCTTAACATCTATGCTAACTGATACAAATTCAAATTTAATACATAACAAGTCTCTTAGAAGGCATCATACAGTGTAAACTCAAGAATTTCAAAAACAGAGAAGATCCAACTAAAATCAAACAATTACCAATATTAAGGGTCCAAATAGGGTACTTATGCTTTATGTTTCAATCGCGGGGGATTTTTGCTTTTATTTCCCGTTTTATTCTTTTTTTTATACACATGGCTATGGACGATCTTATTCCCTTAGGCTTTTCAATGCTACCTTAACGAGCTTTCGACCAACGACTCCCAGACCATTAAGACCTTAGGGTGCTAGGTGTAAAGACAATCCCCTCGGGCTTACTTACTCAAGTAACAAAGGCAACAAAACTAGACAAGCATACCACGGTGTTTATTGTGTGTGTGTGTGTGTGTGTGTGTATATATATATATATATTGTTTAAACTAAAGCTTATATACCCCACTGTTTCCCCCAAAATTAGGTTCTTGCCTAATTCTTCGCCTTCATTGTCTATCCTTGTCATTCTCTTATTTAAACTAGCATTATCCTTTAGAGGCCCCTTATGTATCAATTTGAACAAAATCAGTCAACATAAGTTTTATTACGTGTTAACCTTATTATACCAGTTTCAAACAGGAAAAGATCCAATTCATAACAGAAAATTACATCAAAATTCTAATATTTGGTAGTGTACTTGTCTACTTAATCCCAATCTCATCATTGGCTAAAATAAAATGAACTATATAAAATCGCTGGACATATGCAATATAAAACAATACTTAACTAAAATATGTTTTTTATGTGGTAAACATAACACGATTGATAACTAATAAAAACTATTTACAATCACATACTACTATACAACTAAATCACTACATGAATGCAAACATTTAATAATCCTAAAACTAAACATGAATCTAACATGTGCAAATCTAACTAATAAAATTAAACATGCAAACATAAAATTAACTAACATATGCAACTCTAACTAATAAAATTAAACATGTAAACATAAAAATTAACTAACTCCCCCAAACTTGAAAATTAAACTGTCCTCATTGTAATAATAAAGCAATAAATATGTGAGAACTTCCCTGTAATCACCTAAGCTTGGGGTGGTGGTGGTTGTTGCTCTTCATCTGAATCAGAGGGTGGGAACCTTGGCATCGGGGCTGGTTACTGGTATGGGAACTGCGCGGTGGGGTTAAAACTCTGGAGTGTCGCATTCAATGAGACAAAGGACATATTCATAGCCTCGAACATATGGTCCTGCCTCATCGCGAGTCTCCGCATCTGTCTTTGGGCATCTTTGTTGTACGCATCTAATTGTCGCTGAAGGCTCTGAAACTGAGGGCTAGATGTAGCATCGGGTTATGGTATCTCCCCCATTCCTTGCTATCCCATTGTCTCATCCCCCGGTTCCTCATCGTCATCCGAGGTACCTTCAGCTTCAGCCTCATCCTCTGAGGCTGGTGGAAATATGAACCCAAGACCTCTAGGTTGCGACTCACCCATGGGCCACACCGAATATCGTGCAATCATCCTTGTGTCTAATGTCTGAAGTGCCATCTGAGTGGTCTCATCATCGGACCATCTAACTCCTGCTTGCCTACACAACCCACAAATGAGCGATGGGTGTGGCAAACTGCCAGAGAATGGTCCTCGCAGGCATCTTTGGATAGAAAAACTGATTATAGCACCCACATCGTTCAGAAAGTCTTGGACGATGGCATACAAAAGCAATATCTTCTCCTTGGTGACCTCTGTCAAGTATGTGGATGGAAACAGCTTAGCGCACATGAACGCGTACCATATCTTTCCGTACCGGCTGAGATCCTTACTGTGGAAGATAGTGCCCCCTTTGTACCCAGCTTTGTAATTTCTGTCAAAATAGCCTCATAGTCGAAATCATGGTCATGCAAGTAAGCATACTGGCACTCTCTAGGAAATCGTAATTGGTAGTACATGTTGATGGCGTCAGAACTGAAAGGAACTTGTTTGCCCCAGACAAATGCTATGAATGGGGCCTTGTCCTCCGCGTTAGCATAAAATTCTTTGAGCACATTCACAATTGATGGCTCAGGATCTTTCTTCAACTTATTCCATCCTTTCTCATAGATTTTTTGCATCATTTCATCATCGACGTGTTCAGGTGCCAACCCCCGCTCTAGTGTGAGTGCCTTTTTCACAAGATAGTCGTAACAGTCGGCAGCGGCGATACTTATGAATTTTTGCCTATTAAAGGTTCGTGTTGGTGGTGTGGACCCTGGACTCTCTCCACGTTGTTGTTTTAATGCCGGTTTAGGTGCCATTGGATTGGAATTAGTGAGCTTCAACAAAAATTCCCCCAAACTTCATTCAAGCAAACCGTCGAACACTTGGCGTGCTAGACTTGAAATACCACCAAACTTAGTGATTTGGCTTCAAACGTGGTTGTAGATGTGGAGATTTTTCAAGAACTAACTACTTACCCTAAGTGTATAAACAAATTGTTGAACTTTTCCTCTCTTTTGGCTATCAAAAATCGCACTCTAAGAACCCTTACTGTTAAAAATTGAAGATTGTATGGAATGGATCGAAATTTAGGTGGTTAGAGCTTGGATTTATAGAGAGGAAATAGTGTAGAAAGTTGTGGGTTAAGGTAGTGGTTTAATGAACTGGGGAAGTGGGGATTAATTGTTAGTTCATGGGTAGAGAGTGGAGAAGTGGGATTTCAGTTGGGTTGTAAGTAGAAGAAAGTGGGGGGAAATGGTCTGAGTGCTCTATAACTACCAAAACTGCCTCTTAAGATTCTCACTTACACATTGCGTGGGGTATTTAGTTATAACGCCTCGCTTGGGGTGGGCATATGTTCTATTAATGAGATCAAGACCCCCGCCCCAACGGGATTTTGCAGGTAAAATAGTCTGCCCCAACGGGCATACATAATGTTAATGTGTTCAAGACCCCCGCCCCGACGGGCTTTTCTTCCTACAAAGTTCACCCCAGCGGGCATGTGTTCTGCAATTGCACTTGAGTTTACTTATTCTTTGCATCCTTCACATATCTATGAACTTTTTAACTGCCTGAAACATCATTAAACATGAATGTAAGTCAATATTGAGCAGATTAAGCATGCCAAGTCATATTATCTAAAAAGTATAACTTAACTAACTACTTAACGAATTGAAATGAATTCATTCTATACTAACTATTATGCTAAACTACAATTTAACTAGCATGAATAAAAATACTTAGAATAAAAGTAAAATTGGGTTACCTCCCAATTAGCGCTTGATTTTAAGTCTTTCAGCTTAACTACTCCCTATTTATGGCGCATCGGCAAGTGTGATTGCGATGACATTCGTGTTGGATTCGCCACCCCAATAATGTTTCAACCATTGACCGTTGACCTTGAATGTCTCCAAAAGATTTCTACTGTATAACTCAACGACGCCATATGGGAAAACCTTTTTGATAATAAATGGACTTAACCAGCTTGATTTTAGCTTTCCTGGGAACAACCACAATCTTGAATTGAACAATAGTACTGATTGCCCCAGTTCGAACGTCCTCTGCATGCTTTTCTGGTCGTGCCATTTCTTAACCTTTTCTTTATACAACTTTAAGTTTTCATAGGCTTGTAGCCTGAATTCATTTAGTTCATTCATTTGAAGTAGCCTTTTTTCACATGCTGTTGTTTGATCAAAGTTGAGGTTCTGAATTGCCCAATAGGCTTTATGTTATAACTCCACCGGTAGGTGGCATGCTTTCCCGTAAACCAAATGATATGGTGACATCCCAATTGGCGTCTTGTAAGCTGTCATGTAAGCCCATAATGCATCGTCCAATTTGAGAGACCAGTCTTTTCTATTCGGGTTAACTACCTTCTCTAAGGTTTTTTTCACCTCCATGTTCGAAACCTTAGCTTGCCCACTTATTTGGGGGTGATATGTTATAGCCACCTTATGGTTGACCCCATATTTTGCCAAAAGAGTTGTAAACGATCTGTTGCAGAAGTAACTACCCTCATCATTTATAATAGCTCTTGGCATGCCAAATCTTGTAAAAATATTCTTGTGCAAGAACTTAAGAACTACTTTGGCATCGTTTGTGGGGAGTGTTATGGCTTCAACCTATTTCGATACATAGCCAACCGCAAGCAAGATGTACTGATTATTGAACGATGAAGAAATGGCCCCATAAAATCCATGCCCTATGCATCAAAAATTTCAACTTCCAAGATAGTATGTAGTGGCATCTCATTCCGCTTCGATATATTACCCACCCTTTGACATTTGTCAAAACTTTTCACGAACTGGTGGGCATCCTTAAATATTGTAGGCCAATAGAACCCTGCTTGAAGTACTTTCGCTGTTGTTCTCTCACTTCCATAATGTCCCCCATATGCAGATGAATGGCACTCGTGAAATATATCTTTTACTTCATCGTATGTCATGCATTGACGAATCACTTTATCTGCATACTGTTTGAAAAGATACGGCTCGTCCCACATGTAACCTTTGACGTCATGTAGGAACTTTTTCTTTTGTTACCGTGTAAGATCAGTGGGAAGGACATTGCTCACAAAATAGTTGGCAAAATCTGCATACCATGGAAATTCGTTATTGACCCCAAACAGTTGCTCATCCAAAAATGACTCGTTGATTAAACACTTATCTGACCCGTCTTTGTCTGGATTTTTTTACCTTGAAAGATGGTTTGCAACTTGATTCCCTGTCCCCTTTTTATCTTTTATTTCCAAATCAAATTCTTGTTGGAGGTGTATCCATCTGATAAGTCGTGTCTTAGCATCCTTCTTCAAGATTAAATATTGAATTGCCGAGTGATCCGTATAAACCACCACCTTTGTCCCAATCAAATATGCCCAAAATTTTTCAAAGGCATATACTACTGCAAGTAACTCCTTTTCTATAGTTGTGTAGTTCAATTAGGCATCCTTAAGTGTCTTACTCGCATAGTATATGGCGTGGAATATCTTCTCTCAGCGCTAACCCAAAACAGCTCTTACCGCATAATCGCTCGCATCGCATATTAGCTCAAAGGGAATATTCCTATCCGGTGCGATAATAACTGGAGTTGTAGTCAACTTTTTCTTCAATTGCTCGAATGCTGACTTACAATCATCATCAAATTTGAAAATTGTGTCTTTCTCTAAGAGACTGCATAACGGTTTTTCAATCTTAGAGAAATCATTAATGAACCTTCGCTAAAATCCTGCATGTCCTACAAAACTGGGAATTCCCTTAACTGTAGTCGGCGGTGGAAGATTTTCAATTGTTTCCAACTTCACCCTATCAACCTCTAATCCCTTCGTAGAGACCTTGTGCCCCGAGATTATTCTTTCTTCAACTATAAAGTGGCACTTCTCCTAGTTAAGCACCAAATTTGTCTCCACGCATCGCTTTAAAACCATCACCAAGTTCTCTAAAGAAGCAAAAAAATTATCTCCATAAATAGAGAAGTCATCTATGAAGACTTCCACATTCTTTTCCACCATGTTCGAGAAGATGGCTATCATACACCGTTAGAAAGTTGCAGGTGCATTACACAAGCCAAAAGACATTCTCCTGAATATAAATGTGCCATATGGGCACGTGAAAGTGGTCTTCTTTTGATCTTCAGGAGCAATGACTATTTGATTATACCCAGAATACCCATCCAGTAGGCAGTAAAATTTGTGTCCCGCCAACCTGTCCAACATCTAATCGATGAAACGTAGAGGAAAGTGGTCCTTGTGGGTTACTTTATTTAACTTCCTTTAGTCCATGCAAAACCTCCAACCGGTCATTGTCCTCATAGGAATTAATTCATTGTCATCATTATATACTACGATCATTCCTCCCTTTTTTGGCACACATTGAACCGGACTGACCCACTTACTGTCTGAAATTGGATAGATGATTCCCGCATCCAACCATTTTAGAATTTCTTTCTTCACTACTTCTTTCATGATTGGGTTGAGTCGTCTCTATTGTTCCACTACTAGCTTTGCATCCTCTTCCATAAGAATTTTGTGCATGCAGAAGGATGGACTGATTCCCTTGATATCTGTAATTGTCCATCCTATAGCCAATTTGTATTCTCTAAGCACTCTCAGTAACTTATTTTCCTGCAATTCGTTAAGCGCAGACACAATAATAACAGGTAAAGTATTAGAATTGCCTAAATATACATACCTGAGGTGTTTAGAAAGTGGTTTAAGCTTAAGTGTAGGTGGCTCCTCCAACGAGGGTTTCATCCTTGTCGTGGCTCTTTTTTCTGTATGTAATGGCTCAAATGGTGCTTTAAATCTACTAAATCGTGGCAAAGAATCCAGCATATGCAAATAGTCCACAAACTCTAGATCATCCAAATCTTCATCTCCCAATAATGTAGTTTCCAATGGATCATTAAGCAAACTTTTAACCATGTCTTCATTAACTATCTGATCAATGACATCCACCCGATAACACTCTTCTTCATCCATAGGGAACTTCATGTCTTTGAAAACATTGAACTTGACTTTCTGATCTTGAACCCTCATAGTTAGTTAACCTTTTTGCACATCGATGAGAGTCCTACATATAGCCAAAAATGGTCTCCCTAGGATAATTGGGATATTTTTATCTTCCTCATAATCTAGAATTATGAAGTCAGCTGGAAATATGAATTTATCTACCTTAACCAGGATATCTCCCACAATGCCTCTCGCATATGTTACCAACCTATCCGCTAACTGTAATGAAATGTTCGTAGGCTTTGGAGCTGGTAAACCTAATTTTGTATACACGAAAAATGGCATGAGTTTTACACTTGCCCCCAAATCACAAAAACACTTCTTGAAAGCCATGTTACCAATCGTGCAAGGTATTGTAAAACTCCCCGGATCCTTCAACTTTGGAGGTAACTTTTGTTGTAAGATTGCGCTGCATTCCTCCGTCAATGACACAGTTTCATAATCTTCTAGCTTCTTCTTCCTAAATAGAATTCCCTTCATAAATTTGGCATAACTAGTCATCTACTCTAGGGCTTCTGCGAACGGGATATTTATTTGAAGTTTCTTAAAAACTTTGAAAAATTTGGTGAATTGCTTATCTACTTTCTGTTTCTGAATTCTTTGCTGAAATGGTGGTGGAGGATACACAACTGGTTCATTATCTGTCTTGCTCTTTTCCACCTGCTTTTCTACCCCTTGTTTGTCCTCAACCACTTTATTTTTTCTTTCTTTGTCATCCTCTTTTGTATCCAAATTTTATGTTTTCTTCCCCTAAATATGTTTTCCACTCCTTAACATAATCGCTTGACATTGCTCATGATTCCCCTTTGGATTTTTCTCTTTATCATTGGGTAAAGTTCTTTGAGGCCTATTATTTAATGCAAAAGCTATCTGTCCCGTCTAATTTTCTAAATTCTTGATGGCTACAACTTGTGATTTTATAGCCACCTCATTGCTTGTTATATATTTTGACAACAACTCTTCTAAATCTATTTTTCTCTCTTGATGCTGAGCTGATTTGATGTTGATTCTGAAATCCTGGGGGATAAGATGGTCGTGGAGCCTGTTGATGCTGATTATTACTCCACAAAAAATTAGGGTGAATCCTATTCCCCGAATTGTATGCATTCCGATACATATTCTGTGGAATCCTGTTGTAGCTACCCACAAATTATACTGATGCTGGGTTGATTGCACATTGTTCTGTAGGATGTTCACCCGCACACAATTCATAAATAACTACAACTTGCTGAGTTTGTACACCCGACAGAGCATCCACCTTCTTTGATAGCGCTGAAATCTGGGTTGCTAATGTCATCACCCCATCTACCTCTAACACTCCAGCTACCTTAGGTTGTGTCATTCTTGTCGCGGGCCACTGGTAATTCTTAGCCGCTATTGTCTCTATCAACTCATATGCCTCCTCATAACTCTTTGCCATAAAAGCTCCACCCGAAGCTGCATCTATATTGGTCCTGATATTTCCATGTAGCCCGTTGTAGAATGTGTTCATCTACAGCCATTTAGGTAATCCGTGATGTGGGCACTTTTTGAGCAATTCCTTGTATCTCTCCAATGCCTCATACAATGATTCCCCATGCTGTTGTTCAAACATGGTAATCTTGTTCCTCATTTTTGCAGTCTTTGTTAGTAGGAAGAATTTGGCTAGAAATTTTTGAGTGAGGTCTTCCCATATAGTTATTGATCCTGGCGGTAGAGAATGTAACCAACTCTTCGTCTTGTCCCGTAAAGTGAATGGGAACAAGAAAAGCCTTACTGCGTCACCCGACACCCCATTATAGCTGAAGGTGTCACATATCTCCAAAAAGCTAACTAGGTGTTCATTCGAATCATCATTTGCAAGTCCCCCAAACTGAACCGAGTTTTGTATCATTTGTATGGTACCGGGCTTTATCTCAAATGTATTTGCAGCAATCGCCGACCTAGTGATACTCGACTGAAGCTCAGTAACCTTAGGAGTAGCAAAGTTCCTCAACGCTTTCTGGTCTTCGGCAGCCAGTACTTCTTCTTTTTCAGAGTTCTCAAGGTTTTCCTTTGTATCCTTGATCAACTTACTTAGTCTTTGAAATCATTTCTCAATATCATCCTTAAAAGGAAACAAGTCTAGGTTTTTGGACCTAGTTTGCATAAACCAACTTCAAGAACTTGAAATAGAAAGCACAAAACAAAAGAAAAAGTGTTTAAGTAAAATTGGACTAATTAAACTGATATTTAAAAATATTAAAATCTATACTATTCCCCGGAAACGGCGCCAAAAACTTGTTGGGTAATTTCTAGTTGCGCACAACACGCAAGTATACGTGGTCAACAAGTAATACAGTGATAAGTCAAGTATCGTTCCCATAGAGATTAGCAAGAAATTAACCTCACAATTACCAGTCCTATATTAATCCAAATTTTATTAAACTATCCAATTTAAGAATTATAACTATAAAAACTAAATATGTTAAAAATACTAAGATTACCAAACAATCAACAAACCCTAAAAACTGAAATTTTGAACAAATATTAGAGAATTAGGCTTACAACTTCACTCTAAATATCACTCTGATTATTACCCTTTATTCAAGTTTAATGCATTATCCCAGTTTATTAATCAAGAACACTCAAGTAGAACTAATCATCTCTCGATGCACTAATACCATATTAACTTAAATCCATAAATTAGATAGAATTAAGCTAAACACCTTAATTAACCAATTCACTATATCTCTATGTGAATTACAATCAAAGAAGGTTTAAGTTCAAGTTCTCTATCTAATTGCATGAGATGCTAGGCATCTCTCTACCCTAACATAAATCAAGATCCCATTCAATCACAGAATTCAAGAACACATGCTATATTGACTAGGTCTAAACTCGTATTTCCTCTCTCGAATCCATACATGTAAGACCCCGAATTTTATGAAATAAAAGTATTTAATTTTTCTTATAATTGTTATTCAGTAAATGGTTAAATTGATAAAAAGTTAAAGTTAAGGGTGATATGTGAAATTTTTCAAAATACGCAAGTGGTTATAAAATATTCATTTCTGTCGAGAAATATTCATTTGGTCGTGGAATATTCTTGTTGTCGGGGAATATTCGTATGCACTACCGCAAAACCATTTGTGGGCCCCATAATGTAATAACCGCTTGATGAGTAAAACGACAAGTTTGAGTTTTTATAAATAACGGCGTAGTTATTACTGCTAACACTTGTTGTTGAATACCCTTTGGTTAAAATACGATGTACTGGCGTGGTTGCACGCGATGGACATGGTATTGCGCATATTTTTGAATTATTGATTCTTA
The DNA here is from genome assembly GCA_020205605.1 of Panax ginseng. Taxonomy (NCBI): domain Eukaryota; kingdom Viridiplantae; phylum Streptophyta; class Magnoliopsida; order Apiales; family Araliaceae; genus Panax; species Panax ginseng. The sequence goes on along the minus strand of CM035131.1, from coordinate 54,995,192 downwards.
CGTGAAGAAGGCACTACTCAATAATTGTTACGAGAATTACTATTTAATATTTTATTTTATTGGTTCAATAATTGCTGCGTTGATATTCTATATTATTGTTGTTTCAATAATTGTCATTTGTCGATATTTCCAATTATCGGATCAATAATTCATATTATATGAATAATGGTATTAGATAGCATTATTGGCAATGTCTAGAAAGTTACATCGAGGAGAGGTTTGGTCACCTAATTGCGCGCCACCAGATGAGAGAAATCCTTATCGGAAAGACCCTCTTTCCGGAACCTACTGGTCATTGTAATTGTGATTCTGTAATATTATTTGTGAATAATTAATTATTAATTTATATGATAAGGAAATATTTATTTGATGTGGATATAAATTATGGATTTATTTATGTGGTTATAAATGAAGGAATTAATGTTGAGGTGTTTTATCAGTATTTTATCGGATTAGAGGTATTAAAAACTCAAATCGGTGTTCTTAAAGCTTTATTGCGTGAGTTGTAATTTCAATTCGACCGTTGGATCGTTGTGATTTTTGGATATGATATACATATATGAGTTGAGTATATATCCACAAATTTTGAACCGTTTAAAATTAACGCATGATTTGTTATGAATTTTAAAAGGTGTTGAAACGGTGTTAAAAATCGTCCGTTTGTGGATTTCGGATATTTTCTGTTTGGAATATGGAAAAACTCAAATCTACAAAGTTGTAGAGAATTCGATTTCATGCGGAATGGACATACAATTCATATTTTTCTGATATACGGGCTATTTTCAATGAATTATTGAAGTTTCAGAAAATAAAATGATTTTTATTAAAATTGGGTGGGACCCACTTTTATTTGAAAACATGTGGGCTGCCAAAATATTGTCAAATGAGATGGCTGGTCTTGTATGGTGGCTTGTGTAGGAGAGTAATAATAATAATATTATTATTTTATTATTTTAGTCTCCTTTGGCGTTCTAGCATTTTCCTATAAATAGGTGCTTATGTTAGAATTGAAAATCACACCAGAAACAAGTTTTCTTTCTCTCTATATTCTCAAGCGTATTTTTGTGAGTATTTAGATACTTGGAGAGTTGCTATTCAGTGCAAGTTTCCTTCGGATCCGATATTCCAGTCAGAAATATTGCTCCTTTGAGGTAAGGGATTTTTAAGGGTTGTTATGTTTTTCAATTTCATAATTTTTCTTACATTCAAAAATTCTGGAAAAATTTAAAATGATATTTTAATGAGTATCCTGGATTGTGTCCAAAAATGGCGATTTTTGGTTGTATAGATTAAGAGTTATGAATTTTATGAGAAAAAACTATTTTAAAAGTAAACTCTTATAACTCCTTGTGGTTAACTCCAAAATTTGTGAAATTTTTATTGGGAGTACATCTATATAACATCAGTATATTCTATAAATTTCGGAATTTTTGGACAAGAGTAAAATTTATGATAAATGTTTAAATATTCGGCAGTTTTAACCATGTGAAAAATAGTAAATGAATTTTAAAAATTCCGAGAAAAATATATGTTCAATATGGGACTATATTATGCTAAATCCCAGAAAAGAAATATTTTTGGAACTAATTTGGTATTTTTCATGAAAATGGACTAGTTATGAATAAATAAATTAAATATGTTATGTGAAGTAACAAAATTCAAAAATAGGATTTTATGGCTTGGGAATCCTATATATGGTATATGCATATTTTTGATGAGGTTGTTGGTTATTGGTGATGAAATCTTATGAGTTTGGCATTTTAGTATGATTAAATGCATTAATTAGTAAAGTGTAAACAATTAAAATAAATTGTTTATAAGTTTAAAAAATGATTAAAATATTGTGGTAGTATTAATAATATTAGATTATGAGATTATTAAGTGATTTATAACATTTGGATTAAGGTGTTAGGAAATCATTGGTTTATGAATCTTACTCTTGAAATTAAATGCAGTTGTTGATCGTATTGTTGTTATTATCATATATAACATTTTTATAATCTCAGTGATGAAATTTCTCTTTGACTTAAGTGTAAAGATGGATAGATTATTGGTATGATCGTGACTATGGGTTCTCTTTGGCCAGTAGTGCAAAGATGAATTGTTGACTGATATGATCATGACCATTGAATTTACAATTGAATATTTTTAGCTTAAGTGCAAAGGTGAATTGATCAACATGGTTATAATTATTATTTATATAAATTCTGAAATGATTATATATTTCTTTGAGATATGAATATCTTTGGCCTGTAGTGCAAAGATGAATTGTTGTTGAATATCTTTGGCCCGTAGTGCAAAGATGACCTGTTCTTGAATATCTTTGGTCCGTAGTGCAAAGATGACCTGTTGTTGAATATCTTTGGCATGTAGTGCAAAGATGAACTGTTAATGAATATCTTTGGCCCGTAGTGCAAAGATGAACTTATTAGTATGATTATGAACAGGAACTGTGATTTGGTATAACCATGATCTTTGATGTTTCAGGTAAAGACATGTGATGAAAAAATATCTTCGTCTTGGATGAGAAGAGAAAATTAGAACTACAATTATGATAATGAGTTATTCACATGACTGTGAACAGGATCTGTTGATTAATGTTACAGGGTAAAAGCATTGTTGGTGGACTTTTAACATTAAGAAGATAATAGACTTTATGGTCTATTTGACTCTTCTAATGGATTGCTCGTTCCGCTGCAACTATGGTTGAAAAGTTTTATCATCTACCATATGTTCTAAATCTCTGATTTATTACTGATAAAGGCTATTGATAATTTAATTATCTTTAGTCATGATATTCTTTACTGAGCTAGTTGTGCTCACCCTTTTGCTTCACAATTCCTTTCAGGTAATAAGAGTGTAGCTGGGTCGAGCGGGATAACAGAGGAATAGTGTGGTGGTCCGAGACTATCAAAGTTTCTCAACACATTATAAAACAGCATGACATACAATATATAATTGTATTGAGGACCTAATATGTGTGTGTCATATATTATACGTCACTTAATAATTGATTTTGGTGAACAACAATAGGGTGAGGTGAACCCAACATTGGAAAGGTGTTTTGCCACTATCATACAAGATGTCTAATGACATACAATCTCGTGTTATCATAAGACAAGGTTGTGCACATCCACTTGCTGAGTATATCTACGAGCACTACCTATATGATCTTGGAGTTGGGTTGAAACATAATGTTCAATCGCAGACGGTGGAGATAATTATATGTCAAGAGAAGACTCACCATTGGAAGGAACATGATAGTAATCTTCTCATTTTTCTTTGGGGTCTATTGGATCAATCAAGGATAATTCTCTGGACATATGATATCTATCATAACTTAGATTTATGGCCTCTCATGTATGAAGGTTTTCTTGAGCACTTCCCAAAGATTTTAATTTATAAAATAGTTATTGACTGTACCTTTATGTAATGTATCAATGTGAGGTGTTATCCATAGTTGGGGCATGAGTCACAGTTGGTATTAAAACTCACAGTATATGTGTTGTATTTTGCACGACAATTGTAGTAATAAAGTTGTAGTTATTTTCTGTACCATGTATTTGGCGACTCAGAATAGGTTGGATGGATTGGACCTATTTTGGGGGCATCACAATACAAGTCCACATAGAATTGGTGATCAAGAAATTCATAGATTCAAGCACAAATCAATATAGATAAACTAAAAGATAGATTATTAAACTAAAAATCTAAGATTACATAATAATTGTTCAACCCAAAGATCCGTTATAAGCCTAAAAAGTAATTTAGTTCATCATCAATGAAATAAAAAATGAATTAATCAAAGTAAACATCATTCCAATTACAAATATTAAACTAAAAAAAAGAATGAATCTAGAACCACCCTTATCTCTAGCCTTAATCTGTAATTATTGTGAAATTTCCTTCAACGTCTTCCTCCAATGCTCTTATTTAAAATTTGCTTCAAAAGATGTTAATTGCTCATATCCTGCTTCAATCTTGTTGTTTGTTGTTAATTATATGCCAAGACACATATTCTGACTCTAATTCCATGCACAATTGAGTTCCAAGCCATGCCAAACACTAGCCTTCACGTTTACTGCAGTAGTTCAAAAGGAACATGACACTGCTTTTCCCGTACCCCCGCCCCGGCGAGGGTTTTGTATTGTAAATGTGCGCCCTGGTGGGCTACCTTTCTGTCTAATTCTCAGCATCCCCCGCCCCAGCGGGGGTTTTATATGTAGAAAGTTCGTCCCAGCGGGCTACCCTTCTGTCTTTGGTCCATTTTAGCTCTTTTTCTTGCCAAATTTCACCATAATTCCACTGTTTAAGTCCAATTGCCACGCCACCACACCTAAACACAAAACAACACTAAACAAGTAAAATGAAACATAAAAACTAAGGAATATAATACATTTTAAGCTCGAATTAGAGGCCAATTCGTAGGTATAAAACCCACTCATCATGTGGCAAATGAAGTGCTAGGTAATTAATGTTCAGAATTTACCTTAGATTTTAGTGACGAGTCATCATCTGCTATTAGACAAAGATTTGAAATTTCTTCAGTTTGCTCAGTAGCTTCTTCTTCGTCACTTAGATCCCAGCCTTCCTCAGCTACTAGAACTTTGTTGTTAACTAGTTTTGGATAATCCTTTTTGAAGTGTCCAGCCTAATTGCATTCAAAACACGTGGTTGAATTTTTATTTGATTTGACATTTCTGAAGTTGTTGTTTGCTTTGAAACTTCCTCCTTGTGCTTTTGGTTTGAAGATTTGTTTACTTTTGAAGTAGTTGTTTGTTTTTATAAAACCCTTGCCATATTTTCTGGTTTTTCTTTGAATCACTCTTATGTGTTGTCTTGATAGTAGAACAACTTCATTATTATCTATACTCAGAATTTCTTTGTTTATTTCTTCATCACCACTTTCTTAATATACAAGTAAAGCTTTAAAAGCAATTCCTTTCTTCTTGAGATCTATGTATGATCCTGCTTTTTTGACTAGCATATCTCCTTCATGGGCACGAAGGTTTCCAATAAGGTTGTCATAAGGATATGCAGCTAGATCTTGCATTTCCTTGATTGTTGTAACCTTCATTTTCTAGATGGATGGAAGGACTTTGAGAATTCTTCTATTTTTCTCATTAGTTATATATGACTTCCCTACTTTTTCTAGCTCATCAATGATTCTGGAAAAACGTGTTTCCATATCAATGATTTTTTCTCCTTCTTTAAGCTTGAAACTTTCATATTCTTGAATTAGAGCATCTTTTCTAGTTTCTTTGATATGATTGGTTCCTTCATAGGTTACAATCAATTTTTCCCATATTTTTTTTGCATTTTTGCAGTTGCTAACTCTTTTGCACTCTTTTTCAATTAGAGCACTAGTTAACACTTGTTCAGCTCGTGAAGCTATATTCATAGCCTCTTCATCTTCAGTGGTGAACTCATCAATATCTTTTTCAACCATCTTTTCTCCTTAACTGTGGTTGGAACTTTTACACCTCTTTCTATTGCAAACCAATCTTTGATTCCTTGTGACTTGACATAATTTTTAAATTTGTTCTTCCACGTGGAAAAGTTTGTTCCATCAAATAGTGGAGGTCTGAACATTGATAGTCCTTCTCCGCAACCAATAGCATTGTAGGCTATAGATGGATCTAGTCTTAGGTATGCATGTATTTACTCAACAAACAAGTTAAAGAGCACTGTTTTGATACCAATTGAAACTCCAATAATAATGTAGAAGGGGGTTGAATAGATTATTATAGATTAAAAAATTATCTTAGGCCTTTTTGAATTTTTAGATAATTAATTTGCAGTGTTAGAAATTAATATGAAAAACAGTAAAAATTCAATCACACAATGCACAAAGATTTGTCTGGTTCACAACATACATCCCGGGTATGTTGCTACGTCCAATCTCAAGCTTCTCTCTAGGACTTGAGATCTTATTACTTCCTGTGATAATAACTCCTTCAATCGGCAGAACAACCTTTACATAGTTGTATTGAAAATCTTCCAACTGTTCTCAATTAGTCTATATTGGACAGCAAGCTCCTAGCTCCCTCCTCAAGCTTAGGTGTACTTTTCTTTTGAGTTTAGTTCTATTCTACGATCTGGCCTTGAAACAACAATCTCTTCCTCACCTCACAAGTTCATTAGAGACACAACTCTCAGCTGACATCTATAAGACTCTGGTCTTGGTCAAAGAATTACTCTTCTTTCTCACAGGTACATAAAATAAATTAACTCTACCCTTTTTTCTTTTTACAAAAGATTAACAGAGATCTTAAATAAGCAGATATTAATTAGAGATCAAATAATTATATAAAAGTTCAATAGCTTTTATATGTGTGAAATGTGCTTATGTGTAAAAAATGCAAATTTATGCTCGATTATAAAAGTTTATATAACTTTTATAATTGTATAAATATGCTTCTTGATTAAGCAAATAGATAAAGTTTAGTTTAGCTCAAAAATGCTTCTTTATAAGCATATATAAAGTTTAATGTAATTTTATAAAGAATATTTTATTTTTTTATAATAAAGAATGTGTTTCTATGGATTAAATAATTTATAACTTTAATCTCAGAATTGTTATCTAATAAGTATTCTATGAATGAATTTATGTTCAAATACTTGTGATCGACCAATATAATGAGTAAATCAGTTCAGCAATATTTTATCTAATAAGAATGCGTTTCCTTGACTATGTTGACAACGGCGGGCTCAGGTTCCTCGGTGAATTTGTTCCAGCCCTTCTGATAAATTTGCTGCATCATTTCCCCATCGAAATGATCCGGTGCCAACCCCCGCTCTGGTGTAAGGGCTTTTGTCATCATATAGTTGTACCAATCGGCAGCGGCGACGCTTACAAATTTACGGCGATCAAAGGTCCGTGTCGGTTGTGTGGGCCTTGAACTTTCTCCCCTTTGTCATTTCGATGTGGGTTGCGAAGCCATTGACGCTCGGATGCCTTAATAATCAGATATCTCCCGCAAACTTGGTTCACGCAAACCGTCGAACACTTAGTATGCACAATGATCTAACCTCCACAAAACTTAAAACTTTGATCTTATTATGGTAGTTGGAGGTGAGGAATTGGAACACAAAACCCTCAGTTTCAGTTGTTATATCCTGGATGCACTGAAAGCCCTAATTTGTAGCCTTGTACGATGTGGTTGAAGAGTTATGAAGAATTTGAGTTGTGAGGATGTGAATATATATAGGGATGGTGTGATGGATTGATGGATAGGAGTAGTAGGTAAGGTAATGGGAAGATGGAGTGTGAGTTGTGAAATCGTGGGTTATAGTGGGAGTTATGTATGGGTAGTTTATGTGAGGGCAAAGTGGGGTTACAATTGTGTGAATGAAATAATGGGCGTGTATAACTGTCGAACCAAACTCGTTCAATTTCTCCCTATTGGCGCGCAATTAGGTGACCAAACCTCTCCTTGACAGAACTTCTAGACATTGTAAATATTGCAATTTACTAATATGAATAACTTTGTCGTCTCAATTATTGATTTAATAATGTGATAACCCAGGATTTCTAATAATCCAAAATTTGCTAATAATTTTTTTTATTAATATTAATATTAATTACCAATTTTGTGACAAGTATCTCACGATACGAGAGTCTCAGAATTAGTCAATTTGTGTTTTGGTTGAGAAAATAGAGTAGAGTTGTGCTTAACAGCTTTAGAAAACCCTAACCATAATTTTCGGATAGGGATTCGGTAGAAAATATAATTAAAATAATTATATTGCTAATAATGTGTTTGTGCTGTATGTTGGTTATGTTGATCAATAATTGATCGAATAAGGTTTGTATTTAATAAACCTTAATAAGGGATTTAAAACCCTAATCTTAAATTGAGAAAATAAAATGTACAGTTAAAAACCCTAATTATACGTTAAGGAACCCTAATTTCAAAACCGGGAATTGTAAACCCTAATTAGGCAACCCTAATTTTTATTAGCATGCCTAAAGTGTTTGTTAAACTTAAATATGATTAGAAAACTCTAATTATATTTTTGTATGTTAAATTTCTATTTTAGAAACCTTAATTTTTTTATTTTAGAAAATTTATTTTTCTAATTAAACCCTAAATTTGCAAATTATGGGAATTAGAATTTTTAGACCTAAAGGGTACAAAACCTAAACCCTAGATTGTCCAAACCCTAAACCCTAAGGGTTTCATCTAATGCAAAAATCTAGAAATAAAAGGAAAAGACCAAAATGCCCCTTTGTGTATTTTATAAGCTAACTTGTGAGAAATTGCAAAGTCTTTAGTTGTTAACCTAACCTTGACTTTGTATAGCCTACAAACACAGCTCATCAGCCTATATAGCCAGCCAAAATCGTCCAAATGATCAGCCAAAGCAACATCAAGTATTATATATAAGTTTAGAGAGAGAAAAGTGGCCAAAAGTTGCTAATTTTTACTCTAGCTCTCACCAACTCTTTCTCATACTAGAACCCACGAAAATCATAAGTGAACCAGTCACAATATTAGTACATAGATCAACCAATAACAGATTTGAGGATTAAGATCAAGAAGTGAAGCTAGAAAGGTATAATCCTATTTTATTTTTGATCTTTGTTGCTTGAGAAATTTTTGTGTTTATGTGTTTAAGATATTGCTAGGAGATGTTTTTAGTTGATCTATGTTGATATAACACGGATCCATAACATCAAATGGCTTTAAAATGGTATTTTTCAAAAACTGTCAAGAACACTATCTGTGGTCTGACAAGCTAATGTCAGGTACCATAGATCCGTGTTTGTTTTTGATTTTGCTTGTTTTATGTTTTGGATTGGTAGCCTGGTAGGAGGTTTTTATTCTGCAAGTGATAGAATATCAATTTGATAGCTAGATTTCAAGTTATTTTAGGTCAAACAGCGTTGGCCAAGTTGACTTGAGATTTAAAATCTGGCAACCCGTAAATTTAAAACAACTTCACAAGATTTTGTAGTGTCCGGATCTGTCAGTCTGTTTAGTGTTTGATGTTGTTTATTGGTACATCTTGTAGCTGGTTATGTGTACTATAAATGGAAGTCTTTATATCACCTATAAACTCAGCAGATCAAACAGAGAAAGTGGTCAAAATAGACTACCCGCTCAGTTTGGCATTTTCTGGGAAATTTCCAGAAACTTAAGAACTTAGTTTCTGTCAACGTTTGACCGAATTAAAGGTGGTTGTTTTATTGTTGTTTATCTGATATGTTGTCTCATAATTGTACCTTGACATGAGGACTACAAGTTCGAGTCATAAGACAACTTAAAACAAGACCAGATCATAGATTAAATTGAGGTTGAATATGGCAACTCGAACTGTTTAAACCCAGAAAAATTCCAGAAACGGTCTGACAGTAGGTTTAGCCGCTCAGATCTTCATATTATGTGATGTTATGACTGAAGTAATGACTGATTATTGTAGTATTACAATTTGTCTACATGATCAGTGTCTAAGGTGGCTAAGAACCTGAATGAACAGAAAGTTACAAATGATTGACGATGACCCTTGAATCGCTTGGTATTAGTGTTCTTGAGCCAAGAACACCAACAGCGACGCTAAGTGTCGCTATATGCTATTAGCGACGGATTTATTTATTTTAATTTCAGAATTTCCGGTAATTAATTAAAAATTAGAAATAAATTCTAAAAATTACCAAAAATGGTTTTAAAAATTATTTTATATTATGAAAAATAATTTCTGACCAATTGGAATATTTTTCTTTAACATTTATAATTATTTAAATATTAAATGTATTTAATTTATTTAATTAGTGTATTAAATAAATTAGAGAAAAATGATTTAATATTATGAAAAATCATTTTAAATAAGAAAAATGTATTTAAAAATATTTTGAGTTATAAAATGTAACTTTTAATATTTTTGGAGAATTTTCATTAATAATTTAATATTAATGATATTAGATTTATTTGATTATTAAATTAAATAAATAAGATAAAATGATTTAAATGATTTAAAATCATTGTTATTGAGAATAAAGTGTTAGAAAATATTTTAAATTATAAAATATAATTTTCAATATTTTTGGAGAATTTTCATTAATAAATTAATATTAATTATATTTGATTTATTTAATTATGATATTAAATAAATGAATTAAAATGATTTGATTGATTTAAAAATCATTTAAAAATGAGAAAATAGTTTAAAAATATTTTAAGTTATAATTAATGACTTTTAATATTTAGATGATAATTTCATTAATATTTATATATTAATGGTGGTGATTTAAAAATGATTTTAATTACTTTAAAAATTATTTAAGTGGAATATTGTTGATTTAAAAATATTTTAAGTTATTGATGATAACTTTAATATTTTGACAAGTATGTTATTAATATTTTAATATTATTAAATATTAATAATGATAAGATTTTTTGATAATTAAATCATTTAAAAATGATTCCGATGTTTGAAAAATTATTATAAATTATAATAATTGCTTGATAATTATTAAAAGCTTCCGAGAAATATTATAATTGATAATTGACTTATCTAAATTAATATTGAAGCTTAGAGACCAAGTTTAATGGACAATCAATGTGTTAATTATCGGATAGGGTGACCAGAACACCGAGAATGGACCGAAGTCCAACCAGACTGATATAGTTAGACTTGTTATGTGTTTATATAGGTTATAAACACTGATGTGATTATATGGTAATGTGCCTAGGAGAAGTTTGACTGTGAACTACAGTGTTACGTGTTATGAATAATTGTGCTAATTGTAAGACCGATATTATTGGTTATAGGTCTTTCGAAAGCATATAAGTATTTTGTGTAGCTGTAATCTGCGGAAGAGGCAAGTTTCCTAACTCAACCTTGAGTTAAATTTATTCAATTATTATAGTGGTTAATTATTGCTAATTACACCACATCCAGGGAATTTATTGTTGATTATTCACAGTTAGTGCATGCTTAATAATTCAAATTGAATTATTGATTCAGAAATATATATTTGTAGAATAACCATTGTTGGATATTCATATCAGAGAAGTTAGAATTGACAATACGATATAATTCCTGCTTATTGTCAAATTATAATTGAGAAATGTCTTAGCTAATTATTCGCTGATTTAATATTAGTTAGAACTTGATAAGTTCGAGAAGAGAATTCAATTATTATTGATAGATCGATGCCAATTATTTCGCTAAGATCGAGAAGTAAATAGAATTTGAAATCACAAGATTTCGTTGTTAAATCAAAATCTTGATTACGAGACCGAGAAGAACAACCTTTTATAAAAAAAATATCATTAAATCATATATTCGATCATTGCATGTGACTTAAATATTATGCATAATATAGGGTATAATAAAATTTCATCACTTGTTATACTTACTGGCAGGGGTATGATTTAATCTTTACTGGTTATCTCGATACACTGGGTATATCAAAGTATAACTTCGATAGTTACTCGAGAAGAGAAGTTCAAGATCCAATGGATCGCCAAGATAAATCTGGAAAACATTCCACTTTGATATTTCGTAGAATTGATTCTTGATTATTCATTAGAATATCGTAGAAACTTTGAAAGCGTTGTACTCTTTCATTATTGAATTATTGTGTTGATTAGAAAACGAAGAAGACTTGTTATTGAATAACAATTTGTTCAATTATTTCAAAGTTCCCTTTAACTTTGGTTTCATTCTATCAAAATAGATAGTCCGGTGATTTGAATACTTATACATTTATTGTATGTATTAACTCATGGGCAAATTTGTTGCTCACCCTTGCTAAATAAAACATTTCAAATTTGGGACGGAGTGGCGTGGAGTTCTTTGCAAAGAATAAAGGCAAAGGCGTTGTAATAAACTAGTTATGATTAACATATTTATGATGTTGATTTGTAAACCCTTTTGTATATCAAAAGGGTATGTTTGTAAAGTTAAGGTTAGTGAACCTGGGTGATGTATTATTATTAAACTCTGATAAAACCTTATGAAAGTTACTATCTATATATATTATGGGTAGTTAAATGTTAATTATAGTGTGGATCGTGAACACCAAACTCGGGGGTCGTAACCCTTGATTTAGAGCGCCACAAGTTAGTATCAGAAATCAGAGTGACCAAGGTGTCACCAACAGGTAGTGGAGTCAGAGGTTATAAACCTTAAGTGGGGTGGGAAAACCCAGGATTATAACCAAAAGCGAGATAGAGAATACTCAAATAGAGTACTAAGTGAGAGATTGCCAAAGTGCAACGATAGTGAGAAAAGTGGACACATAGTGTGAGAAGTTTGTACTGGTGAGGTACTAATCAAGTTGTTTAAACTGATTGTAGGATGTCTGGAGAAGACGAAATGGGTACGGGGATGCCAAAATGTTGTTGCACCGATGCCGAGTCGAGGTGCCAAAGACAGGCGAATCGGTTGAGAAGTTGGGAGAAGATGAACCAATGGTTAATCTCGGGAGTGATCATGACGATTATCCTGAGATGTATCTAAGTGGTGATGAGGAGGCGAGTCTGAAGAAGCTAAGGTGGAACTAAAGAATAAGATCAAGGTTGGTGAACAAGATCAATTATCTCAGAGAAGTCCGTGAACTCAAAGCAAGGTATTTCTCTTGGAGGAGTTGTGGAAGACGGAGCGGGCGTTACGTGAAATGACGAAGAACGGAATGAGCTCGGTAGCGAGTTGAAAGGATGAAGACCAAGGTGGAGGATCGTCTCAAGGTACCAAAGAAGAAAGACAAGAAGAAAAGGAAGAGAAACAAAGACAAATACAACTCGAAATTCAAACCCAAGAAGAAGCAAGCTTGTATCAAGTATGGAAAGACTCACCGGAGAATGCATGATGTGGAAGAATGTATGCTTCAATCATAGTTAGGGAAGGACATATTTCTCCATTGTCTAAGCCAAATTTGAGGAAATATTTTTCATGTGGGCAAACTCAGGCACGCATTTAATAAGTGTCCTAGCAAGAAGAAAGACCGGAGAAGGCGTTGGTTAGATAGATAATTAAGATATAAGTGTAGTATCTTTTGGTAGAAGCTTTTGATATTAAGCGTTGTAATATCGAGAACAATGTGTAAACATATGTAAATATATGTTTTTATGAATGAAATCTTTAATTTCTATATGAATATAAGATTAAGATAAATTTGTGAGTTCTTAAAACTCATACTTATGATAAATTAATGACTCATAATTATATGAAATGTTTTGAACCCCTCAGCGAATGGACGCCAAAGGTCTGACTAGGATAAGTTCATACACTAATATAATTGTGGCAAGTTAATGAACTCATAAGTGTGGTAAGTTTGATGAACTGGAAATGGTAATTTGAAAATGGAGAATGTCAACTTTTGTGTAAAAGTTGGAGAATTGCAACTTTTGTAAAGTTGTGAACGTTAATCCTAAAATATTTTAACAGGATAGTAAAATGTGTTAGTACTATAAGTACTATGTCTTTATTTGAATAAATATGCGAATACTTGAAAATTATGTGTTGAATTCTTATTGTGTTAAGAATTTGTAAAGAGAAAGAATATTAATATAAGATTTTCATTTAAATCGATCATGCCGCCTGCACGCACGTAATCCAAACCAAAGAGAAGAACAATCAGAATAATGAAGGAGGTCAAGCGGACCCGATGCGAGAATTTTGTGGATATCTTTGCCCAAGCTATGGAAAATAGGGCTCCAAATGGAAGACCAAGAATCGACCAACCAGTTGATCTAATTTTAAGATTTTAAAGCGGTAGGACCGCTTTGGAATTTAAGGGACTACAGATCCAATCGAAGCCCAAACTTGGGTGAAAGAAATGGAGAAAGCGTTTGTGATTGCAAGTGGCGTAAGAGCAAAAGACGGCTTTTGCGACTTATCTAATGAAGGGAGAAGCCAATTATTGGTGGGAGACGAACCAAGCAAGAGCCTGCACAGAGGTGGTATTGTGGACAAGATTTAAGGAGTTGTTCTTTGAGAACTACTTCTCACCGAGTATATCTGCTTCGGATGGAAGTTAAGTTCTTGGAACTTAAGCAGAAAATTTGTCTGCTTTTGAGTATCTTTGCTAAATTCAACGAATTGGCGTGATTTGCACCTCATCGTGGATATGAAGCGAGAAAAGGCAAGAAGATTCGAGAACCGATCAAACCGTGATATTCAACAAGGTAGCGGTATTGCAGATCAACACGTTTGCGGCTCTCTTTGGAGAAAGCGTTAATTCTTTGAAGGAGGAAGCGAGGTCGCATCTCGCTTTCATCGGGAGAAGAAGAAGAAGACCAATGATGGTGGAAGCAATGGTGGTAGTAACTCAAACAAGAGGAAGTGGAGCGAGAATACCCAATCGGGTAGTAAAATTGAAGGAAATAGGAAAGGAGCAGAGCCTTGTGCGATCAGTGGGAAGAACCATGCCGGAGTTTGTCTAAAGAAGAAGGGAGTTTGTTACAATCATGACAAGAGGGGCATATGTCACCAAATTGTCCTAATCCAAGAAGATACAAGGTTGTTATGCACCGTGGATCAACCGATCATTTGTAAGGAATTGTCCGAAGAGAAATGCTGAGAAGGAAAGCGCCAATAAGGGACCCGATAGTGGAACCTTGGCAATCCGAGGACCTGCATGCATACCAGAAGATCAACTACCAGACATTTAACACGACGGTTGCATGATGCGATGCAAACTACTCAAGAGGTGGCGGCAGTAACGATTTCATTTAAAAATTTAATTTCATGAGAAATATGAGTTAGATAATTACAGAACTGCTTTCTTTTATAGATTTAAGTCACAGGTTAGAATGTGAAACACAAAGTAATATTGTGTTGTTAAAAATGAATTGATGATACAACTTTAAAAGATTGTAGAGAATAAGAAAGCGGTGATTCCGAGGACGGAATCCTTTTAAGGAGGGGTGAATGTGATAACCCAGGATTTCTAATAATCCAAAATTTGCTAATAATTTTTTTTATTAATATTAATATTAATTACCAATTTTGTGACAAGTATCTGTGATACGAGTCTCGAGAATTAGTCAATTTGTGTTTTGACTGAGAAAATAGAGTAGAGTTGTGCTTAACAGCTTTAGAAAACCCTAACCATAATTTTCGAATAGGGATTCGGTAGAAAATATAATTAAAATAATTATATTGCTAATAATGTGTTTGTCTTCAGATGTTGGTTATGTTGATCAATAATTGATCGAATAAGGTTTGTATTTAATAAACCTTAATAAGGGATTTAAAACCCTAATCTTAAATTGAGAAAATAAAATGTACAGTTAAAAACCCTAATTATACGTTAAGGAACCCTAATTTCAAAACCGGGAATTGTAAACCCTAATTAGGCAACCCTAATTTTTATTAGCATGCCTAAAGTGTTTGTTAAACTTAAATATGATTAGAAAACTCTAATTATATTTTTGTATGTTAAATTTCTATTTTAGAAACCTTAATTTTTTTATTTTAGAAAATTTATTTTTCTAATTAAACCCTAAATTTGCAAATTATGGGAATTAGAATTTTTAGACCTAAAGGGTACAAAACCTAAACCCTAGATTGTCCAAACCCTAAACCCTAAGGGTTTCATCTAATGCAAAAATCTAGAAATAAAAGGAAAAGACCAAAATGCCCTTTGTGGTATTTTATAAGCTAACTTGTGAGAAATTGCAAAGTCTTTAGTTGTTAACCTAACCTCGACTTTGTATAGCCTACAAACACAAACTCATCATCAACCTATATAGCCACCAAAATCGTCCCAAATGATCGTACCAAAGCAACATCAAGTATTATATATAAGTTTAGAGAGAAAAAAGTGGCCAAAAGTTGCTAATTTTTACTCTAGCTCTCACCAACTCTTTCTCATACTAGAACCCACGAAAATCATAAGTGAACCAGTCACAATATTAGTACATAGATCAACCAATAACAGATTTGAGGATTAAGATCAAGAAGTGAAGCTAGAAAGGTATAATCCTATTTTATTTTTGATCTTTATTGCTTGAGAAATTTTTGTGTTTATGTGTTTAAGATATTGCTAGGAGATGTTTTTAGTTGATCTATGTTGATATAACACGGATCCATAACATCAAATGGCTTTAAAATGGTATTTTTCAAAAACTGTCAAGAACACTATCTGCGGTCTGACAAGCTAATGTCAGGTACCATAGATCCGTGTTTGTTTTTGATTTTGCTTGTTTTATGTTTTGGATTGGTAGCCTGGTAGGAGATTTTTATTCTGCAAGTGATAGAATATCAATTTGATAGCTAGATTTCAAGTTATTTTAGGTCAAACAGCGTTGACCGAAGTTGACCAGACGAAAATCTGGGCAACCCAGAAATTTAAAACAACTTCTGACAAGATTTTGTAGTGTCCGGATCTGTCAGTCTGTTTAGTGTTTGATGTTGTTTATTGGTACATCTTGTAGCTGGTTATGTGTACTATAAATGGAAGTCTTTATATCACCTATAAACTCAGCAGATCAAACAGAGAAAGTGGTCAAAATAGACTACCCGCTCAGTTTGGCATTTTCTGGGAAATTTCCAGAAACTTAAGAACTTAATTTCTGTCAACGTTTGACCGAATTAAAGGTGGTTGTTTTATTGTTGTTTATCTGATATGTTGTCTCATAATTGTACCTTGACATGAGGACTACAAGTTCGAGTCATAAGACAACTTAAAACAAGACCAGATCATAGATTAAATTGAGGTTGAATATGGCAACTCGAACTGTTTAAACCTAGAAAAATTCCAGAAACGGTCTGACAGTAGGTTTAGCCGCTCAGATCTTCATATTATGTGATGTTATGGATCAAGTAATGACCGATTATTGTAGTATTACAGGTTTATTCACATGATCGATGTTCAAGGTAAATAAGAACACAAATGAACAGAAGTTACAAAGCGATTGAACGATGACCCTTGAACTATCGTACCGTCGTTCGTTCTTCTTGAGCAAGAACACCAACAATGACGCTTAAGTGTCGCTATATAAAGCTATTAGCGACGATTTATTTATTTTAATTTCGAATTTCCTAATTAATTAAAATTAGAAATAAATTCTAAAAATTACCAAAAATGGTTTTAAAAATTATTTTAAATTATGAAAATAATTTCGACCAATTGGAATATTTTTCTTTAACATTTATAATTATTTAAATATTAAATGTATTTAATTTATTTAATTAGTGTATTAAATAAATTAGAGAAAAATGATTTAATATTATGAAAAATCATTTTAAATAAGAAAATGTATTTAAAAATATTTTGAGTTATAAAATGTAACTTTTAATATTTTTGGAGAATTTTCATTAATAATTTAATATTAATGATATTAGATTTATTTGATTATTAAATTAAATAAATAAGATTAAAATGATTTAAATGATTTAAAAATCATTGTTATTGAGAATAAAGTGTTAGAAAATATTTTAAATTATAAAATATAATTTTCAATATTTTGGAGAATTTTCATTAATAAATTAATATTAATGATATTTGATTTATTTAATTATGATATTAAATAAATGAATTAAAAATGATTTTATTGATTTAAAAATCATTTAACAATGAGAAAAAATAGTTTAAAAATATTTTAAGTTATAATTAATGACTTTTAATATTTAGATGATAATTTCATTAATATTTATATATTAATGGTGGTGATTTAAAAATGATTTTAATTACTTTAAAAATCATTTAAATGGAATATTGTTGATTTAAAAATATTTTAAGTTATTGATGATAACTTTAATATTTTGACAAGTATGTTATTAATATTTTAATATTATTAAATATTAATAATGATAAGATTTTTTGATAATTAAATCATTTAAAAATGATTCCGATGTTTGAAAAATTATTATAAATTATAATAATTGCTTGATAATTATTAAAAGCTTCCGAGAAATATTATAATTGATAATTGACTTATCTAAATTAATATTGAAGCTTAGAGACCAAGTTTAATGGACAATCAATGTGTTAATTATCGGATAGGGTGACCGAACAATTTAGAGAATGGACCGAAGTCCAACCAGACTGATATAGTTAGACTTGTTATGTGTTTATATAGGTTATAAACACTGATGTGATTATATGGTAATGTGCCTAGGAGAAGTTTGACTGTGAACTACAGTGTTACGTGTTATGAATAATTGTGCTAATTGTAAGACCGATATTATTGGTTATAGGTCTTTCGAAAGCATATAAGTATTTTGTATATCAGAATCATGGAAGAGGCAAGTTTCCTAACTCAACCTCGAAGTTAAATTTATTCAATTATTATAGTGGTTAATTATTGCTAATTACACCACATCCGTGGAATTTATTGTTGATTATTCACGGTTAGTGCATGCTTAATAATTCAAATTGAATTATTGATTCGAAAATATATATTTGTAGAATAACCGTTGGGATATTCATATCTCAGAGAAGTTAGAATTGACAATACGGATAATTCCCCTGCTTTATTGTCAAATTATCTTTGAGAAATGTCTTAGCTAATTATTCGCTGAGACGAATATTAGTTAGAACTTGATAAGTTCGAGAAGAGAATTCAATTATTATTGATAGATCGATGCCAATTATTTTGGCTAAGATCGAAAGTAAATAAATTTGAAATCACAAGATTTTAGTTGTTAAATCAAAATCTTGATTCGAGACCGAGAAGAACAACCTTTTATAAAAAAAAATATCATTAAATCGTATATTCGATCATTGCTTGCGACTTAAATATTATGCATAATATAGGGTATAATAAGTCGATCACTTGTTATACTTGTAGAGGGGTATGATTTAATCTTTACTATTATCTCGATACACTGGGTATATCAAAGTATAACTTTGATAGTTACTCGAGAAGAGAAGTTCAAGATCCAATGGATCGCTTCAAGATAAATCTGAAAACATTCCACTTTGATATTTCGTAGAATTGATTCTTGATTATTCATTAGAATATCGTAAAACTTTGAAAGCGTTGTACTCTTTCATTATTGAATTATTGTGTTGATTAGAAAACGAGAAGACTTGTTATTGAATAACAATTTGTTCAAATATTTCAAAGTTCCCGAACTTTGGTTTCATTCTATCAAAATAGATAGTCTGGTGATTTGAATACTTATACATTTATTGTATGTATTAACTTGTGGGGCAAATTTGTTGCTCACCCTTGCTAAATAAAACATTTCAGCTAGGGACGAAGTGGCAGGAGGTGCTGCAAAGAATAAAGGCAAAGGCGTTGTAATAAACTAGTTATGATTAACATATTTATGATGTTGTATTTGTAAACCCTTTTTGTATATCAAAAGGGTATGTTTGTAAAGTTAAGGTTAGTGAACCTGGGTGATGTATTATTATTAAACTCTGATAAAACCTTATGAAAGTTACTATCTATATATATTATGGGTAGTTAAATGTTAATTATAGTGTGGATCGTGAACACCAAACTCGGGGGTCAGGTAACCCGGATTTGGGGGCGTCACAAATAATATAACATATAATGCAGATGATACTGTGACAATAATCGAATCAATAATATGAGAGATATGATGCGGCAATTAATGTAGCAATAATTGAGTATAACTGAGTGATTTCTCATGTAAGCATCAATAATCAATACCGTGTGCTACTAGGCAACCACGCGTAGTACTGTACTTTTACTACCGAGTAGTTCAACAGTATTAACGGTAAAACTTCCGCCGTTATTTTCATAAAAATATTTTTTGTCATTTTCTCAATCCGATAATAATTCTATTGTGGGGTCCACCAATGATTGCGCCGTTGTACAAATATTCCCTGCTAAAATGAATATTCCCCGACCAATCGAATATAATACAACAACTTGCATACTTTGCAAAATTTATAAATACTACCCACAATTATAACATTATCTCAAATCACACCATAATATTCAAAAAAATATTTCTAGAAAATTAAATCTTTATTCGTAAAATTTGGGATTTTACAATATCCCCTCCTTATGAAATTTCGCCCTCGAAATTTATGTACGTACCTGGTATGCCGAAGAGATGAGTACACTTCGTCATATTCTAACTCTTGAGGTATAACCTTTAAGCGTAGAATATATTCCAGGATTTTAACAGGTACATCTTCATACGTTAAATTATCCGCTATCTCGTCCGGTTCTAAATCAATAATGTGGTTCGGGTCATCCACATAGTTACGTAACATCGATACGTGACAAACATTATGAACACGCAACATATTTGGCGATAAAACGAGTCTATAAGCCATAGTTCCTACTCGATCGAGGATTTCAAATGGGCCAATTAAATCGAGGATTGAGATTTCCTCTCTTCATCGATTCTTGCTTCTAGAATAACGCCCTATTGAACCTTCTTTTTCATGTTCATCAGCTCCGGGTCTGTAGCTTGAGTGACTTTAACTTTATCAATTAAAGTCGATTCTACTCGTATATTCGTTATCTTCACATAGGTTTGTATATTCGTACTCATAAACGCATACGATCTTCTACTCAACGCATCAGCTACCACGTTCACGTTTCCACGATAGTATTGAATGGTACGATCGTCATCTTCAAAAGCTCGAGCCAACGTCTTTGGTGCATGATACGTTTGTTTTGGTTGAAGAAATATTTAAGGATTTTAGAAATGGGGTTTTGTACTAGGGTCAGTACAAAATTCGATTTCACGCTCTGAGGTAGGCCAAGAAGTCTTCAGAATACGCCGGGAAATTTATTAACGATAAAAATATCATTCAAAACTGTGACTCTCATCCAAGACTTGGATAGTACGTCACATTGATACCTATCAACTTTCCACCATTATTCACGACGTCTCCTACAGAAAGTCTGGCTTCGGTGCATTACACACAAGGAAGTCAACAACAAAAGGATCGGGGCTCTGTACTTATGGCTTGATATAACAGTGATTAAATTTAGTGGTTTGGTTGCTTGAATTCGCATAACAGATTGGTTAGGAATATGAAAGCTAACAACCTTACGAAAAGTATGATGAGTAGTTAACCAAACGATTCCTAAAATTACATCAAAGGCAAGTATTTTCAAAGAGATAAGATCGACAGGTAACGTGAAAGTGTCGATTTGAATCAACAAGATTTATAAACAGTGGAGGTAATGAAGGTTTCTCATAACGAAATTTCAACCAATAAGTCAAAGTCTAAAATCTCAGGAGTCAAATTTAAACGTTGAACACAACTAGGTGAAATACAAGAGTGTGTAGAACTAGTATCGAATAAGATATAGACTTCACAAGAGTTTATAATTAACGTACCCGTAATAACTTCGTTTGGGTTTCTCGACAAACGCTCTCACTTAAACTACTAATTTTGACTTGTCTGGGACATCCCAGTTGGACTTAACTTTGTTGTAGAGTACATTCCACCCATAATTGCTTCATCACATTCCTGATCCATGATTCGAATCATTATTCTCTGATCCATATCGAATTGGGGTTGACCGCTCCGCACAGGGTAATTCCGAATTCGATATTGGATTCTCCCAATTGCTGTCCAAAAAGAAAAATCCATTTCATCTATTTTGGCCTTATTAGATCGGACGTCTTTTTCTACAATATCCACACGTCGTGCGGCTTTTACCCATGCATCATCTATTTTCATTCGTTCATTTTCTTCTTCTTTCATCAGAACTTTGATCATAGCTTTCTCAGATTCCAGCTCTAATATCTTATACTCTGCCAAAGAGTGCTTCTGTTCAAGCATCGCACATCGGGTAATAGAAATTTGAATTGTTGCATCTCTTTGCTCCACAACCGCCTGTCGTTCTTCAGCCCGCTCTTCCAACTCATGAATACAATTTTCTAATTCTAAATTTTGATCATAAACTTCTTCTAACCAATTCTCCTCAGGTTCCTCTTCTTCCTCTTCTTCCTCACTCTCACCGCTACCTCCTGAACTAGCTCAAAGTGCAACTATTAGTTCTTCACTTACCACGTAGATATCTCTAATTTCTTCTTTGTCTGACATCACATTAACCTGGTTAGTGATTAAAGGTGTCTCAATGGTCTCATTCACTCCATTGCTAACATTTTCAGTTGCCATTTTCAAACACTACCACAAAACAAGAGTTAATTAACATATCACATATTATCTCTATACTTTGACCGACCAATTAAATACCAAATAAACTTAGGTAGGTCATACTAGCGAAGGAATTTCCCGTCTCTCCCCTCTTAGTTCTTGTCTCACATCTCAGCCAGGGATCATATCCCTAAGCTTTGATACCAACTGTGACGCCCCCAAAATAGGTATACATCACCCATCTTGGGTCGCCAGATACATGGTACTGAATACAAATACAAACTAATTATACAACAGTCGTGTAAAATACGACAAAACATGTGCTGTGAGTTTTAATACAAATATTGTCATCTAGACAATATCCACACTCAAAATAAGTCCTCAATACATTTATTAACACACTATTTCATAGAATAGTGAGGACTACTAATGTTATCCTCTGGACCATCACTACGTTCCCTAACTAGTCCCTGCTACGTTCTCATTTCCTGAAGAGAACAATGAAAGAAAGGGTGAGCTCAACTAGCCCAGTAAGAAATATTATGACTAAGATAATGCAAGATAAATTATCATTAGCCTTCAACAATGTTAAACTGATAAAATACAATAGACATCAAGTTTAACTGCAGTGGAATAAGCAATCCATTAAAAGAGTCAAGTAGAGAATAAAATCTACTATCTTTTATGATTTAAAACATTTTTTTCATCACTTTTATCACGAGACTCACTTTTAATAAATAATCCACATCATCCCCGCATTTACTGGCTAAGGATATTCATTAGGGTCACGACCACAAATTATCCATGCACTACAGGCCAAGGATATTCGCGTATTCATCAATGGTCATGATCATGCCAACAACTATCCATCAATGCACTACGGGCCAATAAGGACTTTTACCACATCATTTGTAACATTATGGTCATGATTATACCAAATAATCCCTGGTCATAATCATACCAAGTCCATCTATGCACTACAGGCCACAGATGACTTTCAAAAATATAAACATGAGGATGATGACAATGATATAAGAATTCAATAAAACAAGCTCAAGAATTAGTTTATCCAGGAACTAATAACGTCCAAATTGTCAACATGATACTTCTTTGTAGAGTAAAATTCAAGAATGCTCAGAAGAATATTTCCATGAAAAGATACTGGAGGAAGCACAAAATCAAGGGTATTCCACTAATTTCATGGAGTATAGAAGTCAAAAACTTTAACCAACTAAGTATAATAAAGAATGGAATAACAAAAGAAATCACCAGACATGTGATAGATCGCACAGGCAGGTTATTCCAACAGAATAATAAATACGGAACCAGGTCCAACGTAAAACGCATGCATGTGATATTCCAATGTATAATAAAGATTTTAACCGTGTCCCAAGAAAACGCATGTATGTGATATTCCAATGTAATAATAAAGACCGAAATAATGTAAGAATTTCACCAAGTATAGGGTAGCTCATGTATCTGAGTTATTCCAATGTAATAATAAATAATGGAATAACAGAAGAATTTCACCAAGTATAGGGTAGACCGCATATACAGGTTATTCCAACAGAATAATAAATAATGGAATAACAAGAGTTCTCTTCATGAATACAAAAGAAATAATACCCCTTACCGTTAAAGAAACTGGATATCGAAGTAGTGAAGTAGCAGAAAACTCTTCTTCTTTCTCTCTATAATTTCTCTCTCTAGAGTTTCAGTGAATTCGTAAGAAATAATGAAGGAATGAGCTTCTATTTATAGGAGAATGGATTGAATAGTAACTAATTCATGAACGGTCAAGATTGATTTACTTTTAAACGGACGATCCATATTAAAACTTAAAGCAACGGTCCATACTGATTCACTATTAAAACTTTAAACCAACAATCCATACTGATTTACTATTATAAATTCAACTAACGGTCTGAAAAATTAGCACATCTCCTCATGGAATAATATTGTACCCAAAAATAATTTGGACCGAAAAGAAATATATTATTCGGGTGAATAGTAACTCATGAATAGTAACTCGTGAATAGTAATTCATGAATAGTAACTCGTGAATAGTACTCCGACACAAAAAGTGTCCCGAATAACCGATTGAACAATATAACCTCCAGACATCAATTATCATCGGAATAGATGTCGATTTCTACTAACACAAATAATTCCAACACAATGAAACTATCAAATTCATCTTTAATCAACACGAACTTATTCATCATTAATATTATAACTCACAATATTTAATAACCAGGTTGTTCCCAGGAAAGAGGGGGCTTTCCAATAAAGATTTCTCCCTATTGGCGCGCAATTAGGTCACCAAACCTCTCCTTTACAGAACTTCTAGATATTGTAAATATTGCAATTTAATAATATGAATAACTTTGTCGTCTCAATTATTGATTTAATAATATAACATATAATGCAGATGATACTGTGATAATAATCGAATCAATAATATGAGAGATATGATGCAGCAATTACTGTAGCAATAATTGAGTTTAACTGAGTGATTTCTCACATAAGCATCAATAATCAATACCGTGTGCTACTATGCAATCATGCATATTACTGTACTTTTACTACCGAGTAGTTCAACAGTATTAATGGTAAAACTTTCGTCGTTATTTTCATAAAAATATTCTTGTCGTTTTCTCAATCCGACAATAATTCTATTGTGGGGCCCACCAATGATTGCGCCGTTGTACGAATATTTCCTGCTAAAATGAATATTCCCCGACCAATCGAATATAATACAACAACTTGCATACTTTGCAAAATTTATAAATACTACCCACAATTATAACATTATCTCAAATCCACACCATAATATTCAAAAAAATATTTCGAGAAAAGTAAATCTTTATTCGTAAAATTTGGGATTTTACACCGAGTATCCATCCAATAAATAGTAGTATTCATGTCCAGCCAATCTGTCCAACATTTGATCGATAAAGGGCAGCGAAAAATGATCTTTGCGGGTTGCCTTATTCAACATCCTGTAGTCCATGCAAACCCTCCAACCTGTCACTGTCCTTGTCGGAATTAGCTCATTGTCCTCATTCTGTACCACGGTCATTCCTCCCTTTTTTGGCATACACTGAACCGGACTAACCCACTTACTGTCGGAAATTGGGTAGATGATACCGGCATCCAACAATTTTAGAATTTCTTTCTTTACAACTTCCTTCATAATTGGGTTAAGTCGTCATTGTTGCTCCACCGTTGGCTTTGCGTCGTCTTCCATTAGAATTTTGTGCATGCAAAAAGAGGGGCTGATTCCCTTGATATCCGCTATCGTCCATCCTATCGCTGATTTATGTTCCCTAAGCACCTGCAGCAACTTTTCTTCCTGCAAGTCGTTAAGTGCAACAGAAATAATAACAGGTAAAGAATTTAAATTTCCTAAATACGCATACCTGAGGTGTTTAGGGAGTGGCTTAAGTTCAAGAGTCGGTGGCTCTTCTAATGACGGTTTCAATTTGATTGTTAATTTTTCCTCCGTGTGCAATGGTTCAAATGGTGCTCTGAATCGGCTAACTCATGGTAGTGAGTCTAACATCTGCAAGTAATCCATAAATTTCGGGTCATCAAACTCTTCATCGCCTAATAATGATGTTTCCAATGGATCATTGATCAAACTCTTGCCCATATCTTCACTGATTATCTGCTCAATTATATCCATCCTGAAACATTCTTCTTCATTGTAAGGAATTTCATGGCCTTGAACACGTTAAATTTAATTTCTTGATCTAGGACTCTTATAGTAAGTTCACATTTTTGTACGTCGATGAGTGTCCTACCCGTAGCCAAGAAAGGTCTCCCTAGGATAATTGGGGTGTTCTTGTCCTCCTCAAAATCTAGAATAATAAAATTCGCGGGGGATATGAACTTATCAACCTTAACCAATATATCCTCTATAATGCTTCTCGGATATGTGACTGACCTATCCGCTAACTGCAATGAGATGTTCGTAGGCTTTGGCACGGGCAAACCCAATTCTGTGTAAACGGATAACGACATAAGATTCACATTCGCTCCCAAATCACATAAACACTTGTTGAATGACATATTTCTGATCGTGCATGGAATGGTGAAACTCCCCAGGTCTTTCAACTTTGGTGGCAACTTTCGCTGAAAAACAGCACTACACTCCTCTGTTAATGCCACTATTTCAAAGTCTTCCAATTTCATTTTCCTAGACAGAATCCCTTTCATGAACTTCGCATAACTTGGCATCTACTCTAGGGCTTCTGCGAACGGGATGTTAATCTGAAGTTTCTTAAAAACTTCCAAAATTTTTGCGAACTGCTTATCTAATTTCTATTTTTGGACCCTCTGCTGAAATGATGGTGGAGGATACACGACTGGCTTGTCATCTAGCTTTATTTTCTCAATCTGCTTATCCTCACCCTTATTTTCTTCAACCACTTTGCTGTCATCCATTTTGTCATCCGATATAGCTAATTTTTTTGCATTTTTACCAACTAGATGTTTTCCACTCCTCAATGTGATAGCCTGACATTGTTCATGGTTTCCCTACGGATTTCTCTCGGTGTCACTCAGTAGAGTCCCTTGTGGCCTGTTATTCAATGTTAAGGAAATTTGTCCCATCTGAGTTTCTAAATTTTTGATGGCCATTACTTGGTTTTTCATCGCTACCTCATTGCTTGTTATGTATTTTGATAACAACTCCTCTAAATCTGATTTTCTTTCTTGATGTTGAGCCGGTTGTTGATGATTCTGAAAACCTGGGGAATATGATGGTCGTGGAGCTTGATGTTGCTGATTATTACTCCATGAGAAATTTAGATGATTCTTATTCTCCTGGTTGTAAGTGTTTTGGTACATATTCTGTGGAACCCTGTTGTAGCTACCCACGAATTACACAGATGCTGGGTTAATTGTGCATTGGTCTGTAGGATGGTCACCCGCGCACAATTCATACACAACTGCAACCTGTTGTACCTATGCCCCAGTCATAACATCCAACTTCTTGGAAAGTGTTGAAATTTGTGCTTGGATTGTCGTTACACCATGTACTTCTAACACTCCAGCCGCCTTTGCTTGTGTCATTCTTGTTGTGGGCCACTGGTAGTTGTTAGCTTCCATTGTCTCAATCAAATTGTAGGCCTCCTCATAACTCTTAGCCATGAACGCTCCACCCGACGCTGCATCAATACTAGTCCTAAGATTCCCATGTAGTCTGTTAGAGAAAGTATTCATTTGCAACCACTTAAGCAATCCATGGTACGGGCACTTTCTGAGAAATTCTTTATATCTCTCCCATGCCTCATATAATGACTCCCCGTGTTGCTGCTCAAACATCGTTATCTCATTCCTCATTTTTGCAGTTTTCGTCGGTGGGAAAAATTTGGCAAGGAATTTTTGAGCTAAGTCTTCCCACGTAGTTATCGATCCCGGTGGTAGAGAGTGTAACCAACTCTTCACCTTGTCCCGTAAGGTGAATGGGAACAAGCGAAGTCTCACCGCATCATCTGACACTCCGTTATACCTGAAGGTGTCACAAATTTCCAGAAAGTTGACTAGGTGTTCATTAGGATCGTCATTTGCCAATCCCCCAAACTGAACTGAATTCTGGATTATCTGAATCGTTCCAGGCTTGATTTTGAATGTGTTTGCAGCTATTGCAGGCCTGGTGATGCTCGACTGCAGTTCAGTTACCTTGGGTGTGGCAAAGTTCCTCGACGCTTTTTGATCTTCGGCTGCCATTTCCTCTTCTTTTTTAAATTTTTCAAAGTCTTCCCTTATTTCCTTGATCCACTTACTTCACCTCTGAAATTGTTTCTCAATGTCGTCTTCAAAAGGCAGCAAGTCTGGATTCTTGGACCGAGTTTGCATAAACCACTTCAAAAACCTGAAATAAGAGGAACAAAACAAAATTATAAATGTTTAAGTAAACTGGACTAATTAAACTGATATCGTAAAAATATTAAAATCTATACTAAATTTATCCCTGGCAATAACGCCAAAAACTTGTTGGGTAAAATCTATATACGCACAACACGTAAGTATACGTGGTCAACAAGTAATATAATAGTGAGTAGAGTATCGTTCCCACAGAGACAATTTAGTAAGAAATTTAACCTTACAATTATCAATTTCCTATTAATCCTAATTTTATTAAAGTATCAAATTTAATGATTAAAATTATAGAAACTAAATTATTAATAAATATACTATCACAAAACAATCACAAATATCAAAATTGAAATTTAAAACAATTAATGGAGAATTAGACTTATGATTTCACCCTAAGCTTCACTTTGATTTCTACGCCTTTATTCCAATTCAACTCATTATCCCAGTTTATTAATCAAGAACACGAATGTAGTACTAGCCACCTCTCGATGCACTAATACCGTATTAACTTAAATCCACAAATTAGATAGAAACAAGTTAAACACCTTAATCAACTAACTCACTATATCTCTATGTGAATTATAATTAAAGAAGGTTTAAGGTTAAGTTCCCTATCCGATTACATGCGATGTCAAGCATATCTCTACCATAACATTCATCAAGATTCTATTATTTACAAAATTTATGAACACATGCTATATTAACTAAGTCTAGATTTGTATATCCTCTCTCGATTCCATACAAATCCACAAAGATTTGTTAATCAGGCAATTCATAAATTCAAGCTCAAATTAATATAGATAAACTGGAAATTAGTTTATTGAATTTAAAATCAAAGTTATAAAACCATCGTTTCACTTAAGGATGCATCATAAGCCTAACAAGTGAATTAGTTCATCATGAATGAAATAATAACTGAATAATTCAAAGATAACATCCTTTCTATTACAAATATAAGACTAAAAAGAAGAATAGTGAAAAACACCCTTCACGTAGCCTAAATCTGCAATCGACACGAAAATCTCTTTAAAGTCTTCCTCCAAAAGCTTGCTATGAAAATCTGGAATTGATCTCTGTAATATATCTTGTGCCCTCTAATTTGTTGTTAGTTGAGCAATAGATATCACCACGACAAGTCATAGCCAAAATCCTATGCTAATCAGAGTCCATTTGCTATCCCAAGTCCTCAAATCCAACTTCCAGCAGAGTTCAATGCATAACAGAACACTCAGCATTCGAGACCCCTTGCCCCGGCGGGGGTATATGCCTAAATAAGGCCCGCCCCGACGGGGGTATGTTCTACAAACTGATTTTTCCTAACCCCATAACTTGCAACCATAATGCTCCAAATGACGTCCTTTCTTTGCTTCTTGCCACCTCAACCACCCTATACATAAAAGAACACAAAACGAGTAAAAACGAACATGAAAACAAGAAAGTAACAACGATTAAGCTCGAAATGGACATCGATTTATGGATATAAAATCCACTTATCAACTCTCTAGTATGTAAGTAATATTATTTTGTTTCAGATTCCGAATTCTATACTCATTTTGTTAAGTTTTGGCATCTATACTCTATGAAATTAGTAGAATATCCTTGAAATTTATGCTTCATCTAGTATCTTTTCATGGAAATATTATTCTAAGCATTCTTGATAAGTTTTAACTTTTTCATGCTAGAGTACTATTCTTGAAGTACTATTTAAAGGGTACTATTCACTCAGTTACTATTCACCCGGGGTACTATTCATGACAAAAAGTAATTTCTTTTCGGTCCAAATCATTTTTGATACAATATTATTCTTGAATTTTACTCCACAAAGCAGTATCATGTTGACAATTTGGACATTATTGAATTCTGGATAAATTAAATTATAAATCTTTAAAATTTATCCTTTGCTTCCTTTTAATTGAATTCTTATATCATTATCATCATCCTCATGTTTATATTATGATGAAAGTCATTTATGGCTTACGTGCATAGATGGATTGTTGATTGGTATGATTATGACCAGGGATTATTCAGTATAATCATGACCGTAATGTTACAAATGATGTGGTAAAAGTCCCCATTGGCTCGTAGTGCATTGATGGACAGTGGTTGGCATGATCATGACCATTTGTGAAAACACGAATAACCTTGGCCTGTAGTGCATGGATAATTCGTGGCCGTGATACTAATGAATATTCTTGGCCGTAGTGTAGGGATGATTCGATGATGTGGATTATTTATTAAGCTGAGTCTCAGCGATAAAATTGATGATAAACTTTTTAAATCATAGAAGATAGTAGATATCATATTTTACATGACTCTTCTAATGGATTGCTTGTTCCTCTGCAGTTAAACTTGATGTCTATTACATTTTATCAATTTAACACTGTTGAAGGCTAACGATAATTTATTCTGCATTATCTTAGTCATAATATTTCTTATTGGGCTAGTTGAGCTCACCCTTTGCTTTCATTGTTCTCTTCAGGAAATGAGAACATAGCCGGGACTAGTCGGGGAACGGAGTGATGGTCCGAGATGGTGCATTAGTAGTCCTCACTATTCTGTGAAATAGTGTGATAATAATTGTAATAATATTAAATTTGAGTTTGGATATTGTCTAGAAGATAATATTCGTGTTGAAACTCCCAGCTTATGTTTTGTCATACTTTACATGACAGTTGTATAATTAAGTTGTATTTGAATTACATCCATGTATTTGCTAACTCGAATGGGTGATGAATACCTATTTTGGGGGCATCACAACTTGGTATCAAAGCTTAGGGATATGATCCCTGGCTAAGATGTGAGACTAGAACTAGGGGGAGAGACGGGTAAATCCTTCGCTAGTATGACCTACCTAAGTTTATTTGTTATTTAATTGGTCGGTTAGAAGATAGGGGTATTATATGCTATGTCAGTTAACCCTTGTTTTATGGCAGTATTTGAAAATGGCATCTGAAAATGTTAAGTTTAGCAATGGAGCACAAGAGACCGTTGAGTCACCACAGATCAATAACCAGGATAATGTGCAGGAAGGCAACAATCCTCAGATGAACAACAACACCGACCAAATGATGAACGATGGGATGTTCAGAGGCTTTATGCAACTCATGCCATATCAAGCGAGAGCAGCTCTTGTTCAAAATATAAGTGGAAACACTGGCAACTCACAGATGGTCACCACTAAGCAATTCAAGGAGCTGGGAACATCGGAGTTTTAGGGAAATCCAGAACCACTTAAAGCGGAGACGTGGATAAAGCAGATCACCAAGATATCCGAGGAGCAAAAGGTTCCCTTTGCCACCTTCATGTTGCGAGGAGAGGCAGATTACTAATGGGAATCTATAAAGCATACTCAACCTGCCTCACTGAAGATGTCTTGGGACAAATTCGAAGAACTGTTCAACGACAAGTACTTTCCTAAAAGTATTTATAACATGAAGGAGGTAGAGTTCATCAAGCTGGAGCAAAACAATATGACCGTGTCGCAGTATGAAGCTAAGTTTGCTGAGTTGTCCCGGTTTGTGTCTCACTTAGTTGATAATGATGAAAGAATGACGTGGATATTTATAAGAGGTTTGAAACTTGAGATACGTCAATACCTCATTTCTCATAAACTGTGTTTGTATTCAGATATTGTGAATAAGGCTCAGTTGTTGGAGTGCGATAATGAGTCAACCCAACCAAGACAGAGCAGCCGACAAGTCGATAATACCAATAGTAACAGTCATCAAAGTGGTGACAACAAATGTGGAGGGAATCAACATGCCAGAAATGATAACCACTTCGGTTGTAATCATGGTCAAGACAATAGGAGTGGAAATTTCAAGAAGAGGAGATTGAACAATGATGGAAAGACGTCAGCACCAGCACCTGTTGTTAAGGAAGGAGAACAACCACCTATCATATTGTACAAATGCGGAGGGGAGGGACACATCAGTCCAAATTACATGCAACAGTCCAAAATATGTTATAATTGTGGAAAAGAAGGTCACCTAGCTCAATTTTGTCGTACAGTGAAGCCAAGTCCAGTTGGGATGGTGACACCAAATGCCATCCCAAACAAGCCAAAACCAGTAGTTCAAGGGAGAGCGTTTGTTGTGACCTCCCAAAAAGTAAAGAACCCGAACAAAGTCATCACGGGTAAGCTAATCATAAACTCTTGCGAAGTCTATACCTTATTTGATACCGGTTTTACCCATTCTTTTATTTCTCCTACTTGCGTTCAACGTTTAAATTTAACTCCGGAGAAATTAGACTTTGACTTATTTGTTGAAACTCCATTGGGAGAAACCTTCATTACATCCATTGTTTATAAGTCTTGTTTGGTTCAAATCAGTACCCTCACATTACCTGTCGATCTTATTTCCTTAAAAATACTTGCATTTGATGTAATTTTAAGAATTTATTGGTTAACTACTCATCATGCAAAAATTGATTATTTTCATAAGTTTGTTAGCTTTCATATTCCTAACCAACCTATTATGCAAATTCAAGCAACCAAACCACAAAAGTCAATCAATTTCATATCAAGCCATAAAGTTATTCGTTTATTAAAAAATGGATGTCAAGCCTTCTCAGCCCATGTCACGGATTTAAATAAAAATACGTCAGATTTGACTGATATTTCTATTGTTAATAAATTTCCTGACGTATTCCCTGAAGAACTTCCTGGACTACCCCCTGAACGTGAAATCGAATTTTGTATCAACCTTGAACCCGGTACAAAACCCATTTCTAAAGCCCCATATCGAATGGCTCCTATTGAACTTCAGGAGTTAAAAACCCAACTACAAGAATTGTTAGACATCAGTTTCATTCATCCTAGTATGTCTCTTTGGGGTGCTCCTATTCTATTTATAAAGAAGAAAGATGGGAGTATGCGACTTTGTATTGATTATCGGGAGTTGAATCATGTCACCATCAAAAATAGGTACCCGTTACTTCATATTGATGAATTGTTTGACCAGTTGCAAGGAGACAAATTTTTTTCAAAGATCGATCTTTGTTCCGGATATCATCAGTTAAATATTAAAACTGATGACATTCCAAAGACTACTCTCAGAACTCGGTACGGGCATTATAAATTCCTAGTCATGTTTATTGGATTGACTAATGCTCCTGCTGCCTTCATGGATATGATGAACTGAGTATTCAAGGAATATTTGGATCATTTTGTGGTTGTCTTTATTGATGGCATCCTCATTTATTCCAAAAGCCGTGAAGATCATGAGCAACACTTGAGGTTGATATTCCAAAAGCTTCGTGAAAACAAGCTTTATGCCAAGTTGAAGAAGTGCGAGTTCTGGCTTGAGGAAGTAGCATTTCTTGGGCACGTGATATCAAATCACGGAATATCTATTAACTCGGCAAAGATTGAAGCAATTCAAAGCTGTGAGCAACCTAAGTCGATGGATCAAGCACGTAGCTTTCTAAACAAGTTTGGTTATTATCGGAGATTCGTAGAAGGATTTTCTCGAATTTCTACTCCATTAACTCAACTGACTCAAAAAGATACAAAATTTGGTTGGAGCAAGAAATTTGAGAAGAGTTTTCAAGAACTCAAAAGGAGACTCATTTCAGCACCTGTTCTAATAATACCATCTGGTTCGGAGGGATTTGTCATCTATAGTGATGCTTTAGGCAAAGGTACAGGATGTGTTCTCATGCAACATTGGAAAGTCACAGCCTATGCCTCACGATAACTCAAAGAATATGAGAGGAATTATCCTACTCATGATCTAGAGTTCGCAGCTGTCATTTTCCCACTTAAAATTTGGAGGCATTACCTGTATGGGGAGAAAGTTGAGATCTATATGGATCATAAAAGCCTCAAATATTTCTTCACCCAAAAGGAACTCAACATACGGCAACGACGTTGACTTGAAATGTTGAAAGATTATGATCATACCATTCAATACCATCCTAGAAAAGCAAACGTGGTAGCTGACGCATTGAGTAGAAGATCATATACGGGTACAAGTGCGATATTGTCAACGCAAAGGCCCATTTTGTATGACTTGCAAAGGATGGAGATAGAGTTAAAGACTTTAGGGACCCACGTGATGATGGAAAATATACGAGTAGAACCGACTTTAATCGATAAAGTTAAAGCTGCTCAAGTTAAAGACCTGGAGCTGATGCGTATGAGCAAGAAAGTGCAAAAAGGTGCTATTCCGGAAGCAAGAATCGATGAAGAAGGAATACTTCGAGTCAACTCCAGACTTTGTGTTCCTAACAACCCTGATTTAATGTATAAAATTATGATGGAGGCGCACAATACACCGTTTATAATCCATCCCGGAAGTACCAAGATGTATCATGATCTTCGACATACATTTTGGTGGAGCAATATGAAGAGAGAGATAGCAGAGTTTATCTCAAGGTGTCTAACTTGTCAACGAGTCAAGTGCCAAAAGGTCCATTGCAACCACTTCAAATTCCAGAATGAAAGTTGGAGCACATGACCATGGATTTCGTCACTGGTCTTCCATAGGTTTCTCAAGGCATAGATGCAATTTGGGTCATTGTTGATAGATTGACCAAGTCTGCTCATTTCTTACCTATACGAGAAACTTATACACTTGAGAGTCTTACTCTTATATACATAAATGAGATTATAAGACTGCATGTTATGCCAGTATCCATAGTTTCTGATCGAGACCCAAGATTTACTTCACGGTTTTGGGTCGGGTTTGCGAAAAAGCTATGGAGTGCGGATTTGCTTGATCGATCGGCATATCATCCTCAAACGTACGGGCAGTCGGAAAGGACTATTCAAACTCTGGAGGATCTATTAAGACTCTGTGTCCTTGACTTCAAAGGAAGTTGGGATAAGTTCTTGCCATTAGTGGAATTATCCTACAACAACAGTTATCATGCAAGTATTGGCATGACTCCATTTGAGGCGTTGTATGGAAGAAAGTGTCTTTCTCCAATATGTTGGGATGAAGTGGGTGAGGCAATGTTGTTAGGACCGGAATTGGTATGTATGACTACGGAAAAGATTTAAATAATCCAACAACGTATAAAAACCTCACAAGATCGACAAAAGAGTTATGGTGATCTTCATCGAACGGGCGTGGAATTCAATGTTGGAGATCATGTGTTGTTACGTATTGCTCTATGGAAAGGAGTTATAAGATTTGGAAAGATAGGAAAGCTCAATCCTCAATCGAGTAGGAACTGTGGCCTATAGACTCACCTTACCGCCAAGTATGTCTCGTGTTCATAACATTTTTCACATATCTATGTTAGGTAAATATGTGAAAGACCCAAACCACATTATTGAGTTAGAACCAGACGAGATAGTGAAAGATTTAACGTATGAAGAGGTACGTGTTAAAATCTTGGATAAGAATGATCATATTCTACGCTCCAAGTTTATACCTCAAGTCAAAGTTTTGTGGAGAAACCACGATGTTGAGGAAATGGCCTGGGAGTTTGAATCTGAAATGAAATCAAGGTATCCTCACCTCTTCGATATACCAGGTATGTACCTTAATTTCGAGGACAAAATTTTATAAGAAGGGGAGGTTGTAAAACCTTAACTTTTATGAATAAAGATGAATTTTTCTATAAATATCGTTTTTGAATATTAAGGTGTGAATTTGTTATAATGTTTAGTTGTGGGTAATATTTATAAATTCTGCAAAGTACGCAAGTTGTTATAAAATATTCGATTAGTCGGGAAATATTCGTTTTAACAGGGAATATTCGTACGACGGCACAATCATTAGTGGATCCACAAACGAAATTATTGTCGGAGTTAGAAATTGACAAAAATATCTATTTATAAAAATAACGACGAAAGTTTTACCGTTAAAGTGTTGAAATACCCGGTGGTAAAAGTACAATAATATGCATGGTTGCATAGTAGCACACGGTATTGATTATTGATGCTTATGTAAGAAGTCACTCAGTTATACTCAATTATTGCTACAGTAATTGCTGCATAGTATCTCACGTTATTTGATTCAATTATTGTCAATATTTTATATAGTATTAAATCAATAATTAAGACAATACAGTTATTCATATTATTATTTGCATTATTGACAATGTCTAGAAAGTTCTGTCGAGGAAAGGGGTTTGGTCACCGAATTACGCACTAATAGGGAGAAATCCTTATCGGAAAGCCCTCTCTTTCCTGTGAATGATCTGGTTGTTAAATATTGTGAATAATAATATTGATGAATAAATGTTTTAAAAATATTGAGGATTATATATATATATATATATATATATATATATATATATATATACTAAATAACTCTCTAACGATTATTTTGAAAAATTGGTAACTGGGGGGTCCATAAAATAGACAAAATTTACATCAAATACTACATCAAAAAATTCCTCAATATTTTTAAAACATTTATTCATCAATATTATTATTCACAATATTTAACAACCAGATCATTCACAGGAAAGAGAGGGCTTTCCGATAAGGATTTCTCCCTATTGGTGCGGCCCACATTTGGATGACGTGATTTTGGTGGATGACTGGAATTGTCACGGTAGGGAGTAATTATATATATATATATACATATATATATATATATATATATATATTATAATAAGTTTTGTTTTTATGAAAAATAAAATATATTATATTACTGCATAGTGAATTTTAGAAAATCAGACGAAATCCATGAATGAATTCCTGTACAGTCCGTGATTCTAAAATTCAAATAGTATCCTTTTCATTATCCTATAAATAGGATGCTTAGTTAAAATTAAAAATCACACCACAATCAGAGAATTCTTCTTCTATAATATTGAGCGTAATTCTTTAGAGTTTTAAGAAGCTTTGAGCGTAGAAAACAGTAAAAGTTTTCTTCAAGAATATCCTCGCTATACCAGTTAGAATACTCTCCTTTTTACGGTAAGGGATATTATTTTTGTTCAATATTCGTAAGAAATAATATTTTCTTCCATACTCTGTAATATGTAAGTAATATTATTTCATTTTAGATTCTGAATTCTATAATCATTTTGTTAAGTTTTGGCTTCTATACTCCATGAAATTAGTAGAATATCCTTGAAATTTGTGCTTCATCCAGTATTTTTTCATGGAAATATTATTCTGAGCATTCTTGATAAGTTTTAACTTTTTCATGTCGGGGTACTATTCATGGGGTACTATTCCTGAAGTACTATTCATGCGGTACTATTCACTCGGTTACTATTCACCCAGGGTACTATTCATGACAAAAAGTAAAATTTCGGTCCAAATCAGTTTTGATATAATATTATTCTTGAATTTTACTCCACAAAGCAGTATCATGTTGACAATTTGGACATTATTGAATTCTGGATAAATTAAATTATAAATCTTTAAAAATTTATCCTTTACTTTTTTTTAATTGAATTCTTATATCATTATCATCATCCTC
This sequence comes from Panax ginseng, assembly GCA_020205605.1. NCBI lineage: Eukaryota > Viridiplantae > Streptophyta > Magnoliopsida > Apiales > Araliaceae > Panax > Panax ginseng. The sequence goes on along the minus strand of CM035131.1, from coordinate 54,957,911 downwards.
GTGCTTATATTGTGATGAAAGTAATCTGTGGCATACGTGCATATATGGACTGTTGATTGGTATGATTATGACCAAGGATTATTCGATATAATCATGATCGTAACGTTACAAATGATGTGGTAAAAGTCATCATTGGCCCGTAGTGCATTGATGGACAGTGGTTGGCATGATCATGACCATTGGTAAAAACACGAATATCCTTTGCCCGTAGTGCATGGATAATTCGTGGTCGTGATATTAATGAATATCCTTGGCCGTAGTGCAGGGATGATTCAATGATGTGGATTATTTATTAAGCTGAGTCTCAGCAATAAAATTGATGATAAACTTTTTAAATCATAGAAGATAGTAGATATCATGTTCTACTTGACTCTTCTAATGGATTGCATGTTCCGCTGTAGTTAAACTTGATGTCTGTTGCATTATATCAGTTTAACACTATTGAAGGCTAAGGATAATTTATTCTGCATTAACTCAGTCATAATATTTCTTACTGGGCTAGTTGAGCTCACCCTTTGCTTTCATTGTTCTCTTAAGGAAATGAGAATATAGCCGGGACTAGTCGGGGAACGGAGTGATGGTCCAAGATGGTGCATTAGTAGTCCTCACTATTCTGTGAAATAGTGTGATAATAATTGTAATAATATTGAATTTGAGTTTGGATATTGTCTAGAAGATAATATTCGTGTTGAAACTCCTAGCTTATGTTTTGTCGTACTTTACACGACAGTTGTATAATTAAGTTGTATTTGAATTCTGTACCATGTATTTGGCGACTAAGAGTGGGTGATGAATACCTATTTTGGGGGCGTCAAAATCCCAAAGGTGAAAGATTTAGTCTTTTTTGTAAATTTAGTATAGATCTAGCTTATTTTATAAATTGTTGTGCTTGAGATAAAAGATTCAATCTTTATGTAAATCTAATATAGATCTAGTATAAATCTCATTTATTTTGTATATTGTTGTGCTTGAGATTTGTTTATGTTGTGATTTTGAGGTTCTCCTAGCATCCTACATCATATTTAAGGATGTGTGGATCCTAGTTGTGGGATTAAGGATGGTTAGAGAGGATTTATCACGAGTACAATCTATTCCTAGCTAGCCGATGATATCCTTATGTTAATTTATATATTTTATTTTGGATTCAACTCTTTTTTACCAATTGTTTTTCTTAGGAGTTATTTTGTTTGATTTTCTAGGTCACTCGCATATCTTAGATTCATACCTAACGGTAAACGGATCCCACATTTTAGCTGGTAAGAGATTCTAATTAATTGAATCTTCTAATAGCCAATTTGGGATATATTATCGATTAGATCCCGATTATGCCATTGTATATGTGAGATCCCGAATTTTATGAAATAAAAGTATTCAATTTTTCTATTTTGGTAAATAATTAAATTGATAAAAGTTTAAAGTTAAGGCTGGTATGTGAAAAATTTTCAAAGTAAGCAAGTTGTCATAAAATAACTAGTAGTAAAGTACGATGTACGCTATGGGTTGCATAGTAGCACACCAGTATTGATTATTGATGCTTATGTGAGAAGTCACTCGGATATACTCAATTATTGCTACGATAATTCTTTGCATCATATCTTTCATATTATTGATTCAATTATTGTCACAAAGATCATCTCGCATAATATGTTACATTATTAAATTAATAATTGAGACGACAAAGTTATTCATATTATTATTTGCAATATTGACAATGTCTAGAAGTTCTGTCAATGAGAGGTTTGGTCACCTAATTGCACGCCAATAAGGAGAAATCCTTATCGAAAAGCCCCTTCTTTCCTGGGAATGACCTGGTTGTTAAATATTGTGTGTTATAATATTAATGATGAATGTTATTAAAAAAATCAAATTTGAGTTCGGAATTGAATTTGGAGACGCGGACGTGATATTTGAGTCCAGAACGATGAAATTAGTAGAAATAGACTATAGACACAAATTTTGTCGGGGTTGACTTTTTGGTCAAAAAAAGTCAACAGTTGACTTTTTTAGAAAAAGTCAAACTTTGATATTTTAAAAATGAAATTTTTGAGAAAAATATTTCCATTGTGTTGGGATTGTTAGTGTTAGTGGAAATCAACATTTATTTCGATAGTAATTGATGTCTGGAGGTTATATTGACCAATCGGGTAATTAATCGAATAAATGAGCAATTAATTGCTATTAATTCATATGATTATAACTATTTGTTCACATGTGTGTACTATTGATTCACATTCTTGTACTATTAGGGGAGTTGGTGCAAGATTGATAATACTTGTATGACTAAGTTAAAAATGGAGGTATAAATGGAGGTATTATACTGTAATTCGTATTTTCACATGATTATAACTATTGATTCACATGATTGAACTATTGATTCACATTATTTACTATTAGGGGAGGTGGTGAAAGTTTGATAATACTTGCAGGACTAAATTAAAAATGAAAAAAAAGTTGAAGGTATTGTACTCTAATATTTCGAGCCCCAAAACGTGTAATTATCGAAACTATATTTTCCTATAAATAGAAGCTCATTCTTCCTTCATTTCTCACCAGTTCACCAAAGCTTTAGAGCAATTATTATAGAGAGAAAGAAGAAGAGAAGCATGCTACCTCACTATTCCAGTATCTAGTCTTCTTTTGGGGTAAGGGGTATTATTTCTTTCGTATTCATGAAGAGAGCTATTGTTATTCCATTCATTATTATTACGTTGGAATAACCTATCTATGTGAAGTACTGCATACATGGTGAAATTCTTCTATTATTCCAGTCTTTATTATTATGTTGGAAAATCCTTTACATGCGGATTCGCGCATGACACAGTTCCATTCTTTATTATTACATTGGAATAACTTTTATCTCGTATGTGGTCTATCGCATGCACGGTGAATTCATTGTTATTCCATTATTTATTATTCTTTTGGAACATCCTGTCATGTAAGGATTACGCATGACTGGTTCCATTCTTTATTATTCTGTTGGAATAACTCATGCATGCGATCTATCGCATGCTTGGTGAATTCTTCATTATTCCATTATTTATTATTACATTGGAATAACTTTTATGCATCATGCGGCTCTATCGCATGCCTAGTGAATTCATTGTTATTCCATTCTTTATTATTCATTTGGAATATCCTGTCTATGCGGATTACGCATGACCTGGTTCCATTCTTTATTATTCTGTTGGGAATAACCTGTCTGTGCGTCTATCGCACGCATGGTGAATTCTTCTATTATTCCATTCTTTATTATTCTGTTGGAATAACCTGTCTATGTGGATACCGCATGCATGGTGAATGATCATTTGTATTCATTCCTTATTAAATTGTGGAAATGATCTATCTACGTGGATTACCGCATGGCAGGTAAAAATCCATTTGCAGTTTTGTAATTTTTCTGAACCTCAAAAATTTTGGAAAAATTTGAAATGATAATTTGTTGAGTTTTCTAGATTGTGTCCAAAAATGGCGATTTTTTGATGTATAGATTAGGAGTTATGAATTTTATGGAAAAGACTATTTTAAAAGTAAACCCTTATAACTCCTTATGGCTAACTCCAAAATTGATGAAATTTTTATTGGGAATACATGTATATAACAGGAGTATGCCCTGTAAATTGCGGAATTTTTGGACAAAAGTAAAATTTATGATAAATGTCTAAATATTCGGCAGTTTTGGCCATATGAAAAATAATAAATGAATTTTAAAAATTTTGAGAAAAATATATGTTCAATATGGGACTATATTCTGCTAAATCCCTGAAAAGAAATATTTTTGGGACTGATTTGGTATTTTTCATGAAAATGAACTAGTTATGAGTAAATGAATTAAATATGTTATATGAAGTAACAAAATTGGAAAATAGGATTTTATGGCTTTAAAATCCTATATAGGGTATATGCATATTTTTGATGAGGGATTTGATTATTGGTGATGAAATCTTATGAGTATGGCATTTTTGAATGATTAAATGCATTATTTGGTAAAGTGTAAACAATTAAAATAAATTGTTTATAAGTTTAAGAAGTGATTAAAATATTGTTATAATATTAATAATATTAGATTATGAGTTTATTAAGTGATTGGTAATATTTGGATAAATTTAAAGTCTTTAATATTTATCCTTGATTTCGTTTGATTAATGCTTATATCATTGTCATCATCCTCATGCTTATATTATGATGAAAGTCATCTTTGGCTTACGTGCAAAGATGGACTGTTGATTATTAGTTTTACAGTTGTATATCTTTGGCTTACGTGCAAAGATGGATTTTGTTGATTATTAGTTTCTGATTTGTATATCTTTGGCTTACGTGCAAAGATGAACTATTGATTGATGAGTATCTTTGGCTTATGTGCATAGATGAACTGTTTATTAGTATGATTATGACCAGGGATCATTCGGTATAATCACGACCCGTAATGTTATAGATGATGTGGTAAAAGTCCTCATTGGCCCGTAGTGCATTGATGGACAGTTATTGGTATGATTATAACCAGGGATTTTTCGGTATAATCATGACCATTGATGATTACATGAATATCCTTGGCCATAGTGCAGGGATGATTTGATGATGTGGATTATTTATTAGGCTGAGTCTCACCTATAAAATATTGATTATACACTTTTAATTCGTAAAAGATAGTAGATATCATGCTCTACTTGACTCTTCTAAAATATAGTTGTATTTCTTTGGCCTGTAGTGCGAAGATGAATTGTTAATGAATATCTTTGGTCGTAGTGCAAAGATGAATTTATTAGTATGATTATGAGTAGGAATTGTGATTTGGTATAACCATGATTTTTGATGTTTCAGGTGAAGATAGGTAATGAAAATTATCTTCGTCCTGGGTGCGAAGAGGAATTTAAAATCACAATTATGATTATGAGTTATTCATATGATTGTGGACAAGAATTGTTGATTGATGTTACAGGGATAAAACATTATTGGTGGACTTTTAACATGGAGAAGATAATAGAACTGATGGTCTATTTGACTCTTCTAATGGATTGCTCGTTCCGCTGCAACTATGGTTAAAAAGTTTTATCATCTACCATATGTTCTAAATCTCTGATTTATTATTGATGAAGGCTATTGATGATGTAAATTATCTTTAGTCATGATATTCTTTACTGGGCTAGTTGTGCTCACCCTTTTTGCTTCACAATTCCTTTCTGGTAATAAGAGTGTAGTTGGGTCGAGCGTGGTAATGTAAAGAATAGAACGGTGGTCTATAAATTTGTTGAGGTTCTCCTAAATAGTATGGAAATAATTTTATTGAGAACTTTAGATAAGTCCATCGTATTGTATCGTCATTTGATATTTAATTTTGGTGAACCGAATAGGGTGAGGTGAACCCAACTTTGGAAGGGTGTTTTGCCACTATCATACAAGATGTCTAATGACATACAACCTCGTGTTATCATAAAGGCGGGGTTGTGCACATCCACTTCTGAGTATATCTACGAGCACTACCTATATAATCTTGGAGTTTATTTGAAATATAATTCTCACTTGGAGACAACGGAGATAATTATATGTCAAGAGAAGACTCACCATTGGAAAGAAGATGATAGCAATCTTCTTGTTTTTCTTTGGGGACTATTGGGTCAACCAAGGATAATTCTGTGGACATATGATATCTATCATAACCTAGACGCATGGCCTCCCATGTACGAAGGTTTCCTTGAGTATTTTCCAAAGATTTTAATTTCTAAAACAGTTATTGACCGTACCTTTATGTAAAGTACCATTGTAAGGTGTTGTGGTCGAGGCACCATGAGAGTTACATATATTTGTATTAAAACTCACAGCTTATATGTTGTCGTACTCTGCACGACAGTTCAACAGTTATATAACTGAAGTTTATATTTGATTTTTGTAGTGTCATATCTGGCGACTCATAATGGGTCATGTGGACCTATTTTAGGGGCGTCACAGTATAGATCTATGAGATCTCAGATCTATGAAACTCATTTTCTAAATCTAGATCCTTTCATTAGATCTCGTCAATGCGTAATAGTCTCTCGTGATGTTGGCTTCGTTGTGCGATCAGCGAATTAGGGTACGCGTTAGTCCTTTCCTAAAAAAATTTTCTTTTGCTTTTCGAACCTTAATGTATTATTTGTCGTGATATCGAATTATGTGAGCCTAGGAATGGAGTCAAGACACTTCAATACTGTGTTTAATGGGCGTTGACTTAATTAAACCGATGAACTTAGTTGATGGTTGTAATATTTTCGATTTGATCATTTGTAAATGTAAATTCGGGTCTTAAAACGATATCAAGGGTTTCTAATAGACTCCACGGCATGCTTACGTGAGGTGGTCATACCCCGGATCATTTCTAGCACAGTTGATACGGTGGAACTCTCTCGACACCTCAACCCAACGTCTATACTAAGACAAGAACCTTGGTATAATCGATCAAGCAATGAAATTAGCATTGAACGGAACACCAACGATGCCTAAACCCTATGTTTATATTGAAACAGGAACCTCGGCATAATCGATGATTGATGCGATAGAAGATGCCACACACAACTATGTATTGTTGTATGATAAGTCAAATTGAATCTCAAAGAATTAACTAAGAAAAATACCTAGGAATTCTTCAAAGAACCAAAATTAGAGAATAATCTCACAAATAATTAAATCTGAATATTATTGAATGTAATAATGTTGAATTACAACCGTGAGTATTTAAATAAAAGGAATTGAAACCCTAGGAATCCTAAAAGGAATAAAAAATTATTTTTAGAATTAAAATCTAATCTAATATCGTAGCTATAATAGAAATCTAATAAAATATGGTAAAAACTAAGATTAGGAAACAAATCCATGCTAAAAAACTAACAAAACATGCCTGCCTTGAAAAATGTGCAAACGCATTCTGGATAACTCACGAGAGGCGACCATTTTAACCCGGAAATCTCACAGTGTGTTATAGAGAGCTCACGTGCCATGCGGCCTCCCATCTCTTTGAAATTTGGGTGTTAGCAAGAGAGGTTTCGATTAGGGCGGTATTCTTGGGTAAAAAACCACGTAAGGTAACATGTTAGAACTCCAAACTCAAATTATGTTCTTGTTTTGTGCTGGACCAATAGGAGATGACGCACCCTCGAATCATGTTAATGAATCTGGGCATAGTCTCATCCTCCCTAGACCAAGTACACGTGTCATTCTCTTTCCACATTTCTTGTACTAATCCTATAAGACTTTCCTTAAACCATTTAGCTCGACCTCTCGTCACAGGTCTAATAGGAACTTGAAGCGGATCAAATCCATGTGCTCGATCTAAGTCCAAATTATTGTTGACTTCATCATTCCTCACCTCTTGAAAATGATTTGCCCTTAAATTGTCACCTACATCAAACGAACTTAGATCAGAAATATTGAAAGTTGCACTAACATTATACTGACCTGGTAAATCCAGTTTGTAAGCATTGTCATTAATGCGTTCTAGCACTGGGAATGAACGATCTCCTCTTGGAAGCAATTTTAACCATCTTTGAACCGAAAAACTTTCTTTCTTCATATGTAACCACACACAATCTCCGGGTTCAAAGATAACTTGACGCCGACCCTTATTGGCTTATCTAGCATATTGCTATGTCCTCCTCTCAATATTGAACCTCGCCTTCTCATATATCTACTTAACAAATTCAGACGTTTTCCTTCCGTCCATGTTAGTTAATTCAGAAACAGGTAATTGTGATAAATCAAAAGGAGTTAGAGGATTAAAACCATAAACAATCTCAAATGGTGAAAATTTAGTAGCAAAATGAACAAATAGATTATAAGCAAACTCAACATGCGGTAAACACTTTTCCCAATGATTGATATTCTTTTTAATATTAGCCCGAAACAATGCAGATAAAGTCATATTTACTACTTTAGTTTGACCATTGGTTTGTGGGTGACAAGTTGCGAAAAATAAAAGCTTAGTTCCCAATTTACACCACAAAGTCTAACAAAAATAGCATAAGAACTTAGCATCTCGATCAAAAACAATTGTTCTAGGCATACCATGCAAATGTGCAATCTCTCAAAAGAACAAATCAGCTATATGGGATGCATCATCAGTTTTGTGACATGGAATAAAATGTGCCATCTTTGAAAATCTATCCACAATCACAAATATAGAATCATTACCATGCTTAGAACTAGGTAAACCTAATACAAAGTCCATAGACAAATCAATCCAAGGTTCATTAGGAATATGGAATGGTGTATACATTCCATGGGGTTGAACACGAGATTTAAACTGACAAATAATACATCTATCACAAATTCTTTCAACATCTTGTTTCATATGAGGCCAATAAAAATGTTATATTAAAACAACCAAAGTTTTATCAACAGCAAAGTGTCCCATCAAACCACCCACATGTGATTCCCGAACTAATAAATCATGCAAAGAACATGCATGTATACACAGTTTATTCTTTCAAAACAGAAATCCATCCAGTTTAAAGTATTTACCTACAACATTCTTTTCACAAGTTTTAAACTCTTCACCGAAATCAAGGTCATTAGTATATAAATCTTTGATTCGTTCAAAACCAAGTAATTTCGTATCAAGAGTATTCAACAAAACATACCTTCGAGATAAAGCATCCGTAATAACGTTTTCCTTACCCTGCTTGTATCGACTGACATATGGAAATGTCTCGATAAACTCCATCCACCGTGCATGTCTTTTGTTCAAGTTATGTTATCCCTTCAACTATTTCAATGACTCATAATCGGTATAGATCACAAACTCATTGGGCCACAAGTTGTGTTGCCATGTCTCTAATGCTCTAACCAATACGTATAACTCCTTATCGTAAGTAGGATAGTTTAAAGCTGCCCCACTCAATTTCTCGATAAAATACGCCACTAGTTTTCCTTCTTGCATCAAAACAGCTCCAATCCCTAAACCTGAAACATCACAATCAATCTTAAAAGTTTTAGTAAAGTTAGGCTAAATAAGTAAAGGAGTATTTGTCAATTTATCCTTAATCAATTTAAATTTTTTTCCTGTTCATCACCCCACTTAAAGCCCACATTTTTCTTAATGACCTCGATCAATGGTTATGTAATTCCACTGAAATTCCGAACAAAGCATCGGTAGAAACTTGCGAGTCCATGGAAGCTTCGCACTTGACTCATATTTGTAGGACTTGGCCAATCTCGAATCGCTCGAATATTCTCCTCATCAACTTGGACTCCCTGTGAACTCACAACAAAACCAAGAAAAACATTTATCTTTGAAAAAAAAGTGCAATTTTCCATGTTAGCTAAAAACTTTTCTTTACTAAGTACATCTAAAACATATTTTAAATGAAAAACATGTTCTTCTAAGTTTTTGCTATAAATGAGAATATCATCAAAGTAAACAACCACAAATTTATCAATGAATGGACGTAACACATGATTTATTAATCGCATGAATGTACTAGGTGCATTAGTTAAATCAAAAGGTAACATTAACCACTCATACAAACCATATTTCATTTTAAACGTAGTTTTTCATTCATCACCCTCTTGCATTCTAATTTGATGATAACCACTTTTTAAATCAATTTTTGAAAATATGCAAGACCCATTCAATTCATCTAACATGTCATCTAAACGAGAAATGGGGTGTCGATATTTTACCATAATATTATTTATCACTCGAAAATCGATGCACATCCTCCATTTTCCATCTTTTTTGGCACTAAGATCACCGAAACTGCACACGGACTCATACTTTCTCTTACAAACCCCTTTCCCATCAGTTGATCAACTTGTCTTTGTAACTCCTTTGTCTCCTCGGGATTACTCCGATAAGCCAGATGGTTTGGAATGGTCGCACTGGGAACAAAATCAATCTGATGCTTAATTTCTCGAATAGGTGCTAGTCTTTGAGGAAGCTCCTCGAGAAATATATGTTTGAAATCCTGTAAAATAGAAGAAACAACACTAAGCAAAAAATCATTAGCGTTAGTATTCAAAAGCGCCTCTTTATACCGAAGTAAAATCATAGGTTGTTTAGAAACCAAAGCTCACCTCAAATCACTATTTTTTGCAAATATATATTTTTTTCTTTTCTTCTCCTTTTTTTTTCTCTCTTGTTTTTCTCTTGATTTTTCTTTTCCTCACTGTCTTTTTTTATCATGGTCTTTTTGTAAATAAATTTGATCCTCATGCACCTGTTGTGGTGATAAAGGACACAATGTAACCTTCCTCTTATTATGTTCAAATGAGTATTCATTGGTGAACCCATCATGCTTCACACGCTTATCAAATTGCCACAATCTCCCATGTAGTATATGACCTTCTTACATTGGCACCACATCACATAAAAGTGCATCCACGTATTTCCCAATGGCTAATAGAATTAACACTTGCTTGGTCACCTTCACATCTCCACTATCATTAAGCCACAGTAATTTGTACGGTTGATGATGTTTGGTTGTCAACAATCCCATTTTCTCCACCATGGTGGTACTAGCCACAATCGTACAACTCCCACCATCAATTACCATGAAGTAAATTTTCCCTTGCATAAGACACCTAGTATGAAACAAATTCTCTCGTTGCTCCAAACTTTCTTCTTTCACTTGTGCACTAAGCGCTCTCCTTGTAACCAACATCTCACCATGCATAGTTAGCTCCCTTTCATCTACCTCCTCTAGTGTTGGCATAGAGTTAGTGTCACTTTCTTCCCCTAGGTTTCCACCACTCCATTGTCAAGTAACAACATGGTTATCTGATTTAGACATTGGCCAGAAATATATCCCCTACCTTGACACTTGAAGCATATAATATCCCGATTATGACTAAAAGAAGAAGAGGGTTCAGTTTTACCTTGTTTTCGCCAATTATTCACATCTGATTTAAACTTAACTTTCGGCTTATTTACATCTGGCTTTTCCTCCTGTTTCGCAACATTAGATTTTCATGATGAACTAGAATTAGAAGGTCCTCATTTTCCTCCTCTCCTCTTAAGCTGATTCTCTATCTTGATAGCCATATATACTAATTCTTCTAATTCAAGGTAATGTTGTCGTTCAACCAAATCAGCGATATCTCAATTCAAACCTACTGAAAACCTAGCCATCGTCGCCTCATTATTCTCGAACACATTAGCCCGAGCCTTCAACATCTCCATCTCTATCTCTTTGTAGTAGTCATCCACACTCCGACTTCCTTGTTTTAGAGTTTGTAAACTATGAATTATCTCCCGTTGATAGTATGATGGTACGAACCTCTTTTTCGTGATAAATTTCATTTCTGCCCAAGTTGTAATCGAATGCTCATCACACCTTCTCCGATTGGCTGTCAACTGATCCCACCATGTTCATGCATAACTAGAAAATTCGGTAACGACCATCTTGACTTTCTTAAGGTCTGAGTAGTTGTGATAGTCAAAAATCCTCTCCATCTTGGTCACCCATTCTAAGTCAAAAATCCGCTCCATCTTGGTCACCCATTCTAAGTATGCCTCAGGATCCCCCGTACATTCGAAAGCTAAAATTTTCATTTTAATGTTATCCAAATTTCCAACTTCTCTAACTCGATCTCCTCTTTCTCTAGCACCTCTTTGTCTAGCACGCAGGAAACCAGATTCATGATTTTCCTCTTCACTAACTTCCCCTTCGAAATAATTTTCCTCCATTTTTTAACCTTGTTGTTCTACTTTGCCTTTCCAACGTCCCCTTGAGATTTTTAGGATTCTTCCCCTCGGGTCTTGCTTAACTAATCAAGGCGTACATGCACTTGCTCCATAGCCATTCTCAATTGTCTGGAAAACTCTTTCATCACAGCCTCCATCATCAACTTTGAATCAAATGTCGATGAAGATTCCTCATGAGTACCTTGGTCCTTTGAGTTAGGCATGTCTCCTGTAAAACAAAGGTTAGTAGAAAACAGTTTCCTCACCACTCTCTTACGATTTTTGATCGAATCGATGATGTCACTCGTGTTTGCACTTAATAATGGCTTTTACCATTAATTAATCTCACTACTGAGCCTCTTACCTCTAAATATTCTCTCTAATAGGTTCTTCTTGAACTCACCTAGCAAAATTCTCAGTTTTACTAATCAAGTAAAAATAACTTATCACAAAACAAAATATAGAAGGTATGAAATCTCACAATAGCATGCAATCGACAAAATTTAAAATTTGAAAGAATTTCTATACTTTTTTTTACTCAACAATTTCGACAGAAATTTAAAGGATAAGTAACTTGCTAGAAAACCTGGCTCTAATACCAAATGATAGACTCCACGGCACGCTTGCGTGAGGTGGTTGTCGCCCGGATAGTTTCTAGCACAGTTGATAGGGTGGAACTCTCTCGATACCTCAATCGTTCGTCTATATTGAGACAAAAACCTTGGTACAATCAATCAAGCAATGACATCAGTGTTGAATGGAACACTAACGGCGCCTAAACCTCGTGTATGTGTTGAAACAGGAACCTCGGCACAATCGACGATTGATGCGATAGAAGACGTCACACATAACTATGTATTGTTGTATGGTAAGTCAAATTTAATATCAAAATTTATCTAAGAAAAATACATAATACTTAGGAATTCTTCAAAGAAACAAAAGTAGAGAATAATCTCAGAAGTAATTAAATCTGAATATTATTGAATGTAATAATGTTGAATTACAACCATGAATATTTAAATAAAAGGAATTGAAACTCTAAGAATCCTAAAATGAATCAACAATTGATTTTAGAATCAAAATCTAATCTAATATCCTAGATATAATAGAAATCTGATAAAATATGGTAAAAATTAAGATTAGGAAACAAATCCACGCTAAAAAACTAACAAAACGGGCCTGCCTCAAAAAACGTGCCAACACATTCTAGGTAACCCTGCCATGACAAGCGTTTTTAGCCTGGAAATCTCGTCGGTATGGTGTTGACAAAGAGCTCATACTTGGAGGCCTCCCCCACTGATTAAGGCGTGTTAGCAGAGAGATTGCCACCGAGGCGGTGTATTCTGGGTTTGAAAAACACACTTCAGGCATGTTAGAACTCTAAACTAGAATTTTGTTCTTATTTTGTGCTGAACTGATCGAAGACGACGCAACCTTGAATCATGTTAATGAATTTGGGCATATTCTCATCCTCCCTAGACCAAGTACGCATGTCATTCTTTTTCCACATTGCTTATACTAGTCCCATAAGACCTTCCTTGAACTGTTTAGCTCGTCCTTTTGTCATAGGTCTAATAGGAACTTGCACCGGATCCAATCTATGTCCTCGATCTGAGTTCAAACTATTGTCGACCTCGTCAGTTTCATCCCACGAAAATCAGATTTAAGGCCATGTGATAGTGGATCTTTATTATTGTGAGGTGTTTGGGGCTATTTAGATAGCTTACACGCCCATAGGTAGCTCCAACCTTATTTTGATGTTTGGTTTTATCTTTCAACACAAAAAATGATTTTCGAACGAAACAACAAAGATCATGTAAAATGGAATCAACTTAGGTTATTAGATCAATTCTAGACTAAAATCGAAAGTAATGGAGGACCTCGATTCTTATTTTGCAAAAGGTTTGAAAACAATGTTTTCTTTAAAATATCACCCACAAAATTTTATTAAACGAAAGCTAAAAAGAAAATTTTCCTTCAAATCAAATCCTTTGTGGATGTGTTCAAAGAAGCTTAAAATTGCTTTTAAAATAATGCACCTACCACGACTTGACCTTAGGAGATGACCCCTATGTTATTTACGACTCAACCTAAATCTAGACAACGACACCCTAATTTCCTTAATTTGACCTTAGGAGGCGACCCCTAAGTTACTCACGATAGAAGATAATACCCTAGATTTTTTTCTAATTTCATAACTCATATATGCACAACACACACACACACACACACACACTTCATAATGCACGTTAAGGAAAATATTAAGAAAGTGGTAATTGTGTTTTCATAAAAGTCAAGGATGCCTAATACACTCCCTTCGGTTAAGCAAATCCCCAAACTCTATGAATCTCGATTGCAGACCAATTATTTGGAGTCACGTTTAGGGCCTTTGGATTGCGAAAATCTCAAAATTCATATGAGTCGGTACATCCATTTAAATCTTTACTAACTGACGACTTTGTCTAATTGGTCCATCAATAAAATCCACCTTTCAAAACCCCATTGACATTTATGTCAGTTTTTCCCTAAAAATCACTCTTTAAATGAAATATTAAATAAATCAAAATATTAAAAAAGGGTAGAAACACATTAGGAAAAATCCCTGGCGTAGACAATGGCGACTATGCTGGGGACGCTTAGAGGGTTTAAGTCGCATTCAATCTTGGTGTTTTCCTTTCTTAATTTATGTGTTATGTGAATGGTTTGGATGTATGTTGTGATGAATGTCTTATGTTCTTTTTAAAATTATTTTATTGCTTTGCACAATGTCATCATATGCATGTGGTGAGTCACGATTAATGTATATAAATGTATATTGTGTGATTTCTCCACCAGGAGGCGAACCATGTTTATTATTGGACTCAAGGGGGCGTTCCCCTGCGAGACTTAGAAAAGGCATCTACTCATATCCGTTCCAATCGAAAGATCAGATTTATTCTCATCAAGTAGGGCCTTTCGATTGCAAAAATCTCAAAATCAAGATGGGTTGGTACATTCATTAAAACCTTTAACAACTGGCAACTCTTTCTAATTGGTCCATCATTAAAATCAAAATTTCAAAACCCCTTTAATATTTAAGTCGGTTTTTTTCTAAAAATCACCCTTTAAATGAAATATTAAATAAATCAAAATATTAAAAAGGGTAGAAACACAATAGGAAAAATACTTGGCGTCGACAATCACTAGATTGGATTAGTTGTTGGATTAACCATTATGGTTAGACTCTAACGATTGGTGTTAACCACTCTTGCATAAATGAATCGGGTTACTTGCGACCTCGATCTAGAGCGATTAGACTCAATAACACTCAATTAGATTTCGATTCAGACACGGTAAAAAGAGTTGTATTCAAATAAGTTTCTTTTTTTGTTTAGTTAAACAAGTTGAATTTAAAATGTGAGATGTACGACTCAAGTTCAACTCGTGTAACATTTAATTAATTATTTTTATAATAAGAAATTTAAACGAGTCAGGGTTAAACTCGACTAGGTTCAACTCATTTAAGTCGGACTCGTGTTTGAGCTCAACTCGTTTAATAAAAAGATTGAGTGCGTACACCAAATCTTAGACTCATTTAAAGTCTCGTTTAACTAGATTCGTTTAACATTTGAATGAGTTCAAGTTCGACAAGTCAAAATTGACCATGCTCAAATAATTTACATCATTTTGTATGTTATTTTTTGTAAGGTTATTTATCACTTTGTGCATATTTGCTATATAATTTTACAATATACCAAATCGTTGCTATATGATACGATTAATAATGCAAAACCTTTTTGGGTCATTTTTGTACTGATAATTACACTTTAGAAGGTATAAATTTACACTAATAATTGCATCACAATTCACGAAATTGGGATGTGTTTTATAAAGTTGGATATCATATTTTCATAAAATAATAAACTCGGTTTTACATTTTATTGTACGATTGAATTGACAGAATGAAATGGAAGAATGAATTAAATAAAAATTGTGTATTTAATGATCAATTTAGAGGATAAACTATTTTAATAGAGTAAAAATTTATTTCATCGCCTTATTTTTTATTTCAGCTAAGAGATGATAGAATAAAATTCATTCAAATAGAATAAATATATGTGATAATTTTATCATCATATTACACTACTCACCACCACCAACAACTAAACTTATACTTGAAATACCTTAAAATCATATCATTCTTTCTTCCAATCCATTCCGTGAATCCAAACACAACATTAGTCTTGTCCAAATTCGAGTTCAAGGGTCATCTTATTTGGGGGCATTCTGGCCATTAACCGAAGTAAATTACCTTTTTACTCATATGAAAAAAATGGAAATTATAAAGGAAAATTAAGAAACTACTATTACTTCCCTCCGTCCAATGCAAGAGATATAATTATTTTTTTAAAAAAAAAATCTAAATAAATTATAAATACCTTCTATTTCAAAATTATAAAATAATATGATATTTCTAATTTATCATTAATTGTTTTCTGTAAGTTAATATATTACACAATTATTTCTAATTAGTTAAAAATCCTATGCAAGGCACATACTAAATTTTATTTTTATATTTTTTTCTTTTATTTAAACGGAATGACTATTGGATATAGAAAGCGATAGAAATAACCTTTTTATAAAAATAACGGCAAGACTTTTATCGTTAAATTATTAAAATATCCAGTGATAAAAATACAGTAATACGCGTGGTTGCACAGTAGCACACGGTATTGCACAGAATCTTTGATTATTGATGTTTATGTAAGAAGTCACTTAGTTTTATTCAATTATTACAATAGTAATTATTGCATAGTATCTCATATTATTCATTCAATTATTGTCACAGTATCATCTCCATAATATTTTATATTATTAAATTAATAATTGAGACGACAAAGTTATTCATATTATTATTTGTATTATTGACAATGTCTAGAAAGTTATGTCGAAGAAAGGGTTAGGTCATCTAATTGCGCGCCAATAAGGAAAAATCCTTATCGGAATGCCCCCTCTTTCCTAGGAATGATCTGGTTGTTAATATTACAAGTTATGATATTAATGATGAATAAATTTTGAAAGATTAAAAATGTGTTTAGTTAAGTGATTTGTTATAAATATAGGGGTTTTTTATAAAGTATTTGTTGTAAGTTTGGCTTATTACGTGGAACCCCACTTATTTTTCAAAATCGTCGGTAGAAAGTTATCTTATTTTTTGTTTTGTATTGCAAGTGTTGCATAGTACTGCATATTGTTGCATAGTGCTGCATAGTACTGCATAGTGATGCATAGTGAAATCAAAAAAATCTTCGAATTTCTTGTGACTGCGCTCGTGAATATTTTCCTATGCAGTCCGTGATTATTTTCTTAAATAGTATCTTGTCATTCTCCTATAAATAAGATACTTAGTTTAGAAATGAAAATCACACCAGAATCAGAGAATTCTTCTTCTATAATATTGAGCGTATTTCTTTTGAGTTTAAGGAAACTTTGAGTGTAGCAAATAGTGCAAATTTTCTTTAAGAATATCTCCACTATACCAGTCAGAATTACTCTCCTTTTAAGGTAAGGGATATTATTTTCGTTCAATATTCGTAAGAAATATTATTTTCTTCCATACTCTATAGTATATAAGTAATAATATTTCGTTTTATATTCCTAAATCTACACTCATTTTGATAAGTATTGCTTCTATACTTCTTGAAATTAGTAGAATATGCTTGAATTTTGCACTTCATCTAGTATCGTTTCACGAAAATATTTTTCTGAAATTTCTTGTTAATTTTAAGCTTTTCATGTCGGAGTACTATTCATGGGTACTATTCATACTTACGACACTATTCATACATAAGACATTATTCATACATACAGTACTATTTATACGGTACTATTCATATATACGAATTGCTTATTCCGCTGCAGTTAAACTTGTTGTCTATTGTATTCTATCAGTTTTTACATTATTGAAGTCTAAGGATAATTTATTATACATTATCTTAGTCATAATATTCTTTACTAGGCTATTTGAGCTCACCCTTTTCTTTCATTGTTCTTTCATTGTTCGTGAATAGGGCTCAGTTATTGGAGCGTGATAATGAGTCAGCCCAACCAAAAGATAACGACCAACAACACGATAATTATCATACTAGTGGCAACGACCATCGGAACAATGATAACCATTGTCAAGGAAATTATCAGGCCAAAAATTATAACCACTTCGGTGGTAATCATGGCCAAGATAATAGAAAAGGTGAACTAAGTGGAAACAACTTTAAGAAGAGAAGATTCAACAATGACGGAAAGACATCGACAATAGCACTAGCGCCCGTTTTCAAGGAAGGAGAACGACCATCGGTCGTATGCTACAAATGCGGACAGGAGGGACACATACATCCAAACTGTACGCAACAACCCAAAGTGTGTTTTAATTGTGGACATGAAGGTCATTTAGCTCGATTTTGTCATGCAGCGAACTCAAGTCCAACTAGGATGGCGACACCAAAGGTTGTCCCAGACAAGTCAAAGTCGGTAGTTTAAGGGATAGCATTTTTTGTGACTTCCCAAAAAGTGAGGAACCCGAACGAAGTTATCACGGGTAAGCTAATCATAAATTCTTGCGAAGTCTATACCTTATTCGATTCTGGTTCTACCCATACTTTTATTTCACCTGTTTGTGCTCAACGTTTAAATTTGACTCCTAATAAATTAGATTTTAACTTATCTGTTGAAACTCCGTTAGAAGAAACCTTCATTACATCCACCATTTATAAATCTTGTTTGATTTAAATCGGCACTTTCACATTACCTGTTGATCTCATCTCTTTGAAAATACTTGCATTTGATGTGATTTTAGGAATCGACTGGTTAACTACTCATCATGCTAAAATTGATTATTTTTGTAAGGTTGTTAGCTTTCATATTCCTAACCAACATGTTATGCGAATTCAAGCAACCAAACCACTAAAGTCAATCACTGTCATATCAAGCCATAAAGTCATTCGTTTATTGAAAAACGGATGTCAAGATTTCTTAGCCCATGTCACGAATTTAAACAAAAATACGTCAGATTTGAATGATATTTCTGTTGTTAATAAATTTCCTGACGTATTCCCTAAAGAACTTCTTGGCCTACCCCCAAAGCGTGAAATCCAATTTTATATTGACCTTGAATCCGGTACAAAACCATCAAATATTTCTTCACCTAGAACGGACATAACATGCGCCAAAGACGTTGGCTCGAGATGTTGAAAGATTACGATCGTACCATTCAATACCATCTTAGAAAAGTGAACGTGGTAGATGACGCGTTGAGTAGAAGATCGTATGCGGTTACGAGTGCGACGTTGTTAACACAAAGACCCATTTCGTTTGATTTACAAAGGATGGAGATAGAGTTAAAGACTCCAAGGACCCACGTGATGATGTCAAATATACGAGTGAAATCGACTTTAATCGATAAAGTTAAAGTCGCTCAAGCTACAGACCCAGAACTGATGAATATGAAGAAGAAAGTACAAGAATATGTTATTCCAGAAGTAAGAATCGATGAAGAGAGAAAATCTCAACCCTCGATTTATTGGTCTATTTGAAATCCTCGGTCGAGTATGAATTGTGGCATATAGACTCGCCTTACCGCCAAGTATGTCTCATGTTCATAATATTTTTCACATATTTATGTTACGTAAATATGTGGAAGACCCGAACCACATTATTGAATTAGAACCAGACGAGATATCAGATGGTTTAACGTATAAAGAGGTACCTGTTAAAATCTTAGATAAGAAAGAACATATTCTACGCTCAAGGGTTATACCTCAAGTCAAAGTTTTATAGAGAAACCACGATATTAACGAAATGACCTGGGAGTTAGAATTTAAAATGAAAATGAGGTATCCTCACCTCTTCGACATATCAGGTACATACACCAATTTCGAGGATGAAATTTCATAAAAATGGGAGGTTGTAAGACCCCAAATTTTATGAATAAAGATTTAATTTCCTTTAAATATCATTTTGAGTAATATGGTGTGGATTTGATATAATGTTATAGTTGTGGGTAATATTTACAAATTTTTTAAAGTAAGCAAGTTGTCATAAAATATTCGATTAGTTGGAGAATATTCATTTTATTAGGGAATATTTGTACGACGATATAATCATTGGCGGACCCTACAACGGAATTACCGTTGGATTAGAAAACGACATAAATAACTTTTTATAAAAATGACGACAAAAGTTTTACCGTTAATTATTGAAATACCCGGTGATAAAAGTACAGTGATACGCGTGGTTGCATAATAGCATACGGTATTGTACAGTATCTTTGATTATTGATGCTTATGTAAGAAGTCACTCAGTTATACTCAATTATTGCTACAGTAATTGTTGCATAGTATCTCACATTATTGATTCAATTATTGTCACAGTATCATCTACACAATATTTTATATTATTAAATCAATAATTGAGAAGACAAAGTTATTCATATTATTATTTGCATTATTGACGATGTCTAGAAACTTCTGTTGAGGAAAGGAGTTTAGTCACCTAATTGTGCGCCAATAAGAAGAAGTCCTTATCGGAAAGCCCCCTCTTTCTTTGGAATGATCTGTTTGTTAATATTGCGAGTTATAATATTAATGATAAATAAATGTTGAAAGATTAAAAATGTGTTTAGTGAAGTGATTTGTTATAAATAGAGGGGTTTTTTTATGAAGTATTTGTTATAAGTTTGGCTTATTACATGGACCCCCACTTACTCATTTTTCAAAATTGTCGGTAGAAAGCTATCTCGGTTTTTATTCTATATTGAGTAGTACAACATAGTGTTGCATAGTACTTTATAGTGTTGCATAGTGTTGCATAGTACTGCATAGTGTTGCAAAGTGAAATAAAAAAATCTTGAATTTCACATGATCAAGTCGTAAATATTTTCCTGTGAAGTCCGTGATTATTTTCTTAAATAGTATCCTGCCATTCTCCTATAAATAGGATGCTTAGTTTAGAAATGAAAATCGCACCAGAATCAAAGAATTCTTCTTCTATAATATTGAGCGTATTTCTTTTGAGTTTAAGGAAACTTTGAGTGTGGCAAATAATGCAAGTTTTCTTCAAGAATATCCCTGCTATACCAGTTTGAATTACTCTCCTTTTAAGGTAAAGGATATTATTTTTGTTCAATATTCGTAAGAAATATTATTTTCTTCCCTACTCTATAGTATGTAAGTAATAATATTTCATTTTATATTCTTAAATCTACACTCATTTTGATGAGTATTGCTTCTATACTCCTTACAATTAGTAGAATATCCTTGAATTTTGCGTTGCATCTAGTATCGCTTCACAGAAATATTTTTCTGAACTTTCTTGTTAAATTTTAAGCTTTTCGTGCCAGAGTACTATTCATGGGTACTATTCATACATACAACACTATTTATAATTACATCATTATTCAAATATACGGTATAATTTATACATACGGTACTATTCACGGGGTACTATTCATGGTGTACTATTCATTTGAGTACTATTTAACCAGGGTACTATTCACGACAAAAATTGATTTCTTTTCTGTGCAAATTATTTTTGATACATGAATATTATTCTTGAATTTTACTCCACAAAGTAGTTATCATGTTGACAATTTGGACATTCTTAAATTATGGATAAATTGAATTATAAATTTTTAATATTTATTCTTAATCCCACTTGATTAATTTCTTATATCATTGTCATCATCCTCATGCTTATATTGTGGTGAAAGTTATTTTGGGCCCGTAGTGCATAGATGGACTGTTGATTGGTATGATTATGACCAGGAATTATGTATCGGTATAATCATGACCTGTAATGTTATAAATGATGTGGTAAAAGTCTTCATTGGCCCGTAGTGCATTGATAGATAGTTGTTTGGCATGATCATGAGCACTGGTGATAATAAGGAATATCATTGGCTCGTAGTGCATGGGTAATTCGTGGATGTGATACTAACGAATATCCTTGGCCCGTAGTGCATGGATAATTCGGTGATGTGGATTATTTATTGAGTTGTATTAACTTTTAAATCATAGAAGATAGTAGACATCATGCTCTACTTGACTCTTCTAATGGATTGCTTGTTCCGCTATAGTTAAACTTGTTGTCTATTGTATTCTATCAGTTTTTACACTGTTGAAGGCTAAGGATAATTTATTCTACATTATCTTAGTCATAATATTCTTTACTGGGCTAGTTGAGCTCACCCTTTTCTTTCATTGTTCTCTTCAGGAAATGAGAATGTAGTTGGGACTAGTTGGGAAATGGAGTGATGATCCAAGATGGTGGCTATAGTAGTCCTCACTATTTTATAAAATAGTGTGATAATAATTGTAATGAAGACCCCATTTGAGTTTGGATATTGTTTACGAGACAATATTTGTGTTAAAACTCTCACCTTACGTTTTGTCGTATTTTACACGACAGTTGATAATTGTATAAATTAAGTTTGTCTTTAAATTATGTACCATGTATTTGGCGACTCAGAATGGGTTGTGTATACCTATTTTGGGAGCGTCACACTTAGTGCTCTAGTGTTGTAAAATAATATTTTGCATGTACCTTAAAACCAATGAAGTGCCTTATATTTATAATGATCTCACCACCTTTATGCAATCCTTCTCCGAATCAGGTTAAGGTTCCCAGCCAATGACCAATCCATGATAGGATTGTTTCAAATCTCCTATAATTAAGGAAGTGGATTCACAGTCCAACACTTCCTTCCCAACCCAGAATCCAAGTATAATTAGGAACCCCAATCCATACATCCTCCATTTACCAAATCTTATCTTGGCCCAAGCCCATACAACTCCACATAATTAATAACCCACCACATTCTAAAGGCCCAAATAATCATGGTCCAACTTTTCCCCCTAGTCTTCCATCAAATAGAATATTTGATGGAAGAGTATACAAAAAATGGCTCAATCAGCATAGAATCCCAAACAAGGCCCAATTATCAGAAAAACCTAATACCGGACGCCAACCCTTCAGATCCATCATCATCATCTCCATTAAATGTGCCACCCTCAAGATCTGGAAACAACTAAAAGGACAACACTATAAAATCCCATTTCCCCCAATTCGTGCGATTTCACCTACTTATTTGAAATTCAAAGACATCTTGCTCTCTCCTACCTATCAACTTCTTACCTCCAAAGTGCATCAATGGCTTCCTAAAACCCAAAAAACACCATTCCCATCTCTATAACTCCCCTTGCTAGCATTCCTGCTAAACCTAACCCCATAACCACCACTCCAGAACCCAATCCCATCACTGCTCCCTCTTCCATCAAAAACCCACCGGTAACCGACTCACAAAAAACACCACTAGAATACCACAAAGAAGACCAATTCCCCCACATCAACACCCCTTCTCAACTCACAGACGCTAACTCTTAACCAAATCAATTTTATTTAAACAACCAATAATTGTGATTTCTAGATTTAAGAAAACTAAATTAAACAAAACAAAAGAAAGCAAATAAACAACTAAGAATTGATGGAATTCAGATAAATAAGAATTAAGACTCCAATATCCCCAATTATGAATTATAAATCAATTATTCAACTATTCCAATTATTATGTCTACTGAATTGTTAACAGGAATTCTCAAATGCCAAAAGCCCTTTCTCAAGTGATCCTTTGCCTTCTATTTAATCCAAGTTAATTTTGTTATATCCCTATGCAAAACAATTGAATTAAACTCACTACAATCCCAATTCCTTATGTGTTACATGCGGCGAACAGATATTTCCATTTTATTCACAAACCTAATTATTCACAATGCAAATAACTAAGTAACATGATATCATGCCCAATTCTAACCCTAGAATTCCTCTTCCAATTCCTTCTAGAGTAACAAGGTAATTACTGATCAAATAATTAATCAATAAGCATAAGGCAAGATAAACAACTCACTTTGACACAAATAATTGGAATAAATTAAATAATTAATTAATAGCCATAAAAGGTTCAATTGAAATCTTAATAAAAGAGTTAGTTCATAATTAATGAATTAAAACCAAGAATCCATAATTGAATAGACATTAAAAGATAAAATTATGATAAGAGAAGAGAATAGAATTTGTTGTCAGCAAATCTGATGCTCCCCTCTTGCTCTTACTCTTGATCTTCAGTGTTCTTCAATTTGCTTCAATCTTCAATGGCTAATTAAGAACTAGGGTTTAGATTCTAATTTAATGGAGTGTTTAATCTAGTCTAATCTATGTATTCTCCTCCTTATTTTATGCCTTACATCATGTATTTATAGGTTACAAGTCCAATTTTTATCTTAGGAACAAACCCAATCCAATTTGGAGTCAAAAGGTGTCAAAATTAAGCCCAAAAACGCGCCCAGGCCATCACCAAGCCCTTCCCCAGTAGCTTCAAATCAACACTGGGCACTGCAACAACACAACCACCTTCCCCATGTGTCCGGCATTTGGGCATAGGCCTATTTTGGGCGCCCCAGTACTGCCACATGTTCTGACATTTTCAGTTCCGACGTCCTTTGGGAAAATGGCCATTACTTCTTCGTTTGAACTCCAATTTCGATGATTCAAGATGATCCGAAAAGAGGAGAAGTAGATCTACAACTTTCATTCTCTGAGGTTTTCGAAATAAGGTACAAAGAAATACTCAAATTGGCTCTGAAGTGACTGCTATGTAAATGGCAAGCCGAAAATGCGAATCTAGCCACCCCGAACGTCGATCCAAGTAACTTTTGTCCCAATTCCTACAAAACAACATAAAATATGCATTAATAGACACAAACACTTAAAATCAACCAAAAGATTAAGCTCAAACGCATTCAATTATGAGTGTAAAACTCACTCATCAGTAATATATACGATGAGATCACCCTGTGATCTGATAAGGTTATAGTTTGGATAAGAATCAATCTAATGATTGGAAAGTTTACAGCAAGATGTTGTGTGGCAGATGTACCATGAATTGGTACAAATACAGGAAAGAATTATGAATACAGATTAAATGAAATTCGTATTGAGAATGAAGTTACGATTAAGTGGGGATTATGAAATGTTTGTGTCGCGTTGTTTGCTATATGCGTGTTGAGAGGGCGATTCCTTTTTCATGTGTATAACAGATAGATAGGTTATAGGTAGAGGATATAAGGTTAAGTACGAGTTCTTAAAACTTATACTTATGTGACATTCTTGACTCATAGTTATATGAAATGTTTATAAACCCCTCAGCGAATGGACGCCAAAGGTCTGACTAGGACAAGTTCTTAAACTCATATGATTGTGGCAATTTATGAACTCATAAGTGTGGTTTGATGAACTAGGTATAGTTATGTGTGAATGGAGTATTGAGAATAATAGGAACAGATAGATTGTTAAGCAAATGATTGTTAGTGGAGACATAAGTTTTCCAAAATTCCTAGCTATGCTAGACTTCAAAATTTTGACATTAAGCTAAATACTCACTATGTGCTTTTCTTTTCTTTTTTAAATGTTGACTCGTAATCATTTTTGAAACGGTTTAAAGTACAGTCTATGCTACTTATTTCGGCTAGACGCAAATGATTTAAAATATCAAAAGTTATTTTATTTATCACTCATGTACCATGTAACCTGGTGCAGAGATGATAAAAAGGTGATGGAGTTGTAAATACAGGAATACTTAGTGTGAAATTGATCTAAAGTCGTTGTTCCACTATTGTATGATGTGTTATGACAAAGTCATACAAATGACGGCATCCTCAAACGGACTGTTAATACAGTACGGCATCATGACGTCATTCTTAAAAATAATTTCAAAAATTTTTAAATTTGCCAACGGGGTTTGGCTACAGTTAAATAATTCTATTGAATTGAATTATTAATATGAGTCTACGTTATTCGATTCAGCTAGACTAATGTTTATGAAAACTCTAAGTGTTCATTGAAAGAAATTTCTCGAACCAAATTGTTTTGGTGCGGAATCAAATAAGACTGAGGTAAAATTTTTGTGCTGCTATGGCGATGATTTAAAAGCAGATAATACCAGACATCTTTGGGCAAAATCTTTGGGCATCTTGGGCTAATCACCCTCTGTGTCTTTAGGGTAAGACGGTTTACGGATGAATTTCCATAAAACCTTTGCAAAAATGAAAATTCATAGTCTATATGACTCCTCAGCACAATTTGAGAATTTTTACTCTTATGAGTGGTGTATTGGGTAGCATGTGATGATGTCTATGAATGGTGTATGGTGTATGGTGCATGGTATAAGGAGTAAGGTATAAGGTAAATTTCGGGGATGAAATTTTTAAAAGAAGGGGTGAATGTGACAACCCGAGAAATTAGACAATTTATTAAAATCTTAAATGATTGATTTAAGGTCAAATAATAGACCTAGACAAAAAATAAGTGTATGCGTTTGATATTTTTTGGGATGGAATTTTGAGGATTTCAAAATTTTGTGTATGAGTTTGGAGAATTATTTAGGATTAAGTATATATGTGTATATGTGTGAATATGGTATTATATGTGTTCAGAATATGTGGTTAAGGGTCAAGGGTTGACCAGATAAATTTTATCAGTGTCAAACCGTAATATTATTAAGAACGTCAACATTCAGTTAGAAAACCCTAACGTCTGACAAAAAACCCTAGAAATCGGTTCTGAAATCCTAATTTCAGTTCCAGGAATCTGAAACCCTAATTCAAAATTTAAAACCCTAATTCTAGAATTTAAATGCTGTGTATAAGGTTTAACGTCATTAATTATAATTTATTAGGGAAAACCCTATCGAATTACTTGAAACCCTAATTGATTATTAGAAAACCCTAATATCAAATCTGGGAACTCTAATTTCAAATTTTGAGTATTTGAAACCCTAATCTGGGAACTTAAAGGATAATTATATTACTTAAGTGTTATTAATTATAATAGTAATTAGGGTAAAGCTTAATTAATTAGCAAACCCTAATTTCAAATTTTTAAACCATAATTATTCTGTCAGGAACTCTAATGTACAATTATGGATTTAATTGCTAATTTAGCAATCTTAATTAGGAAATATTAATCCTAATTTGTGTTAGTCCTAATGTAATTAGGAAAGTATACTGTAATTAGAAAACTCTAATTATAATTTAAAAATGTTAATCCTAATTTAGAAATCCTAAAAGGTGAACTATGGAAAGCTTAGGTTTTAACCCTAAGGGTTAAACCCTAAGGATTTGCAACAAATGACAATTCTAGAAATAAAATGGTATGGAAAAGACTAAAATGCCTTTTTGTTAAGCTTGAGCAAAAGATTTTGCAAATCTTGTGAGTCATCACCTTAATGTTTATCCCATGTGCTCTATATCTATTTTATATTATATATGTGTACCACCTAGCAACTAGATACATTATATCATATCTATTATATAGATCAAAGAGAGAGAAAAGGGTCACTTTACTCTCATTTTCTCCCAAGCTCTTCTAGATCCGAAATATAGAGTGAGAGAGAGTGGTAAGATAAGCTAATATCGGTATTTAGCTTTCTAAGAACAGATTAAAGGATCAGAAATCTAAAATCCAAGTTTTAAAGGTATAAAAATCCTAACTTAGAAATCCTTAGATCTTATGTTTGATGTTGTTGTTTGTTGGTTAGATATATGTTAGAGGGTGTCATTTGATGATATGGGTTGCCAAAACTTAGATCCATATCATTTTGATGCTCGAAATTAAAGTTTTTAGAAACTGTTCTTGAAGCTTCATGTGATGTCTGACAAGCAAATGTTAGACGCTGTAGATCCTTATATGTTTCTAGTTTGTGGTATTTGAAGTTATATATGTGTAGTATGCCCTGAAGGCTTTATTGTGGAACAGGAAGCAAGGTTATATCATATCTAGATTTCTTGTTAGAAGAGGTCAAACCTCGTTGGTCGAAAACGATTTACATTTTTGGCAACCTGAGATTTTGCTCGAAAGTCTCGATCGTGACCATCTTTAGAATCCCTGATCCTGTTGTATTTAAGTTGATATGTTATGTTGTCGGTTGGATCTTGTAAACGGTCATGATTACTACATGTTAAAGGCTTTAGATCACTAAGATCTTGTTCAGAACCAAATTTATTGGTGGTCAAACCACCGATTAATGAAATTTTCCTCACGAAGGTTTTCTCGAAAACCCAGGATCTTCATCACCGTAAGTTTTTACATCGAAACTTTGACCCTCCTTAATCGCTTGGTGTTACGTTATTAGATTGGTTTGATGCATTATACTTGTACCCTGTCATGTGTTCTACATGATAGAACCCTTAGATCACACAAAGCAAGCTTGAACACCATAGATTCAATGGATCAAAGGTAGCACCTCGACTGTTCTTCAATTTCTGGAAAACCCAGAAATTGAAGAACAATGTCTGACAAGGATTAGGAGGCTTAGATCTTGCAGATTTGATTTGTTTTGGCCATGAAACTTGCTTTATATTATAATATTACATCAATACTACAAATATATTACGTTAGATTGCCCAGAAACCGTATGATCAAAGAATTATTGAAGGTCAAACTAGCAACCTTGGTGTCTGACATGGTGTTCTGGGTTTGTTGAAGAACATCCCAAGAACACCATTAGCGACGAATTTGTCGCCTAAAACCCCTTTAACGACAATTAATTACTGAAAATTATTATTTTAATTAAATAAATAGAGAAAAATGGTTTTTAATTATTAAAAATACATAATAAATTCTTAAAAATTATTTTAAAGCTTCTAAAAATAATTTTTAATTATTTTGAGTATATTTTAGAAATATTTAATATTTTTGGAATATAAAAGGTCTTTATTTATTTAATTATAATATTAAATAAATCATTTAAAAATCATTTTAATTCATGAAAAATCATGAAAAATTATATTATGATATTAAAAAATATTTTAAGTTATTTTTGATGACTTTTAATATTTTATGATGAATTTCATTAATAATTTATTATTAATGGTAATTAATTTATTTAATAAATATATTAAATAAATTATGGAAAAATAGAATTAATGATTTAAAAATCATATAAAAATGATTTATGGGTTATAAAAATATTTGAAGTTATAAAATATAACTTTTGATATTTTATCATAAAAATATTAATATTTTAATATTAATAGCAATTATCGGATAATGGATTTAAGTGTTTAAAATCATATAAATATGATTTTAAAGTATTTAAAATACTTTGATATATTATAATTATATTATAATATTATGATAAAATTTTCATTAATATTTAATAATAAATAAATATTAATGATTAAGGAATTATGTGGTATTTACTTCATTTAAATACGATATAAGTGATTGAAAAATTATGATAAATGATATTAATTATCTGAAAATTATTATGAGCCTATGGAAATTATTTTGACTGCTAAGAAAATTATCTGTGATAATTGTTAAGTGTTTAGGCAGAGTTTAATTGAACTTAAACTCTATATTTGTCCGACTAGACCGTCGGGATGATAGAATTGTGTCGGTTTCAAGTCAGACTGAAATAGTTTGACCTGATACTAAGTCTTATGTGTATTATAGACTGATAGGGTTATATGCTATGTGTTTAGGTTATTTTATGTATATAAGTATAATAATATTATACTGTGAAGATATTATTCTAATATTGGAGATCTATATTACTAATATTAGGTCTTCGGATAAAGCTTTATAAATTGCGTAGCGGTAATCAACAGTTCAGGCAAGTTTTACTTAACTCTACTAAGAGTTGTTTCATTCAGATATGCTTATGGTTAATCATTGATGATTGCCATGGATAATTGTACTCTGTACATATTGTATGTATAAGTCAGGTATGAAAGGCTGATAACCTTCATTACCAGTTGGTCCAGATATATTTGTTCATGTTCAATACTTGTTCAGTCAAAAGTTTATTCGTGCTAGTTCTCAATTATATTGATGAATTATAGCCAACTTATTATTCAAACTCTTTCAATCATGATATATCCTTAAATTGTATTTAAACTTGCTGGGCAACTTTCATGCTCACCCTTGCTATATCATGATAAAACATTGCAGATAAAGACGAATGTTTCGGATACAAGGAAAGGTTAAAGACAGTTCCAGCTTAAAGTTAATGTGCGCGATTAGATTTGTAATAGTGTTGTATGATAATAATGTTATGTGTTAGATAAGTTATGAATTGTGTATAAGTTAAGGTTACTCAACCTTGGGGAATAGTGTGTAATGTATTGTATAAACAATTTATGTTTATATCTTCCGCAAATAGTTGTAGGATGATAGAACCGAATTCGCGGTGATTTCGGACCCGAATTCGGGGCTCTCACACATATATTACCCAATTGTCCTAAATCTAAGAAAAACCATGGTTGTTTTGTATGTGGGTCGTTGGACCACATGGCAAGAAATTGCCCAAAGAAGGGGTCGGAGGAAAGTAAAGGTGTTAGTAGTTGTAAGTTAGCCATGATGTGGTTGCATTAGCGGATTTAGTAGTAGGTATCATTCCGATTAATACAATGAATGCTTAGGTGCTGTTTGATTGGAGTGTTACTTTTCTTTTATAGCATGAGAGTTTGCTAAGTGATTAAGTTTATTCTCGGAAGGGATTATAAATAACTTTATACGTTAAGGTAGAGAATGGGGAAATAACTTTCGTTGATTATGGAAATGGTTTCGTGGATAATAATGGTAAGCAAGTGTCGATAGATAAGCCCCGATATTGTTGAGAGAATTTGAAGTAATTCTCGGTATGAATGGGTTAATTAATCATAGAATTTTAATAAATTGTTAGTATAAAAGTTTGAATCTTCGATTTTCTAAGAAAATCCAAGGTAGTAATTTACGGTAATAAAATACCGTGACGCTCTTGTTGTCTAATCATGACGCAAGTTAGGAGGATGTTAAGGAAGAGGATGAGTCGTTACGGTTACGTATCGACTATCGTAATAGGAGTAAGTTAGCGGTTAAGAATGAATACCCATGGCCCAGGATCGATGATCTATTTGATCAGTTGAAGAAGACAAAGAATTTTTCTAAGATAGATTTGTGTACGGGGTATAGTCGGTTGAAAGTAAGGAAGAAAGAGGAGGTACCTAAGGTGACATTCAGAACTTGTTATAGTTATGACGAGTTTCTGGTTATGTCGTTTGGGTTAACTAATGTGTAGAAGTTAGACTTTCTGTAAGGGGTGTTGTTGATCGATTTCGCAATCAATGAACACGTGCAAGTATACACGTTCAACAAGTAATAAAGTGAAAGTAGAGTATCGTTCCAACGAGGAATTATTTAATAAAAATTACCAAATACTAACTATTAACCAAATCAATTTTATTTAAACAACCAATAATTGTGATTTTTCAAATTAAGAAAAATAAATTAACAATTAAAAGAAATTATTCTAAAATAAATCAAATAAACAAACTAAGATTTGATTGAACTCAAATAAATAAGGATTAAGACTCCAATATCCTCAATTATAAATTATAAATCAATTATCTAATTATACCAATTATTATATCTACTGAATTGTTAACAAGAATTCTCAAATGCCAAAAGCCCTTTTCCAAGTGATCAATTTCCTTCTATTTAACCCAGATTAATTTTGTTATATTCATATGCAAAACAATTGAATTAAACTCATTACAATCCCAATTCCTTATATGTTACATGCGGAGAACAGATATTTCCATTCTATTCACAAACCTGATTATTCACTGTGCAAATAACTAAGTCACATGTCACCATGCCCAGTTCTAACCCTAGAATTCCTCTTCCAATTCCTTCTTGAGTAACAAGGTAATTATTGATCAGATAATTAATCAATCAGTACAAAGCAAGATGAACAATTCACTTCAACATAAATAATTGGAATAAATTGAATAACTAATTTATAGACATAAAAGATTCAATTGAAATCTTAATAAAAGAGTTAGTTCATAATTAATGAATTAAAACCAAGAATCCACAATTGAATAGACATTAAAAGATAAAAGTATGATAAGAGAAGAGAATAAAATCTGTTGTCAGCAAATTTGATGCTTCCCTCTTGCTCTTGCTCTTGCTCTTGATCTCTAGTGTTCTTCAATTTGCTTCAATCTTCAATGGCTAATTAAGAACTAGGGTTTAGATTCTAATTTAATGAAGTGTTTGATCTAAGCTAATCTATGTATTCTCCCTTTATTTTATGCCTTACATCATGTATTTATAGGTTACAAGTCCAATTTTTAGCTTAGGAACAACCCAATCCAATTTAGAGTCAAAAAGGTGTCAAAATTAAGCCAAAAAGCGCGTCCCAGCCCAACTAACCTCTTCCCGGTGCCCCAACACTTGGCACGGCATCGCAACCTCGCTTTTTGTACATGCTACCGGGCATAGGCTATTTTGGGCGCCACAGGCGGCTGCACATGTTTTGACATTTTCTACTCTGACGTCCTTTGGGAAAATGGCCATAACTTCTTCGTCCGAACTCCGACTTCGATGATTCAAGATGATCCGAAAAGAGGAGACGTAGATCTACAACTTGAATTATTTAGGGTTTTTGAAATAAGGTCTGAAGAAATACTCAAATTGGCTCTGAAGTGACTGTTGTGTAAATGGCAAGCCGAAAACGCGAATCTAGCCACCCCAAACGTCGATCCAAGAAACTTTTGTCCCAATTCCTACAAAACAACATAAAACATGCTTGAATAGACACAAACACTTAAAATCAAC
The DNA here is from genome assembly GCA_020205605.1 of Panax ginseng. NCBI lineage: Eukaryota > Viridiplantae > Streptophyta > Magnoliopsida > Apiales > Araliaceae > Panax > Panax ginseng. Next base: position 54,925,570 of record CM035131.1, on the reverse strand, counting down.
CAAAAGATTAAGCTCAAACACATTCAATTATGAGTATAAAACTCACTCATCAAATACCCCCAAACTTAAACCTTTGCTTATCTTCAAGCAAAAACACAAAAGAACTAAAAATAAACAAAATAACTCAACTAAATGAATGCATATGCATGATCTACTTCCTAATATACCTACGAACCGAGTAATAAATCAAGATGATATAGAAAACAGCCCTCAAAGATACCAATGATACTCAAACAATATATCCAATCAAGTCAAAATCCATAACTCTAACAAATTAGTCAATCCAAATCATCATCACCCATGTTGTTGCGTGTGTGTGCTTGTTAACCATTCTAACCACCACAATTCAAGATAATCACATAACAAACTTCTTAAAAGGAAAATTTCAGTTCCAATTCAATTACTTTTGTGAACATGACAACTCCGGTTAAAACTAAGCAATTACCAAGTCTTAGGGTAAATACAAGATTTATTTATACTCTTATTCAATCACGAGAGCATTTTTGCTCTTTCTCATATTTTATTCATTTTTTTTTCATGGTTGTGCAATGTCTTATTCCCTTAGGCTTTTCAGTGCTACCTTAACGAGCTTTCGACCAACGACTCTCAAGCCATTAAGACCTTAGGGCGCTAGGTATAAAGACAATCCCCTCGGGCTTACTTACTCAAGTAACAAAGGCCACAAAACTAGACAAGCATGCCACGGTGTTTATTCTTTTTTTTCTTTCTTTCTGGATTTTTTTTCTCTTTTTTTTTCTTTTTATCATTTCTTTTTTTCTTTTTGTAATATATATATCCCATAGATTCCCCCAAACTCAAGTTTTTACGTCATTCCAACCTTTACCGCTAGTTCACTAATTTTCTTAAATTTTAACAAAGATTTTCCCTCAGAAATAATTTATGAAACCCTTGAACCAAGTGGATTAAAACAGTTAAACTTTAAGTGCTAACCGGTTACATAAGTTTCAGACAGGCTCAGATTATCATCATGATTAAAATTAGAACTCATCATCAATTATCAACACTGTTCAAGTTAACATTTAATACCAATCTTATCATAGGCCGAGTTAAGACCACACCAACCGATCACACAAATTCATGCAAAAAAATTAAAAAAAAATGCAATTATACTACATGAACACATACTAATGCAACACATATATGAATATGCAAATAACTACCATGTATTATATGCAACCTAAAAAAAACACAATGCTAACACATAAAAAAAAATGAACTACCATGTAGATAACTAACTATATGCAGTACGACACTAAAATGCCCCCAAAATTAAACTAGACATTGTCCTCAATGAATAAAATAGAAAAATTAAAGCACAGGACTTCCCTGAAAATATATCAATCTTCCTTCTTGTCCGCTAAGTTTGGAGAATATGCTAGGCACATGGAATAAATTGGGCACCACACTTGAATTTGACTTGAATAACCTGTAAACCATGATAGAAACATATTTATTAAATTTTAAATAAATGCAAATTAAAAACTACTAATATAAAACCTAATAAAAACTAAAAATAAAAATTAAACTTGGTTTGCCTCCCAATAAGCGCTTATTTTACAGTCTCAGCCTGACTTCTTCAATTCTCTATCCAATTCCCCTACGAAAATTGAGGAACCCTCCATCCATCAGAAGCAATGTCTCTTTTGGGAGGTTCTCATTTGCAAAAACCCTTGAATTGAAGTCACCAAGCATGCTCTTTGTAGATAGGTTCCCTATTAAGAACGTCCAACAACTAGGTGTTTTCTTCATTATGTCTATGATTAGATTGGGGCATTGAAGCTTAATAAACATAATGGAGTCTTCCTCTATCTTCTCCTTTTCATCCCACCATGACTCCACAACTGTACTAGCTCTTATGTCACAAAGAGCTTTGCCGACAACATGACTGCCAATTGGGCATGGTTTTGCAAAATTGCCCGGATTCTTAAACTTTGGGGGAGAAGGTACATGGGACACTAATGAAATCGGTTCATCTTCGTTGGTACTCAAAGTTAGATCTTCGCCGATCTCCTTTTCTTGGTCTCCAAGTCTTTCCTCTCTTTCAACATCTATATCATTTGGTTCGAGCTCACCATCAGTCTCGGAATTCATGTCATAGAGCCAAGGGTATTGAGGACAAATGTTTGAGGCATTGGTTAGTTGTTCTGTTTGGTTCGTAAAATTTGACTCAATATCTCTTGATTAATCCTCCTCTCCTCACATGAAGCTATGTACTTGGACAAAGTTTCCTCCAAATTTGAATGTTCTTCCTGTTGTAGTGGAGGTGGACACGAGAAATCCGGTGGGTATGTTGGACTTGGAGCATAAAATTGATCTTGATAAGTATGGCTCCATTAAAAATCCGGGTGATACCCTCAATCCTGATAATAGTTGTTAGGATAGACATAATTATTGGGGTAATCACCACCGTACTGTACCGGCTTGAAACTGATGGCGCATTGATGACTCATATGATTTCCAGCACAATAATCACAAGTAACTGCCACACTTTGACTACGTTGAGCTTCAAAAGCTTCAAACATCCTCGAAAGTGTCTCAATCTGTGCTGACAATACAGAAAGTTTCTCGAGTCTGTCAATCTCCTATTTCCCTTGGTTGAGTCATGAACGTGTATGGCCATTGATACTCAAAGTCATCTATGGTACCTAAAATGAGAGAAATATAAGAAGAGAATTAAAAATAAAAATAAAAATGTTTAAATTAAGACTAATTTGATTGAAATTAATATTGGTAAATAATTATTAAATTAATTCCCCGACAACGGCGCCAAAAACTTGTTGATCGATTTCGCAATCAACGAATATGTGCAAGTATACATGGTCAACAAGTCATAAAGTGAAAGTAGAGTATCGTTCCAACGAGGAATTATTTAATAAAAATTACCAAATACTAACTCTAAACCAAATCAATTTTATTTAAACAACCAATAATTGTGATTTTCTAATTAAGAAAACTAAATTAAACAATTAAAAGAGATTAGTCTAAAAGAAAGCAAATAAACAAAACTAATATTTGAGTGAATTCAGGTAAATAAGCATTAACACTCCAATATCCCCAATTATGAACTATAAATCAATTATCCAATTATTCCAGTTATTACATCTACTGAATTGTTAACAGGAATTCTCAAATGCCAAAAGCCCTTTTCCAAGTGATCAATTGCCTTCTATTTAACCCAGATTGATTTTTCTATATTCCTATGCAAAAAAATTGAATTAAACTCGTTACAATCCCAATTCCTTATATGTTACATGCGGCAAACAGATATTTCCATTCTATTCACAAACCTAATTATTCACTGTGCAAATAACTAAGTCATATGTCACCATGCCCAGTTCTAACCCTAGAATTCCTCTTCCATTTCCTTCTAGAGTAACAAGGTAATTATTGATCAGATAATTAATCAATCAGTACAAAGCAAGATGAACAATTCACTTCAACATAAATAATTAGAATAAATTGAATAACTAATTTATAGACATAAAAGATTCAATTGAAATCTTAATAAAAGAGTTAGTTCATAATTAATGAATTAAAACCAAGAATCCACAATTGAATAGACATTAAAAGATAAAAGTATGATAAGAGAAGATAATAGAATCTGTTGTCAGCAAATATGATGCTCCCCTCTTGCTCTTGCTCTTGATCTTCAGTGTTCTTCAATTTGCTTCAATCTTCAATGGCTAATTAAGAACTAGGGTTTAGATTCTAATTTAATGGAGTGTTTGATCTAAGCTAATCTATGTATTCTCTCTTTATTTTATGCCTTACATCATGTATTTATAGGTTACAAGTCCAATTTTTACCTTAGGAACAAACCCAATCCAATTTGGAGTCAAAATTCGCCCAAAAACGTCAGCCCAGTGCCCAACTAACCTCTTCCCAGTAATACCAAATAATGGCACTGTAAGACTGTAACCCTACCTCACCAAGACACATTTGGGCATAGGCTATATTTTGGGCGCCTGACGCTAGCATATGTTACGACATTTTACGCTCAAACGCCCTTTGGAAAAATGGCCATAACCTTTTAAATCTGAACTCGATTTCGATAATTAAAGATGATCGGGAAAGAGGAGACGTAGATCTACAACTTCCATTCTTTAAGGTTTTCGAAATAAGTTCCGGAGAAATACTCAAATTGGCTCTGAAGTGACTATTGTGTAAATGGCAAGCCGAAAACGCGAATCTAGCCACCCCAAACGTCGATCCAAGAAACTTTTGTCCCAATTCCTACAAAACATGCTTGAATAGACACAAACACTTAAAATCAACCAAAAGATTAAGCTCAAACGCATTCAATTATCAGTATAAAACTCACTCATCAAATACCCCAAAAACTTTTTGATCGATTTCGCAATTAATGAATACGTACAAGTATACACGGTCAACACGTAATAAAGTGAAAGCAGAGTATCGTTCCAACGAGGAATTATTTAATAAAAATTACCAAATACTAACTCTTAACCAAATCAATTTTATTTAAACAATTGCAAATTGTGAATTTTCTAATTAAGAAAACTAAATTAAACAATTAAAAGAGATTAGTCTAAAAGAAAGCAAATAAACAAAACTAATATTTGATTGAATTCAGGTAAATAAGGATTAACACTCCAATATCCCCAATTATGAACTATAAATCAATTATCCAATTATTCCAGTTATTACATCTACTGAATTGTTAACAGAAATTCACAAATGCCAAAAGCCCTTTTCCAAGTGATCAATAGCCTTTTATTTAACCCAGATTGATTTTGCTATATTCCTATGCAAAAAAATTGAATTAAACTCGTTACAATCCCAATTCCTTATATGTTACATGCGGCAAACAGATATTTCCATTCTATTCATAAACCTAATTATTCACCGTGCAAATAACTAAGTCATATGTCACCATGCCCAGTTCTAACCCTAGAATTCCTCTTCCAATTTCTTCTAGAGTAACAAGGTAATTATTGATCAGATAATTAATCAATCAGTACAAAGCAAGATGAACAATTCACTTCAACATAAATAATTAGAATAAATTGAATAACTAATTTATAGACATAAAAGATTCAATTGAAATCTTAATTAAAGAGTTAGTTCATAATTAATGAATTAAAACCAAGAATCCACAATTGAATAGACATTAAAAGATAAAAGTATGATAAGAGAAGAGAATAGAATTTGTTGTAAGCAAATATGATGCTCCCCTCTTGCTCTTGCTCTTGATCTTCAGTGTTCTTCAATTTGCTTCAATCTTCAATGACTAATTAAGAACTAGGGTTTAGATTCTAATTTAATTAAGTGTTTAATCTAAGCTAATCTATGTATTCTCTCTTTATTTTATGCCTTATATCATGTATTTATAGGTTACAAGTCCAATTTTTACCTTAGGAACAAACCCAATCCATTTTGGAGTAAAAAGGTGTCAAAATTAAGCCCAAAAACGTCCCGTGCCCAACCAACCTCTTCCCCCAACCAAATTTTGGCTCACGCGATGTAACCCTACCCTCACAAGACCCCAAGACCTTTGGGCATAGGCCTATTTTGGCGCCCCTGCCACAAGCACATGTTCGACATTTTTTGCTCCGACGTCCTTTGGGAAAATGGCCATAACTTCTTCGTCCGAACTCCGATTTCGATGATTCAAGATGATACGGAAATATGAGACGTAGATCTACAACTTTCATTCTTTAAGGTCTTCAAAATAAGGTCCATAGAAATACTCAAATTGGCTCTGAAGTGACTACTCTGTAAATGGCAAGCCGAAAACGCGAATCTAGCCACCCCAAACGTTGATCCAAGAAACTTTTGTCCCAGTTCCTACAAAACAACATAAAACATGCTTGAATAGACACAAACACTTAAAATCAACCAAAAGATTAAGCTCAAACGCATTCAATTATGAGTATAAAATTCACTCATCAGGTGCCGAGCAAGTCAGTGGCAATTTGATAGGTACTCTTGTGAGGTGCTATGGTTGAAAGTACCATTAGCATCATAGAGTGTTCAAATATTATTTGGACGAGGGTGTCATAATGATTATTGGTGATATTCTAGTCTACTTTAAGACGTCAGAAGATCACGTTGAACATTTGAAGATAGTGTGTGAAACACTATTGAGAGAGAAGTTGGATACGGAATCCACTACGTGTGAATTATAGCTTGAGAGATAGACAGATTTGTTATTAAGAAGTATATTGGGAATGAGAAGGGAGAAAATAGTTTTCAGGAGCTAAAAGAAAGGTTAAGTGAGGCATGTGTATTGTCTTTATCAGGTGATACGAGGGATTTTATAGTATATCTCGATGTTTCACATAGATGACGGGGTTGTGTGCTCATGTAGCATGGCAAGGTCATTACGTATGCATCACGCCAGTTAAAGAATTATGAGGAGGCCTATCCTACTTATGATCTAGAATTGGCAGCTGTAGTTTTAGAATTAAAAATCGGAAGATAGTATTTATACGGGGAGAAGTGAGAGATATACACGGACTCTAAGAGTTTGAAATATATCTCCACACAGAAGAAGTTGAATATGAAGTAGAGAAGGTGATTAGAATGGATAAGAGGTTACGACTGTGATAGGTTATATCATACATGGAAGGTAAACGTAAAAGACGACGCGTTAAGTAGGAAGGGTAGGGAAAAGCTATCAATGTTAACGACTCAGAATGAGTTACTAATGGAGATGGAAAGAACAGAGCTAGAAGTTAAATTACGGAATGAAGTGGTAGAAATGTTATTCACAACGTAGACTCAATCCACGATAATGGAACGAGTTAATTAAATACAACTAGGTAACGAGGAATGCAAGCGAGTGAAGAAGAGGTTGCAGGATAAAGAGAAGATCATGTATAATCTTGTTTTGAAGGAGGAATTTGAGTTTCAAATAATTTTAAAGTTAAAGGAAGAATTAATCAGAGGAAGATAGCGCAATGTGTTAATAAGTATTTAAACTTCCAACTCAAATTATTGATAGGAAGTGACAAGTCATGAAAAATAAGATAATACCTTCGTTGAAGGTGAAATGAAAGAACCACAATGTCGAAGAAGCATTGTGGGAACTTGAGATTAAAAAAAAAATTCCTCAATGGTGTATGTATTATTAGCGAGATTCTGGGGACAGAATCCTTATAAGGGGGGAAGAGTGTAACGCCCCAGAAAAATCGGGTCCTCAATGGTGTATGTATTATTAGCGAGATTTTGGGGACAGAATCCTTATAAGGGTGGAAGAGTGTAACGCCCTAGAAAAATCGGATTTTTGAGAATTAAATTTTTATTTGATTATGTGGATTAAATGAATTTAATTAATTAATTATGGGATTAAGATAATTGAAGGTCGTTCTATGACCTAGACATATCGAAATGTCGTAGTATTTTGGCTACGTGGTAGAATTAAAGTGTTTAAATTTCCAAGACGAAAATAAAAGCTTTCCGAGAAATTTTTTGAAAAACATTATTCACGCATTTCTGCTCGGGAATTATTTTTGAATTTTCGAGAAATACGTAATGATAGAATATCGAGGTGAGATAGAATATCCAATAATATTTCAGTTATGGCAAACGCAGTTTTTCGCCTGCGGACTTAAAACCTAACGATTAGGGAAAATGAATTCCAAGAAGGAATTTAAATGTGTATAATGAATTAAAGCAATGATTGTATGATACATAAGTATTGTACGAGGTAATGAATACGAGTATAATACAAGGTATTATATGAGCATGTATAAATGATGGAATGTCGTATATTCAATAAGTATACGAGTTAGAATACGAGATTAATACGTAAATTATACGTTATGAGACTTTAAGCTAAATGTATTGGATTTGTAGGATTTTTTAGGAATTATACAAGCCCAAGTATAGGAATGGTTAAGCCCAAGGGTGGAAATGGTTAGTCCAATGTTTGTTTAATTACAAGCCCAATGTATAAGATACGTTAATTAAGTTAATTGAATGTAAATCCCAAGATAAGATCCATTAACTAAAGCTTGATCCATGGGGCAACCCATGGGTGAATTGGTGACCAAGAATTAAGTGTGTTGAGCAAGTAGACTTAAGGGTTAAGCAAAGGATAAGTTAAGTAACTTAAAGACTAAGTAAAGTGCTTATGTGTGATGAGCAAACAAAGTGCTTATATGTGATGGCCAAGTAATTAATTTGATGAGCAAGTAAAGGATAAGCTATGTGCTAAGCAAGTATACTTAAGAGCTAAGTAAGTGTGGCGGCCAAGTTTACTTAATAGCTAGGTAATGAATAGTAAGGAGGTGGAGTGGCTTTATGACCATTATACCCTCACTTTGAGATTTCTATAAATAGGAAGCTTGCTAGTTCATTTGTTAATTGTTAGATTTTCATCCAATAACTTATAGCTTATTAGTTAGAGAGAATAAGCTAGAAAAGTTAGAAAGCTAGTCTTTCATAGTTCAAAAAGCAAGAAGAAGATTAAAGATTAACCAAATGATATTCAAGGGTAAGCAATCTTAAACCATGATTCTCTTTCTCTTCCATTGTTAGAGAAGTGGGTGGTGGTAGAACATATATGTTAAGGCACGATAAGAATGATTAATCAATAGACTTAAGTCGTATAAGTTATGAATAAGTAATTCAAACTTAATTAAGTTATGAACTCATGAGAAGCTTATATAAACTACTCATATGTTTACCTTAATAAGATGGTATGATAAGGAGATGTGAGAATGATGGTTAGAAAACATAAATCATTATAAGTCATGAGAAATGAAAGTGTATGTATTTTATACTTTAATAAAGTTAGAAGATCACAAAGAACAAGCAAGAAATTACCATGTATATAAGTTAATGGAATGAATAGGTTAAGATGTTATATGATGGATAAAATCCATTTGAATCGAAGAACAAATCATAAGTAATGAAGTTATGGCGGAATTCACGAGTTCGGACGATAATCGTCGAATTCGTAAAATTCTCGGAATGGAGGTCAAATTTTGATATTGAGCTTGGAAATATTAGTTTTCAATGGAGACAAGTCTCATTTGGCTTTATAGAGTTGCGGACTCGAAAATGACCGAATTTCGACTTAGAACGAAGAAACGGGCATTGAACGTTCACGAACGTTTATCGTTTTCGTTAAAATAAACTAATAGGTGAATTTTTAGTTAACTAAGTGAAATAGATAAAATTCTTGCATGGACACGTAGAGTATGTAATTTGTAAATCGTAGGCTCTTGAACGAGCCAATTCAAACTTATAACGAAGAAGTTACGAGCCCGGGAATCTCACATAAAAAGTTAACTGTTAATTTTTTCTGGTGCTGAGCACTGGCGCCGCGGCGCCAATTAAGGCCAAGAAAGTCACACCGCAGCGCCAGAAATGGCTGAGAACTACTGAAGTTTGGCACCGCTGTTAGAGTTTATGCCCTAGAGGCCAATTATTTGATATAATTGCTTAACGTTTTGATATTATATTTGATTGAATAAATATATGATTTTATTATGGTTTTATTTCTTCGCGTAATATAATTGTTAACATAATAAAATTCCTTAGAATAGTGATACAAATTATATAGTTTCAAGTATGTGACTTGAACATGAGATTATATATTACCATTAGTATCGGTGTTCTTAAATGTCCTTAATCGAGTATCATTGTTGATGGGACAACAATGATGCATTGAGACTAGTATGTGGATCGACCGATGACCAAATCTCATTGGTCATAAATATATGAGATATTAAGTCAATGCATAGGTACATGTTGAGAACGATGTCTTGGACGGATGACCCACCATGAGAATTCTATATGGAGCATTATGCGAAGTGTCATTAGCAATTCTCATAGTGACAATGATGTAATGGTCCTCCGACACGAAATCGCTATATTACTACACGAGAATTTATGTACTTTGATATCATCAAATGTCACCTTTAATAGGGTGGACTATAAAGGTGATTATTGGGTTCATCATGAATCGTGTGAGAAATATGAGTGATCTAGATGGAATTTAACCACCCTATATATTATGGGTGATATCCATAGGCCTCTTGATTGAGTAGGACTATGAAATGCATGACCATGCTCAAATAGTGATTTGTTTCATATAGTACTCATCATTGATCAAGAAAACTCGAGATTAAATTATGAAGAGTATGACACATTCCATGACTCGAGTTTAATCTGGGATATTAAGGTTAAAAGGATTAAATTACATTGAAACATTGGTCACGAAAAGGTTGCATAGAATCATCGATCTTATTATTACTTGGGTAGCGATGATGCATTACTAGATGTCAGCTCAACGCTTATAATTTTATAATATGATTTTAAAATTATTGCCAACGTAATAATAACCTATAGGTCACACACATAGAACGTTATTTAAAAGGAATTAATTTAAATTTTAAGGATTTAAATATATTAATATGATTAATAGTATTTAAATCACTTAATTTAAATTAAAAGGATAATTAATATATATGTATATTAATTAAGTAAGACTTAATTAAGAGATATATATATATAAATTCGGATTTTATAAAATTAAGTTTTGATTTGATTAATTCCTTTTAACTACTATATATATGATATATAGCAGCTACTTAGGGTAAGATATCGAATTGAAAAAAACCCTAGCCGCTCTTAGAGAGAGACTAGAGAGAAAACAGTTTCAGAAAATCCATTCCTTTTGGTGGCTAGTACCGCAAGTCCTTCTTATTGCGTAATCGTTCGACTGTCGGTTAATGCGGCGTTAGATGTGGATACCATAGAAAGCATAATCGGTTTGTATTGCGTTGGAGATTCGAGGCGCAATCGGTTTGATTCTCGTTTTTTATATCTCGGTATAATCTCTAAACCTCTGAATTAATTGATTTTTCGCATGGATCCTGCTTTAGGGTTTCAAAATTGCTTTAAAATTTTAATTTCATTTGTGCGTTTAAATGTCGAAGCCCAACAAAGGTATCGAGCTACTTACTTGAAAAAGATTAATTGATTACGTGTTTTAATTGTATTCGATATATATGATATATGATGATGCATGTTTACTGATATAAATTTGAATATATGATATTCCGTTGTATGTGTATTCGGTAATATATATGATGATCTTTTGTTAATCGTATCTTTAATCGGTGGAATAACAATATAACTATTCTAATCGGATTAGAAGCATGAAGAATCGTTTTAATATGATTAATCGAAGCTGAAATATATGATAAATTACGGTGTCTTGTTTTTCTTTTTTAATATGATTAAATCGAAACTGAAATATATGATAAATTACGGGTGTCTTGTTATTCGTTTTAGTATGATTAAATCGAAATCGACATATATGATTTGTTATTATGGGTGTTTTGGTGGATTAAAATGTATGATTAAAAAACTGCTTTGAGATTCGTATGGAAAAATTCTGCAATACAAAATGTTCGTTCAATTTTTTTCGGTATTGCCCAAACCATTCATTGGCCAATCGAGAGACCACCAACCCACCGACCGGTCAGTAGAACCATCGCCAGGGGAGACCCCAAATCAATGAAGCGACGATGGTCGTGTCCCCTATATTTTATATATAGTTTTCTTTAATTATATATAAATTGTTATGTGCTTATTGTGATATGCATGGTGCCTGATTATGGCCTTTTGACCCATAGGTTAGTGGTTTTGGTTTTGAAATACGGCTTGCATGTCGTGCCTTTCTATAAATTCTAATGTAATATTCTCTTCTCATCTAAATCCCCTCGAATGTAACTCGAGGTTTCTTTATGTCATGTAATAATCAGAATTGATGAAGATGTCAAGATGGAGAACACAATGGAAAGATGATGATGGAGAGGAGGCGCATGCTAGAGGAAGATCCAAGGAAGCTATTTATTTTAAGATCTTTTACCACCTTAGATTGACCTTCAATCTTTCATTAGCTTGAAAAAGATTGACGATGGATTGGGCCATAAGCGCGACACATTTAATTTTGCACTTTATTTATACTTGTATGCGATATGATATGATTAATAATGTGCATGCTTAATAAGATTAAAATCGGTGAGATCTAAATTAATAAAATCCCTCATTAAATTATTAAGTCTAAATCAGATGCCTTCCAATGAATAACACCCATCAAGACCTTGATCAATAGATGTAGGTTTGCCAAAGTAAAGTACCCTATTTATCTAGGTAAGATGCGATAGGATAATTGTGATATCCAAACTATTAAAATCATTGGGCCTTAACTTAACTAAGTTATCTCAATAGGATTGTGGACTTAGAGGCCTAGAGTTTGGTTGGTACCATTAGATGGACTAGAAACAAATGTTGTTTACCAAACTATCCAGAGTTATATATGATATAATTCACAAAGGGTTGTCTACCTAAATAATTATGTTTTGAGAGAATAGCCAAAGCTAACTTAAGGCATAATGAAATATGGATCTTGGCTCACTAGAAAGATTTAATAGAAAATGCTTTCCAATTAATGGTGAAGGCTATTAATTTGAATAAAATAGTGGGAGGTATATTTTGAATGTACTATTATCAATTATATAATATCAACTCGTAATTTGACTTATTATTGTTGCACTTATAAATTGTAGATATCAAATGGCAAACAACAACAACACAAATAGTCTTTCATTACGATCACCCTTGAAAAGGACAAGCTAAGTGGAATTAATTTCCTTGACCGGCATAGGAACTTGAGGATTGTCCTCAAACAAGAGCGTAAGCTATATGTCCTTGATGGGCCCATTCTTGCAAAGACCAAATTCCATCGCACCACGTCGAGAACAATGCTTATAAACAGCATCAAGATGATGCTCTGGATGTGAGTTGTGTCATGCTAGCAACCATGAACGCCGAGCTTCGAAGCAACATGAGTTGATGGATGCTTATGAGATGATCGAGCATCTTAAGAAATTGTTCAAGGGCATGCTCGACAGAGAGGTATGATACAAGCAAGGCGTTGTATCAACGCAAAATGGGTGAACGTGATCCGGTTGGTCCACATGTCTTTGAAAATGATTGGGTATATTGAGTTCCTTGATAGGTTGGGTTTTCCAATCACTCCTAAGCCCAAATCGACCTTGTTTTGCAATCTTTGAACAACAAACTACTCTCAATTTGTTATGAACTATCTTATGAATGAAATTGAGAAACCCTTATCGAGTTGTTGAGCATGTTAAGAACTGCCAGAACAACATGAAAAAGGCGAGGACCCGCTCCCATAATGATGGTGCAAAAGGGGAATGCTAAGGGAAATGGAAAGGCAAGAAGAAGATAGGATCTAAATCTTTTGCCAAACCCAATTCCAAAACCAAACAGAGCTTTAAAACCTAAAGGTGGGGTGGCTAAAGAAGGTGAATGTCACTACATGGAAAACCCGGACACCTTTGGAAAAGGAACTGTCATGCTTATCTCGGAAGAAGTGAAGAAAAGAAAAGGAAATCGACTTCTAATTCGGTATATATGTTATAGAAGTCAACTTGTCTACTTCTACATCATGGGTATTGGATCTTTGGATGTGGTTCTCACATTTGTGTTAATGTGCGGGGACTCAGAGGAGTAGAACTTTAAGCGAAAGGAGAGGTTGACCTACGAGTTGGAAATAGAGCAAAAGTTCTTTGACCGGGCCGTAGGAACTTATCATTTATCTTTGCCCACTGGGCTAGTTTTAGAATTAGAAGATTGTTATTTTGTGCTTGCTATAAGCAAAAACATTATTTCTGTTTCTTGTTTGGACAAGAAAGGTTTTTCATTTATAATAAAGAACAATCATTGTTTGTTTTACTTAAATGATATTTGTTATGGTGTTGCACAATTGTTTAACGGTCTCTATATTCTTGATTTAGAAATGCATATCTATAACATAAATAAAAAACAATTTAAATCAAATGATTCAAATCCGACATATCTCTCCTTATTTTGTCGTTTAGGCCATATAAATGAGAAACGCATATCCAAACTCCATAAAGATGGGTTCTTGGATTCATTTGATTTTGAATCATATGAAAATGCGAGTCTTGTTTATTAGGCAAGATGACTAAAGCCCTTTCATTGGACACGATTGAACGGGCTAGCGATGTATTGGGACTTATACATAGTGATGTATGTGGACCCATGAGTTCGATTAGCAAGAGGTAGGTTTTATTACTTCATTACATTTCTTGATGACTTTAGTAGATATGAATATGTGTATCTTATGAGACACAAATCCAATCCTTTGAAAAGTTCAAGGAATTCAAGAATGAAGTTCAAAACCAATTTGGCAAAAGAATAAAAGCCCTTCGATCCGATCGAGGAGGTGAATACTTAAGCCAAGACTTTGATGACCTTCTAAAGGAGTGTGGTATTATATCACACACTCACTCCACCGGAACACCGCAATGGAATGGTGTATCCGAGAGGAGGAATCGAACCTTGTTGGACATAGGTACGATCAATGATGAGTTATCTGCAGATCTTCCAATAAGCTTCGGGGTCATGCCCTAGAGACAACCGTATTCACATAACCGTGTTCCTACAAAGACGGTTCGAAGACACCATATGAAATGTGGATTTGGGAAACGCGTCTAGTATGTCGTTCATGAAGATTTGGGGTTGCGAGGCATTCAGTAAAAGCGTCTGAATTCTGACAAGCTCGGACCCAAATCTGACAAATATAATTTTGTGGGATACCCAAAGGAAACAAAAGGGTATTATTTCTACAAACCTTCTGAGAACAAAGTGGTTGTTGCTCGAACTGGTATTTTTCTAGAAAGAGAATTTGTCTCTAAAGGAAACCGTGGGAGGAAAGTAGAACTCGAAGAAATTCGAGAACCACAAAATATCATTGAACCTGAGTTGGAACATGAGCAGGAACCACAAGAAATTGTGGAAAGTGAACTCCTTTCAAATTACACAAGTCATTCAGAGATCTGGTAGGACACGCCAAGAGCACGAGAGATATTATGGATATCTTGTGTCTCAAAAGCGGCGATGTGATGCTCATAGATCAAGATGAGCCCGCTTCCTACCAAGAAGCTATGAATGGACCAGATTCTGAGAAATGGCTGAAACCATGAAATCTGAGGATGGACTCCATGTATACTAACCAAGTATGGACTCTGGTTGATCCACCCAAGGGGTAAAACCAATCGGGTGCAAGTGGGTTTTCAAGAAAGAAAACCGACATGGATGGTAATGTACAAACCTATAAAGGCCGATTTGGTAAAGCAAAGGTTTCAAACAAATTCAAGGTGTTGACTATGATGAAACCTTCTCTCCAAAGGGCAATGGTTAAATCCATCAGATCTTACTTCTTATTACAAACCTTTTATGATTACGAAATCTGGCGGATGGATGTCAAAATTGCTTTCCTTAATGAAATCTCCTTGAGGATGTGTATATGACACAACCTGAGGGTTTTGTCACTCCAAAGGATGCTGGAAAGGTATGTAAGCTGCAGCGATCCATTTATGGATTGAAACAAGCCTCTCGGAGTTGGAATCTTTGATTTGATGAAGAAGTCAAAGAATTTGGCTTTATTAAAAACGAAGATGAACCTTGTGTATATAAGAAGGTTAGTGGGAGTCACATTGTATTCCTAGTATTATATGATGATGACATATTAATTATTGGGAATGACATTCCTTCCTTACAGGCTGTAAAAACATGGTTAGGAAAATGTTTCTCCATGAAAGATTTAGGCGATGCTGCCTACATTTTAGGTATCAAGATCTATAGAGATAGATCAAGAAAATGCTCTCTAAGTAAGTCAAAGTACATATATTGATAAAGTGTTGAAACAGTTCAAAGATGCAAGAGGCGAAAAGAGGAAACTTACTCGTGACTCATGGTGTAAAGATCTCTAAGGCCCAATGTCCTAAATCACAAGATGATGAGGAGGCGTATGAGAAAGATCTCTTATGCTTGAAGAATTGGATCTATCATGTATGCAATGATATGTACTCGTCCGGATGTCTCGTATGCTTTGAGCATGACGAGCGGATACAAATCGAATCCGTGAAGGTCATCGGATGGTGATCGAGAATATCCTCAAGTACACGAAAGGGACTAAGGATTCATTCTTGGTATATGGAGGTGAAGACGAACTAGCGGTAAAGGGTTACACAGATGTTAGTTTCGGGACCGACAATGATGACTATAAGTCTCGGTCGGGTTTTGTGTTTTGCCTTAATGGTGGTGTCAAGAATGGAAAAGTTCAAGCAAGAGCGATGGTGATTATTCTACAACAGAGGTGAGTATATTGTTGCTTCTAGTGCGAACCAAGGAGGTCAGATGGATTAAAAAGTTCATCATCGAACTTGGTGTTGTTCCAACCATTGTTGATCCGGTTGCTTATCTTTGTGATAATAATGGAGCCATTGCAGGCTAAGGAACCCGAGATCTCACCAACGATCCAAGCATATACTTAAAGTACCACCATCTCATCCGTGAAATCATTGATAGAGGAGATGTACATATAGGAAGAGTGCCAACAGATGATAATGTTGCGATCCACTAACCAAGGCTTTGTCGCGGCAGGAAGCCGACGGTCACATTAGTTCCATGGGTATTAGATACATGAGTGATTGGCTCTAGTGCAAGTGGAGATCTGTTAGAGTTTATGCCCTGAGGCCAATTATTTGATATAATTGCTTAACGTTTTGATATTATATTTGATTGAATAAATATATGATTTTATTATGGTTTTATTTATTTGCGTAATATAATTGTTAACATAATAAAATTCCTTAGAATAGTGATACAAATTATATAGTTTCAAGTATGTGACTTGAACATGAGATTATATATTACCATTAGTATCGGTGTTCTTAAATGTCCTTAGTCGAGTATCATTGTTGATGGGACAACAATGATGCATTGAGACTAGTATGTGGATCGATGATGACCAAATCTCATTGGTCATAAATATATGAGATATTAAGTCAATGCATAGGTACATGTTAGAAAACGATGTCTTTGGATGACCCACCATGAGAATTCTATATGGAGCATTATGCGAAGTGTCATTAGCAATTCTCATAGTGATAATGATGTAATGGTCCTCCGACACGAAATCGCTATATTACTACACGAGAATTTATGTACTTTGATATCATCAAATGTCACCTTTAATAGGGTGGACTATAAAGGTGATTATTGGGTTCATCATTAATCGTGTGAGAAATATGAGTGATCTAGATGGAATTTAACCATCCTATATATTATGGGTGATATCCATAGGCCTCTTGATTGAGTAGGACTATGAAATGCATGGCCATGCTCAAATAGTGATTTGTTTCATATAGTCTACTCATTGATCAAGAAAACTCAGATTAAATTATGAAGAGTATGACACATTCCATGACTCGAGTTTAATCTGGGATATTAAGGTTAAAAGGATTAAATTACATTGAAACATTGGTCACGAAAAGGTTGCATAGAATCATCGATCTTATTATTACTTGGGTAGCAGTGATGCATTACTAGATGCCGCTCACTGTTTATAATTTTATAATATGATTTTAAAATTATTGCCAACGTAATAATAACATATAGTGGTCACACATATGTAGAGCGTTATTTAAAAGGGAATTAATTTAAATTTTAAGGATTTAAATATATTAATATGATTAATAGTATTTAAATCATGAATTTAAATTAAAAGGATAATTTGTATATATGTATATTAATTAAGTAAGACTTAATTAAGAGATATATATATATAAATTCGGATTTTATAAAATTAAGTTTTGATTTGATTAATTCCTTTTAACTACTATATATATGATATCACAGCCTACTTAGGGTAAGATATCGAATTGAAAAAACCCAGCCATTTCTTGAGAGAGAGACTAGAGAAAAACAGATTTGAAAATCCATTCCTTTTGGTGGCAAATCTGAAGTCCTTCTTATTGCGAGAATCGTTCGACGGTTAAATGCGGCGTTCGATGTGGATACCATAGAGGCGCAATCGGTTTGTATTGCGTTGGAGATTCGAATGCGATCGATTTGATTCTCGTTTTTTATATCCGGTATAATCTCTAAACCTTTGAATTAATTGATTTTTCGCATGGATCCTGTTTTAGGGTTTGAAATTGCTTTAAAATTTTAATTTCATTTGTGCATTTACGTCGAAGCCCAACAATTGCAATGTGACCAATAGTAAAGGGTATGGAAATTGAGCATTGCACGTAATGAAGTTCTAGAACAAGAAGGCCAGTACAAGCATGCATATGAATGATAGAAACAAAAGTCGACCATGCATGGCAAAGACATTAGGGAAAGCCCAGAGAGGAAATGTTATGAATATAAAGGAGAAACAAGTTAATGATAATGAATCATATCAATGTTAAACCTAATGTAACATCATTAAAGGATGATATAAACCTTAAAGTATAATATTAAAGGTTGGAGATAAGTCAATTAAATGTGAACGTGAACGATATGCAATACGTGTACTTAACGATCGAGTTTCGATTAATAAACGTGATAACATTAGTAAGCCGTGAAGAAGGATGATTAACTTGAAACGAGTTGTATTAATGAAATAATTTTAGTTAAGTTATAGAAGAGAACGAAGTTGGTAAGAACGATGTAAATTATAAATCTTGAAAAGTCAAAACTAATAATAACAAATCTAATATATAATTAGATTGAGAAGAAGGGTAAGATTCATTAGGAACCATGTATGTTCATTCATGACCTAATGTGGTATGTTATGTGGTTATGTGTTGTAGAGACTGTAAAGACTCAAAGGAAAAGTAATTTTACTATAGCAGACGCTGAAGACAAGTTTTTCCTAAACGCTTGTCTAACTTTCGTGTTAGCCAAGTTTTCTGTGATTCAT
Source organism: Panax ginseng (assembly GCA_020205605.1). Lineage (NCBI taxonomy): Eukaryota > Viridiplantae > Streptophyta > Magnoliopsida > Apiales > Araliaceae > Panax > Panax ginseng. Next base: position 54,906,762 of record CM035131.1, on the reverse strand, counting down.
GTTATGAGATGCATGAACTGTTTTACCAAAGGGTCGATGCCATTTTTACCTCGGCTAGACTAATCTTGAAGAGTTGATTGATTTATTTACAAGTCTTTCAATATAGAATTGTTAACACTATCCTAGCCAATTGTTTGGTACGGATTCAAGGTAAGCCTGAGTATGAATAAACAAATGTATTTTTCATCGATTATTCGATGGGCACGCGAGGTTGCCAAAACTTAAACGTACATACATTTAACAGTATGTAGTGTTGATCAACATAGAGTACTATGGGCTGATCACCCAGAAGTGCTCATAAGATATGCCGGACTTACGGACTTAGTGTCGGGTTGTCCTTTTCAAAGAAATTATGAAATACTCATGGTCTTGGACCAGAATTGACGTTTTGCTGAATATTGTCATTGTAAAACGTTTTGAAGGAAAAGAAGTGCTATTTTAAATTATTGATAGTACTTCATAATTATTATCCGGTTATTGAAGATATAAAATTCCTATGTTTCAAGCATGTCGTTTAAAAGAAATTGTTGTACTTGCTGAGCTTGTTATGCTCACTCTTGCTTGAACCATATGAATACAGCTAGGACCGAACGAACCGAGGGATCCGACAAGGATAAAGGAAAGACGAAGATAAACGATTAGTTTACCTTGTAATAAACTAGTAAGCTGTTTATATTATAGTATGATGAACAAAGAATGTAGTGGTTTTAGAAACTGGGAACGGGATGTAATATTATTAATGTAATAAGAATGTCGCTGATACACACATTTTGATGTCGTTTCAATAGAATGAATGTACAGTTATAAGTACCGTGTAGCACCATCTGTTGGGTTGGAAGATACCCGGATTTGGGGGCATCACAGTACGCGTATCAGTCATTCGGAAATCACCAGCAGAAGAAAGAAATGGCATTAATATAAGTAGAGTCTAGGATCATGCTTAAAACATAGGGCACCAAACTAAATTTAATGTAACAAAATAATCATATGAATCTGACCTTCAAATCCTCATTAACTAAGCAAACATTTGTAAGAGTCTTTAGCAGTTGGAGCACATCGAAAATATCTATAGTAAATTTGTATTTCCCAAAAAGAGAATTTTTAATAACATTTGTTGACAATCAAGTTCAATTTGACCGATAAAGACCACCACTCAATTAGAAGCTCACATAAGCTTCCTCCCACGAAAAACGTTAGATATCTTTCTAATAAATTTCTCGGAAAAGTTATACATAACATCAATCCATGAGGTCCTACTTATACCACCATCACCACAGTATAACAGTTTAGAGCGACTACTAATAAAAAAGTTGAAAAGAACATGCTAGTTGCTTCCATACCATGATCAACATGGGCAATAATAGACATATTACGGATGTTACATTTTATAGTCCATGATCCTTTGAGCTCATCGGTTGTGAACTTCACAATGGTACCGGTAAATTGCCATCGAGCAACAATATATTTGTTCAACCAACCCAAAAAAAATAAGCAACAAGGAAAATGCACGAAAGTTGAAAAAAAAAAAAAAGAAGTTACTTACCATCTTGACAAATGATTGTCAAAGAATAAAGAGGAAAAACCATCGCTATCAATAACAAAGAGAGGTTGCATATCACTCAAACATGTATCTCGAATAGAATTCAATAAAAGAAAACATAAGATAGTCATGCACGCACCAATGATTTTTAAATGTTCAATGTTCAGATACAAAGAGTATAACTCACACATAAGTGAAATAGAGAATAAAAGTATTACCACTATCAGAATTCAGTGGCCAAATATGCTTAGCTAGGGCCTTATTCATTTGAAACATATTTATAGAATCCACGCTAAAGAGCGGGAATTAAAATTAATTCACTCATAAAATTTCCTCTAATAAAAACAGAACTCAAGGACAAAGCATGCAAGAGGAGAATGAATGAAAGGCAAGAAACCTACATATTAATAAATGCATAAAAATTAGACTTCCCATTGAACCTTCAAGATCAATAAGATGTGCCCGGTGAGTGGCCGACGGATCGCCTGTAAGACGAAAAAACCAATGAACAACATTTTTCTTCAGGAAAGTTTAAAATATACAAATTGTTTCTTTATCCCCTTGCCTTCTTTGACAACATGAAAATTTCATTCCATATCAATCACTTGCGTATTAGGGTATTGAGCACCACCTCAAACAGAAATAGGGCCACTACATCACCAAATGAGAACTTGTAAACACTGCAGAAGTAACATAATAAACCCACATTGTTAGATACAAGAGCAGTTAAATCTTCAGCCTCAGATAGTAGAACATAATAAACACACAAAAATTTAGAAATGTGTATATATATGAATAAGTTATATATCTATCAACGACTTTTAAATTCATCAACCATAATGATTGAATCTAAAAATCAAGATTAAAATTTAAAATTCTAAAATTAATTTTAAAGGCTAACTTCAGATCCATTAAACCACGTTCAAGCAAATAGCACAATTTCAAACCCTAGATGAGTATCGAACAAACACAAATACACATATATAGAGATATAGGGACAAAAATTTGTGCACCAAAAGAGAGAGAAGGCCATAGAAGGTTGTGATTCGCCACCATCATATACGAATCAGGGACAAGATTCTTCCACTGCGTGTACTTCTCGCTCTATCAAGAACCTTTTTTTATCACTGCCAAGCCCCTCTCTCATCTTCACTGCTACTCCTTTTGTGCTTGCTTTCTCTCTCCTCCTTGGTTTTCGAACCCTTGACCTCCCTCTCTTCTTCTACTGCTGTGAGATGTTGAATCCATGGAGATTTTCAAGTTAAACCCTCTCTTCACAGGACCTACCAGGTCTACCAAAGATGAGTAGTGTTGAATCTATGGAGATTTCCTTGCTTAGTCATGCCTACACGGGCGTATGTAGGCGTCGACGACTTGAGATGGGTCAAACTTTAGCGGTATTGTAGGAGAGATCCATAACTAGGGTTTTGGTTTTATGAAATGTTAAAAAGCGAGAGAAAAGACATAACCATGCTCCGCGCTCGGTGTTTCAATTTTAAGTTTTCATTTAACCGTGATTTTTTGCTCCGTGTTTTTTTACATAGACAACGTTTTTTATAAAAAAAAAAAACATTATCTATTTAAATCAAAAAATTGCCCTTATAAATAGATAACGTTTTTTGATATGTATCTACAACGTTTTGTTAAAAAACGTTGTGAAAAAAAATACCACAACGTTTTTATAAAAAACGTTGTGATTTAAATGTTGTCTATTTAGTACTTGGTACTAGTGTGGGTCATACCAAGATACATGTGAGTGTATGTGAGCAGTATGTGAGCGGTTTTTATGTGATAGTAGACTTATTGTTTCCACAAGTGAAATTTTTAATTCCACAAGATACTCTTTCACGTGAGGTTGGACCCCACTTAGTATTCATGTGAGGAGCTTGTGAAATTATCAAATTTACTGTCTGGAAATATAATTCCCTATATATATAAACTAACTACTAAACATGAAGGTGTGTGCAAAATTAACTAATTGAATTAACAGATTAAACGTATCCCTAATTTAAAAAATGAAAGTGTAAGATTTTAATTGAGAAAATGACTAAAATTTTCTTAATATAGCTAGGCGCAAGTGAAATTTGATGGACATGCTAAAAATCAATTGGTGGGATCTAAAATGTGTTGAAAATGGTAAAAAGAAGTCCAAAAATTAGGTGATTAGATGTGTAAGTCTAGCTTGTGGCCTAATTTGGCCACATTTCACTTAATTCGACTAAACTATTTCCTCCGTTCTTATTTATTTATTTTTTTAAAGAGTGAAATTTATTCTTTTTTATTTGTTATTTATAATTTTTTTTAAAAGTATTAATTACTTAATTTCTTATATTTTTTTTTACATTAAATACCAACTTATTTCTCTTTCATCTTTTTTAATAAATTTTAGAATAATAATATTGAAAATTATAATTAATTTAGTCATTCAATAAAATATTAATTATATTTTTTAATTATTCTATCTTTTTCTAAAACGTCAAATAAAAAAAAAGAATAGAGGAAGTAACATTATGAATGGTCTAAGACGTGAATCTAATAGATCATGGAGTATTGTATGCAACAATATTATTAAATAAATAGTTACTAATTAATGATTTATATATTAATGAAAGATATCATTATAAAATTATATGAATTGATTTATTATGTTTTAATATGTTTGGCGTGCGCATGAATTGATGGGATTATACTCAATTTACAACACATCATTTGCGCATAAACTAATCGTTTTGGGATTATCTCCTCACTCAATAATGTGTGTGGGCACATGTAGTCTTTATTGGTGACTTGTGATTAGCTTTATATAGAAAGGGGAAACAATATATGTTGATAAAATGTGTTTATTTATGTGTCCTGATTTATAGTACTAATTTATTAGGTGTCTAAAATTTTAATCTCCCCTTTTCTCTCCACCTATAAACTCTAGCCTTCAAATCTTTACATTTAGATTTAGAAAGGGTTTCTTTTCTCTCTTTCGGAAAGACCATGCTATAGAACTTTTTGTTATTAGTATCTTTTTGTTTGAATGATTTAATGTTCCATGATATTCTTCCTAAAAATTGTCAAATATATATATATATATAGAGGAGAGCCTTTTTTTCGCACATGATTCAGAGGAGAGCCTTTCCGTTATCTGCCTTTAAGTGATAGGGGGGGCTGTTAAGCCCACTAGTAGTACTATCGGACGTGGTTATGATAAGTTATGGATGCTTATACCCCCACAGCCCATACAAATCGAAAAAGGCAATTATTACGCAATATTTGCTAGTCTCAAAACACTTTATTCCTCACTTTCTCTCTCCTTCTCCTCCCTCTTGCCGCCGGTGACGACGCAGCCGTAATGGCCAAACTCTCCTCCTCCTTCATCCCCTCCCCGCTCGGCTGGACCGGAAAATCCTACTGCGACTGGACCAGCGTAGACTGCAACAGCTCGAACCGGGTCACCTCCATTAATCTCGCATCCAAATCTCTCTCTGGCTCCCTCCCGTCGGACCTCTCTCAGTTATCTCAGCTCAAAAACCTCGCCCTTCACAGAAATTCCTTTTGGGTCTTACTAATTTGCAAACTGTAAGCATTAGCGATAACCCAAAACTTTCCCCATGGGAAATTCCTCCTTATTTGACAAAAAGTAGTAGTTTGGGCACATTCACGGCTTGTAATTCAAGCATTGGTGGGTCAATCCTGGATTTCTTTTATTCGTTCCCGAATTTGCATAATATGCGGTTTTCTTACAATAATCTTATTGGGTTTTTTCCCAAATCATTAGGGGGTTCAGAAATTCAGAATCTTTGGCTGAACAATCAGGTACATGGATTATCAGACACTATTGATGTGTTATCTTCCATGTCCCAGCTCTATCAAGTTTGGCTTCACGCCAATGCTTTCACTGGTCCGGTCTCTGATATCTCCAAATGTGCCGTATTGGTGTTCTCTTTTATGCCGACTTCTACCAGGTATACATGACTTAATTACCTTTTACCCGATAAGAATATTAATTTCAATTTTGAACTATTAATTCAATATTCTCAGTTCCATATTTTGTTGGGGGTGTTTATACTTACTGATCCTGAATATTGGGTTAACACTTGTCAGTTCCATATTTTCTTTGTATGCAGGACTGGGAACCATTGTCACATCAGCAAAAACAATCATAGACTCATAATTCCTAGAATGATGAGTTGTGATAATTTTTAGGGAACTTTTAATTATACTAGGAGTATATTCTAACAACTAATATTGTATATCTTTATGATGTTTTATTTCCCTAGCTATGTAAGACAGATTTGATATGTACTCTGCTGCTGGAAGAAAATTGTATATCGAATGACGTCTGTTACAATGCTACAATCAACTGCAAGGAGAAGAGGGACTGGAATTGGAACAAGCAAGCAACTTCAAGGTGACATATGATGTTTGAGATTGTTCTTTTAATATACAGACACTGTTTTATCAAGGGGAAAAGTCAAACTCCAACTGATTCTTCAATGCACAACCCTTAATGCCAGACTGATCAAAGTTTCTTCATTAAGTACCTGCACAGTTTTATTTTCAAGTTTGTCTTTGCAGTGATCAATGCATATCTAAATTTCTTTTATTTCAAAAACTTTTAATTGTGATGGGAGATAATTATTCACACCAGCGATGATAGGAAAAGAAAATCTGTTGATGTAGGACAAAGTGCCAATCCTCGTAATAAGGTGAACAACATGACTGATGAACAAAAGTTGACCTTGGAGTCAACATGTTGCCAACTGAGAAGCCATGACTTGGAAGAAACTACCATTATGACTTTGAAGCACTATTCCTTGATTTCTTCTATTTCGGGTCCTCTTTGTCACTCACATTGCGAACATTATCCTCTTTCGTCACTAACATTGAAAACATTATATAAATCAGTTTCCAATACCTTGTAAACTCGACAATATACTTGGGAATTTCAAGTTCAGGTGAGCATGCAAGTATTGTTATCGATCTTTTTACATCTTATTACCAAAATTAAAACAGGAGTTTTAGCTTATATATGCCATACTTGACAATTAATTGCAGGTATTGGTTTAATATAAGGTCAGGTGTTTGATAGGGGGAACACTAGTAAGTTCATTTCCTCTGTTTTTATCTTAAACCTTCAAGCTCTTGCTAATTTTATCTCAAATGAAATTTCCAATTTTGGCAGGATAAGAGTCCCATATCCATTTCAATGGGGAGCTCCTACATTTGATGCTGAAGAAGCATTTGCTATGATGGCCACTTCATTTGTTGCTGTTGTTAAGGTTGTTTACTTTTGATCAGCTGGTTATGTAAATGAAGGTCTCAGATGCACCATTGGATATTTAGACAAAATTTGCAGCTTTGTTACAATCTTTTATTATGTTTCCTACAATGTGTATAAATGAGATTTCTTTAATTCTTTTCAAGATTATATAGCCTCTGTAGCAGGATAATGTTTTGTGTGACTTGTAATCATCACCCATAATGTACAAATCGTTGACTCTTTTAAGTTTATTGCCTTGCCTTGTTTATTGCCTTAATTATTTATTGCCTTGCCTTGTTTATTGTCGTGCCTTTCCTATTTATTTATAGCCTTGCCGTGTTTATTTCCTTGTTTATTGTCGTGCCTTTCTTGGGAGATTGCCAGATCCGATAATAATAGTTCCGCTAGTTAAACTAGCGGATGGAGTGAAAACAATGCATTTATGAGACTTGGGTCAAATCTGTCCACTTGGGGTCAAATCTGTCAATGAATTATTTTTTAGTCCATCCGCTAGTTCAACTAGCGGACGGTGGTGTTACCTTTTTAATCCCCGCCCTTAATTTATGTGATGTGTGGTGAAGATATTATTTGTCCAATTTTCATCCATAGCAAATACATGCTATGGATCATTTTCCATATATATATATATATATATATATATATATATATATATATATAGGAATCCATCCACTGTCCCAACAACCTCTTTTCGGACCGTTGATCAACTTATTGGAAGGCTGAGATTGTGATATATTTAATACCAAGCCGTGACAAGCTCTACCGATTTCTATTTAAATAAGAGGGGCCCACATTTCAACATATTGTCAGTATAGTTAAACAAAATGAATATTTAATATTAAAATATTACAACTGGTACAGCTTGTACCGGCTTACCCTTTTTTTACGCATTTCTCTATTATATATCATGACTCAACAAATTAAAATAGAATAAAAAAATAAAATTAATATTAAAATATTTAGTAGAATTACAACATGCATTTAAAACACTACTACTTTTTTTTTTTTACGCATTTATACTTTATATGTCCTGACTCAGTAAATTAAAATAGAATAAACAAATAAAATGAAACCCCAAACCAAGACAAGTCATCACGGCTTGGAATAAAATTTTTTAATAAAAAGCTACTTAAGATACGACTTCTCACACTACCGGCAATAAAAATTTAAAAATAATATCCAACTATTCGCTTCTAAGCAAATTTGAACTCGCAACCTCCAGCTCCAAACCCTCGTCTTACAACCACCCGAGCACCACAAGCCTAGTTGTTCATTTCTTGCAAGGATATATCTTTATATTAAAACTTTACTATCCCCCAAAATCTATATATTATTATTATATTACGATTTATTTTATATAAATCTATATTATTAATTAGGTTTGTTAAAATAGAAATAAGTTAATTTTATATTTATTATTATCCCTTTAATATTTTTTCTTATTTTTGTAATAATATCAATAATAATATTATTAATATAAAAAAATAAATATCGATCTTTAATAAAATATAAAGTGATCATTATATTACATCTTGCATTATTATTATTATTATTAATTTTATTATTAAGCAATTCTTATTATTATTATTTTATATATTATTAATATTGTTGTTGTTTCGATGATAGGAAATGAATGCCATATCTATTTATGAAAGTTGTAGTAAATTGGTAGAGTGGAATTTAAATGCCGTTAGATTATAATAATTTATTTTAAGATTCTTAGATATTTATTTCCGTATTAATATTAATATGTAAGTCATATTATTTTATGAAGCCATGTTCCTTTATGAACTCTGTCCATTGAACATTATGAAATCAATTTTCTCCTAAGTTCTAACTTTGAAAATATATCAAGTTCAATTAGTCTAATAAGTAATGATGATAATTTTTCAAGATATTTCAGGAAATTAATTTACTTATCCAATTTATAAAAGTAGTTAAGTATAATAATAATAATAATAATAATAATAATAATAATAATAATAATAATAATAATAATGTGATTATCAATATTAGAAGTACAGATTATACCAATACTAGTACTGCATAACATTAACATGAATAGTATAGATTACATGTTCATTTTCATAAAATAAAAAAAACATAGCATAAATAATACAACCCACGCCTATTTTTTTGGCTCAGGAATCCCTAGCACTCGATAGTGATTTTGCTTATCGTGGTCGGTTTCAAAGCCACAAATTGCACATTTTCGATGAGGCTTAGAAGGAATGATTTTCTCGAGTGCACTCTTGAATCTAGATTGTTTTTTTCGGCCCTTTGTCTGAGAAATAATAGGCAGCAAAAACTCTTCTTCTGCTTCCACCTCTGCATCTTCATCGTCATTATCGTATCCCATATCATGATTTGGATCTCCAATTGTGCAATCAATGTCGTCATTTGCCAGTTCAGTAATATTCTCATCTGGATCATACTGGTCAACCAACGCTTTTCCTCGTGCATTCAGTTTAAGAACAATTTTCTAACCTCGGACTGAGCAAGCCGCTTTGCTCGCTAACTCCTGGTAATCACTCATCAAATGATTATAGTGCATTACTTGATCTTGTTCGAAGTCAGTAGATGTGGAGTCAAAGAGTAAGTCTTCACCATTGCTTTTGTTCGCGTCTCTTGTCCACCGATGAAGAATCATGTCGCTCGGTATTTGTAAAATACTCTTTGCTATAAAATATCTCAAGATGTGCTTGCATAATTCACCACAGTGAGAAAAAATTTGGCAGTTACATGTTACCGATCCCAGTTGATGATTGTTGACAACTTCTTTAAATCTTCCACCACTTTCAGTTGCATCTACATTATACACTGCATAAATCTTAGTATCAGTGACACACAACTCACTAAGTTTATGAACATTGTATTTCATGGAATCGACGAATTAACGTTGGAAACGTCTAAACATCTCTTTTGTGTACACTTGTGCAACATGAACTTCTAAAGATGAACCGAGTACCATAATCCTTTTACGATGTTTTGTTATGTAGTAAGCCTTCCTCTCCCTGATAAATTGTTTTTCTATAGCCTTCTGATTCTGCAGTATAAAACATAACATACCTGTTGATGCATTAACGTACTCATCAAAAAAGGCATTCATGCTCTCGCTAGGGTACCGGACTTAATAGGGCCAATACCGGACTTATTTAAAGTGTCAATTAATTTTCTTGCAATAGGAGTAATATTTATGTGCGTCTCTATCAAATCTACTTTGGTGGGAGTCACTAAGTGATGATTGTGCTCTAATGTAACAGTAGAAATACGCCAATTGTCTTCTTTCTTATTGTGGACAACATATATTCTAGCTTTGCACAATGTTCGTCTTATAGAGTCTCTTTGTCTAGTTATTTTATTACTACCATCTTCATCATTAGGTAAACTCTTGCCAACAATTGATGTACCGGCTTTCTTACATACATACATCCTAGATCTGATATCATTCGTATTAGCATGTTTATGACTAGATGTAATTCTAATCTCAAATCCATTTTTATGAGCATATGATCTATAAAAATTTTCAACCTCTTCCAACTTACAAAATAATTGACCAACGTACGGAACAATTTCAAATTTATTACTTTCAACTTCACTGACAAATTCAGATGTATTTTAACAATTTAAACTTGCAACAAAATCTGAAGAAGTAGATTGAAATACTTTCCTATGGATATTAAATGACATTTTGAAAAACTTACTTTTGAATAATAGTGATGAATTTTGCTCGACCAGAACTTCAACTTGAACTTCCGAAGTGAAAGTGGGCAACCAGATGAAACAAATTCTGAGTAGAGGTGAAAAGAGAAATTAAATTCCGAGAGCAAATTCTGAGGAAGGATAGGAAGATAACTTGAGAAAATAGGAGCTTCCTAGAGAATATTAAAAGGGCAAAAAGACTAGCCGGTACAGCTTGTAACGGCTAATGCTTTCGACATCAAATTAATGTACTTTTCCCATATAATCAATGTCAACTTTTCCTATTCCCATAGTGTACGTTATTATGTTTGACTACTTATTCACCAGACAGTCTTTATAATAATAATAATAATAATAATAATAATAATAATAATAATAATAATAATAATAATAATAAGTACATAAACCACTACAATATGTAATGGTTTAATACTCAATTTTGTATAATAATAGAATAATAATAATAATAGAATAATTATAATAAAATAATGGGAAAATATAATATGGGGGAAATGTAATGTTTTAACATATATTATAATCCTTGGTAAAATATGGCAACTAGGCAGTGTGGTGCTCTTTCAATTGGTCATATAATGAGGGTTTAAAATTTGGAGGTTTCGAGGTCGAGTTTGTTTTAGACCATATTTTTTTTTTAATTTTTTATTACAATTACTGGGGGTGGAGCATGTCTTAAGTAGAAAAAAGTATATTTTAATATTAATTATTACAAGCCGGTGGAGCTTGTACCGACTAAGCATAATAATAATAAAATAATAATTATATAATAATAACCCTTTTGATCCAACTGGTCCGACCGCCCCTAGCTGTAGCGGTTTGACTACTTTTTCTGCAACCTCGCCTCGGGAAAGAACACTTGTTGACATCAAAAGCTAAAAGTTTTTTCGGGAAAGACCACCTGGAAGTTCGGGAATCTAAAAAGCTGAAAAGCTGAAACCCACAACAGGCTCAGTCTTTGAATTTGGTCCGAAATTCATGAGTTTGTACCGGCTTGCTTGAGCTTATTTAACCATCTATTGAGAACATATGTTGTTCTAAAGTTCAGTATATAGCTAGATAAAAAAACAGAGAGTATTTCGGAAGAGAGAAGCAAATTAGGATACAAGTTGAAGCGGCTGGATTACATTTATTATATTCTGAAGACACCGAATTATTTGTAAGATATTGTTATTGGTATTTAATATTATTATTAATATTATTGGTATTGTTTTTATTATTGGCATTGTTATTGTTTTTATTATTGGTATTGTTTTTCTTTTTGTAAGATATTGATATTGGTATTGGTATTCTTATAGCTGTTGTTGTTATTTATTATGTTTTTAATAGTTTTTATTTTATTATTATTTTCAGTATAATAATAAAATAATACTATTACATTATATAAATGAAAAAACACTTAGACTCGAAAATCTACTTATTACATTATTTTTATTTTATTTTTATTTTTATTTATACTTTTTGTTGTTATTAATACACTTATACTCAATTTGGTTGTTGTTTTTGTCATGCATGTTCTTACTGTTTTTTTGCAGCATGTTATTCATACACTTAATAATTAATATCCGAGTTTTTGTTTTGTTATTATTTCATATATTAATATCATTCTCAACACTATCATTATTATCATTCAAATTGTTATCTAGATCTTAATACTAATAATGAATTGATGTTGTATTTTTAGGTAAAAGAAGGACAGTTGGGAATATGGGCCAATTGATCCAAGTGTTCTTCATGATCAACAAGATCATGTATCATATTACATATATCATGGAAAAGATAGGGGAAAACTAGGCTCCAGTTAATATACTAATTAAAAATATAATCAGTGGAATTTGACAAAAGAACAAAAAATCCTTTTAGATAAATGTGGATTTGGAGTTTTTAGTTTTCGAGGTGTTGTACACCAAACTGACCTTGGTCTCATATCTTCCCTAGTCGAGAGATGGCGCCCGAAGACCAATACTTTTCATTTAAACTGTGGAGAAATAACAATCACGTTGGAGGATGTTCACTTTATTTTTGGGTTACCGGTGGTGGGAAAGCCATTAACGGGTCCCCTTGCTGTCACCAATTTGAATTATTTTAGGGATTGTTTTGAAGATACATTAGCTAGTGAATATTTTAGTTCAAAAAAGCGTAGTGCAATTTCATTAGTGTGGTTGTACGAACATTTTAATAATTGTCCTGAAAATGCAAGTAAAGATGTTGTAGGGCGACACACAAAGGCCTACATATTGTGGTTGTGTGGGGCAATATTATTCCCGAATAGGAATAGGAATAGTGTGCACCCAAGATATATGTCTTTTATTGCCAACATTGAAGATTGTGTAACTTACTCTTGGGGTGCGGTAGTGTTAGCATATTTGTACAGATCTTTATATACTGCTACTAGGAAAGGAGTTAAATACATTAATGGTTGTGTAACATTGTTACAAATTTGGGCATATGAGCGTGTAAATATTGGAAGGCCAAACCCTTGGCCACAATCATCCGTATGATTTCCTAGGGCTTTAGCATGGTCATATTTTGGAGCCCACAGTTACCCTGGTAGACGTGAGAATCCCCATCACCATTTGTCATTTTACCGAGGGGAGTTAGATATTAAGTCTATGTGGGATGTGGTTTGGCGGCCTTACATGATGTGGGATGATGATATCAGTGGATTTAATTTTGAAGGCAGGTTGTTGGGATCTGGTGGGGTCCCCTTGATCCACTTTGATATTATGGAATTTCAGATGTTGGACCGTGTGATGAGACAGTTTGGGTTCATGCAAGGCATACCATCACCCGCCAAAAACCATGGTGACCTTAGGAAGGAGAAAAAGTTTAAATTTATTGATGTCGAGGAAGGGAATACATTTCAATTTGGGAGGCATACATGGATCATCTCGAAGGACAACAATATGAAATTTCTAATTATGTGTCAGTAGATGATTACATGGCCTGGTATAAGAAAATTACACGTTGGAAAATTCACCGACCTCGACAAGCAAGGGACCCTGACAGTTGTTATGAGCCTCGGGCCATTTACAACCAACAACACCTTATTCAAATGGTAGGAAATTATATTCTTCTTTAATTTATCATGTATTAGAGTAAAAAATTAATATTACATTTATTCACATTTAGTGTTATTAATATTTGTTTGTGTTTATCTTACATGACAGCTTGAGAGTGCAAAGTCTTTACTTGATAAATTTTTAGCACTTACTCAGCTGCCTCCCGAGTTGGTTCTGTAAAAATATAATTGGGATTACCAATACAGTCTATACGACTTCGAAGCAAGAGGGAAACAAATACCTCGACAGGAGGGTCCTATAATTTTTGGACCATAGTCCCAATTCTCCCAATTCAATGAAGGGCTTGGGAAACAAACTGATTATGCTGTACAAGAGAGCTGCATACCCACCGCACAAGCATATGAGGAGATTTCCATTCCCACCACCCAAACCTACGAGGAGTGTTACATCCCGACCTCCTAAGCCTATGAGGAGTGTTACATTCCAACCACCTCTGATTTTGCCGGACTTTCTGACGTCATAGGAGATTGTTCACTTAATGTATATATAGTGATGGTTTTAATTAAAGCATATTAATTATTATTTATATTCATATTATAAATAAAAATGGCATGCTATATAATAATAATGTACATTTGGGTCTCAATCAGGTACAAGATGCGAGAGATCACATCTCTTATAGACCAAAAGGGTCCTTAACCAAAAAACTGAAAGATTGGAAGGAGGCATTTATAAATAAACATATGTTTGGAAACGTGGCGGCCTCGAAAGAGAATTTATATCCTTTGTCACATCCACGACAATTATATGAGTTAGACCACAGTGCATTGCATTCCTTTGGACCTGGGAATTGGATTTTCGAGCATGTCCTCGACGCTTATATGTTGTTGCTACGAGACAGAGAGGAATACTATAGGTTGCGGGGAATACAAAGGTGGGCCAAATTTGGTTTCGTGAATTCATTCTTCATGCATCTTGGGCAGAGCTATGTGCTCCCAACTGAAGAGAATCGTGCATGGAGTTTTTGCAATCCGTATGTAAACCAAGATGTTGACCCACCTTTACATGAATGTCATTACATATTCATGTCGGTGTGTAGTACAAATTAAAGCCATTTTGTCTTGTTCCTATTTGGAGTTGAAGATTGGATGGTTACGATATTAGACCCGTACTACAATGATACCAAGCATATGACGTTACAGGAAATGTACTCAGAATTCGTTAATGTTGTGGTATGTGTAGTTTTAAAAAATATTTTACTTTTATAATGTCCTTTAATATTACAAAATTATTAACCAACTACTTTGTACATGCAGGTACATTTGATACCATTTTGTTTGCAAAATGGTAATCCGATGTCATCATTATAACCAGTAATCCTCTCGTGTGCAGACCACAAAGATTCGAATTTAAACAACAACAAACGACTTTGATTGTGGCATTTTTGTATGCGAGTATGTTGATGGTTTTGTTAGGGCCAATAGGGATATTTTCCTAGAGAAGTGGTCCTCGGAAGATGTCACCGTCTTTCGTTACCGCATCGCATGGGAGCTCTACAAGAAATCCGCAAGATTACTTCCGGCCTCTGAGATATAAAACTTGTCCAGCGTTATCTAATGTACATATTAATTAATAAGAATATCTATTTGGTTGAACTGTGTGGGATTTCCAAACTCATAACTTAGTAATATTAATATTATTTAATCACATAAAATCACTTCATATTATTAATACGAAAAAAAATATCTATTTGGTTGAACTGTATGGATATTATTATTTAGTCTAGTTATTAATAATCACATTATTTATAATAATATTAAAAATATTTATTAATATTATTTACTCATACTCAAATAATAATAATAATAATAATAATAAATATAAAAATAAATATAGTGTAATAATAAAATAAATTATTATAATCTAACGACATTTAAATTCCACTCTACTAATTTACTACAACTTTCATAAATAGATATGGCATTCATTTCCTATCATCAAAACAACAACAATATTAATAATATATAAAAAAATAATAATAATAATTGCTTAATAATAAAATTAATAATAATAATAATGCAAGATGTAATATAATGATCACTTTATATTTTATTAAAGATCTGATATTTATTTTTATATTAATAATAATATTTATTTTTATATTAATAATATTATTATTGATATTATTACAAAAATAAGAAAAAATATTAAAGGGGATAATAATAAATATAAAAATTAACTTATTTCTATTTTAACAAACCCAATTAATAATATAGATTTATATAAAAATAAATCACAATATAATAATAATATATAGATTTTGGGGGATGGTAAAGTTTTAATATAAAGATATATCCTTGCAAGAAATGAACAGCTAGGCCCGTGGTGCTCGGGTGGTCGTAAGACGAGGGTTTGGAGCTGGAGGTTGCGAGTTCGAATCTGTTTAGAAGCGAATAGTTGGATATTATTTTTAAATTTTTTATTGCCAGCCGTGACAAAATTTGTCTTCTACTGCCTTTATTAATTTTTTTTTTTTATTCCAAGCCGTGATGACTTGGTCCAGTAGAGACTTCATTTTATTTTTTTATTCTATTTTAATATGCTGAGTCATGACATATAAAACATAAATGCGTAAAAAAAGAGGTAGTAAATTTACATGTCGTATCTACTGTAATATTTTAATATTAATTTTATTTTTTTATTCTATTTTAATTTGCTGAGTCATGATATATAATGGAGAAATGCGTAAAAAAAGGGTAAGCAGGTACAAGTTGTACCGGTTGTAATATTTTAATATTAAATATTCATTTTGTTTAACTATATTGACAATATGTTGAAATGTGGGCCCCTCTTATTTAAATAAAAACTGGTAGAGCTTGTCACGACTTGGTATTAAATATATCCCAATCTCAGCCTTCTAATAAGTTGATCAACAATCCGAAAATTGGTTGTTAGAACAGTATCCATGGTAACCGGTTGCCATGGATGGATTCCCTATATATATAATATTATATTCCTACTCACAAATAAATTACGTAGTCAATTACTACTCTCAAATTATCTAATCAAGTACTATTTCTTATATTAGTCTACTATTCATTTTATAATTCTTTATATTTCTGAATCAATTAACGAGTGGAGTATTAATTAGCTATATTTTTTAATTGAAATTGTAATTACTTTAAGTTCCATGATTAATTTCTACGACAGTCAAATTCTTTTATGTTGTCCGCTACTCTCTCTAGCAGCCAACCAAAACACAGTTGTTTTGATTGACCACTAGAGAGAGTAGAGACCAACATAAAAGAATTTGGTTGGCCGTAAGAGAGAGTAGTGATCGGCCCCAGCCAAGCCCTTAGATCTTTTATTGGACAACAAGAGATGAGTTAGTTGAAATAGTGCCAATAGTTAATGCAAGTTATGGATCACTTCCCTATATATATATGTGTGTGTGTGTGTGTGCGTGTGTGTGTGTGACTTCCCCAAAATAGGTATACACAACCACTTCTGAGTCGCCAAATACACGGTACAGAATTCAAATACAAACTTTTATTTATACAATTGTTGAACTGTGGTGCAAAATACGACAACACATAAGCTGTGAGTTTTAATACAATATTGTCTCGTAGACAGTATCCAAACTCAAATTATTACAATGCCATATAAAATACAGCAGCAAATATTTGAACACCCCAAAGAAGAACGAGAAGATTATTATCCTGTTCATTCTAATGAGGTGCACTTTTGATGCTTTCAAGGTCGGGTCCTCCTCACTCTATTGTTGTTTGCCAAAATCAATTATTAAGTGACGTATAAAATACAACACACACATCTTATGTTCTCAATACAATTATATGCTATTTTATAATGTATTGGAAAACTTCCATAGTCTCGGACCATCACACTATTCCCATGTTATCCCCGCTCGACCTAGCTACACTCTTATTACCTGAAAGGAATCGTGAAGCAAAGGGTGAGCACAAATAGCCCAGTAAAGAATATTATGACTAAGATAATATAGAACAACTTATCCTTAGTCCTCAACAGGAAAAAATCTGATAGAATACAATAGACAACAAGTTTTAGATCAACAACTGTAGTGGAAACAACAATCCATTAGAAAAGTCTAGTAGAACATAATGTTTACTATCTCCTCCAAATTAAAAGTCCATCATTAATATTTTATCCCCGTAATATCCATTAACAATTCTTTTGTACCCAAGACAAAGAGAACTTTCATCACCTGCACTTGAACCACCAAAGATTATAGTTAAATTCACAATTAATATTTATAATCATGTAAATCATCAGTCCATCTTTGCACTACAGGCCAAAGACATACAATTGTAAAACCAGTAATCAACAGTCCATCTTTGCACTACGGACCAAAGATGTTCAACTGTAAAACCAATAATCAATAATTTCTCCTTGCCACAAAGGCTTAATAGAACTTTCACTCAATATCCTTGCCCCAAAGGCTAAAGACATTCAAATGTAATAACAATGATCATACCAATCAATTGTCTATCTTTGCACTACGAGCCAAAGATATTCAATTATAAAACCAATGGTCATGATCATTCAAATCAATTGTCTATCAGTGAACTACGGCCAAAGACATTCAATTATAAAATCAATGGTCATGATCATGCCAATAAACAGTCCATCTATGCACTATGGGTCAAAGATGACTTTTAACACATCATTTATCTGTAACATTATAGGTCATTATCATGTCATACATATGTCCATCTTGGTACTACGGGCCAAAGATATAATACTGTAAAATCAATAATCAATAGTCCATCTTTGCACTTCGGGCCAAAGATGACTTTCACCACAATATAAACATGAGAATGATGACAATGATATAAGGATTCAATCAAGTGAGATCAAGGATAAATATTAGAAATTTATAATTTAATTTATCTAGAGTTCAAGAATATCCAAATCGTTAACATGATAACTAAACATGGAGTAAAATTCAAGAATGATATTTATGTATCAAAAATAATTTTGAATAGAAAGAAATCAATTTTTGTCGTGAATAGTACTTCATGAATAGTACCCTGTGAATAGTACTTCATAAATAGTACTTCATGAATAGTACCCCTGAGTGAATAGTACCCCGTAAATAATACCCCGAGTGAATAGTACCCTATAAATAATATCCTAAGTGAATAGTAATCCGTAAATAATACCCCGAGTGAATAGTACCCCATAAATAAGACCCCTTACCTTAGTAGAAGACCGAATACTGCAATAGTGAAGTAGCAGAATACTTTTCTTCTTTCTCTCTATAGTTTCTCTCTCTATAGTTGCTCTTGTGAGTCTTAGTGAATTGATGAGAATGAAAGAAGAAATGAGCTTCTATTTATAGGAAAACATAGTTTCAATAATTACACGTTTAGGGGCTCAACTTATTACAGTTTAGTACCTTCATCTTTGCCTCTATTTTTAATTTAGCCCTTCAAGTATTATCAATCTTGCATAACCTCCCCTAATAGTAAATGCATGTGAACCAATAGTTCTTTGCATGTGAACTAATATCAATTATGTGACGCCCCCAAAATAGGTCCATACAACCCATCTTGGGTCGCCAGAAATAACACTACAGACGCTAACTTTTCTATTACAACTATTGATCTGTCGTGCAAAATACGACGACACATATACTGTGAGTTTCAATACAAATATTGTTACGTATATAATACGGCAATATTCATACTCAAATTATTACAATGCTATATAAAATACTACAGCAAATATTTAAAGTCCCCAAAGGAATATGAGAAGATTTATGTCCTCCTCATTCTAATGGAGTGTATTTTGACGCTTTCAAATTCGAGTTCGCATCCCCCTATTTGGTTCACCAAATATAACTATTAAATGATGTATAAAATATCAAATGTTATGCCCCCAAATTAGGTCTATACAACCCATCTTGGGTTGCCAGAAATAACACTACAGACGCTAACTTTTTCTATTATAACTATTGATCTGTCGTGCAAAATAGGATGACACATATACTGTGAGTTTCAATACAAATATTGTTATGTATATAATACGGAAATATTTTTACTCAAATTATTACAATGCTATATAAAATACAGCAACAAATATTTCAAGTCCCTAAAAGAATACTGGAAGATTTCTGTCCTCCTCATTCTAATGGAGTGTATTTTGACGCTTTCAAATTCGAGTTCGCATCACCCTATTTGGTTCACCAAATATAACTATTAAATGATGTATAAAATATGTCACACACATTTTAAGTTCTCAGTACAATTATTATGCCACACTATTTCATAATTTAATTAGGATTGCGACTAATTCGAAACACCACTTTATACCCATGTTCTCTCTGCTAGTCCTAGCTACACTTTTATTACCTGAAAGAAGTGGTGAAGTAAAAGAGTGAGCACAAATAGCCCAGTAAAGAATATTATAACTAAGATAATTAATTTATCAATAGCCTTCACCAGTACTAAATCAGATATTTAGAACATATGGTAGATAATAAAAGTTTTCAACCATAATTGCAGTGGAATCAACAATCCATTAGAAGAGTCAAGTAAAACATAACAGTCCATCTTTGCACGTAAGCCAAAGATATACAACTATAAAACCAATAATTAATAGTCCATCTTTGCACGTAAGCCAAAGATATATAACTGTAAAACCAATAATCAACAATTCATCTTTGCACGTAAGCCAAGGAGGATTTTTACCACATCATTTGTCTGCAAAATAAATAATCCACATCACCGAATTATCCATGCACTACGGCCAAGGATATTCGTTAGTATCACATCCATGAATTATCCATGCACTACGGGCCAAGGATATTCTTTATTATCACATCCACGAATTATCCATGCACTACGGGCCAATGATATTCGTTATTATCATATCCATGAATTATTCATGCACTACGAGCCAAGGATATTCATTATTATCACATCCACGAATTATCCATGTACTATGGGCCAATGATATTCGTTATTATCACCAATGGTCATAATAATGCCAAACAACAATTTATCTTTGCACCCTTGGACGAAGAGAACCCATGGTCATGATCATACCAACAACTGTCCATTAATGCACTACGGACCAATGAGGACTTTTACCACATCATTTGTCACATTACAAGTCTTGATTATACTGATACATAATTCCTGGTCATAATCATACCAATCAACAGTCCATCTATGCACTACGGGCAAAAGATGACTTTCATTACAATATAAGCATGATGATGATGACATTGATATAAGAATTCAATTAAGTGAGAGCAAGGATAAATTTTAAAGATTTATAATTCAATTTATCCAGAGTTTAAGAATGTCCAAATTGTCAACATAATACTGCTTTGTGGAGTAAAATTCAAGATTTATATTCATGTATCAAAAATAATTTTGAATTGAAAGAAATACATTTTTTTGGCATGAATAGTACCCCGTGAATAATACTTTGTGAATAGTATCTCGTGAATAGTACTTCGTGAATAGTACCCCATGAATAGTACTTCATGAATAGTGTCGTACGTATGAATAGTACCGTATATATGAATAGTGTCATATGTATAAATAGTACCCATGAATAGTACTTCGACATGAAAAGATTAAAATTTAACAAGAATGTCTAGAAAAATATTTTAGCGGAACTATACTAGATTAAACGTAAATTTCAAGGATATTCTACTAATTTCAAGGAGTATAGAAGCAATACTTATCAACATGAGTATAGAATTAGGAATATAAAATGAAATAATATTACTTACATACTACAGAGTATGGAAGAAATATTATTTCTTACGAATATTGAACAAAAATAATATCTCTTACAATTGTTGAACAAAAATAATATTCCTTACGAATATTGAACGAAAATAATATTCCATATGAATATTGAACGAAAATAAAAATTCCTTACGAATACGAAAAATAATATCGTAAGCGAATATGAAATAAATAATACCCCTTACCTCAAAAGGAAAGTAATTTCGACTGGTATAGCAGAGATATTCACTATTTTCTACACTCCAAGCTTCCTTAAACTCAAAAGAAATACGCTCAAAATTATAAAAGAAGAATTCTCTAATTCTGGAGTGATTTTCATGTCTAAATTGAGCATCCTATTTATAGGAGAATGGCAGGATACTATTTAGAAAATAAAATCACCGATTTGAACAGAAGGAAAGTTCACTACACATGCTAGCATCAAATGAATTCACATGAATTTTTTTATTTTACTATGCTGCACTATGCAAAAACTATGCAATACTATACAAATACTATGTAGTACTATGCAATACTATACAGTCCCATGCAACACTATGCAGTATAATACAATATAATATATTCTATTTTACATAAAAATAAAACTTATAATATATATATATATATATATATATATATATATATATATATATATATATATATATATATATTGTACACTTTCAAATTTTGCATTTCTATTACTAGCATTGTAGGAGGGCAGCATCGTCTTTCATAGATAACATTGGAAGACAAAGCAGTTCCAATTCTAGAGACAACTCCAGAATTATTAGTTTTCCATCTCAGAGACAACCCTGAGATATTCAGTCCCGAAGATAACCCCAGGAGTTCTAGTTCCAACCTCGGAGATAATCCCAAAGAGTGCGCCTCCGGCCCGAGATAACCACGAATCCTCGGTTTTCATCTCGAGACAACCCCAGAGGTAACTGGGTTCAGTCCCGAGACAACCTCGGAGTTTCAGCCCAACCTCGGAGACAACCCCGAGGAATGCAATTGCAGTTCCGAAGATAACCCTGGAAAAGCTCATTTCAACCCTTGCAGTCAGCTTCAACCTCAAAGATAACCCTGAGGCACTCAGTTCCAACCCCAGAGATAGCCCCGGGAGGTCAGGCACACCTCAGAGACAACCCTGAGGACCTTCAGTACTCACAACATCCCAATCTCAGAGATAACCCTGAGCAACGACTACTACATTAGCCTAAACCAGAGATAACCCCGGTGAGGGAAAAAATCATCATTTTTTCACCTCGACCCCACATTGCGCTGTCTCAACAAACTTTCAACATACATTACACACAGAAGTGTCCTACAAGAACCATAGATCCAATCTCGAGTGACTACTACACAAAAGACATCACACCAGATAGAATTTGAAGCTTGAAGACCTGTGCATGGTTACATCTTCCTAACTTCGTACAACCTCTAATCCCGTGTCATTTGTGTAACTCTCTACAACAACATTCTAAAAAAGGTCTTATACACCTCAATCAGATGCCTGGATTGAAGTTCTAAAAGTTTGAGCAGATATAGCATTATATGTGTGCACGTACTTCGAGACGGCCAGACCCGCAGAGCCTGGGGCACTCTGGGTAGCCAGATAAGTGGGTTTTATACCCACGAATCGCTTCCTAATTCAAGCTTAATCGGTGTTAAATCCTTGCTTTTATGTGTGTTTTACTTATTTATTGTTATTTCGTGTGTAGGTTTGGTGGTGTTGCAAGTGATCAAAAAGGGTGGATTTGAGGTACATTGTGGCAAGCAAAGGATCAAAACAAGCCATCTAGCAGAACACTAGCCCGCCGGGGTGAGTGTTTTTAGGCCTAACACACTCATGGCCGGGGGGGTCCAATACTCTAAAGATAGAGCTATGCCACGGGCAAATGAAACTAATTATGAAGAAACACCCTCGTCGGGGCGAGGGTCCGAATTTAGCAGTCGTTTAGTTGGCTTTAAAGACTGCTTTGTTTGTATTTATGATGGTTTGGGACGTGTATTAGCAAGGATTTCTAATCATAATAAAAGTTTTAGTGTTCTATCCAATGAAGAACAACAAATATAAGAGGAGAGCCATTAGAAGACAATTAACAAAGAACAAGAATACAGATTTTTGAGAGCAAGCATTGGAGAGAAGATTTTGAATCATTTTTCATATCAATTGCAACTGAGCTGAAGAAAAGGGTGGTTCTGAATTTATTCTTTTCTTTTAGTTTATTTGTAATTGAAATAATGATATCTTTAATTTATTCAGTGTTTATTTCATTTATGATGAGCTAAATTACTTTTTAGGCTTATGATGGATCTTTAAGTGAAACGATGGATATGTAACTTTAATTTTCAGTTTAATAAGTTATTATCCAGTTTATCTATATTAATTTGTGATTGAATTTATGAATTGCCTGATCAACAATTCTTTGTGGACTTGTATGGATTCGAGAGAGGAAGTACGAGTCTAGACTTAGTTAATATAGCATGTGTTCTTGAATTCTGTGAATGAATAAAATCTTGATGAATGTTAGGGTAGAGATATGCTTAACATCGCATATAATCGGGTAGAGAACTTGAACTTAAACTTTCTTTGATTATAATTCACATAGAGATATAGTGAGTTAGTTAATTAAGGTGTTTAACTTAATTCTATCTTAATTGTGGATTTAAGTTAATATGATGTTAGTGCATCGAGAGGTGGTTAATTCTACTTTAGTGTTCTTGATTAATAAACTGGGATAGTAAATTAAACTGGAACAAAGGATAATAACCAGAGTGAAGCTTAGGATGAAGTTGTAAGCCTAATTCTCTGATACTTATTTAGAAATTCAGTTTTTGCGATTTGTGATTGTTTTACGATTTTAGTATTTTTAATAATTGAGAATTTATAATTTTAATCATTAATTTGGATAATTTAATAAAATTGGGATTAATAGGAAACTGGTAATTGTGAAGGTTAAATTCTTACTAATTTCTCTGTGGGAATGATACTCTACTTACTATTATATTACTTGTTGACCGCGTATACTTGCGTGTTGTGCGTAATTAGATTTTACCCAACACAGTCGCAGGTACACCTACGGCTCCCCCTATAAATACAGGGCTTGGGGTGGCCATTTTGCATAGAGAAAAGGCGAGGAAACCCTGTCTAATTTTCTCTATACACACTATAAACTGAATACTTTCTCATTTTAAACACTTGTGAGCTTCAGGACTATACACACTATAAACCTATGGGAGATGAAAGAACCGATGGTACAACTACAGAGTCACTGGACAAGAAATACATTCACCGAAGTGTGTCACCGTGGGGAGCACCCTGTTATTATTCAGAAGAAGAAGGATGGGTCAATCGTCTTTGCATTGATTATAGAGAGTTAAACAAAGTCACTATTAAGAATAAATATCCATTCTTGAGAATAGATGACTTGTTTGATCAATTGAAAGGTGCTAGATATTTCTAAAAATAGATTTGAGAAGTGGGTATCATCAATCAAGGTAAGAAAGGAGGATGTCTTGAAGACGGCATTCAAACTCGGTATGGACATTACGAATTTTTGGTGATGTCTTTTGGTTTGACAAACGCCCTACAGCTGCTTCATGGATTTGATGAACAGGTGTTTAAACCATTTTGGACAAGTTTGTGGTGGTGTTTATCGACGATATTCTTGTGTACTCTAAAACTCAAGAGGAACATGTGGAACATTTACGCCTAACGTCAAGATGCTAAGAAAAGAAAAGTCAGTATGTGAAATTCTCTAAATGTGAATTTTGGTGAACGTACACAATTTCTTGGGCACGTAATTGACAAGGATGGAATTTCAATGGATCCATCAAAGGTTGAAGTCAGTGATAAATTGGGAACAACCAAGAACTCCATCGTAAGTGAGAAGTTTCTTGGGATTGGCGTGGTATTATTACATTTGGTTTATCCAGGATTTCTACAAGATTTCCACTCCGTTGACAAATATAGCAAGGAAATCTATAAAATTTGTTTGGACGGAAAAATGTGGAAAAAGTTTCCAAGAATTGAAAAAGAAGCTAAGTATGGCACCTGTGTTGTCATTACCAGATAATACAGGAAATTTTGTGGTGTATAGTGATGCTTCACACAAGGTATTAGGGTGTGTCCTTATGCAAAATGGTAAATTCATCGCGTATGCATCAAGACAATTGAAAGATTACGAAAAAGGGTATCCGACTCATGATTTAGAATTGGTGGCGGTTGTGTTTGCTCTGAAGATATGGAGACACTATCTCTACGGAGAGAAATGTGAGATTTACATGCACCATAAAAAGTCTCAAGTATATTTTCACGTAAGGACCTGAACATGCGTCAAAGAAGAT
The DNA here is from genome assembly GCA_020205605.1 of Panax ginseng. NCBI lineage: Eukaryota > Viridiplantae > Streptophyta > Magnoliopsida > Apiales > Araliaceae > Panax > Panax ginseng. The sequence continues at coordinate 54,881,079 of CM035131.1, read as the reverse complement.
GGATGGAACTGATAAAGGATTATGATTGTGAGATCTTTTATCATCCGGGTAAAGCTAATGTGGTTGCAGATGCCTTGAGTAGGAAAGGCAGAGAAAAGTTGATGATGTTAACTGATAAGGAGGAGCTCATTTCAGCAATGGAAAAACTAGAGCTGGAAATCAAATTTCCAGAAGACTCCGAGGAAAAATTGTTCCAGATGGAAGCCAGTCTAAATTTGGTGGACAAAGTGAAGAACGCACAACTACAAGATGGAGAATGTAGAAGAATAAAAGAAAGTGTGGTCGAGGAAAAATAAGTGAAGTACAATGATGATACTAAGGGAATGCTAAGATTCGAGGGACGAATTTGGGTTCTAACAGTTCAGGAGATTAAAGAAGAAATTTTGACGGAAGCACATAACTCAAGGTATTCAATTCATCCGGGAAGTATGACAATGTATCAAGATTTGCGGTGTCATTTTTGGTGGCCGAACATGAAAAGAGATGTTGCAGAGTGCGTTGGAAAGTGCTTGACATGTCAGAAAGTGAAGGCAGAACATCAACAACCAAGCGGATTACTTCAACCGTTGGAGATACCGGAATGGAAGTGGGAGCACATCACAATGGATTTTGTGGTAGGTCTTCCAACGACTCAGAAAGGATACGATGCGATATGGGTGATAGTGGACAGATTGACAAAATCTGCACACTTTTTGCCAATAAAGATTAGATTTAATCTTGATCACCGCTAAAAAGCAGACGTTAAGGAGATCATTTCAAGACATGGATTTCCAATATCAATTGTATCTGACAGAGATCCGAGGTTCACATCAAATTTCTGGAAGAGACTGCAAGAATGCATGGGAACGCAATTGAAGATGAGCACATCGTATCATCTGCAAACCGATTGGCAAAGCGAAAGAACAATCCAGACACTTGAAGATATGCTTAGAGCGTGCATCATGGATTTCAAAGGAAACTGGGATGATCGTCTACCGTTGATAGAATTTGCATACTACAACAGTTACCATGCAAGCATTGGTATGCCATCGTACGAAGCATTATACGGCAGGAAGTACAGAACTCCACTGTGCTGGGATGAAGTCGGAGAACGTCAACTATTAGGACCGAATCGTACAACAAACTACCGAGGTTGTCAAACTCATCGTAACAAGATTGATAGTTTGCCAAGATGCATAAAAAAGAAATATCTTTGATCAACACGCACAAGATCGTATGCTCGATGTAGGAAATTTCAGATTCCTAAAGGTTTCTCCTTGGAAGGAAAAATTCGATTTGGTAAGAAGGGAAACTAAGTCCGAGATTTATTGGACCATTCGAAGTGCTGCGAAAGGTTGGAAAGGTGGCTTACGAGGTATCTCTACCTCCAGAGTTGCAAAACATTCATAATGTGTTTCACGTGTCGGTGTTACGACCATACAAACCTGATTACAAGCACGTGATTGAGTATGAACCACTGCAGTTTGAGAAAGATTTGTCCTATGAAGAGATTCCTATCCAGATAGTCAATAGGAAAGAACAGGTGCTCAGGAATAAGGTGATACCTTCTGTGAAGGTAATTTGGAGGAACCACAATGTCGAAGAGGCTACGTGGGAACTCAAAGCTGAAATGATGAAGAATTACCCTGAGTTATTTGTTTGATCTGTGTCTTCGATTTTGGGGACAAAATCTTTGTAAGTAGGGGAGAATGTGACGAATGAATTATTTGAATTGTGATTTTGGGGATGTAATCCTTGTAAGGAGGAATGATGTAACATTCTAGAATTTTAATTGTTATATTAAATATTTATTGAATTATTTAAATATTTAATGGATGTGTTTATTGTTGAATAAATAATTGTTCAAATTTGAATTGATGTGGTTAACTATTTGCTAAATAAATAATTAAGGAAAATTAATTATTTTGCTAATTTAATTTAATTATTAAGTTAGAGAATTTTGATTAATTGAATTAATATTCTTTTTATTGGAATTTGTAAATTTAAAAGGATGTGTTAGTTGATTAAATAAAGTTATAATTGTATAGAAAATTATAATTTTGGTGGTATTGATTTATGTGATGAAGTAATTTAATAAATTGTTATTATGATTAATTTAATTAAATTAATGTGTGACAAATAACCCTTTATAAAGTAGTTATTAAAATAACTTAAAGGAGTTTTAATTCCGTTTTGCCAAACAAGACTTATTGCTTATTAAGTCTTTATTCTAATTGGGTTTAACCAAACAGGGTGTTAGGATTAATTGGTTATTTTTTTAGTGACTAGCCAAACAAGCCTTATGGCTTTTAGTTTTCAAAATAAGTAACTGATGTCAGTAAATTAGAGTTATATTATATAATTAATATATATATTATATGCTATATACGTTAGTTGTTAGTACGCTCTAGAGTTAGGAAGAAAAACAAAAACACAGAGGAAGAAGAAGAAGAGAAGAAGAAAAGAGGAGAGGAAGGAAGACTAGAGAATTTAGAAGAGATTTGGGGAAGAGAAGATTGTAATCAAAAGGGATAGCCATATCATCTTCTATCAAGGTATTCTCCTTTTTCCTTTTAGTTTTAAAAGTTTAGTTTTATCTTCCCAAATTCTCTCAGTAGAATTTTTGTAAAGCATGAATTTTTGTTGTTATGTGGCTTTATATGACATAATAGTGATGTTAAAAGCTGCTTTTCATGGGTTATAATCAAAGAATTGAAGATATGTATGTAATTGTGGAGAAAAGTAATTTTCAGAGAGTTTTTTTTTTATATATTGTTTAGTTAACATCAAAATTATGAGTTGTTTAGTTGTTTTATCGATAAATTGGCTATTCAATTTGTTAGAGTATATATATATTTTGATAAAATGCTTTGAATTAGTGGTTTTGGTTGAGAAACAAAATTTTAGTGTTTATTTTTATCAAAATTATCAAAAAGTAAGTTTTAGCCAAAAACAGTGAATTTGGGTGTGTTAATTTTGTTGTTTATGTTGTTATATGAGTAGAAACATGTTAGGAGTTCTTAAATTTTGTTTACATGAAGTTGTAGTATGATTTACGTGCTATTTGGCCTGTTAAAAATGAGTTTGTAGGCCAAAATTGGCTTTTTCTCTTATATTAAAGGTCTCATAGTTGAATCATGGCCCATGACTTCTTGATACCATTACCATTGGCACCAAGACGCCATGCCCACGCCCACAATGTGCACTTGTAGCCTTGATTTCCACGCCAAGAACGCTTATGACCCACGTGTGCCAAACCACGAGCCACAAAGTAAATCGTATGCGTCGCACATGAAAGTTAGCGAATAATCTCGACAATTGTACTTTTTGTACACGAAATTTTAAGAAAAGTTATGTGATGATAGTAGGACTGTTAAATGTTGATTTTAGTATATCTATACTATGAATAAGTATGTTATTAACGATTAACTTATGATATAACTCGATTATGTGATTAAAAATTCAATTTTAAATGATGAACGTACTTAGTTATGTTTGTAAGATGGTAATGACTAATTATGTCATGATGACATATGTTTATAGAATATTGTGATTCGTATTAATTTGGTTTAGCCTACGAGCAAGGCAAGTTTTCTAAACTCTCTTTTTACATTGAGCAAGTTCTCTAACTCTACTTTTAAAATTGTGCAAGCGCTTAAATTATTCTTTGAGCAAGTGTTCTAATCCATTATCTTGAATGAATCAATTATTGTTTCCAATATAATAATGCAAGATTTCTAATTCTTTATCTTGTTAAACTATTTATTGTTTCAATTCGATTACCTTATGAATGATGCAAGCTTTCTAAACTTTGGTTTAATGTTGACAAGTTATTCTTGTATTTAACTTGTTGTTTAGCATGCACAACTATTTATACTAATGTTGAGCAATTTCATCGTTCAAACTGTTATGCATGCTTAGTACTCAATTCTAATTAACCTTGACTTAATATTGTTCAAGCAAGGCATGTTATAGTTATTCAAAGTATATGCTATTAGATTATTCCTAAAGCATGATTTTGGTTTACCATGTTGATTCAATTACAATTATTCTGTAATATAATGTTATTAATTCAACTAGTCCTCTAGTTGATGATCATTCAACTTCAAATTACCCTTGAAAGCTTATCCAAACCAAACTCTCTTTGGTGCGGACTTGTACTCCAAATACTGAGATGAACAACCCTATTATTATTAGGGGATAACTTACACATAATGTTAAATGTTTGTGCACAATACATGGTACGAAGGGCTGATCCCTCTAAGTACGAGGAGTCCTTATAGTCTTATGAATGTTAAAGTTGGAGTTGAAAGATTACTCGCAACTGTGGACATAGTTCATGGTCTTATGACCCTCAGTTATAGTTATTCTACATTTTGGATTTCGGTTTCTGATTATTAATGATAGAGTACTATTCATTGTTGATGAGCCTATTATTGGCAGTTATTATTACTATACTCCTGTTGATTTCATATTGTATCCAGTGAGCAATTGTTTTGCTCACTCTTGCATATTTTAAAACTCATTGCAGCTAAAGAAGAGAAGGTAGATGAACCTACGTCTAGCAAATGAAAGGGAAAAATGTGCAAGTGATGAAGACTTGTAATTTTTACTTTAGACTTTTATTATGATGATCTTAGACTTGGTTTTAATGATGTTTATTTAATTTCCGCATTTGAATGATTGTATTTAAAGGTTAGATAACTTGGGAGATTTTGTTATGTAACCCTTTAATGGGAAAGGTTTTATTTATCCAGTTTTATTGTGATTGGGTAGTTAGATATGAATGTTTGATTAAGTGAACACCAAATCCTGTGGGAATGAAGTACCTGGATTTGGGGGTATCACAGGTTGGTATCAAAGCTTTAGGTTATTAACCTTAGGTGGGGGAAAAGCCTTAGGAAGTAACCTTCGAGAAGATAGTGATGATAAACTATTGTCGAGTTTCAAGGAGAAAGTAATAAAACACTTATGTGTTTATGTGATTACAACTTATGTGCTCGTGAGAGTCGAGTAGTAATGATTAGCAACTAAAACTTAAAAATCTTGTTGTCAGGATGACTAATGTTTGAGAACCCAGTCAGGCTAGGGAGGGAGGACCTCAGATGCCTAGAGAGGAGGAATCTCGTGAAATTTAAGTGGTTTGGGAACAACTGCTTCCACGAGAGTCAGCTCCATCGCTCACAGTGGTCGAAGATGAGGATGATGAGATAGAGATAGACGATGAGGAAGATCCTGTGGCTGCCACAGACTGATGAAGAGGACGAGGAGGAAAGGATTCCACTTAACTCTATAGCTGGCCGTATATACGATGAAGTGCATGACCTCAACGTGGAACTTCAAGATACTGTCGAGGAATTACAAGAGATATTAGCTGAGCAACAGGCCTAGTTGGCACAGAAAGACGACGAGATCCAGGGTTGAGAAGAACGACTGAACAATGTTGAAGAAAAGCTGGTTCACACTGAAAAAGAGAACGATCAAATGAGAGCAGAGGTTGCAGAGTTGAAGAGCAAGTTGAGAAAGGAGTCTGCAAAAAGGTCAAGAGCCGAAGATGCGTACCGTGAAGCTTACCCACAAGCCAAAATAGCAGAGGAAGACGCACAAGCAAAGAGAAGGAAGATGAAAGAAATGGATAACGTGTTCAACACCGCGATCAATCGAGCTCAAGACCGGGTCATGGGTTATCCAATTCAGTTTGAGACGCTACCCTCGTTCATACTGGACCGTCGAACCATGTTCCGAGTTATGGAAGAAGAGCGTCGTAAGGCTTTGCAGTATCTTAATAGGACAACTTAGGAAGTGAACTTGATTTATGATTTATGTTATGATAAGTATTATGTAAATCCCAAGTGTTATGAAACCTATGGGATATGATGATGATGTCCTGAAACTTTAGTAGTTCAGGAAAATAATGTAAATAGCAGTGATGCTATTGATATGATGTTCTCAAAGAAGTTTTGAATAAAAGATATTATTTTCTTCCAAAGTGTTATGTGTTATGAAGTGATTACTTTTATGGGGGCAAGTTAATTAGAAATTACTTGAAAGAGTTGAGTAATAATCTAATGAGTGTATTTTTAACGTAAAATGCCTCCAAGACGCCAACCACCCCGTCGAGAGAACCACCGGAAGGAACCAACAACGATAATGTTTGAAACTAACTCCGTTCAAAGCTAGCCAGACGTTACTAACCGGCAATTGCAAAATCAACCACGAAATCAACCTCGTAACCAAGGTGCTACGCTTAAGGACTTCAAGGCGGTTGGACCACCGAAATTCCGTGGATCCATGAACCCAGGTTGAAGCACAAACTTGGATTATGGAAACCGAGAAGGTTTTTGATGTTGCTAGGGTGAGAGGATAACCGTAAGATCGCTTTTGCAACATTCATGTTGAAAGAAGAGGCTAGCTATTGGTGGTGGCGAAGCCAAAAGACTTCGGGAAGGACCAGGAGTAATGACACGGGGATAGGTTTAAGGAGCCGTTTTCTTGACTTATTTTCCTGAGAGATTTTGAAGAGCTCGGCTAGAGGTCCGCTTTTTGGAGTTGAAGCAAGGAACAATGTCGCCTTAGCCGAGTATGCCGCGAAGTTCAACGAGTTGGAGAGGTTTGCGCCATATCAGGTCAGCACAGACGAGCACAAGGCGAAGAGGTTTGAGCAGGGACTAAAACCCTGGTTATACAGTAGGGTCTCCCTGTTCCAATTGAAGACATTTGCAGCAGTGATGGAGAAGGCGATTCTCGCTGAATGTGGAGGTGAGGAAGTAACAAAGCATAATCAAGAGCAGAGAAAGAAGAAAAGTGAAGGTGAAGCTAAGAGTAGTGGTAACGGTAGTAATGGAAACAACCTGAAGAGGAAGTGGAATGGGAATGGAGGAGCTGGAAATCAGCAAAGAAACCAGCAAAATAAGAAGTTCAAAGCATGTGCTACGTGTGAAAAGTTTCATAAGGGAGTGTGTTTGCTGGGGAAACGAGTATGCTTCAATTGTGGCCAGGAGGGTCACATCGCCCCAAATTGCACTCAAACTAAGAAGAATGTGTGCTTCATGTGCTGATCTAAGGATCACTTTACTCGTGAATGCCCTAAAAAGAGATCTGGTGAGACAAATGGGAGTAAGGGAAATTCTAGTGGAGGTCTGTTGGCTATTGCAGGACCAACAACAACAAATAAGCCCACAAAATGTAACCTTCAACATGATCATGCAAGATGTCATGCAATTAAAGGATGTGGTGTCAGGTATTATCCCAATCAATGATATTGATGCTTATGTATTATTTGATTCGGGTGCTACTTGCTCATTTATATCTGATGAATTTTCTATGAGATTAGGATTGCCTAGTGAAGAATTGAATTTCCCTCTGAACATAGAAATCGCGAATAAGGAAGTAATTCCTGTTAGGTTCGTATACAAGAACTGTAGGGTGAACATTAAGGGAAATATTTTTATGGTAGATTTAATTCCGATTAGGCTTGGAGAGTTTGATGTTATTTTGGGAATGGACTGGTTGTTTAATTGTGGAGCGATAATTGACTACCAAAAGAAATGTGTAAACCTTATGACTCCGTCAAGGGTAGTATTCAATGGTAGCAAATCGCCTAGACAAATGAGATGTCTGACGATTATGCAGGCCAAAAAGTTGTTGGTCAGGGCTGTGTGGGTTATTTAGCTTACATAGTCGATACTCAGAAGAAGGGTGCGAAACTGGAAGAAATACCAGTGGTTAGGGAATTTGTGGACGTGTTTCCAGAGGATTTGCCAGGACTTCCGCCTGATAGAGAAATCAAGTTTGTGATCGACTTAAGCGCCAGAATGTACTTCCGATATCGAAAGCCCGATCAAGATGAATGGCTCGGTGGAGATGAAAGAAGCGATGGTACAACTACGAGAGTCAGCCGGACAAGAAATACATTCAGCCGAGTGTGTCACCGTGGGGAGCCCCGGTGTTATTTGTAAAGAAGAAGGATGTGTCAATGCGTCTTTGCATTGATTATAGAGAGTTAAACAAAGTCACTATTAAGAATAAATATCCATTGCCGAGAATACATGACTGTTTGATCAATTGAAGGGTGCTAGATATTTCTCGAAAATAGATTTGAGAAGTGGGTATCATCAACTGAAGGTAAGAAAGGAGAATGTACCGAAGACGGCATTCCGAACTCGGTATGGACATTACGAATTTTTGGTGATGTCTTTTGGTTTGACAAACGCCCCTGCAGCGTTCATGGATTTGATGAACAGGGTGTTTAAACCATTTTTGGACAAGTTTGTGGTGGTGTTTATCGACGATATTCTGGTGTACTCTAAAACTCAAGAGGAATATGTGGAACATTTACGTCTAACGCTGAAGACGCTAAGAAAAGAAAAGCTGTATGCGAAATTCTCTAAATGTGAATTTTGGCTGGAACGTGTACAATTTCTTGGGCACGTAATTGACAAGGATGGAATTTCAGTGGATCCATCAAAGGTTGAAGCTGTGATAAATTGGGAACAACCAAGAACTCCATCAGAAATGAGAAGTTTCTTGGGATTAGCAGGGTATTACAGACGGTTTATCCAGGATTTCTCCAAGATTTCCACTTCGTTGACAAATTTAGCGAGGAAATCTATAAAATTTGTTTGGACGGAAAAATGTGGAAAAAGTTTCTAAGAATTGAAAAAGAAGCTAAGTATGGCACCTGTGTTGTCATTACCAGATAATACAGGAAATTTTGTGGTGTATAGTGATACTTCACACAAGGGATTAGGGTGTGTCCTTATGCAAAATAGTAAAGTCATCGCGTATGCATCAAGATAATTGAAAGATTACGAAAAAGGGTATCTGACTCATGATTTAGAATTGGTGGAGGTTGTGTTTGCTCTGAAGATATGGAGACACTATCTCTACGGAGAGAAATGTGAGATTTACACAGACCATAAAAGTCTGAAGTATATTTTCACACAGAAGGACCTAAACATGCGTCAAAGAAGATGGATGGAACTGATAAAGGATTATGATTGTGAGATCTTTTATCATCCGGGTAAAGCTAATGTGGTTGCAGATGCCTTGAGTAGGAAAGGCAGAGAAAAGTTGATGATGTTAACTGATAAGGAGGAGCTCATTTCAACAATGGAAAAACTAGAGCTGGAAATCAAATTTCGAAGACTCAGCAGAAAAATTGTTCCAGATGGAAGCCACTCCAAATTTGGTGGACAAAGTGAAGAATGCACAACTACAAGATGGAGAATGTAGAAGAATAAACGAAAGTGTGGTCGAGGAAAAAGAAGTGAAGTATAATGTTGATACTAAGGGAATGCTAAGATTCGAGGGACGAATTTGGGTTCCAATGAGATCGAGAGATTAAAGAAGAAATTTTGACGGAAGCACATAACTCAAGGTATTCAATTCATCCGGAAGTATGAAAATGTATCAAGATTTGCGGTGTCATTTTTTGGTGGTAGAACATGAAAAGAGATGTTGCGAGTCGTTGGAAAGTGCTTGACATGTCGGAAAGTGAAGGCGAAACATCAACAACCAAGCGGATTACTTCTTCAACCGTTGGAGATACCGGAATGGAAGTGGGAGCACATCACAATGGATTTTGTGGTAGGTCTTCCAACGACTCAGAAAGGATACGATGCGATATGGGTTATAGTGAACAGATTGACAAAATCTGCACACTTTTTGCCAATAAAGATTAGATTTAATCTTGATCAGCTGGCGAAACTGTACGTTAAGGAGATCGTTTCAAGACATGGATTTCCAATATCAATTGTATCTGATAGAGATCCGAGGTTCACATCAAATTTCTGGAAGAGACTGCAAGAATGCATGGGAACGTAATTGAAGATGAGCACATCGTATCATCTCGCAAACCGATTAAGCAAAGCGAAAGAACGATCCGCACACTTGAAGATATGCTTAGAGCGTGCATCATGGATTTCAAAGGAAATCGGGATGATCATCTACCGTTGGTAGAATTTGCATACAACAACAAGCTACCATGCAAGCATTGGTATGCCACCGCACGGCGCATTATACTGCAGAAGTGCGTAACTCCACCATCTTTGGGATGAAGTCGGAGAACGCCAACTATTAGGACTAGAATCGGTACAACAAATCTGCCGAGGTTGTCAAACTCATCGAACAAGATTGATAAATTTTACTCAAGATGAATAAAAGAAATATCTTGATCAACACGAGACAAGATCGTGCGCTCGATGTAGGAAATTTCAGATTCCTAAAGGTTTCTCCTTGGAAGGAAAAATTGATTTGGTAAGAAGGGGAAACTAAGTCCGAGATTTATTGGACCATTCAAGTCTTCATGAAAGGTTGGAGAGGTGGCTTACGAGGTATCTCTACCTCCGAGTTGCAAAACATTCATAATGTTTTTCACGTGTTTGGTGTTACGACCATACAAACTCGATTACAAGCACGTGATTGAGTACGAACCACTGCGCAGCTTTGAGAAAGATTTGTCCTATGAAGAGATTCCTATCCGGATAGTCAACAAGAAAGAACAGTGCTCAGAATAAGGTGATACCTTCCAGAAGGTAATTTGGAGGAACCACAATGTCGAAGAGGCTACGTGGGAACTCAAAGCTGAAATGATGAAGAATTACCCTAAGTTATTTGTTTGATCTGTGTCTTCGATTCTGGGGACAAAATCTTTGTAAGTAGGGGAGAATGTGACGAATGAATTGTTTGAATTGTGATTCTGGGGACATAATCCTTGTAAGGAGGGAATGATGTAACATTCTAGAATTTTAATTATTATATTAAATATTTATTGAATTATTTAAATATTTAATGTATGTGTTTATTGTTGAATAAATAATTGTTCAAATTTGAATTGATGTGGTTAACTATTTGCTAAATAAATAATTAAGGAAAATTAATTATTTTGCTAATTTAATTTAATTATTAAGTTAGAGAATTTTGATTAATTGAATTAATATTCTTTTTATTGGAATTTGTAAATTTAAAAGGATGTGTTAGTTGATTAAATAAAGTTATAATTGTATAGAAAATTATAATTTTGGTGGTATTGATTTATGTGATGAAGTAATTTAATAAATTGTTATTATGATTAATTTAATTAAATTAATGTGTGACAAATAACCTTTTATAAAGTAGTTATTAAAATAACTTAAAGGAGTTTTAATTCTGTTTTGCCAAACAAGACTTATTGCTTATTAAGTCTTTATTCTAATTGGGTTTAACCAAACAGGGTGTTAGGATTAATTGGTTATTTTTTTTAGTGACTAGCCAAACAAGCCTTATGGCTTTTGGTTTTCAAAATAAGTAACTGATGTCAGTAAATTAGAGTTATATTATATAATTAACATATATATTATATGCTATATACGTTAGTTGTTAGTACGCTCTAGAGTTAGGAAGAAAAACAAAAACACGAGAAGGAAGAAGAAGAAGAAAGAAAAAGAGAGAGAGGAAGGAAGGCTAGAGAATTTAGAAGAGATTTGGGGAAGAGAAGATTGTAATCAAAAGGGATAGCCATATCATCTTCTATCAAGGTATTCTCCTTTTTCCTTTTAGTTTTAAAAGTTTAGTTTTATCTTCCCAAATTCTCTGTAGAATTTTTGTGTAAGCATGAATTTTTGTTGTTATGTGGCTTTATATGACATAATAGTGATGTTAAAACTGTTTTCATGGGTTATAATCAAAGAATTGAAGATTTGTATGTAATTGTGGAGAAAAGTATTTTTTAGAGAGTTTTTTATATATATATATTGTTTAGTTAAAATCAAAATTATGAGTTGTTTAGTTGTTTTATTGATAAATTGGCTATTCAATTTGTTAGAGTATATATATATTTTGATAAAATGCTTTGAATTAGTGGTTTTGGTTGAGAAACAAAATTTTAGTGTTTATTTTTATCAAAATTATCAAAAAGTAAGTTTTAGCCAAAAACAGTGAATTTGGGTGTGTTAATTTTGTTGTTTATGTTGTTATATGAGTAGAAACATGTTAGGAGTTCTTAAATTTTGTTTACATGAAGTTTTTGTATGATTTACGTCTTTATTTGGTCTATTAGAAATGAGCTTGTAGGCCAAAATTGGATTTTTCATGCTATTGCGAGGTTTGTCTGCCGAGGTTCTGCATTCTCATGCATGCCATGGACGGACTTGCGATACCATTGTGGCAATCATAGCGGCCATGCCACGCTGCAATGTGAACTTGTTGCCTGATCTCCGCGCATAATAGCGTCATGACCACACCATGAAGCATGAGCCACGCGATTAAAATGTGGCCATATGGCCCATGAAGTTAGCGAATGGTCTGACAGTGTACTTTTGTACACAAAATTTTAAGAAAAGTTATGTGATGATAGTAGGACTGCTAAATGTTGATTTTAGTATATCTATACTATGAATAAGTATGTTATTAACGATTAACTTGTGATATAACTCGATTATATGATTAAAAATTCAATTTTAAATGATGAACGTACTTAGTTATGTTTGTAAGATTGTAATGACTAATTATGTCATGATGACATATGTTTATAGGATATTGTGATTCGTATTGATTTGGTTTAGCCTACGAGCAAGGCAAGTTTTCTAAACTATCTTTTTACATTGAGCAAGTTCTCTAACTCTACTTTTAAAATTGTGCAAGCGCTTAAATTGTTCTTTGAGCAAGTGTTCTAATCCATTATCTTGATTGAATCAATTATTGTTTCCAATATAATAATGCAATATTTCTAATTCTTTATCTTGTTGAACTATTTATTGTTTCAATTCGATTACCTTATGAATGATGCAAGCTTTCTAAACTTTGGTTTAATGTTGACAAGTTATTCTTGTATTTAACTTGTTGTTTAGCATGCACAACTATTTATACTAATGTTGAGCAATTTCATCGTTCAAACTGTTATGCATGCTTAGTACTCAATTCTAATTAACCTTGAATTAATATTGTTCAAGCAAGGCATGTTATAGTTATTCAAAGTATATGCTATTAGATTATTCCTAAAGCATGATTTTGGTTTACCATATTGATTCAATTACAATTATTCTGTAATATAATGTTATTAATTCAACTAGTCCTCTAGTTGATGATCGTTGAACTTCAAATTACCCTTGAAAGCTTATCCAAACTAAACTCTCTTTGGTGCAGACTTGTACTCCAAATACTGAGATGAACAACCCTATTATTATTAGGGGATAACTTACGCATAATGTTAAATGTTTGTGCACACTACATGGTACGAAGGGCTGATCCCCCTAAGTACGAGGAGTCCTTATAGTCTTATGAATGTTAAAGTTGGTGTTGAAAGATTACTCGCAACTGTGGACATAGTTCATGGTCTTATGACCCTCAGTTATAGTTATTCTACATTTTGGATTTCAGTTTCTGATTATTAATGATAGAGTACTATTCATTGTTGATGAGCCTATTATTGGCAGTTATTATTACTATACTCCTGTTGATTTCATATTGTATCCAGTGAGCAATTGTTTTGCTCACTCTTGCATATTTTAAAACTCATTGCAGCTAAAGAAGAGAAGGTAGATGAACCTACGTCTAGCAAATGAAAGGGAAAAATGTGCAAGTGATGAAGACTTGTAATTTTTACTTTAGACTTTTATTATGATGATCTTAGACTTGGTTTTAATGATGTTTATTTAATTTCCGCATTTGAGTGATTGTATTTAAAGGTTAGATAACCTGGGAGATTTTGTTATGTAACCCTTTAATGGGAAAGGTTTTATTTATCCAGTTTTATTGTGATTGGGTAGTTAGATATGAATGTTTGATTAAGTGAACACCAAATCCTATGGGAATGAAGTACCTGGATTTGGGGGTGTCACAGGTTGATATCAAAGCTTTAGGTTATTAACCTTAGGTGGGGGAAAAGCCTTAGGAAGTAACCTTCGAGAAGATAGTGATGATAAACTATTGTCGAGTTTCAAGGAGAAAGTAATAAAACACTTATGTGTTTATGTGATTACAACTTATGTGCTCGTGAGAGTCGAGTAGTAATGATTAGCAACTAAAACTTAAAAATCTTGTTGTCAGGATGACTAATGTTGGAGAACCCAGTCAGGCTAGGGAGGGAGGACCTCAGATGCCTAGAGAGGAGGAATCTCGTGAAATTTAAGTGGTTTGGGAACAACTGCTTCCACGAGAGTCAGCTCCATCGCTCACAGTGGTCGAAGATGAGGATGATGAGATAGAGATAGACGATGAGGAAGATCCTGTGGAGCTGCCACAGACTGATGAAGAGGACGAGGAGGAAAGGATTCCACTTAACTCTATAGCTGGCCGTATATACGATGAAGTGCATGACCTCAACGTGGAACTTCAAGATACTGTCGAGGAATTACAAGAGATATTAGCTGAGCAACAGGCCTAGTTGGCACAGAAAGACGACGAGATCCAGGGTTGAGAAGAACGACTGAACAATGTTGAAGAAAAGCTGGTTCACACTGAAAAAGAGAACGATCAAATGAGAGCAGAGGTTGCAGAGTTGAAGAGCAAGTTGAGAAAGGAGTCTGCAAAAAGGTCAAGAGCCAAGATGCGTCATCGTGAAGCTTACCCACAAGCCAAAATAGCGAGAGGAAGACGACAAGCAAAAAAGAAGGAAGATGGAAGAAATGGATAACGTGTTCAACACCGCGATCAATCGAGCTCAAGACCGGGTCATGGGTTATCCATTCAGATTTGAGACGCTACCCTCGTTCATCTTTGGACCAAATCGAACCATGTTCCGAGTTATATGGAAGAAGAGCGTCGTAAGGCTTTGCAGTATCTTAATAGGACAACTTAGGAAGTGAACTTGATTTATGATTTATGTTATGATAAGTATTATGTAAATCCCAAGTGTTATGAAACCTATGGGATATGATGATGATGTCCTGAAACTTTAGTAGTTCAGGAAAATAATGTAAATAGCAGTGATGCTATTGATATGATGTTCTCAAAGAAGTTTTGAATAAAAGATATTATTTTCTTCCAAAGTGTTATGTGTTATGAAGTGATTACTTTTATGGGGGCAAGTTAATTAGAAATTACTTGAAAGAGTTGAGTAATAATCTAATGAGTGTATTTTTAACAGAAAATGCCTCCAAGACGTCAACCACCCCGTCAGAGAACCACCGAAGGAACCAACAACGATAATGCTGAAACTAACTCCGTTCAAAGAGCTGGTGGCGTTACTAACCGCAAGCCTTTACAAAAATCAACCACAGAATCAACCTCAGAACCAAGGTGCTACGTTTAAGGACTTCAAGGCGGTTGGACCACCAGAATTCCGTGGATCCATGAACCCAGTTGAAGCACAAACTTGGATTATGGAAATCGAGAAGGTTTTTGATGTTGCTAGGGTAGAGGATAACCAGAAGACTGCTTTTGCAACATTCATGTTGAAAGAAGAGGCTAGCTATTGGTGGCAGGCCAAAAAGACTCGGGAAGGACCAGGAGTAATGACCTGGGATAGGTTTAAGGAGCTGTTCTTCGAGACTTATTTTCCTGAGATTTTGAAGAGTCGGCTAGAGGTCCAGTTTTTGGAGTTGAAGCAAGGAACAATGTCGGTGTCGGAGTATGCCGCGAAGTTCAACGAGTTGGAGAGGTTTGCGCCATATCAGGTCAGCACAGACGAGCACAAGGCGAAGAGGTTTGAGCAGGGACTAAAACCACAGTTATATGATGGGTCTCCTGTTCCAATTGAAGACATTTGCAAAGATGATGGAGAAGGCGATTCTCATTTGAATGTGGAGGTGAGGAAGTAACAAAGCATAATCAAGAGCAGAGAAAGAAGAAAAGTGAAGGTGAAGCTAAGAGTAGTGGTAACGGTAGTAATGGAAACCACCTGAAGAGGAAGTGGAATGGGAATGGAGGAGCTGGAAATCGAGAAAGAAACCAAAGAAAATAAAAGTTCAAAGCATGTGCTACGTGTGAAAAGTTTCATAAGGGAGTGTGTTTGCTGGGGAAACGAGTATGCTTCAATTGTGGCCAGGAGGGTCACATCGCCCCAAATTGCACTCAAACTAAGAAGAATGTGTGCTTCATGTGCTGATTTAAGGATCACTTTACTCGTGAATGCCCTAAAAAGAGATCTGGTGAGACAAATGGGAGTAAGGGAAATTCTAGTGGAGGTCTGTTGGCTATTGCAGGACCAACAACAACAAATAAGCCCACAGCCAGAACCTTCAACATGACTGTGCAAGATGCTGTGCAATTAAAGGATGTGGTGTCAGGTATTATCCCAATCAATGATATTGATGCTTATGTATTATTTGATTCGGGTGCTACTTGCTCATTTATATCTGATGAATTTTCTATGAGATTAGGATTGCCTAGTGAAGAATTGAATTTCCCTCTGAACATAGAAATCGCGAATAAGGAAGTAATTCCTGTTAGGTTCGTATACAAGAACTGTAGGGTGAACATTAAGGGAAATATTTTTATGGTAGATTTAATTCCGATTAGGCTTGGAGAGTTTGATGTTATTTTGGGAATGGACTGGTTGTTTAATTGTGGAGCGATAATTGACTACCAAAAGAAATGTAAACCTTATGACTCAAATCAAGGGTAGTATTCAATGGTAGCAAATCGCTTTAGACAAATGAGATGTCCGACGATTATGCGGCCAAAAAGTTGTTAGTCGTGTACGTGTGGTTATTTAGCTTACATAGTCGATACTCGTAAGAAGGGTGCGAAACCTGGCGGAAGAAATACCGGTGGTTAGGGAATTTGTGGACGTGTTTCAGAGGATTTGCCGGACTTCCTTTGATAGAGAAATCAAGTTTGTGATCGACTTAAGCGCCGAGAACAACTCCGATATCGAAAGCCCAAGATCTGTAATGGCTCGGTGGAGATGAAAGAACTGATGGTACAACTACAGAGAGCTGCTTTGGACAAGAAATACATTCACCGAAAGTGTGTCACCGTGGGGAGCAGCACCGTTTATTTGTAAAGAAGAAGGATGTGTCAATGCGTCTTTGCATTGATTATAGAGAGTTAAACAAAGTCACTATTAAGAATAAATATCCATTCTTGAGAATACATGATCATTTGATCAATTGAAGGGTGCTAGATATTTCTCGAAAATAGATTTGAGAAGTGGGTATCATCAACTCAAGGTAAGAAAGGAGAATGTACCAAGACGGCATTCAACTCGGTATGGACATTACGAATTTTGGTGATGTCTTTTGGTTTGACAAACGCCCTACTGCGTTCATGGATTTGATGAACAGGTGTGTTTAAACCATTTTGGACAAGTTTGTGGTGGTGTTTATCGACGATATTCGGTGTACTCTAAAACTCAAGAGGAATATGTGGAACATTTACGCTCTAACGTCAAGACGCTAAGAAAAGAAAAGTCAGTATCTGAAATTCTCTAAATGTGAATTTTGGAACGTGTACAATTTCTTGGGCACGTAATTGACAAGGATGGAATTTCAATTGGATCCATCAAAGGTTGAAGGCGTGATAAATTGGGAACAACCAAGAACTCCATCGAAAATGAGAAGTTTCTTGGGATTAGCGAGGGTATTACTGACGGTTTATCCAGATTTCTCCAAGATTTCCACTCGTTGACAAATTTAGCGAGGAAATCTATAAAATTTGTTTGACGGAAAAATGTGGAAAAAGTTTCTAAGAATTGAAAAAGAAGCTAAGTATGGCACCTGTGTTGTCATTACCAGATAATACAGGAAATTTTGTGGTGTATAGTGATGCTTCACACAAGGGATTAGGGTGTGTCCTTATGCAAAACAGTAAAGTCATCGCGTATGCATCAAGACAATTGAAAGATTACGAAAAAGGGTATCTGACTCATGATTTAGAATTGGTGGAGGTTGTGTTTGCTCTGAAGATATGGAGACACTATCTCTACGGAGAGAAATGTGAGATTTACACAGACCATAAAAGTCTGAAGTATATTTTCACACAGAAGGACCTAAACATGCGTCAAAGAAGATGGATGGAACTGATAAAGGATTATGATTGTGAGATCTTTTATCATCCGGGTAAAGCTAATGTGGTTGCAGATGCCTTGAGTAGGAAAGGCAGAGAAAAGTTGATGATGTTAACTGATAAGGAGGAGCTCATTTCAACAATGGAAAAACTAGAGCTGGAAATCAAATTTCCAGAAGACTCCGCAGAAAAATTGTTCCAGATGGAAGCCAGTCCAAATTTGGTGGACAAAGTGAAGAATGCACAACTACAAGATGGAGAATGTAGAAGAATAAACGAAAGTGTGGTCGAGGAAAAAGAAGTGAAGTATAATGTTGATACTAAGGGAATGCTAAGATTCGAGGGACGAATTTGGGTTCCAGCAGATCAGGAGATTAAAGAAGAAATTTTGACGGAAGCACATAACTCAAGGTATTCAATTCATCCGGGAAGTATGAAAATGTATCAAGATTTGCGGTGTCATTTTTTGGTGGCCGAACATGAAAAGAGATGTTGCAGAGTGCGTTGGAAAGTGCTTGACATGTCAGAAAGTGAAGGCAGAACATCAACAACCAAGCGGATTACTTCAACCGTTGGAGATACCGGAATGGAAGTGGGAGCACATCACAATGGATTTTGTGGTAGGTCTTCCAACGACTCAGAAAGGATACGATGCGATATGGGTTATAGTGAACAGATTGACAAAATCTGCACACTTTTTGCCAATAAAGATTAGATTTAATCTTGATCAGCTGGCGAAACTGTACGTTAAGGAGATCGTTTCAAGACATGGATTTCCAATATCAATTGTATCTGACAGAGATCCGAGGTTCACATCAAATTTCTGGAAGAGACTGCAAGAATGCATGGGAACGTAATTGAAGATGAGCACATCGTATCATCTGCAAACCGATTGGCAAAGCGAAAGAACGATCCAGACACTTGAAGATATGCTTAGAGCGTGCATCATGGATTTCAAAGGAAACTGGGATGATCATCTACCGTTGGTAGAATTTGCATACAACAACAGTTACCATGCAAGCATTGGTATGCCACCGTACGAAGCATTATACGGCAGGAAGTGCAGAACTCCACTGTGCTGGGATGAAGTCGGAGAACGTCAACTATTAGGACTAGAACTGGTACAACAAACTGCTGAGGTTGTCAAACTCATCAGAACAAGATTGATAGCTGCTCAAGACAGACAAAAGAAATATGCTGATCAACACAGACAAGATCGTGCGTTCGATGTAGGAAATTTCGTATTCCTAAAGGTTTCTCCTTGGAAGGGAAAAATTCGATTTGGTAAGAAGGGGAAACTAAGTCCGAGATTTATTGGACCATTCGAAGTGCTGCGAAAGGTTGGAGAGGTGGCTTACGAGGTATCTCTACCTCCAGAGTTGCAAAACATTCATAATGTTTTTCACGTGTCGGTGTTACGACCATACAAACCTGATTACAAGCACGTGATTGAGTACGAACCACTGCAGTTTGAGAAAGATTTGTCCTATGAAGAGATTCCTATCCAGATAGTCAACAAGAAAGAACAGGTGCTCAGGAATAAGGTGATACCTTCTGTGAAGGTAATTTGGAGGAACCACAATGTCGAAGAGGCTACGTGGGAACTCAAAGCTGAAATGATGAAGAATTACCCTAAGTTATTTGTTTGATCTGTGTCTTCGATTCTGGGGACAAAATCTTTGTAAGTAGGGGAGAATGTGACGAATGAATTGTTTGAATTGTGATTCTGGGGACATAATCCTTGTAAGGAGGGAATGATGTAACATTCTAGAATTTTAATTATTATATTAAATATTTATTGAATTATTTAAATATTTAATGTATGTGTTTATTGTTGAATAAATAATTGTTCAAATTTGAATTGATGTGGTTAACTATTTGCTAAATAAATAATTAAGGAAAATTAATTATTTTGCTAATTTAATTTAATTATTAAGTTAGAGAATTTTGATTAATTGAATTAATATTCTTTTTATTGGAATTTGTAAATTTAAAAGGATGTGTTAGTTGATTAAATAAAGTTATAATTGTATAGAAAATTATAATTTTGGTGGTATTGATTTATGTGATGAAGTAATTTAATAAATTGTTATTATGATTAATTTAATTAAATTAATGTGTGACAAATAACCTTTTATAAAGTAGTTATTAAAATAACTTAAAGGAGTTTTAATTCCGTTTTGTCAAACAAGACTTATTGCTTATTAAGTCTTTATTCTAATTGGGTTTAACCAAGCAGGTGTTAGGATTAATTGGTTATTTTTTTTTAGTGACTAGCCAAACAAGCCTTATGGCTTTTGGTTTTCAAAATAAGTAATCGATGTCGATGAAATTAGAGTTATATTATATAATTAACATATATATTATATGCTATATCGTTAGTTGTTAATACGCTTTCTAGAGTTAGGAAGAAAAACAAAAACACAGAGAGGAAGAAGAAGAAGAAGAAGAAAAGGAGAGAGGAAGGAAGGCTAGAGAATTTAGAAGAGATTTGGGGAAGAGAAGATTGTAATCAAAAGGGATAGCCATATCATCTTCTATCAAGGTATTCTCCTTTTTCCTTTTAGTTTTAAAAGTTTAGTTTTATCTTCCCAAATTCTCTGTAGAGAATTTTGTGTAAAGCATGAATTTTTGTTGTTATGTGGCTTTATATGACATAATAGTGATGTTAAAAGCTGTTTTCATGGGTTATAATCAAAGAATTGAAGATTTGTATGTAATTGTGGAGAAAAGTATTTTTTAAGAGAGTTTTTATATATATATATTGTTTAGTTAAAATCAAAATTATGAGTTGTTTAGTTGTTTTATTGATAAATTGGCTATTCAATTTGTTAGAGTATATATATATTTTGATAAAATGCTTTGAATTAGTGGTTTTGGTTGAGAAACAAAATTTTAGTGTTTATTTTTATCAAAATTATCAAAAAGTAAGTTTTAGCCAAAAACAGTGAATTTGGGTGTGTTAATTTTGTTGTTTATGTTGTTATATGAGTAGAAACATGTTAGGAGTTCTTAAATTTTGTTTACATGAAGTTTTTGTATGATTTACGTGCTATTTGGTCTATTAGAAATGAGCTTGTAGGCCAAAATTGGATTTTTCTCGTCTTATTGCTTGAAATTTGTCTGCCGAGGTCTCCAGATCAGCGCCATGCATCTTGGACTTACAGATACCATTGTGGCAATCATTGATGCCATTACCCCATGCCCATGTGTGAACTTGTTGCCTTGATCTCCGCGCCCTAGCGTCATGACCACACCGCAGCATGAGCCACAGTGTAAAATGTGGCGCCGCGGCGCGAGTTAGCAGAATGGTCTGACAGTGTACTTTTTGTACACAAAATTTTAAGAAAAGTTATGTGATGATAGTAGGACTGCTAAATGTTGATTTTAGTATATCTATACTATGAATAAGTATGTTATTAACGATTAACTTGTGATATAACTCGATTATATGATTAAAAATTCAATTTTAAATGATGAACGTACTTAGTTATGTTTGTAAGATTGTAATGACTAATTATGTCATGATGACATATGTTTATAGGATATTGTGATTCGTATTGATTTGGTTTAGCCTACGAGCAAGGCAAGTTTTCTAAACTATCTTTTTACATTGAGCAAGTTCTCTAACTCTACTTTTAAAATTGTGCAAGCGCTTAAATTGTTCTTTGAGCAAGTGTTCTAATCCATTATCTTGATTGAATCAATTATTGTTTCCAATATAATAATGCAATATTTCTAATTTTTATCTTGTTGAACTATTTATTGTTTCAATTCGATTACCTTATGAATGATGCAAGCTTTCTAAACTTTGGTTTAATGTTGACAAGTTATTCTTGTATTTAACTTGTTGTTTAGCATGCACAACTATTTATACTAATGTTGAGCAATTTCATCGTTCAAACCGTTATGCATGCTTAGTACTCAATTCTAATTAACCTTGAATTAATATTGTTCAAGCAAGGCATGTTATAGTTATTCAAAGTATATGCTATTAGATTATTCCTAAAGCATGATTTTGGTTTACCATATTGATTCAATTACAATTATTCTGTAATATAATGTTATTAATTCAACTAGTCCTCTAGTTGATGATCGTTGAACTTCAAATTACCCTTGAAAGCTTATCCAAACTAAACTCTCTTTGGTGCAGACTTGTACTCCAAATACTGAGATGAACAACCCTATTATTATTAGGGGATAACTTACGCATAATGTTAAATGTTTGTGCACACTACATGGTACGAAAGAAATGATCCCCCAAGTACGAGGAGTCCTTATAGTCTTATGAATGTTAAAGTTGGTGTTGAAAGATTACTCGCAACTGTGGACATAGTTCATGGTCTTATGACCCTCAGTTATAGTTATTCTACATTTTGGATTTCGGTTTCTGATTATTAATGATAGAGTACTATTCATTGTTGATGAGCCTATTATTGGCAGTTATTATTACTATACTCCTGTTGATTTCATATT
Source organism: Panax ginseng (assembly GCA_020205605.1). Taxonomy (NCBI): domain Eukaryota; kingdom Viridiplantae; phylum Streptophyta; class Magnoliopsida; order Apiales; family Araliaceae; genus Panax; species Panax ginseng. Next base: position 54,858,699 of record CM035131.1, on the reverse strand, counting down.
GTATCCAGTGAGCAATTGTTTTGCTCACTCTTGCATATTTTAAAACTCATTGCAGCTAAAGAAGAGAAGGTAGATGAACCTACGTCTAGCAAATGAAAGGGAAAAATGTGCAAGTGATGAAGACTTGTAATTTTTACTTTAGACTTTTATTATGATGATCTTAGACTTGGTTTTAATGATGTTTATTTAATTTACGCATTTGAGTGATTGTATTTAAAGGTTAGATAACTTTTGAGATTTTGTTATGTAACCCTTTAATGGGAAAGGTTTTATTTATCCAGTTTTATTGTGATTGGGTAGTTAGATATGAATGTTTGATTAAGTGAACACCAAATCCTATGGGAATGAAGTACCTGGATTTGGGGGTGTCACGGTTTTGTTTTCTTTTATTTGTAGGGTGGTTGTTGTGGAATTTAACGAAGAATTGGAGTCATTTGGAGCATTTCTTGAAGTAGTCATAAAGTTAGCAAAGTCATCTGGCAGAATAGATCCCCACGGGGAGGCCCTTTTGACTATATACCCATTTGGCTGATCTGTTTAAACTTGTACCCCGTACGGGCTGGGGTCTCAAATCTTTGAACTTGCTTTGTTTTGTTTTGATCTTTGCTGGGACATGAACTCTAGCATTTGGATGGAAAGTGGACTCTATTGGGCATGGAATTAACCAGAAAAATGTGTGTTGGATGTTTATTACTCAATTAAAAAATAATTAAACAATACATAAGGCACAATACAAAGATCAATTCCAGTTTTTCACAGCAAGATTTGGAGGGAGATTTTGAAGAGATTTCGAGACGATTGCAGATTTATGCTACGTGAAGCGTGTTTTTCACTATTCTTCTTCTTAGTCTTTTATTTGTAATTGAAAGAATTTTATCTTTTAATTATTCAGTTGTTATTTCATTTATGATGAACTAATTCACTTTTTAGGCTTATGATGGATCCTTAAGTGAAACGATGATTTTGTAAATTTTGGTTTCCAGTTCAATAAGCTATTTTCCAATTTATCTATATTAATTTGAGCTTATATTTATGAATTGCCTGATAAACAATTCTTTGTGGACTTGTATGGAATCGAGAGAGGATATTCGAATCTAGATTAGTCAATATAGCATGTGTTCATGAATTTTGTGAATAACAGAATCGTGATGAATGTTAAGGTAGAGATATGCTTGACATCGCATGTAATCGGACAGAGAACTTAATCTTAAACCTTCTTTAATTATAATTCACATAGATATATAGTGAGTTAGTTGATTAAGGTGTTTAACTTTTTTCTATCTAAATTGTGGATTTAAGTTAATATGGTATTAGTCTATCGAGAGGTGGCTAGTACTACATTCATGTTCTTGATTAATAAACTGGGAGAGTGATTTGAATTGGAATAAAGGTGTAGAAATCAGAGTGAAGTTTAGGGTGAAATCATAAGTCTAATTCTCCATTAATTGTTTAAAATTCAGATTTTGATATTTGTGATTGTTTTGTGGTAGTTTATTTATATCTTAATTTAGTTTTTATAATTTTAATCATTGAATTAAATAGTTTAATAAAATTAAGATTAATAGGAAATTGGTAATTGTAAGGTTAAGTTCTTACTAATTTGTCTTTGTGGGAACGATACTCTACTCATTACTATATTACTTGTTGACCATGTATACTTGCGTGTTGTGCGTATCTAGATTTTACCCAACAAGTTTTTGGCGCTATTGCCGGGGACAATTTAGTATAGATCTTAATATTTTTACAATATCAGTTTAATTAGTCCAGTTTTACTTAAACATTTTTATTTTTGTTTTGTTCCTCTTATTTCAGGTTTTTGAAGTGGTTTATGCAAACTCGGTCCAAAAATCCAGACTTGCTGCCTTTTGAGGACGACATTGAGAAACGGTTCCAGAGGTTAAGTAAGTGGATCAAGGAAACAAGGCAAGACTTTGAAAATTCTGAGAAAGAAGAGGCAATGGAAGCTGAAGATCAGAAAGCGTTAAGGGACTTCGCCACACCCAAGGTGACTGAACTGCAGTCGAGCATCACCAGGCTCGCAATTGCTGTAAATACATTTGAAATCAATCTTGGGATGATTCAGATGATCCAGAATTCAGTTCAGTTTGGGAGATTGGCAAATGACGATCTGAATGAACATCTAGTCATCTTTCTGGAGATTTGCGACACCTTCAGGTATAATGGGGGTATCGGATGATGCGGTGAGACTTCGCTTGTTCCCATTCACCTTAAGGGACAAGGCGAAGAGTTGGTTACACTCTCTACCGTCGGGATCGATAACTACGTGGGAAGACTTAGCTCAGAAATTCCTTGCCAAATTTTTGCCACCGGCGAAAACTGCAAAAATGAGGAATGAGATAACAATGTTTGAGCACCAACATGGGGAGTCGCTATATGAGGCATGGGAGAGATACAAGGAGTTGCTCAGAAAGTGCCCGCATCATGGATTGCATAAGTGGCTACAAATGAATACTTTTTATAATGGACTACATGGGAATCTCAGGACCAGTACTATTGATGTAGTGTCGGGTGGAGCGTTCATGGCTAAGAGTTATGAGGAGGCCTACAATTTGATTGAGACAATGGCGGCTAACAACTACCAGTGGCCCATAACAAGAATGACACAGGCAAAGGCGGCTGGGGTGTTAAAAGTCGTCGGGGTGACAGCAATACAAGCACAAATTTATGCGCTGTCCAAGAAGTTGGATGCCATGACAGGGGCTCAGGTGCAATAGGTTGCGGTCGTATGTGAATTGTGCGCGGGTGACCATTCTACAGATCAGTGCGTAATCAATCCAGCATCCGTGTAGTTCATAGGTAGCTATAACAGGGGTCCACATAATATGTACCAAAACACTTACAACCAGGGGAATAGGAATCACCCAAATTTCTCGTGGAGCAATAATCAGCAACATCAAGCGCCACGACCATCATATCCCCCTGATTTTTAGAATCACCAACAATTAGCTCAACATCAGGAAAGAAAATCAGATTTAGAGGAATTGTTGTCGAAGTACATAACAAACAATTAGGTAGCGATGAAAAACCAAGCAATAGCCATCAAGAATTTGGAAAATCAGATGGGGCAAATTGCCTTAGCATTAAACAACAGGCCACAAGGGACCCTACCGAGTGATAAAGAGAGAAATCCAAAGGGAAACCACGAACAGTGTCAGGCAATTACGTTGAGGAGTGGAAAACATCTCGCTGGTGAAGATGCAGAAAATTCAGTGGTATCAGATGAAAAAGTTGATGACAACAAAGTGGTTGAAGGAAACAAAGGTGAGGACAAGCAAAGTGAGAAAACAAAGTTAGACGACAAGCCAGTTGTATATCCTCCACCACTGTTTTAGCAAAGGGTCCAAAAATAGAAATTAGATAAGCAGTTTAGTAAGTTTTTGGAAGTTTTTAAGAAACTTCAGATTAACATCCTGTTCGCAGAAGCCTTAGAGAAGATGCCGAGTTATGCGAAGTTCATGAAAGGGATTCTGTCAAGGAAAAAGAAATGGGAAGACTTCGAAACAGTGGCATTAATAGAGGAGTGTAGTGCGGTGTTACAGCAGAAGTTGCCACCAAAGCTGAAAGACCCGGGGAGTTTCACTATTCCATGCACGATCGGGAACATATCTTTTAATAAGTGTTTATATGATTTGGGGGCGAGTGTGAACCTTATGCCATTGTTAGTATACACAGAATTGGGTTTGCCCACGCCAAAGCCTACGAATTGGGTCAGTCACATACCCGAGAGGCATAGTAGAGGACATATTGGTTAAGGTGGATAAGTTTATATTCCCCACGGACTTTATTATTCTGGATTTTGAAGAAGACAAGAACATCCCGATTATCCTAGGGAGACCTTTCTTGGCCACGGGTAGGACACTCATCGATGTACAAAAAGGAGAACTTACTATGAGGGTCCAAGATCAAGAAATCAAATTTAACGTGTTCAAGGCCATGAAATTCCCTACGGATGAGGAAGAATGTTTTAGGATGGATATAATTAAGCAGATTATCAGTGAAGACATGGGCAAGAGTTTGGTCAACGATCCATTAGAAACAACATCATTGGGGGATGAAGAGTTCGATGACCCGAAATTTGTGGACTACATACAAATGTTAGATTCATTGCCACGAGTTAGCCAATTCAGAGCACCATTTGAACCATTGCACACTAAGGAAGAAAGCCACAAAGAGGGATGAAACCATCATTGGAGGAGCCACCAACTCTGGAACTTAAGCCACTCCTAAACACCTCGGTATGCGTATTTGGGCAATTCAAATTCTTTGCAGGAAGAAAAGTTGCTGAGGGTGCTTAGGGAACATAAATTAGCTATAGGATGGACGATAGCTGATATCAAGGGAATTAGCCCTTCATTTTGCATGCACAAGATTCTAATGGAAGACGATGCAAAACCGACGGTGGAGAAACAATGTTGACCTAACCCAATTATGAAGGAAGTTGTAAAGAAGGAAAATCTAAAATTGTTGGATGCCGATATTATCTACTCGATTTTCGACAGTAAGTCGGTTAGTCCGGTTCAGTGCGTGCCAAAAAAAGGGGGAATGACCGTGGTACATAATGAAGATATAGAGCTAATTCCAATAAGAACAGTGACAGGTTGGAGGGTTTGCATGGACTATAGGAAGTTGAATAAGGCAGCCTAAAAAGATCATTTTCTGCTGCCCTTTATCGATCAAATGTTGGACAGATTGGCGGGACATGAGTACTATTGTTTATTGGATGGATACTCGGGCTATAACCAGATCGTCATCGCTCCTGAGGATCAAGAGAAGACTACATTTACGTGCCCTTACAGCACATTTGTGTTCATGAGAATGTCATTCAGTTTGTGTAATGAACATGCTACCTTTCAACGGTGTATGATGGCCATCTTCTCAGACATGGTGGAGAAAAACGTAGAAGTCTTCATGGACGACTTTTCTGTCTATGCGGACAATTTTGATACTTGCCTAGGGAATTTGGTAATGGTGTTACAACGATGCAAGGATACGAACCTTGTACTTAACTGGGAAAAATGCCACTTCATGGTTGAGGAGGGCATAATTTTGGGCCACAAGGTATCGGCTCAAGGATTGGAGGTTGAAAAAGCTAAGCTGGAAACAATCGAGAAACTGCCTCCACCTAGCTTAGTAAAGGGAATTAAAAGTTTTCTGGGACATGTTGGGTTCTACAGAAGATTCATAAAGGACTTCTCTAAAATAGCAAAACCTTTGTGCAGTCTTTTAGAGAAGGACTCTGTTTTTAATTTTGACGAAGAATGTAAGTCGGCTTTCGAGTTGTTGAAAAAGAAGTTAACTACAGCTCCCGTGATTATCGCACCGGATTGGAAGATGCCTTTCGAGCTGATGTGTGACGCAAGTGACTATGTAGTTGGGGCTATTTTGGGTCAACACTGAGAGAAGGTGTTTCACGCCATATATTATGTAAGCAAAACGCTCACAGAGACTCAAATGAATTATATAACTACGGAAAAGGAATTGCTTGTAGTGGTGTATGCGTTTGACAAATTTTGGGCATACTTGATCGGGACTAAGGTGATAGTCTACACGGATCATTCGGCTATTCGGTACCTAATTGCAAAAAAAGATGCTAAGCCACGCCTTATCCGATGGATTCTCCTTCTTCAAGAGTTTGATCTAGAAATAAAGGATAGAAAGGGGACGGAGAATCAAGTCGCCGATCACTTGTCTAGGCTGGAAAATCAAGGGAAATTGAAAGAGGACAAGTGTGAAATTAAAGACTCATTCCCAGATGAGCAATTGTTTGGGATAAATGCAAAATTTCCTTGGTACGCGGATTATGCAAATTATCTAGTGAGCAACGTTCTTCCACCTGATCTCACAAGACAACAGAAAAAGAAGTTTCTTTATGACATAAAATTGTACATGTGGGACGAACCTATTTATTTAAGCAGTGCGCCGACAAAATGATTAGAAGGTGCGTGCCCTACAGTGAAGTGAAGAACATACTACATGAGTGTTACTCATCTTCATATGGCGGTCATTATGGTAGTGAGAGGACAACAGCAAAGGTGCTGCAATATGGGTTTCATAGGCCTACACTATTCAAGGACGCCCACCAGTTTGTCAAAACATGTGATAGATGTCAAAGGGTGGGCAACATTTCAAAAAGGAATGAGATGCCTCTAAAAACAATTCTTGATGTTGAAATTTTTGATGTATGGAGCATTGATTTCAAGGGGCCATTCCCTTCGTCACTTAACAATCAGTACATTCTACTCGTAGTGGATTACGTATCAAAGTGGGTTGAAGCTGTAGCACTCCCATCTAATGATGCCAAGATGGTTCTTAATTTCCTACAGAAGAACATTTTCACGAGGTTCGGCACACTAAGAGCAATTATAAGTGACGAAGGTAGTCACTTTTGCAACAAATCATTTACAGCTCTATTGACAATGTATGGGGTCAACCACAAGGTAGCGACAACTTGTCATCCCCAAACCAGTGGGCAGGCTGAGGTGTCGAACAGGGAAGTCAAGAAAATCTTGGAAAAAGTGGTGAACCCAAATCGTAAGGATTGGTCGCTCTGGTTGGATGATGCATTATGGGCATATCGGACTGCGTATAAGACACCGATCGGGATGTCACCATATCAACTATTATACGAAAAGGCCTGTCACTTACCAGTCGAGTTACATCATAAGGCTTATTGGGTGATTCAGAAACTCAATTTCGATCAAGCAGCTGTAGGGGAAAAGCAATTACTGCAAATAAATGAGCTCGACGAATTTCGCCTTCAAGCCTACGAGAACTCCAAGTTATACAAGGAAAAGGTCAAGAAATGGCATGACCAGAAATTTATGCATAGAACATTCGAGCTGGGGCAATCAGTCCTTCTGTTCAACTCACGGCTGAGATTGTTCCTAGGAAAGCTTAAGTCCAGATGGTCGGGACCATTTACCATAAAAAGGGTGTTCGCTCATGGCGCTGTTGAACTTTATAGTCGGAATCCTTTAGAAACTTTCAAAGTTAATGGTCAACGATTAAAGAAATATTGGGGTGGCGAGTCCAACACCGATGTCATTGCCATCACATTATCCGACGTACCATGAACAAGAAGTAGTCAGGCTGAACGACTTAAGATCAAGAGCTAATTGGGAGGCAACCCAATCATGCATTATTTTTCGTATTTTCATTCATAATTATTAGAATATAGTTTTATTAAGTTAATAGGTAGGTATTATATGGTAAAAATCTAGTTAATCTCTCAATCATACTCCAAGTGATCAACAATCTAATAACTTGTACATTTCATGGCTTGCAGGATGTGGAAATGGACATGTATTGGCTTAGCATGAAGAAAAGATGAGAATTAGAGTCAATTAGTAGAAGGCGCCCCGTCAAAGGTGGGCCTATTTAACATTATCATACACGGGCTGGGGGTCTCCCAGATTTTAACGGAAGGCATACATTTGGGGCCTACCCTATTTAGCGTTATACCCATTTGGTGGGTCCTGAATATAAAGCAATTATTCGGCAGTTATTTCACATCATCCATCATAACCACACTTCCTCATTCATCTATACTTATTCCTCCATTACAACTTCAACCCCATGATTTCACCATCCCATTCACTACTACTCCACTACTTCTCCCCACCTCTTCAATCCACCAATTCACCCCATCACACCACCTTTATATATTGACCCCAACTCATCCCAAATTCCTCACAAAACTCTTCAACTACATCACACACATTTGCGAATTAGGGCATCCACAGAGGCTAATTGAGAGCAATTGAGTGTCAAGCACAACACTATATATTATTCAACTTCTTTCACCCAATTTGCCACATCAAATCAACAAGTTTGGGGGAATAATTGTCTGTGCCCACCAAGTGTTTGACAGTGTGTGTGAACCAAGGTTGGGGAGGGAAAATACTCTGATTAAGGTAATAGAGAGCAAATGGCTTCGCAACCCACATCGAGGAGAGAGTTCAAGGCCCGCAACCTTCAATCGCCAAAAATTTGTAAGTGCCGCCGCCGCCGACCGGTATGATTATATGATAACAAAAGCCCTTACACTGGAGTGGGGGTTGTCACCGGATCACGTTGATGGGGAGATAATGCAGCAAATCTATCATAAAGGTTGGGATAAATTCACTGAAGAATCGGAACCCGCCGTGGTCAACATAGTCAAGGAGTTCTATGCGAACGCCAAGGACAAAGCCCCCCTTCAACACTTATGTGCGGGGTCTCTTGGTCCCATTCAGTGCCGATGCGATCAACACCTTTTATCAATTACGCGTGCCTCGACAATGCCAATATGCCCACCTACATGATTTTGATCCGGACTATGAGGAAATACTCAAGGAAATGACTAAACCGGGAACAACATGGATCAAAGGTCGGAAGGGAGGCATAGTGTTCCATAGCTAAGATCTCAGTCGGTATGGCAAAATTTGGTACGCATTCCTATGTGCTAAACTGTATCCATCTCAACACACCTCAGACGTGACCAAAGAGAAGGCGTTACTGCTATACACGATTATGCAAGACTTCATCATTGACGTCGGGGCCATTATTTGTTTTTCCATCCGTCGGTGCTTACGAGGAAACTTTTCGGGCGACTTGCCACACCCATCACTCATATTTGGGTTGTGTCACCAAGCGGGTGTGAGATGGTCTGACGATGAACGCACAAAGATGCCACTTGCGTTGCTAGACTCCAGAATGATAGCGCGGTATTCAGTAAGGGCCGGGGGTGATTCCCATCTTCGAAGACTGGGTTTTATTTTTCCATCGACTTCGGAGGACGAAGTTGATGCTACAGACACGTTAGAGGTTGAAGCTATGGGAGATCAAGGAACCGAGCAGGTACCGTAGACCGAGGCATTATCCAGTCCTCAGTTCCTTGCTTTAAACGTCAAATAGATGCACACAATAAGGTAGCACGTCGGGAGATACGGCGACTCGAGGCAAGACCACATATTTGATGCTATGAACACGTCGTTCGCTTCACTCAACACGACACTTCAGAGCTTCAATCTAGCTGCACACTTCCAATATCAGCCACATATGCCAATGCCGAGGTTTCCACCAAGTGATTCAGAAGAAGAAGATCAACCACCACCTGCCCAGACTTAGGCGATTGCAGGGAAGTCCTCACACACTAAATTGCGATTATTCATCCAATGAGGGCATTGTATTACTTAAGTTTGGGGGATTTAAATTCTTGTTTGCATGCATATGTTGTTGGTTAGGCTTACAGTTGTCATTGCATTCTAGTTTTGCATATTAGTTAGGAATTATGATGTTGCATACATATAAGTCACGTAGTTGCATGATAGCTTAAGTGCATACATAGTAGCTTAGGTTATTTTTGTTATTGCATTGTTTTAAATTCTGTTATTAATGCATTTTGTTATGTTATGATATATAAAAAAAGAAGAAAACTGAAAAGAAAAAAAATTTAGTTAAATATTGTGTTTGCATATGTCCAGCAGTGTTATAGTTCATGTTATTTGTGGGCCAAAGATGAGATTGAGAATAAGTTAACCAATACAGCATTGATTATTAGAACTATGATATAATTTCTGTTATGAATCAAATGTTGCGCTTGTTTGAAACTGGTATAAAAATGTTAACACACTAATAACATCTTTGTTGAATGGTTAGTTCAAATTGATACATAAATAATTTCTAAAGGATAATGCTAGGATAAATGAGAAAACAACAAGGATAGGCAGTAAAGGCAAAAATTAGGCAAGAACCTAAGTTTGGGAGATTATATGTGGGGTATATAAGCTTTATCTATAAAAAAAGAAAAAAAAGAGATTATATACAGTGTTCCATAGCAAAGATCACAGTCGGTATGGCAAAATTTGGTATGCATTCCAATGTGCTAAACTGTATCCATCGCAACACACCTCAGACGTGACCAAAGAGAAGGCGTTACTGCTATACGCGATTGTGCAAGACTTCATCATTGATGTCGGGGCCATTATTTGTTTTTCCATCTGCCGGTGCTTACGAGGAAACTTTTTGGGCGGCTTGCCACACCCATCACTCATATGTGGGTTATGTCGCCAAGCGGGTGTGAGATGGTCTGACGATGAACCCACGCAGATGCCGCTTGTGTTGCTAGACTCCAGAATGATAATGCAGTATTCACTATGGGTCGGGGGCGATTCCCATCCTCGAGGACTGGGTTTTATTTTTCCATCGGGTTCGGAGGATGAAGTTGATGCTGCAGACACGTCAGAGGATGAGGATGAGGCTATGGGAGATCAAGGAACGGAGCAGGTACCGCAGACCGAGGCATTATCCAGTCCTCAGTTCCTTGACTTTCAACTTCAAATGGATGAGCACAACAAGGCAACATGTCGGGAGATGCGACGACTCGAGGCAAGACCACATATTTGATGCTATGAACACGTCATTCGCTTCACTCAACACGACACTTCAGAGCTTCAATCCAGCTGCACACTTCCAATATCAGCCACCCATGCCAATGCCGAGGTTTCAACCAAGTGATTCAGAAGAAGAAGATCAACCACCACCTCCCCAGACTTAGGCGATTGCAGAGAAGTCCTCACACACTAAATTATGATTATTCATCCAATGGAGGCATTGTATTACTTAAGTTTGGGGGATTTAAATTCTTGTTTGCATGCATATGTTGTTGGTTAGGCTTACAGTTGTCATTGCATTCTAGTTTTGCATATTAGTTAGGAATTATGATGTTGCATACATATAAGTCACGTAGTTGCATGATAGCTTAAGTGCATACATAGTAGCTTAGGTTATTTTTGTTATTGCATTATTTTTAATTTTGTTATTAATGCATTTTGTTATGTTATTATATATAAAAAAAAGAAGAAAAATGAAAAAAAATTTAGTTAAATATTGTGTTTGCATATGTCCAGCAGTGTTGTAGTTTATGTTATTTGTGGGCTAATGATGAGATTGAGAATAAGTTAACCAATACAACATTGATTATTAGAACTGTAATATAATTTTTGTTATGAATCGAATCTTGCGCTTGTTTGAAATGGTATAAAAAGGTTAGCATGCTAATAACATCTTTGTTGATTGGTTAGTTCAAATTGATACATAAATAATTTCTAAAGGATAATGCTAGGGTAAATGAGAAAACGACAAGGATAGGCAGTAAAGGCGAAAATTAGGCAAGAACCTAAGTTTGGGGGATTATATGTGGGGTATATAAGCTTTATCTATAAAAAAAAAAGAAAAATAAGAGATTATATATCGTGACTAGTCTTGTCTCGGGGCCTTTGTTACTTGAGCAAGTACGCCCGAGGGGATTGTCTTTACACCTAGCGCCCTAAGGTCTTTTATGGTCTGGGGGTCATTGGTCGAAAGCTCGCTAAGGGCTAACACTGTTAGCCTAATGGGATGAGATATTGCATAGTCATGTGTGTATCTAAAAAAAATCAATAAAACGGGAAAAGAGCAAAAAGCCCCCGTGTGAATTTTTTTAATACAAATGAAGTATAAGTACCCTGCATGAACCCTTGACTTCTAAGAAATTGATTATGTATTGAATTTGAGTCCGTATCAGTTATCATGGATGTTGAACACACATGCACATTATACCAGTGATGATGGTTTAAGATTTGAGTGTCTGGAATTGTGGATTGGTTTTGGTGATTAATATTGTAGAGTTTGCTTGTTTTCTCTGATGCCGATGAGATAATTTTGATTCTGCGATACTGTTGGATTCGAAAGCATATAGATTATATTCATTCCATCTCATTGCATTGCATTGCATAGCATGTAGTTTGTTTTGTGCTCGAGGACTAGCACGATTTAAGTTTGGGGGATTTTGATAAGTGGATTTCATATCCACGAATCGTTGTCTATTTCACGCTTAATTGTTGCTATTTTCTTGTTTTCATGTTCGTTTTTATTTGTTTTATGTTCATTTTTATTTGTTTTGTGTTCTTTTATGTGTAGGGTGGTTGTTGTGGCATTTAACGAAGAATTGGAGTCATTTGGAGCATTTCTAGAAGTAATCATGAAGTTAGCAAAGTCATCTGGCGTATGAATAGACCCCATGTAAAATTTGGGCCTTTTTTGCTTTATGTACCCACGTAGGGGAAGTGTTTCAATTCTATTTGAATCTTTTTGTTTTTTTTGAACTCACTTTGGGACATGAACTCTAGCATTTGGATGGCAAGTGGACTCTATTGGGCATGGAATTAACTAGAAAAACGTGTGTTGGATGTTTATTATTCAATTAACAACGAGTATATTAACGGTAATATTTTTATAATGAATGTGGGATATATGAGTATATGAGGAGGAAGAGTATTTTTGTGGTATTAAATGTTTAACACATATTTTGTGTGTTGGTGGACACAATTATTGACCGAAATTTGATTATAGCCTGTAAAATCGCCCGTTTATGGATTTTGGTCAATTGCTGTTTGGAATTTGGAAAAACTTTCTTCTGTAAAGTTGTAGAGAATTGAATTTCCTATAAAAAGTCGTGAGATTCGAATTTTCTGATAAAAGGGCTATTTATTATGAATTATTGAAGTTTCGGAGTTCCAAAATAATTGATTTTTGGAAGTTTTAATTATTTTTATTATGAAAAACGTTTTTATCATTAAAGGTGGGTCTTGCATGTGATGTAAATTCTGAATTCAGATCCTTAGAAGTGGGCGTAGGAATTGTAATATTAATATTAATATTTTATTAAATTTTCTACTTTGGTGTTCTAAGCATTTTCCTATTAATAAGGTGCTTAGGTTAGAATTGAAAATCACACCAGAAACTGAAGTTTTCTCTCTCTATATTATCGAGCGTATTCTTGTGAGTATTTTGAGTATACTTTGAGTATTGCTATACGGTGCAAGTTCATGTCATAGCCTATATTCGGTGTTTCAACTAGAAGTACTGTCTTTCGAGGTAAGGAATATTATTTTTTTTCGTAATGATATTATTTCTTCAATATCATTATGCTGAAATATTGATCTGATGTTTTTATCAAATTTAGAACTTTTGGTGTCGGAGTTACTATTCACGTATACTGAAGACTATTCACGATACTGATCTTATTCACGAATACGACACTATTCATCGAAAAAATGAAATTTTTCTTTTGTCCAAAATATCTATTGTGGATACTAGCTTTGATTGTATCCATGTTTTGATCATTCTTGAATTTTACACCACTATGATTATTTTGAGGTATTTTTGGACGTGGATAAAATAAAGTACGAATCCTTAATCCTTGTCATTTTGATTCACTGGATTCGTTTCTTTAAAAAAAAAATATTTTTCATCATCCTCAGTCTTAAATGATGATAATATTGAATATCTTTGGCTGTGTAGTGCAAAGATGAATGATTTCGATGAATATCTTTGGCTCAGTAGTGCAAAAGATGAATGATTTCGATGAATATCTTTGGCCCGTAGTGCAAAAAGATGAATGATGTTTAGATGAACATGACCAATCGGTGAATGTCCTTGGCACAGTAGTGCAAGGATGAATATATGATTCCGATATATATTGATTGATGTTACTGTGGATAAAAATATTGATGATGGACCGTTAAATTCATAGATATTAGTAGATTTCATCCTCTACGTAACTCTTCTATGAATTAATATTTTCCATCATGCAGTATTGATTTAAAACTTGTTGTCTATTGTATTCTATTAGATTTTTCCCTGTTGAAGACTAACGATAATTTGTTGTATATTATCTTAGTCATAATATTCTTTACTGGGCTAGTGAGCTCACCCTTTTCCTTTTTGTTCCATTTTTCTTCTCAGGAGGCGAGAATGTAGCGAGTACGAGTCGGGGTATGGAATGATGGTTATAGAGAGAGTTGTTTATTAGTCCTCACCATTTTTGTAAAATAATGTATAAATAATTGTGATGAGGATTTATTTGGGTATGTATATTGTCTAGAAGACAATAATTGTATTTAAACTCACAGTATATATGTTGTCGTATTTTGCACGACAAATGTATTAATAAAGTTGTAGTTATTTCCGTACCATGTATTTGGCGACTCAGAATGGGTTGGATGGAATGGACCTATTTTGGGGGCGTCACAGTTGGTATCAGAGCTTAGGGATATGATCTCTGGCGGAGATCAGGGAATAGAACTAGGAGGGGAGAGACGAGTAAATCCTTCGCTAGTGTCCTACCTAAGCTTATTTGTTAGTTGGTTAGTATATAGGGATATTATGTGATATATTGATTTCCTTAATTAACCCTTGTTTTATGACAGTATTTGAGAATGTCGACTAAGAATATTAACAGTGGAGTAAATGAGACCGTGGAGATGCCTGTACTTACCAACAAGGAGAACGTCAACAACAGTGACAATGTACCTCCCGTGAACAACACCAAAGCGAAAGCGAGATGATGAACGAGGGGATGTTTAGAAGCTTTTTGCAGTTCATGAAAAATCAGACAAGGGAGACTCGTGTTCAAAATACAGGAGGAAATGATAGCAATTCACGTGTGGTCACAGCCAAGCAGTTCAAAGAGTTGGGACCACCAGAATTCTGGGGAAAGCCGGATCCGATTAAGGCGGAGACGTGGGTCAAACAAATTACACAGATATTCGATGTCTTGGGATGCACGGAGGAACAGAAAGTTCCATTCGCTACTTTTATGTTCCGTAACGAGGCAGATTACTGGTGGGAATCTGTGAAGCGTACCCATCCAGCTACACTTAGCATGTCATTTGAGACATTTCAGAAACAGTTCAATGACAAGTACTTCCCTGAAAGTATTCGTCATATGAAGGAAGTGGATTTTATTAGACTGGAGCAGAATAACATGATTTGTCCCAAAGACGAGGCGAAGTTCATGGAGTTATCCAGGTTTGCACCTCATTTGGTGGAGAATGAGGAACGTATGACGCGGATGTTTCTGAGAGGTTTGAAACCCGGCATACGTCGAGATCTCATTTCTTATAAATTTTCTCTCTATTCGGATGTTGTCAATAGGCTCTCGATTGTTAGAAGCGAGATAACGAGTACGTTCAACCGAGGGACCATAACCAGGATCATACCGAAGATAGCAGTCATCAGAATAACGATAACCAGCGTAGAAAGAAGAATACGGACAAAGGCGGTAACCACTCTGGTGGTAATCGTGGCCATGAAAATAGAAGAAGCGAGTCCGGAGGAGATTTTAAAAAGAGGAGATTCAACAACGACCATGTGAAGACGTCAGCGCCAGTAGCAACTGGTTCCAAGGGAGGAGAAAGACCACCGGTCGTATGTTACAAATGTGGGAAAGAGGGACATATCAGCCCAAACTGCCCACAACAGTTTAAGGTATGCTATAATTGTGGAAAAGAAGGACATATCACTCGAGAGTGTACGGTATCGAAACCCAGTCCAACGGGAATGGTGACTCAAAAGGATGTCCCAGAAAAGTCAAAGTCAACGGTTCCTGGAAGAGCGTTTGTCGTGACCGGTCAAAATACGAGGAACCCGAACGAAGTTAGCACGGGTTAGTTAATTATAAATTCTTGCGAAATTTATACCTTACTAGAATCTGGGTTCTACCCATTCTTTTATCTCTCTTGCTTACTCAACATTTGAACTTGACTACGGAGAAATTAGATTTTGACCTATTTATGGAGACTCAGTTAGGAGAAACTTTCATTACATCCGTTGTTTAGAAATCTTGCTTGATTCAGTTAGCACTATCACATTACACCGTTAACCTTATTTCTATAGAGATATTTGCTTTTGATGTGATTTTAAGGTTAACTACTCATCATCCGAAATTGATTACTTTAAATAAGGTTGTTAGTTTTCATATTCCTAAGCAACTTTTGTTATTTGAATTCAAGCAATCAAACCATTGTAGTCAAACATTTTCATATCAAGCCATGAAGTCATTCGTTTATTACGGATGTCAAGTTTTCTTAGTCCATGTTATGGATTTGAATAAAGACACGTCAGATTTGAATAATATTCCTGTTGTTATTGATTTTTCCTGACGTATTTCCTGAAGAATTTCTTGGTTTACTCCCAAAGCCTGATATTAAATTTTGTATCGACTTTGAACCCGGTACAAAACTCATTTCTAAAATCTCATATCGAATGGCTCTTATTAAACTTCAGGAGTTAAAAATTCAACTATAGAATTTGGTACCTGAGCCTTTTTCTGGTGACTTCCTTTGTGGAATGCACCGAAGCCAGATTCTCTGTAGGGGACACCATATTCGTGCGATAATAAACTGATAGGTGTCATTGTAACGTGCTATCCAAGGATGGGATATGAGTCACAGTTGAGAACAACCTAAGTCGGTAATCGAAATACGTATCTTTCTAGGCTTAGTTGGTTATTATCAGAGATTCGTTGAAGGATATTCTCGAATTGCTATTTCATTAACGCAGCTGACTCGTAGAGATACAAAATGCGAATGGAGCAAGGAATGTGGGAAGAGCTTGAAGAACTCAAGAGAGACTCATTTCAAAGACATGTTACGACCATGCCATCCCGGAAAAGCGACGTGGTAGGCGGCGTGTTGAGTAGAAGATCGTATACAAGTACTGAGTACGATATTGTCAAAAACTAATTTCGTATAATTTACAAATAATAGAGATGGAGATGAAAACTCTAGGTACCCACGTGATGATATACGAGTATAATCGACTTTAATCGATAAAGTTAAAGCTGTTCAAGCTACACACCGGAGCTGATGAATTTGAAGAAGGAGGTACAAGAAGTTGTTATTTCAAAAGCGAGAATCGATGAGGTGAGGAAAGCTCAAACCTTCGATTTATTAATCTATTTGAAATTCTCGATTGAATAGGAACTATGGCCTATAGACTCGTTTTACCGCCAAGTATGACACGTGTTCATAACGTTTTTCACGTATCGATGTTACGTAAATATGTGGACGACCCGAACCACGTCATTGAGTTAGAACTGGACGAGATAGCCGAAGACTTAACGTACGAGGAGGTACCTATCAAGATCTTGGATAGGAAAGAACATGTCCTATGTACCGAGGTTATACCACAAGTTAAAGTTTTGTGGAGAAACCATGCTATTGAGAAATGACACGGGAGTTGGAAACGAAATGAAAGCGAGGTATTCTCATCTTTTGAAACACCTAGAGACGTCGTCAATTTCAAGGACGAAATTTCATAAGGAGGGAGGTTGTAAGACCCCAAATTATTAATAAATGAAATTTATTTTCCTCTATTTATTATTTTGAAATAGTAATGGTTGATTTGATTAATGTGGATAGTTATGGGTAAAATCATAAAATATTTCAAAATAAGCAAGTGGTTATAAAATATTCATTGTTGTCGGGGAATATTAAATCTTTGTCGGGGAATATTAAATGCGACGAGTAGCGACCAATGTGTGGGCCCCATAACTGGAAAGCGATTGGATGAAGAAAACGACAAATATAAGTTGTTTAAAAATAACTACGTAGTTATTCTGCTAATATTATCTTTGTTAAAATACTCGGTGGTTTAAAACACAAGTAGCACTGCGGTATTGCACCAATTATTGATTCTTACGTGGGAAGGCACTACTCAATAATGGTTACGATAATTCTTGCTCGATATTTTATTTTATTGATTTAATAATTCTTTGCGTTGATATTTTATATTCTTTGTTGTTTCATAATTGTCATTACACAAGTATTTTTTCATTATCGAAGCAATAATTCATATTATCCTGAATAATATTATTGGATAACATTATTGGCAATGTCTAGAAAGTTACATCTAAGGAGAGGTTTGGTCACCTAATTGCACGCCAAGAAGAGAGATCCTTATTGAAAGCCCCCTCTTTCTAGTGAACGGCACAGTTGCAATCTTGTGATTCTGTAATATTATTTGTGAATAATTAATTATTGATTTATATGATGAGAAAAATATTGATTTTATGTGGATATAGATGGAGAAAATTTTTAATGTGACAATTGTTGAAAATTAATATTTTATCTTTTTTTGATAAAATAATTCATTTAAATATATTATTTTAATAATATATTAACTTGGTGATATTTTATAATGAATGTGGGATATATGAGTATATGAGGAGGAAGAGTATTTTGTGGCATTAAATGTTTAACACATATTTTGTGTGTTGGTGGACACAATTATTGACCGAAATTTGATTATAGCTTGTAAAATCGCTCGTTTGTGGATTTTGGTCAATTGCTGTTTGGAATTTGGAAAAACTTTCTTCTGTAAAGTTGTAGAGAATTGAATTTCCTATAAAAAGTCGCGAGATTCGAATTTTCTGATAAAAGGGCTATTTATTATGAATTATTGAAGTTTCGGAGTTCCAAAATAATTGATTTTTGGAAGTTTTAATTATTTTTATTATGAAAAACGTTTTTATCATTAAAGGTGGGTCTTGCATGTGATGTAAATTCTGAATTCAGATCCTTAGAAGTGGGCGTAGGAATTGTAATATTAATATTAATATTTTATTAAATTTTCTACTTTGGTGTTCTAAGCATTTTCCTATTAATAAGGTGCTTGGGTTAGAATTGAAAATCACACGAAACTCAAGTTTTCTCTCTATATTATCGAAAGATATTCTTGTGAGTATTTTGAGTATACTTTGAGTATTGCTATACTGATGCAAGTTCATGTCATAGCCTATATTCGGTGTTTCAACTAGAAGTACTATCTTTCGAGGTAAGGAATATTATTTTTTTCGTAATGATATTATTTCTTCAATATCATTATGCTGAAATATTGATCCGATGTTTTATCAAATTTAGAACTTTTGGTGTCGAGTTACTATTCACGTATACGACACTATTCACGATATCTGATCTATTCACAAATACGACACTATTCATCGAAAAATGAAATTTTTTCTTTTCGTCCAAAATATCTATTGTGGATACTAGCTTTGATTGTATCCATGTTTTGATCATTCTTGAATTTTACACCACTATGATTATTTTTGAGGTATTTTTGGACGTGGATAAAACAAAGTACGAATCCTTAATCCTTAATCTTTGTCATTTTGATTCATTGGATTCGTTTCTTTAAAAAAAAAAAAAAATTTCATCCTCCTCAGTCTTAAATGATGATATTATTGAATATCTTTGGCCTGTAGTGCAAAGATGAATGATTTCTGATGAATATCTTTGGCCTGTAGTGCAAAGAATAATGATTTCTGATGAATATCTTTGGCCCGTAGTGCAAAGATGAACATGACCAACTGGTGAATGTCCTTGGCCTGTAGTGCAAGGATGAATATATGATTCTAGATATATATTTATTGATATTACAGGGATAAAAATATTGATGATGGACTGTTAAATTCATAGATATTAGTAGATTTCATCCTCTACGTAACTCTTCTATGAATTAATATTTTCATTTGCAGTATTGATTTAAAACTTGTTGTCTATTGTATTCTATTAGATTTTTCCCAAATAAGACTAACGATAATTTGTTGTATATTATCTTAGTCATAATATTCTTCTTTGGGCTAGTTGAGCTCACCCTTTTCTTTTTTGTTCCATTTTTCTTCTCGGGGAGGCGAGAATGTAATATGAGTGCAGTCGGGGTATGGAATGATGGTTATAGAGAGAGTTGTTTAGTAGTCCTCACCATTTTTGTAAAATAATGTATAAATAATTGTGATGAGGATTTATTTGGGTATGTTTATTGTCTAGAAGACAATATTTAAACTCACAGTATATATGTTGTCGTATTTTGCACGACAAATGTATTAATAAAGTTGTAGTTATTTCTATACCATGTATTTGGCGACTCAGAATGGGTTGGATGGAATGGACCTATTTTGGGGGCGTCACACTTGTAGACTGACATGAGTACAACATATATATGTTTTTATATTACCCAAATACGAAACAGAATCGAATTGAGAGTTGGTCAAACTTGGGTTGACGAAACTGCTCAAGAACGTTTCTAGAAAACCCAAAAATGTTCAAGAACAGTTTCTGGGCACTACTTTGACCGGCCCATAGATCTTGATTGTATTGATGTTATGATGATATCATGATTTATTATTGTTCCTTGTCATGTAATCTATTCGTATGAACCACTATATCATATTAAGCATGACTAGAACATATAGAAAATTAATCTAGGAAGTGGCTACTCGGACTGCTGGGTTTCTGGGAAAAACCCAGAAACTCTCTGACAGTGAGTTTGATGACTGATAACTTTCTTGTTGTTGATGTTTAGACTTAATAATTGCTTTAATCGTGTTCTATGTTAGTTACTCTACATATACCGACATCTAAACCACCTAATATATGAACATATTGATAGTTATAAAGCCCATAAATGTCGCTTGATTGGTATGACCGATTTTTTTAGCAAAATTTCGTAATATGATGAACACGTTCTGATAGATAGTTCAAGGCTTAATAACTTTTGATTGTGATGATGTATGACATGGTTATTGGTTTGTTACATGCGATTATTACACTAGTACTCTGAAGATCCATGTATTAGCTTGTCCAGAAATATCAAGATCTGACATTTATTGTTGGTCAAACTTAGTCCCTCGATAACTGGCTATGAAGGTTCTGGATTCCTCAAGAACACCTAAGGCGACACTTCACATGCATGAAAGGGCTTTAATGACAGACTTACTTAAATTAATTAATTTAATTTCTAAAAATAAATTAAAAATAGTAAATAAATTCTGTAAATTACAAAAATTATTTTAAGTTATAAAAATTAACTTTTAATAATTTGACATATTTTTCATAAATACTAATATTTATTTGGGAATTATTGGTATTTAATTTATTTAATAAATGCACTAAATAAATTAATTAAAAATGATTTTATTATATTAAAAATCATTTTAAATGATAATAAGGTATTTAATAATATTTTAAGTTATAAAACATAACTTTTAATATTTTAAGATAAGTTTCATTAATGATTTAATATTAATGATATTATGATTATTTAATAAATAAAGTAATTTAAAATGATTTTAACATTAGAAAAATCATTTTAAATAAAAATAAAATGCTTAAAGATATTTTAAGTTTTAAAACATAACTTTTAATATTTAAAGGATAATTTCATTAATAAATCAATATTAATGATAATAATGTAATATTAAGGGTATTAAATAAATAGTTTTAAAATGGTTTTAATTATTTAAAAATCATTTAAAAAGGATATAAATGAATTAAAAATATTTTTAAAGTTATAATTAATAACTTTTAATAATTGAATAAATAGTACATTAATATTTAAATATTAATGATAATTATTTAAAAATGATTTTAAATGTTTTAAAAATCATTTAAGGGTAATATTAATACTTTAAAAATATTTTTATAGTTATTATAAATAACTTTAATATTTTGGCAATGGTTACATTAATAGTTTAATATTATTTAAATATTAATGATAATAGAATTGTTATATATTTAAATCATTTATTAATGATTCCAATATTTGAAAATTATGTTAAATTACAATAAGTGTTTAAAAATTATTTTAAGTCATTTAAAAATAATATGACTGATAATTATAGTTATTGAACTAATTGGATAGAGTCTTAGACTCGATTATTACCCGATAAGACCGTATGGTTGCAATCGCATATTTAGAAAATTGATATGGACTTAGATATTTTGACTGTATTAATGATTGTTTGTGATTCAATGACTGTGGGATATGTGTGACAAGGTGATTAGGTTATGTGCTGACTGCAATAGGTAGTATTATGTGTGTGATATGTTATTCTAATCAGTAAAATGATCTTATTACTGATAGGTGATTACATAAAAGATAAAAATAAATTGCGAATTGTAAGCAGCGCATCAGGCAAGTATCCTACCTTTGCATTTTCGTTATGCAATGGACATGAGTAAGAATGTACAGATTATTAACCCTATATTATATACGCTCATTGATTATCAACATGTTAGTATATGGTAATTCAGATATATATTCTGTTTATTAATTTCTGTAAATGGTTATACAAGTGTCCCCACTTGGATAATCATTGTATTTAATCACATGTTGATACACCTTTGTTAATTAACCATATATATATATGTTGAATTATAGATTATTGTTGAACAAGATAAAACCTTATTATTATCCAACCGAATTACTTTGGTTTGGAACCCCGACAAGTATGAACATCCCTTACACGGGGACAACTTTTTATGGACCCAAGGTAGACAGAGTGAACGATAACATCGTTCTTACAATGTAGTATTGATCAATATAGGGTACAACGGGCTGATCACCCTTCGTGCCCGTAAGTTATGACGGTTTGTGGATGACGTTCTGCTAAACCTATTCGAAAATTGAAAACAATGTTTATAGTATGTCACCTTAACCCTATATATATAGTCAGTACATAGTTTCAAAAATTTGATAGAGAGTTGTTATGTTATTATCATCGGTTCAGATTACTTCACAACTATTGACTTGTTGTAGAAGGGTAGTACAAAGAAAACATTTAACCCTTTCAGCTAATATTTATAATTGTTATTACTTGCTGGGAACTCAAATGCTCACTCTTGCTTAATTTAAATGTTTTCGGTTAAGTATGATCAACCCGAAGGCTCATACAAGAACAAGGGGAAAGGAAAGCTGTTCGAATGAATTTATAATATTCTGTGTAATAGTTATAGGTTATTATGACAATGATACTTATTATCTATGATGTAATGCATGTTTAAAGGTCTCGTACCTGGGAGTAAACTTTAATGCATATGTAAATTAAGTTTGAATTTTATATTATTGTTATTATTATTAGTATTATTCAGCTTATAGAAATGGTATCGTGAATCACTGAGTTCGGGTTTCAAGTACCTGAATTTGGGGGCGTCACACAAGATCTTGACTGGTACCTCGTATGTTAAATCTTTGGTTATCTCGTCTGGTTCTAACTCAATAATGTGGTTCAGGTCGTCCACATATTTACGTAACATCGATACGTGAAAAACGTTATGAACACGCAAAATACTTGGCGGTAAAACGAGTCTATAGGCCACAGTTCCTATTCGATCGAGGACTTTAAATGGACTAATAAATCGAAGGTTTGAGCTTTCCTCTCATCGCCAATTCTCTCTTTTGAAATAACAACTTCTTGCATCTTCTTCTTCATATTCATCAGCTCCAGGTCTGTAGCTTGAGCAGCTTTAAATTTATCGAATAAGGTCGATTCTACTCGTATATCATCACGTGGTCCCTAGAGTCTTTAACTCTATCTCTATCATTTATATGTCATACGAAATGGGTCTTTGTGTTAAAAACATCGCACTCGTAACCATATATGATTTTCTACTCAACACGCCAGCTACCACGTTTGCTTTTCCAGGATGGTATGATTAGAACATGTGCCGAAATAAGTCTCCTCTTGAGTTCTTCGAAGCTCTTCCCATATTCCTTGGTCCATTCAAATTTTGTATCTCTATGAGTCAGCTGAGTTAATGGAGTAGTGATTCAAGAAAATCTTTCCACGAATCTCCGATAATAACCAATTAAACCTAGAAAGCTACGTATTTCGATTACTGACTTAGGTTGCTCTCCACTGTGACTCATATCCTAATCTTGGATAACACGTCATAATGGCACCTATCAGCTTACCACCACACGAATATGGCGTACCCTACGGAGAGTCTGGCTTCGGTGCATTCCACAAAGGAAGTCACCAGATAGAGGCTCGGGTACCAACTTCTATAGTTAGATTTTTAACTCTTGAAGTTCAATAGGAGCCATTCGATATGAGATTTTTGAAGTGGGTTTTGTACTAGGTTCAAAGATGATACAAAATTCAATATCACGCTTTGGGAGTAGGCCAGAAAATTCTTCAGGAAATACGTCAGGAAATTTACTACCAACAGAAATATCATTCAAATCTGACGTATTTTTGTTCAAGTCCATGACATGGGCTAAGAAAACTTGACATCCGTTTTTCAATAAACGAATGACTTTATGGCTTGATATGAAAGTGTTTGACTTCAATGGTTTGGTTGCTTGAATTCGAATAACAGGTTGCTTAGGAATATGAAAACTAGCAACCTTACGAAAGCAATCAATTTTGGCATGATGAGTAGTTAACCAATCAATCCCTAAAATTACATCAAAAGCAAGTATATTTAAAGAGATAAGATCAACAGGTAATGTGATGGTGCCAACTTAGATCAAACAAGATTTATAAACAGTGGATGTAATGAAAGTTTCTCCTAACGGAGTCTCCACAGATAGGTCGAAGTCTAATTTTCTCCGGAGTCAAGTTTAAACGTTGAGCACAAGCAGGAGAGATAAATGAATGGGTAGAACCGGTATCTAATAAGGTATAAACTTCGCAAGAATTTATAATTAACTAATCCGTGATACCTTCATTCGGGTTCCTCGCATTTTGGGTAGTCACGAAAAACGCTCTTCCAAGAACCACTGACTTTGACTTGTCCGTATCCGCCTCTGGTGCCACCGTCCCATCTGGACTTAACTTTTCTATAGAGTACATTCCACCGCTGACTTTGACTTGTCCATGATCTGAATCATTATTCTCTGAACCATATCAAATTGTGGTTGACCACTCTGCACAGGGTAGTTCTGAACTCGATGTTGGATTCTCCCAATTGATGTCCAAAAAGCAAAATCCATTTCATCTCTTTTGGCCTTATTAGATCGGACGTCTTTTTCTACAATATCAATGCATCGTGCGACTTTTACCCATGCATCCTCCATTCTCATTCGTTCGGTTTCTTCTTCTTTCATCAGAACATTGATCATAGCATTCTCAAATTCCAGCTCTAATATCTTATACTCTGCCAAAGAGTGCTTCTGTTCAAGCATCGCACATCATGTAATACAATTTTGAATTATTGCATCTCTTTGCTCCACGACCGCCTGCCGTTCTTCAGCCTGCTCTTCTAACTCATGAATATGATTTTGTAATTCTAAATTTTGATCATAAAATTTTTCTAATAAATTCTCCTCAGGTTCCTCTTCTTCCTCTTCTTCAGCTGCTACCTCTGTGACTAGCTCGGGTGCCACTATTAGTTCTTCACTCACCACATGGATATCTCTAATTTCTTTTTCGCATGACATCACGTTATCCTGGTTGGTGATTAGAGGTGTCTCAAAGGTCTCATTTACTCCACTGTTAACATTCTCAGCTGCCATTCTTAATTACTGCCACAAAACAAGGGTTAATTAAAGAAATTGACATGCAACATAATAACCCTATACTTTGACCAACCAACAATTAAGCTTAGGTAGGACACACTAGCGAAGGATTTATTCGTCTCTCCCCTCTTACTTCTATTCCCCGATCTCCGCTAAAGACCATATCCCTAAGCTCTGATACCAACTGTGACACCCCCAAAATAGGTCCAATCCACCCAACCTATTCTGAGTCACCAAATACATGGTACAGAAATTACTACAACATTATTAATACAATTATCGTGCAAAATACGGAAACAGATAAACATTGAGTTTAAATACAAATATTGTCTTCTAGACAATATCCACACCCAAATAAAGTCCTCATTACAATTATTGATACACTATTTTACAAAATAGTGAAGACTACTAAAACAACTATCTTGAACCATCACTCCACACCCCGACTAGTTCCCGCTATATTCTCGCCTCCTGAGAAGAAAAATGGAACAAAAAGGAAAAGGGTGAGCTCAACTAGCCCAGTAAAGAATATTATGACTAAGATAATATAGAACAAATTATTGTTAGTCCTCAACAGGGAAAAATCTGATAGAATACAATAGACAACAAGTTTTAAATTAATATTCGCAGCGGAAATAACAATTCATTAGAAGAGTTACATAGAGAATGAAATCTACTATCTTCTATGATTTTAAAAATCCATCATCAATATTTATCCCTATAAAATCAATCAATATGCATCTTAAATCAAATATTCAGCTTTGCACTACAAGCCAAAGATATTCATCAGTTGGTCATGTTCATCTCAACACCTGTTCATCTTTGCGGTATGGGCCAAAGATATTCATCAATAAATCATTCATCTTTTCTGAGCCAAAAAGATATTCAATAATATCATCATTTAGGACCGAGGATGATGAAAATATATTTTAAAGAAAATGAATCTAGTGAGACAAAAGAACAAATATTAAGGATTAGTACTTGGTTTATCCATATTCAAAAAAGTACTCCACAATAAACTATTGTGGGCGAAATTCAAAAATGAAGATCAAAACATAGATCCAATCAAAGATAGGAACCATAACGAGACAATCTTGGACACGAGAAAAGAAAAATTTAATTTTTACGTGAATAGTGTAAATATTCGTGAATAGTCAGAGTATACATGAATAGTGTCGTATACGTGAATAGTAACTTCGACACTAAAAGGTAGAAATTTCACAAGAAAATCATCATGTTTCGTGAATAGTACTCGTGAATAGTAACTCATGAATAGTAACTCGTGAATAATAACTTATGAATAGTAACTCATAAATAGTAACTCGTGAATAGTAACCCCGACATAAAAAGATAAGAATTTCACAAGAAAAATCTTACCAATATTTCGGCATAATGATATTGAAAGAAATAATATCATTTTAAAAAAATAACATCCCTTACCTCAAAAGAACAGTATTTCTGGCTAGAATATCAAATATAACGCTGAAGGAAACTTGCACCGTATAGCAACACTCAAGATATCTAAATACTCACAAAAATACGCTCGATAATATAGAGAGAGAAAACTTCAGTTTCTGGTGTGATTTTCAATTCTAACCTAAGCACCCTATTTATAGGAAAATGCTTAGAATACCAAAGCAGAAAATTTAATAAAATAATAATATTTATAAAAATATTATACGCACAATTTGAAATCTGAATTTCAGCATATTTTGCAACACGTGGGGCTCACCAATCACACAAAACATGTTTTAAACTATTTTTGTAACAAAATCAATTCAGATCCAGTATTCTGGAACTTCAATAATTCATAATAAATAGCCCTTTTATCAAAAATATTCAAATCTCATGTCCATTCCATAGGAAATTTAATTCTCTACAACTTTGCAGAAGAAAGTTTTTCTAAATTCCAAATAGAAAATGACCGAAATCCATATACGGACGATTTTGCAGGCTATAATCAAATTTCAGTCAAAAATAGGGTCCACCAACACACAAAACATGTGTTAAACATTTTTTGTAACAAAAATACTTTTCCTCCTCATTTATTCATATATCACACATTCATTATAAAAATATCACCATTATTATATTATTATAATATAATAATATATTTAAATGAATTATTTTATCAGAAAAGATAAAATCTCAATTTTCAACAATTATCACTTTAAAAATTTTCTCCATCTATATCCACATAAAATGAATATTTTTCTTATCATATAAATCAATAATTAATTATTCACAAATAATATTACAGAATCACAATAATGACAACCAGGCCGTTCCCAGGAAAGAGGGGGCTTTCCAATAAGAATTTCTCCTTACTAGCGCGCAATTAGGTGACCAAACCTCTCCTTAGACAGAACTTTCTAGACATTGCCAATAATGCTATCTAATAATATTATTTAAATAATATAAATTATTGATCTGATAATGGAAAATACTGTGTAGTGACAATTATTGAAACAATAATAATATAAAATATCAACGTAGCAATTATTGAATCAATAAAATAAAATATTAAACCGTAATTACTGTAACAATTATTGAGTAGTGCCTTCTTACGTAAGAATCAATAATTGGTGCAATACTGCGTCAGTGTCTTCTTTGTGTTTTAACCAATAGAGTATTCCAATAGTATTAACGGTAACAACTACGTCGTTATTTATAAACAACTTATACTTGTCGTTTTCTTCATCCAATCGCTTTTAGTTATGGGGCCCACAAAAGGTTCTTGCGTCGTACGAATATTCCCCGACAGCAAGAATATTCCACGACCAACCGAATATTCCCCGACAACAATGAATATTTTATAACCACTTGCTTATTTTGCAAAATTTGCACATTTTATCCATAACTAACCACATTAATCAAATCAACCCCTTTACTATTTCAAAACAATAAATAGAGGAAATTCCATTTTATTAAAAAAAAAATTTGGGGTCTTACATTGACCACGTATACTTGCGTGTTATGCGTATATAGATTTTACCAAACAAGTTTTTGGCGCCGTTGCCGGGGACAATTTAGTATAGATCTTAATATTTTTACAATATCAGTTTAATTAGTCCAGTTTAACTTAAACATTTTTATTTTTATTTTGTTCCTCTTATTTCAGGTTTTTGAAGTGGTTTATGCAAACTCGGTCTAAATATCCAGACTTGCTGCCTTTTGAGGATGACATTGAGAAACGGTTCCAGAGGTGAAGTAAGTGGATCAAGGAAATGTGGCAAGGCTTTGAAAATTCTGAGAGAGAAGAGGCAATGGCAGCTGAAGATCAGAAAGTGCTAAGGGACTTCGCCACACCCAAGGTGACAGAACTGCAGTCGAGAATCACCAAGTCCATAATTGCTGCAAATAGATTCAAAATCAAGCCTAGGACGATTCAAATAATCCAGAATTCAGTTCAGTTTGGGGGATTGGCAAATGACGATCCGAATGAACATCTAGTCTGGTTTTTGGAGATTTGCGACACCTTCAGGTATAATGGGGTGTCGGATGATGCGGTGAGACTTCACTTGTTCCCATTCACCTTAAGGGACAAGGCGAAGAATAGGTTACACTCTCTACTACCGGGATCGATAACTACGTGGGAAGACTTAGCTCAGAAATTCCTTGCCAAATTTTTTTCCACCGGTGAAAACTACAAAAAATGAGGAACGAGATAACAATGTTTGAGCAGCAACATGGGGAGTCGCTATATGAGGCATGGGAGAGATACACGGACTTGCTCAGAAAGTGCCCGCGTCATGGATTGCCTAAGTGGCTGCAAATGAATACTTTTTATAACCGACTACATAGGAATCTCAGGACCAGTATTAATGCAGTGTCGAGTGGAGCGTTCATGGCTAAGAGTTATGAGGAGGCCTACAATTTGATTGAGACAATGGCGGTTAACAACTACCAGTGGCCCACAATAAGAATGACACAGGCGGCTGGGGTGTTAGAAGTCGACGGGGTGACAGCAATACAAACACAAATTTCTGCGCTGTCCAAGAAGTTGGATGCCATGACAGGGGCTCAAGTACAGCAGGTTGTGGTCATATGTGAATTGTGCATGAGTGACCATTCTACAGATCAGTGCGCAATCAATCCAGCATCCGTGCAGTTCGTAGGTAGCTATAACAGGGGTCCATAGAATATGTACCAAAACACTTACAACCAGGGGAATAGGAATCACCCAAATTTCTTGTGGAGAAATAATTAGCAACATCAAGCGCCACGACCATCATATCCCCCTAGTTTTCAGAATCACCAATAACCGGCTCAACATCAGGAAAGAAAATCAGATTTAGAGGAATTGTTGTCGAAGTACATAACAAACAATGAGGCAGCGATGAAAAACCAAGCAATGGCTATCAAGAATTTGGAAAATCAGATGGGGCAAATTGCCTTAACAATAAATAACAGGCCACAAGGGACCCTACCAAGTGATACAGAGAGAAATTCGAAGGGAAACCACGAACAATGTCAGGCAATTACGTTGAGGAGTGGAAAACATCTCGCTGGTAGAGATGCAAAAAATTCAGCGATATCGGATGAAAAAGTTGATGACAACAAAGTGGTTGAAGGAAACAAGGGTGAGGACAAGCAAAGTGAGAAAACAAAGTTAGACGACAAGCCAGTTGTATATCCTCCACCACCGTTTTAGTAGAGGGTCCAAAAACAAAAATTAGATAAGTAGTTCACTAGGTTTTTGGAAGTATTTAAGAAACTTCATATTAACATCCCATTCGCAGAAGCCCTAGAGCAGATGCCGAGTTATGTGAAGTTCATGAAAGGGATTCTGTCAAGGAAAAAGAAATGGGAAGACTTCGAAATTGTGGCATTAACAGAGGACTGTAGTGCGGTGTTACAGCAGAAGTTGCCACCAAAGCTGAAAGACCCGGGGAGTTTCATTATTTCATGTACGATTGGGAACATGTCTTTTAATAAGTGTTTATGTGATTTAGGGGCGAGTGTGAACCTTATGCCATTGTCACTATACACAGAATTGGGTTTGCCCGCACCAAAGCCTACGAATATTTCATTGCAAATGGCGGATAGGTCAATCACAAACCCGAGAGGCATAGTAGAGGACATATTGGTTAAGGTGGATAAGTTTATATTCCCCTCGGACTTTATTATTCTGGATTTTGAAGAAGACAAGAACATCCCAATTATCCTAGGGAGTCCTTTCTTGGCCACGGGTAGGACACTCATCGACGTACAAAAAGGAGAACTTACTATGAGGGTCCAAGATCAAGAAATCAAATTTAACGTGTTCAAGGCCATGAAATTCCCTATGGATGAGGAAGAATGTTTCAGGATGGATATAATTGAGTAGATTATCAGTGAAGACATGGGCAAGAGTTTGGTCAACGATCCATTAGAAACAACATTATTGGGGGATGAAGAGTCCGATGACCCAGAATTTGTAGATGTTAGATTCATTGCCACGAGTTAGCCGATTCAGAGCACCATTTGAACCATTGCACACGGAGGAGAAAGCCACAGCAAGGATGAAACCATCATTGGAGGAGCCACCAACTTTGGAACTTAAGCCACTCCCTAAACACCTCAGGTATGCGTATTTGGGCAATTCAAATTCTTTGCAGGAAGAAAAGTTGCTGAGGGTGCTTAGGGAACATAAATTAGCTATAGGATGGACGATAGCTGATATCAAGGGAATCAGCCCTTCATTTTGCATGCACAAGATTCTAATGGAAGACGATGCAAAACCGACGGTGGAGAAACAATGTTGACCTAACCCAATTATGAAGGAAGTTGTAAAGAAGGAAAATCTAAAATTGTTGGATGCCGATATTATCTACCCGATTTTCGACGAAGAAGCTCAGGTTAGTCCTGGCTTCAATTGTTGCCAAAAAAGGGGGGAATGACCGTGGTACATAATGAAGATATAGAGCTAATTCCAATAAGAACAGTGACATGTTGGAGGGTTTGTATGGACTATAGGAAGTTGAATAAGGCATCCCGAAAAGATCTTTTTCTGTTGCCTTTTATCGATCAAATGTTGGATAGATTGACGGGACATAAGTACTACTGTTTATTAGATGGATACTCGGGCTATAACCAGATCATCATCTCTCCTGAGGATTAAGAGAAGACTACATTTACGTGACCTTACGGCACATTTGCGTTCAGGAGAATGTCATTCAGTTTGTGTAATGCACCTACTACCTTTCAACGGTGTATAATGGCCATCTTCTTAGACATGGTGGAGAAAAATGTGGAAGTCTTCATGGATGACTTTTCTGTGTATGGGGACAATTTTGATACTTGCCTAGGGAATTTGGTAATGGTGTTACAGCGATGCAAGGATACGAATCTTGTACTTAACTGGGAAAAATGCCACTTCATGGTTGAGGAGGGCATAATTTTGGGCCACAAGGTATCGGCTCAAGGATTGGAGGTTGACAAAACTAAGCTGAAAACAATCGAGAAACTGCTTCCACCTAGCTCAATAAAGGGAATTAGAAGTTTTCTGGGACATGTTGGGTTCTACAGAAGATTTATAAAGGACTTCTCTAAAATAGCAAAACCTTTGTGCAGTCTTTTAGAGAAGGACTCTAATTTTAATTTTAATGAGGAATGTAAGTCGGCTTTCGAGTTGTTGAAAAAGAAGTTAACTACAACCCCCGCGATCGTCGTACCGGATTGGAAGATGCCTTTCGAGTTGATGTGTGACGCAAGTGACTATGTAGTTGAGGCTATTTTGGGTCAATGCCGAGAGAAGGTGTTTCACGTCATATATTATGCAAGTAAAATGCTCATGGAGACTCAAATGAATTATACAACTACGGAAAAGGAATTGCTTGCAGCAATGTATGCGTTTGACAAATTTCAGGCATACTTGATTAGGACTAAGGTGATAGTCTACATGGATCATTCGGCTATTCGGTACCTAATTGTGAAAAAAGATGTTAAGCCACGCCTTATCCGATGGATTCTCCTTCTTCAAGAGTTTGATTTAGAAATAAAGGATAGAAAGGGGACGGAGAATTAAGTCGCCGATCACTTGTCTAGGCTGAAAAGTCAAGGGAAATTGAAAGAGGACAAGTGTGAAATCAACTACTCATTCCCGGATGAGCAATTGTTTGGGATAAATGCAGAATTTCCTTGGTACGTGGATTATGCAAATTATCTAGTGAGCAACGTTCTTCCACCTGACCTCACAAGACAATAGAAAAAGAAGTTTCTTCATGACGTAAAATGGTACATGTGGGACGAACCTTATTTATTCAAGCAGTGCGCCGACAAAATGATTAGAAGGTGTGTGCCCTACAATGAAGTGAAGAACATACTGCATGAGTGTCACTCATCTGCATATGGTGCTCATTATGGTAGTGAGAGGAAATCAGCAAAGGTGCTGCAATCTGTGTTTTATTGGCCTACACTATTCAAGGAATCCCACCAGTTTGTCAAAACATGTGATAAATGTCAAAGGGTGGGCAACATTTCTAAAAGGAATGAGATGCCTCTACAAACGATTCTTGTAGTTGAAATTTTTGATGTATTGGGCATCGATTTCATGGGGCCATTCCCTTCGTCACTTAACAATCAGTACATTCTACTCGCAGTGGATTACATATCAAAGTGGGTTGAAGCTACAACACTCCCATCTAATGATGCCAAGGTGGTTCTTAAATTCCTACAGAAGAACATTTTCACGAGGTTTGGCACACTAAGAGCAATTATAAGTGACGAAGGTAGTCACTTTTGCAATAAATCATTTACAACACTATTGGCAAGGTATGGGGTCAACCATAAGGTAGCGACAACTTATCATCCCCAAACCAGTGGGCAGGCTGAGGTGTCGAACAGGGAAGTCAAGAAAATCTTGGAAAAAGTGGTGAACCCAAATCGTAAGGATTGGTCGCTCCGATTGGATGATGCATTATGGGCATATCAGACTGCGTATAAGACACCGATTGGGATGTCACCATATCAACTACTATACGGAAAGGCTTATCACTTACCAGTCGAGCTACAACATAAGGCTTATTGGGCTATTCAGAAACTCAATTTCGATCAAGCAGCTGTAGGGGAAAAACGATTACTACAAATAAATGAGCTCGACGAATTTTGCCTTCAAGCCTATGAGAACTCCAAGTTATACAAGGAAAAGGTCAAGAAATGGCACGACCAGAAAATTATGCATAGAACATTCGAGAACAATCGGTCAATCACCCTTCCGCTCAACTCACTACCGAGATTGTTCCCGGGAAAGCTTAAGTCCAGATGGTCGGGACCATTCACTATAAAAAGGGTGTTCGCTCATGGCGTCGTTGAACTTTACAGTTGGAATCCTTTAGAAACTTTCAAAGTCAACGGTCAACGATTAAAGCACTATTGGGGTGGCGAGTCCAACACCGATGTCATCACCATCACATTGTCCGACGTACCTTGAACAGGAAGTAGTCAGGTTGAACGACTTAAAATCAAGCGCTAATTGGGAGGCAACCCAATCATGCATTATTTTTTGTATTTTCATTCATAATTGTTAGAATATAGTTTTATTAAGTTAATAGGTAGGTATTATATGGTAAAAATCTAGTTAATCTCTCAATCATACTCCAAGTGATCAACAATATAATAACTTATACATTTCATGGCTTGCAGGATGGGGAAATGGATATTTATTGGCTTAGCATGAAGAAATGATGAGAATCAGAGTCAGTTTGCAGAAGGCACCCCCGCCGGGGTGGACCTATTTAACACTGTACCCCCCACCGGGGTGGGGGTCTCCCAAGGATTTTGACAGAAGGCATGCCCACCGGGGCGGGCCTATTTAGCCTTGCACCCCCCGCCGGGGCAGGGGTCCCCCAACTCGATTAACAGAACACATGCCCGCCGGGGCGGGCTTCCCAAGCCTAACACCCCCCCGTCGGGGCAGGGGTCCTGAATATGAAATAGTTATTCGGCAGTTATTTCACATCATCCATCACAACCACACTTCCTCATTCATCTATACTTATTCCTTCATTACAACTTCAACCCCACGATTTCACCATCCCATTCACTACTACTCCACTACTTCTCCCCACCTCTTCAATCCACCAATTCACCCCATCACACCACCTCTATATATTAACCCCATCTCATCCCAAATTCCTCACAAAACTCTTCAACTACATCCCACACGTCTATGAATTAAGGCATCCACAGAGGCTAATTGAGAGCAATTGAGTGTCAAGCACAACACTATATATTATTCAACTTCTTTCACCTAATTTGCCACATCAAATCAACAAGTTTGGGGGAAGAATTGTCTGTGCCCACCAAGTGTTTGACAGTGTGTGTGAACCAAGGTTGGGGAGGGAAGATACTGTGATTAAGGCTATAGAGAGCAAATGGCTTCGTAACCCACATCAAGGAGAGAGTTCAAGGCCCGGACAACCGACACGGACCTTCATTCGCCAAAAATTTATAAGTGTCGCCACCGCCGACCGGTATGATTATATGATAACAAAAGTCCTTACACCGGAGCGGGGGTTGGCACCGGATCACGTTGATGGGGAGATGATGTAGCAAATCTATCAGAAAGGTTGGAATAAATTCACCAAAGAATCGGAACCTGCCGTGGTCAACATAGTCAAAGAGTTCTATGCGAATGCCGAGGACAAAGCCCCCTTCAACGCTTATGTGCGGGGTCACTTGGTCCCATTCAGTGCCGATGTGATCAACACCTTTTATCAATTGCGTGTGCCTCGACAATGCTAATATGCCCACCTACGTGATTTTGATCCAGACTATGAGGCAATACTCAAGGAAATGACTAAACTGGGAACAACATGGATCAAAGGTCGGAAGGGAGGCATAATGTTCCATAGCAAAGATCACAGTCGGTATGGCAAAATTTGGTATGCATTCCTATGTGCTAAACTATATCCATCGCAACACACCTCAGACGTGACCAAAGAGAAGGCGTTACTGCTATACGCGATTGTGCAAGACTTCATCATTAACGTCGGGGCCATTATTTGTTTTTCCATCCGCTGGTGCTTACGAGGAAACTTTTTGGGTGGTTTGCCACACCCATCACTCATATATGGGTTGTGTCGCCAAGCGGGTGTGAGATGGTCTGACGATGAACCCACGCAAATGCCTCTTGCGTTGCTAGACTCCAGAATGATAGCGCGGTATTCAGTATGGGTCAGGGCGATTCCCATCCTCGAGGACTCGGTTTTATTTTTCCATCGGCTTCGGAGGACGAAGTTGATGCTGCAGACACGTCAGAGGATGAGGATGAGGCTATGGGAGATCAAGGAACCGAGCAGGTACCGCAGACCGAGGCATTATCCAGTCCTCAGTTCCTTGACTTTCAACGTCAAATGGATGCGCACAACAAGGCAGCATGTCAAGAGATGCGGCGACTCGAGGCAAGACCACATATTTGATGCTATGAACACGTCATTCTCTTCACTCAACATGACACTTCAGAGCTTCAATCCAGCTGCACACTTCTAATATCAGCCACCCATGCCAATGCCGAGGTTTCCACCAAGTGATTCAGAAGAAGAAGATCAACCACCACCTCCCCAGACTTAGGCAATTGCAGAGAAGTCCTCATACACTAAATTGCGATTATTCATCCAATGAGGGCATTGTATTACTTAAGTTTGGGGGATTTAAATTCTTGTTTACATACATATGTTATTGGTTAGGCTTACAGTTGTCATTGCATTCTAGTTTTTCATATTAGTTAGGAATTATGATGTTGCATACATATAAGTCACGTAGTTGCATGATAGCTTAAGTGCATACATAGTAGTTTAGGTTATTTTTGTTATTGCATTGTTTTTAATTCTGTTATTAATGCATTTTGTTATGTTATGATATATAAAAAAAGAAGAAAACTGAAAAGAAAAAAAAATTAGTTAAATATTGTGTTTGCATATGTCTAGCAGTGTTATAGTTCATGTTATTTGTGGGCCAATGATGAGATTGAGAATAAGTTAACCAATACAGCATTGATTATTAGAACTGTGATATAATTTCTGTTATGAATCAAATGTTGCGCTTGTTTGAAACTGGTATAAAAATGTTAGCACGCTAATAACATCTTTGTTGACTGGTTAGTTCAAATTGATACATAAATAATTTCTAAAGGATAATGCTAGGGTAAATGAGAAAACAATAAGGATAGGCAGTAAATGCAAAAATTAGGCAAGAACCTAAGTTTGGGGGATTATATGTGGGGTATATAAGCTTTATCTATAAAAAAAAGAAAATAAAAGAGATTATATATCATGACTAGTCTTGTTTCGGGGCCTTTGTTACTTGAGCAAGTACGCCCGAGGGGATTGTCTTTACACCTAGCACCCTAAGGTCTTTTATGGTCTGGGAGTCGTTGGTCGAAAGCTCGCTAAGGGGTAGCACTATTAGCCTAATGGCATTAGACATTGCATAGTCATGTGTGTATCTAAAAAAAACAATAAAACAAAAAAATAGCAAAAAGCCCCCGTGCGAATTTTTTTATAAATATAAATGAAGTATAAGTACCCTGCATGAACCCTTGATTTATAGCTTAGTTTTAGTTGGAATATAAATGAAATTTTTTAAATATAAATGAAGTTTGCGTTGTATGATTCCTTCTAAGAAATTGATTATGTATTGAATTTGAGTCCGTATCAGTTATCATGGATGTTGAACACACATGCACATTATACCAGTGATGATGGTTTAAGATTTAAGAATTAATACGGAATTATGGATTGGTTTTGGTGATTAATTTTGTAGAGTTTGCTTGTTTTCTTTGAGGCCGATGAGATAATTTTGATTCTGCGATACTGTTGGATTCGAAAGCATATAGATTATATTCATTCCATCTCATTGCATTACATTGCATAGCATGTAGTTTGTTTTATGCTTGAGGACTAGCACGGTTTAAGTTTGGGGGATTTTGATAAGTGGATTTCATATCCACGAATCGTTGTCCATTTCACGCTTAATTGTTGCTATTTTCTTGTTTTCATGTTCGTTTTTATTTGTTTTGTGTTCTTTTATATGTAGGGTGGTTGTTGTGGCATTTAACGAAGAATTGGAGTCATTTGGAGCATTTCTGGAAGTAATCATGAAGTTAGCAAAGTCATCTGGCAGAATAGACCCCCGCCAGGGCGGGGGGTCTCGACTGCTGAACTATTTTGTTTTGTTTTGAATTCTGCTGGGACATGAACTCTAGCATTTGGATGGCAAGTGGACTCTATTGGGCATGGAATTAACCAGAAAAATGTGTGTTGGATGTTTATTACTCAATTAACAACGAATTAAACAATACACAAGGCATAATACGAAGATCAATTCCAGTTTTTCACAGCAAGCTTTGGAGAGAGATTTTGAAGAGATTTTCGAGACGATTGCAGATTTAGGCTACGTGAAGGGTGTTTTTCACTATTCTTATTCTTAGTCTTTTATTTTTAATTGAAAGAATGTTATATTTGAATTATTCAGTTGTTATTTCATTTATGATGAACTAATTCACTTTTTAGGCTTATGGTGGATCCTTAAGTGAAACGATGATTTTGTAAACTTTGATTTCCAGTTCAATAAGCTATTTTCCAGTTTATCTATATTAATTTGAGCTTGAATTTATGAATTGCCTGATCAACAATTCTTTGTGGATTTGTATTGAATCGAGAGAGGATATTCGAATCTAGACTTAGTTAATATAGCATGTGTTCATGAATTTTGTGAATAGCAGAATCGTGATGAATGTTAAGGTAGAGATATGCTTGACATCGCATGTGGATAGAGAACTTAATATTAAACCTTCTTTAATTATAATTCACATAGAGATATAATGAGTTAGTTGATTAAGGTGTTTAACTTTCTTTTATCTAAATTGTGGATTTAAGTTAATATGGTATTAGTGCATCGAGAGGTGGCTAGTACTACATTCGTGTTCTTGATTAATAAACTGGGATAATGATTAATTAGATTAAAGGTGTAGAAATCAAAGTGAAGTTTAGGGTGAAATGATAAGTCTAATTCTCCATTAATTATTTGAAATTCTAGATTGTGATATTTGTGATTATTTTGTGGTAGTTTATTTATATCTTAATTTAGTTTTTATAATTTTAATCATTGAATTGAATAGTTTAATAAAATTAGGATTAATAAGAAATTGGTAATTGTAAGGTTAAGTTTCTTACTAATTTGTCTCTGTGGGAACGATACTCTACTCATTACTATATTACTTGTTGACCACGTATACTTGCCTGTTGTGCGTATATAGATTTTACCCAACACAGCCCACTGTAAGACTTCTTACATTTCTTAAAGCCTTTCTCCACTTTCTACACACACGGTTATTCACATTGAGAGTCGTGTTGTGTGCGTATATGCAGGACTTGATGCGTGGCTTTTTATTTCTTTTGTATATATATATATATATATATATATATATATATATATATAATCTGTTATCGAACTCTGTTCGGTGAGCCTGGATTATATATATATATATAAACTATTGTCGAACTCTATTCGATGAGCCTGGATTTATATCCGGTGCGTTTACTGCTTTTATATATATATAAATATTTATATATATATTATTACCATCAAACTCTATTTGATTGAGTCTGGATATACTATCCGGTGCGTTTACCGCTTATATATATATTTAAATTTCTGTCATGCCTAGAGTTTACTTCGTGGCCTTTTATTGTTTTCTTTACATTTAGTCCCGTCTGGAGTTTACTTCGTGGTGGTTGGTCGCTTTTACTGCTTTATTTATATTGTCCCGCATAGAGTTTATTTCATGACGGTTGATCGCCTCTATATGCTTCGTGGTGGTTGATTGTTTATATATATATATATATATATATATATATATATATATATATATATATATTTACAACTTTTATATATATAATCGCTTATGACTTTCATACAAACTGCTACATCATGTGCGCTAGGAATCATGTGATCATAGATTCATCTCACGAATCTAGATTCTGGTTCCGTGATGGACATTTTCTATTTGTAATTAGCTTGTACATTATTTACAGTGTTTGAATTTTCTTAGATGGCTCTCATGCCCACAAGGAGCTCGGCACTACTATATATATTAGTTTCTCGAAGATGCCTCCCATCTCAAAAATAAAAGCAATCAAGCTGAACATATAATAAAATGGAAGTATCAAAGGCCTCAATTACTATTGAGCATAAGGGTTTGAAAAACCACTTTTACAAAACGTCACTGTTATATCTTGTTAAAACTGAATTTTTATACAAAATTCAAGCCCTTTGTATATAGGTGCAAACGAGGCATAGCACTACTTCCAGATAATTGCACATTGACCCATACACACATTCATATAATAGTTTAATTGAAAAGTGACGGTCATCGTGGTAACACGGATGTCGGGGGTGCCTAACACCTTCCCTCCGCATAATCAAGCCCCCGGACCTTAACGAATCTCAGTTTCACAGACCTGTTAAGCAGTGTCACATCACTGGGTCAATGTGCAAACCTTTTCTCAGTTGAGTTGGTGCAACCATTTAAAAATACCAACTGGTGACTCTTACAGTCCAATCGTTGACATATACATGTCGGACCTTTTCACAACTTGTTTTTTCAAACAAATCTCAGCTAACATGAGAACACCAAAAGATAAGAATCGAAAAGGGACAGTAAAAATCCCTGCGTCGATAGGTGGCGATTCTGCTGGGGACATCCAGTAAGAGGGTTTAAGCCGCTACTACAAGCTTTTCAAAACTATTATATACTTGTGTGTGGATGTTGCATTTACATTTAAAATGTGTACGAATGCATTTACTTACTGCACTTAGTGCTTCGCACTATATCTACTTGTGATATTAAAGTGCTTCGCACATGTCCTCATTTCCATAATGGTGAGACACGTTGTATGTGAATGTATGTTGTGTAAGACCCCAACTTTTATAAATAAAGATGAATTTTCTATAATTATCATTTTTGAATATTATGGAATAAATTTGATATAATGTTATAGTTGTGGGTAGTATTTATAAATTCTGCAAAGTATGCAAGTTGTTATATTATATTCGATTGGTCGGGGAATATTAGGTTTAACAGGGAATATTCGTACGACGGCACAATCATTGGTGGACCCCACAACGAAATTATTGTCGGATTGAGAAAACGACAAAAATATTTTTATGAAAATAACGGCGGAAGTTTTACCGTTAACTGTTGAAACACCCGGTGTTAAAAGTACAGTAATACGCATGGTTGCATAGTAGCACATGGTATTGATTATTGATGCTTACGTGAGAAGTCATTCAGTTTTGTTCAATTATTGCTATAGTAATTGTTGCATAGTATCTCACGTTATTTGATTTAATTATTGTTGATATTTTATGTATTATTAAATCAATAATTGAGACGACAAAGTTATTAATATTATTATTTGCAATATTAACGATGTCTAGAAGTTCTGTCAAGGAGAGGTTAGATAATCTAATTGCGTGCCAATAGGGAGAAATCCTTATTGGAAAGCCCCTCTTTCCTGGAAACGACTTGGTCGATTAATATTGTGAATTATAATAAAGGTGATAAATGTTGTTAAAATTATTAAAGTGGTTTTTATGAAGTTTTGCTTATTTTATGGACCCCCATTTAACCATTTTCCAAAATAATCGGTAGAAAATTTTTATAATAATAGTGGGGCCAACATGTGGGGCCCATTTGTGTTGGAAAAATGATTTTGGAAATGGAGGGAGAAAGAGTATACGTATGGAAGTATATGTATGTATTGAGTATATGGTGGGAGAAAGTGATATGTGAAAGTGATAGGTGTGTGATGTGTGTGTGAGTGGAAAATGGTGGAAAAGTGATAGTGTGATAGTGATGTGTAAGAGTGTAGTGAAAGTGATTTTGGGAGGGTGGGGGGCTGATGTTGGTTATGGGGGATAAAAAAAAATCAAGTGGTGGATATAATATATATATATATATATATATATATATATTTAGCATGTGCTTATATATATATGTCTTATATTTTAATTTTGCTTGAATCCTATTGGTTAGTTGATTGACATTTGCATTGGTATGATATCAAAACCTTGATACGTGATTACGCAAAATAATTTCGTTCATGAACAATTACACTTCCATTCTCCTATAAATAAAGCTCATTCCTTCATTATTTCTTACGAATTCAATTTGAAACTCCGTAGAGAGAAATTATAGAAAACTATAGAAAAGTATTTTGCTACTTCCCTACTCTTATATCCAGCTTCTTTTACGGTAAAGGGGTATTTTTTTTCATATTCATGAAGAGAACTTACATTATTCCATTCTTTATTATTCTGCTGGAATAACTTTGATACGCTGGCTCTACCCTATACTTGGTGATTTACTTTGTTATTCTATTCGTTATTATTTTGTTGGAACATCCTGCCGTATGCGTTATACGCTAGACCTCGGTTCCGCCTTTATTATTATTCATTTGAATATCCTCACATGCATGCGTTTTTCTCGCTAAACACGGGTTCCATCTTTATTATTCTGTTGGAACATCATGTCGGTGCGAATTTCGCCTGACCTAGTTCCGTTACTTATTATTCTGTTGGAATAACCTGTCTATGCAAAGTACCGCATGCATGGTGATTTCTTTTGCTATTCCATTCTTTAATATACTCAGTTGGTAAAAGTTTTGACTTCTATACTCCATGAAATTGGTGGAATGTCCTTGATATTTGCGCTTTATCTAGTATCTTTTCATGGAAATATTCTTCTGAACATTCTTGAATTTTACTCTACAAAGAAGTATCATGTTGACAATTTGGACGTTATTGGTTCCTGGACAAATTATTTCGTGAACTTGTTTTATTGAATTCTTATATTATTGTCATCATCCTCATGTTTATATTATGTTGAAAGTCATCTGTGGCCTGTAGTGCATAGATGGACTTGGTATGATTATGACAGGGATTATTCGGTATAATCATGACCGTAATGTTACAAATGATGTGGTAAAAGTCCTCATTGGCCCGTAGTGCATTGATGGACAGTTGTTGGCATGATCATGACCATTAAGGAATACACGAATATCCTTGGCCCGTAGTGCATGGATAATTTGTGGTCGTGACCC
Source organism: Panax ginseng (assembly GCA_020205605.1). NCBI lineage: Eukaryota > Viridiplantae > Streptophyta > Magnoliopsida > Apiales > Araliaceae > Panax > Panax ginseng. Next base: position 54,816,484 of record CM035131.1, on the reverse strand, counting down.
TAATGAATATCCTTGGCCGTAGTCCAGGGATGATGTGGATTATTTATTAAGCTGAGTCTCAGCGATAAAAGTGATGAAACCTTTTTAAAATCATAAAAGATAGTAGATTTTATTCTCTACTTGACTCTTTTAATGGATTGCATGTTCTGCTGCAGTTAAACTTGATGTCTATTGTATTTTATCACCCATCTTGAGTCGCCAAATACATGGTATATAAATCAAATACAATATAATTATACAACTATCGTATAAAATACGACAAAACATAAACTAAGAGTTTAAACAAGAATATTTCTTTCTAGACAATATCCACTCTCAATGGAGTCCTCATAGACAGTATACAAACTCAAATTCAGTCCTCATTACATTAATTATCACACTATTTAACAGAATAGTGAGGACTACTAGCTAATACGATCATCCGGACCATCACTCCGTTCCCCGACTCGTCCCAGCTACATTCTCATTTCCTGAAGAGAACAGTGAAAGAAATATGTGATAAGAACTAGGAGGGGAGAGACGGGGAATTCTTTCGCTAGAATGACCTACCTAAGTTTATTTGGTATTTAATTGGTTGGTCAGAGTATAGGGATAATATGTGATATATTATTTAACTCTTCTTTTGTGGAAGTATTTGAAAATGGCATCCGATAATGTTGAGAACATCAATGGAGCACAGGAGACTGTTGAGTCTCCACAGATTAATAGTCAGGATAATGTGCATCAGGAAGGCGACAATCCTCAGGCAAACAAAAACACTGGACCAAAGATGAAAGATGGGAAGTTTAGAGAGGCTTTATGAAATTCATGCAACATCAGGCAAGAGCGGCTCCTGTCCAAAATGCAGGTGGAAATACTGGCAACTCTCGGACGGTCACCGTCAAGCAGTTTAAGGAATTGGGACCACCAGAGTTTTTTGGAGAGCCAAAACCACTTAAGGTAGAGACGTGGATTAAGAAGATCATATTTGATGTATTGGGATGCTCCGAGGAACAAAAGGTTCCTTTTGCCACCTTCATGTTGCGTGCAGAGGCAGATTACTGGTGGGAATCTGTAAAACGTACTCAACCTGCGGCACTGAAGATGTCTTGGGAAAAGTTCCAGGAACTGTTCAACGACAAGTACCTTCCCGAAAGTATTCGTCACATGAAAGAGATAGAGTTCATCAAGCTGGAACAAAACAACATGACCATATCGCAGTACGAAGCCAAGTTTGCTGAGTTGTCCCGGTTTGCGTCACATTTGGTTGATAATGAGGAGAGAATGACGCGAATTTTTTTAAGAGGTTTGAAACCTAAGATACGTCAATATCTTATCTCTCATAAACTGTGTTTGTATTCAGATGTTGTTAATAGGGCTCAGTTATTGGAGCGTGATAATGAGTCATCTCAACAAAAAGATAGCAACCAACAAGATGATAATACTAGTGAGAACAGTCATCGAAGCGGTGACAACAAGCGTGGAGGGAATCAACATGCCAGAAATGGTAACCACTTCGGTGGTAATCAGGGCCAAAACAGTAAGAATGGACATTTCAAGAAGAGGAGATTCAAAAATGATGGAAAGACGTCAGCATCAGCACCTGTCGTTAGGGAAGGAGAACGACCACCTATCATATGCTTCAAGTGTGGAGGAGAGGGACACATCAGTCCCAACTGTGGGATGTCATCCAAAGCATGTTACAACTGTGGAAGAGAAGGTCACCTGGCCCGATTTTGTCATTCACCGAAGACAAGTTCAGCTAGGATGGAGGCACCAAAGGCCGTCCCGTAAAAAGTCAAAGCCAGAAGTGGTGCGGGAGAGCGTTTGTTGTGACCTCCTAGAAAGCAAGGAACCCGAACGAGGTCATTACGGGTAAGCTTATCATAAACTCTAGTGAAATCTATACCTTATTTGATACCGGTTCTACCCATTCTTTTATTTCTCCTACTTGCGCTCAACGTTTAAATTTGACTCCGGAGAAATTAGACTTTGACTTGTCTGTTGAAACTCCGTTGGGAGAAACCTTCATTACATCCACTGTTTATAAGTCTTGTATAGTTCAAATCGGCACCCGCACGTTACCTGTCGATCTTATTTCATTGAAAATACTTGCATTTGATGTAATTCTAGGGATTGATTGGTTAACTACACATCATACAAAAATTGATTGTTTTCATAGGGTTGTTAGCTTTCATATTCCTAACCAACCTATTATGCGAATTCAAGCAACCAAACCATTAAAATCAATTCATCATCATCTCAAGCCATAAAGCTATTCGCTTATTAAAAATGGATGTCAAGCTTTCTTAGCTCATGTCACGGATCTAAACAAAAATACGTCGCTTTTGAATGATATTTCTATTGTTAATGAATTTCTGACGTATTCCTCAAGAACTTCTGGTCTACCCCCCAGAGCGTGAAATTGAATTTTGTATCGACCTTGAACCCAGACAAAACCCATTTCCAAAGCCCCATATCGAATGGCTCTATTGAACTTCGTGGAGTTAAAGACCCAACTGCAGGAATTGTTAGACATTGGCTTTATTCGTCCCTAGTACTTCTCCTTGGGGTGCTCCTGCTCGGTTCATGAAAAAGAAAGATGGGAGTATTCGACTTTGTATTGATTATCGGGAGTTGAATCATGTCACCATCAAAAATAGGTACCCATTGCAACGTATTGACGACCTGTTTGACTAGTTGCAAGGCGCCAAATTCTTTTCAAAAATTGATCTTCGTTCCGGATATCACCAATTGAAGATTAGAACCGATGACATTCCAAAGATGGCTTTCAGAACTCGGTACTGGCATTATGAATTCCTAGTCATGTCTTTTGGATTGACTAATGCTCCTGCTGCCTTCATGGACATGATGAGCCGAGTATTCAAGGAATATTTGGATCACTTTGTTGTCGTCTTTATTGATGACATCCTTATTTATTCCAAAAGCCGTGAAGATCATGAGCAACACTTGAGGCTGATACTCCAAAAGCTTCGTGAATATAAGCATTATGCCAAGTTGAAGAAATGTGAGTTCTGGCTTGAGGAAGTAGCATTCCTTGGGCACGTGGTGTCAAGTCATGGAATATCTGTTGACCCAGCAAAGATTGAAGCTATTCAAAGCTGGGAGCAACCTAAATCAGTGACCGAAGTACGTAGCTTTCTCAGTTTAGCTGGTTATTATTAGAGATTCGTGGAAGGATTTTCTCGAATTGCTACTCCACTAACTCAGCTGACTCAAAAAGATACAAAGTTCGGTTGGAGTGAGGAATGTGAGAAGAGTTTTCAAGAACTCAAGAGGAGACTCATTTCAGCACCTGTTCTGACAATACCATCTGGTTCGGAGGGATTTGTCATCTACAGTGATGATTCGGGCAAAGGGTTAGGATGTGTTCTCATGCAACATGGGAAAGTCATAGCCTATGCCTCACGATAACTCAAAGAATATGAGAGGAATTATTCTACTCATGATCTAGAGTTGGCAGATATTCTCTTCGCACTAAAGATTTGGAGGCATTACTTGTATGGGGAGAAAGTGGAGATCTTTACGGATCATAAAAGCCTCAAATACTTCTTCACTCAAAAGGAACTCAACATGCGACAACGATGTTGGCTTGAACTGTTGAAAGATTATGATCATATCATCCAATACCATCCTGGAAAAGCGAACGTGGTAGCTGACGCATTGAGTAGAAGATCATATGCGGATACGAGGGCGATATTGTCAACGCAAAGGCCCATTTTGTGTGACCTGCAAAGGATGGAGATAGAGTTAAAAACTCCAGGGACCCATGTAATGATGGCGAACATACGAGTAGAACCGACTTTAATTGATAAAGTTAAAGCTGCTCAAACTACACACCTGGAGCTGATACATATGAGGAAGAAAGTGCAAGAAGGTGCTATGTCGGAAGCAAGAATCGATGATGAAGGAATACTTTGAGTCAACTCCAGACTTTGTGTTCCTAACGATCCTGAGTTAAAGTATAAAATCATGATGGAGGCACACAACACACCGTTTGCAATCCATCCTGGAAGTACCAAAATGTATCGTGATCTTTGTCATACATTTTAGTGGAGCAATATGAAGAGAGAGATAACGCTGTTTATCTCAAGGTGTCTAACTTGTCAACGAGTCAAGGCAGAGCATCAAGTACCAAAAGGTCCATTGCAACCACTTGAAATTCTAGAATGAAAGTGGGAGCACATTACCATGGATTTCGTTACTGGTCTTCCCAAGGTTTCTCAAGGCTTTGATGCAATTTGGGTCATTGTTGATAGATTGACCAAGTCTGCTCACTTCTTACCAATACGAGAAACTTATACACTTGAACGTCTTGCTCGTATGTATATAAACGAGATTGTAAGACTGCATGGTATGCCAGTATCCATAGTTTCTGATCGAGACCGAAGATTCACTTCATGATTTTGGGTTAGTTTGCAAAAAGCTATGGGCACGGATTTACGATTTAGTTCGGCATATCATCCTCAAACGGACGGACAATCAGAGAGGACTATTCAAACTTTGGAAGATTTATTAAGACTTTGTGTCCTTGACTTCAAGGGAAATTGGGACAAGTTCTTACCGTTGGTGGAGTTTTCCTACAACAACAGTTATCAAGCAAGCATTGGCATGGCTCCATTTGAGGCGTTGTATGGAAGAAAGTGTCATTCTCCAGTATGCTGGGATGAGGTGGGTAAAGCAACCTTGTTGGGATCTGAGTTGGTATGTATAACTACGAAAAAGATTCAAATGATCCGACAACGTATAAAAACCTCACAAGACCGACAAAAGAGTTATGCTGATCTTCATCGAAAGGACGTAGAATTCGATATTGGAGATCATGTGTTGTTACGTGTTGCTCCATGGAAAGGAGTTACGAGATTTGAAAAGAGAGGGAAGCTAAATCCTCGATTCATTGGCCCATTTTTAATCCTCGATCGAGTAGAAACTGTAGCATATAGACTTGCCTTACCGCCAAGTATGTCTCGTGTTCATAACGTTTTTCACATATCCATGTTACGTAAATATGTGAAAGATCTGAACCACATTATTGAGTAAGAACCGGACGAAATAGCGAAAGACTTAACGTATGAAGAGGTACCTGTTCAAATCTTGGATAAGAAGGAACATATTTTACGCTCCAAGGTTATACCTCAAGTTAAAGTTTTGTGGAGAAACCACGATGTTGAGGAAATGACCTGGGAGTTAGAATCTGAAATGAAGTCAAGGTATCCTTACCTCTTCGATATACCAGGTACGTACCCTAATTTCGAGGGCAAAATTTCTTAAGAAGGGGAGGTTGTAAGACCCCAACTTTTATAAATAAAGATGAATTTTCTATAATTATCATTTTTGAATATTATGGAATAAATTTGATATAATGTTATAGTTGTGGGTAGTATTTATAAATTCTGCAAAGTATGCAAGTTGTTATATTATATTCGATTGGTCGGGGAATATTCGTTTTAGTAGGGAATATTCATACAACGGCAAAATCATTGGTGGACCCCACAACGGAATTATTGTCGGATTGAGAAAACGACAAAAATATTTTTATGAAAATAACGGCGGAAGTTTTACCGTTAACTGTTGAAACATCCGATGTTAAAAGTACAGTAATACGCATGGTTGCATAGTAGCACACGGTATTGATTATTGATGCTTACGTGAGAAGTCATTCAGTTTTGTTCAATTATTGCTATAGTAATTATTGCATAGTATCTCACGTTATTTGATTTAATTATTGTTGATATTTTATGTATTATTAAATCAATAATTGAGACGACAAAGTTATTAATATTATTATTTGCAATATTAACGATGTCTAGAAGTTCTGTCAAGGAGAGGTTAGATAATCTAATTGCGTGCCAATAGGGAGAAATCCTTATTGGAAAGCCCCCTCTTTCCTGGAAACGACTTGGTCGATTAATATTGTGAATTATAATAAAGGTGATAAATGTTGTTAAAATTATTAAAGTGGTTTTTATGAAGTTTTGCTTATTTTATGGACCCCCATTTAACCATTTTCCAAAATAATCGGTAGAAAATTTTTATAATAATAGTGGGGCCAACATGTGGGGCCCATTTGTGTTGGAAAAATGATTTTGGAAATGGAGGGAGAAAGAGTATACGTATGGAAGTATATGTATGTATTGAGTATATGGTGGGAGAAAATGATATGTGAAAGTGATAGGTGTGTGATGTGTGTGTGAGTGGAAAATGGTGGAAAAGTGATAGTGTGATAGTGATGTGTAAGAGTGTAGTGAAAGTGATTTTGGGAGGGTGGGGGATTGATGTTGGTTATGGGGGGATAAAAAAATCAAGTGGTGGATATAATATATATATATATATATATATATATATATAGCATGTGTTTATATATATATATATATATATATATATATATATATATATCTTATATTTTAATTTTTTCTTGAATCCTATTGGTTAGTTGATTGACATTTGCATTGGTATGATATCAAATCCTTGATACGTGATTCTGCAAAATAATTTCGTTCATGAACAGTGCACTTCTATTCTCCTATAAATAGAAGCTCATTCCTTCATTATTTCTTACGAATTCACTGAAACTCCAGAGAGAGAAATTATAGAGAAACTATAGAAAAGTATTCTCGCTACTTCCTACTCTTATATCCAGCTTTTACTACTAAGGGTATATTTTTTCATATTCATGAAGAGAACTTCACATTATTCCATTCTTTATTATTCTCATTGGAATAACTCATATACGCCTGATCTACCCTATACTTGGTGATTTCATTGTTATTTTATTCCTTATTATTTTGTTGGAACATCCTCATGCATGCGTTATACGCCGGACCGGTTCCGCTTTTTAATATTAATATACTGTTGGAATATCCTGCACTGCATTTTATTATTTTAACCGGACTACGTTACCGCTTTTTTATTTTGTTGGAACATCCAAGCTTGTGTGAATTTTCCATTCTTTATTATTCTGTTGGAACATCCGGTCAAATTTAGCCCGACTTGAGTTCCACATTTATTATTCTGCTTTGAATAACTTTGTCATGCGGCACCGCATGCATGGTGATTTCTTTTGTTATTTTATTCTTTAATATACTCAGTTGGTAAAAGTTTTGACTTCTATACTCCATGAAATTAGTGGAATATCCTTGATATTTGCGCTTCATCCAGTATCTTTTCATGGAAATATTCTTCTGAACATTCTTGAATTTTACTCTACAAAGAAGTATCATGTTGACAATTTGGACATTATTGGTTCCTAGACAAATTAATTCGTGAACTTGTTTTATTGAATTCTTATATCATTGTCATCATCCTCATGTTTATATTATGTTGAAAGTCATCTGTGGCCTGTAGTGCATAGATGGACTTGGTATGATTATGACCAGGGATTATTCGGTATAATCATGACCTTAATGTTACAAATGATGTGGTAAAAAAACTCATTCGCCCGTACTGCATTGATGGACAGTTGTTGGCATGATCATGACCATTGATGAATACACGAATGTCCTTGGCCCGTAGTGCATGGATAATTTATGGTCGTGATACTAAAGAATATCCTTGGCCGTAGTACAGGGGTGATTCGATGATGTGGATTATTTATTAAGCTGAGCCTCAGCGATAAAAGTGATGAAAAACCTTTTAAATCATAAAAGATAGTAGATTTTATTCTTTACTTAACTCTTTTAATGGATTGCTTGTTCCACACGCAGCTTAAACTTGATGTCTATTGTATTTTATCGCTTAACATTGTTGGAGACTAATGATAATTTATTCTGCATTATCTTAGTCATAATATTTCTTACTGGGCTAGTTGGGCCCACCCTTTCTTTCAATGTTCTCTTCAGGAAATGAGAACGTAGCTGGGACAAGTCGGGGAACGGAGTGATGGTCCGAATGATTGTATTAGCTAGTAGTCCTCACTATTCTGTTAAATAGTGTGATAATTAATGTAATGAGGACTGAATTTGAGGTTGTATACTGTCTATGAGGACTCCATTGAGAGTGGATATTGTCTAGAAGGCAATATTCTTGTTTAAACTCTTAGTTTATGTTTTGTCGTATTTTACACGACAGTTGTATAATTATGTTGTATTTGATTTATGTACCATGTATTTGATTTATGTACCATGTATTTGATGTATACCTATTTTGGGGGCGTCACATGTTGTGTGGTCCCTAAGGAGGCTATCCTATCGGTGTTTGATTACTGGACTCATAGAAAGACTAATTCCAACGAGGCTCAGGAAAGGCACCACCCAGATTCGCTCCAGTTGAAAGACCGAATTAACTTCCCGTCAAGTAAATCGTGATAATATGGGGACCTTCATGCCAAAAAACCATGAGAGTAACCTAGGATAGGTCAGCCTCTGATAAACCAAACGCGGAGGGAAGTTTCTTTATACTTTCCCATTTCAATTACTTGTAAATTTAATTACTTGTAATTCCATTCCATGTCAATCTCATTGTAATGGAAAATATGAATGAATATATGTACATGCATTCCATTTTATATCAAAACCTGATGTGCTATTTTACAAACAACTAACATCCATTTTGCAGGATAATACTCCTAAAACAGACACATCGTATAGCATGCTACATTTATACATTCCCTAAGACTAAACTATATAAGTTTTTTATAGGGAAACAATTAGGCCTGTTACCCATTTAAAGTCCAAAAAGGCAACAAGCTTACAACCAATCATGGCTTCATCTGGCCAGTCTAGTCCTACTCCTGTCTCTCGTGAGGAGTTTGAAGGATTAAGCAAACAAATTATAGATTTGGCTGTTCTGCTTAAAGAACTACACCAGTCTACTCAGGGTCCATGAATACCCATACATACAGAATCTTCTAGACATGGAGGAACCCAGGGTCCGGACAAAGAAGCTCCAGTACCTGAGTCTTAGTTGGACACAACCAACAAAACCCCTAAAATCACTCATCTAAATGAAGATCCAAACACCGGTGATATCAGGAAGAAAATCCTTCAAATGGAAGAGACCATTCGGTCTATCAAAGGGATTGGAGCACACGAGAGTGTTTCATATGTTGACCTTTGTATATTTCTTGGTGTTCATTATCTATAGAAGTTCAAGACTCCTGACTTTGAAAAGTATGATGGGTTAGGAGATCCTTACACACATTTGAAGGTATTCATTGGAGAACTCGGATCTTATGCCGAGGATGAGAAGCTCAGAATGCAGTTGTTTATTAGGTAAAATCTATATATGCATAGCACGCAAGTGTACGTGGTCAACAAATAATATAATAGTAAGTAGAGTATCATTCCCACAGAGAAATTAGTATGAATTTTAACCTCACAATTACCAGTTTCCTATTAATCCCAGTTTTATTAAACAATCCAATTTAATGATTAAAATTATAGAAACTAAATTATTAAAAATACTAAGATCACAAAATAATCACAAATCTCAAAAATTGAATTTCTAAACAAGTATTAGAGAATTAGGCTTACAACTTCACCCTAAGCTTCACTCTGATTATTACACTTTATTCCAGTTTAAATCACTATCCGAGTTTATTAATCAAGAACACTAAAGTAGAATTAGCCACCTCTCGATGCACTAACACCATATTAACTTAAATACACAATTTAGATAGAATTAAGTTAAACACCTTAATTAACTAACTCAGTATATCTCTATGTGAATTACAATCAAAGAAGGTTTAAGTTCAAGTTCTCTATTCGATTACATGTGATGTTAAGCATATGTAACATTCATCAAGATTCTGCTCATTCACAAAATTGAAGAACACATGCTATATTAACTAAGTCTAGACTCGTACTTCCTCTCTCGATTCCATACAAGTCCACAAAGAATTGTTGATCAGACAATTCATAAATTCAAGCATAAATTAATATAGATAAACCGAGGAATAACTTATTAAACTGAAAATCAAAGTTACATAACCATTGTTCCACTTAAAGATCCATTATAAGCCTAAAAAGTGATTTAGTTCATCATAAATGAAATAAACACCAAATAAATTAAAGATATCATCCTTCTAATTACAAATATAAACTAAAAGAAAAGAATAAATCCAGAACCACCCTTTTCTTCAGCCCAATTCGCAATTGATACGAAAATCCTTCAATTATCTTCTCTCCAATGCTTGTTCCAAAAATCTGTCTTCTCTCTATGTTAATTATCTTGTTGTTGTATGATATATCCCTATCTTGTTATTTGATGTCAGATATAACTCTAAGACATGCATTTTGATTTAAATTCCATGCTAATATGAGTCCCAAACCATTCCAATTACTTAAACTTACATTCTTACAGCATTTGAAACCAACTAAACCACTATTTCTTTTTGACTCCATTCCGGTGGGTGTTTTTTTTCTGAAAATAGCCGCCCAAAGTGAACATGGCTTCGACTCTAGTTCAAGACCCCCTTACGGGCGAGGTGTAAGTATAAAAAGGCCCACCTTGGCGGGCATGGCTTATGTTAGCTGATCATGTAATGCTCTTATGCTTGCCTAATTTCTTGCCATATTGCACCGTAAGTCCGCCCTTTTTATCCAAATGCCACTCCACCAATCCTAATCACAAAACAAAGCTAAACAAGTAAAAACGAACATAAAATTATTGAATTAACACCGATTAAGTTTGAATTAGGAACCGATTCGTGGGTATAAAACCCACTTATCAAAATCCCCTAAACTTAAACCGTGCTAGTCCTCAAGCACAAAACAAACTAACATGTTATGCAATGCAATGCAATGATATGTAATGCATCTAACCGGCCTCAGAGAAATCAAATTATTTAACCGGCCTCAGAGAAATCAAGCAAACACGACGACACGTCATATCAAAACTAATCAATAATCCCTCACTAATCATTAAATCTTACACTGTTATTACTGGTATAATGTGTTTGTGCTTAACATCCATGTTAACTGATACAAATTCAAAGTTAATACATAACAAATCTCTTTGAAGGCATCATACAGTGTAAACTCAAGAATTTCAAAAATAGACGAGATCCAACTAAAATCAAACAATTACCAATATTAAGGGTACAAATAGGGTATTTATACTTTCTTTTCTTTTTCTTTCTTTTTTTTAATCATGGGGGCTTTTTGCTCTTAATTCCCATTTTATTCCTCTTTTTTTAATAGATAGTGAGTGCGTTTTACGCTCCATCTCACGCCTGTGTTTATGGGGAGTGCTTTTCATGATTCTTCTCAACCCACCACAAGACTTAATTATTCACTTTTTTTTAGAAGCTTATATAACCCAATTTTTCCCCCAAACTTAGGTTCTTGCCTAATTCTTCATCTTCACTGTCTATCCTCATTATTCTTTCATTTAAACTAACATTATCCTTTAGAAATTTCTTATATATCAATTTGAACTAATCAGTCGACCTAGGTGTTATTAACGTGCTACCCTTTTTATACCAGTTTCAAACAAGCACAAAATCTAATTCATAACAGAGACTACATCAATGTTCTAATAATCCGTACCGTACTTGTCTACTTAATCTCAATCTCATTATTGGCCAAAATAAAATAAACTACAACAACTGCTGGACATATGCAAAATAACTCAATACTTAACTAATTTTTTTTAGATATGTGGTAAACATAACATGAGTACAACAATGAATAAAAACTATTTATGATCCTAAGCTACTATGCAACTACATGATTACATGAATGCAACATTTAATAATTCTAAAACTAAACAATGAACTAACATATGCAAACCTAGCTAATAAAATTAAATATGCAAACATTTAAATATGCAAAAAATAACATAAAATGCAAAAATGAAACTAAATCCCCCAAACTTGAAAATTACAATGCCCTCATTGTATAGATATAGCAATAAATATATGAGGACTTCCTTGTAATCACTTAAGCCTGGGGTGGTGGTGGGTGTTCTTCTTCATCAGAGTCACTTGGTGGAAACCTTGGCATTGGGGCTGGCTGCTGGTATGGGAATTGTGCATTGGGACTGAAGCTCTGGAGCGTCACATTAAATGAGGCGAACGATAGATTCATGGCTTCAAACATGTGGTCCTGCCTCGCTGCGAGTCGTCGCATCTCTCTTTGTGCTTCCTTGTTGTGCTCATCCACTTGTCGTTGAAAGTTGAGGAGCTGAGGGCTAGATATAGCCTCGGACTGTGGTGTTGCCTCTGTTCTTTGCTCTCCCATTAGTGCCGCCCCATAGAACTCTTCGTCATCCGAGTTGTTGGAAATGTCAGCCTCATCCTCCGAAGCTGATGGAAATATAAAGCCTAATCCTCTAGGATGTGACTCGCCTCCTGGCCATACCGCATACTCTGAAATCATTCTTGAATCCAGTGTCTGAAGCGACATCTGGGTGATCTCATCATCAGACCATCTAACTCTCCCTTGCCTACACAACCCACAAATGAGTGATGGGTGTGGCAAGCCGCCCGAGAATGGTCTTCGTAAGCATCGTCGGATTGAAAAGCTGATTATAGCCCCTACGTCGATAATGAAATCTTGTACAATGGCATATAAGAGCAACGCCTTTGCCTTGGTCACATCTGACGTGTGTGTTGATGGAAATAACTTGGCGTACATGAATGCATACCATATCTTGCCATACCTGCTGAGATCCTTGCTGTGAAAAACAGTGCCTCCTTTGTGACCTTTGATCCATGTGGTACCCAGTTTTGTCATTTCCTTCATAATAACCTCATAATCAGGATCATGATCACGTAAGTGAGCATACTGGCAATATCTAGGCACTCATAACTGGTAGTATGTGTTAATGGCATCGGCACTGAAAGGAACTAATCTCCCCCACACAAAAGCATTGAAAGGGGTCTTATCCTCGATGTTAGCGTAAAATTCTTTGACCACACTTACAACTGCGGCCTCGGGTTCTTCCGTGAATTTATTCCACCCTTTTTGATATATTTGTTACATCATTTCACCATCGACATGGTCAGGTGCCAACCCCCACTCCGGTATGAGTGCTTTTGACACCATATAATCGTAACGGTCGGCGGCGGTGGCACTTATGAATTTGCGCTGATCGAAGGTTCGTGTTGGTGGTGTTGTTCCAGAACTTTCTCCATGTTTCCTCTTTGATGTGGGTTTAGTTTCCATTGAATTCGAATTAGGAAGCTTTAACAACAAATCTCCTCCCAAACTTCACTTATGCAATCTGTCGAACACTTGGTGTGAAAGATGTTTAATCCCCCCAAACTTAATGAATTTGTGTAAACTATGGTGATAGAAAGTGAGGAATTGGAAGACAAGTTACTCACTCTCAATTGATGTATAACTTCCCCCAAGAATAACCCTAATTCTTAGCTTTCTGAGTTTGAGTTGAATGTATGTGGTTAAATTGGATTGTGAGGGAATGAATTTATAGAGATGGTGATGGAGAAAATTATGGGGTGATCGTAATGGATTGAAGTAGTGGGTATGTATAATGAAGTGGGAGGAGTGGGTATTAACTTTCCAAATGTGGGTATATGAATGTATTAAAGATGTATGTGAGTGGGTTTTGGTTCATATTCAGTAGGAAGAGGTGTAAATGTGATGTAATCACCAAAGTTAGCCCACCCCAATTCAGGACCCACACTATATTAATCGACTTTTTATAACCCACCTCCCCCGGCATGCAATCTGCTTTTTGGACTTGAGACCCACCTCGCGCCATGCATTATTTAACTAGATATGGAGACCCCACCTGCATGCACAGTGTAAACTAGATTTGAGAGACCCCTCACGGGTAGGCTTGTAGTGTGTTCTACAATTGGCCTCTATTTTGCTTATTTCTTCCCTGCGACTCCAATCCATGATCATGTTAGGTTCCTGAAATACCATCAAACATAACTGTGAGTAGATATTGAGCAATTTTAAGCATGGTGATAAGATTATCTAGAAAATGCAACTTAACTAATTATTTAATAAACTTATTCTATATTACTAATTATTCTAAACTATAATTTGATGAACATGAATAAAAATATAAAGAATAAAAGTACGATTGGGTTGCCTCCCAATTAGCGCTTGATTTTAAGTCGTTCAAATTTCGACTACCCCCTGTTTACGGTATCGCTTTGCTTAAGTGATTATGATGACATCCATATTGAATCGCCACCCCAATAATGCTTTATCCTTTGACCGTTGACCTTGAATGTTTTCAATGGATTCCTTTTGTAGAGTTCAACGGAGCTATGGGAGAAAACTCTTTGGATGGTAAATGGACCCGACCATCGTGATTTTAGCTTCCCTGGGAACAACCTCAACTTTGAGTTGAACAGTAGTACTGATTGCCCCAGTTCAAATGTTCTTTGCATGATTTTCTGGTCATGCCATTTCTTGACTTTTCTTTGTATAACATAGAGTTCTCGTAAGCTTAAAGTCGGAATTCATCAAGCTTAATTAACTGAAGTAGTCTCTTTTCACCCATAGCTGCTTGATCGAAGTTATGTTTCTGAATTGCCTAGTAGACTTTATGTTGTAACTTCGTAAGCAGGTGACATGCTTTCCCGTAGACCAATTGATATGGTGACATACCAATTAGTGTTTTGTACGCAGTCCGGTAGGCCTATAATGCATCGTCCAATTTGAGAGACCAGTCCTTTCTATTCGGGTTTACCACCTTTTCTAAGATTCTCTTCACCTCCCTGTTTGAAACTTCAGCTTGCCCACTTGTTTGGGGATGATATGCCTTTGCCACCTTATGGTTGACCCCATATTTTTCCAAGAAAGCTATAAATGATCTATTGCAGAACTGACTGCCTTCATCACTTATAATAGCTCTTGGCATGCCAAATCTTGTAAAAATATTCTTGTGTAAGAATTTAAGAACCACCTTGGTATCATTTGTTGAGAGTGCTACGGCTTCAACCAATTTCGATACATAGTCAACCGCAAGCAATATGTACTGATTGTTGAACGAGGAAGGGAATGGCCCCATATAATCCATGCCTCATACATCAAAAATCTTAACTTCTAAGATTGTTTGTAGTGGCGTCTCATTCCTTTTCGATATGTTACCCACCCTTTGACATCTATCATAGCTTTTTACGAACTGGTGGACATCTTTAAATAATGTAGGCCAATAGAACCCAGCTTGAAGAACTTTTTCTGCTGTTCTCTCACTTCCGTAATGTCCCCCAGTATGCGTAACGAATGACATTCATGCAATATATTATTCACTCTCATATAGGGCACACACCTTCTAATCATCTTGTTTTCACACTATTTAAATAGGTATGGCTCATCCCACATATACCACTTGACGTCATGTAGGAATTTCATTTTCTGCTGACGTGTAAGATAAGGGGGAAGGATGTTATTCACTAAATAATTAGCGAAATCTGCGTACCATGGAAATTCCACATTGACTCCAAACAGTTGCTCATCCGAAAATGACTCATTGATTACACACTTATCCTCTTCATCTTTACCCTAATTTTCCAAATTTCGATAAAATGATCTACAACTTGATTCTCCGTCCCTTTCTATCTTTTATTTCCAAGTCAAATTCATAGAAGAGAATCCATCCGATAAGGCGTGGCTTAGCATCTTTTTTTTTGAAATTAAGTACCGAAATAATAATGAAAGTGATCTGTATAAACTACCACCTTTATTCCGATCAAATATGCCCAAAATTTATCAAAGGCATATACTACTGCAAGCAATTCCTTTTTTGTAGTTATGTAATTCATTTGGGTCTCCGTAAGTGTCTTACTTGCATAGTATATGGCATGAAATACCTTCTCTCGTTGTTGACCCAAGACAAATTTCAAACCGCATAGTCGCTTGATCACACATTAACTCAAAAGGCATTGTTCCAATCCGGCGGCGATAATCGAGTCAGAGTCAATTTCTTCTTCAATAGCTCGAATGCCAACTTATAATCCTCGTCAAACTTAAAAACTAAATATTTCTCTAAAAGAATGCACAATGGTTTTGCAATCTTAGAGAAATCTTTTATAAATCTCCTATAGAACCCGGCATGTCCCAGAAAGCTGCGGATTCCCTTAACTGAAGTTAGTGGTGGAAGCTTTTCAATCATTTCCAGCTTTGCTTTATCAACCTCTAATCCTTTTGCTGAAACCTTGTGACCCAAAATTATCCATTCCTCAACCATAAAGTGGCACTTTTCCTAGTTAAGTACCAAATTTGTTTCTGTGCATCTCTTTAAAACCATCACCAAGTTCTCCAAACATGCATCAAAATCATCTCCATAGATAGAAAAGTCATCCATAAAGACTTCCACATTTTCTCCACCATGTCCGAGAAGATGGCCATCATACACCGTTGGAAGGTAGCGGGTGCATTACACAAGCCGAAGGACATTCTCCTGAATGCGAATGTGTCGTATGGGCACGTGAAAGTGGTCTTCTCGATCTTCGTTCAAGAGCAATGACTATTTGATTATACCCCAATACCCATCCAATAAGCAAAGAAAATTCATGGCCCGCCAATCTATCCAACATCCGGTCAATAAAAGGCAAAGGAAAATGATCTTTGCGGGTCACTTTATTCAACTTCCTTCCTATAATCCATGCAAACCCTCCAACCACCATCGTCCTCATTGAATTAGCTCGTTGTCATCATTTTACCACATTGTCATTCCTCCTTTTTTCAAAGACACATTGAACCGGATCAACCCACTTTATCTATCGGAAATTGGGTAGATGATACCCGCGTCCCAACCATTTCATGATTTCTTTCTTCACAACTTCCTTCATAATTGGGTTGAGCCATCTCTGTTGCTCCACCGCTGGCTTTGCATCCTCTTCCATTAGAATTTTGTGCATGCAAAAGGATGGGTTGATTCCTTTGATATCCGTGATTGTCCATCCTATAGCCGATTTATGTTCTCTAAGCACTCTCAAAGAACTTATTTTTCCTATAATTCATTAAGCACAAAAAAAAATAATAACAGTAAAGTATTAGAATTGCCTAAATACGCATACCGAGGTGTTTAGGAGTGGCTTTAGCTCAAGAGCAGTGGCTCCTCCCAATGAAGGTTTCATCCTTGTTGTGGCTCTTTTCCTCCATGTGCAATGGTTCAAATGGTGCTTTAAATCGCTAACTCGTGGCAGTGAGAGTCTAGCATCCGCAAGTAATCCACAAACTTTGATCATCTAAATCTTCATCTCCCAATAATCGCATTTCCAATGGATCATTAGCCAAACTTTTACCCATGTCTTCGCCGATTATCCGATCAATGATATCCATCCTAAAATACACTCTTCTTCATCCGTAGGGAATTTCATGGCCTTGAAAACATTAAACTTTACTTCTTGATCTTGGACCTCATAT
Organism: Panax ginseng; assembly: GCA_020205605.1. NCBI lineage: Eukaryota > Viridiplantae > Streptophyta > Magnoliopsida > Apiales > Araliaceae > Panax > Panax ginseng. The sequence goes on along the minus strand of CM035131.1, from coordinate 54,799,193 downwards.
AGTTAGTTCACCTTTTTGTACATCGATGAGCATCCCACCCAGAGCCAAAAAAAGTCTCCTAGGATAATTGGGATGTTCTTATCTTCCTCAAAATCCGTAATTATGAAAAATCCACGAGGAATATAAATTTGTCAACCTTGACCAAAATGTCCTCCACAATGCCTCTCGCACGCGATCGACCTATCCGCTAACCGCAATGAGATGTTCAGTAGGCTTTGGAGCCGTAGACCTAATTTCAGATAAACCGATAATGGCATAAGGTTTACACTTGCTCCCAAATCACATAAACACTTGTTGAACACCGTGTTCCCAATTGTGCACGGAATGGTAAAACTCCCTCGATCTTTCAACTTTGGGCAATTTTTTCACCGTAAAATCGCACTACACACTCCTCTCTTTAATGCCACTGCTTCAAAATCTTCCAACTTCTTTTTTCTAGATGTAATACCTTTCATAAATTTTGCATAACTTGGCATCTCGCTCTAGGGCTTCATGAAAGGGATGTTAATCAAGTTTCTTAAAACTTCCAAAAATTTTGCAAATTGCTTATCTAATTTCTCGCTTTTGGACTCTCTCATCAAAAACGACGGTGGAGGATAAACAACCGGGTTTGTCATCTAACTTTGTTTTTTCAACTTGCTTTTCTTCACCCTTGTTTTTTCTCAACCACTTTGTTTTCATCAACTTTATCATCCGTTTCTAATCTAAATTTTTTGCACTTTTCCCATCTAGATGTTTTCCACTTCTCAAAGTGATCGCTCGACACTTCTTGTGATTTCCCTTTGGATTTCTTTTGGTGTCACTAGGTAGAGTCCCTTGCGGTCTATTGTTCAATGCTAAGGCAATTTGTCCCATCTGATTTTCTAAATTCTTGATGGCTACTGCTTGTGATTTCATGTCTGCTTCGTTGTTTGTTATATACTTTCACAATAACTCCTCTAAATCTGTTTTCCTCTCTTGATGTTGAGCTGGTTGTTGATGTTGATTCTGAAATCCTGGGGGATAAGATGGTCGTGGAGCTTACAGATGCTGATTATTGCTCCATGAAAAATTAGGATGATTCCTATTCCCTGATTGTATGATTCTTATACATGTTTTGTGGAATCTCGTTAGAAGCTACCCACAAATTGCAACCGACGCTAGGGTTGATTGCACATTGATTCGTAGGATGTTCACCCGTGCACAATTCATAAATAACTGCAACCTGTTGAGTCTGTACACTTGATAAAGCATTCACCTTCTTAGAGAGCGCTGAAATCTGCGTTGCTAGTGCCGTCACTCCATCTAACTCTAACACTCCAAATGCCTTTTAGCTTGTGTCATTCTTGTCGTAATACCGGGTAGTTGTTAGTCCATTGTCTGTCTCTATCAATTGATATGCCTCCTCATAACTTTTTTTGCCATAAAAGCTCCACCCCAAGTCGCATCAATACTAGTCCCGAGATTCCCATGCAATCCATTGTAAAAATGTTCATCTCAGAACCACTTAGGCAATCCATGATGCGGGCACTTTCTCGAGAAATTCTTTGTATCTTTCCCATGCCTCATACAAAGATTCCCCATGTTGTTGTTCAAACATAGTTATCTCATTCCTCATTTTTGCAATTTTTTACTGGTTGGAAAAATTTTGCTAGAAATTTTTGAGCGAGGTCTTCCCATGTAGTTATTGATCCCGATGTAGAGAGTGTAACCAACTCTTCACCTTGTCCCATAAAGTGAATGGAAACAAATGAAGTCTAATCGCATCATCCGACACCCCATTATATTTGAAAGTGTCACAAATCTCCAAAAGTCGACTAAATGTTCATTCGATCATCATTTGCCAAACCCCAAACTGAACCGAATTTTGGATCATCTGAATAGTCCCAGGCTTGATTTCAAATGTGTTCGCAGCTATAGCAGGCCTGGTGATACTCGACTAAAGCTCAGTCACCTTGGGTGTAGCAAAGTCCCTTAACGTTTTCTGGTCTTCGGCAGCCATTGCTTCTTCTTTTTCAAAATTTTCGAAGTCTTCCCTTGTCTCCTTAATCCATTTACTTAGCCTTTGAAACCGTCTCTAAATGTCATCCTCAAAAGGAAGCAAGTCCAAATTTTTGGACCGAGTTTGCATAAACCAACTTCAAAAATCTAAAATAAGAACGAACAAAACAAAAAGAAAATATGTTTAAGTAAAACTGGACTAATTAAACTGATATCGCAAAATTATTAAAATCTATACTAATAAATCCCCAGAAACGGTGCAAAAAACTTGTTGGGTAAAATCTATATACGCACAACACGCAAGTATACGTGGACAACAAGTAATATAATAGTAAGTAGAGTATAGTTCCCACAGAGAAATTAGTATGAATTTCAACCTCACAATTACCAGTTTCCTATTAATCCCAATTTTATTAAACTATCCAATTTAATGATTAAAATTATAAAAACTAAATTATTAAAAATACTAAGATCACAAAACAATCACAAATCTCAAAAACTGAATTTCTAAACAAGTATTGGAGAATTGGGCTTACAACTTCACCCTAAGCTTCACTCTGATTATTATACTTTATTCCAGTTTAAATCATTATCCCAGTTTATTAATCAAGAACACTAAAGTAGAATTAACCACCTCTCGATGCACTAACACCATATTAACTTAAATCCACAATTTAGATAGAATTAAGTTAAACACCTTAATTAACCAACTCAGTATATCTCTATGTGAATTACAATCAAAGAAGGTTTAAGTTCAAGTTCTCTATTTGATTACATGCGATGTTAAGCATATCTCTACCCTAACATTTATCAAGATTCTGCTCATTCACAAAATTCAAGAACACATGTTATATTAACTAAGTCTAGAATCGTACTTCCTCTCTCAATTCCATACAAGTCCACAAAGAATTGTTGATCAGGCAATACATAAATTCAAGCATAAATTAATATAGATAAACCGAGGAATAACTTATTAAACTGAAAATCAAAGTTACATAACATGTTCCACTTAAAGATCCATTATAAGCCTAAAAAGTGATTTAGTTCATCATAAATTAAATAAACACTGAATAAATTAAAGATATCATCCTTCCAATTACAAATATAAACTAAAAGAAAATAATAAATCCAGAACCACCCTTTTCTTCAGCCCAATTCGCAATTGATACGAAAATCCTTCAATTATCTTCTCTCCAATGCTTGCTCCAAAAATCTGTCTTCTCTCTATTAATTGTCTTGTTGTTGTATGCTATATCCCAATCTTGTTATTTGATGTCAGATATAACTCTAAGACATGTATTCTCGACCAATATGAGTCCCAATTACTTAAACTTACATTCTTGCAAGTTTGAAACAATTAAAATTACTTAAACTTACGCTTACTAAAAAGCCCCCACCCTGAAGTAACTAACTTCACCTTCTATGAGAGAGTCTTAGTGGCATTGGCAAGCCATTTTCCTCAAATGATTAATCATGGAGAGATGACCGAGATGGGATTGAAGTCGGGAAAGATTCAAGACCTAAGCCATTCTGAAAGATGTTCTTTGAGCACATCCGATCGGAAGTTATGGAAACAACCCCCGGAGGGTCCATAAGAAGAAAGAGGAGGATGTTTCCTTGATACTACAAGGACAAAAAGGCAGTCAGAACATGCCTATCCAGAGGAGAAACTACTCCCCCTTTCAAGCACAGTCTTCAAACCCTCCATTGCCAAAAAGTGGAGAAGTTTAATGCACTCGATTGTTCACACCCTTAGGGGACTCACTCGAGAACATTCTCAACCTTCTGACAACTCAGAAGAAAATTACCCATCTTCTTCCACCAGCCCACCTGAATGGGAAGGGTTTCAATGATAATAAGAAGTGTGCTTATCATGCTAGAGCTCCAGGACATGATACTCAGGATTGTTGGGCCTTGAAAAACAAGATCCAGTATTTAATTGATAATGGTGAGATCATGGTGACTAAACCCGACCAACCTCATGTGCAAGACAACCCTCTTCCCCAACACAAAGAAGAGGAGGTTAATATGATTAATTGGAGCAATGGACATAGTTCCAATTACGGTGGTGAATCCTCCCAAACCAGTAAGGATAATGCTGACAAATGGGATTATGCACAGTTCTAATTTATGATGGAACAGAAGATGAAAGCTCTTTGTATGCAAGGCAACCAATTGGCAGAACTGGTGATCCATCAGCACCAAGGCACACGCCAATTAGTCAGCTAGAAGCATGCTCGTCTCCTTCCTCTTGTTATGAATACTCCATCATTGACTCCAGAAAGTGAAACACTAGAGGATAAAATTGCAAAAAGAGCAAGTGCCAAAGCCCGACGGGATTTTACCAACAAGAGGGAATTTACCTATCTGGGCCAACCGATGGAGGAGATCTTTCAAATGCTGATCAAAGAAGGAAGAATCATAGCTCTACTACCTCTAATTAATCCCCATTCAAGACGGTTTAATTCTAATGGAGTATGTTAGTATCGCTCCCACTCTCGCGGACACGACACTGAAGAATGATGGGCACTCCGCCATCTTATTCAGAATTTAATTGACAGTGGTGTCCTACAGTTGGCAGATAATGACACTGTGTTACTCGAGAATGGGGACACATTTCTTATAAAATGGAAGGAAGTCGTAGCAGTTATATCCATTGAGGATGATTTGCCTGCCAGACCACCCACAATACAAGTAATTCAACTCAAAGGTGTTGACAATCCTTTGAAAGTGGCTGCACCAAAGCCAATTCTCTTGCCATACAGACCACAGTATCCTGTTGTCAGCCTATAAAAAGTGGAATGGAATTATGGAGAGGCTGAAGGATCCACATCCCACATAAATACTGCAGTGTTGAAGGAGAATCCACTGTATCTTCCCCACCGGGTGATGAAGCCTACCATTAGATCAAAGGGGAAAGTTCACATGGAGAAGATTGAAGAGTTCTTCCGTAATATGGGCCATAATGAAGCCAAGGTGGTTTTAAGCTTGAGAGAAGCTCCACAACAAATTTCCATACTGGACTTAGTTTTCTCTTCTGAAGATCACAAGAAGGTCTTCCTAAAGGTTTTGGAAGAAGCCCACTTATCGAAATCAGTGGATGTCAAAAAATTTTAGCATCTGGTTGATCAAATTTTTAACAACAATGTGATATCTTTCACTGATGACGACATACCTCCTGAAGGGACTGGTCATTACAAACCATTGCACATAGCTGTCTTATCCTCCGGATACATGGTGGGAGGAGTTATGATAGATGGAGGATCATCTTTAAATATATGCCCTTATACCACTTTGGAGAAGATGAATATCAATCTCAATAGGATCAAAAGCAGCCATACGGTTATCAAAGCTTTTGATGGATCATGACGAAATGCTGTCGGAGAGATTGAACTACCTGTGGAGATTGGTCCACATACATTCTGCATATCCTTTCACGTGTTCAAAATAGCCACAGGATACAATCTGCTCTTGGGGAGACCGTGGATTCACATGGCTGGAGCTATCCTTTCCACCCTTCATCAGCAAGTCAAATACATCATTAACAATAGCCTAGTCACTATTAATGCTGAGCCGGAATGTCCTGAACAAGGTGACATACCACTCATCAGCTTCAATTCAGAAGTTGAGCGGGTCAGTTTCCATGCCCTAGAGGTGACCAACACTCACTATCATCCCATAGGGGCGCCACCTCTCATACCCAAAATTTCTGAAAAGGTAATGTCGGCAACTCAAGAGATGATATCATTGGGTTATCAACCTGGATAAGGGTTGTGCAAAGATCATCAGGGCATTAAGCGCCTAATTCAAGTTCCCAATCAAACAGGAACAGCCGGGCTAGGCTATTCTTCTAGCTCCAGTCATAGGAATCCTCACAAGCACAAATAAGTCTATCAAAGGTCAAGGAATTACGGATAAACTGTCTGCCGTACCTTCAGGGGATTTCAAACCCTTGGAAACATACTTCCCTGATCAAGGGGTAATGACAGTTCAGCAACACCATCAGTACGATACACACCAATCATGGAAAATGTATTTTGATAGAGTTATAAATACGGAAGGTTCTGGGGCTGGAGTAGTTCTAGTAGCCATTACAGGGGAGTAGTATCCCGTCGCTGTCAAATTGCAATTTGTCAGCACCAACAACACAGCTGAGTATGAAGGTTGTATCATGGGGCTAAAGCTTGCCCAATCAATGGGCATTAGATGATTAACTGTCTTTGGGGATTCCAAATTGGTAATTAGACAAACCACTGGGATCTATCACACCAAAGAGATACATTTGTTGCCTTACCATTGGCAAGTTATCCAAATGGCTTCCGAGTTTGAAGAAATAACCTTCCTCCACATTCTTCAGAATAGGAATGACTTTGCGGATGCGCTAGCAACTTTGGCCTCCTTAATCAACATACTTGACAAGAAAAACATGCCAAACATCACATTTTCCCTGCAAAAGGCTCCAGCATATGGGAACTACATTGGAGAAGTATAGGATGAGCTACCTCCTGTCTAACACCCTTGGTATCAGCATATCAAGGAGTATCTATGAGATGGATCTACACCTGCTGAGGTGAGTCCTGCTGAGAAAAAGCGGATCCATCGAATGGCTATGAAATTCTACCTGAGCAGAGATGCACTCTACAAACGAGATGCAGGACAAGGTCCAAGCTCAGAGGCTCATGGATGAAATCCATGGTGGAGTATGTGTCCCACACATGAGTGGCCCTCTACTTGTAAAAAAGATCCTCAGAATAGGGCATTATTGGCTCTCTCTTAAGGCTGACTGTGATGATCACGTCAAGAGATGTTATCAATGCAAAATTCCTGGGAATGCTATCCATGCCCCTCCAAGGGAGCTCCACAATATGAGTTCAGCCTTGCCCTTCTCAATGTGGGGAATGGACATGAATGGGCCCATCGAGCCCAAAGCCAGTAATGGGTATCGGTTTATCTTCACCTTGATCGATTACTTCACCAAGTGGGTAGAAGCAGCCTCCTTCCCCAGAGTTACCAAAGAAGTCATCATTGGTTTCATCATAAATAATGTCATTTGTCGATATGGACAACCAGAGGTAATTGTTTCAGACAATGCTAAGAACCTTTACAACAAAATGATGGAGGAGTTATGCAGATAATTCCACATAAAACATCTCAACTTTGTCATCTATCGTCCAAAGATTTATGGTGTTGTTGAAGTAGATAATAAGAACATCAAGAAGATCATGCAAAAGATGTCCGCCAAATCACAAAGGATGGCCTGACCTCTTGCCTCTGACTCTATTAGCCTACAGAACTTCAATGCGTACTTCCACTGGGGTAACCCCCTACTCATTAACCTAAGGGATGGAAGCAGTGCTTCCCATAGAGGTAGAAATGGAATCCCTCAGAGTGTTGATAGACGCTTAGCTGGATGAAGACCAATGGATACAAGATAGGTATCACCAATTGTCTCTAATAGACGAAAGGCGAGCTAGTGCTATCTTCCATGGTCATTTATACCAACAAAGGATCGCCAGATCCTACAACAGGAAAGTCTGGCAACGACAGTTTAAACAATATGACTTGGTTTTGAAGAAGATCATTGACAACCAAGATCAATCCAAGGAAAAATTCACCCCAAACTGGGAAGGCCCATTTATTGTCAATGAGTTATTGACAGGAGGTGCTCTCAGATTACAGGAAATGGACGGCGATGAATTTCCACAACTCATCAACTCGGACACCGTGAAACAGTACTATATCTGAGGTTACCATCAAACAAACATCCTAGTTTTGGATCACCAGATCCCCAATCACTTCAGGTTTTCTAACCCTTCACTACATACAACCTTTCTTCGTACCCATCTGCCCCATTAGAGACAAACACACTTTTCAAACCAGCAACCTAGTTTTCAGATCATCAGATCTTTCACTCCACTTCTTTTCAAACCTCTCAAGTTATCCCACCAGGGATTGAACCTTCACACCTGCAGTTTTGTCCCACCAGGGATAAAACTTTTCACACCTGCAGTTTGTCTTGTACATGGGATCAAACTTTTCACCTACAGTTTGTCCTGAACATGGGATCAAACTTTTCGGATGCAATCCGTCCTGTACATGGGGCGAATTACGTCGACCTAATCTCCCTAATACATGGGAGTACGTAGGCAACCATTTTTAATGGCCCGGTCACACCATAAAAAAAATAACAAAAACATTTCTACTCCCTTTCACATACAACATTAAACCTCTCACACCAGGTTCGAACTACGCAGACCTGATCTCCTCTTCAATAAGAGTACGTAGGCAGCCATTTATGGTTTGATCTTACCCCCTACCAAAACATAAAAACTTGTCACATGGTACTGGGATCAAACTTCAATCCACCACATTTCATCAGCTTTAGACCAAAGGGGTGGAACTAACTGATCTCCCCACACAAATGGGAGAATTGGCGACCATCTAAGCAGTGGTTGGGTCCTCAAAGAGAAACACCAATCCATAAGAGATGAAGCTACCTGGGCTCCCCTATACAAAGGAGTACCGGCGACCATCTGTGGTGCGGTCAACCCCAGAGAGGAAAGCCACACTCCTCTCCACATCTACATACAAAAACCAGTCCCAAGACACCAAAGGGTAGGGATACACACAGATCAACGATCCATTCTGAAAGATCCTAAGACATCTAAATGTCCACCCATCAAGGAGGAGTTCAGAATACATCAAGATCCAAAGTCTTGAAGAAACATGCAAATATCAAGCAAGTAACAAGGCACAACTAAAAGGAAAGTGAATTAAAATATTTTTTCCTGCCATATATAATGTTGTTTGATATATACAATGTGTACTGTACATGACAATATGGCTAAGCTAGTCTGTGCAGGAAAATACAAGCCCATCTACAAATCAGTGTATATGTGATCTATCAAGTCTAACATAGCATCTCTCTCTGAAGAAGGAGGTAACGTTGTGAGCTCTTGCCCAAGGGTATCTACACGAGCCAACAGATCCACAGCTAACTGTATGGTGACATGGTGCTCATCAATATATGCGCTCATCTTGGCAATAATGTCAGTGGTAAGGGATCTCACTATAGTACTATCTATAATGGCTACGTCCCAAGAAGATATGGCACCATCCCGCTAAATAATCAATGCATCTCTAGATGATCTAGCCTCATCCCGCTCAATAATAGTGGTGTCTCTACTAGCTAAAACATCATCTCTCTCCAATAGAGCGACATCTCTCCCAGCAAGAGCTGTCAACATCAAGGACCTAGCCTGATCTCTCTCAAATGTCATAAGATGCAGGCTATGCTCTGAATACTCTGCTGAATGTGGGGTCACAGTAGCAGTCATACTGGGAGAATCCATCACAGCTGCTGGTAACCCAGTAAATAGCTCCTCCTCGATGGGAGAATCAATGTCCTCTATGGGCTCTCCGCCATCAGAATTAATCCCCGACACTGTGGATAGAACCGCAGTCGATGTGGTCTCTACCTCCATCCATGAAGAATACTATGTCGAACGGGCCAGATGGCTAACAGAAAACTCAGCTAGCTCACGCTGATCCCAATAGGCATACACCTTGGATCTGTCCTCTGCTGACAAATGGCGAGAAGCCAAACGCTGACCCAATGCCCCCTTAAAAGGATGGACATCCTAAAACTGGTTGAACTGTGACATCACAGCCAGTGGGTGGTAGGTAGTCATCCCCCTTAAACCAGCTAGAGGGAGATAATCCATGCCAGGTGAATGAGTAATGAAGTTATAGGGTGAATTGAGCCCTGTACACTACAAAATGTCAAATGGATCTCCGATCCCTACCAAGAACACCGACCTAGATACAACGTCTGTACACTCTGCTGGCTAAAAGGAGTAAGACATGGCTATCTCATGGGAAAAGCAGTACGCATGCCGTTGGAAGGTGCCAATCAGTCTCAAATATGACATGAACCACACATACAACATGACCGAGCTGCCTGTGAATACCTCTGCAGGATAGGTATGACAGTACGTGGCGAATTATAATGTCTCTGTCACAATCATCGGCACAATGGTATGACCCACCCTAAGAGCTCTCACTTCCATAACAACATCGATGTCCAGCTCATCCATATACAGTGGCATGTACACATAAGCCACTACGCACATCATGAGTATGTCTACCCTGGCCGTACGCCACTGATCCTCCGATGTGGTGAAATCCCCGGAGTGCCAAGCATAAATGTCCACTGAGCCAAATCTTTCTATCAAAAAATGCTGGGACACCACATGGCTGGATGTAATCTCATCCTGTACTACTCTACGCCTCAGCCCGGTGAGGGTCATAAACTACCGGCTCATAAACCACGCAAGGTCTATCTAGTGGCAGTGCAGTCAACCGTGCATACTTCTCTAAGGTGGGAGTCAACTCCTGGGTCCCAAACCGAAATGCATGCCTCTCCGGTACCCAATGCTCCAGCATACCTAAAGCCCACAGGAACCTGGAACATCAGGAGGGTCAGGGAATGCTGTAATAGCTTATCTATGGTCACCCGATCTAGAGGTGACAAACTATCATACCATGACCTCAGACGGGAGGCTACCAATACTGGTGGAGTGTGATCAATGCGGCTAACTGTCGAAGAAGACATCTGTGTGGGCTATATCATAAGACCATACAGGGGTCAATGTTGAATATCTCTGGACATACATATGCATAACATAATACATGCATGATCAATAATAGATGGCAATATGATGTAGGGAATAGAAAATAGTACATACATTCCTAAGTACATCATCATCTAATACATCATCTCTGTACAGCTAAAAATACAGGGAAATGGGGCACAGACGCCAACAACTAACAGAGGTCTATCAAAAGATATAGCAAGAATGGGGCACAACCATCCAGTATCTAACATAGGCCTATTAAAAGATATAGCGAAAATACACATCAGAAGAAGACAATGGTGTAAATATCTACATCATCAATCATGTCCATCTGATGTAACTCCTCCTGAGTCACTGGATCTCTGTCAAGACGGATGTCAGGCCTATAAAATGGAGGATATGCGCTGGAAAATCCGTATGGGTCACCTGAAGGGCCAGCCCCAGAGCTTGAAGGATCAAAAGTATTTTCCTCTGAAGGATCTCTACCCAAGTGACGGATAAAGAAATGTGCCCGGTCTAACTACCGGGTCAAACTGTCAATCTTTGTCAAATGAGTCAGATCTCGGACACATGCCATCCAATCTGTCATCATCACGGATCCAGAAACCATATCCCCCATAAACTAAGTGGCGCGGTTCTGGGCTCCGATGGTACAAGGGGACCACCAGTGATGGAACATATCCTGGGTATATGGACCCTCTGACAATGTAAAGTTGTCAATGCCCATCAATGGTATACCAATAATGGGTGACTGCGACATAGGCCAATAACGCTTGGCAGGAGCCAAGATCGGTACACGAATCTCCCTTGTAGTGCTCCTAATAGCACGCTCTCCCAAATAGAGCTCCCATCCTCCATCTGTGAAGAGAGGAATCCTACGGATGGATATCAATTACTCTACATCAGTCGGGTACCCATCCTTAAACCTAACGGTCAAATGTTCCCCAGAATAGGGAATCCAAGTGATAGCATCAGCTGTCAACAACTCCAATTGTAGATGACAATGGGTGAAACCCTCAACTACAGGAACCTCCGCCAGTATGGAGTGATGCCATCACCATCCTCGTGGATAGGTATCTAAACCTAACACACTCACAGGCCGCAAACATGAGAGCCTCTTATTGGCCCAAAACTGCCAACACAAAGGCAAACATCTGCTGTCAGTCAACACTCTTAACCTGTACATGGAAAATCACAAAAGAAATACTCACTAGCAAAAATGGGTAAAATCCTAGCCAAGCCTCCGTCAAGCCCTACGAATGCATGCGCATACCCCTGAGGAAATAGATGAAGGTATAGGAACCCCATTCATACTCTCTAATACGGTCCACATCTCGTGTGGCGCTAACCAAAGTGAATGATACCATGGAAGAGTTATCCACTATAAAGCATCCCCTAATGATCATCAGGAACAATCTCCAAAAAATGCGATCCCTAACTCTCACATCATCAGGTATGGGCTCACTTAACATCCCACTCATAGCATCTACGCTCAAAGGACCTATACGAACTGTCCTACCCTTGAGCGCCTAAGCCGGGACTCCTAGCAAGGATCTGACGGCAGTTGGGGTAATGTTCGCCGTACAAGGCACTGACGCCCCTCCAAACTCCATACCTGTGATAAATCGCCAATCCATCGGCGTCATCATCACCTCACAGTTTAACAAATAGAGGGACTGAGTTTGGTGAAACCAGCGCTCAGACAACGCCTTGAGATAACCCCAAGGACAACGACGGAGGAGGATGGAAAAGAACTCCTCGAAGCCCCAGTCGTGCACAATCACTCGATAATTAAGATACAAAGCCTGATATGTAGAGTGAATGCTGAACCAGATCCCTTGAGGCTGCGTGAAGCCGGGAAACTACATCACAAAATCAGATCTACATCAGAATCCTTGCTCCTCATCAATAGGAAAAAGGAAGATCAAATCAAGTTTGTACCTCGTTTGCATGTAACTAAACCGAGGGGTGTCGACTCAAATCACCCAGAAGCTCTGGGATCATCACCTAAATTCCTGGAAAATCCCTATGGGGAACATGAGCAGTAGGAGCAGGGTCCGCAACTGGTAATCCTCCTCCTTGTCCTCAACATTCAGTATATCAACCCGGACAGGACGTATTACCGCCTCCGCCAGACGACGAGGCTGTCTAACTGAATGGGGTTGAGGCACATCAGAAGCCATCCTCCGTACACCTAAAGTGGTCCTGCGGGAACTACTCGGCTGATCCGGATCCATATATATCTGGACACAAGTCTCCAAATCACCTCAGAAATGGTGTGGTAAATTTTAACCTGAAGCTTTTTCAAATGCATTTTATGACTATATGCATGCATGCATTACTTTAACATACGCCTATAGTAGAGTTAAAAATGCATGTCTATCCAATGCTTATATTTTGGAAAATTTTTGTCATAGTCTCCTTTGTAAACAGGACTATCCACATGCACATATGCATGACTAGGTGGCCATTCAGTAGTACACCTACCCACAGTCATAAATATCCTATATGCATAAAACTATCAAAGTCATAATCCGTAAGGGTAGCCTAATTACTAGGATTACTTTGCTTTACCACCTTTGCTCATTTATCCTCAAATAGGATAAGAAATAGCAAAAAAAAGGTGTCAATTTAACTATTTCAAAAGTTAAATTTTTTCACATCATTATGTTCAACATGGTTAAATACTAACATTTACTGTGTTGAATATTTTTTATCAAATCATATGAGCATACATAGTCATTACTATATGTTTAGAAGCATTTCATGTGATAACTCATTTTCCAACGAATAAAAACTGGAAAAGAAGACATGCATACGTTACCAGGACAGTGTAGAACACTTATACGGTGATAGAATTTGAAGAAAGACGCCCGAACTCAGCAGATCTGAAGAAGAGCTCTCGGATTCTCTGTGTGGCGCAACTTGGAAATGAATTATGAAAGCAACAGGCCACTTAAGGCCACCCACGATTAGCCACAGGTGTACCTGTGGCTACCGTAAGTGTACCTACGGCTCCCCTGGGTGGGGCCCACCCCTCCGGCTCAATCCAATATGAGTTGTAAAGGAGGTCTCATAAGTTAAAAAGTTAAATCAGGAAAAAAGATGCTACGCGATTGAGCGAAAATGCCTGAAATCCTGGTTTTTAGAGACCAAATTGCGGGTCTATATATCACTCATTGGTATTTGCCTAGACACAGGGTTTACTATACCGATGATCACCACTGTTGCAAACTACACTCGATAATACCTCACAATAGTCTGATGCCATAAGTTCGGGGTCGTAACTCCAAAACATACCCCCAACGGGGATTTCATGCAAGTTCATCCGTTGATGTACACGTCAACGAAGGTCAAGTAGCCTTGACGACACTCAACCACTGGCAAATAAATCTAGCGAAGCATTAGAAATCATTTGACGGTCTCATTCGTTGATGCACACGTCAACTAAGGTCGAGCATCCTTGACATTACCCCCAGCAGGGATCTCATCTATTGATGTACATTTCAGCGAGGGTCAGGCAGCCCAGACAACATAAACTGTTGGCCGTAACTCCGAAAAAATAGTGGAAGGACTTGACAATACAAACTAGGGAAGACCATCCTCATCGGGGAGGACCGATGATGGAATATGTTATACAAGTTCTCCTCAGACAAAAAACATCCCCACAGGTCTCTCATATATGAGAGGTACGTCCTTAGTGGGAAATATGCACTAAAGATTAAGGACTTTGGTGATAACCCCAACGTCAACATCCTAAAAGCTTTGGATCACACATCCAAGCAGTCCATCAGAGTCATAAGTGATAAATCTGATCCCCATCAGAAGCTGTGGGAACAATCATCACATCCCGTTGGAAAATAATCCAACAAACCACATACAGCATGCTGCAGTACATTTCATCATTATTATCTTGTCACATTTCAAGTGTCTAGAATTCTTTATTCTATCCATGCCATTAAATTGCATGAATATGATAAAGAGGGGCATCTATAGACACTCAAAATTTTGCATTCCTGCTACTAATATTACAGGAGGGCATAATCGTCTTTCAGAGATAACCCTGGAAGACAAAGTAGTTCCAATTCCGGAGATAACCCCGAAATTATCAATTTTCCATCTCGAAGACAACCCCGAGATACTCAGTCCCAGAGATAACCCGGTGAGTTCTAGTTCCAACGTTGGAGACAACCCCGAGAAGTGCAGTTCCAGTTCCGAAGATAACCCCGGAATCCTCAGTTTTCCATTTCGGAGATAACCTCGAGATAACCAGTTTCAGTCCCGGAGATAACCCCTGGATTTTTAGTTCCAACCTCGGAGAAAACCCCTAGGAGTGAAGTTGAAGTTCCGGAGATAACCCCAGAAAAGCTCATTTCAACCTTGTAGTCAGCTTCAACCTCAGAGATAACCCCGAGGCACTCAGTTCCAACCCCGGAGATAGCCCCGGGAGGTCAGGCACACCTTAGAGACAACCCTGAGGACCTTCAATACTCACAGTAACCCAATCTCATAGATAACCCTGAGCAACGACTATTACATCAACCCAAATCGGAGATAACCCCGATGAGGGGCAAAATCATCATTTTTCCACTTTGATCCCACATTGCGCCATCTCAACAACATTTCAACATACATTACACACATAAGTGTCCTACAAAAATCATAGCTCCAATCTCGAGTGACTAATACACAAAAGATAGCACACCAGAGAGAATTTGAAGCCTAAAGACCTGGGCATGGTCCCATCTTCCTAACTTCGTACAACCTCTAATCCCATGTCATTTGTGTAGCTCTCGACAACAACATTCTGAAAAAGGTCTTATACACCTCAATCGGATGCCTGGATTAAAGTTCTGAAAGTTCGAACGGACATCGTGTTGCATGCGTGCACGTACTTTGAGACGGCAGGACCCACGGAGCCCAGGGAACCCCGGGAAGCCGCATGTGCATCTGTGGCTACCGCAGGTACACCTGCGGCTCCCCCTTTATAAATAGAGGGCTTGGTGTGGCCATTTTGCATAGAGAAAAGGCAAGGAAGCCCTGTCCAATTTACTCTGTACACACTATAAACTGAGTGCTTTCTCATTTTAAACACTTGTGAGCTTATACTGTGCTTTATTTTACCGGTGGAAACCGAGTGTTCATTCAATTTAAGCTATTTGAAGTCTTCTTGGTAGCCCACTATAAGACTTCTTACATTTCTTAAAGCCTTTCTCCACTTTCTCTTTTTACATGCCTATTCACATTGAGAGTCGTGTTGTGTGGCGTATGCCGAACTTCGGTCAGTGGCTTTTTATTTCTTTATATATATATATATATATATATATATATATATATATATATATATATATATATATATAAAAAGCAATAAACGCCTCGAACGTTAGTCCAGGCTCAATCGAGGCATAACTCGATAATGTTAGTACAAATATATATATATATATATATATATAAATACTTATATATATATTATTACCATCAAGCTCTGTTTGATTGAGCCTGGATATAATATACGGTACATTTACCACTTATATATATATATATTCACATTTCTGTCAGGCCTGGAGTTTACTTCGTGGCCTTTTACTGTTTTCTTTACATCTAATCCCGCTTGGAGTTTACTTCATGGAGGTTGATCGCTTTTACTGCTTTATTTACATTTCTTCCCTTTGAGTTTACTTCATAGCGGTTGATAAATCTCTATATATATATTTACAACTTTTATATATTTACATTTTCAATCCCCCATGGAGTTGCTTTGTGGTGGTTGATCGTTTATATATATATATATATATATATATATATATATATATATATATATATATATATATATATATATATATATATATATATATATGTATTCTGACTTTTATATATATAACTTCTTACAGCTTTCATACAAACTGCTACATCATGTGAGCCTAGGAATCATGTGATCATAGATTCAGTCTCCTGAATCTAGATTAGGTTTCCGTGATGGACATTTTCGGCTGTAATCAGCTTGTACATTATTTACGCTGTTTGAATTTCCTTAGATGGCTCTTATGCCCACAAGGAGTTCGGCACTGCTATGTATATTATTTTCTCGAAGATGCCTCGCATCTCAAAAATAAAAGCAATCAAGCCGAATATATAATAAAATAGAAGTATCAAAGGCCTCAATTACTATTGAGCATAAGCGTTTGAAAAACCTCTTTTACAAAACATCACTGCTATATCTTGTTAAAACTGAACTTTTATACAAAATTCAAACCCTTTGTATATAGGTGCAAACGAGGCATAACACTACTTCCAGATAATTGCATATTTACCCATACACACACACACATTCATATAATAGTTTAATTAACAAGTGGCGATCACCGTGGTAACACGGATGTCGGGGGGTGCCTAACACCTTCCCTCCGTATAATAAAGCCTCCGGACCCCAACGAATCTCGATTTCACATATCTGTTAAGTAGTGTCACATCACTGGGTCAATGTGCAAACCTTTTCTTGGTTAAGTTGATGCAACCATTCAAAAATACCAAGTGGCGACTCTTACAGTCCAATCGTCGACATATACATGTCGAACCTTTTCACAACTTGTTTTTTCAAACAAATCTCACCTAACATGAGAACACCAAAAGACAAGAACAAAAAAGGGACAGTAAAATTCCGACGTCGACATATATATATATATAATACTTATATATATATATACTGAATAACTTTCTACCGATTATTTTGAAAAATGACTAAGTAGAGGTCCATGTAATAAGCCAAACTTTTAACAAATACTTCATAAAATACCCCTCTATCTATCTCAATTCACTTGGCTTCAAAAAACACATTTTTAATAAAATTTATTCATCATTAATATTATAACTCACAATATTAACAACCAGATCATTCCCAGGAAAGAGGGGCCTTTCCGATAGGGACTTCTCCTTATTAGCGCGTAATTAGGTGACTAAACTCCTTTCGTTGACAGAAATTTCTAGACATTGTCAATAATGCAAATAATAATATGAATAACTTTGTCGTCTCAATTATTGATTTAAGAATATAAAATATTATGCAGATGATACTGTGACAATAATTGAGTCAATAATGTGAGATACTATAAAGCAATTATTGTGGCAATAATTAAACAAAACTAAATGACTTCTCACGTAAGTATCAATAATCAAAGATATTGTACAATATCGTGTGCTACTATGAAACCACGCGTATTACTATACTTTTCTCACTGGGTATTTCAACAGTTAACGGTAAAACTTTTGCCATTATTTTTATAAAAATTATTTCTGTCATTTTCTAACTCCGACAGTAATTCCGTAGCGGGGTCCACCAATGATTGTGTATTCATACGAATATTTCCTGATAAAACGAATATTCCTCGACCAAACAAATATTTTATAACAACTTGCTTACTTTGCTAAATTTGTAAATATTACGCACAACTATAACATTATATCAAATCCACACCATATTACTCAAAATGATATTTAGAGGAAATTAAATCTTTATTCATAAAAGTTGGGGTCTTACAACCTCCCCTTCTTATGAAATTTTGTCCTCGAAATTGGTGTACATACCTGGTATGTCGAAGAAGTGAGGATACCTTGTTTTTATTTCAGATTCTAACTCCAAGCATTTCCTAAATATCGTGGTTTCTCCACAAAACTTTGACTTGAGGTATAACCTTTAAGCGTAGAATATGTTCCTTTTTATCCAAGATTTTAACAGGTACATCTTCATACGTTAAATCATCCGCTATCTATTCTGGTTCTAATTCAATAATGTGGTTCGGGTCTTCCACATATTTACTTAACATAGATATGTAAAAAATGTTATGAACACGAGACATACTTGGCGATAAGGCGAGTCTATAGGCCACAGTTCCTACTCGATCGAGGATTTCAAATGGGCCAATGAATCGAGGATTGAGTTTTCCTCTCTTTCCAAATCTCGTAACTCCTTTCCATGGAGAAACACATAACAACACATGCTCTCCAACATTGAATTCCACTTCTCTTCGATGAAGATCAACATAACTCTTTTGTCGATCTTGTGAGGTTTTTGTACGTTACTGGATCATTTGAATATTTTCCGTTGTCATGCGTACCAATTCCGGTCCCAACAACGTTTCTTCACCCACCTCATCCCAGCATACTAGAGAACAACACTTTCGTCCATACAGTGCTTCGAATGGAACCATGCTTATACTTGCTTGATAACTGTTGTTGTAGGAGAATTCCACCAATGGAAAGAACTTGTCCCAACTTCTTTTGAAGTCTAGGACACAGAATCTTAATAGATCTTCAAGAGTTTGAATGGTCCTCTCCGACTGCCCGTTCTTCTGAGGATGATATGCCGAACTGAATCGTAAATCCGTGCCCATAGCTTTCTACAAACTGACCCAAAACCGTGAAGTGAATCTTGGGTCTCGATCAGAAACTATGGATACTAGCATACCATGCAGTCTTACAATCTCATTTATGTATATACGAGAAAGACGTTCAAGTGAATAAGTTTCTCGTATAGGTAAGACATGAGCAGGCTTGGTTAATCTATCAATAATGACCAAAATTATATTTATGCCTTGAGAAACCTTGGGAAGACCAGTAACAAAATCCATGGTAATATGTTCCCACTTCCATTCTAGAATTTCAAGTGGTTGCAATGGTCCTTTTGGTAATTGATGCTCCGCCTTAACACGTTGACAAGTTAGACACCTTGAGATAAACTCCGCGACCTCTCTTTTTATATTTCTCAACCAAAATATAAGTCGAAGATCACGATACATTTTGTTACTCCCAGGATGGATTACAAATGGTGTGTTGTGCGCCTCCATCATGATTTTATACTTCAAATCAGAGTTGTTAGGAACACAAAGTCTGGAGTTGACTCAAGGTATTCCTTCTTCACCGATTCTTGCTTCTGGAATAACACCTTCTTGCACTTTCTTCTTCATAAGCATCAGCTCTAGGTCCGTAGCTTGAGCAACTTTAACTTTATCGATTATAGTCGCTTCTACTCGTATATTTGCCAGCATCACGTGGGTCGCTGGAGTCTTTAACTCTATCTCCATCCTTTGTAAGTCATACAAAATTGGCCTTTGCGTTGACAATATCGCACTTGTACCCGCATATGATCTTCTGCTCAATGCGTAAGCTACTACTTTTGTTTTTCCAGGATGTTATTGAATGGTATGATCGTAATCTTTCAACAGCTCGAGCCAACATCGTAGCCACATGTTGAGTTCCTTTTGGGTGAAGAAATATTTGAGGCTTTTATGATCTGTATAGATCTCCACTTTCTCCCCATAAAGGTAATGTCTCCAGATTTTTAATGCGAAAATGACTGCTGCCAACTCTAGATTATGAGTAGGATAATTCCTCTTGTATTCTTTGAGTTGTCGCGGGTCATAGGCTATGACTTTCTTGTGACGCCCCCAAAATAGGTCCACACAACCCATTCTGAGTCGCCAGATATCACACTACAGAAATCAAATACAAACTTCATTTATACAACTATTGAACTGTCGTGTAGAGTACGACAACACATAAGCTGTGAGTTTTAATACAAATATATGTAACTCTCATGGTGCCTCGACCACAACACCTTACAATGGAACTTTACATAAAAGTACAGTCAATAACTGTTTTAGAAACTAAAATCTTTGGAAAATGCTCAAGAAAACCTTCGTACATAGGAAGCCATGCATTTAAGTTATGATAGATATCATATGACTCAATAATTATCCTTGGTTAACCCAATAGACCCCAAAGAAAAATGAGAAGATTACTATCATGTTTTTTCCAATAGTGAGTCTTCTCTTGACATATAATTATCTCCATTGTCTCTAATTGAGAATTATATTTCAACCAAACTCCAAGATTATATAGGTAGTGCTCATAGATATAATTAGCAAGTGCATGTGCACAACCCTATCTTATGATAACACGAAGTCGTCTGTCATTAGACATCTTATATGATAGTGGCAAAATGCCCTTCCAAAGTTAGGTTCACCTCACCCTATTTGGTTCATCAAAATCAACGGTTAAAATGACGTATAAAATATGACACACTTATCTATAATTTTCAATAAAATTATTTCCATACTATTTTAGGAGAAACCTCAACAGCTATAGACCATCATTCTATTCCCCTGTTACCCCCGCTCGACCCAGCTACACTCATATTACCTGAAAGGAATTGTGAAGCAAAAGGGTGAGCACAACTAGCCCAATAAAGAATATCATGACTAAAGATAATTAAATTATCAATAGCCTTCGTCAGTAATAAATCAGAGATTTAGAACATATGGTAGATGATAAAACTTTTCAACCATAGTGGCAGCGGAACGAGCAATCCATTAGAAGAGTCAAATAGACCCTAAAGTCTATTATCTTTTCCATGTTAAAAGTCCACCAACCATGTTTTATCCCTGTAACATCAATCAACAATTCCTGTCCATAATTATGTGAATAACTCATAATCATAGTTATGATTATAAATTCCTCTTCGCACCTAGGATGAAGATAATTTTCATCACCTGTCTTTACCTGAAACATCAAAGATCATGGTTATACCAAATCACAATTCCTGTTCATAATCATACTAATAAATTCATCTTTGCACTACGGGCCAAAGACATTCATTAACAGTTCATCTTTGCACTACAGACCAAAGACATGCAACTGTATTTTAGAAGAGTCAAGTAGAGCATGATATCTACTATCTTCTATGAATTAAAAGTTTATTATCAATATTTTATCGCTGAGACTCAACTCAATAAATAATCCACATCACCAAATTATCCATGCACTACGGCCAAGGATATTCGATAGTATCACATCCATGAATTAATATTTCATCGCTGAGACTCAGCTCAATAAATAATCCACATCACTGAATTATCCATGAACTACGGGTCAAGGATATTCATTAGTATCACGACCATAAATTATCCGTGCACTACGGGCCAAGGATATTCGTGTTTTCACCAATGGTCATGATCACGTCAAACAATAATTCGTCTTTGCACCCTTGATCGAAGAGAACGCATGGTCATGATCATACCAACAACTGTCACTGAGACTCATCTTAATAATTAGTATCACAACCACAAATTATCCATGCCATACGGGCTAAGGATCTTCGTGTTTTCACCAATGGTCATGATCATACCAAATAATCCCTGGTCATAATCATACCAACAACTGTCCATCAATGCACTACGGCCAATGAGGACTTTTATCACATCATTTGTAACACTACGGGTCATGATTATACCGAATGATCCCTGGTCATAATCATACCAATCAGCAGTCCATCTATGCACGTAATCCAAAGATGACTTTCATAACAATATAAGCATGAGGATGATGACAATGATATAAGCATTATATTAATAAAACGAAATCAAGGATAAATATAAAATACTTTAAATTTATCCAGAGTTTAAAAATATCTAAATTGTCAACATGATACTACTTTGTGGAGTAAAATTCAAGAATAATATTCATGTATCAAAAATAATTTGAATGGAAAAGAAATAAATTTTTCAGGTGAATAGTACCCTATGAATAGTTCTTTGGGAATAGTACCTCGGAATAGTATCCCAACATGAAAAGTTCCCCAAATACCCGAGTGAATAATATTCGAGTAAATAGTAATCGAGTGAATAGTAACCTATGAATAGTAACTCATGAATAGTATCCCGGCATAAAAAGTGCCCAAAATCCCCGAGTGAATAATATTCGAGTGAATAGTAATCGGGTGAATAGTAACCCGTGAATATTAACTCGTAAATAGTACCCCGACATGAAAAGTGCCCCAAATTCCCGAGTTAATAATATTTGAGTGAATAGTAACCGAGTGAATAGTAACCCTTGAATAGTTCCCCGGGTGAAAAATATTGATATTTAATAAGAAAGTTCAGATCAATATTCTAATGAAACGATACTGGATGAAACGCAAAACTCAACGTAGACAGATCATTCCCACAGATTAAATGATGAATACGAAAAATAGTATTCTTTACGAATACAACAAATAATATTCGTTACCAAACAAAAATAACATCCCTTACGAATACAACAAATAATATCCATTATCTTAGTAGAAGACTGGATACTGCAATAGTGAAGTAGCATAATACTCTTCTTCTTGTTCTCTATAGTTTCTCTCTCCATAGCTTCTTTTGTGAATCTCAGTGAATTGGTGAGAATGAAAGAAGAATTAAGCTTCTATTTATAGGAGAAATGACTAAATAGTAACTAATTCACAAATGGTCCAGATTGATTTACTATTAGAACGGACGGTCCATATTGATTACTATTAAAACAACAACCGACGGTCCAGATTGATTTACTTTTAAAACCACCATCGATGGTCCAAATTAATTTACTTTTAAAACCACCATCGACGGTCCAGATTGATTTACTATTAATACCACCACCAATGGTCCAGATTGATTAAACTTAATACACTTTAGTACCCCTAAAGTTTTCCAAGTTTGCATTATTCCCCTCTAACTTTTGTAATTCAGTTATCATTAATAAACACATTCTTAATACTTCAACAATTATTCATCATTAATATTATAACTTACAATATTGACAACCAAATTATTCACAGGTAAGAGGGGGCTTTCAAATAAAGATTTCTCCTTATTGGCGCGCAATTAGGTGACCAAACCCCTTTCCTCGATAAAACTTTCTAGACATTGTCAATAATGTAAATAATCATATGAATAATATGTTGTTTAAATTATTGATTTAATAATATAAAATATTATGCAGATGATACTGTGACAATAATTGAATTAAATAACGTGAGATAGTATGCAGCAATTATTGTAGCAATAATTGAGTAAACTGAGTGGTTTCTTAAGTAAGCATCAATAATCAAATCCATGTGCTAATATGCAACCACGTGTATTACTGTATTTTTACCACCGGGTATTTCAACAGTTTAATGGTAAAGGTTTTGCCGTTATTTTTATAAAAAGTTATTTCTTTCGTTTTCTAACTACGACAATTATTCCATTGTGGGGTCCACCAATGATGGTGTCGTTGTACGAATATTCCCCGACACAATGAATATTTTATATCAACTTGCTTACTTTGTAAAATTTTCAAATATCACTCTTAACTTTAACCTTTTATCAATTTAACCATTTACTAAATAGAATAACAATTATAAGGTAATTGAATACTTTCATTTCATAAAATTCGAGATCTCACATTTCTTATGTTGCATGAGAATACATCCTAACCCTCTGCCTGAAGCATCGCTGTAGATGACAAATCCCTCCGAACCAGATGGTATTGTCAGAACAGGTGCTGAAATGAGTCTCCTCTTGAGTTCTTGAAAACTCTTTTCACACTCCTCGCACCAACCAAATTTTGTATCTTTTCGAGTCAACTGAGTTAATGGAGTAGTGATTCGATAAAATCCTTCCATGAATCTCCGATAATAACCAGCTAAGCCCAGAAAGCTACGTATTTCGATTACTGACTTAGGTTTCTCCCAACTTTGTATTACTTCAATCTTTGTTGGGTTAACAGATATTCTGTGATTTGATATCACGTGCCCAAGGAATGCTACTTCCTCAAGCCAGAACTCGCATTTCTTTAACTTGGCGTATAACTTGTTCTCACGAAACTTTTGGAGTATCAGCCTCAAGTGTTGCTCATGATCTTCACTGCTTTTGGAGTAAATGAGGATGTCATCAAAAAAGACAACCACGAAATGATCCAAATATTCCATGAATACTCGGTTTATCATATCCATGAAGGCAGCAGGAGCTTTAGTAAATCCAAAAGACATGACTAGGAATTCATAATGCCCGCATCGAAGTTTCTCGGGAAAGCAAGGCGCTTTGGAATGTCATCGCTTTTAATCTTTAACTGATGATATCCGGAACGAAGATCGATCTTTGAAAAAAATTTGGCACCTTGCAACTGGTCAAACAAATCATCAATGCGAGGTAACATGTACTTATTTTTGATGGTGACATGATTCAACTCCCGATAGTCAATACAAAGTCGCATACTTCCATCTTTCTTCTTTACAAATAGAACAGGAGCACCTGAAAGAGACGTACTACGATGAATGAAACCGATGTCTAACCATTCCTACAGCTAGGTTTATAACTCCTGAAGTTCAATAGGAGCAATTCGATATGGGGTTTTGAAAATGGGTTTTGTACCGGGTTCAAGGTCAATACAAAACTCGATTTCATGCTCCGGGGGTAGACCAGAAAGTTCTTCAGGGAATACGTCGGGAAATTTATTAACAATAGAAATATCATTCAAAGCTGACGTATTTTTGTTTAAATCTGTGACATGAGATAAGAAAGCTTGACATCCATTTTTCAATAAATGGATGGCTTTATGGCTTGATATGACAATGATTGACTTTAGTGGTTTGGTTGCTTGAATTCGCATAATAGGTTGGTTAGGAATATGAAAACTAACAACCTTATGAAAATAATCAATTTTAGCATGATAAGTAGTTAACCAATCAATCCTTAAAAAACACATCAAATGCAAGTATTTTCAAAGAGATGAGATCGACAGGTAACGTGAGGGTGCCGATTTGAATCAAACAAGATTTATAAACAGTGGATGTATTGAATGTTTCTCCCAATGGAGTTTTAACAGATAAGTCAAATTCTAATTTCTCTGGAGTCAAATTTAAACGTTGAGCGCAAGTAGGTGAAATAAAAGAATGGGTAAAACCAGTATCAAATAAGGTATAGACTTCGCAAGAGTATATGATTAGCTTACCCGTGATAACTTCGTTCGGGTTCCTCACTTTTTGGGAGGTCACAACAAATGCTCTCCCTTGAACTACCGACTTTGACTTGTT
This sequence comes from Panax ginseng, assembly GCA_020205605.1. Taxonomy (NCBI): domain Eukaryota; kingdom Viridiplantae; phylum Streptophyta; class Magnoliopsida; order Apiales; family Araliaceae; genus Panax; species Panax ginseng. The sequence goes on along the minus strand of CM035131.1, from coordinate 54,773,708 downwards.
TGGGATGGCATTTGGTGTCACCATCCCAGCTAGACTTGGCTTCACTACACGACAAAATCGAGCTAGGTGACCTTCTCTTTCGCAATTGTAACACGCTTTGGGTTGTTACGTGTAGTTTGGACTGATGTGTCCCTCCTCTCCGCATTTGTAGCATAAAACCAGTGGTCGTTCTCCTTCCTTAACAACGTGTGCTGGTACTGACGTCTTTCCATTATTATTGAATCTCCTCTTCTTGAAATTTCCACTTCAATTATCTTGGCCAGGATTACCACCGAAGTGGTTACCATTTCTGGCATGTTGATTTCATCCACATTTGTTGTCACCGCTTCGATGACTGCTACCACTGGTATTATCATTTTACTGGTTGCTATCTCTTGGTTGGGTTGACTCATTATCGCGCTCCAATAACTGAGCCCTATTCACAACATCTGAATACAAGCAAAGTTTGTGAGAAATGAGGTATTGAAGTATTTCGGGTTTCAAACCTCGCAGAAATATTCACGTCATTCGCTCCTCATTATCAACCAAATGGGATGCAATCCGGGACAACTTGGCAAAGTAAGTCTCGTATTACGATGCGGTCATATTGTTTTGCTACAGCTTGATGAATTCTACCTCCTTCATGTGACGAATACTTTCAAGAAAGTACTTGTCATTGAACAATTCGTGGAACTTCTCCCAAGACATCTTTATTGCGGCAGGCTGAGTATGTTTTATAGATTCCCACCAATGATCTGCTTCACCTCGCAATATGAAGGTGGCAAAGGGAACCTTTTGTTCCTCGGATCATCCCAAGACATCAAATATCTGGGTGATCTGCTTAATCCATGTCTCTACCTTAAATGGTTCTGGTTTTCCCAAAAACTCTGGTGGTCATAGCTCCTTGAATTGCTTAGTGGTGACCATCTAAGAGTTGTCAGTGTTTCCACCTGCATTTTGAACAGGAGTCTCTCTCGCCTGATGTTGTATGAATTGCAGAAAGCTCCTAAACATTTTGTCGTTCATCATTTGGTCAGTGTTGTTGTTTAGCTAAGGATTATTGCCTTCCTGATGCACATTATCCTGGTTATTGATCAGTGGTGACTCAACGGTCTCATGTGCTCCATTGCTTAACTCAACATTTTCATATACCATTTTCAAACGCTGCCACAAAACAAGGGTTAATTGACATGCCACATTTTATCCATATATTCTGACCGACCAATTAAATAACAAATATGTTTAGGTAGGTCATACTAGCAAAGGATTTTCCCGTTTATCCCCTCCTAGTTCTAGCCTCACATCACAGCTAGGGATCATATCCCTAAGCTTTGAAACCAACTGTGATGCCCCCAAAATAGGTATACACAACCCATTCTGAGTCGCCAAATACATGGTACATAATTTAAATACAAACTTAATTTATACAACATAAACTGAGAGTTTTAAAATGAATATTGTCTCGTAGACAATATCCAAACTCAAATGGAGTCCTCATTACAATTATTATCACACTATTTTATAAAATAGTGAGGACTACTATAGCCAAAGATCTCGATCATCACTCCATTCCCCCCGATTAGTCCCTTATTATATTCTCATTTCCTGAAGAGAACAATGAAAGCAAAGGGTGAGCTCAACTAGCCCAGTAAAGAATATTATGACTAAGATAATGCAGAATAAATTAGCGTAAGCCTTCAACAATGTAAAACTGATAGAATACAATAGACAACAAATTTAATTACAACGGAACAAGCAATCCATTAGAAGAGTCAAGTAGAGCATTATATCTACTATCTTTTATGATTTAAAAGTTCATCATCAATATTTTATCTCTATAAAATAACTCAATAAATAATCCACATCATCGAATTATCCATGCACTACGGGCCAAGGATATTCGTTAGTATCACATCCACGAATTATCCATGCACTATGGACCAAGGATATTCATTATTATCACCAATGGTCATGATCATGCCAACAACTGTCCATCAATGCACTATGGGCCAATGAGGACTTTTACCACATCATTTGTAACATTACAGGTCATGATTATACCGATAAATAATTCTTGGTTATAATCATACCAATTAACAGTCCATCTATGCATTACGGGCTAAAGATGACTTTCATCACAATATAAGCATGAGGATGATGACAATGATATAAGAATTTAATTAAATGAGAGCAAGGATAAATTTTAAAGATTTATAATTCAATTTATCCAGAGTTCAAGAATGTCCAAATTGTCAACATGATAACTGCTTTGTGGAGTAAAAGTCAAGAATAATATTGTATCAAAAATAATTTGGACAGAAAAGAAATCAATTTTTGTCATGAATAGTACCTGAGTGAATAGTACTTCAGGAATAGTACCCTGTGAATAGTAGCCCGACATGAAAAGATTAAAAATTAACAAGAATGTTCAGAATAATATTTCCATGAAAAGATACTAGATGAAGCGCAAATTTCAAGGATATTCTACTAATTTCAAGGAGTATAGAAGCAATACTTATCAAAATGAGTGTAGAATTCAGAATCTGAAACAAAATAATATTACTTATATACTACAGAGTATGGAAGAAAATATTATTTCTTACGAATATTGAACAAAAATAATATCCCTTACCTTAAAAAAGGAGTACTTCTGACTGGTATAGCGGGAATATTCTTGAAGAAAACTTGTATTGTTTTATACACTCAAAGCTTTCTTAAACTCTAAAGAAATACGCTCAATATTATAGAAGAAGAATTCTCTGATTCTGGTGTGATTTTCAATTCTAAACTAAGCATCCTATTTATAGTAGAATGACAAGGTACTATTAAAGAATTTTTTTTCACGGGTGAACATGAGTGAAATCACGGACGAAATAGCGCAGAAATTTTCTAAAAAATTTGATTTTCACTATGCAACACTGCAATAAAATATTCTAATAAAACAAAAAATTTATATAAAATAATATATATATATATATAACTTATATACATATATATAAGTAATAAAACAAAATTGAGATAACTTTCTACCGACAATTTTAAAAAATGAGTAAGTGGGGGTCCATGTAATAAACCAAATTTACAACAAATACTTCATAAAAAACCCTCTATTTATCTCAATTCACTTGGCTTTACTAAACACATTTTTAATAACATTTGTTCATCATTAATATTATAACTCATAATATTAACAACCAGATCATTTTCAGGAAAGAGGGGGCTTTTCGATAAGAACTTCTCTTTATTAGCACGGAATTAGGTGACCAAACTCCTTTCCACGACAGAACTTTCTAGAATTGTTAATAATGCAAATAATAATATGAATAACTTTGTCATCTCAATTATTGATTTAATAATATAAAATATTGTGCAGATGATACTGTGGCAATAATTGAATCAATACTGTGAGATACTATGCAGCAATTATTGTGGCAATAATTGAACAAAACTGAGTGACTTCTCACATAAGCATCAATAATCAAAGATACTGTAAAATACCATGTGCTACTATGCAACCACGCGTATTACTGTACTTTTATCAACACGTATTTTAACAGTTAATGGTAAAACTTTTGCCGTTATTTTTATAAAAAAATATTTTTGTCGTTTTTTAACTCCGATAGTAATTCCGTTGTGGGTTCCACCAATAATTGAGCCGTCGTACGAATATTCTCCGATAAAAAGAATATTCCCCGACCAAACGAATATTTTATTACAACTTGCTTACTTTGCAAAATTTGTAAATATTACCCACAACTATAACAGTATATCAAATCCACACCAAATTACTCAAAATAATATTTAGAGAAAATTAAATTTTTATTCATAAAAGTTGGGGGTCTTACAAAAGATGTTCAACTGTAAAACCAATAATCAATAGTTTCTCCTTGCCACAAAGGCTTAATAGAACTTTCACTCAATATCCTTGCCCCAAAGGCTAAAGACATTCAAATATAATAACAATGATCATACCAAACAATTGTCTATTTGCACTACGGGACAAAGATATTCAATTATAAAACCAATGGTCATGATCATTCCAATAAATTGTCTGTCACTGCACTACGACAAAAGACATTCAACTGTAAAACCAATGGTCATGATTATGCCAATCAACAGTCCATCTATGCACTACGGGCCAAAAATGACTTTTACCACATCATTTGTCTGTAACATTATAGGTCATGATTATGGCATACACCTGTCCATCTTTGCACTACGGACCAAAGATAAAATACTATAAAATCAATAATCAAAAGTCCATCTTTGCACTTCGGGCCAAAGATGACTTTCACCACAATATAAACATGAGAATGATGACAATGATATAAGGATTCAATCAAGTGAGATCAAGGATAAATATTAAAAATTTATAAATTAATTTATCCAGAGTTCAAGAATATCCAAATCGTCAACATGGTAACTAAATGTGGAGTAAAGTTCAAGAATGATATTTATGTATCAAAAATAATTTTGAATAGAAAGAAATTAATTTTTATCGTGAATAGTACCCCATGAATAGTACTTCATGCATAGTATCCTGTGAATAGTACTTTGTGAATAGTACTTCATGAATAGTACCCCCGAGTGAATAGTACCCCGTAAATAATACCCCGAGTTAATAGTACCCCATAAATAATACCCCAAGTTAATAGTACCCCGTAAATAATACCCCGAGTGAATAGTATCCTGTAAATAAGACCACTTACCTTAGTAGAAGACTGGATACTGTAATAGTGAAGTAGCAGAATACTCTTCTTCTTTCTCTCTATAGTTTCTCTGTCTATAGTTGCTCTTTTGAGTCTTAGTGAATTGGTAAGAATGAAAGAAGAAATGAGCTTCTATTTATAGGAAAACATAGTTTCGACAATTGCACATTTAGGGGCTCGACTTATTACAGTTTAATAACTTCATCTTTGCCTACAATTCTAATTTAGTCCTTCAAGTATTATCAATCTTGCATAACCTCCCCTAATAGTACATACATGTGAACCAATAGTTTCTTGCATGTGAACTAATACCAATTAATTGCTCATTTATCCAATTAATTACCCGTTTGGTCAATTTAACATCCAAAAATTAACTATTATTAAAATAAATGTCAATTTCCACTAACAATAATAATCCCAACACAATGGAAATATTCTTATCAACAATTTCATCTTTTAATTTTTGAAGTTTTACTTTATTCGAAAAAGTCAACTGTTGACTTTTTGACCAAAAAGTCAACCCTGACAAATTTTGTGTTTATAGTCTATTTGTACTATTTTCATCGTCCCAGACTCTAATATCTCGTCCACGTCTCTAAATTCAACCCCTAACTCAAATTCGATCTTTAATTTCATTTTCTTGTGTTTTATACACACTTTTACTTTCTTAGTTAGTTCAAACTATTTAATTAGTCTTGACTAACTATTAAATTAAATCTCATCATTTATCGCTAATAAATATATATAACACATCTTTAATCTTTCAATAATTATTCATCATTAATATTATAACTCAGAATATTAACAACCAGATCATTTCCAAGAAAGAGGGGCTTTCCGATAAGGACTTCTCCTTATTGGCGCGCAATTAGGTGACCAAACTGTAAGACCCCGAATTTTATGAAATAAAAGTATTTAATTTTTCTTATAATTGTTATTCAGTAAATGGTTAAATTGATAAAAAGTTAAAGTTAAGGGTGATATATGAAAATTTTCAAAATACGCAAGTGGTTATAAAATATTCATTTCTGTCGGGGAATATTCATTTGGTCGTGGAATATTCTTGTTGTCGGGGAATATTCGTACGACGGCGCAACCATTTGTGGGCCCCATAACAGAATAACTGTCAGATGAGAAAAACGACAAGTTTAAGTTTTTATAAATAACGGCGAAGTTATTACCAAGTAACACCGCTTGGAATACCCTAAGTGGTTAAAATACAAGAATACGCTGGCATTGGTTGACAAGAAAGACATGGTATTGCATAAGATTTTGAATTATTGATTCTTACGTAAGAAGGCACTACTCAATAATTGTTATAGTAATTACTGTTCAATATTTTATTTTATTGGTTCAATAATTTTTGCATTGATATTCTATATTATTGTTGTTTCAATAATTGTCATTTGTCAGTATTTCCAATTATCAGATCAATAATTCATATTATTTGAATAATGTTATTAGATAGCATTATTGGAAGTCTATAAAGTTGTGTCAATGAGAGGTTTGGTCACCTAATTGCGCGCCAGTAAGGAGAAATCCTTATCGGAAAGCCCCGTCTTTCCTAGGAACTGCCTGGTTGTCATAATTGTGATTCTATAATATTATTTGTGAATAATTAATTATTAATTTATATGATAAGGAAATATTTATTTGATGTGGATATAAATGATGGATTTATTTATGTGGTTATAAATAAAGGAATTAATATTGAGGTGTTTTATCAGTATTTTATCGGATTGGAGGTATTAAAAACTCAAATCAGTGTTCTTAAAGCTTTATTGCGTGAGTTGTAACTTTAATCCGACCGTTGGATCGTTGTGATTTTTGGATATGTTATACATATATGAGTTGAGTATATGTCCACAAATTTTGAACCGTTGAAAATTAATGCATGATTTGTTATGAATTTTAAAAGGTGTTGAAACGGTGTTTAAAATCGTTCGTTTGTGGATTTTAGATATTTTCTATTTGGAATTTGGAAAAACTCAAAGCTACAAAGTTGTAGAGAATTCGATTTCATGCAGAATGGACATAAAATTCGTATTTTTCTGATATACGGGCTATTTTCTATGAATTATTGAAGTTTTGGAAAATAAAATAATTTTATTAAAATTGGGTGAGACCCACTTTTATTTGAAAGCATGTGGGCTGCCAAAATATTGTCAAATGAGATGGCTGGTCTTGTATGGTGGCTTGCGTAGGAGAGTAATAATAATATTATTATTATTTTATTATTTTAGTCTCCTTTGGCGTTCTAGCATTTTCCTATAAATAGGTGCTTATGTTAAAATTGAAAATCACACCAGAAACAAGTTTTCTTTCTCTCTATATTCTCAAGCATATTTTTGTGAGTATTTAGATACTTAGAGAGGTTCTATTCAGTGCAAGTTTCCTTTGGCTTTTCATCCAATATTCCAATTAGAAATACTGCTCCTTTGAGGTAAAAGATTTTTAAGGGTTGTTATGTTTTTCAGTTTCGTAATTTTTCTTACATTCAAAAATTCTAGAAAAATTTGAAATGATATTTTGATGAGTATCCTCGATTGTGTCCAAAAATGGCGATTTTTGGATGTATAGATTAAGAGTTATGAATTTTATGAGAAAAGACTATTTTAAAAGTAAATTCTTATAACTCTTTGTGGTTAACTCCAAAATTAGTGAAATTTTTATTGGGAGTACATCTATATAACATCAGTATATTCTGTAAATTTCGGAATTTTTGGACAAGAGTACAATTTATGATAAATGTCTAAATATTTGGCAGTTTTAACCATGTGAAAAATAGTAAATGAATTTTAAAAATTCTAAGAAAAATATATGTTCAATATGGGACTATATTATGCTAAATTCCAGAAAAGAAATATTTTTGGAATTGATTTGGTATTTTTCATGAAAATGGACTAGTTATAAATAAATAAATTAAATATGTTATGTGAAGTAACAAAATTGAAAAATAGGATTTTATGGCTTGGGAATCCTATATATGGTATATGCAGATTTTTGATGAGGTTGTTGGTTATTAGTGATGAAATCTTATGAGTTTGACATTTTAGTATGATTAAATGCATTAATTAGTAAAGTGTAAACAATTAAAATTAATTGTTTATAAGTTTAAGAAATGATTAAGATATTGTGATAATATTAATAATATTATATTATGAGATTATTAAGTGATTTATAACATTTGGATTAAGGTGTTATAAAATCATTGATTTATGAATCTTACTCTTGAAATTAAATGCAGTTATTGATCGTATTGTTTTTATTATCATATATAACATTTTTATAATCCCGGTGATGAAATTTCTCTTTGACTTAAGTATAAAGATGGGTAGATTATTGGTATGATCGTGACTATGGGTTCTCTTTGACCAATAGTGCAAAGATGAATTGTTGACTGGTATGATCATAACCATTGAATTTACAATTGAATATTTTTAGCTTAAGTGCAATGGTGAATTGATCAACATGGTTACAATTATTGTTTATATAAATTCTGAAATGATTATATATTTCTTTGAGATATGAATATCTTTGGCCTGTAGTGCAAAGATGAATTGTTAATGAATATCTTTGGCTTGTAGTACAAAGATGATATGTTGTTGAATATCTTTGGCCCGTAGTGCAAAGATGAACTGTTGTTGAATATCTTTGGCATGTAGTGCAAAGATGAACTGTTAATGAATATCTTTGGCCCGTAGTGATAAACTTATTAGTATGATTATGAACAGGAACTGTGAATTGGTATAACCATGATCTTTGATGTTTCAGGTAAAGACATGTGATAAAAAATATCATCGTCTTGGATGAGAAGAGAAAATTAGAACTATAATTATGATTATGAGTTATTCATATGACCGTGAATGTGGATCTCGTGATTAATGTTATAGGGTTAAAGCATTGTTGATGGACTTTTAACATGGAAAAGATAATAGACTTTATGGTCTATTTGACTCTTCTAATGGATTGATCGTTCCGCTGCAACTATGGTTGAAAAGTTTTATCATCTACCATATGTTCTAAATCTCTAATTTATTACTGATAAAGGCTATTGATAATTTAATTATCTTTAGTCATGATATTCTTTACTGAGCTAGTTGTGCTCACCCTTTTGCTTCACAATTCCTTTCAGGTAATAAGAGTGTAGCTGAGTCGAGCGGGGATAATAGGGGAATAGTGTGGTGGTCCGAGACTGTCAAAGTTTCTCAACACATTATAAAACAGCATGACATACAATATATAATTGTATTGAGGACCTAAGATGTGTGTGTCGTATATTATACGTCACTTAATAATTGATTTTGGTGAACAACAATTGGGTGAGGTAAACCCAACTTTAGAAGGGTGTTTTGCCACAATCATACAAGATGTCTAATGACCTACGAGTTATCATAAGACAAGGTTGTGCACATCCACTTGCTGAGTATATCTATGAGCACTACCTATATGATCTTGGAGTTTATTTGAAATATAATTTTCACTTGGAGACAGTGGAGATAGTTATATGTCAAGAGAAGACTCACCATTGGAAAGAAGATGATAGTAATCTTCTCGTTTTTCTTTGGGGTATATTGGGTCAACCAATGATAATTCTCTGGACATATGATATCTATCATAACTTAGATTCATGGCCTCCCATGTACGAAGGTTTTCTTGAGCACTTCCCAAAGATTTTAATTTATAAAACAGTTATTGACTGTACCTTTATGTAATGTATCAATGTGAGGTGTTGTCCATAGTTGGGACAAGAGTCACATTTGGTATTAAAACTCACAGTATATGTGTTGTTGTATTTTGCACGACAATTGTAGTAATAAAGTTGTAGTTGTTTTCTGTACCATGTATTTGGCGACTCAGAATAGGTTGGATGGATTGGACCTATTTTGGGGGCGACACACAAATCCCTTTCCTCGACAGAACTTTCTAGACATTGTTAATAATGCAAATAATAATATGAATAACTTTGTCGTCTCAATTATTGATTTAATAATTGAATCAATAATATAAGATACTATGCATCAACTACTGTAGCAATAATTGAGTAAAATTTAGTGACTTCTCACGTAAGCATCAATAATCAAAGATACTGTACAATACCATGTGCTACTATGCAACCACGCGTATTACTGTACTTTTATCATCGGGTATTTCAACAGTTAACGGTAAAACTTTTGTCGTTATTTTTATAAAAAGTTATTTTTGTCATTTTCTAACTCCGATAGTAATTCTGTTGTGGGGTCTACCAATGATTGTGCCGTCGTACGAATATTCTACGACAAAAAGAATATTCCCCGACCAAACGAATATTTTATGACAACTTGTTTACTTTATAAAATTTTTACATATCACCCTTAACTTTAACCTTTTATCAATTTAATAATTTACTAAATAGAATAATAATCATAAGAAAATTGAATACTTTTATTTCATAAAATTCGGGGTCTTATAATATATATATATATATATATATATATATATATATATATAATGATTAAATAGTTCTTAACTTATATTGTTATCCTTTGTAGAATTATATTTACCCAACACAAAATTCTCGACATTTTTTATATATATATAGCAAGATATATATATATATATATATATATATATATATATATATATATATATATATATATATATATATATATATATATATAATGATTAAATAGTTCTTAACTTATATTGTTATCCTTTGTAGAATTATATTTACCCAACACAAAATTCTTTCGACATTTTTTATATATATAAGAAGACTTTATAGAATGTTATTAACATAAGATTACTAATTAAAAATACAAAGTTATTTGAGAAAATAGATTATGTGACTCATAAAATTTTATTCTCTCTATTTATAGTTTTAATTGAGGTACTACCTTATAATATGTCCTTATCATAGAGAGGCAATATCATATAGCAGTTACGACCTTTCATGTAGATTATGTTTCTTAAATAATATTTTTCAAAAGGTTATATAAATCACAAAACAAGGTGACACAACATGGGGGCAAGGTTTATTGTTTACAGAAAGAAAGAAAAAAATGCATAACAAAATAATTATTTTTTTGAAAAATGCTACATAACATGGGGGCATCTAGCTAACCCTACTATGTTATTAAAGTCGTGTATTATAAACATGTCAATTCACTAAATTAATATATGCTCTGTATATTTGAAATATACTCAACAGTTTTAGTGATATGTTTATTAAAAAAAAAGAAAGATGATTCCTACATACTGTGTATTCTTGTTAATTCATACAATCGCACTTACCAGCAACAATACGACTATTCTCTGCACGTTGGTGCTATCTAACACTTGGTTCGCCCAATACAAGAACTACAGTCCCAAAAAATAGTTTTAGTGATACATCAAATTATAAAATTGCATTGTTCACAAATTCATACCTAGTATTAAAAATTCTGATAATGTTAGCGGTCTTAAATTTTAGAAATAGTATCTTTGTTCTAAATTATAATATTAATATTGACTTTTTAAAAAGTTAATTTCAAATATTTTCAATTTAAAATTGATGTAAATTTATTTAATTTATTTCAATATAATTATGAATATCATAAACTATCTAAAAAGTATTACTACTTATAAAAGTTTTTTCTCAAAATCTAAATAAATTATGTCAATATTAAATTTTAAAATATTATAAATGAACAAATTGAGTTTTCAAAAGTCAATATTAATTTTATAATTCAGAGCGGAGGGAGTCTAACTTATAAAAAAGTATTGCAATGTAATATTTAGTGTGACGCCCCCAAAATAGGTATACACAACCCATTCTGAGTCGTCAGATACACGGTACAAAATTCAAATACAAACTTCATTTATACAATTGTTGAAATGTCGTGCAAAATACGACAACACATAAGTTGTGAGTTTCGATAGAAATAACCGTACTCACACTCAAAATCGATGATACTTTACATAAAAGTACAATCGATAACTGTTTTAGAAATTAAAATCTTTGAAATATTCTCAAGAATCCTTCATACATGGGAGGCCATGCATCTAAGTTATAATAGATATCATATGACTTGAGCATTACCCTTGGTTGACCCAATAGACCTCAAAGAAGAACGAGAAGATTACTATCTTGCTCATTCCAATGGTGGGTATCTTCTTTCCATATAATTATCTTCATTGTCTCAAACCGATAATTATATTCCAACCATACTCTTAAGATTATATAAATAACGCTCATACATCACTAGAAAAATAAGAATACGTGATGGAACTTTGTGACAGTTTTTAAAAACAATCACAAAAGATAGTAATTTGTGACGGACTTTTTAAGCAATCAAAAAATAATAGTATATATGATGGCTCTTAGTGATGACTAATTTTTCCATCAATGTATTATAATTGTGATGGTCATGTCAATCACCAAACTTTTTTTTGTGACGGACTAAGTCATCACTTATAGATATATCATTTTCGTGATTGCATTTAAGCTATCACTAATATTTTAATATAAGAAATAATCAAAAAAATATTTTATGGAGGTCATGACAATCATTAAAAAAGATAGATTTTTGTGATGACTTTTATTTGCAATTACAAAAAGAAGGTATTTTGTGATGGAATTTTCAAGTCATCACAAAACAATAAAATATATTATGGCTCTCAGTGATGACTAAATTTACCATCATTAGAGAGTATTTGGGATTGCCATTGCAATCACAAAATCTTGTGTGGAAGTAATTTTGTTTAGTAAGTCAACTCACATAAATTTCCTTTTATATTTTGTTTTAAAATTATAATCATGATCTGGGCTTTGGTGCAGTGGTAATACTCATTATTTAGTTCGCAAATGGGGGGAGGCTTCGAATCCTACAAGTATCATTTAATACAATTAATATAGTGAAATAAATTATTTGTATATAGAGATTCACGTTCTTACCTTTGATCCCTAATAAATGTCTTATTTTTTTGTTATGACTTTGACAATCACAATAGATTATGTATTAATGTGATTGTATTAATCATCACAAAAGCACTAAGAGTTTACGTGATTGTCAAAACCATCACATAAAACCTTTCATGATGGGCGTATACAAGATGGCCATTGTGATGCTTAAAGCCATCACGTAAACCTTTCGTGATGTTTTTTTTTGGTTTTTATGATGGATTTTGGCCATCACAAATGACCATTTTTTTAGTAGTGATAGATATAGTCAGCAAGTGGATGTCCACAACAATATCTTATGATAACACGAGTTTGTATGTGGTCAGACATCATGTATGATAGTGAAAACACACCCTTTAAGCTCTTAGTACAATTTTGTCCTCCTCATTCTAATGGGGTGCATTTTTTACGCTTCCAAAGTTGGATTCTTATCACCCTATTGTTGTTCACCAAAATCAATTATTAAGTGACGTATAATATATGACACACCCATCTTAGGTCCTTAATACAATTATATATTGCATGTCATGCAGTTTTATAATGTATTGAGAAACTTTCACAGTCTCAGACCATCACACTATTCTCCTGTTATCCCCGCTCGACCCAGATATACTCTTAATACCTGAAAGGAATTGTGAAGCAAAAGGGTGAACACAAATATCCCAATAAAGAATATTATGACTAAGATAATTAATTTATCAATAGCCTTCATCAGTACTAAATTAGATATTTAGAACATATGGTAGATAATAAAAGTTTTCAACCATAATTGCAGCGGAATCAACAATCCATTAGAAGAGTCAAGTAAAATATAATGTCTACTATCTCCTCCAAATTAAAAGTCCATTGTTAATATTTTTATACTGTAATATTCATCAACGGTTCTTTGTTGTACCCAAGACAAAGAGAACTCTCATCACCTGTCTTCACTTGAACCACCAAAGATTATAGTTAAATTCACAATCCATATTTATAATCAGGTAAATCAGCAGTCCATCTTTGCACCATGAGCCAAAGACATACAACTGTAAAACTAATAATCAACAATCCATCTTTGCACAAAAGTCAAAAATACACAACTGTAAAACCAATAATCAACAATCCATCTTTGCACGTAAGCCAAAGATATACAACTGTAAAACCAATAATCAACAATCCATCTTTGCACGTAAGCTAAAGAGGATTTTTACCACATCATTTGTCTATAAAATAAATAATCCACATCACCGAATTATCCATGCACTACGGGCCAAGGATATTCGTTAGTATCACATCCACGAATTATCCATGCACTACGGGCTAAGGATATTCGTTATTATCACCAGTGGTCATAATCATACCAAACAACTGTCCATCAATGTACTACGGGCCAATGATGACTTTTACCACATTATTTGTAACATTACAGGTCATGATTATACCGATACATAATTCCTGGTCATAATCATACCAATCAACAATCCATCTATGCACTACGGGCCAAAAATGACTTTCATTACAATATAGGCATGAGGATGATGACAATGATATAAGAATTTAATTAGGTGAGAGCAATGATAATTTTAAAGATTTATAATTTAATTTATCTAGAGTTCAAGAATGTCCAAATTGTCAACATGATAACTGCTTCGTGGAGTAAAATTCAAGAATAATATTCATGTATCAAAAATAATTTGGACAGAAAAAAATCAATTTTTATCGTGAATAGTATCCCGAGTGAATAGTACTTCATGAATAGTACCCCGTGAATCGTATCTCATGAATAGTACCCCATGAATAGTACCCCGGTATGAAAAGATTAAAATTTAATAAGAATATTCAGAAAAATATTTTTGTGAAATGATACTCGATGAAGCGCAAATTTTAAGGATATTATACAAATTTCAAGGAGTATAGAAGCAATGCTTATCAACATAAGTGTAGAATTAGGAATATGAAACAAAATAATATTACTTACATACTACAGAGTATGGAAGAAAATATTATTTCTTACGAATATTGAACAAAAATAATATCCCTTACAACTGTTGAAGGAAAATAATATTCCTTACAAAAATTGAACGAAAATAATATTCCTTACGAATATTAAACGAAAATAATATTCCTTACGAATATTGAACGAAAATAAAATTCCTTACGAATACAGAAAATAATATCGTAAGTAAATATGAAATAAATAATTCCCCTTACCTTAAAAGGAGAGTACTTCTGACTGGTATAGTGGAGATATTCTTGAAGAAAAACTTGCATTATTTGCTACACTCAAGGTTTCCTTAACTCAAAAGATATACGCTCAATATTATAGAAGAAGAATTCTCTAATTCTGGTGTGATTTTCATTTCTAAACTAAGCATCCTATTTATAGGAGAATGGCTGGATAATATTTAGAAAAAAAATCACGGGTGAACAGGAAATTTTTCACAGACAAATTTGGCGCAGAATCAATTTTTTTTATTTTTACTATGCAGCACAATGCTGCACTATGCAGTACTATGCAAATACTATGCAGTACTTTATGCAACACTATGCAGTACTATTCAAACACTATGCAGTACTATGCAACACTTTATAGTACTATGCAAACACTATACAGTACTATGCAAACATTGTGCAGTACTATGCAAACACTATGCAGTACTATGCAATATAATAAAATATAATATATTCTATTTATAAAAAGTTTTATGTTTTATTACTATTATAATAATAAAAAAAAAACCAAAACTGAGATAACTTTCTACCGACGATTTTGAAAAATAAGTAAGTGGGGGTCCATGTAATAAGCCAAACTTATAACAAATACTTCATAAAAACCCCTCTATTTATCTCAATTCACTTGGCTTCATTAAACACATTTTTAATAATATTTATTCATCATTAATATTATAACTTATAATATTAACAACCAGATCATTCCAAGGAAAGAGGGGACTTTCTAATAAAGACTTCTCCTTATCGGCGCGCAATTAGATGACTAAACCCCTTTTCTTAACAGAACTTTCTAGACATTGTCAATGATGCAAATAATAATATGAATAACTTTGTCGTCTCAATTATTGATTTAATAATATAAAATATTGTGCAGATGATACTGTGACAATAATTGAATCAATAATGTGAGATACTATGTTGCAACTACTGTTGCAATAATTGAGTAAAACTGAGTGACTTCTCACGTAAGCATCAATAATCAAAGATACTGTACAATATCGTGTGCTATTGTGCAACAACACGTATTACTATATTTTTATCACTGGATATTTCAATAGTTTAACGGTAAAAGTCTTGCCATTATTTTTATAAAAAGATTATTTATGTTGCTTTCTAAATCCGACAGTTATTCCATTGTGGGTTCCACCAATGATTGTGCTGTCATACGGATATTCCCCGACAAAAAGAATATTCCTCGACAAAATGAATATTTTATGACAACTTGCTTACTTTGTAAAATTTTCACATATCACCATTAACTTTAACCGTTTTATCAATTTAACCATTTACTAAATAGAATAATAATTATAAGAAAATTGAATAATTTTATTTCGCCCTCTATGTACCTGGTAGTTAGAAGAGATGAGAATACCTTGCTTTCTTTTTGGATTGTACCTTCCTGGTTATTTCCTCCGTATCATGATTTCTCCATTGCTCATCTCTTGGATTTCAGATATCATTCCAGAATATAGCTTCAAAACAAAAGTTAATTGACATATCACAATTTGTCAACTTATGTAAGAAAATTCAGCTTAGGTAGGACACACACTAGCGAAGGATATTGCTCGTCTCTCCCCTCCTAGTTCTAATCCCAGATCTTAGCCAGATACCATATCCCTAAGCTCTAATACCATTTGTAACGCCCCCAAATAGATATACACAACCCATTCTGAGTCACCAGATACACGGTACAGAATTCAAATACAAACTTCATTTATGCAACTGTTGAACTGTCATGCAAAATATGACAACACAAAAGCTGTGAGTTTCAATAGAAATAATCGTACTCACACTCCAAACCAATGATACTTTATATAAAGGTACAGTCGATAACTGTTTTAGAAATTAAAATATTTGGAAAATGCTCAAGGAATCCTTCATATATGGGAGGCCATGCATCTATGTTATAATAGATATCATATGACTTGAGCATTACCCTTGGTTGACCCAATAGACCCTAAAGAAGAATGAGAAGATTATTATCTTACTCATTCTAGTGGTGGGTATCTTCTTTCCATATAATTATCTTCATTGTCTCTGTAAAGCCCCCAAACTCGGGTACTTGAAACCCGAACTCGGTGCTTCACGATACCATTTCTATGAGCGGAATAATACTAATAATATAATTATTAAACTTAATTTACATAGTTATCAGAGTTTATTCCCAAGTACGCAACCTCTAATAGATTCATTACATGATAATAATAATATATATATCATCCTTATCATAATAAAGCAAACTATTACATATCATATCATAAGAACTCATTCATCAGCCTTCTCTTTTCCTTTATTCTTAGTCGAGCCTTCTGCTTGTTCACACTTAGCTGAAAACATTTAAATTAAGCAAGGATGAGCATTTGAGTGCCCAACAAGTAATATCAATTATATATATAATCTGAAAGAATTTAAATGTTTTCTTTATACTACCCTTCTACAACAAATCAATAGTTGTGAAGTAATTCTGAACCAATAATAATATCATAACAACCCTCTCTCAACTTTTTAAAACTACGTAATGACTATAAGGTGACATACTATGAATATTGTTTTCAATTTTTTGAATAGGTTTAGCAGAACTTCATCCGCAAACCGTCATAGCTTACGGGCACGAGGGTGTACATCCCATGGACCCTGTATTGATCAATACTACATAACAAGAACGATATTATCGTTCACTCTGGCTGTCTTGGGCACATAAAAATTTTCCCGTGAACGGGATGTTCATACTTGTCGGGGTTCCAAACCAAAGTTTTTATCTTGTTCAATAATCTATAATTCAACATATATATACGAGCAATTAACAAAGGTGTATCAACATGTGGTTAAATGCAATTATTATCCAAGTAGGGACACTTGTATAACCATTTATAGAAATTAACGAACAGAATATATATCTGAATTACCATATACTAACATGTTGATTGCATTCTTACTCATGTCCATTGCATAAAGGAAATGCAAAGGTAGGATACTTGCCTGATGCGCTGCTTACAAAATGCAACTTAATTTTATCTTTTATACCACGACCTATCATTAATCAGATCATTCGTTCGATTAGAACAATATACTATAACATATAGTACTGCATTTCGCAGTCAGCACATAACCTAATCACATTATCACACATGTTCAACAGTCATTTCATCATAAACAAACATTAATACAGTCAAAATATCTAAGTCCAGATCAATTTCTAAAATATATCGGTGTACCAACAGCTTTATCGGGTAATTATCGAGTCTAAGACTCTATTCTTTAGCTCAATAACCGCAAATATCAGTCATATTATTCTAAATGACTCAATAAACATTTATTATAATTTATCATAAATTTTCAAACACCGGAATCATCATTAAATGATTTAAACATCAAACAATTCTATTATCATTAATATTTAATTAATATTAAACTATTAATGAAATCATTGCCAAAATATTAAAGTTATTTATAATAACTCAAAATACTTTTAAAACATTTATATTAACCTTAGATGATTTTTTAAAACATTTTAAAATCATTTATAAATATTTACCATTAATATTTAAATATTAATGTACCCTTTATCAAAATATTAAAAGTCACTATGTATAACTTAAAATATATTTTTAATTCATTTATATCCTTTTAAATTATTTTTAAATCAATAAAACCATTTTAAACTATTTATTTAATATAATTATTAAATAAATTTAATATCATTAATATTAAATAAATATCATTAATATTAAATTATTAATGAAATTATCCTTTAAATATTAAAAGTTATATTTTATAACTTCAAATATCTTTCAACACTTTATTTTCATTTAAAATAAATTTTATAATATTAAAATCATTTTTAAACTAATGTATTTAATATAATTATTAAATAACCTTAATATCATTAATAATAATTAATTAATAAAATTCACCTTTAAATATTAAAAGTTATATTTTATAACTTAAATATTTTTAAATACCTTATTATTATTTAAAATGATTTTTTTAATATAATAAAATCATTTTAATCTATTTATTTAATTCATTTATTAAATAACTAAATTATCATTAATATTAATTAATTAATGAAATAACTTAAAATATTTTCTTATTCCATAATATAATTTTAAATGATTTTTCAAGTATTAAAATCCTTTTTAAATAATTTATTTAATATAATTATTAAATAAATTAAATACCTTCAATATTCCAAAATATTAAATATTTGTGAAATATATCCAAAATAATTAAAATATAATTTTCGGACTTAAAAATAATTTTTAGTAAATTATTTTATATTTTTAATAATTAAAAACTAATTTTCTATAATTATTTAATGAAAATATATTTTTTATAAATAAATTATCGCTAAAGACCACCTATAGCGACAGAATCGTCGCTGTAGGTGTTCTTCGTGTTCTTCAAACAAACCTAGATCTTCAAGCCAGTTACCGAGTGGGTGGGTTTGACCAAGTGTAAATCAGTGTGTGTTGTGTTTCTGGACTTGTTTTTGGTCAGATCTGGTAGAGCTAATGTAAGACTACAAGATCCAACAACAAACATGTTCATATCATGCATCAAATGAAAGATCTAAGCCATCAAAGTGGCTATCAGAGGTTGTTCTTCATTTTTGGGTTGCCTAGAAATCAAGAACAGATCGTGGGGCTCACTTTGGACTCCCACTACATTCTGATCGTGTATTGTTTTTATGATCTATAAGCTGTAGTGTGTAGCTAGTATGTAGGACTACAGATTCATTACAAAATATCACAATAACAGCGAAATATTAAGCAAATACAAGTCGGTCAAAGGCTGTTAGAAAATCATTTAAATGTTTTCTAGGTTTGCGCAGAAAACAGCCATCGTGATCTTTTTACTTACTTTGATCGGGCACTGAAGTCAGCCTACTTGACATTTAGGAGATGTTAAGGCATAATATAGTAGTACTTATACTCCGCTACAACTTGGTTACAAAAACAAGCACAAATAATCAACAACTTGCAAGATCTCGTGGCTTTTAAACTTCCCTGTCGAACGATCTGGGCTCGTTTCGATCGTCAGATTCCTTTCTTGGCCAATCTGTTTTTGACCATTAATAACTTCTATTCTAGACATCAAATGACCCGATTCTTTTTGCAGATTAAAGACAACATGCCAAAGCTGCAGATCCAAACTTAAAACAACAAAAACATAAGCGAACAAGAATCATGGCACCGACATTCATTATCGACATACAGATTGAACTTTTCCGATTTTTAAAATCATCAATTTGAAGACTTAGATGTTATGGATCCAGTATAATACCAACCTGCATCATCATAATACACTATATACAACATGTTTTAACAATAAAACTAACATTTAACATGGATGTCAAGATCGACAGAGCTGTGGTTTTATACCTTTAAATGAACAAGATCTCGATTTCTTGCTAACGATTAATGATATGTGTTAGTGGGGCTTGGATATATGACCGATATGCTACCAAATTTCGTTGGTTTAAGAGAGAGAGAGGGTCTAGGTTGAGAGTTGAAAAAAATGAGCTAGCAAATGGTTTATTCCCTCTCTTTAATTTATTTATAGAAGTCTAGCAAATGTATGATTTAACTATTAACCCCCATACTTTTGGTATCCCATGGATATATGACTACACCTTATCTCTTCAATTAGCCTAATCATGTGGTTAAGGGTGCTTAATAGATTTTCAACCAATGGAAGCTTGACACCTATGTACTTGACGTAAGAGTTGCTATATAAGGAAGCTTGATTAGCATAATTTGTTGTCTTAAAAGGCCTATAGTGGCCAGCTATGCATATACTCTCTAATTCTTTATTTAGCTATTATTTTAATGCATAAATTAGGTAAATCAAAGGTCTAAAATACCCTTAATTATGTGAGCTAAGTTTGGGCTTGAATTTGATTTCTTTTGGGCTTCTCCCATAATTGTTTTGGGCCATGTAATAATCATAGTCTAACAAATTTAATATGTTACCCAAATTGTTTATTTAGGGTTTAAAATAAAATATAATTAGTTTGCAAAATTTATAATTAGGGTTTGCTTAATTTGATTAGGGTTCTAATCATACATGAACATTAGGGTTTATTATATAATAATTATAATTATCCTTGCTAATTTAGCAATTAGGGTATATAATTTTTGGTAACTAGGGTTACCAAATCACAATTAGGGTTCATACTTAATAATTAGGATTTCAAGAAATTAATATATATATATATATATATATATATATATATATATATATATGCTAATTAGGGTTGACCTAGTTAATCGCAAAATCATACAACACAGTTATATAATAGTCTTGAACTCACAATTGAGTTTCAAATTAGGGTTTCCACAGTAAAACTAGGGTTTGACATAATAAACCATAACTGACCAATCATTGTCAGTTCATATACATACAAAGATATAATTATAAAGACCGAAAAATTAAAATATAAATAATATTATATTATTATTCTCATTCCTCGATCAAAATCCAAAAATTAGGATTTGGATTCCATATCTGATTTATCTCATCATACTTAACATTATTAGTTAAGTTAAGATAATTAACTTAATAATCGAACAAAATTCATATAATAAAATAATTATTATAATAATTCTAAAAATCATTTCATATATTATATAAATACTACATGATTATATTATCATGGAAAATAATTAATAAAAATATTTCTCGCTATAAAATTAATTATTATAAGAATATAATTTATAATAATCAATAATTCTAAAATAAAATTATTTACAATCATTCATGTAATAAATATATCACATAAACACATACACACATTATCTTGGCACATATTCCCCATATTTAACATAAAAAAATAATAATTTATACACAAAATTTCTAATTTATTTGTATAGAAAATATCGGGTTGTTGCAGTCTCAAACCGATAATTATATTCCAACCATACTCCAAGACTATATAAATAATGATCATAGATATAGTCCGTATGTGGATGTGCACAACAATATCTTGTGATAACACGAGTTTATATGTGGTCAGACATCATGTATGATAGTGAAAACACACCCTTTACGCTTTTAGTACAATTCTGTCCTCCTCATTCTAATGCGGTGCATTTTTGACGTTTCCAAAGTTGGGTTCTCATCACCCTATTGTTGTTCACCAAAATCAATTATTAAGTTACTTATAATATATGACACACCCATCTTAGGTCCTCAATACAATTATATATTCCATGTCATGCAATTTTATAATGTATTGAGAAACTTTCACAGTCTCGGACCATCACACTATTCCACTGTTATCCACACTTGACCCAGCTACACTCTTAATACCTGAAAGAAATTGTGAAGCAAAAGGGTGAGCACAAATAGCCCAATAAAGAATATTATGACTAAGATAATTAATTTATCAATAGCCTTCATCAGTACTAAATCAGATATTTAGAACATATGGTAGATAATAAAAATTTTCAACCATAATTGCAGCGGAATCAACAATCCATTAGAATAGTCAAGTAGAACATAATGTCTACTATCTCCTCCAAATTAAAAGTCCATAGTTAATATTTCATTCTTGTAATACTCATCAGCAGTTCTTTGTTGTACCCAAGACAAAGAGAACTCACATCACCTGAACCACCAAATATCATTGTTAAATTCACAATTCATATTTATAATCAGGTATATAAACAACCCATCTTTGCACTACGAGCCAAAGACATACAACTGTAAAATCAATAATCAACAGTCCTTCTTTGCACGTAAGCCAAAGATATACAATTGTAAAACTAATAATCAACAGTCCATCTTTGCACGTAAGCCAAAGATATACAACTGTAAAACCAATAATCAACAATTCATCTTTGCACATAAGCTAAAGAGGATTTTTACCACATCATTTGTCTGTAAAATAAATAATTCATATCACCGAATTATCCATACACTACGGGTCAAGGCTATTCGTTAGTATTACATCCACGAAATATCCATGCACTATGGGCCAAAGATATTCGTTATTATCAAATCCACGAATTATCCATTTACTACGGGCCAATTATATTCGTTATTATCACCAGTGGTCATAATCATACCACACAACTGTCCATCAATGCACTACGGGTCAAAGATGACTTTCATTACAATATAAGCATGAGGATGATTACAATGATATAAGAATTCAATTTGGTGAGAGCAAGGATAAATTTTAAAGATCTATAATTCAATTTATCTAGAGTTCAAGAATGTCCAAATTGTCAACATGATAACTACTTCGTGGAGTAAAATTCAAGAATAATATTCATGTATCAAAAATATTTTGGACAGAAAAGAAATTAATTTTTATCATGAATAGTACCCCGGGTGAATAGTACATGAGTGGATAGTACCCCGTGAATAGTATCCCGACATGAAAAGATTAAAATTTAACAAGAATGTTCAGAAAAATATTTATGTGAAATGATACTTGATGAAGCATAAATTTCAAGGATATTTTACTAATTTCAAGGAGTATAGAAGCAATAATTATCAACATAAGTGTAGAATTAGGAATATGAAACGAAATAATATTACTTAAATACTACAGAGTATGGAAGAAAATATTATTTCTTACGAATATTGAACAAAAATAGTATCCCTTACAACTGTTGAACGAAAATAATATTTATTACGAATATTGAACGAAGATAATATTCCTTACGAATATTAAACAAAAATAATATTTCTTACCAATATTGAACGAAAATAAAATTCCTTACGAATACAAAAAATAATATCGTAAGCGAATATGAAATAAATAATACCCCTTACCTTAAAAGGAGAGTACTTTTGACTGGTATAGTGGAGATATTCTTGAAGAAAAACTTGTAATATTTGCTACACTCAAGGTTTTCCTAACTCAAATGAAATACGCTCAATATTATAGAAGAAGAATTCTCTAATTCTAGTGTGATTTTTATTTCTAAACTAAGCATCCTATTTGTAAGAGAACGACTGGATACTATTTAGAGGAAAAAAATCACGGGTGAACATGAAATTTTTCACGGACAAATTCGGCGCAGAATTAAAATATTTTTGATTTTTACTATGCAGCACTATGCTACACTATGCAGTACTATGCAAACACTATGCAGTACTTTATGCAATATAATAAAATATAATATATTCTATTTATAAAAAGTTTTCTGTTTTATATAAAAAGTTTTCTGTTTTATTACTATTATAATAATAATAAAATCAAAAGTGAGATAACTTTCTACCGACGATTTTGAAAAATGAATAAGTGGGGGTCCATGTTATAAGCCAAACTTATAATAAATACTTCATAAAAACCCCTATATTTATCTCAATTCATTTGGCTTCACTAAACACATTTTTAATATCATTTATTCATCATTAATATTATAACTTGCAATATTAACAACCAGATCATTCCTAGGAAAGTGGGGGCTTTTCGATAAGGGCTTCTCCTTATTGGCGCGCAATTAGATGACCAAACCCCTTTCCTCGACAGAACTTTTTAGACATTGTCAATAATGCAAATAATAATATGAATAACTTTGTCATCTCAATTATTGATTTAATAATATAAAATATTATGCAGATGATACCTTGACAATAATTGAATCAATAATGTGAGATACTATGCAGCAACTACTGTTGTAATAATTGAGTAAAACTGAGTGACTTCTCACGTAAGCATCAATAATCAAAGATACTTGTAATATCTGGTGTACTCTTTGTGTAACAACGCAGACATCGTATTTTTATCACCGGATATTTCAACAGTTTAACGGTAAAAGTCTTGCTGTTATTTTTATAAAAATGTTATTTCTACCGCTTTCTAAATCCGACAGTTATTACGTTGTGGGGTCCAACAATGATTGTGCCGTCGTACGGATATTCCCCGATAAAAAGAATATTCTCCGACCAAACGAATATCTTATGATAACTTGCTTACTTTGTAAAATTTTTACATAACACTCTTAATTTTAACTTTTTATCAATCTAGCCATTTATTAAATAAAATAATAATTATAAGAAAATTGAATACTTTCAATTCATAAAATTTGGGGTCTTATATTTTGGACATACTGAAGATAGCTCATTAAAAATATAAAAAGAAACATTTCAGCTCTTACAAATAAATACTTAATACTCAAATAGGTTAACAAATGTGAGGGTGAGTGGTGCGGTTATAAGCACCCACACAACCACAATATGCAATTTTTTAAATTAGCAACCACATCATGCGATTATTTACGGTTGCGATTACGATTGCAATTATTTGTGGTGTGGCTGCGATTACATAACCACTTTAGAATATATGAAAATTAGAAGAAAAAAAAAACCAACCTAGAGTGTAATATTGCTTTAAATTTAAAAAGAAAAAGAAAGGGGAGGTTTTAAAACAAAACTAATTCAACTAAAGTAATAAAGATAGTTTTTCAAACATAAACAAATCAGATAGTTTATTGGACAAAGTACCCAATAAATCTTCATAATTAACCATAATAAAAGGTTAAAAGTATACCATTGAACATAATTAAAACTAATTGAGTAGAAATTTTAGCATATGTCAAGTATACTAAAACCTGTTATTTGGAATATTTCAATTTATGTTTTTTAATTAAAATTTACTGCTATTAAACATATTTATAGCCTGCACAAATATAATAAAATATGTTTCTTTTCTACATCCTTATTGATTAATTAAACTATATATAATATGGTTTTATTTCCTCACTTTTCTCCAAGCAACCAAAGAAAGGGATGTTTTAATTACCTTAGCGAAAAAAATAACAATATGATAAATGAGTATCATAAAGATTCAAAAATCAAAACAATGTAGATGCAAGTTTTCAAATTAATTTATGCACAACCCAAATCATTCACTAATTGAAATTCGAGAATACAACTAAATCACTATTTGACATTTCAGATTAGGCCCTTATGTCTTACAGAAGACAAAATAATATACATATATGGAGAGAGAGACAGAATCAACATATTTTTGACATTTAGTATATAATAAATGTAAAATAAATTTTACTATATGTGCAGTGCAGTTTGTGGTTCGGTTAGAAAAATATATTCGTAATTGCAATCACAAATATGCGATTACTAAAAATAAAAACAGCACTGTAACTGCATCCACAATTATACGATTTTTTTTTATGTTTATGGTGCGAATGCAGTTACAATTACGAATTTTTACTCTCACCTATGTATACATAGAGAAGGGAATAGATAGAGAAACAAGTACGCTAAGCACCTGATAGACTCCACAACACGCTTGTGTGAGGTGGTCGTCGCCCCGATCGTTTCTAGCAAAGTTGTAGGATGGATTGTTTGCAACACCTTAACCCCTCGCCTATATGTAGACGATAATCTTGGTACAATTGCTCGCGTTCGAAAATATGCGTTGAATGGACACCAACGACACCTTGACCCCTCGCTTATATTGAAGAGATAATCTCGATACAATCGACGATTGATGCGGTAGAAGATGTCACACACAACTATGAATTGTTGTATAACAAGTCAAATTGAATCTCAAAGAAATAACTAAGAAAAATACTTAGGAATTCTTCAAAGAACCAAAAATAGAGAATAACCTCACAAATATATTGAATAATGAATAATGTGATGCCCCCAAAATAGGTATACATCACCCATTTTGAGTCGCCAAATACATGGTACAGAATACAAATATAATCTTAAATATACAACAAGAGCTGTGAGTTTTAATACAAATATTGTCTTCTAGACAATATTCACTCTCAGAATAAGTCCTCATTATAATTATTATCACACTATTTCATAGAACCTTCTTTTTCGTGTTCATCAGCTCCAGGTCTGTAGCTTGAGCAGCTTTAACTTTATCGATTTAAAGTCGATTCTACTCGTATATTCGTTATCCTCACATAGGTTCGTATATTCGCACTCGTAAATGCATACGATCTTCTAATCAACGCGTCAACTACCACGTTCACTTTTCCACGATAGTATTGACTGGTACAATCGTAATCTTCAACAGCTCGAGCCAACGTCTTTGGCGTATGTTACGTTCGGTTTGGGTGAAAAAAATATTTGAGGATTTAAGAAATGGGTTTTGTACTGGGGTCAATACAAAATTTGATTTCATGCTCTAGGGGTAGGCTAAGAAGTCTTCAAGAATACGTCAGAAAATTTATTGACAATAGAAATATCATTCAAAACTGTAACTCTCATCCATAACTTGGATAGTACGTCACATTGATACCTATCAACTTGCCATCGTTATTCACAACGTCCCCTACGGAAAGTTTGGCTTCGATGCATTCCACATAAGGAAGTCAACAACGAAAGGATTGGGGCTCATTACTTATGGCTTGATATGACAATGATTGACTTTAGTGGTTTGGTTGCTTGAATTCTCATAACAGATTGGTTAGGAATATGAAAGCTAACAACCTTACAAAAAGCATGATGAGTAGTTAACCAATCGATTTCTAAAATCACATCAAAGGCAAATATTTTCAAAGAGATAAGATCGACAGGTAACGTGAAAGTATCAATTTGAATCAAACAAGATTAATAAATAGTGGAGGTAATGAAGGTTCTACTAACGAAGTTTCAACCAATAGGTCAAAGTCTAACTTCTCTTGAGTTAAATTTAAACGTTGAACGCAAGCAAGAGAGATAAAAGAATGGGTAGAACAGGTATCTAATATTTGGGTAACTCGCTTTTTGAGAAGTCACAAAAAATGCTATTCATGAAACCACCGACTTTATTTTGTCCGTATCCGCCTTTGGTGCCTCCATCCTAGCTGAACTTGTCTTCGGTGAACGACAAAATCGGGCTAGGTGACCTTCTCTTCCATAATTATAACATGCTTTGGACGTCATCGCGCAGTTTGGACTGATATGTCCCTCCCCTCCGCATTTGAAACATATGATAGGTGGTCGTTCTCCTTCCTTAACAACGGGTGCTGGTGCTGACGTCTTTCCATCATTGTTGAATTTTCTCTTCTTGAAATGTCCATTCTTATTGTTTTTGCCATGATTACCACCGAAGTGGTTACCATTTCTGGCATGCTGATTCCTTCCACGCTTATTGTCACCGCTTCGATGACTGTTATCATTAGTATTATCATTTTGCCGACTACTCTCTTTTGGTTGCGTTGACTCATTATCGCGCTCCAATAACTGAGCCCTATTAACAACATCTGAATACAAACATAGTTTATGAGAAATGAGGTAATGACGTATCTCGGGTTTCAAACCTCTTAGAAACATTCGCATCATTTTTTCCTCATTATCAACCAAATGGGACGCAAACCGGGACAACTCGGCGAACTTGGCTTCGTCTTCGCGACACTGGCCATGTTATTTTTCTCCAACTTGATGAATTCTACCTCTTTCATGTGACGAATACTTTTGGGAAAGTACTTGTCGTTGAATAATTCTTGGAACTTCTCCCAAGTCATCTTCATCGGCGGAGTTGAGTACGCTTTACGATTTCCACCAGCTTATCCGCCTCTTGCAATACATGAAGGTGTCAAAGGAACCTTTTGCTCCTCGGAGCATCCCAACACATCAAACATCTTACGGATCGCTTTATCCACGTCTCCGCCTTAAGTGGTTTTGGCTCTCCAAAAACTCCGGTGGTCCCAGCTCAACGCTTGTTTGGCGGT
Source organism: Panax ginseng (assembly GCA_020205605.1). Taxonomy (NCBI): domain Eukaryota; kingdom Viridiplantae; phylum Streptophyta; class Magnoliopsida; order Apiales; family Araliaceae; genus Panax; species Panax ginseng. The sequence continues at coordinate 54,745,233 of CM035131.1, read as the reverse complement.
GGCCGTCCAAGGTTTCAAAGTTTCCACCTACATTCGGGCCAGAGCCACTCTCTACTTTGACGTTGCATGAATTGCATGAAGCCTCTAACATTCCATCGTTCATCATTTGGTCAGTGTTGTTGTTTCCCTGAGGATTGTCGCCTTTTTGATGCACATTATCCTGATTATTGGTCTGTAGAGACTCAACGGTCTCCTGTGTTCCATTGATGTTCTCAACATTTTTGGATGTCATTTTCAAATACTGCCACAAAACAAGGGTTAATTAACATATCACATATTATCCATATACTCTAACCAACCAATTAAATAACAAATAAACTTAGGTAGGTCATACTAGCGAAGGAATTCCCCGTCTCTCCCCTCCTAATTCTTATCTCACATCTCAGCCAGGGATCATATCCCTAAGCTTTGATACCAACTGTGACGCCCCCAAAATAGGTATACATCACCCATCTTGAGTCGCCAAATACATGGTACAGAATACAAATAGAATCTTAAATATAAAACAATAGCTGTGAGTTTTAATACAAATATTGTCTTCTAGACAATATCCACTCTCAGAAAAAGTCCTCATTACAATTATTATCACACTATTTCATAGAATAGTGAGGACTACTAATGCTATCATCTGGACCATCACTCCGTTCCCCGACTAGTCCCTACTACGTTCTCATTTCCTGAAGAGAACAGTGAAAGAAAGGGTGAACTCAACTAGCCCAGTAAGAAATATTATGACTAAGATAATGCAGGATAAATTATCATTAGCCTTCAACAATGTTAAATTGATAAAATACAATAGACATCAAGTTTAACTGTAGCGAAATAAGCAATCCATTAAAAGAGTCAAGTAGAGAATAAAATCTACTATCTTTTATGATTTAAAACGTTTTTTCATCACTTTTATCGCTGAGACTCAGCTTAATAAATAATCCACATCATCCCTGCACTATGGCCAAGGATATTCATTAGGGTCACAACCATAAATTATCCATGCACTACAGGCCAAGGATATTCGTGTATTCATCAATGGTCATGATCATGCCAACAACTGTCCATCAATGCACTACGGGCCAATGAGGACTTTTACCACATCATTTGTAACATTATGGTAATGATTATACCGAATAATCCCTGGTCATAATCATATCAAGTCCATCTATGCACTACATGCCACATATGACTTTCAAAAATATAAACATGAGGATGATGACAATGATATAAGAATTCAATAAAACAAGTTCAAGAATTAGTTTATCCATGAACTAATAACGTCCAAATTGTTAACATAATACTTCTTTGTAGAGTAAAATTCAAGAATACTCAGAAGAATATTTTCATGAAAAGATACTGGATGAAGCGCAAATATCAAGGATATTCCACTAATTTCATGGAGTATAGAAGTCAAAACTTTAACCAACTGAGTATAATAAAGAATGGAATAACAAAAGAAATCATCGAGCACGTGATAAATCGCATGACAGCAAAGTTATTCCAATGTAATAATAAATACTTTAACCGTGTCCCACAGAAAAGCGTCTGCAGATGGATATTCCAATGTAATAATAAAGACCGGAATAATAGAAGAATTTCACCAAGTATAAGGTAACTCATGATACAAAGTTATTCCAATGAAATAATAAATAATGGAATAATGTAAGAATTTCACCAATTATAGGGTAGCCACAGATATACAAGTTATTCCAATGAATAATAAATAATGGAATAATGTAAGAATTTCACCAAGTATAGGGTAGATCACAGTATACAGTTATTCTAACGTAATAATAAATAATGGAATAATGTAAGAATTTCACCAAGTATAGGGTAGCTCACAGATACAAGTTATTCCAATGTAATAATAAATAATGGAATAATGTAAGAATTTCACCAAGTATAGGGTAGACCGCGTATACAGGTTATTCCAACAGAATAATTAATAATGGAATAACAGGAGTTCTCTTCACGAATACAAAAGAAATAATACCCCTTACGAGTACAACAAATAATACTCCTTACCTTATAAAGAAGAAATTGGATATAAGAGTAGTGAAGTAGCAGAATACTCTTCTTCTTTCTCTCTCTAGAGTTTCAGTGAATTCGTAAGAAATAATGAAGGAATGAGCTTCTATTTATAGGAGAATGGATTGAATAGTAACTAATTCATGAACGGTCCAGATTGATTTACTTTTAAACGGACGGTCCATTTAAAACTTAAAGCAATGGTCCATACTAATTCACTATTAAAACTTTAAACCAGCGATCCATATTGATTTACTATTATAAATTCAACCAACGGTCTGAAAAATTAGCACATCTCCTCATGGAATAATATTGTACCCAAAAATATTTTGGACCGAAAAGAAATATATTATTCAGGTGAATAGTAACTCGTGAATAGTAACTCGTAAATAGTAACTTGTGAATAGTAACTCATGAATAGTAACTCGTGACTAGTAACTCGTGAATAGTACTCAAACACAAAAAAGTGTTCCGATACTTCATTGAACAATATAACCTCCGGACATCAATTATCATCTAATAGATGCTTCGATTTTTTACTAACACAAATAATCCCAACATAATGGAACTATCAAATTCATCTTTAATCAACACGAACTTATTCATCATTAATATTATAACTCACAATATTTAACAACCAAGTTGTTCCCGGAAAGAGGGGCTTTCGATAAGGATTTCTCCCTATTGGCCGCAATTAGGTGACCAAACCTCTCCTCGATGTAACTTCTGACATTGTAAATATTGTAATTTAATAATATGAATAACTTTGTCATCTCAATTATTGATTTAATAATATAACATATAATGCGATGATAATCTTGTGACAATAATCGAATCAATAATACGAGAGATATGATGCAAAGAATTCTCGTAGCAATAATTGAGTATAACTAAGTGATTTCCAACGTAAGCATCAATAATCAATATCGTATGCTACTACGCAACCACGCCAGACATCGTGTACTTTTACTACCGAGTAGTTCAACAAGATAATAGCACTGTAAAACTTCTGCCGTTATTTTCATAAAACTAATTTTGTCGTTTTCTCAATCCGACAATAATTCTGTTGTGGGATCCACCAATGATTGCCCCGTTGTACGAATATTCTCTGCTAAAACGAATATTCCCTGATTAATCGAATATAATACAACAACTTGCATACTTTGCAAAATTTATAAATACTACCCACAATTATAACATTATCTCAAATCCACACCATAATATTCAAAAAAATATTTCGAGAAAATTAAATATTTATTCGTAAAATTTGGGATTTTACAAATAATGTCTTTGATTACATCAACTTGGACCTCTATTTATACTACTCAAAACAATCCAAATCCTAATAGGAATTTATAAGCTATAACCCTAATTTCTATAAAGAAATAGAAGTTAATTTAGAAAAGAAATTCTAATTAAAAAGAAATCCTAATTATAATAAATTATAATAGAATTTAAAATCTAATAATCATTGCCACGTGAACATGTCGTGTATAAGAAATCAATTACCGCGTGAAGGCTGCTAAAACCGTGTGATTTGATTTGCATGAAAGCCTTGCATGATTTAATGTAATTGCTGAATATATTAATTCACGTGACTCCTTTGCGTGCCAACATCCCTTAATGTAATATATAGTCCACGTGTACATATATAAACGGATCCGGTTAGCATGGAGTTTATTTTTTGGTAAGTTGGTCAATTGGCCAATAGAATACTGACACACAAAGAGTCTCGCCTGCGTGTCAGCATTCTATTGACCAATTGACCAACTTACCTAAAAATAAACTTTACGCTAACTACTTTCTATTTAAACTGATGCTTGGTGCCCATATTAGTTTCCATGCTAGCAGAATGTTTAGAAGGCAAGTGGCACACATGATATAATAAATTTACTCCTTGCTAAATATGTAATTCGTGGGCTTTAGAAAAATTAGAACTCGGCTTGTATTAAATTGACCTAAATTTGTGTCTCATCCTTCTCTTTGGGTTTTCTTGCATTAGCTTCAACCCAAACATCTTGGATCAATCCATTGAGACCTTGTTTGAACCTCTTAGTTTTAGCATTGCTTGATCCCCACGTCTCTTTAGTCTTGTTTGAGTCCACGCATGCCATGTCCTCATCAGCACCCTAAAAAGTTTACCAACCTCAGGTGACCGGCTCATAAATCTTGTGAATAGTAGTATTATTTAGATAATTTAATTATAATGTTATATTATATTATCTAAAATTAATTAACTTAATTTCTGTTAATTATAAATATAAAAATATATCTACTTGACTTCAAGAAGTTAAAATTACATAATTTTTTAAAAATATTATCATTAATACTTATCCACGTAATTGGTGATAAAAAAATTGACTTAAACATTTACCGTATATATTATTTTGGCAATTTTAATAACAAGAAAGGTTGAACTGTACTTTTAATTAATAGAAAGAAAAAGAAAATATTATGAACTTAAAATTAAGATAATTGTAAGTTGTAAACTTACAGTAAAATAAAGACAAATGAAAAATAGACTGCATATATATGACCTCCTCATGTAAATAATCTATTTACTTAACCTAAAACAATTTTTATACTTTTCGATGGGGGTTCCTGACTCACACCATTTTAGGTCCAAGCAGTGTTTGTTATACTTATACACGAGTGCTTGACCCAAAAAATCCAAATAACTGAATCATCACCCATAAATATAATGACACGTGGTAAGATATCATTGGCTAAGTGGGCCCTATCATTGGACATGTAACCCAACCCAACCCTATGAAATTGACCAAACCAACCCACTTCACAGCTTCTAGTTGCATCATGGCTCATGCCAAGTCCATCAATCAATTAAGATATCTGAGTCATTGAAAGTAATATAATTATTAACTAATTAAGTAAATGACAACTAAATTAGGTCACGTTTTGGACCCTTAGGTGGCCCAGGAAACATTTTGGATTTACATAGTTTTTTTATTATTTAAAAGTAAAATTGTGATCATGCTAAAGGTGGTTGTTATTTGTAAAAGTATTGCAATGGGAAGTGATAAACTTCACTTCTTATTTCATCTTCTTTTTTGTTTTTTTGGGTGCTCCCACTTTATAATTAATTAATTGAATAATAATTTTGATACAATTTATATACTCTTTTTCAAAATAATAATGACTTATTTATAGTCATGTTCTTCTCTTTTTTTTCTTTTTTGTTTTTGATGTGGAGTATCTTGACTTGCGTTGGACTAATCTCTTCACCCCGAACAAGACTTCTGAAACAGGTTTACGCATTGATCCGTAACCCATGTGCTGCTTCGAGTGGGAGTTGAACTCAAGACCTCCAGATTCTTCTTATTTTATTTAATTCAAATTAAACATTATAAGTTTAGTTGTAACTCTTCTATTTAGAATATATTTTTACCCTGCTAACAAAAGTATTAACATGTCATGATCTTTTGGGTTGGTATTTGATGAATCAAAATGACCTAAGTTATAGCTCTTGGGACAACGAATTAGGCCTTGATCTGAGATTATAATGCATCCAAGTTGTTAGAAATAGTTCGAGCAGTAAGCTGGTGCGATGAGTCTAGAATCAACACGCTTCGTCAGATTGATTTTAATTATGTGATTGGGGACCATGATTTCACCAGCCTCCTCAAGGATTTAAGTAGTGGATACAGTAATACCTTATCCCACATTAGAACTTGTTGGTAGGATTGATTTATTTATAAGATCTCAACCCTACTACATACCAAGGGCATCCACAACTCATATAAGTTGCCCGCGGTAACTCAAAATGACCCAAATTGATACTCTCAGGTCAACTAATTGAGTTTTAATATAGCCGGACTTTCAATTTGTTAATTTCTTATTATACTCTTCTTCTTCTTTTTTTCTTTATATTTCAACAAAACAAGCATAAAAAATGTAATCAAACTCCCTTCCAATTAAGAATAAAAAATGTAATCAAACTCCCTTCCAATTAAGAATGGCAATAGGTGGGCGTGGGCGTGGGCGTGGGCGTGGGCGTGGGCGTGGGCGTGAGGATTATACATCTTGCCCTCATCCCTAGTCTCATAAATATTTTTCATATCCGTCCCACTCTCCACGGAGATTAAAACTTAAAAATCATCATCAACGCTCATCAAAAAAAGAAAATAGAAAGAATTTAATTGTACTACAAAAAGAAATTCTTTTTAGAGAGATAAAATTCTTGTAA